>CM077235.1:5722101-7194601 GCA_039654775.1 Spinibarbus caldwelli | reverse complement strand
ACTGTTTAACTTGTACAGAATCAATGTAACAGTGCCTAAAAAAGCTTTAAATAAGACAAGTCATTTTAGGTGCAGTAAATGTGAATCTAATGTATCTTCATACTGTAATATTTTAATAGTAAGTTTTAAGATGCTCATTTCTACTGTGATGATTCCACTGTCATGTTTCTGATTTCTACACAAAAAAAGTATATGTGGATGTCAAGTAGATGCTATTGTGGATGATTATATATATCTATATCTATTATATATATATATCATTATATATTTCTATCCACTGTCAGGTCATATTGACTGAATATTATTAGAAAAAAAAATGAAAACATGTTCAATGTCCTTTCTTTGTAATAAAACCATTTAGAACTGCATCATGGGAACTTTACTTTCCTCTGTTTAATACTTCTTACAGGAACAGTTTACCCAAAAATGAAAATTTGCTTAATATTTACTGACCCATATCATGTAGATGAGTTTGTCTATTTATCTGAACAGATTAGGAGAAATTCAGCATTACATCACTTGCTCACCAATGGATCCTCTGCGGTGAATGGGTCCAAACAGCTGATAAAAACATCACAATAATCCACAAGCTGTGCTTGTAATAAATAAATCCATAATTAAAACTTTTTTTAGACTTCAAATTGTTGCTTCTGGCTAAAATACAAGTTCTTTATCCATAATATTGCTTTCTCCAGTGAAAAAGTAATCTTGTCACCAATTACAAGTGAAAACAGTCCAGAAAACAGTCCAGTTCTAAACAAATATGTCAGTGGATTTTGATGTGAGAAAACAACAGGGGATGGACTTTTTCACTGGAGGAAGCGTTATTATGGATTATGGACGTATATTTTGGCCAGAAGCGATGGTTTAAAGTTAATATGCATTAATGATGCATTTGTTTCTTACAAACTTGCAGCACTTCACAAGATATTAAATAATGGACTGGAGTCGTGTGTGATGTTTTTATCAACTGTTTGGACTCTCATTCTGACGGCACCCATTCAGTAATGTAATGCAAAATTTCTCCACATCTGTTCCAATGAAGAACAAACTCTACATCTTGGATGGCCTGAGGGTGAGAAAAGTTTCAGCTAATTTTCATTTCTGGCTGAAATATTCCTTGAAACTCTAAAAAGCATCCGCAATTTGATTTAGTGCCAGGACTACACAGTAAATCTCCCTTGCATACTATTTAAGCAGAGCTTGAGTCACTACAAGTTGTGGTGTGTCTTCAAAGACGAGGGACTGTGTCCTAGTGTGGACTTGAACTTGTACATTATGTAAGAGACTGTGTGTGTCACATTATTGGAGATGAGAAACAAATAAATTAAATTCTGAAATATTGGATATAGTTGTCTTTTGTTGTAGAGTGCACAGCTAAAGTCAGTTAAATATAGATGTTACTTATGCTAAAGATTTTAAAGAGGTATTGATAATAATGACATTCAAGCAGCATTGTTGTAAGCAACAGGAGTAAGAACTCGCAAAAAAAGAAGTACAATTCAAGTTTTTTTTAATTTAGCAAATTTAAGAAAAAGTCAAGTAAACTTTTTTTTTGTAAGTATACTATTTACTTATTGGGACTAAACTGGTTCAGTTTTAGTTTGTTAAAAGCGTAATTAAGTGTAACAGAAGTAAATTTAGTCCACAACTAATTTACTTTTAAGCTTTTCAAATTTACTGTGAACTACAAGTAAATTTAGGTATAATGATAGTTTACTAGTCTTCTCAGCCCATTTTTACCTTATGAAAGCCCACCCTGATACTCTAAGTAATACTATAATGGGTTTTATACCTCAAGTATACTTGTAAGCTTTCTTTAAGTGAACATACTTACATCTGACCATTTATGTTATTTATGGACTTTAAATATACTGTATACTGAAACTTTAAGCTATCTGTCTGAGCTGCTTCATCTAGTCCCACACAAAATCTGAGGTCTGGTGAACAGAGACTCCTCTCAGTCTCTAGATCGTGATTAAAGCATAGAGGGGATAGAGCCTATTCTATTGCTGGCCCTAGGCTGTGGAACAGCCTCGCGGCTTATATCAGACTGACACAGTCTTTAACTGCTTTTAGATCATCTCTTAAAATCTTTTTTTTTTTCTTTGGCATTCAACTCATTGTGAGCTTCTATCATGAATGTGTGGTTTGCCCCGTGCCTTCGTTTTATGTTTTGTTCAGCACTTTGGTCAGCCTTGCTTGTTGATTTCCCTAATCCTACCCAATACCTCAATTTAACAGCTACCTTAATAGCTATTAATAAGCAGCAAATTAGGAGTTTATTGAGGCAAAAGTCGTAGTTAATGATTTGTTAATAGCGAGATTTGAACCTTAAAATAAAGTGTGACCAAATATACTTTTAACTATACTTTAAACAGACTTAATCAAACTTTTCTCAAGTATAGCTCCATCAAAATATTAAATACAAATATAGGCCAAATATTTTGTATCTCATTAGAAGCCAAGTATACTTAAGTATAATTTTGTTTATTTGGTATATATAGACTCAAAGTATACATTCTTATTTTTAGTTTAAAAGACCCACTAGAGGACATAAATAAAGGTTTTGGTGACCCTTTAGTTTGGGGACCAATTTGCCTCAATAAACTCCTAATTTGCTGCTTATTAATAGTTAGTAAGGTACTTGTTAAGTTTAGGTGGAGTCGGATTAAGAGATCTAAAATATGGTCATGCAGAATAAGGCATTAATATGTGCTTTAAAAGTACTAATAAACAGCCAATATGCTGTTTAATATGAATGCTAATAAACAACCACTTAATAGTGAGAATTGATCTCTAAACTAGTGTTACCCAGGTTTTTTTCATTTTGTTTTGTTTTTTAAAGGCTTGGAGAGAGGACCGTTTGACATCAACAAAGAAAGGGAGGAAGGTACCATAAAATGTTTATTCACTTTGCCATCTGAGTGTTCCATAAACTTTTTATGAACTCTTGTTAAATAAGTGCACTTTCACTGTGAATATTTACAGCCAGCCATCCTTGAGCCTTTTACAAACTACGTAATATTTAAAAATAAACTTTCACATGAATTATCTGCAGCAAGACAGAACTAGTCCAGAGATCTGTCGTCTTGAGGATAAATATCTTGACCATAAATATCTGTTATGGTGTTCTTCTGCAAAAGTGCACATTTGATTTTTTTTTATAGTGATTTGACAAGCCTCTGATCTTACATGATCCTCACAAGATCATCACTCAAAGTAACAGGAACATTTCTGCCATCCTTCATGTCTGGAAAACCTGTCATGCACCCGCTTCAAGGAGTAACGGGAGAACACAAGCCAAACATCTCTCACATGCTGTCTGTATGAAAATATAACTCACTTATGTTTTTGGATACCATCACTTTAATACAGAAAGATCTATAAAGCTTTTATTGGCTGGGAATCAAGTACAATGTAGAGAGCTAATGCACATTTAAGCTTACACAGGAGGATATTCATTATTAAAAGTTATCGTAGACAGATCATTAAGATCAACTTTTTGAAATGCACATCCATAACACAGTGAAGTTGTGTAGTGTCCAAACTGTTTCATCTTTATTTAACCATGTTTTTTTTTTCTTTTTTTTTTTTAGAAAAACTGTTTTTCTATATGTTGAAATGAATGTAGCTAATATACCTTCAAAGGTCAAAGTGCAGTAAAAAGTACTGTATAATAGTAATGAACTACATACTTGTGTAATTACTTTGTGGAGCTGCTTGTAATCAGACACAGGCTAGTTATTATTATTGTACCAGTAATTAACACATTTATCTATCATGTAATATGTTAAAAAGATTGGTTACACTTTATTTTAAGGTGTCCTTGTTACAGTGTAATTATACATTTAAGTACTGAGTAATATTAATTAACCACATGTACTTACTATATGGTTAGGTTAGGATTAGGGTTTGGCTTAGGGTTACTTGCATGTAATTATGCATAATTTATTGTTATTATAATAGTAAGTACTTGTAACGTGTAACAAGGACACATTAAAATAAAGTGTTACCAATAGATTAAATAAAAATAATAAAAAGATGTTCTTGGTTACATGAAATGCTGCATATTGCAAAAAAAAAAAATAATAAAATAATAATAATAATAAAAATAATACAAATACAAATACATAATTGCAAATACATTTTTTTTCCAAAAAACAAACAAACAAAAAACCCCAGCTCTAGTCTATTATTAGTCATAGTAGATAATACTAATACTACTACTAATAATAATATTAATAATAATGATTTTGTACATGTCCCTGTTAATTTTCAAACAGGTCAGCTGACGCTTCATGTCTTCACTGGAGTCACAGCATCACTGCAATAAACCGGACATCACTCTTACACTGAAATTAAAGCACAAGAACTATGAGTGTTGTGAATAATTTCCATAAAAAATTAATTCACTTTGCTATTATATATAAAGTTCTGTCATGAAACTCTAGATGGCGCAGGTCAATAGGTTCTAACTCAATCTGATATAATCACATCATTCTTCACAAGGCACAGTCGACTGGCATTTGTTGCATCAGAGGCCAATGAGCTTGCTGCTCAACATTCAAATACTTGGCTAGTGCTTGCTGTAGCAGTTGCAGTGCGCTTCAGAAACCCTCCACCTCCCCAGCTCCCCCTGTATAGATCTGCTGTGGGGTGATTCATGCATGCTATGGGGGTTATTTCATATATGTTATATGTGCAGCAGCAGTATTTCTTACATGCTCACTGCAGCATGTCTGTGCATGTATTGGCAGTTCTCTGCACTTGCTCTGCCTCAGCAGTGTAGCAGATCTATTCCACCAAGATTAAACACATTAACACTGCCATGTATACTACCATCCTGAACTCTCATGACAGAACTAATGTTCATTTTTCTAATAACTAGGATATGGTCTTGTGCAATTTTTCAACTGAAATATAAATATCATTTTTCAAGACTGAAATATAATCTGCATGTCATGACATAATGTTTTCATCAGTTCAAGCATCTCAGAATGAATCACAATGTGTTCACACCACACAAATGTCTTAGCATGAGTTTGGTTTGATTTGAAAGTTAGGGGCAGGTTAAAAATGCAGGTTTAAATGCTTTAAATTTAATTTAATAATAATAATAATAATAATAATAATAATAATAATAAGTATTACGTTGTAATCTATTATTCAGCAGGAATGACTTCAAACAGTGTGAATGAGAAGGGAACTTAGTGGACCAAAGTGATCTGAGTCCAGATACAATATGAATGCAAAAAAAAACTGGATACTTTTTCATTCAGTTCAGTTTTGGGTCAGCCCTTTTCATCTGAGTTTGTCTCTTTTATAGAGGATTAAAGAGTAACTACTGATACACAAAAGGATGTGGGAAAAATTTTACATAACTTTATAATTCACAAAATCATTTTTGCACACTCTGTTTGACATGAGACTTGCTGTTTCATTGTGATTTTATGGTGTTTTTTTTTTTGAACCAAACCGTGCAGCACTAGCGGTTATACAATTAAAATATGGTTATAGATTTCACTGCGTTTGCAGGAATACTGACCACACTGCACTGGCAGCTCCAGTGGAACATAGTTTCTATGGCATAGATGGATATAGGCAGAGGCCAATGCACAAAAGGCTGGTCTAGAATCATCTGCACGCTCATCACATACACCCTCCAGTCCTTCACACTTCATCATGAACTGCATAGGGTTCACCTAAAAAAGGCAGAAAATGCTTTCATCCAAAAAAACGGATGCTCATAAATGCAATGTAAAAACAAAAACAGTGTGACAGAGAGAATTCTTCATCTGAAGTTCATTGTGTTGTTTACTATTGCATTCTTTCTTTCTCTTTTTCATTTCCTCACTTCCCCCAAGGAGTGGATGTCTTTTGATCAATCTAATCAAAGGGATCTTTATATACACTGGCTTGTAATAGTTAGCACATGTCATGGAGTGAGAGGAAAAAGAGTACAGTAGTTACCACTCTGAAACAGGGGCTCAGAGGAGAATTTGTGGAGAAGAACAGAAATGTGCACGACAGGGAGTCGGCAGTGCCATTCTGACAGATTTCAGCTTTCCCGCTGACACATTCTGAATCCACCTACAGTAAAGAGCATAAAAATATTACATTAGATCCACACAGTCCATGTAATGGAACTGTCTTTATTTAGTCACCCGCATGACTTTCTTCTTTCCCACGAAACCCAAAAATGTTGATGAATGTTGACACTGTTCTGTGGTGCTTTTTGCCCTTAAGTTTCACATTTTTGTTCAATGGAAGAGAGGAAGTTTGATTCTAAAATATCAGGCTCCGATGACATGAGTTGACTGGATCATTCCTAGTTTGGTGGATTTTGGACTGAATAGGATTTTTGGAAAAGAAATTGTAAAAATATGATTAATATTTTGGTCTTCAGACAAAGAAAATGTCTGTATATCAGAAAAATACACTGGTCAAGCTCAAGGCTAGTATAACTAAATATTTTCGATATTTTAAATGTTCCATATGTGGCCTAGGAAATTTGTCCACCCTGTTACATGACATTTTTCCAATGCAATGTGTAACAGGGTGGACGTTTTAAGCTAATGAAGCCCATTACTAGATAGGAAAGAACAACATGGTAGCAAAAGACTAACATTTAGGAAGAATTTGAATAGATTTATACAATTTATAAAAAACAAACAAAAAAAAAAACAGGGTGGACATCTTATGTTTATGCTATAAGATAAATCTTCTAAAAATGAGAAAAAGAGAGAAAAATTTATGACTAATACTTAATTTGGTCTTGGAGTTGATTTCCCTCCAAGAAACAAATTGTATTTTATGTCAAAGAGAATATGTAATAAAATTGCTAATTTAATTATTCTTAGTTACTAATCCTTATGATGCTGTATTAATAGGAAACTATGCAAGAAAAATTATTTGGCATGAAAATTGATTAATATTTCATGCAGTAATGTTTCATGGGGACATATAATCCACCAAACTGTTGGAATGACCTAACTATAGCTTTAAGTCTTTATACATTCTGTTTTATGATATATTATTACATGAAGAAAAAAATAAAAATGCATAGTGTATGTAAATATGAAACAAAATAATAGAAATAGTGCTGTGGTTTGTGCCTGGCTGTGATATCATATGCTGAACAGGTGCACATTTCTCACAGATTCCTCTCACTACCTGCCATCTGTGAGTAAACTGAAGCACACTGTGTGTGAGAGAGCCATCTGGCAGAAGAAGCTCATTAGCTGCCTCATTATCATTGGTTCCTAAAAGACCAGTGGACACACCTGAAAAACATTAAAATAACGTGTTAAACCATGACGCATATTAGAATGATTCACCACCAAGAGTTGAAATTTTTGTAGGCAGCAGTGGCTTTAAGTGCCATTAAATCCATTAATTCATCATGTTACAGCATATTAGCATTTACGATAGATCAAAACAGTGACCACCCAGTTTTTTAGAGGCCTTGGTTCAAAAGAATTTTTCACATTTATTTTTTTCCATAACCACTTAAAATGTTCTAGTTCTGAACTTTGAACTAAACCAGCCAGCTCAGAGATGAATCATAACATTAAAATATCTGATTCAAAGCAAAAAAGTATTTGAAAAATGGGAAAAAAGACTATGCATTTTGTCTTTTATGAAGGAGTTAGCTATATCCCATGAAGCATTGCAAATTACATACTCAAATCAGTAACAACATAAGACATATTCAACAGTTACATTAATATTCTATATTTATATTAATATACTACAGTATATTATAATATACTATACTGTTCAAAATTTTGGGGTCATTATGATTTTTTTTTTTAAGAAATTATAATTTTCATCAAGAATGCATTAAATTGATCAACAATGATTGTAAAGACATTTACAAAAGATATTTGATATTTCTAACCTTCTGTTCATTAAAATATTTGCAATCATTAACATTAAAATAGAAAAAGTTATTTTAAATTGTAATCAAATAAATGCATCCTTGGTGAGCATAAGTAACTTTTAAAAACATGAAAACCCTTACATACTGTATACGTACTACCATTTAAAAATTTCTATGTACACACTTATGAATGATACAGAATGATCTTTTTTGAAAATCTAAAAATGCATAAAGTTTTATGTGAGAGGTAGGTGTAGGGGTAGGGATAGAAAATACAGTTTCAAAAAATCATTTAGAATATAGAAAATCATTTAGAATACAGTTTAGAAAAATCATTACATCTATGGAAAGTCCACATAAAACATGGAAACCCAACATTTGTATGCGTGTTATTTTTATTTATTTTTTTATTTATTGTAAAACAAATCATGACGCACGCAGCATATAGAGCTCAGAGCTCATATATAGTAGGCAAAATTTTATTGCTAAAAATAAGTAATGAAGTAATCAAAGCTAATGATCTTACCATGAAGCCATCCATCTAGGATCACACTGCAAACTTCTAGATGAGGGTCACATAATACCCGAAGTCCTCTCTCATTGGACACCTCAATTAAGTTCGCTTCCTTTCTGATAGTCACTTCACGGTTAGTGTATGGTATATGAGCAACGTTGCAATTAACCTCCACCTAAAATCATAAATTTTTGTATTACTCTATTTAAGTATATCATATTAAGTTTTGAAATCAGCTAAGAAACCAATATTAGACATCATAATAACAAGAACATGTACCTCTCCATTTGGGTGAATTGCAATATTTGTGTTTTGCATTTGCACCACAAATGAGCGACGTTTGAACTTGTTGGACTGGAGCGCAATGCTAAAGGTGTGCTGGATGACATCAGCTGCTAGAATGAAGTCACAGGAAGCTGGGAGTCTGAACAGATGTCCATCGAATGACACCAAATAGACGTCTGCCACTAGAAATGCCTGATCTGGACAGAGGAAATAAAGTACAAAGACAGATGTGAGGAAATAATCACCTAAAAATGTATCATTTGTTTCCCATGAAATTCTGTCATCATTTATGTTTCAAACCTCTATGACTTCCTTTCTTCTACTGAACACAGAGGAATTTTAGGGTACAAACAACATTAGTTCTCACTGACTTTCATTATGAACAAAAAAATTAAAAATAAAGATAAATTTAAAAAAAAATTAATTAAAAAGATTCTTTTTGAATATATTTTGTCATACAAGTTTGGAAGGACATGGGGGTGAGTAAAATACGGTTGAACTTAAATTTTCATGAATAGAGAATGCATCTGAAGAAGGAAAACCTCAGGGGTACACATTAACGCAATTAGTGGTCTAGAGCTGGAAAACATGTGTTAGACATGAAGGCCCATGAGGCAGACAGACTCTGAAACAACCAATAACTCACAGTTAATGGGACTGTCCATTATCTTCCTCTTCAGCCGGTAGAGTTCTGCTGTAGGGCTCACAGAGTTCAAGGTCAGTAGAGGCTTCAGGACAAACTCCTCCAGAAGAACTTCAGTTACACCTGCCTCCTTCACCTTCAGCCAGGGGCCCACAGGAAGTGGCACCCTAAAGGCCACCTCACCCTCACTGGAGTAACAGGTGGTTGTGGAAAAAAGTTTGCAATTATATTCTATACATTTCTGTATGAATCACTCCTACTACCAGTCCAAATCAAAATATATACAAAAAAACATATACTGCATATACAATAGCTCTTTCTGGTCCTCAAATTTGATTGGCTGAGAGCCTTTTCCAGCAGTGCGAAATTCTAGTGATAACAGAACGCCAACCGTTTTACCGTTTGTATCACTCCGCTTGCGGTATTTCTCACAGCAAGTTTCATGGCAGATGCCCAAATCCACTATAATTTTATAAATAATACTGTTTTTGTGTCACAGAATGTAGTTTTATGATTTTTTTAGGCAATAATGTAGTTGTTTAGACTTCAAATATGCAGTTTGTTAATAAAGATAACATCTATTTGAAAATTTGCTTCAACGCTTTCTGAGATGTGAGCTCCAGGGCGTCATATGAAATAGTACGACAAAGATATCGCTTTCCTCAGCGGACAATCAAACTAATGTTTTATTGTGAATATGAGATTGAGCTGAAGAATGAATGCTGTATCAGATGCAGGTAATCACACTTGCTCAGTCCATCTCTCCCTCATAATCTACATAATACAGTGAGCTTTTAATACAGCAGTACAATAAGATTTAAATGAAGCAACTCAATGTTCCTTCATTACTAGTTCTAAAGTTACATTTTCGAAATAGTAACGGAGACTTGGGCTCAGCTGTTAAACTGTCAACTTGTGATTTGAATCCATGGTGGAAGGAAGTAGTTCAGCACAAAAGAGGGTTTTTAAAGACACTCTGTTGTCATCTTTTTTTATTTACACACTTGTGCCATCGAACTGTTGTATAAAGCAATATCACACTCGTAGCCGTGCAATATGGCTTTATATCAGCACGCTGTGACTGCCTACGGCCGAATCACAGTTGTGCTGATACACAGTCATTTTGCACTGCTACTTGTGTGTACGCATTTTCCGAGCTGATAATATAACGTTAAACCTATGAAAATGGTTTTAAAAAGCACATGGCTCCATAATTTTATCACTTTACAGTGTCGCAGTGACCATCAATAACTCACCTGTCATAGTTTAATGACGTGAAGCTGCTGGAGGTTAACTGCGATGAGAACAGATAAGCTGTATCATCTCACATTACTTACAAAATTCTTCTGCTTACTTTTAAATCACTCAATGGCATTGCCTTATCTCTCTGATCTACTATCTCCTTATGTTCCGCCTCGATCACTTCGATCTTCAGGATGTGAACTGCTTATTGTACCTAGAATTTGTCTATACTCAATGGGCGGCAGGTCATTTTCCGTTATTGCACCTAAACTATGGAATTCCATACCACTGGCACTAAGTACAATAACCTCACTCTCTGTATTTAAATCACAACTCAAAACCTACTTGTTTACCCAGTACTACCAGTCATATCATGTTCTTTAGACACTCTCCTTATCCTATTCTACCAGCTGTAATCCTCTCTGAGTATTTTCGTTCTGTGTTTTTTTGTTGTTGTTGCATTTACTGTTCTTTGTTTGTTACTTATAGACAATATCCTTTTTTTTTGTCTTTTTTTTTCCAATTGTTACTTATACTATGTTATGTATCTCTGTTTCTTGTACATAATTGTACTATGATGTGCAACTCCAATAATGTCTTTCCCCGGACTGGGCAAATGACTACTGTCCACTTAACTGATTAATTGATCGTGAAATGACAGTTTATGATTATGTGAATCGACTGTCTATTGTGTTTCTGCTTTTGTAAAGCGTCCTTGAGCTTGGGAAAGGCACTATATAAATTAAACATATTATATTATTATTATTATAAGCACACATATCCTACATACAGCTCCCCATGCACACAGTTTTATATTTAGTTACACTGAAAAAGTTTTAGTTTAATTAATTCAGTCAATCTTTTTACACTATTTTAACATGGATTTCTATGGAGACTGGAACACGATATCATCCAAATGGAAGTATATATACTGTACGCAAAATTCTTAATTAACTCATTACTCAAATGATCCATGACTGGATTATTATTTTTATTTTTATTTAGTTATTTATTTATTTTTTTGTGAAGGTTGTTCCATGAGATCCCTCCAAGTCCTGCAAATTTGTTGGCTTTCCAGCATCTTTTGTATATCTGAACCTTTTCCAGCAGTCACTGTATGAATTTGAGATCCATCTTTTCACACTGACGACAGCTGAGGGACTCATATGTAACTATTACATATGCAAAAGGTTCAAACATTCACTGATGCTCAAGAAGGACACAAGCTGCACTGAGATCCGGCGGGTGAAAACTTTTAGAATTTGCAAAATAATGTGTTTTGGAATAAGAAAAACTAGTTTGTGTGCTGACAGCCACGTAGCAGTATGATTTATCTGAACTACTAGGTTATTGATATCAATCAAATAATGATATTGATCAAACTATGATGTGTGTTGTGTTGAAGATGTTTCCAAAACAGTTATGATTACCATTGACTTCCATTATATACTTAAATAAACTGATAAAATATAAAATAAAAAACTAAAAATGCTGAGACATTTCTCAAAAACTTGTTATACGGAAGAAAGACAATCATACAGGTCTGGAACAAAAGGGTGAGTAAATAATGACAGAATCTTTCATTTTATGTGGTGAAAGGGTGTTGTATGGCCCAGTTGTTTCAGCTGATGTATATTGTTGGGAAGAAACGTTGTTTCTTGAACGTTTTGTTCCAGATCACACCACAGCATTTAAATCTAATTGAGCTCAGAACTTTGGCCATTTGGCCATTCTAATTTACGCAATTTGAGAATTCTGTTGTTGATTTACTTCTGTGTTTTGGATTGTGGTCATACCGCATCAGTTTTAGATCACGTCCTGACAATCTGCTGTACAAATTAAAATTCATTGGTCCCTCAATGACTGTAGCAGTCCAGACCCTCAGGCATCAGATCAGCTCCACATCCCTCTCCAGACATATGCTTCACAGTTGGGGATGAGGTTTTGGTGTTGGTATGCTCTGTTTTTAACAAAACATCCCACTGTGTATATTTAGTAAACAGATAAACTTTGTCTCACTTGCCCGCAGAAAACTGCTCCAGTAGTGCTCGCAACATCCAGGTGGTTTTTAGCAAACTTAAAATTTAAAACTCTGTTCTTTTGGAGTGCAATGAGTGTTAAGATCAGTAGATGGTGTATTTCTGATGGTCTGTTATCATGTGACTTTTTTTTCAAGGTACATTTTTTAAAATACATGAATGTGTCAGTTGCATTGCTGTTTATACAGGGTCAGAAAGCTCTTGGATTTCATCAAAAATGTCTTAATTTGTGTTCCGAAGATGAACGAAGGTCTTACGGGTTTGAAATAACATGAGAGTGAGTAATTAATGACAGAATTTTCATTTTTGGGTGGGGGGTGGGGGGAACTTTCTTTTGATGGTCCCCCAACAGACATTCTTACTGACTATAAATAACTTTGGAAGTACATGCAAACTTATTCTACCCAAACCTAACAGTCTACTAATACTCTACTAATACTCTAATGAGAGTTAGTTAACATGTAGTTGCAAAGGTACTTATAGTAAACAGAATGTTTGATGAGACCATCAAAATTAAGTTTTTAAAAATGTTTTTAAAGGGACTTTAAGAGGCTAATTTTATACACAGTCATACAGACATAGCTAAGGGGTTGACATACTGTAAGTGCAGACTCTGGCACCCCAAACTCACCAGCAGAGGGTGAAACACACCAGCCAAGTTCAGTGAGCAACACTTGTGGTGTTCAGATACACCAAACAGTGATGGGCCATGTTTCTGGCAGATTTACTACATACCTTTTGGAGAACTTGTACATTAGTGCAAGCTGCCTTCTGATACCCACTAGCATGGCAGCTGATCGGGCCTCCATCCACTGAAAGGTCTGCTGGCTCACCTGAAGAACATGACATACATACTCTTATTAATATGTAAACCTTCTTATTAAGAGTTTACACCACTATATTGTACTAAAAACAGAAAAGTTTAATGCACAGATGGCAAATAATCCCACTTCACAAGGATCAACAAAAAACTACTAAAAACGCTGTATTATGCATACCAGGCCAGTAGTTGGCGATGTCACTCTGTAAAGAGACTTGCACATGCGTGACCAATAGACTGAAGACGTAATGCATATGATGCCACCGCTTTTACAAATTCACGTTTTTGTAGTTTACACGGAGATGATAATGATATTGTTTTCAAATGCATGGCATGTTTTCAAAAGTTTGTTTTTTTTTGGCCCATAAATGAATGCAAGAAAAGTTCTCAAGTTTTAGTTGAATGTTGTCACGTAAATCCCCCCCCCCCACCACCACCACCACCACCACCACCACAACCACAACCACCACCACCATAAGTGCAGGAAAAAATCATCTAATGCATCTTTCTTGCCATGTCCATTGCAAAGATAGCAACATGCAACGCGGTCAGCGATGGCGCCCTCAGGTGAGGATCGTGAAGTATTGCAGGCAAAAGCTCCGTCAGCTCTCTGGTCCAAAGCTGCACTCCTAGCTGCCACGCGGTGTCCAAACGCACCCCTGTCACATCGTGGTAGGCTCCAGCTAGAGTGGCCAGGGGTTCTGGAAGAAATTAAAACTACAATAACACTAATCCACACTGACAGGCATTTCCAAGTGAAAGGTGCTGACATGAAACCACAGTTGTGCCGGTGCATAATTGCTACTGGTTTACAGATGCTTATGCAGTGATGCCACTAGAATGCTGTCAAGATCAATTATGGATAACGTGACCTCACAATGCCAGAGAAAATCACTTAAGCATGTTCGGGGTTTTGGAAAATAATGGTATGTGCCTCCTGTCATTCACCCAATGCAGCTCGAAGGAAACTGAGCATGTGATTGTAAATAAAATCAGCAGGAACCTGAATGAATTGTTAGTGACAAACATAACTTGATAGGGCAAACTCACTCTTGAGCTCCTGTTGGACCTGTTGAGATATGAGATGCAGGACATGGAGCGTGTGCGGTAGGCTGTGTGTGAGCGCGTGTCGGAAAGGGCCAATGGTCCACGCTTTCCACAGCGCTCCTGCTCTCTGCAGCAGCAGAGTCTCGGCTCGCTGGGTCAGAGACAGCGGCCCCTCACTCAGCTCCAACAGGAACATACTTTCCCCTGCCTAGAAGAAATATAGCATCAGTGTAAATATTGATACTTGATTAACATGATATTTGATATAGCATCCTTTTTTGTAATGGATGGAAATATTCCCTAAGTCTAAACAACTGGTCACACTCAAATGTATTTATGTTTGAAATATTCAGATTGAACAGTATGCTTTGTCAAAGACTATAGAAATACAAAGACAGTTCACTCCTATACTTATGAATGGGAGAAAGTGCAACGCGCAATATGGCGGGATAGTCCCGCCTTCTAAATGAAAGAGCCAATTGTTGATTGGTAAAGTCCTTGCGTCACTGCAGCGGCTGTTAGAAGCTCCGGTTCCCATAGAAACCTGGGGCTGGACCAGCAGCTGCATGTGCAGAGTCATAAGCGTGTTGGAGCTACGCATGCACATTGGCTGGTCTAGCCTGAAAAATAAGCCTTTTAAACGCTATTTGAGCATAAGAAACAACATTCATGGGGTAGTTCATTTCAGATTTTATTGCTGATTTGAAATATGTAATTTAATCGCGAGTTCAGCGAACCATTTTTGAGATTTCAGGATTCCTCCATTCATTTAGATAGGACTTGGTCTTGTCTGAGCTGCCGGGAGGCGTTGCAAATATGGTAGCTGAGTGAACGGACTTTCCTTAAAAGGGACTTTGGCTTTGCTCCCTTTCGAACGTTCTCTTCCTTTGCATTGAACGCTTACAGGGTAAACTCCTGTTTACTGTGAAAACTGAAGCCTGATTTGTTCACATTAGTATAGCTGCACGAACAAATGGCGCTTCAACCCACCAAAAGGGGAGGAGCCGACTGCTATATAAATTGGCTCTGAGCGCCATTACACCTGCTCACCATAGAAAACCCACAGCAGCAGAAGAACTCCTCCAACAAGCACTTCTCATTCGTCCATCCGGCAACAATAGGAGAATATTTCCAGCAATGTTGCTGCAAATGTTGTGCCGCGTGTGGGACTCAGACAGGCATGGTGAGTGTGTCACTTGCCTGGGCAGTGCTCACGCTGAGGCTGTGCTAACTGGGATAAAGAGATCTCACTGCAAGAGCATGAGTCCCACCCTGCTTCGCTCGAGCATTGCCTTCTTTCACGAAGGCGGTCTTCCCCAGTCTGCTCTCCTGTTTGTTCCCTCCAAGGAGCCTCGGAGGAAGAAACAGTGGGGCAGTGGGACTCAACGATCAGGCTTGAGTGGTCTCACACCGGCTCAGCTCCCGTGTGCTTCACTCTCCGCAGCAACTCGACTCAGTGTATTTCACACCTGAGGATCAGTGCCCCTCATCAGATGTGAGCGGTGACTCCATGTCACTGACAGCTTCAGATGCTAAAGAGTGGGAGTGTTCCGGCGAAGACCCCAACACCCTCCCTCCAAAGAAAGCAACACAGCCCAGCATGGACAGCTGATCCGCGTTCTCACTAAGGCTGTGGAGGACCTGGGCTTGGACTGGTCGGTTCCTGAAGACGAGTAGTTGCTGCAAGAATGCCGTCAATGATCCTCCCGCCAGTGGCCCGCCTCGTTCTTCCCAGAGGTTCATGACAAACTCACCAGGAGATGGCGTGCCCCCTTCTCAGCACGTGTTCATTCCTCTACTTCTGCTGCTCTCACCACTGTTGACGGAGCTGAAGAATGAGGTTATAGCAAGCTCTCCCCTCTCGAAGAGGCTGTCGCTGTGCATCTCTCCACTCCATCTGCCCTGGGTTTGAAGGCCCATGCAGCGCACCCATCTAAGCTCTACAGGACCACCTCCGCTTTCGCGGGCAGGGCTTATTTAGGGGCTGGCCAGGCTGGCTCTGTACTTCACATGATGGTGGTACTCCAAGTTTTCCAGACCAAACTTCTCTCCACGATGGACGAGTCCAACCAGAGTTCTGACACATTCAGGGAGCTGCACACAGCAACTGATTTGGAAACTACTAAGGCCACTGTGTAGACGATTGGCAAGGTCATGGCTAATCTGGTGGTGCTGGAGTGTCACCTTTGTCTAAATCTAATGGAAATCAAGGATGGTGACAAGATAACCTTCCTTGACTCCCCCGTCTCTCCCAAGGGACTGTTTGACTCTGCCGTGGATGGGTTTGCTGAGTGGTTTACAGCAGTACAGAAGTTATCGCAGGCCATGCGTCACTTCCTGCCAAAGTGCTCCTGCTCATCGGCTAGTACAAATTGCCAGAAGGCTCCATCCTCTCAGCAACCTGCAAAACCTGTGCCGCCTCCAACCCAGCCCCAGCCTAAATCTGAGCCTGGGTTTCAGCAGCACCCTCAGACGGCTAGAAGGTACCCTAAGTGCCAAGGTCCCCACCCTAGTGTAGTGCTGGAAACTAAGCCTCAGAGGCCATCCTGATCCAACAGCAGAAAGGAAGAGGAGAGGGTCAGTTATCAGTCCTCAAAGAAGTCTTGCACCCGCTCTCCATTCCCCCACTTGAGCGATTGAAGCTCTGTTCAGGCTAGGCTGTCCTTCCCACACAGCACGTGCCCATGCAAATTATCGCTGTGATAGCAGACCCACATACTCAAAACAGCACTTCTCCTCTTCCCACTATCATGAGGGTCAGTTGCTTGTGGCACCCTGCCACTTGAAAAACTCAGACCACTTGCCATCCGGCTCCAGGCTTAGAAAGCCATTCCGCATGTGTCAAGCTGGGTTCTAAAAACCATAGAACGAGGTTACTAATTCCAGTTCGCTCACAGGCTACCTTGCTTCAGAGGTTTAATCAGAGGTACTTCAGTACGGGACAATAATACTCAAGTTCTCCGGTCTAAAGTGCAAACTCTGCTTGCAAAAGAAGCCATGGAAACAGTCCCTTTAGCGAACACCGAGTCAGTCTTCTACAACTGCTACTTCCTCATTCCCAAGAAAGATGGCAGGCTCAGGCCTATTCTTCAATCTCAGGCATCATTTCAGAGGATGCTCTGCCTCATGTCAGCCGCTTCCTCTGTGATTCCTCTGGGCCTGCTCTATATGTGGCCCCTTCAATATTGGCTCAAAGCCGATGTACTGTTCCACGGTTGGCACCTGGGACATTTTTTGTCTCAAGGTAACCCACTGCTGCATCAGAGCTGTGGCCCCTTGGAAAACCTCTCGTCTGTTTCAGTTTGGAGTCCTGTTGGGACTGATCTCCCAAAGGAAAGTGGTCACGACAGATGCCTCCAACTTGGGTTGGGAGCATTGTACAAGGGCAGACCGGCGTTCGGCTCCTGGTCAGACCTGGAGCAATGCTTGTACATCAACTGCCTCAAGACTGGTAGCTTTTCTAGCCCTAATGTAACCTCGGTTCCCTGAGATAAGGGAGTCGCTGGCTGACGCTATCAGTCGAAAAATTCAGATGAAATGGCGCTCAGAGCCGACTTATATAGCAGTTGGCTCCTCACCTTTTGGTGGGCTGAAGCACCATTTGTCTGTGCAGCTACAAATCAGGCTTCCGTATTCAGAGTAACATTTATTTATTCAGAGTAAGTTTATCCCATAAGCGTTCAACGCAACGCTCGTTCTCTTATCTCAGGGAACTGTGGTTACATTAGTAACAGAAACATTTTGTAATTTATACAAAACTACAGTTTTATTTTAATATTTTTTTTTACATGAGTTGGACCAAATAGTCCGGCATATATGGAAACTCCTTCAGTCCTTTTTGGAAAGTAACCCAAGATGCACCTTGGTTGAGACATTTATTAAATACACACTACCTTTCAAAAGTTTGGGGTTGGTAAGATTTCCTAATGTTTTTGAAATAAGTCTTTTATTCTTATTAAGGCCTTAATTCTAAAATACTCATTACACTTTTTTTCTATATGACTCTTACAAAGCACTTTACAAAGCACACTTTCTTCTGTGGAATGAAAATATTTTAAAGAATGTCTCAACTGTCTATAAAACACTTAGACATTCTTCAAAATATCTTCTTTTATGGTCCACAGAAGAAAGAAAGGCATACATGTCTAAACCACATGAGGATGAGTGATTTTTTTTTTTTTTTTGCTGACCTAACCCTTTAACATAGTCTAAATATGCAGCAGGACAGCCTGTGAGATATAACAAACCTGTCTTCTGAATGTTAACAGTAGATGCTGAAGTCTCTGAACTCTGTCCAACAGTTTACTCCTTATCCGGGACCCCAGCTGCTGGAGCCGTGCCTGTAAAGATACAGTATCAATCCAGACATGAAAAACAATGTTTTACAAGCTATCTGGCAGATTTATACAATGAGAGAAACTTTATAACTCCTTGCTGTCTTCACCTCCGCGGCCCACAGGCATTCCCTGCATCCCTTAGCTTGAAAAAGCAGACTCTGATTGGCTGCTCCTACAGAAATAAGGGTAAGGGTCTCATTCTCAATGCCACGACCGCCTCGCTGAGCCTCCAGGGTAAACCAGTGATGTCCCTCCAAACAGAAAGCCGCTCTGATATCATCAGACGTTTCTGACGGCAAGTAAAAGGCAAATAAATGTTATTCATAAGAATATATGATAAATAATCACTTGTTACAGCAGAGTTATTAACCCTATAAAGCCTTAAATTTTAAATAATAGTCATAAACACAATCTTTATAAAAAACTTTCATACTTCATACATCAGGCTTTTATGGCTCATATAGGAGGATATAATGAGAATATGGCGCTCATAAACAAAGGGAAAAACATCTCAGTTTTATTAATAATTAGTTTTATGATCAAAGGCTCAAAGTTTTTGTTGGGTGGGGGTGAGGGAGGCAAGGCATATAATCCAATGTAACACAACGGTGATTGAGAGATGAACAAATAAATGTTCTTTAAAAGCCTGATGTATCATATTTGATACTCACATTTTAACATGATTTAAAAATAATAATAATAATGATAATAAAATTTATTCTTAGATTTACTTTATAAAAAAAGTTTTCACAGCAAAAGTCACGTGAAACACAACCTGTGTGTTTACAATTATACTAAAAGGCTTTTTCCTAGCTAAAAATGCATAAACTATCAATCAGATAACAGACATGTAGATGGTGTACAACAGCAAAGTTGGGTTACACTTTATTTTAAGGTGTCCTTGTCACAGTGTAATTATACGTATAATTACTGAGTAATATCAATTAACTACTTGTACTTACTATAGGGTTAAGGTTAAGGTGAGGGTTTGGTTTAAAGTTAGTTGCATGTAATTATGCATAATTTATTGTTATTATAATAGTAAGTACATGTAACATGTGTAACAAGGACACCGTAAAATAAAGTGTTACCCAAAGTTGTAATCATGTTGATAATTTTGAGGCCCTAGAAATTCACATATCAAATATGGTACTGTAGGTTTTTTAGGGTTAAACCAGCACAATCACCTGTGTCGTATCCAGCAGCAGCTCGAAGGCAACTTTTTCCCAGTGCCCCCTGCAGCCAGAGCATCTCACTGCGGTCTAGTTTTGCATGAACCTGGACAGCCACATTCCTGCCTGAAGAAAAGGAACTGCAGGCCAATTCCACACTCCAGTTTCCTACCTGCCACTGTAAATCACACACATTTGTTTTTCTATCACGATGAGAAAATTCCATTGGCTTTTACGGTTTTATAGTAAGCTTATGATATTTTCTACACACTAGAAATAGCAACAACCTTCAAAACTTTATGAAAAGTTACACTTCTTTATGTAATGATTTGGGCAGTGTGAGTACCTCTGTGATCAGTGAGTAGTTGGAGCGCTGACTGCTGCTGATGTTTCTGAGTGACAGCGTGAAGGTGTTGTGCTGAGGGTGTCCGGACACAGACACACGGGTGTGAGTGTACAACAGCTCCTTGCCTGAGTTCACTCTGTGAGATCCAGACCAAATTAAAGCCTGTGAGGAAAAAAAATGTATCAATGTTACCAATGAACTGAATTAAAATTTCTTGTTTTGACTACTAATAAAGTTGTAGTGACTACCCCTAAACATTTTCTTGCAAAATTATTGGCTGCACATTTTTAATTTCTTGAGGTCTTAAAGGAAGTTCACCAAAAAATAATCCTTGCATATTTTAAATAGAATATTTATTAAGGAAATAGCATAATTAAAAAAAAAAAAATTCTATATATGCGTAAGTGCATACAGTTACACTTTAGAATAGGGAACACATATTCACTATTAATTAAGAGTTTTCCCCCAATAAACTGCTAATTTGCTGCTTATTAGTTAGGTAGTTGTTAGGTTGAGGTATAGGGTTGGATTAAGGGATCTAAAATATAGTCATTATATAGACATTAATATGTACTTTATAAGAACTAATAAACAGTCAGTATGCTAATAAGATGCAAGCTAATAAGCAACTAGTAAATAGTGAGAATTGGTCCTTAAAGTGTTACCGTGCATACTGAATACAATATTTTTGGGCACTTAATTGTATGTTATTTACAATTAAATGAACATGTATTCATTTAATTGCAATTAGCAAAAAAAAAAAAAACATTCTCTTTATTTATTCCTTTCCTTTCTAGCTTGTACTTATTTGAACAATGCCTGAGACTTGTTGTTACGAGCACTTCCTCTGTCTGATTGCCTCTTCAAGATGAATCGCTTTATGTATTCCCCAATTGTAAGTCGCTTTGGATAAAAGCGTCTGCAAAATGACTAAATGTAAATGTAAAATGTAAATGTATTCATTGACTTTTATATTAAATGCAATTAACTGAACTTAAGAGTGTTTGACCCAGTTAAGTAAGAATTAAGTACATCTTTATGTGTAATTTCATAAATACTTCTTTGAAATATAGTTGAATGTGCTGACAGTACATTTTATAGTATTGAAATTTATGTGTTGTATTTAAATATATTTGTAATTACACATTTGTTATGATGAACTTGCTGTTTGTCATACATCAAATAACCCAGTTAAAATTACAGTCAAGTACTTTACATGTGCTTTAGTATGTTACTCAACACATCAAAATAAGTGTACTTTTTAAAGCATGACAGAAGATAATTAAAACATAATGATTTCAAATGTACTTTGAAGTAAAAACATTTGATTTGACATTATTACAAAGTGCACTTTTTTAAAAGTGCAGTCTTTAATTACACCTACATGTGGCCTTTTATTTAGTTTACTACAGTTTATTACAGTTTTTTAAAAAACGTACCTAAGATTTGGAATACACTAGAAGTGCACATTCAGTACAATTAAGCACACCTTTTTTCAACCAGGGAAAAATGTATTATTTACAGACGTTCATGTAGCTTACTGTAAATCTTTAAAAACGTTTTGTAATGACGTGAGAATGCAGAGTAAAAGCATTTTCATATTTGGGTGAACTATCCTTCTACGGTTGGTATGTGTGAATGTTAAGTTGTTATATGCACATTTTAATGTAATTTAATGACAGTGAGTATGTGATCTCACAGGCTGTGGAGGACAGAGGCCGATCTGAACATGGTGTTCAAGACGGTCCCTCAGGTTGGTGTGTATCTGGGTCAGAAGAGAGTGAGATGGACAGGGAGACGGAGAGACGTTTTGGGCCCCCAACTCCACGAGGAGTGTGTGCATTCCTTTTACTCCTCCCTAAACAACAGACAAAAAGAAAGATCATCTCTGATCCCAAGATCCTAAATAAAGGCAGTACAACAAACAGGTTTTCAATTCTTTAAATAATCCACACCTGGTATTTCATGCTTTGTGTTATCCTCTTGTCCTTCCATTTGAGCTCTGTGTTTTGGGAGTAGGCCTTCCCCTCTTGAGCTACAGCAACACATCCTTCCATCTCCACTAGGGGGAGCAACGACTGTATCTGATACAATACATACAGTACCAACAAAATTCAGAGGACAGATATTCTATCTGGGACACAGCATATGCTGTGTGTGTAGTTCATGTAGTCTATGTACTTCATTTTTGAGATACACTATTGAGTTTAGGTTCAGTAATATTAAAATAAACAAATAAATAAATAAATAAATACAAATTATTTTTTTAGTAAGAATGTATTGAATTGATCACAAGTGACATTAAAAACATTTATTACAGTTACAATTACAGTTTATTATTATTACTGTTTCCTGAACAGTAAATCGGCATATTAGAATGATTTCTAAGGATCATGTGATACTGAAGGATCATATGACACTGGAGTAATAATGCTGAAAATTCAGCTTCACCATCACATAAATTACACTTTATAATGCATTGAATAAAAAAAATGGTTATTTAAAATTGTTATAGTATTTCATAATGTTAATGTTCTACTATACTTTTGATCATATAATTGCAGCTTTATAGGTAAGCAGAAGAGACTTCTTTAAAAAACATTAAAATATTGCACCGATCCCAAACCTTTTAATGCTGTGTGTAAATCAGCTGGATATTATTGCAAAATAAACTTCAACAATCAGAACTTTCTTGACCCTGAAGGGGTTTATTGATAATGACTGTAATATGATAATAATATTACACATATTACATTATCCCAATTATTACATGGCTGCTTAGCAAAAAAACAAAACAGATGATAAATATAGCTGCAAAGCAGCAATTATCAGGGCTCAAGCACTTTAAGACATTTAAGCAGATAAGGAAAAAGACAATGTGTATTAGTTCCAAAAGTAGGGTTTTTTTTACAGACCTTTGGGGCCGTAAGCCAAACAGGCCCACCGAGTTTTGTTCCAATCGGCCTCTGTTAACCTTGTCTAATAGGTGCTCAAACTTCATCGGCCAATGGTGGCCATGTTTTTTTGAGATACGCAAATGTCCTTATAGACACCCGTGGCACTTTGGACCAAGATTTTCATGTTGACAGGACAAATGGATGCGTAGTTAAACCCATTTTTATGTTTTTTCCCTCTTATAGCGCCACCAAGTGGCCAAGCTCCACAATTTTTTTCTGTGACCTCAGATTGAGCTCTTGCATAAGTGATCTGAGTTTGGTGAAGATATCTCATTCCATTCAGGAGTTATAGGCATTTTGCTAAAAGTGGCCCTGCCCCTTACAAACATTTTGGTGTCCCTTTGCGACGGTGAGTCGAAAGTTCAACTTTTTTTTGACAATTATTGATATTCACTCTCCAGAGAATCTTTCTGGACTGGTTTGGTTCAGATCGGGCAAAAAACCTAGGACTAGTTCGCAAAAATAGGTTTTTCAAAAAATCTAAAATACCCCAAAATTTCGCCAAGCTCACGATTGAATCTGAGGCATGCGTTTTGTCTGGCGTGAGCCAAGGATTCCAACAACGTAAGACACGGTGTAAGAGTTTGGAGTTTACATTATTTTACCATGTCAGAATGCGGACACTGCAAAGTGACTAAGACAGCTGTGTGAGAAATTATACAGTTTAATGGCCATTACACAAAATATTTGATCACTGAAAGTTATTATTTACCACTCAGAGTCAAGAATTCCAGAGAGCCCTGTAATTAAGGCATCAAAGGTAATAACAGTGTTTGTAAAATGAAAGTTAAATGCTGTGTTGTACCTGTCCTGGTGAGAGAAATATACAGGCTTGCCCTCTGCTGGAGTCATCATGCCAGTGCTCACTTACTGTTACAGAAACATTTACAGCCTTTCCGTGCTCCCAAGAAAGACAGACCTATAGACACACAACACCCGTATTACATAGATTGTACAGATTAGTTTAAAAAGTGTGGCATTTATTTGAAAATTGAGATAATTTGAAAGAATTAGTAGTATGGAATGTGTTAGAGATGAGATTTGTATGGAGAGAAAGAACATGAGAAAAAGAAGAGTATTTGAGAGTACAGGGAATATGAGTAGGCTTTGAAAGTGTAGAGATTATTTAAGATCATAAACAGTGTTTGAGAATGGCAGCTGTGTACCTGGTTGTTGCGGTTTTGTCTGCGGTTGGGTCCGTGGGATAGGGCATGTATGTGAAAGTGAGTCAGTGTTGAAACAAAGGGTTGTTTCTGTTCTAATGAATCCATTTGTCTGCTCACCAAAGTCCAAGAGCCTTGAACTCTGACCTGAACACAACACAAAAGATACTTATATCTGGAAGATGTAATAACAAATGACCAAACCACAACAGAACCTTTTAAATCGTCTGTCTGGCTTCACCTGATCATGGCGTCCAAACAGAATCCAGTCGACACTTAGATCACCTAGTTTCCTCTGAGTGTCATTCTCCACCCTAAGATCCAAACCCCAACCCTGTGCCTTTCCTATAATAAGAGAGACATGTCAGCATTTCAGAATACAGTGTTCATGATAATTAAACTGATCCCATGTGTGAACAGATCAGCAACTTGCTCCCTGATAGCAATGTAGCATATCCACCTGTCAGTTCTGGATAACTTTGTGACTGTGTGATATTATCTGAGGAGCTGGTCTGTGTTAAATCCTGATTCTCCCACTGTGCTCGGTGCGTGACAGTGTGTGACCCTCTCTTTCCACCGTAGCGTGTCCTCACTGTCAGATTCCGGGGCAACAAATGCAGCTAGTGGTACAGAAATAACACATTTTTCAAAATTAAATGTAACATAACAAAAAGTACAATATTTCCTGTAACGTTAAGGTACGGTCACATTATTGAAACGTACAGTAGGCAAATTTTTGAGGGCAAAGAAGGTCCATTGTCCATTATCAGAAGTGCAGTGATGCATGAAGCACCACTTTCTCAGGTAGTCACTTCCAAACTAAGCAGCTTCATATTGGTCAACACACAAATTTGCATGTTTAACAAAATGGGAAAATTTCTCACCTTATGTGACATTCCATATTGCACAGATTCCTACTGAGATGACTGAATATCACTTGCAAAATAAGTTGCGATCAAAATAGCAGTGCTGGGTAAATTACTTACAAATTATAGTCTGCTATTAATTCCAAATTACATTACAAAAATTGTAGTCGGTAATATAATCGGACTACTTTTTGATTACTTTTAGATTACTTTTGACCAAACTCGAAAGAAAGAAAATATATTCTATTCATTGTTATTAACATGAAGTGCATTAAACATTACATCAAGGTTTCCCGAACTGGGACTCATGAAGGAAATGCGGGGGGTTCAGCTTTTTTTTTAATTTTTTTTTTATGAAAAGCTAATAAATTAAATAACAAACACGTAAAAAGTAAATGAAATAAATAAAATAATTAATGTTATCATTAAAATACACGCTCACTAAAAAAGATGAAATATTTTCATCTTTTTTTCATATTTGTTTAGAGAACCATGAACATGTAAATGTGCTAATTAGTTATTAACTTGTTGTTACCTTAAAATCTCAGGGAGGAAATTTAAGTAAATACATTAGGAGAAAGAGGTGCAGCTGACAAAAATATTTGGGGTGCTTGAATCCCTGCATTACATGTAAATAAGAGATAATGTGAATTTGTGCATTTGAATGTGTTTGTAATGTAATTATAATATGTAATCGTGTAAACAGTAAAAAAGTAACTGCAGTTTGATTACGAGTATTTTAAAATGTAATATAATCTAATTACAAGTACTTAATTTTTGGAATCTGATTATTTAATCCAGATTATTAGTTACCACACAGCACCGCAAATTAGTACAATTTCTGCTAAATTTTCATGGTCAAAAAGGTCCATTGTTTGTTGTCAATAGTGTAGTGAAAAATACATTTGAGTGACCAATTTGAATCTGATGCAAAATCTGTGCCCCTCATTTGAAATTTCAGACCATGTGAATACCTTTTTAAATGTCTGAATTTCACTGAACATTGGTAAATGTTACCGTACCTTTAAAGAACATGCAATATTACGGCTGACAGATAATTCCACTACCTGAGGTACTGACTGATTGAACACAAGCACTTGTTTAAAGCCAGAGTTTGTACTGGAGATCTCTGCTTCCAAAGCCAAACCGCTCAGGCCAACCAGAACTTCTGCAGTACCTTTAACTGAAGAGCGTGCATGGCTCAACTGTAATGGAACAACATGTAAGCCATTTTTACATAAAAAAGGTTTAAAAATGCAAAATAAACATTTTATTTCTAAGATGATTACTGGAAGCCACATTGAGAAATAAACATGCGCATAATGAGGTGATATTAGGTGAGGTGACAAAAATCTAGCATACTTAAAGGTGCATTCAATATTTTTATTTTTTTTATTATTTCACATTAAAAATTAATTGTTTTTGCAGACTCAACTGATAACATTAAACCTGATTGTGTCATACCTTTGATTTTGAGTGAAACTCAAACGGCAGGTACGGATGTAAAGCGGATATGTTGTGGGAAATGTCCACCATTAGCCCAATGCTACAAAACAAGACATCAAAATTGGTTGGATAGTCTACACATACATGTGCACTACATTAAAAAAGCGTAGAATTAATTGCTGTAATTTAGTGATATTTCCAACAAGACTACTATACTTGGAGGTATTGTGGTGACCTTGAAGATCAAATGAGAAAGCTGAACTCTGGGAGCTGTAAAAACTGGCTCTGATTCCAACCTACACAAATATCAAGATGGGTTCAGACGTTCCTCACCATATGATACAAACATAATCCAATATTCACAATGATCACTGAACCATTCTTCAAAAGAAGGAAACACTCTTAAATGTTCTCACCCACATACCTTCAGTGAGTCTTCCTGGTCTTGCCCAGAGCAGGCGCCCAGCAGGTGGCCCGTGTCGATCCCCTCTGTGCAGTTCACCTGTAAAAACAAGCCTCCGTGCCTTCAGTTTGCTTTGCTCGTAGGAGAGGAGTATGGAATCAGAGGCATTTCCCTTCATCAACATGGGAAATGACCCAGAGTGTAGAAGGGGTTTCTGGGGCATCCATATGGATACTAATGCATACTAAACTGATGCTTGCTTATTCTTCAACAAGTGATTATTACTCTGTTTAAGTGTGATTAAGTTAGGCGTCACAGGTGTTTTCAAAACAAACACAGATCCAAGTTCAACCTACCTGTATATAGATGTTAGAAAGGTTTCAGGACTACTACATTCATTTATTCCACTGCAAAATCTGCTAGTTCAGGAGTTGTCAAACTTTTTGATGCCAAGGATTTAAAAAAAAAAACAATGTAAACAATGTGAGAGAAATATGACAGGGATAGTTCACCTAAAAATGAATATTCTGTCATAATTTTCTCACCCTCGTGTTGTTCCAAAACTGCATGACTTTCTTTCTTCTGTGGAACTTAAAATATCTTGACAAAATGTCTCAGTGTTTTTGGGTTCATACAGTGGAAGTCTATGGTCACCAAAACTATTTTGCTTGATAAACATTCTGTAGAAGATATTTTGAAAAATGTCTGTGTTTTTGTCCACACAATGGAAATCAATAACCAAATGTGTTATTCTTCTTCTTCTTCAACATTCTTCAAACTATCTTCTTTCGTATTCCACAGAAGAATGAGGGTGATTAAATTTTATGTTTAGCATATTATTACATTAAATAATGGTAATGCACCATCAGCGAGTATGAAAGAAGTTAAGCAGAATGAAAGACTATGACTGTCAAGTTTCCAAAAGGACAAAAAAGTACCATAAAAACCCCATAAAGTAGTTCATATGACTCATTACTCATTATTCGCTGAAAATCTTGACTTTCGTCAGTTCAAATCTGGTGAATTCATTGATACACAGCAACTTCTTTGTTTGCATACAGCCAGGAAGTTCAATCAATTCAATGGCATAGAAGAGGAATAAGGAGGAAAAGAAACTGCACAAATAGTTCATTTGTTCTTGTGTGTCAGCTGGTGTCAATGAGATCTGAGAACTATGGAAGCCTTTCAGCGATTCACAATTACTGAATGACTGTGATTCTCTAACCTGAGAGCATCCAGCAGTTTGTGTGGTGTGGTGTGAACTTTGCTCTAGTGTGGCTGTCACGCCGCTGGCTCCTGCATGCAGCTTCAGTTGAGCACAGAGATTGCTGTCTTTCCAGTTCGCATACACACCTGCACTGCTGTTCAACGGAAGCCCTGCTCCAATAGACAGAGACAGAAACATACTGCACTCCACTACACAGCCATAACACGAGTCTAATACTGCTGAACATACCTGCAGAATGAAGCCAAGGGAAAGAGTGAGACAGCTGGGCATGAAGACTTCTGCACCCACAATGAGTTAAATTACTGCTGATGTTTACACACAGTGACTCTTCCATAGCCACTAGACATAGTAAGCCACTAAGATCTTCTCCAGACTTCCTCTCATGTTGACGAGTCACTTCCAGTCCATAGACAGCATCATCCACTACTACAGTCAGCTCTCCTGCACCACAAAAAAACAACAACATGAGAGTATCAAACACTAACATGTACATATCAGACAAGCACATTCAGTTAGGGGCCAGATTTACTAACAGCTTGCGCCAATGCAAACTGTCTTTTGGCGTTAAAATAGTACTGTCAGGATTTGCTAAAGACACGCACTGAAGAATTAGCGCTGAAAAGGCGTGGACACAGTTATTTTTGCGCCTGACCTTATTGAATATGCATTTGTAGGAGTTTCCCTTTCAGATGCAAAATTTATGGAAGGAGAGAATTAAAATGAATCACGGAACACGATTTACTAACGTTTGCGCTTGTCAAATGATTGGTATTTGCGCCATTATTTTTACGCCCAAAAAAAACATGTCTTAAAGCAGGCGGTAATTTGCGCTGCTCTTGGTAGATTGCGTTGGTCATTATGGAAATGATCTGGCTGTGTATGTGTTCTTTAATGTGCTCATTGTCAGTAAATCACACGCAGGATTTTCCCCTCCAATCAGCGCTTTTTATGCGCTCTAACGCTAATTTGCCCTGTTTAGTAAATCTGGCCCTAGATGTTATATTAGGGTTGTGAACTTACTGTTCCCATTGTGTAATGAAATGAATAAATAAACTTGAATTCTACCCAAATTTTTGGTTTTGTTCAACCTCCCTGAAAGATACTGAACTTTATGAAACTGAACTTTTACCTTCAGTTAGACCCTTTGACTGGGTTAGCACTCCAACCAGACTAGCTGAATTAGGTAAAGCAGTGAGATCTTGTATTGAATTGAAAATATCTGCTGAAAGAGATAGCTGCAGCTCTTGATCATGCGGTAGAGTTCCACTCAAGTGAGCACTAAACGTCTCCTCTTTCTTTTTTACTGTACACTGCAAAAAAACACTAGAGAGAGAAAAACGATAGTGGCTGAAAAGAAATTATGGGTAATAAAAACAAAGAAATAATGAGAAGTGAACATGTCGTCTCACAATAAGACATAACTGCTGATATCAGTTTACCTTTCTGAAGAAGAATTAGCAGCTAAATGAATCTGACCATCAGAAGTAACCCCTGGGAATAAGGTCTGATGAAATCCAGCATGGACACACAAAGTATTAATGCCTTTTTCCAAATTGTTGTCTAGATTAAAGTCAAGTGTTGCATTTTTTTCATTTGCTTTCAGGCTGATTGAACTGCCGATGTTTCTGAGAGGAGATACTGTTATTGCTGCATTAGCCTGGAATGTCATGAAAAATAAGAAAAACACTCAATATCAGCTCATACCATCATTAATAGAACTTAGAAGTGAGAAATATGCAATTAATTATTCGTAAAATGTCACTTTTGAGGGTATTTACATGGTAAATCTTATCATCAATGGCTACTTTGCCTTCAGAATGATATTCATACTCGCTGTTGCTCCTGTGACTCTGGAGCATCTCAATATCTAGGCTGACAGAGGTCGGGAAATCCGGCTGAAAAAGATTCTTAATTTAATTCCACCTAAAAATTGTAAAGGTCCAATACAATGCTGTGAAGAATTCTTTGCCCTTCATCTGAATTTGACCATCTGAATAATAAATACATGAGAGTTGCATCTTATTGTTGTGTTTATTTTCATGAAGGGTCACTTTCATGTATTCATGTGTTTTGGTTGAAGATCCAATAACGTTCAGTGTAAAGATATGCAATAATACAGAAGATCAGATGGGGCAAACACTTTTTCACAGCAGTATACTGTATATTGCCAAGGCAAACTGTAAACAGGTATTTAGCATGAAGGTAAACTAGAACGAAGTACAATCAACTGCTAGACACTTGCTAACTTCATTACAAAGACTAGAGGCAAGTAAAAGTAAAAATAAAGTGTATATCATTGTTTACCTGAAACAGCTGGGAGAGGTTGGCTTTCATTGTAATACCTTGCTGAGATGTAGTTAGGCCATGAAGTTGTACTTCACCAAAGGCTGCAAGTATTTCATCCTTTCCAGTCCACAACCTGCCCTGAATTTTATAAGCAGTCTTCACAGAGAGTTGAGGATAGCACGTTGACAAGAACAAAGACAAAATGTGGACTCATTTTAAAATTATGATCCTGTATAAGATTTAAAATAACACTAACCATACAATAGTTAGAGTAATGTGACACAGCTCTGAGATACATAAAATATTTCTGCTAGTTTACCTGGTGGTTTTGGACAGTAACACAGATCTTTGAGTCTTGTGGAATTCTCTCAGTGTTGAAAGACTGGACTATTGAAGAGCACACCTAAAATAAACCACATTATACAACTGTTATCTTTGTTCTGTTTTATGAGTGTGTCATTGGATCATTCATTCAACCGATTTGTTCAAAAACATTTCATTCTGAAATGAAACAAGTTTCTGGGTCAGTAGCATGTTTAGACACCACGCAAACCCCCATGGAACGTGATCTCTACCAAGGCGGAAGCTAATTTCAGTAATTTTCGTGTTTGTGTTTCACTGTCTTTTTGTGTAAGCCACTGAATCATTCACTCATCAGTTTCTTTAAACAACACTGATTCATTCAGGAACGAAACAAGTGACCATCTTTATGAGTAAGTCATTAAATCATTCATAATCTAATCTAATTCTTTCAAACAGTATTGATATGTTCAGAAAAGAAAAATGACTGTATTTATGAGTGAGTCATTGAATCACTCACTCAACCATTCAAACAACTGAATCAAGCGGAACTGTTGATTCTGCTTTGGTTTTGTTTGGAATTATTTTCATTGCTACAGCAAAAATAGACCAAAGCAACTGGCAATATTGTGATAAAAAAAGTTAAATGTAAATGTGTACTCTTATAACAATGTTTATTGAACCGTTGTATAAAAATACATGTAAGCATTGTGTGTATGGCCCTAGAATTTACATTAAATTTCAGTCAACAAAGCTGGCCAGTAAGCTCACATACTCTGATTAACTGACAGGATTTAAGTTTTATTTTGGGGTAAAAGACTTGACTCTACCATAACAGTGTATATACTGTAATATAGCCTATGAATTACTACACAGTGTGTTGAATTTAGACTCACATATGGCTGCTGTGGCTGGAAACCCAGAGTAAGGACATGAATGGCCTTTTTGTTTCCGTGGACAAGAACCTTTGACTCTAAAGTGTAAACCTTCTGATGTAGATCACTTGTGAATGTCTCCTGGAGGATCAGACTCTGAGGGAGAAACTTGAATGGTTGTCTGTTGGAAGAAGCAAATATAACTAAAGACGCTTATGGATATAGAATAATACAGCATTGTAGCTAAAGTCAGCGATATGTTTCAACTGCTGTCACCATTATCATTACTATCCTTAGTTGTTTTCATATTCCAGACACACCTGAAGTTTAGTTTCCATCTTTTCTGATAAATCTTCCTTTCCTTCCGTAATTCCTCTATGGCACCCTCCATTTGTAGCTCTGCATAAGGGTTTTTGAGATCCGACAGGGTCATTGTCATCATCAAAAGCCTCTTCTTTAGCTTCTGCTCAAAAAGAAAAAAAAAAGTCCAGAGCGGCTAACGTTCATGCAAACATGTAAAGATTTGGACAAGTACACATTTTGTACTTATTTAAACTGTAAGAGCAGAAAAACTCATTTTCTGGTACCTTATCCAGAGTACTGAGAACTGCGGAAATATTGAGGTCCTGCTTGCCATAGCCTGCACTTATTTCCAGAGTCTTCACTTGCTTGCCGTTGACTATGTAGATTTGCCCGTGCAATGCTGGTGTCCAGGCTGTGCTGATGGAGTATGAAGCTTTAACTCCACGCTTTCCCAGCATGTTCCATCCACCAACCTTCAACAACACCATTACACATAAGATCATACACTTATCCTGAAGTTTCTCCAGGGGACCATATGAACATTTCTACAGCTAAACAGGGCTAGGAATGAGGTACCTTGAGAGAAATACTTAAAAACTCGAAGTGAGAGGTGATAGAAGGTACACACACCTTAATATAACTGACAGTCGGTGTAAAAATGTGTAGCTGGCCTTGTCGATCTTTGCCTCTATCCTTGTAGAAACCCTCCAGCGTAACACTTTGGATGTTCACCATTTTGCGTGTGGTGACCTCAGAGCTGAACTGTGTGATGCCACGCTGGGGCTGAGTTAGTTTTTGAACTATGTACACATAGAGCCAGGGTGTGTCCATGTTGAATGAACCTGTGGACATAACGAATAACAAGTACAGTTTTACATGAACTATAGAATATTAACATGAACTGTATAAATTCATGGCACTCTTATCAATGGGCCTTTTTCAATAAAACCTATAGGGATACACTGTTATCAAATTCACAACAATGATAAGCCGACAATTATTAGTATATTATAGTACTATACTAATAACTGATAAATGGCAGATACAAAATTCTTTACTGTTTTATCTAAATCAAAGCCCCCCCCAACCCATATAGGCATATAGGAGATCTATATATATCATTTCTTCAGTAATTATGACAAAGTTGCTTGTCCCTAAATGTTATTAACAGAAACTGGGAGAACTGATTAATTTACCATGATTTTTCACATTTTCAAAAAGTCATTCCACATATTTTAAGCATTGTATGTTCTTCAATGAATTTCTTAAATGAGTTCTTGTCAAATTTTATTGCCATTTTCTAAACTATAGCAAATAAACTGTGATAATGTGAGAAATGTTGAAGGTGTCTGAATAAATTTTGGTTTGACTGTATATATTAATATATTAATGATAATGTATTAAATTAAAATGCTTTTAAGTCATCCTGAACCCCCTTGGAAGTTTGCTGAGGCCCCCTAGTGGGCCCCTGGCACCCTGGTTGAGAATCGCTGCTCTAAATAAAGCAAAACTTAAACACTAAAAGCTATGTATATTCAATAACATTAAATGCTACAAGTGAATTTAAGGATTACAACATTATAATGTACATTATGAAATACGGATATTAATTTTGGGATTTGCTAAAGATTACATTTAAAACTGCTATTCAATATCAGTATTTAGATTAACTAGATTAACTTTAGGTGAGCTTTCTTAAAAAAAAAAATTAAAAAAAAAAGGAAATGAATATGCACAGTTAAAAATCCAGTGTTAACCAATATGACAAATTAAAAAAAAATCTCTAATATTGGCAGATAATAGATACGGTGCTGATATACTGTCTCTCTCTAAAATCTACAACTTCACAAATGAGAGGTTGATTCTGGCTGGAATATATAAGGGAATATACACACCTTCCCACTTTTGAAGGGAGGTCTTTGTCGACACGTCCTTCCAGTGGACGCCAGCTACCAGAGGCATTTGATTGTTGTAGTTGATTTTCAGGTGGGTGCTGCTCTCAGATTTTTGCTTCTTGAAATAAGAGTGCAGAAGCTGAGTTCTGTAACTCAGTCCTCTGTCTAGAAGTCGCAGGCTGAGCTGGAAGAGGCAGTATACATTATTATGGGGCACAATCATAATCAAGAGCACAGCCTAAACATCTGACAATATGTGAGAACACATTTGATGTACATAGTCTAGATTCAGTCTGAATGTTTTAGTAAAGCTGAACCTCCACAGCATAACTGGTAAGGCCGGGTCCAGACTGGTTTCTGAGCGACTGATTGAAGAGGATCCTGTGTTTGTTGCTGCTCTGGTTCCACTGCTTTCCAAAGCTTACATCAAGTGATGACTGGACGTGGATTGGGCTCCGTTCATGTTTAAGGTGAATCTGTTGGTGGAATCAATCCACTAATCAATCCACTTGTGTGCATTACAGTGCAAAAAAACAAGTGGGAATCAGTACTAGAATCAACTGCAGAAAGCTTTTTAAACCTGTGAAACCCAAGAGTATGTTTGTATTTGTGAGACAATAAATTTGACCTTGTGGTTTATGTTGATGAAATGGGAACAGTGGAGCTCATGGGCTGCTGTTATACGGTATGTCTGGACTGGGTCAGATTCGCTGTGGAGGTTCTGGGTCATGTGACACTCCTGCATGTTCTGTGAATCCTCTGAAAAAATAAATAAGTGAATGAACAGTCTATTGCATTGTTATCTTAAAAGCGTTATGTTATTTGTAGAAATCACTTACCTTGTACACCATACCTGACCCTCACAGCAGAGCTCCACTCTGGGCCCCTTTGCTTCAGTAACCCAAGAACTCTGATGCTGACAGCGCTTGGCAAAAGAAACCCGGCATCTATAGAAAAATGTCTCTGGCCATCTTCCAGACTTCTCTCCAACTGCACTGTGAAGTGAAGCAGAGCATAAAAAGCTGGCCGCAAATCATCACATCACTGTCAATCATGGTACAGAGAAGTAACAACTATACAACACAGCTTTACGGTTCTGGAAATAAAAATCTCATTCATTTTGTCAATAGAGAAATCAATCAATCAATCAATCAATCAATCAATCAATCTATCTATCTATCTATCTATCTATCTATCTATCTATCTACACGTTTTTCAGTACCTGCTACCTGTTGTTAGTGTTTTTTATGTCAGTGTTTTATGAGTGACAAAGTGTGTTTATTTCGTGATAACCTTTGCAAGAGTTTTGGAAGAATTATTTGACTTGATTTGAGACATGTATGATGTGTTTTTGGTAGTTTTAGTGCATTTTGAATGTGAAATTAACTGCTGTGGCAAACTGATAGTTGGTTAGGAGAGCTGTGTGAAGAGTTGAGTAAAAAATGACTATTGAGAAATGTGTCCTAGAGATTGTAAAAACTGTAATAAAAATCAGTCATTTTATGTTGTACAAATTCAGTAATGTCATTTACAGTGCTTCATAGGATGAGTAGCTCAGTTTGTAATGTTGTGAATCATCTCAGAGCTGGTCGGTTTGGTTAGAACTGTTCACTGACAAATCTTTTGAAATCCCTAATGAATGAAAAATGAGACAGTGAATGGAAAAAAAAATACTTATGGAACTGTTAAAAAGTATTAACTAATTCTTGCCTGAGAGCGATGTGTCCTTATTGAAGACATTTTTAAGCAAGGCCTGTATTATGAATCTCCTGCTGCGAGCATGTGTGGTGTTGACTGAGAGGGAGAATGGATGCCCATCTGCTACTACTTTGGCATCAAGGTGAAAGTGGGCTCTCGTCTCTGAAGCAAGATTCACTGTCTCCAGTAGTCCCTTGGGCACAATAGTAAATGATTTAATGAATCATGTTCTTGAATAAGACAAGATCTTAATTAATATAGCACAACAGCTTTTCTTGAGACTTTGAAATTGATCAAAGGAAATGTTCTTCTCACTTACCTTGATAAAATAATGATGGATGTTGTCTATCAGTAGTTCGATTCTGCCTGAATGTTGGTTGTTTAATTCTTCAATCTGCGCTGTGATAAAAAAGATGGGAAAATATCCTAAACATTCAAAAAAACAATTTAATAAAGTAAATGTTATGTCAATACAATTGTATCATGTTCTAGTTTGAAAGCAGTCTTAAAATATCCATTTTAGGACATCAGGTTTTGAAACCTTGAATGAGAATGTTTTTTAGAGGATGTGTTATTTTCAGAATCAGCCTTTTTGGACTGAGATTGAGATCCAGGGACACGTCTCTGGGGATAGTGGATTGCGGTGTGCCAAGAAAGAGAAGCAGAGTAGCTTCCAGCGGCATCCAGGAATTCCTCTGTCGAAGATCAAAAAGAAGCACAGAAAGAGCAATTTAATGAGAAAGTTATTTTGACCTTCTTAACTTGAATGGACAGTTGTCAGATATCTTCCCTACCTGGGGTACAAAAGTATAGGCTGCCTCCAAGAGGTACTGGTTGAGACCTTTGTCCAGTTTTTGGAGTCTGAGAGTAAAAAGAACTGGGCCCAGTGGTGGAAAGCCTTTTCCCATCAGTGTCAAAGGATAAGTGACATCAGAGCATAACTGCCATCCAACCATCTTAGACCCTGCAAAATAACCATACAACTATGTTGACACCAAAAGGTCTTTTAGTTCTTTCCACAAAGAAAAATGGGTTACACTTAATTTTAAGGTGTCCTTGTTACAGTGTAATTATACATTTAAGTACTGAGTAATATTTACTAACTACATGTACTTACTATATAGTTAGGGTTAGGATTAGGGTTACTTGCATGTAATTATGCATAATTTATTGTTATTATAATAGCAAGTACATATAACGTGACAAGGACACCTTAAAATAAAGTGTTACCGAAAAATGTAAAGAAATGTATATTTTATGTTGTTTTAAATAAACTCACATGTTTTAGGAGTGCAAGTGCTCTTCTCCTTGAGATTTCTTGTAGCTATAAGCTCCTCCTTACTGTCCCCGCTCACACGAAACATTCTGGAGCTGTTTTGTGTAGACGATCAAGCAGTAATTTTAGAGTCAAGATAAAACAACTGTTCGTGGGTCAGTCATAAATAAAAGTGTTTACAATTAAGAAAAGGATTTTTTTTTTTTTTTTTTTTTCAGAATATACAGTTTGGTGCCAAGTTCTTAGAAATGTACTCTTTGTATTTTGTTGGTTTCATATGGTTTTGAAAAAATTGTATTGTCTTTCCAGAATTAAAATTTAATGACTCTAAAAATGTTTCCTTGGTGCAACCACCAAGTAAGTAATAACATGTTGTTGTTACATATTAAATATATGTAAGTGTATACATCTTTTTAATGTTTTTTTATGATTATTATTTATTATTATTTACAAAATGTAAACAAAATTTGTATAAATTTCATGAACAATTATTCTTAAATTCATAAGTTGAGCTTTTAGGGGAGTCGCACCAGATGACATTTTAGATAATTTTATATATTGATATAATTTCCTGTTTCTGAATTGTAGTAACGATATATGACTTTTTGTGGACAAATGTTTTTCAAATTTTAATAAACAGAAGCATTTTTACTATGATATTAGCACATTTATACCTTATTTCTCCCAAATAATATATCAATATTCATTTATATTTGAAAGAACATGTAAATAATGTTCATACTTGAAGGTTAGTACATCCATGACATCTTCTGGAGTATTGAGAACCACCTTCAGGCTCTGCCCATGGTGTAGATATACAGCTCCATCCAAACTGGTGAAGGTTTTGAGTTGAGTGACCCACTCTAATCCCACACGACCAAACGCTCCATCCACTCCAGCTCTCACCGAGATGGCAACCAGTGCACTGTGTAAAAGCACAAACAGGAGATGACTTGCCATCATGACTTCAGCACCCTGCCATTATCAAAACTTCATCAGACATACTTTGGTTTGACATAGCCAGCCAGTGAGAAATGTGACCAATTCTTGTAGTTAGCAATGCCTTTAAGTCTGAGGGAGAACAGAGTGGACATGTTGATGCTTAGCCTCATGGGTAATCCAGAGAGAGATGGTAAAACCAGTTCCTCTGCCAGTACAATTGGCCTTTGGCTGATTTTAATCTCTTGACCCTGGGAAAAGGAAAGAAATTAAAACTATTACAATATTTACAACATTAAAAGTGGAAAATATACTACAGACATACCTAAATTTTGGCTGATATGATAAGGTGACAATTATTTAATTTGCTTTAAAGGAATATTCGGATTTTAATACAAATTAAGATCATTCAACAGAATTTATGGAATAATGCTTTTTACCACATCATACATATTATCTCTTAAGAAAAAGCAAACATCAAGGATTATCAATTTAAAAGCAGAAATGTAAAGCCTATCATTACATAAAAATACAACTTGTGTTGTATTTGAGTTGTAAATCATTTTTAGTCACTTTAAGGGCTTAGGTGTTATATTATCATGATGATGAAAATCTAAAATTGGTTATATCTTTAGATAGACAAAGTTAGTAAGTGATTTTTTTCACACTAAATTGATGTTTACATGCGTATTGTTCACATCTTGTGACTATAATATCGACAAAGTAAAGGTAACATTTTATTTTAAGGACCAATTCTCACTATTAACTGCATATAATATGCATATTACTAGCATAGCAGCTGTTAATTAGTACTCATAAAACACATATTAATGCCTTATTCTGCATGACCATATTTTAGATCTCTTAATCCTCCCCCATAACAACTAACTAACTAACTAACTATTAATAAGCAGCAAATTAGGAGTTTAATGAGGCAAAAATCATAGTTGATAGTTGATAGAAAATTTAATCTTAAATTATGACCAAAGTCAATTTTAAACCAAAATACTCTTTTAAGTAACGGCTTGAGAAAGAATTTTTTACCTTTAACAACTTGACAACAACACCAGCTGTACTAAGGGACAGCTTTCTCTGATATGCATGGAGGTCATCACAGGTCATAAAGGTGAGGTCGTTGCCGAACATCTTCACATTCATCCAACATCGGAGGCTACTATCTCTTTTCCTCTGCTCTGTGAACTTAAACAGAAATAATGGTCATGCCTGATGTGGAGCCAAATAACAGACACAAAACCACAATCTGCAAGACTCTCACCTTAGTCTTGATGGAACTTAAACCTGTGGACTGACAGCCATCTCTGCCTCCTTGTTTCTCGTCTCTGTTTCGTCCTTTCTGTTCATGCCTCATAGAGTCTGTTTGACCCCTAGGTCTGGAGTGATCAGCAGATGCTAGAGGATGCTCCTCAAAGATTTTCTTCAGAACAGGCTCTAGGTTTTCCATTCTTAGGCTAATCTAAAAAAATTAATTAGACCAGGAACAGTACAGTAAACAGGGTCAATTTAGATTTTTATGTTTCGTGGAAAATACAAACAGATGTCAAACAGATGTCACCTCCAGAAGATTGAACGCTCTGCCTAGGATGTGAACTGTCAGATTTGCCATAGCATAACGTGGAAGAAAAGATTCAGGGGTGAAAACTACAGCTCCCTCGATGTTAGCAGCAGCCACTCCTGGAGCAGACATATAAGCCAGACATTAGAAAAGGGAGAAAAAAACAGTGTTATAAATAAAAAAAAAAAAGTTCTGTAAACAGATGGAAATGTTAGATTATGTGCAGTACCTGTGTCCACTGTGTAGTCCATATGTGAAGAATATTTCCATGTTTCAGCTTCAAAGTCTTTACTTAAGATATCATCTGGCAGTGACTCCATCAGGTCTTTTTTCAAAGGGTCTTCTGTTTTCTGGATATTGAAAAGGTGACTCCAAACAAATGACCCAACTGAGGAGATATCATAGAGAATGTATAAAAATGCGTCTCGTTTTAGAGTGTTAGAAATATGAACGCTGAAAATATGGAACTTCTTCCATGCAGAACCTATTTGGTTCATTCTCAGGAAATGGTGCCATTTGTGCCCCATTTGTGACTTACTACTGATGTAGCTATAATTTTATTGACAATTTTTTTAAACAAAAAAAAAAAATCTATCTCAATTTTTTAAATCAAAAATCAAAATATCATGCTTTCACTGTAAATGAAGGTTTTTTTTTTTTATAAAGCACTTTATGCTTTTTGGATACATTTTTGTTTAATTATATTTATATTAACCTGTTTTTAAGGCCATATTTTAATGAACACTTTTACTCTGACCTTCAACCCAGTTACCCCATTTTGAAGACTTGGTACTAAACATGTTTTTGTTTTTTATTTCAGAAATAATGTGATTTATTGTAAGGCACACCAAGCATAGTAATACTACCAGAATGTGCTCATGAATATTTACCTATCCATATCAAAAGTATTTGAATTTCAAACTTTCTCTGACAGTGTTGAAATAATATAGCACATTTGAGTTAGTAATAATAAATACTATTCAATAATTCAGTACCTTGACTAGACTTCTCATTGCTCAACGTTGTCTTCACAATTGTGAAAATCTCATGGTTTGGACAATGCATGAGCTGCTGATATGCTGCGATTCTGACCTCCACATTCTCCTGCTGGCTTTGAAATGCCCAGGCAAGAGCTGTCCTCTTATAACATAAAAAAGAACATAATGCAAGAACATAAGTCATGGCATAATAAACATTACATCAATATGTATCAGCACATGCATTCATGTCAAGTGTTTTATATATATATACATATATATATACATATATATATATATATATATATATATATATATATATATATATATATATATCTCAAATTGTTTGGTGATACTGACGTCATGATGGCATGAGATTCTCCTGAATGCTCGTACAGCCGCCAGCCGAAGCTCCAATGGAACAGACTGATTCTGCACACAGCGGCTAAGCATGGGGATAAGATCTGATGCAGCCGCTCCTGCATTCTCCACTGCTTTCAGCACATGCAGCAGCTGCTCAAGAGACACAGAAAAATTAATTTCCAGTTGTCCCCCCTTTTCTATATAAAAAGCAAAATCTGGTTTACACTGAGGCACTCAGCAAAAATTGTCCCCATTCACTTCCATTGTAAGTGTCTCATCATAACTTGGATTTTTTTTTTTTTTTTTTTTTTTTTTTTTGCGAAAAGGGGCAATTTTAGAGGCAAAATTAATATTTTGGTTGTAATCAATATTATGTCATGGAAATTCAGCCAATTGATGTTTAGATTACAATTACTTTGTTGTGGATTACATGATCACAAATTATTCACACAATGGCAGTAAATTATTCATAATTTACTGATACTCCCAAATCCTTTTTTAGAATTCTTTGTTCATGTGATGCAGGGATTCCCAAACTTTTTGTCAATCAAACCCCTTTGAGTTAAAATATTTACTTGAAGTCCCAATGAGTTTTAAAGTTATTATTTCAATAATTTTACAAAAAAAATTGCGTGTTCTCTGATGTCGATTAATGGTCATACATTTTATTCTCCTTTATTCACTTTTCTTAATAACAATAATCCTATTCAAATCTATAAACAATTTATGTAAAAAGTAATCTAAAAGTAATCCAAAAGTAGTCAGAATACATTATCTAAAATGAGTAATCTTGATTAAATTACTGACTACAATTTTCAACATGTAATTTATAATCAGTAACAGACTACAATTTGTAAGTAAATTTCCCAGCACTGACTGTACCTCTGTGATCTGCAAATGATCATCCACTTCACATCCTGCATCAAGACTCTGCTTCAGAACATGGATAAACTGTTGGACTTCAGAGATTTCATTACATGGACCCTGTTCCTGTTGACAAAGGCCGTGGACCAGTGAAGACACAACCAGTAGTGCTTTTGGACGAATAAGAGGTATCTGCAGCAATGCCTGGAGGAGAAAAGACCAGCAAATCCACATCAACTTGGTCAAGAGACAACTTTAATTAATTTATTGAACAACTCAAAAACATACACTGAGGTGGCTAATCATGGATGAAGCAGGATGGGAAGCAAAACTGATAGTATTGAGGAGAGGCAGGACATGTTCCTGGTCAACTGTTTTGTTGAGTATGAGGTCTGTAGTGACAAGGATGCAATCCTCAGTTCCACAGGCTGACAGCGCATCTACAAGGGGCTGCCTGCCACGACACCAAAATCAACATCACCATCAGAAAATAAAAATATAACATAAATGAAAAACAATCGCTGTAATTGCTGTATAATTGAAACATAAATTTCAATGCTTTTGAATTCTCTCACAAAAGTATTGAGCTCTACAAGAAACTTTGCATTCTCTTGCAAAATATTTGCATTCATTGAAATAAAAATTTCGGTCACGCTTTATTTTAAGGTCCAATTCTTGCCATTAACAAACCATTAACTACGACTTTTGCCTCAATAAACTCCTAATTTGCTGCTTTTTAATAGTTAGTAAGGTAGTTGTTAAATTTAAGGATTGGGTAGGATTAGGCATGTAGAATATGGTCATGCAGAATATGTGCTTTATAAGTACAAATAAACACCCAATATGTTAATAATATGCATGCTAATAAGCAACTAGTTAATAGTGAGAATTGGTCCCTATATTAAAGTGTTACCAAAATGTCAAACCTTTTAAGTTCTCTTGCAAAAGTATTGCGTTCCCCATGCAGTGAAACTTTGCGTTCTCTCATAAAACATTTGCATTCTCTTGCAAAACTATTGCATTCACTGAAAAAAAATTTGCATTTCTGAGTTCTCTCAAAAAAAGTATTGTGTTCCCCGAGAAACTTTGCGTTCTCTTACTAAACGTTTGTATTCCCTCGTGAAACTGGCTATGTTTTTTCCTCCCTCTATTTCAATCACAAAAGTTTTGCGTGCAAATGCAATGTTTCTCAGGTAAATGCAAAATTATTGCAAGCGAGCACAAAAGCATTGAAACGAAATGTTTCCTCCCATCCTATTAAAAAGAAAAAAATGATAACTTACATTTTTACAATGATAACTTAAAATTTGTATTTATAAAATAAATTTTGTTCATTGGAATTTAGACCATCTGAATTTTTGTTGAAATCATTGTATCTGATCAGGTCACATATTACTGTTTTTTACTGTTTTTTGGAGTGTGTAGGCTACCATGGTTTTATCACAGTTTTCTTTGAAGTATATGAAGTATATATCATCACTGATCATCTTAATAAACAAAAATGAATGTGTACATTACGCTATTTTTAATGTATGTAATAACTTTTGAAGGACCAACCAGTCATCTCGACATTTGAAGGAGGCTTCCTGCCACAGGTCTCTCAACTGATGTGATGACAAGGTTCTCAAATGGAGCACCAGATTCAGGAGAAGCTCTGATTGCTAAGGGTGATGAAGAAAAGTGAGAGAATGTTGAATAATTTCATCTTGAATGAAGGAAACACTAAAGTCTTAGTGAGCTAGTGCCTAACCTGTTGTTGATCTGCGAGATGAGCACACAGCCTCCTCACTGTGTTGGAAACCTCTTGAACTGTTGGTCCGCCATGTCTGCCTGAGATTTGGCCTTCAGCCTCAAACACAATACTGGTCAAGTAACCAGTGTTCTGCCCTGAAATGACAGAGATGATGATTACACTTTACATATACTTTATTATAGTTTTTTTATATTGTTACTAAAAGTAGTTTTCATACTTTCATACTTTAAAGTAACAGTAAAGAGAGGCTACATTTATGGAAACTGACCAAAGCATAAAATCTAAAATTCTTGCATAGCAAGTAAACATATCTAGAGCCATATAGAGACCAAAAAAATCACAGAGATTTTATATTCAGATAACTATAGAGTCACATCACAACTTAATTATCATTTCATGATTCTTAAAAGAATGTATCACATTATTTTAAGTCCTTAAATACAGATTACGGACATACTCCTTAAAATCATTAGATTCCCAAGTGGAGATCCATTGCAAGTTATTATAGATTCAGGTTCATGATGATGAATCATTTAGAGCTCTCTTTGAACCAGTTTGACAGGTTCACAAGAGCCGAATGATCAAAAGAGTTGGCTAAACGATTCATTCATGAATTAGATATTGCTGTCACCAAACTGCATGTAGCTTACATTTCCTGCAGACTTTTTTTATGGTTTAAAAATTGTATTGAATTTGACCCACAAAAGGGTCAAGAGAAGTGTATCTAAGTAACATGATTAATTCTCTTGTTAAAATGTAGTCAACATAAACATTTATACTCAATTAAAGTAGAAATATTGCATTAAAAGAGTCACATGATCATATTGTATCTACAACATCAAAGCCATCTTAGTCTTACCCAGATCGATTGGAATCACTTCAAGGGTTCTGAGGAGAGTTAGGCTTGAAACAGTTTTAGTTTCTGTTACTTCTAACAGGCCTGGCAGGGGAACCAGTGACACAGTTTCTGTACAGTTGACCTTCTTCAGCATTGTTCCATCATAAATCTGGATGCATGTGAGGCCGGCGCTCACTGTCTAATCAAAATAAACAGCAACTCAAACTGAAGGCAATTCACACTGAGTCAGTTGTGTGAATGTTGGATGTAGTATAGAAAAAGTGGGGCTCACCATGCCCTCCTTCAGGGGGACAGAGTACCTCCAAAACTGATCGATTCTGTCACTGAGGCACTGCTGGAGGTTTCGGCTCTTCACCACTGACAGTCCCCTCTGTTCATAAGAACTCATACATGTCCCATACACATCAGTCTGTAGAGAAATCAGAAAAATTATACTATTGCTCATACTAAGTAGGGTGAGGGATTTGAATACACACTGAATTCAAAAACAATAAACTTAACAACTTATTTGTCATAAATGTACATTTATTTCTTGTATTTTTGAATTTGTATCTTACAATTGCAACTTTATATTTTACATTGTAACTTTATATCTCACAGTTGAAACTTTATATTTTAAAATGTAACTTCATATCTCACAAATGCAACTTTTTATTTCTTATAATCACACTTAATATCCCACAATTGGATGGACATCTCAGAAGTTATGCCATTCATGCCATTACTTCTATTTATTTCTTATTTTAGATTTTATCACACAATTATGATTTTTTATTATTTTTATTCTGAGCCAGAAACAACCCTACAGAAAACCAAATTTGCTTACGGAAAAAGTTTAGATTATTAATAATGTTTAAAATTCCAATACCATCCAAAAGTTAGGTTTTTAAAGTTTTTGAAAAAAAAGTTTCTTATAGTATAGTAAATATATAGTAAAAATATAGTAAATATTACTGCAAATATTACTAAAAATATAGTAAATATTACTGCAATTTAAAATAACTGTTTTCTATTTTAATGTATCTTAAAATTTAATGTATTCCTGTGATTTACTCAGTTTTCAGTGTCATGGTCTTTCAAAAGTCATTCTAATATGCTGCTCAAGTAACATTTCTTATTATAATCAATGTTGAAAACAGTTGTGCTAATATTTTGTGGAAATTGTTATTTTCTTAGAATTCTTTGATGAACAGAAATATATGAAATAGAAATCTTTTGTAACATTATCTTAACTGTCATTTTTGATCAGTTTAATGCATCCTTCCTGAATAAAAGTATTAATTAAAAAAAAAATCTTACTGACCCTAAACATCTGAATGGTATTGCATCGCTTCATTAAAATTACCACTTTAATTTTGTATTTTTTTTTTTTTAATTTACAAACTCTACATTTATGTCTCAAATATATTTTCAAAAATGGGCATATGATTTTTGTATAAAAGCATCTACAAACTTGTATGCAGAGTGAGTTATAGTTCCTCACCTCTCTCACTGTCTCCCTGGCTCGTCCCGAGTGAGAGGTCTGGAACATGCTCAGAATGGACCTCTTGATGTTGAGGGTCCACACCTGCTCAGCCTCCTGTGAGCAGAGCTTTGTGACCTTTCCCCCCTCGAGCCAGAACCGCAGGGGGTTCTTCTCCAATGACTCTCTGAGAAATCAAAACACCAGATGGACCTTCAACCTCTTAACACTCATCACAGACTAACTCTCTACAGCAGCAATAGTGTGTGATTATAGTCAATGATGTGGCATCAACTGAAGTATTATGTTATTTAAAATATCTGTCACTACATGATTAATTATGACACCCTGAACCATGCAATTTATTTGTAATAATTGAATGCAAATACAGAAAAGGTCTTGTTAGATAAGTGTGAGTGAGTATAGCACATCAAAAGGAACTTAAATTACCTTATGTTCTTCAAACGTAGCACCGAATTGTCTCTTTTTGATGAGCTATGCTTTATTTGTATATTCCTTAGCTACATACAAATAAATAAAACAAATATGGAATTAATGAAAGATAATTGCAAACATGAAAAAAATCCTATAGGTATAGGCATATGTGAATACTGGCTGTTATCTGAAATTGAATCAAATGCCTCAATTTAAATCTCAATGGTGTAATTATATTATGCTTGTTATGAAAAATGTTGCATTGTAAAGCAAGAAAAGTTATATCAATATGGATGACAAAATGACTACATAGAGTGACTGATAGAACAGAACATACCTTTAATATAATTTCTGGACATCCTGGTCGAACATCAATGTCAACAACACAGTCCAAAGCTAACTGACTGCCACCTGTTGAAGGACCTTTCCAGACACTGGTTATGGTTGTACTATATCTATATGTGTGCCTTTGTCCTTTCTGCACATCTGTAAACATAAGTTAGATATGAAACCTCCATTTGGGGACTTCCTTTACTGGAAAAAAATTATATGTAAATAATGTTTTATGTAATGTTTTACATAGACATTTATGTAGTTATTTAGATAATCAAGTTTGTGTGGAATATCCATAAACATATGTATGGATTAATAGCAAAAACATATTTATTAACATGTATATACTCTTACCAGGGCAAGTAGACTTGCAAAGCTGATCTTGGTACAGTTTGTGGCAGTCAGCTTGTATATAAAAAAAAAACATTACCAAGTTAAAAACCATCATTAACTGTAGAAGTACCAATACTTACATAAAACTTTGTAGAGAAACAAACATCTACTTGGCCTCATAAAATATTTAGATTTCTATATTTTCTCTTAATACTCAAAGGAGGATATTAAAGAAGAGGATATTAAACACTTACCACCAAAAAAGATGAGCAACATAATCAAACAGAGACCTTGGAGCACTAGACAGACTGGAGACATAGTCATAAGTGATTGGATTCAAAGTTATGCCCTGCACTGCATAGGAGAGACCATTACTAGGAAAGCATAAGCACGTAAGTGAATGGATAGATGTCCAGATAAGCCTTTGTAAAAACCCACTGGACACTCAGACACCAATCAGAGGACAGATGCCCACCAGGGGACCATCCAGCTAACAAAATCTCGCAGCATACCGATGGACATCTTGAACTGCGCCTCTGCCTTCTCATAACATGCTCATGAATTTGCAAGAAATTGGTTAGGGGCTTTGTTAATGTAATTTCTTTTCTAAAATTAATTGCATCAAATCTGTATTTTTAAATCCTCCAAAAATTTGCCTCATTCACTTCTATTGTAAGTTTATACTTTTTTAGCAAGTAAAAGACCTTTTGTAAAAATGTCCACCTTCAGGTCATGATACATGTCTTTTTGCTGTGAAATCTTTGATTTTAAGTATAATTTTTATTGTTAGTATAATTTCAAGATAAACACTTACTGAACTGATTAAAAGCAACTTTATTATCCATTCATCATATTTTTTATTTTAGAAAAATCATGTTAAAATTTAAGTATCAAATATGGTACATCAAGTTTTTAAAGAACATATCTCTCAATCAGTATTCTGTTGCTTTACATTGCCCCCCCCCCCCCCCCCCCCCCACAATACAAATCACAATAAAAAAAAAACAAAAACAAAACAAAAAAACATAAAACTAAGCATTTAAATATCATCTTACTAAGGCATATTATTGGTAAATACAGAGTGACAACTGATATTTATATATTTAGTCTTTATTATTGTTTTTTACTACATCCTTAGTCTCTTTTACTGTCATAAAGATCAAATTTCTTTACATTACAAGCTATCAGAATACTTTTTGGCCATATAAATATCAACAACTGCACAAAATATCATATTTTTGCTCAGTTAGGTCCTCTGAATAAAATTGAGGTGTTTTTTCCTCCTTGAGTATGAGCACCATATTATCCTATGTCATATTATAGCTATAAGCCATAAAGAGTTTGTTGAGTATGAGTATTGTTGAGTATTGTTGTTGTTGTTCTGTCTAAATATTGAGTAAACTATTTTTTTTTTATAAACAGATTTTTTTTCTGACTAATATTTCATATGTCAGGTTTTACAGGGTTAATCCCTAAGTATGAATGATAGGAAGATGTTTAAATGGAGTCTATACATTAGACACAAGGACGGTTGGGAAAAAGAAAGGCTTGTCTGCATTCTCAAGTAAATTTTACTGGCACCATCTGCTGGGCTAGCTGTGCAGTTAAGGTTCAGTTAAGGGTGCTTGGGCTTCAAACAAAAACTTCTTGAGTTCTTGCAAAGGTAATTTTCTTAATCAGTATCTTTTTCTTGTTCCCTAGACATTCCTAAAACAAAATAACTTCAACATAAAAATTGCAGATGTTATAACTTTAAGTGAATATTGTTTTGTAATTGTTTCTAATATTTTGACCCCAACATATGTGTGTGTTTGTGTGTGTGTGTGTGTGTGTGTGTGGTATTCATGCTGTCTTATGCACCATACATAACACACAGCACACATAAAGTAATTATGCAGCCTTTATATTCACTGACCTTCTAATACTCTATTCCATTATCTCCACAGCAATATCTGTTTTTCCACTGCACCTTTAAGTAATATGTTGGACAAAAAAGGGAGGAGGCCATCATGCATGATTCACAGCATGTTGGAGCTTTTAGGTTGCCCTACTTTATCTTTACTGACTGTATATCGCGTGATCTTGCTGTGTTTTGCATGGCTTGTTGTTCTCTGTAAAATACTCCATCTGGTCTTCGGAGGAACGACTGAAGGCCTGTATTGATGGGCTTTGTCTAATCAACTGAGAAGCTCATTGTGAACCAGTTTATAGAAAGTGAATGTTGTGGAGGATTTATATTTTAGGATTAGAGTGCAGCTTCATGAGAGATGAATGGGTGTAAATGGGGCGTGTCGTGACCAGCCCCCATCTTTGGCGTAAACTGAAAAGAAAAGAAATAAAAACAAGAAACAGACCAAACATTGAATTCCATAAACTACCAGGTTATCCATGTAAACTAGATTAGGTTCCTATGAACATGAAGAGGACGCCGCCTCTTCATTTAGGCTACACTATGGCGTCAAGAACTGATAAGAATTCATTTAAGTAACGTTAGTTATGTTATTATTCCAGTTCATTAAAGTTCATTATTGGAAGCAAACTGTACTCTAAACAGATATTTTTTTCCCTTCGGCTTACTATTAAACGGTCTCTCTTTGGTCCACGCCCGTATCAGTTCACCACGTCACTTGGTGCGTGTTTCTTTTTGCATGCTGCGACTAGCGAAATTATGAATCCTACTACGGCAAAGATTACTGCGTGAATATCAATTAAGTCACGCTGAAGTTGCTTAGTAACCTTCTTGGAGCGTCTTGTTACGCATTGTAATTAATATTCATGAGCTCGCCGTGATTCGTTTGTTCCTTACGCACGTCTGACTTTCAGCCAATCCGTGGAGGCTAACGCGAGAACGGCGCGTTACGTAATTAATATTCATGAGCCAAGCCTTCTTCGTAGTAGGATTGCTAAACTCGCTACCGGGGGCGTGGCGTGGGCTTTGCCGGTTCTAGCAGCAGACACAATGAAACGAGGGGCAATGTAGGACACCACGTTGGGGTTTGAAACGGAGACACGCCGGTAGCGTATTATTTTTTACTTCTTTTTGGGTGTATTTTATCGTTTATTTCATTTGTGTTTGCGATAGACAGATAGCAGAGGCCGCTGCTGATGAGAAAAAGCAACGAGTTGAAAGTCTTTGGAGAAGAACCGAACGCACTCAGGAAACGAGGCTCTCCGTCGTAACTTTCGCTTTGTCGTTAAACGCAGTCGTGATAAAATGTCGTTCGCCTATTCGGATTATCTGGCCGCCGAGTGTCTGGTGTCGATATCCAGCGGCCCCGTCCTCCATCGGCCCACCCCGGTGTCTGGAGCGGCTCAGGCCCCTCCTCAGGGCCTTCCTGCCGGCGAGCCAGACGGGTCGAGCGAGGACAGGGAGGTGCGGGAGACGCTCCGGTTAGAGGGGGCCAACATGATGACGGTGGCGGAGATCCTCACCGACCTGCATGGCAAGTTTCGTCCCATGTCGGCCTACTCCGAAAGCAGCAACTCGTCGTGCGGAGAGAGCGGCTACACCACGTTGTCTGACTCCACCACCCCAACGCCGACCATGACCCCCTCTGCCACCCCTGTCCCGGGACAGCAGATTTGGGGAGGAGGGGGCGCTCCCCGGTCCCCCACCAAGCGTCACCCCTGTATTTTCGACGGGTGTGACAGGGTGTACGGCAAATCATCCCACCTGAAGGCGCACATCAGGACCCATACAGGTGAGCTGGAGCACATGGGAGGGGGTGGTCGCTAATGCTGCAGATATCTTTTGTATTCGCTTGTGTGAATATATGTATATATGTGACCCTGGACCACAAAACCAGTCATAAAGGTCAATTTTTTTTTTTTTTTTAATTTGTAAGGATAGGACAATATTTGGCCGAGATGGAACTATTTGAAAATCTGGAATCTGACGGTGCAAAAAAAAAAAAAAAAAAAATCTAAATATTAAGTTCTTCGCAACGGATAGGCTACTACTAATCAAAAATTAAGTTTTTGGAAATTTACAAAATATATTAATGGAACATGATCTTTACTTAATATCCTAATGATTTTTGGCATAAAAGAAAAATCGATCATTTTGACCCATACAATGTATTTTTGGCTATTGCTACAAATATACCCGTGCTACTTAATACTGGTTTTGTGGTCCGAGGTCGCGTATGTACATACAAATGGAGTACAGTATAAGTACTCTTTCTAAACGTATTTATAAATACGGGCAGTTTGAAATTATAGTTTTATAAACTGCACGCTGCCTGTATTGGTTTTAAATTTCACTGTTGGATAAGCATATTATGGAGGGTTTTAACCATCGACTGTTTTATTATAGTGCTCGGATTTCAGTAACTTTTAATTATCCGCCGTTTGTTTAGTGACTGTTGTCAGGAGCTCCTTCTGTCAACTCTAACCGAACGGCTCTCAATAGAGATATTAAAAGTGAATTTGTGGATACTAATGTAATTCACTACTCGTTAGTTGAACAAAAGAGTGGAAAACTCCCAACTGTGGCCTCCGAACAAAGAAAGTTTATGAACAAAGGAAGGAGCGCCGCGCGCGAGGGAGGACAGAGTATAGTAGTGTAGTGACGAGCCTCGTATTTGCATATGAACAGAGCTCGAGCACAACGCTCGTGTGCGCGCAGGTTCCCATTTAGATGCACTTTCTGTTATTTGACTACAGCTAAAAGAGCTATTTAAGCCACGCACCTGGCCTCTCTTCATGAGGCGGTCACAAATGGTCTATTACCAATCGGTTTTGTTCATGAATTGAAGTCTAATGTGGAGAAAAGGTGATGCTTTTAACGGACACTAGTGCAGAAGCTTATAAAGCGAGCAAAACTAGTACAGTGAGTTACTTGTAATACACTAACACTAAGAAATCTTTAGTACAGTATACTAATGAAATAGTAGTACAGTGGCAACTAAACTGTCTGCTAAACAGTAGTGCAGTAGTTTGTACAGAATACATCATCTAGTACAGTACAAATTAAAGGCTAGTACACTAATGAAACACTAGAGGTGCACCCTGCGAAGTGGACTTCATAGGGTAATCTGCCATCTTAAGTGAGATTTCAATGTGAAGAGAGGGTACTGTCTGTGTCCCACAGTACTACAAGCCACACCTCTACAAGTTATGCCTATAATAGATATGCCTTTAATGTATACAATGTTTTTAAGGCCAAATTATATTGCTTTAGAATCTTATGAAGTACAAAATAATAATAGTAATTATATCTACAAAACCTATCCCCAACCCTAACAGTATCCCTTAAAATGTAAAAAATATTGTAGAATTTCATAATTAAAATACTTTAATACTGGGGAAAATTATCAAAATGAGTTTTGTAATTTATGGAATATGATAGGTATGCCTTATAACTAGGTTGCAGTTGTAAAGGTAATAATTAAAGAAATGGTAGAAAAACAGTGGTACATGTGACAGTATATTGGATAAAAGCGTCTGCAAAGTGACTAAATGTAATGTAAATGTGACAACATAAGTGATTACGGGGGAAGGGGCTCTGATGATCATTCCTAATTGGTTGTTTCGTTATGGGGGTGTAACTTGTGGGTGTGGTTTGTAGTATTGCGGGACGCAGTCGGATACTCTTAAATCCGAAAGGAGCATGCTTGTTCGGTTCGAAGGGCACTGGCAACAGAATAGGGAAGGAGGGTACACTGATACATCATTTAACTGGAAGTTGCGCATCCCTTTAGCATTAAAAGAAGTTTGAATAAAATAAAGGTGAGTTGAGGCACCAGCATTATTATTGAGTTTAATTAGTCCCACATGTGGTTTGTACACGGATGTTTATATGTATAAAGTGCACGACAGGCAACAGTTAATAGAACTATTGTAATTATGGACAAAAGACAAAAACATTGTCATATTAAACATTGCAACAGACCATTATTGCTCAGTTCAGCACTTTAAAATATGACCCTTTATTTTAATTAAATTAATAGTACATTTACGTTTATGTAATTTGGATTTATTTACACAAGTATTTCATGTCGTCATAACTTCAAACACTTCTAATATGTGCGACGCAGATTTCGTCTTTGTGTAACAGCATTGAAAGGTGTACTAAATTACATATTTTGTCAAGTAAAGTGAACTTCAAAAGACATCCAGTGCACAGAGAGCAGTGAGCACTTCGTAGGGGCCCTGCCAATCGGAACCCAGCTTAGAACACAGAAGTTGTGTCCCAAATGACATACTGTGCACTTATACTATGCACTATGTACTCAACAGTCCAGTTTATGAATTTTATGAGGTCGTTTTGTCATCCAGCATCAGAGTCTGATAGCACCTCCCTGTCTGTTTATTCCTCCTCCCTCAAGTTCATCACTTTTTTCATTATGAAAACACAGCTCACACTATTTATACAACAAAATGGTATAGAATAGTGAAGAAGTCCACAAATTGGGATGCACCTAAGGAAACCACTATTACAGTGGTATACTTTCTAGAACATTGATAAACACTCTTAAAGCAATTGTGTAGTAGCTAGCTACTACCCTAATGAAACAGTAGTACAGTAGTAAGTACACTAACTAAAAACTAAAACTAGTTGCTGTCTGAGCCTCTGAGGTTCATCAGTATGCTTTATATATAAAATGGTAGCTAGTGCAGGTGCCAAGCCATAGTTGACTTTATAGTGCACTTGTGTATTTCATACACCATTAGTGTCATCTATGTAATGGGTGCTTTTGAAACACTTCTTCAAAAGTTTTGAATTCTTTGCGAATCATTTGCCTCCAACCAGTGGTATCAAACTGCCAAAGTCACGTGATTTTGGTAAAAAAGTAGAGATGCACCGATTGCAATTTTCTTGGCCGATTCCGATTTTTTGGAAGTGTGACCTACCGATACCGATTTTTGCCGATTCTGATTTTCTTTCTAAGAGCTATAATTGACAGCATATACAAACAAAAATTTATGCAAATTTCAATGCAAAAATTATTTACATAATAAAAGAAATTGTTATACATTAAAATTCCACCAATCTGGACTAAGTTACAGATTTTCTCTCACTTAAACAACTCTCAAAATAAAGAGCTCTGTGACTGGAAAGAAGAAATAGTTAACTTGAGACTGACCGGCCGGTCACCGATCTGGGCCAGTCATGCGAAAAATCTTCCGATTCCAATCACTGGCTGGTCAATCGGTGCATCTCTATAAACAAGGCTTCGTTACGTTGTAACCGCTTTAAAATTTCAGTGGTTCTCCACTAGGGGGCGATCTCTGTGAACCTATTAAAGGCATATTTCACCCAAAAATGAAAATTCTGTCATTAATTACTCACCCTCATGTCGTTCCAAACCCATAAGACCTTTGTTCATCTTCAGAACACAAATTAATATATTTTTGATGAAATCCGAGAGCTTTCTGACTAGGGCTGCACGATATATCGTTTCAGCATCGATATTGCGATGTGTGCACATTGCAGGATGTGCGACGTTTAGTAGGCCTATACTGATCTTTATATTTATACTGATCGCTTTCTTAGCTCACACACAGACACCGCGTCTACACCGGACGCGACAGCTGTACAGAGATATCCATTTTTAAATAAATTTAGCAGCAGAGCTACTGCAAGTGATTTTCAGTGCTGAAAATCCATTTATCCTTTGATGAAACTTCTGCGTCGTCGAGGAGAGCGCAGGTCACGGTTGCTTAGCAATGGCAGACGCCAGGAAAGCGCAAGCACTTGAGCGCTTTGGAAAGAAGGAGAAAGCGTTTCCACGCGTTTTTAGGCGCACCAAAGTCTGTCTACACTGGACGCGGCAAAGCGCCTGTTGCCAATCATTTGAACTTTGTGTCAGTACATCATAATGGCGGGGATTTGTCGTGTCGCGCCGCATCCAGTGTAGTCAGTCACACAGCATCACTGATTATAATGGGTTCTATTGTATTTTGTCGCGTTGCGCTGCTTGGGTCCAGTGTAGACAAGGTGAGAGCCACGCAGATGCACGTAATTACTGAATTTCATTCACTTCCGCTACTGTTTTGTGCCTGAAATGACACACACATGCGTGAAACTATTTCAAAATGCATGTCTAAGTATCCTTGTAAAAAACAGTTGCTTATGTTTTAGGTGAAGGTAAACAATTGAGAAAGAAAGAGGATAACAATAACAGCAGTTTAATGTCCCTGTTGCTTTCTGTGTCATGTTAATCAAACAACAAAACACATCGAGAAAAATCGCTTTTGTAGCTTTAACACAGATTTATTAAATTTAATTTATACAGTGAAGGCTATGCAGTGTTATTTTACATTTGATTATTCAATTTCTGTACCTGAATATTGTTAGACTTGCCTTAAAAATTGCCTTAACACTGTTTATTTCATTTGTATCTTTGTTGTATTATATTTATCTATGCTTGTAATTTGTTTATTTCCTATGCTGATTACTCACATAACAAAATCACCCCAATCATTGATTTTTTTTTTTCTTTCCCAAATAGAGCTATTCAAGTCTTGATGAATCGTGATTCTTTTTTTTTTTTTTCATATCGCAATATATATCGCAGAAAAACAAAATATCGCAAAGTGAGTTTTTTTCCAATATCGTGCAGCCCTATTTCTGACCCTCCATAGCGAGCAATAGTCAAGGCACAGAAACATAGTAAGGACATCGTTAAAATAGCCCATGTGACATCAGAGGTTCAGTCGTAATTTTATGAAGCTACAAGAATACTTTTTGTGCGCAAAGAAAACAAAAGTACCCTTGCTGTCTATGCGGGGTCAGAATCGGATTTTATCAAAAATATCTTAATTTGTGTTCCGAAGATGAATAAAGGTCTTACAGATTTGGAACGCCATTAGGGTGAGTAATTAATGACAGAATTTTCATTTTTGGGTGAACTATCCCTTTAAAGTTGTTTTATGCATATTTGGCCTAAGTTTGTTACAGTTACTAGGGTTGGGTATCGTTTGAATTTTATTGATTCTGATTCCGATTCTGCTTATCGATTCCGATTCTTATCGATTCCTAGTTTCGATTCCAATAAGATAAAAAATCCAATATAAAAAATGGTCAAACATTTAGATTTCAAACATTTATTGTGTCTTTTTCAAAGCATTCTGTTGCAGGTGAATAACATGAGCAAAAATCAGCAGCCTACAGAAGACTGCAAGAGGAATTTTGCCTATGCTTTTAAAAAAAAATACCATAGCAAAAACAACTAGATTAATTTAAATTTCAAATATTAAGACAAGTAAACAGTCAGTAATAAAATAGGAACAAACAAATCAATTTTGACCAGCAGGTGTTACCAGTGTGTGGTGTTTTGGGTGCTTCGAAACAGTGAATAATTTTGCAAAACAATTGGTTCAGTTGATTCAAAGCTTCAAAGAGGTTCGTTTCTCCCATCACTACTAATGAGTTATGGATCGTTCATGTTTTCTGTCTAGGTGAGAGGCCCTTTCCATGCACCTGGCCCGACTGTGAAAAAAAGTTCGCCCGTTCCGACGAGTTGGCCCGACACCTGCGAACACACACCGGCGAGAAACGCTTCCTGTGCCCACTCTGCGACAAGCGCTTCATGCGCAGCGACCACCTCATCAAGCACGCCCGCCGGCACCCCAACTTCCACCCCTCCATGATCAACCGCAAAGGTTCGGCTCAGGAATCTGCTTTGACCCAGTCCACCACCGCCTCCACCTCCTCCTCAGAGTACGTCAGCACTGCCGTGTAGACGCCCCCTCACCGGGACTCCTGCCTTCTGCACTGTGACCACCGTCTCTGTCAGACACTGCAGCTTGACTCGATCGCCGTGCATGCTGGGATCCTTTTAAGCTCAGTCCTCACTTCCACAGGCCAAAAATGAAGAACGTCACCATGTCTTCCTCCGAAACCCCTTCGCCCAACCAGTGACGACCAAAACGGGCGAAGGAGACACAAACGCTCAAGCACATTCCCGAGTCGCGTGTTTAAATGATCACATGACTGACAAGTGATGCTAAACACAATATTAGTCTTAAATTGCTTGCTTAGGGTGGAATAGATTAATCTGAAATACCGTAAAACGCGTTTTCGGATGCATGCAGACAAAATGGCCACCAGAGGTAGCACAATATTTTCCATCTTGGTGTTATCACTTGTCAGCCATGTTTTCGAATCTCCTAAAGGATGCGTCACAGTTTAAGGGAAAGTTTACTTGTTTGTCTTTTTAAAGTCGTTCCATCATGAAAAATTTCACAGACCTTCTTTTTGCATAGCCAGAAAGGCAAACCCTCTCTGGTTTTGCTTGTCCACACATGCTGTATGACACAATAACCAGATTCAGTTGCAGATTATCATTAAGTATTTGTGTGTTGTGTGTTAAATTTGTCACGTGCAGTGACCTTCTGCATTCTTAAACCTCGTTGGCTTTGCTAAACCTTTAAGTTGCGATGTCAAGTTCATCCTCAAACGAATGTGATTCTTGACACCCTTTGAAACCAAATGACGATTGAACCGAAACGGCCAGTGCGTTTCTTCTGGGTAGAAACACTGCCTGTAATGCCGCATTTCCACATAGCTTTCCCTACTGAAATTGTAATAAGTTATTGTCATCTTAATTTACTTTTGTGCCTATTTCCTTTTGTAGTATCAGCATGGCAAATAGTCTTTTTTTTTAATTAATTAATATTATTAGACCATGCATTTATTATTATTATTATTTTCCGCTTGGAGGAACTCTTGTTTGTCCATGCAAAGTTGACATGTTGGTACATGTAGCAATGTGTTTAATAGTAATGTGGATACGTGTAGATAAATATCTATGCTTGCAGCTTCAATGGTAAAGATGTTATATGAACTACTAGAAGTAATACACCTTATATTAGGGGTGACAGTACACGCTTGAATAGAATAGTGCTGCTTGTGTGCGAATGTTTGCGCATCGCGTTCGTGTGTGTGTGTGTGTGTGTGTGTGTATTCACACGGGAGAGCCCAGGAAACAACCTCTCTCCAAAATTGTCCCGCCTGCGGACCTCTTACAAACTATCTCAGAGAACAAAAAAACACATCAGGAAACTCAGAAAGCCTTAAAATCCTTTGACTTGTTTTGCACCATTGTTTACTGTTGGATATTTTCTACAGGTATGCCGTCAGGCGTCGTTCTTCTTGACTAAAGAAATACACATGCAATATTGCACTTTTTTTCTTACTGGTATTGTCAACGATGCTAGTCGTCTGCTAGTGTGATGGGTTTCACTGTATAGATGTCACTGCATAGTGCTCAACTAAACGAACACTGTGGAAGGGGATAGAGACCTGTCACAATAAATCAATACATTCGTCTAAATGTGCACCTTCGTCTTGAGTGCTTAAACCAGTGTGAGGAAAATGGACTTGATTTTTGTGAACTTTTCACTTTCTGTTTGTATTTTGCTTTACATTTGGAGTGTAACGGATACAAAAGGTCTGATCGTAGTTCGTCTGGTCTCAAAACTACAGCTGTTGTTAATGGTTCATCGCACCATTTTCTAATCATGCAATATTCAGAGCGCTTTAAGTAATTGCTGGCAGTTACCTGAAGCGTGATGACGACTTATAAGTTCTCAAACACAATAACAAACCAAACCTGAATAGTATATAAGACTCTGTTTGTTCTGTAGCTAATTAAATGATGTGTTCTTCACAATTCTTGTGTGTCTGGCCAGGATTTTTGTATTTTTTGTGTGGTCTTTTAGTGGTTGTTTTCCTGTAGCGGGTCGTCTGTGGATCTGTTGACCATTGACGGCATCAATGGTACACTGTGTTAGGCTGCTGTGGTGGGCTTTGTGCGTGATTCTCGACAGACTGAGACCTTTGTGATTGCGTCTTTTGATTTTCCCTCACAATGCCCTCTTTTAGCAGTCCGGATTCAACTTTGCATTTGATATCCCTCCCATTTTACTCGATTACACATTTGCAGCTAGTACTCTGGACAGCCATCACAAACCACTGGATCAAGTTTGATTTTTATTTGTTTGTGTGTTTTGTGGTCTTTAATTTCAGTTATTATCTTTTGTATTTGGTTTGATGTACTGGAAAGTCTTGTTTCTTATGCTTTGTATTGGTTTACGTACTGTAGATGTCTATATAGTATGCAAAACCATAGCTTTCTAGATAGTTTAGGATAGCTTAGCAACCGTATAATGGAGAAAATACGTATTCTATAGTTCCTTCAGGAAAAATGCTGCATCATTTGCTGTGTTCAAGGCATCTGGGTCAAACTCAAGTGAGCTAAGGTGTGTGTGTGTGTGTGTGTGTGTGTGTGTGTGTGAGCGCGGCTGCTTTTAATCATGATGCTAGATTGAGAATATGTAGAGTGACGACTTTATTTTGAGAACTGCTTTGTTGCTTGGCGTACAATCTAGATCTTGTCCATCACTTTTGACACACTAAAATGATTATGCACTGATTGGCGGATTGTCTGTGGTGATCACACTAAAGGATGTCTAATGAGATCTCCGTCTACAGCCATGTCTCATATCAGTTAACCGATGGGTTTTGTCAATACAAAAGCTTCCATGTATTTCCTCAGGTGATAAAATGTAATGCTGAAAACCTCTGTCCTTCATGAGCAGGACCTAATGTTAAGCGTTCTTTTCATTCGCTTTGTTTTGCATTATTCTGCGATTTGTTTTTATCTATTACATGCTTTTGTTTTGGTGTGCTTTAAAAAAAAATTTTTTTTCAGTACTTATTTTATGGTATGAGACTTGACTAATAATTTGATTTGATTCATTGTTTGCCTCCAACAAAAACAAACACAAACAAACAAAAAACCTTCCAGTGCTTTTTAAATGATAAATAAATGGATTAAGAATTATTTTGTGTTTTGGTGTTTATTACTGTTATATGAGAATACTTCGATGTTATTATGTGATTTTAATAGTTTTCTTTAGCTCATCACATCATATCTCCTCAAGTGCATACTATACACAAAAAGGTCAATAAATTTTATCAAGCAGTGTGACATGCTGTACGTCATCTAAAACATTTTTCTAGTTCTTCTAGAACTATTATGCATTCGGTTTTTATGGCCTAATAGATTTAAATACTGCGTTCTAATTTAATGCAACATTTTATGTTATTGGCATTTTATACATACATTGTACAGGTGCATCTCAATAAATTAGAATTTCAGTAATTCAACTCAAATTGTGAAACTCGTATATTAAATAAATTCAGTGCACACTAGGGCTGTCAAAAAAAATCGAATTTCGAATATCCACATTCGAATGCAAAACGTTGCATTCGAACTTTAGGTGTGCGTCACCTTATCATTGGCGCACGAGATGACGATGTAGGTAGGTGTCATTGCATTTTAATGGTTTTTTTTGTTTGTTTTTTTTAACCTATCCAGTTGAACCCAATGGATACGTTGTTCATTCAAAATATTGCGGAAAAAGAGAACATCAATGCAGAGATGATGAAACTGAAACCAAGCCGTTCACACAGAACGCATATTTTGCGCATTTTCTAGAGGGACATCTATCACCGTCGCACACGCGTCTCGCAAAAGGGTGGCTGCAGTCGAAATCGCATACTCAATGAGTAGGTACTTAATTTCAAGAAGTACTTACTTAACGAGCGCTAAAAGAGTACATACTCTACAGCCAAATCTCGTTAAGTATGAATGCGATCCGGACCTCATCCGGTATGTTGATGTTATCATGTGACTTACGACGTTACAAGCGCAACAGCTTAAAATATATGAGCGACAGGTTTAATTCATCTATCTGTAAATATTTTGATGTTGATGAAATTTGCTCATTTTGTGGTCTTGTTGAAGAAACAGCTGCCCTTTTATTGTGATTGTAGTATAACCAATACATTTCGGGTTGATTTTAAGTTTTTATATTTATTTGTGTATTTATTTTTTATTGTTGTCTTTTGAATATGTTGTTAATTTCTTTTTTATGTTAAACATTTTTCATCCACAAGCAAAACCAGCTTAAATTTCCTGTTTTCCTCTTTTTCTTGTTGAATTTAACTGTTTGTTTCATCCCTCAGGCTTATAAATAGCAACGACAAATGATTTTTTTTTATGCATTATGAATATTATTCAAAGATATTTACCCTTGTAATTGTGCCTTTTTTCCGGTGCATTATCACCTCATAGCATCAGTGAATCCTCAATCCTACCTAGTACAGTTTTCTGTAGCTTTTGCAGTGTCTGCACAAAGGAGACGTCAGGCAGCTGTTTGAAGATCTTGACTTTGGAGAAAAATGCTGATATTATACTCGAAAAATGTAAGTATTACTACTTAAACATTAAGATTATCCCAGAATGCATTGCTAGCCCACCCCAACACTTACAATAATAATGATAAATGCTGACCAATAATTAATTAATTTTATATATAATTTTAGTAAAACAAGCAAAATGTAATTTTTGTCATATGCCATAGCTATGCATGAATACACACTAGATAAATGCAGCCAAAGTGAATACATCTCATTTTCATTAATTACTTGACTGACATTAATAGGTTTACAATAACATGATCAATTTTGATATAGCGTCATTACTTTTGTGGTGTAGTGAACAGGTAAGCGGAAGGTTGCTGGTTCGTCACCACCGGTGTGTTCTTCATCAAGCCTCTTTTCTCCAGGTTGCTGCAGGGGGATTGGGGTCCCTGTAATAAGAGCACTGCAAGTCATTTCAGATTAAAGTGTCTGTCAAACGAATAAATGTAAATGTGATTTTTGTAAATCCCTTTTTTGTGTCTTGGGCAAAAGCGCTCAAAGCTGCTTATTTTTTAAAGTTTATTTCTTCAAGGTACTACTATAATATAAATGCATACATATATTTCATACAATTTCTATTTGGGGCTTTAAAGGGTTAGTTCATCCAAACACACAAATAGTCATTATTTACTTTTTTTTCTGAACACAAAAGGTAATTTTGGTCAAGTTTGTCCTGCTGGTTTCTATTCATACAATATCAGTCAATGGAGCCTGACTTTCAGAAGCTTCATGACATTATTTGATGATGCTTTTGAAGCTTCTAAAACTTGGGCTCCATTGACTGATATTGTATGAACAAAAACCAGGAGAACAAACTTGACCAAAATCACATCCTCAATGTCTTTTGGTCTTTTTCTAGATGCTCTCGCTGGCTCTGGGTTCACAGAGGATGAAAAGACCACAGCAACATCCGGCCCAGATGAGGCAGTGAGGGCAGGTGGAGTGATGGAGCGTCTCATTCATGACACTGGACCATTTCCAGGATGCTGCTGTGGACTCTCCATCCTCTCTGCAGACATTTCAGATCACACAAAGATGCACAAATATAATACACAAGCAGTCATTTTATCAGCACAATGTCATTTGATCTCTGTATTAGAAGTAACAAAATGATCTTACGTTATATTTTTGTTTCAGGTTTTCCTTATTTATGTTTTTTCCACAAACGCTGCCGTCACCTGCTCCACCACAAAAGCTCTGCAGCAAATGTACAGCAACCAAGAATCTGAAAAGTGCTGTAACAGCTCTGATTGAAATTACAATAATTAAAATAAACTACAACTTAATATTTAAAAGAAGTTTTATTCATTTCTGTAGTGTACTCACTGAAAGCCTTTGATGGCAGCATTCCTTCATCAGTCACTCTTCACTGGATAAACACTCGTGTGTCTCTGTAACATCCAGACAAGAGTCAGTCATCTCTGTGATATATCTGATCAATACTGCATTTACATGTTGAGGTACTGTAGCTGCTGATGTGTTAACTCACTTTTTATCCAACACAAATAGGCTATTCCTCAATATATCGACAAATACTAATGGGACAAATGAAATAGATAATTTATGTTTAGTTACTCCATGTAGATTTGTTTATTTACATTATTTACATTCATCTAAAGCAGTGTTGGCAACAGTGAATTCTACATAACACACATACATCACTCACTCAGATGTCTGTTCATGATGTGATGTGCTCATATGCAATTCTTTTAGAATATTTTCCTGTCCCATATTTAATAAGCCATTCAATCGTCTTTAAGATGTATAAGGTTTATGTAAATGCACTTTAGAGATGTACGTGTGCTTAAAAAAAAAAAAAAAATTACTGTAATATTACTGTCTAGCTCTTTAAGCAAATCAACAGTTTACTCTACAGTAGCTCAACAAACGCGATTTAAACACAAGGAACCGTGTTTTTGGTTTGTAATACTCACATTTGTAAACCCCCGCGTGCTGTTCTCCATCAGGTTCGATGATGATGTATCCTCTCGCGTGGGCTTCTGGGATAGAAAAGTATCCCTCGATCGGCACTTCGGAGTCTGGGGCGGGACGCAGTAGGCATGTCTCGCCTACTCTTTTATGAATACTGCGGTTTCGGACATACTACTCTTCTCACGTACCCATTTCGCCTACTATATAGTAGGTAAGTAGGCATATTCGAACGATACTTAAGTATACTTTCGTCCGAATCTCGCGAGAAATAGTGCTCCATCCAGGTAAATCTCGCCTGTGGATATTGAGATTTTTGGCATACCTTTCCTTCGCCTACTGCTTTTTGCCTGCTAAATAGTATGGAAGTATGCGGTTTCGAATGCAGTGCCAGCAGTGCCACAAACTGATCACCTCCATGCCACGCCGGATTGAGGCAGTAATTAAAGCAGAAGGAGCCCCTACCAAGTATTGAGTACATATACAGTAAATGAACATACTTTCCAGAAGGCCAACAATTCACTAAAAATGTTTTTTTTTTTATTATTATTATTATTATTGGTCTTATGAAGTATTCTAATTTGTGGGTTTTTGTTAAATGTGAGCCAAAATCATCACAATTAAAAGAACCAAAGACTTAAACTACTTCAGTCTGTGTGCATTGAATTTATTTAATACACGAGTTTCACAATATGAGTTGAATTACTGAAATAAATGAACTTTTCCACGACATTCTAATTTATTGAGATGCACCTGTATATTATTGGCGTAATTTGAGTAAAATTAAATTTCAGAATTTCTTACTATTTGGTTTGTTGTAACATTACTGTAATAACAGCAGAATTTGAGCTGCATGTTTTAAGAAGAATCCAAAGAATGTAGAAAAAACTCTTCACCTTGTTATTATGGTTTAGCATAGTAAAAAAAAAAGATTTTTCAAAAATGACAAAACTTTTTTTAGAAGCACATTCCATGAATCTATCATTTTGTGAGCAATTTTCTTAAATATATGAGCATTTATTTTATCATTCTTGATCAAAATGTGAAAAAGTCACCACTTTCATCTGTATTTTGTATTGTACTCTATATTGTCTTCTTGTACATGTTCAGTGTTCCCCACAGCTTACATTAGTGTACTAATAATTGGTGCAAATGCTTGACTTGCTGTATCACTATCATTCACAAAATCCAGATATATATTTTGACTCCACGTCTTAAAATGTTTGACATGCTCTTTATTAATTCTGTAAGAGTTTAATCAGAGTTCATCTCTTGGGCTGCTCTCAGAGATGGGCATTGGGCTTTTATCACCCCGACTGCGGTCTCCACGGATGTGATGGCAGTCTCAGTCAGTGGCCACAGTCTCATCGTCCCAGATGGTGGAGGTCTCGGTGTCGCTGAAATACCCTGGTTCCCCAGTGTAGTGTGTGGGAAAGAGCAGCAGGGGTTGTACAGAGAAAGCCTTCAAGTTTCTCTGTTTAAAATGAGACATGTATTCCTCCCTACAGAAAGAATACTAGAGTTAGTTAAACTAAAAATCCAGTAACACTTTAGTTTAGGGATCAGTTCTCACTATTAACTAGTTGCATATTAGCATGCATATTACTAGCAAATTGGCTGTTTATCAGTACTTATAAAGCACAAATTACTGCCTTATTCTGTATGACCATTTTTAGATCCAACCCCATGCCTAAATTTGCCTTACTAACTATTAATAAGCAGCAAAGTAGGAGTTTATTGAGGCAAAAGTCATAGTTAATAGTTAGTTAATAGTGAGAATTGGACCCCAAACTAAAGTGTGACCTCAATTCCTTTTTTAAAAGCCATTATTGTAAGTTATTCTTCATGAATGTGATAAAATATGTCAGTGATAATGCATCATGTGTTTTAATCCAAGTCTTCTGAGGAGACATGATCACTTAATGTGATGAACAAATTTAATTTGGTCTTTATAAACATTGATGAACGCACATACTTACACTACAGGTCAAAGGTTACATGCATTAAAAAGTATGGAATAAATTACATTTTAAAATATACTGAAAAAGAGGTTTTAAATTGTAAAAATGTTTCACATTATTACTGTTTTTACAGTAATTATGATCAAATAAATGCAGTCTTGGTGAGCACTAGAGACTTCTCTCAAAAACATTAAAAAGTCTTAATTATTCCAAACTTTTTACAAGTTGTGTACGTAGAGCACATCGAATAAGTTAAATGAGGTTTGTTCTCGCACATCAAGCAAGAACGGTTTAGCTTCGGTTTACCATATTTGATGTGCTATGTATGTTCATTGATCAATGTTTATATGTGAATAAGAAGCCTGAATTAAATGTCTTAATCATATAAAGCAATTGTGTCTCTTCAGAAGATTGGATTAAACCATTTAAATTGTACAGATTACTTTTACAACCTCCTTTTGAACTTTTTTAAAGCATTAAAGTTTTGGTGGAATGGACTTTAGTGGAGGGATGGAAATTTCTCTGGATTTATTAAAAATAGATTTATTTGTGTTTCAAAAACGAGCAAAAGTCTTACGAGTTTGGAACAACATGACGGTTTTTCCAACAGATTTTTATTTTTATTTTTTTTTCATTTTTTGATCCTTAAAAAAAGGTTAATTACCAACATCTGCCAAGACTCATTTGGGGTGCTTGTTAAACATAACTGGCAGAAACTCGTCCTCAGGCAGCATCTTGGTGAGCGGCTGGGCCTCCAGAAGCGTCTTTGCCCCCTGCAGTGAACGGGCATAGCCAAGTGTCCAATAAGAGTAATCTGGGATCACCAGGTTCTTCACTCCCTCCACCCAGTGCTCTGGACTCTTAATTTGCAATCGTTTATGCTCTACATAACTTAAAAAGAAGATAAAATAGGGAAAAGAGAACGGGTACACATGCAAATTTCTTGTCTAGCTAGTGATGGATCCATATGGATGTTGAGGTATCCTCCATGATGGTGTTGAGGCGGCTCTTGAAGTTGGGCTCAAACCTGACATCATCCTCCAGTACGAGCACCTGCTGTTGCTGGAGCTCCACCAGCTGAGGGCAACACACAACAAAGAAAAAGTCATGGGCGTAAAATGACTCATTTAATGTTTAAAACATGTTTAAAACTTTGAAAGTCATTGAAATTCATATACTCTTAAAAATAAAGGTTTCAAAAGCGATTTTTGCAGCGATGCTATAGAAGAGCCATTTTTGATTCCCCAAAGAACCTTTCAGTGAATGGTTCTTAAAAGAATAATTTTTTTTTTCTTAGTTTTTTTCTTAGTGTAAAGAACATTTTAATAATCCAAAGAACCTTCTTCCACATAAAGAACCTTTTGTGCAATGGAAAGGTTCCATGGATGTTAAAAGCTCTTCAAGGAACCATAATGAACCTTTATTTTTAAGAATGCAGTTTGCATTTAACACCATCATACACAAGAGTTTGTTAATGTAGCAACTGTTTGTAGAGCATGTTTTGCTGTGTACCTTTTTCCAGATGTTGTAATGACTAAGGAAGCAACCGATTTCACCCTTAGTTAGGACACAATCAGAGTAAGAATCTTTATAACCAGGGAGCATCTCAATTCCTAAAGCTCTTAGCTGAGTTGAATTTAGGGCTCTAATAGAGAAGAGAAACAGGAAGGAGTCATTTGATTGTGGCATGTAATAGACAAATATACTTTTCATAGAGAAGGAGAGATGAAGGATGACAGGTTGAACATTGTGTAATTGGTGAGAAAGTGTGGGTTATAATATCATACTTGCCATCCACTGCATTGGTGAGGGTGACGTCTATGCCTAGCACCTCCAACGAGTGCAGCATACGATCTCTGCGATCTTCCCGACGCTTTAGATTAATCAAGTAGACCTTAAAAAAAGGGGAAGATGAGAATATAGCATTGACAGATTGAAGATGCAACTTTTTTCAATGTTCTACATTTAGTTGTCAGTATCTATACCTGATTGAATGCCATGGTGTCTTTAGGTTTGGAAGCAATGTGCAGATAATGTGAAGTTTCCAATTTGAAGTCAGCTGAGTAAGATAAACTTCAGATTATCTGTCTTTTAACCATAAGGAAACATTTTCTGGTAGAAAGAAGGTCAGAGTAATTCAAGGAATTAATGCTTGGTGAATTATTTAAAGAAAGTTGTGATTATAAACTGATTGGATAACATATTTTGAATGATAATTCGAAAATGAAAGAATTTTAACTGAAAGTCCAGTTCTCCACATGGTTAGTCAATTATTTTTGTATGTCAATTGAGCACTCAACGCTTTCACTGGCTTTGATCACAAAATGGTTTGCGGGTTTGCTATTAGGTCCACTATGGTGGTTTTTATCGGCCACATCCTTCAACAACAGCCTCTCTGGGGGAAAATGTATTAAACTGTGATTGAACCATGAGCGAATCAATGAATCATTCCCTCAAACGATTCATTTGAAAACACTAATTCAATCAGGAATGAAACATTTATGTGTGTTGCTTAGACAATTAATTGATCCTGACAACATTGTGTCAGAAATGTAAGTTACTCAATATTCACTTATTTATTGAATGTTCTATTTGTTCTGATGCTTCCTGTTGTGATGTACGTACAATTTTTTTGTGCTTTATTGAAGACGAAGTGGATTAAATGCAATATTTGGTACATAAACAGATGTGTGAAATTTATATCAATCTAAAAATTACACCAACCTCATCATTGTTATCAATGAGTCTGGCCAGTGCAACAGTGCCCGTCCACTTGTTTTGGTTCCGGAAGTATTTTTCCCCAAACATTTTTACCATAGTTATTTTTAAAAAGTCCTCATGAAAGAGCTATAAGCCATGAACCAAACCAGTGACCTACGAGGTGAATCACAACTTAAACTTTGATTTTAAGAAAACCAGACAAAGACAGCCTACAGGATTGTGTACTTAACAGCTTTAAGAACTACAGTCCCATAAAGGATGACATAATCTAAATAAAAGTGATGGATAAATATAAAACTACTGATTTAAATGTGTTGATTGTTGTTATTGCAAAACATGCACATTTAAGTAGTTTAAACATTTAGTCTATTTTGTCATTCTCAGTGCTTTTGATGATTTCTTTTGGCGCAGTTTGCTTGCTTTTTATTCTCTAATTGGTAGACATTTATTGCAGAATCATGGGTAATGTAGTTTTCATAATGTCATATAAATTCCACCAAACCTGAGCTTTCAAAAGGAGCAGAATGCAATCTGTCTTCACATTAATTTGCAATCTTTTGTCTTCAGACCCAAAATTTACCCGACTTGCTATAACCATGAACACCCACCCCTAAACCTACCCCAGTCAGTTACAGCAAATTGGTAAAGTGTTTGAAAATCTGCCATCATTGTTTAAAAATAGCATACTGGTGGGCACACAAATGACCGTGGGACCTCAGTATTAATCACACCGGTCTCCTGCGGTTGAATGCATAATATCATTGTAACAAGAGTCATTGTGACAAGAACTGTCTGAGCTGTACCTGTGAGGTCATTCCACACCAAAAGTTTGAATAGAGTGTTCTGGACTCTAGAATTGGAGCAACCAGCGTCCGATTCTCAGCAATCTGTTGATTCAGTACTTGCGTGTTTGTCAACAGGTTATCACTGTCTGCAAACTAGAGGACAAATCATTTAAACAATCATTTATAAAAAAAAAAAAAAAATTTTGTATTGTATTTTTTTGTTAAGTATCACATTTCATACATCAGGCTTTTATGGCTCATAGTATGATATAGTAGAATATGAGGCTCATACTCGATGAGAAAAAACTCATCGAGTATGATCAGTGGTTAAAACAATATAATAGACTACTTACATAAATGCACATAATATCAGTTGTCACTGTCCGTTACAACTGGCTGCACTGCCATATCATATTTACCTATAAGTAGAGTTATTGCATGGTTCCTTTAACAGCTCTCTGATTTTGATGAGAATATGGTGTAACAACCACAAAAATCTGTGCATAGACTAAAATTGATTAGATTACGTGAATACCATTGGAATATCATATCCAGCCTATTGTATGTGATATGCAAACTTCAGTAGCTTCTAAATTACCAACATGATCAAAACTTAGCTCAAAAACTCTGTTGTACACAGTCTACATGCCTTCTACTGTCTGATTGATAGTTTATACTTTTTTAGTAAATGGCCTTTTAGTATATTTGTATAATTGTAAAAATGTCCATCTTTGGGTCATGGTACACGTGTCTTTTTGCTGTGAAATCTTTGAATTCATCTAAGAATATCTTTTATATTGTTAGTTTAATTTCTATATAAACACTTGGCGATAAACACTTAAAATGTGAGTATCAAATTTGATACGTCAGGAAGCTGACCTAAAATCAGTACAGAAAGAGATGTAGTCTCACCAGGATGTAGTCTACCCACTGAGCCCTGGCCGCTGTGAGTGCAGCCTGCCTCAGCTTCATCACATGGGTGAACCGAGACTCCGTCCAGTGCTTGGGACCCAGTTCATCCACATAATAACTATAAGATATATTGAAAGAAAAATTAAAGCTTTACACAGACACAAAATGAAAATGAATATATGTCAATTCTGTACAACATTAATAGTTTATTTTACTTATGGCAGAGAAGAAAGTGAGTTCTAAGAGAATGTTCATGAAGATAGAATGTTCTGAAATATAATGTAATGGCATGTGTTTTTACCTCTCCTCCTCCTCCATGGTCTGCAGATGTACTGAATGATACAAATGCTCCACTCCAGACAGCCATTCATGCAACATTGCAGTCGTGTTGGCAATATTGTGATCAGTAGCGGCCCTGACAAACAGAAAGTCCATGTTAGGACAAGAATTAGCCCATTTTGTATTTGTATTATCAACATCTTGCCCTACAAAACATTTATCCAGTATACACTATCTTTCAAAAATTTGGGGTCAGTGAGATTGTATTTTTTATTTTTATTTTTTTAAGAAATTAATACTTTTATTCAGAAGGGATCCATTAAAATTGATCAAAAGTGACAGTAAAGACATTTACAATGTTGCAGAAGATTTTTATTTCAAATAAATGCTGTTCTTTTGAACTTTCTATTCATTAAAAAATCCTGAAAACAGTTTCCACAGATATATTGAGCAGCACAACTGTTTTCAATATGGATAATAATAAGAGTAGTATGTTAGATATATTAGAAGTATGTTAGAATGATTTCTGAAAGATCATTTAAAATTTATTTTAAATTTTAAAATACATTAAAATAGAAAATGTCTTTTAAGAGACTTCTATCAAAAACATTAAAAAATCTTATAGGCTCCAAACTTTTGAATGGTGGTCAATACACAGAACTGTTGTTTAAATCAGACCTTGAGCAGCTTGCAGTCATAATAGTTTGTTTCATTACTCCCATAAATAGTTTAAAATGGCAAGTGAAATACATAAAATAAGTCCACTGCTTTGGTCCATTATTGTTTTTTTGGTTTTCAAACTGGCTTCCAGGAACCCTCAGGGGGTTACAAGGGGGAGCACAGAAGTAAAGCGAAAAATGAAAATAAATGAATAAATAAACAATGTGTGTGTGTTTTTTTAATTTTTTTTAATTATACTATAATTACAAATAAAGAAATTACAGAAATAAATTATTTAAGAAGATATTAATATTAATCACATTTCTGCCATTTATTGGAGAGGCAATTCCCTGCACTTTTTCCTTCATTTCTCCTTTTACCCATTTACACATTCTTTCACTTCACTGTCATATTTACTTTTGAAGCTTTCCCAGATATTTCAGGCAAATTCCAGAGCTCACTTCAATGTGCAGTCAAATACAAAACCACTGACACATGTATTATATATCTTAGACTGTGTGATAATAGTACTAACACTTTGTTAACTTTCAGCAAAAAATACTGCAATCATGCAGTGCTTAATAAATTAGTAATCAGGCACTTTCAAATGTGTGTAGATATAAAAATGCATTCATCAGAATTTAAAGCATTATCAAACTATCGATGCAATGTTCTGTTAAGCTCTATAAGAATGAGGGCTGATATTAATGCAAGTCTTCATGAAATGTTACCATGATATGTCCATTCCTACCTTTAGCTGATATATCTTCCTATTAAAAAGCAAACCATTTTTGAAAATTATTTTGAAATTAACATTTGAGGAGTATTTGAAAGGATATATTCCACCAAAATTCGGTTTCCAGATAGAGATGCGGTCCTTGGGATAATCCAGTCTCTCAGTACATCCCAGAAAATAAGGAAGACTGTGTTCACTGTTATGGGCCAAAACCGCAATGACTACTTTGGGCTTGAGTAGAGATGTCTCGTGCAGTAAAGGCTCCAGGTCAATAAGCGTATGAATAAAGCCAATCCATGTCTCTAGCAGTAACACTCCAAACAGAAGCTTTCCAGATGCTCTCAGGTCTGTCATAGTGTCTGCATGTGCAGAAGCATGCTGTACTATAGGATACCAGTGAGAGAGGTGAAGACACACTGACTGGGGAGGTTTGAGTTTGCTTTGCCTACATTAAACTCTCATTTGAATGAAAAGACTGTAAAATAATTAACATATAAGCAAACCAATGACTAAATAAAAGCACACAGCAAAAATAAAACATTTATTAGTGCACCCCAATTTATTGTAAAGATTGATTTAAAAACGTTTTTGTTCTTATGAGGCAAAAATTTAGCCCCTTATAAATGTTCAGGTTTGGAATAAACATATGGGTGACTGGTGCAATAATAATAATTAAAAAAAGGTTATAAATTGCAATTTTTGCTGGGAATAATAATGACTTTACATCTTAGTATTTTTTTATTTTTTTATTTTTTGTATAGTACCTTTTACACTTGTTTCATCAAATGGTTTGTTTTATATTATATTTTTTATATTTTATATAGTTTAATGTCTAATATAGTTTGATAGTTCTATTGTATAAATATTAAAAAATATTAAACAGCAATAAAAAATAAACAGTAGGTTCCCAAATTGACAATTTGCCCTCATAGAATATTACAATTTCTCAATGTGTATTCAAAAAGTTGCATTTATGAAGACTGACCAGCAGATGGAGAAAGTGATGTGTCTTTAAAATTATGCTTCTGCTCCAATATCAGACTAATGTATTATTCTTAATATTGTCATTTGTACACTGTCCACAGATTTTCTTCATGTTTGAAATACTTACATGACATACTACATTTGCTAAAATGAGCAGTAAACAGATCACACTGCCTCAGATACTTTATCCCCAAAATGCAATGCACTTGACCTTCCATTTTCAGTGTGATGAATGAACCTGTTTGTCATGTTTGTAAAGTTTAGTGTCAATGGACTTGCAGCATAACAAGTTATGATAATTGTTAATTAGCTTTTTTAAAGGGATAGTTCACCCAGAAATTAAAACTCTGTCATTATTTACTCACCCTCATGTTGTCAAACCTGTATGACTTCCTTTCCTCTGTGTGTGTGTGTGTGTGTGTGTGTTTTCAATTAATAATTTAATTGAGTTAATAATTTGGCAGTTGCTTATTATTGTATGTTGCTTTCATTTTCAAGTTAATATCATTGCTAGTATTTAGGTTTTCACACAGTGTTAATATTAAGCACAGTGATGCTAGACTGACATTAGGTTTTTACAATGAATGTAATTTAATAAATGTAAATAGCAAAAAAAATAAATAATAATAATTGTGCATTCTATTTGTACTAAAGTGATCACAGATGGTTTGCAATGGTTTCTATCCACCCATTCACTCATCCATCCATCTACAACATGAATCATTACAATTATTAAAGAAGACCACTGACAAGTGTTTTAAAAACCCACAAGTTTTAGATGCTTTTATTTCTTATTTCTCTGTAAACAATGCATTGCACAAGCCATTCTAGATATCCTAACCCATGACTAGAGAACAATACTGTCTAAAAGTGCTTTGTAAACTTTCCTTTATTTGTGATCTTATCTCCATAATTACATCTCACATATTTTGCCCATAATTTGCATCAGTGCTTGATCCAGGAATGTGGTAGAATCCGGATCGTGGCTTTGCTATCACGGGTCATGAGGCGTGTGACCTGATCTAGGGTCAGTCCAGTAACGATTTCCCCATTGACTTCTAGAATCTCATCTCCAACGCCCAGGAGTCCAGTGTAGATGTTCTCTGTGGCACGTTCCACGTATATACCTATAAAACCAGCATAACTGATTTTGTTTTCGTCTCAGACATTTCAAATAGGGTTTTTTTTTTTTTTTCAGTGTCGTGGAGGCAAATGTGTTTGAAGTAGAAGTCTAACCTGAGTCAGGTCTTCCTTTGCCCCTGGAGATGACGAAGCCAAAGGGTCCATTGTTGGCAGGTCTGGTAAGTTCTATCAGTAAAGTCCCATCAGAAAAGGCCTTCACCAGCCTCCCTAGTGGACCTGCTCCTCGAGAGTCCTCTAGTGACTCCTTTATGTTCTCTTCCTTCTGAAGCTCCCTGAAACACAGATATCAACAGCCCTATCAGAAATCTGACATATCTATATGGTTTTACAACAGAATCAAGAGATCTGAGGCACAAAGTATGTCTTTAAAGCTAAAAACGTATAGAGACTTTATCACATGCAATATTACAGACCTTGGTGCCAAACTCAGTGGCAGTGGTAACTCTCCTAAAATAGTGGAACGTTCAGACTTCCTCTTTGGAGACTGTAGACTCTGGACAGAAGATGCTTTACGTAACTGAGCCAAAGGAGACTCCTGGTGGTAGAGACCGTTACAGCTTTGAAACACTTAATATACACTAAATACTTTTATTACAGAGTGAATCTCACAAAAACATATCATAAAAAACTTATCATATTTCACCTCAAAATCAAAAGAAAAAAATGTATTCACTACCGTTTCTACAGATTTTTTAATGTTTTTGGAAAAAGTATCTTATGTTCACCAAGACTGCATTTATTTGATCAGTAATTCAGTAAAAACAGTAATATTGTCAAATATTACAATTTTAAATAGCTGTTTTCTATTTTATTGTATTTTAAGATGCAATTTATTGAATTTATTGAATACTGAATTTTAAACCTTCTCAAAATTACTGTAATTCCGCACTTTATTGTTTCAATCATATCAGCATAAAAACAAATAATAGCATGGTGCATAAATATTTTGCAATATAAATAATAGGCTATGTCATTGTTTATTTTCATAAAATGAATGAAGGGGTAATTGTCATGAACGTAATACCAATAAAATGCAGGTAGACTATTTTACAGTCCTGGTCCATGTGTACATACTATGCTCATTATAGCAATTACTATAACCGGGTAATAACTAGGTGCTAACCCTAAACCTACCCCTAAACCTAACCATAACCCATGTAGTTATCTTACACTACCATTATAGTTACACTTTAAGGTGTCCTTGTTACAGTGTAATTATACATTTATGTAGTGAGTAATACTAATTAACTACATGTACTTACTATATGGTTAGGGTTAGGATTAGGGTTTGGTTTAGGGTTACTTGCATGTAATTATGCATAATTAATTGTTATTAAAATAAAAGTGTTACCACCTTAAAATAAAGTGTTACCACCATTACTTTGTTGGCTAAGTACACTGTAAGTACACATATTGTAAAATAAAGTGTAACCAAAATGCATATTTATTGTGATTTTAGGGTAAAATACAACATAAACAGGTTTTGTTATCTTCACCCTATTGGTAATTCACATTGCACCTACAAATGCCGACCAACACCATATTAACATTAGGTCACTTCTCAGACATTCCATGGCCTGACAAACTAGGATTAAACATGTTCAGTTGGTCAAAACAAGCAAAAACCAATGCCAACAGACACTGATGGGTAACACACTGATCCGACAAAACCCAATGAAAATCTCCGTTGGTTAGCATCTGTCTGTGTGAATTAGCCTTTAGTATTCTATTTTTTCCTTTAGTATGCATCTCATGTCAGTTTGCCTCTTTAAATAGAAAGCAGTTGCTTCTAGTTTGGTGCACAAGACTGATCAAAGTGTGTTGTTGTACCACATGATACATTTTGCAGTTTCATTAAACAAAGCCAGAGATACAGTCCAAATGATCTCTCATGATACTGCAAGGGGTGCTACTGTAGGTGGATTAACTCTTTAACAAAGATAACTCACTGTGTGGAGAGACTGGAGAGAGGGGGTCCTCTTCAGAGGGACTAGGCCTCTGTGTGTAGGACTTGGGGAGGCAGAACTGTAGCGGGCAGTGGGGGAACACAGGTGCTCCATGCTGTTGGACCGGCTGCCCTTCACCAGTTTACCCATACTGTTCAGTCCCATGGCTGAGAAAAAGCGACGGAGGGATAGCTTAGGTCGCCCTTCTCGCTCCCCTGCTCTCCTACACATAGGAGAAAGAAGGAGTACATAATGAAAGCTGGAAACAACTACAAGATGTTTCTCTTGTACTTAAAGTTAAGTAAATTATATAAATGCTATTTTTTATCAAACCCAAACACTGGGTTTAGCCTGTTGGACCGTTTTTTTTTTTGGGTTATTTACACATTCTTGGTAATGTTTGGGTAACCAGGTTGTGGGTTAGTGGCAGGGTCAGTCTTAATAGTAGATACAGTGCACCTTCTAACACATCTAAACCACATTGACTAAAGCATATGTGCAGGTTACTTTATTTTCTGAATAAGTGCTGACCCAAGTTGGAGTTGCTTTCACATTCACACAAATCATGCCATAGCTTTATTGTAACCAAACTCATACTCAGGTTCGGCACTTTGGTGCACTCCCAGGACCACATGACAACTTTCACATTATTCTTTCATTCGAACTGTGTTCTGTTTCAAACTAAACTCTTGTATGCTAGGGCTGTTGGCTTTGCACAAATGCGAATGTATCTACACAACGAACAAAACAAAGCAATGCTACCACTACTACTATTGATGTTTTACCACATACTAATCAACAAAACTGCAGTTGCACCCTTGCAGTGTAGACAGCAGATATTCCATTGATTATAACAGAATCAATTTAGCATGATTGCATTGCAGATGTGGTCATGCCATATACTGGATTACCAGTTTGGTTATTTTAACCCATCTATTTATTAAGCATATAGGTAGCATAAAGGACACTCCATCAGGTGAGTTTAACCTCTGTAGGAACCTTTGTGTACATTATAATGCAATTGTCAACATACATAAAAAACTGCAGTCATCTATAGCCCATAGTCAAGAAGATCAAGAGGTCCAAATAATGCCTGGTTCACACTGCACGATTTTAGTTCCGATTTTCACTCTGCAACAGTTTTGGAAAAGTCGTTCACAAATGCCCAAAATTGGAGGCAAATCGGTGCTCGTTCACATGTGTGAGAGTTGCGTAGTGTGTGTGTAATCACGCGAAAAAGACGCAATCTGAGAGAAGCACTGATGTGGACCTGTCTGCGACTCACAATCCTGCAATGTGAAATGTGTTTTGACTGGAAATGACATCGGCAACAACCTACAGCCAATGAGAGAGCACAACACAGGGCAAGGGGAAGTTCTTTTTTTACTTTTAACTGCAAATCATTTGTCTCATCTGTCTCTTGCATGATCTTACAATATTTCTCGTATCAAATCTGGTGTGTTTGATTGTTAAAAGTAGTTTGTAGACAATGCAGAGTTGTTAGCGATTCTTCCCACTGAAAAGTTGTGTAATGTGTGACCCCCTGTCGCCTATCTATCGTTTAGTGTGCACACAACAGCAACTAGATCAGTAGTCTCAAACTCAGTTCCTGGAGGGCCACAGCTCTGCAGAGTTTAGCTCCAACCAGCTCCAACTCATACCTGCTTGGAAGTTTCTAGTAATTTTGAAGACCTTGATTAGCTGGATCAGGTGTGTTTGATCAGGGTTGGAACAAAACTGTGCAGAGCTGTGGCCCTCCAGGAATTGAGTTTGAGACCACTGAACTAGATGGTACTCCAGACAATCGTGCAGTGTGAGAAGAGCAATGTGGAGTGTAAGCCCAGCATAAGGGACCTCTTAAGACACAGGTTCTCAACTTTGGCCCTCAAGCTCCACTTTTCTTCAGAGTTTAGCTCCAACCCTAATCAAACACATCTGAACAAGCTAATCAAGGTCTTCAGGATTGCTAGAAAGTTAGAGGCAGGTGAGTTTGATCAAGGGCCATAGTTGAGAACCTCTTAAGATATAGCTTACCTAGACACAACTAAACTGTCATCCCAATGTATTTCAGCCTTTCGGTGCTCTGCTCTCAGAAGTTCTGCCCTCAGGTCTTCTGCTTTGGATGTACCCATAGCTCTCAAAGCCGGGCGGCAATCTGAGGGAACAGGTGCTGTGCAAGTGCTTCTGGGATCCCTGCAGACACCCTCACCTGCCAAATGACCTGATGCACAACAAATGAATGAGCAAACCTTGTAGGAGTAGGAATTGATAAACCAGTTCTGAATCAGGTTGTTTAAAAATGTTGTTCATGTAGATGCAGTGTCTTCCTAGAAACTTACCTGTGACTAGGTCACCTGCAGAGTCCCATATTGTTAGAGCCTGGAGGTCTGTGGTTAGCATAGATGAGGAATACCTGAGAGAGGATGGTCTGTTGCAAGAAGTCAGTCCTGAGGTGACTGGATGAACCTGAGGGGAGGCACTGAGAGTGACACTGAGGTGCTCTTCGGGTTGTATGTTTTCGTGGTGAGAGCTCCCATCCAGCTTGTGGTCAAGGTGAATTAGGCGGTACTGAACCGAGGGCATTAGTTTGACCACCCTTTGCCCTGTCGGCCGACTCTTGGAACTTGATTTCAGAGCCGATTTGATGGGGAGGTGTGGGGGAGATTCCTTGACATTGCTAGGGAGATCCTTATTCTCAAGGTCAGGTGAGGTTTCTGTAGCACCTTGTGCTGGCGTCTTCAATTTAGAGCGAGTAGTTTTATCCTCCAGACTTGACCTGGTTTTGGAGTTCCTTCTCTGAGCCCATAGATCCTGACTTTGAGCATACGGACCATTGCCGCTTTCAACTCTGCTTTCTCCTTTCCTGCTCCTTCTTCGAAGCTTCCCAAAAGCTGATATGTTCTCGCCTGCACCTCCTACACCTCTCCGCCCTACATTTTCTGCCAGACTGACGCCTCCAGTGAAAGTTATACTTTCCATGAAGGTTGGGTGGATGGTTCGGCGACATGATTGACCAGAGGTGACCCATCGAGGGCCAGCCTTCTCCTGAGAATCTACGATACAGTGTGTTGGTTGGGAATGACAATCTTTGTTCTGTGCAGGTCCCAAGATGCTTCCACAGGCTTCACATGTCCTGAGCATTTCGTCCTTTGACACCATAGCAGCCAGACACTCTCCCTCCTTGGTTAATATGGCCACGGGGATACCAACATTTACCCAGTTTATTGCCGCACCCCTGCTTTCCTTTGGGATGTTGTACACCGGTTCTGCCTTCAGCTGTTGGGTAGAGTGGGATTTCTCAGCCACCACTGGCCCACGTTCACGAACCCGCTCCAGGTATCGCCGCTCAGCCTCCTTTTCTGACTCGTCTTCGAAACGTACTCGCGTGGGCGACTGGTCATATCGATGCGAACGTACCCCACGGTCATGGCTCCTGCCCCGGATGTCTGGTGACTGAAGAGGTGAAGAAACCTCCTCTTGAGCCATGACAAGAACAGTACTGTGCAGTGTAGATGACACACTGATTGGTAAGACCTCCCTATAAAGCAGATACAAGAGCTTTTACAGAACACCTGGGATCTGCAATCACTATCTGTAACATTTCATTATCTCACTGCATTACATCACAGCATAATGTTACATAATTATCATTCAAACATAAATGGAAACAAACAGCAAATGCATTATTGGTTTGAAGTTAAATAGATTAACATGAATGAAGGCTTTTGATTTATTTGATCACCAACTTGTGACAGGATTAATAAAAATGCTTGCCAAATATGTGTTATATATGCAGTACACATGATTACGTAACACAGGAACACAACTCTGAATGAATTGCTTAAATAAATGTTTCCGTGTATCTTAGGATATGGGCATAATTTTAGAGGGGATTGCTTTGTTACATTTACATTTACATTTATGCATTTAGCAGACGCTTTTATCCAAAGCGACTTACATAGCATTCAAGTTACAGTTTTTACATTTTATCAGCTTGTTTTGTTCACGGTAAAAAAAGTTAGTAGTAGATGACTTTTAAAAAGACAACCATGATGTGAGGCAACAACAAGAAGGTAGTAGAAAGTGCTGAGGTGACTTACAGGCCCTCTCTTTGACCAAGGCAAGTAGGGGGTTCACTCTTAGGGTTTTGAGAACGTGCTTTGAATCGAGCTCTTTCCAACAGATGCTTTGCTTGTTCATGACGTGGACTAAGAGTTACTTCAGCAGTGGAGATCAGTGGTCTGTCCAAAGCAGAAAATGAATTTTAAACTCTCCTGAGTAGGTGTAATAATTATTCAAAATGCTATCATGTCTCAACAGCCATCCAAACCTACAAAAGGCTTACAACCTATTATTTCCATGAACATTAGACTGTCAGTATGATGAACTTGCATCATACTTCCCACAAATCAGAAATAAACATACAGAATGTCAGAAGCTTAAATCTGTTTTATGTAATCTCTTTCATGGGCATGTTATGTGCAAGCCCTAATCTTTAAAAGAAGAGATTTGTATCTTTCGCATGGATTTGCATTCTGACAGAGGCCTACCACAGCTGAGTGCAAATGAGCAACCATATTCAATGATGTGCTTGATTGAGGACAATGTGCCTTACCTATAGTTAAACACAGGGTCCTTCGTGATGATTGCTGAGTCCCAATCACCTACTTTGTAGGGAGGTAAATCTGTACAAAAACACATATTGTTGTAGAATAATGAACTCAAACCCATTTGGTGTGTATTATAATTTCAATGAGTATTAATAATGTGCAAAAAACATTTATATAATTTTGGTCATCCGCTGCAAGACCGGATTCAACATCTGATCATTCCTTTCAACAGGATGCTACACTGTTAGACATTTCTGTAATTTCTACAGTTATTTATTGTATATCACCCAGTATAATACTGCAAATTCCCTTTACAGTAAATAACTGTAATACCCTTTGCATCATGGGAATTTTCTGTGACGTCAAACCCCACATACAGAGACTTACTGTATTTTTTTAAATTGCTGTATACTACTGTATTTCCCGTAACAGCCTCTTTGGCGCCATTCTATTGAGGTGGTTTTATTTTCCTCATTTCCTACATTTGGATTGACACAATTTTCACAACACCATTTCTACAACGCCGCAACAGCTTGGGACTGACTACACTGGACCATAGACTGTAGCACTGGACGTGTTACATCGCTTGTAATGATTGGAAAATCCGTTTGTCCTTCATGTCAGAAACAGCGCGAGCGCTTGGAGTACATCTATAGGCTATGTCAGAAATATACCGGGGCATCACTTTACTGTCCACATCCACTGTAGATAGTATAATAGGTTCTATATGGTCTTTTCGAGTCGCGCTGCAGTGGAAGAGCTCCGGAGAACATCTGCGCTGTGTGTCGAATGAGAGAATAAGACCAGCAAGCAAGCTAAAAATATATGTACGTTTGTCTGTGTTTGTGTCATATTTTTGCCCACCAGTTTAACCCATAGTAACATTTACCCGTCAATATGGCGGTAACAAACTTTACTATGGTAAACTATGCTGTCGTTACAAACGACTTTTATCAGTTTATTGAATTAAGTTACTGAATTAAAATTATTTTTAACGAGCAACGCTTATCTTATATTAACATTAAGTTAACTAATGTGAAATTTTGTTCAGGTGTTAGTAGTTAATGTTGGCCAGTAGCCTATTGAGAAAATAAAATCGTATGTTAGCTAGCTTAAACAAGTTTTATGGCTAGCTGCCTTTCTAGTTTTAGAATTAGTTTGTTATAGTTCTTAAAAGAATTTAAGATTTACTGCATTTTTTTTTTTTTTTTTTTGTGTTTTAAAGGCAACTGCAATGAAGCATCAAGAAAGACATGAGCATGCCAGACACCCTGAGACTGATAATTTATTGTAAGAGAACAACTATGATTTTGAGAGGTTTGTGTATTTTATATGGGGTTTGCCTTTTAAAAGTGTGTCATTTCTACTTCTTGTTTTTCAGAGAAGACATTTCTGTCACTAACAAAGTGGATGGTGAGCAAAGGTGGTGGCCACGTTTTGGAGCAGCACTTGGGTTTTGCAGATGGCTATGTATTTTTGTGAGAATAAATCCAGAGGATACAACATAATGCACTGCACAACGTCCTAAGACAGGAGAAATGGTGAACATGCACTGTTCCAACATTGGAAGACTGTATTTTTAAGTGTTACACATACAAAGTTTTAAATAAAGAATTTGATATTTTGTAATTATTGTGTCTGTTTTAATTGAATGCCAGTAGTACCTATGTAGAGTAAAAATAAAATGAATTCTATATAAAAATGATAAAATCTAATGAAATCTATATTAAAATGAATGAATTACAGTTGTATACTGATGAATTGGATTATTTTTACAGTAAATTACTGTAAAACAGTGCAGTTTGCAACTGTAAATCAAATACAGTTTGCTACTGTAAATCTTATTTACAGTAACTTGACAGTAAGTTACTGTAAAAACCCTTTAAAATGTCTAACAGTGTACGTGCAAGTGGAAGAATAGTACAAACCCACTGAACCAATATCCTGTAGTCCTGCTGTTACACAACACTTCAGAAAACCAAGCTGGCAGATTTCAGCCTATCTATCCCTACGTCGTGCGGTATTAAAACACTATTATCTCCACTGCTCCACTTTCTCCCAAACCCTTTCCCCTCATCTGTAATTACGGTGACAGGCAGCCACATCTGTTCTGAGAGATCATACTAACCTCCCTGCTGTGAGTTTTGGCTCAGTGACCTATGGGTGATTAATGCTGGTTAAATCATAAATACAATGAAAAACTGCACAAGGTAATTAAAGGAACACAAACAAAGATATTTTGAAGAGTGTTGGGATCCAAATGAAATCACTTTAATTGTATGGACAAAAAACACTGAGACATTTTTCAAAATATCTTCTTTTGTGTTCAACATAAGAAAAAAAAAAAAAAGTCATGATATGAGGAAAGAATTATCATTCTTGGGTGATCTATCCCTTTAATCTAAGGCCTCACCTCTGTGTGGCTCCTTTGGTGGTTGATACTGTCCCTCTGGATGCATGGAAGTATTGATCTCGATGGCATCAACTTGGTATTTGTTCAGGTATGTCTTGTTCATCTCGACTTTCTCTGCAATAGACAAAGACCCTCCTCTGGAGCCCACAGTTTCCCAAATGTCTGCCTTCCACAGCCCACCGACTGGATCTGCTGTTGCAATCTCCTTCTGGAGACACCTACGAAATGCAATTTCCAAGCTGTCGGTCCTTTGCAGCTCCTTGTGAACAACAGCACCCACAGTCTTTAGTTTTGGACCCTCCTCAGTTGTGGGTGGCACATCCTTTGGAGTCGCCAGTGTGGAGGAACTCTCTGAATTGAGGAGTAGCGTCTCTGGTCGTGCCACTCGCCAAAAGCCCTTAGGAGGAGCCCAGTGCCTGGGAGAAGACGTTGTTGACTTCATTGCGATGCCTCCTTGAGGCTCACCAGCTACACCCACTGCAATGTTCTCCAGGCTAGACCCTTCACAAAGCCCACGGGACATTTCTGGTGCACCTTGAGATGGGCTGTCTTTCGCACATTTGTTGCAAGCCTCTTTTTCTCCTTGCATACCAGAGCTGGGCTCCAGCACTTTTTTATCTCCAGCGTTTGACTTATTGCACTGCTCTGTGTATTTTATTTGACAAGTAGACAGTACTTCATCATCTTTGTTTTTCTTTACTGATTCTTCTGTGGAACTCTCGAGTAATAGATCATCTCTCTCCATCCCCTTTAACTTTCTCTGGGACACTGCTTTGACTTTAGATTGCAGGGCAGAAACTGCTGAACCAGGGGAGGGGAGAGGTACTTTGGATTTTAATAAATCAGTGGAGGGTCCACTTTGAGGGTCATCTGGTAGCTCAGTACTTTGGTCTGCCAGACTTCTTAGTGGTTGTGTCCCAGAGAGATCCTCTGTCTCCTCATCCATTTTGCACACTCTAAAAAAAAAATGCCAGACACAGATTTAAACAAGATGAAGAGGAAGGTTTTGCAGAGCCGTTGTTTATGGATTCCATGTTAGTGGATTAAATATTCTTGAATCCCTCTTAAGCACAACAAACTATGTAAGAGTTTGCATAATACCAATACTTTCATAGTGTTAGATTATCTACAACAAGCCATCTAAAATAAATGAAAGTTCATGACAAGGTTACACTGTTGAAGATCATAAAAATATATCACAATGGATGTATAGTGAATTGATTGTTACAGACTTATCAGTCCCTAATAGAAAACTGATCTGAAAATTTACTGACACAAGTTTCTGAACTGAAAGTATACACAGACAGAACTACAGTTTATATGTATGAGTGCCTAAAATGAAGTTATAAGATGCAAAATATTGCATAATTTCTGCATAGGTTTAGGTAAACCATGACAGAGATGATATAGATAAGGATGTGGGTGAATAAGATTTATGAAATATTGTTTGAAATAAATATTTGTTGTGATACAAAATGTGATGGAGAATTTATAATTATAACACACATATACACACACACACACATACATATATCAACATCAATATATCATTACATTAGTATGACATAATATTGACATAATACATGATATTATATACTTTATAATATCTTACTTTACTTTCACTGATGGTCCATTCGAGTCTGTTACATTTCACAGGTTCAGTTGAATAAATCGCACTGACTCAACATGCAGAATCATTCCTGTCTCTCCTTGCCCAGTAATACTTCAATGGCCGAAACCAACAACAAATGCTGCCCGTTGATATGAGGAATTACTCCCATGATGCTCCTCTTCGTTCAGCTGTCACCAGCACCTATCACTGCGCATCCACTGGTGGTAGATTCCATCTCTAACCTATGAGCGCTCGCTCAATATTCATGATTGGTCTGTTAATCCCCACAGAAATCAGACGGATTAGACAAAAATGGAAAATAAATGCGTACTTTAATTCCTTTGATGTCAGCTGCAGCATTTCATTGCATAAGTTGGTACAATTCACAGAAATGTTATTTAAAAAGAGCACTCAGTATGTAAAGGTCACGTGTGATAGATCAAGTATTTTAAGAGATGCTAGTGATTGCAATTGCACAAAAAGATAATCTGCCTGAGAAACTTGAACATTTTCCAGTGTTGACAAATACAAAAATACTGTATACTAGATGATTGTTTTATGATCATAATATTCATGAGGCGTCGTTATATTTTAATGTCTGCAATATAGAGACTCAAAACTCACCCTCTTACTCCATTTGTATACAATACTACATATGCCATCCAAAACAATAATCTGTCAAATTGAAAGTAGTATTCTCTGCACCATGTTTCAAGCTTTAATATTTAGTATTTAAATTAATATTTAATGCTTAAATGCTTAAGCACAGAACATGTTAGAAAATTAGATCAGAATTTAATAATTTGATATTACCTATATTTAGGTAAAGAATAATAACATTTTATATAAAATATTTTCCAAATATTTTTCATTTCAAAATTAATGTTAACAATTAATATTAATGATTCCAAGATTTTTTAGTGTATTATGTTTTTGTATTTTTCAGTTCAGTTCATCATTTTTCACATGTTCACATATTATTCAAATTTTCGTGGTTGTTTTTGTACTGAGATCTGGTTTGGTGTGAAAAAAAATTATACTGTTTCACAATTAATCTAAAATATGTGCTCTTGTAGAGCAAATGTTTCATATGGAAGCCCATTTATGCCATATTAGAAAAGAATCATTAGTAAATGATACTTATGACATAAAAATATACCATAAGTGTGACTCAATATGTCATAATTTCATCTGTTTGTCATACATATGACTATTTATGTAATCATTTTCAATTTTAATGTATTATAAGTTTTGTATCAGAATTCTGTTTCATTTTATTAATGAATTTTATGTGCTTATTATGACTTTTTATGTCATAATTTCCACTTTTAATTTAATAAATTTGATTTATCATGCCATCATTTTGTCTTTTTATGTAATCATTTTCACTTTCATTTCATAAACATGACTATGTCATCATTTTGTCTATGTCATAATTTTCCCTTTTCATTTCATAAATTCGATTTATCATGCCATCATTTTTTCTTTTTATGTAATAATTTTCACTTTCATTTCATATACATGACTGTCATCATTTTGTCTTTTTATATCATAATTTTGACATAATTGACGTTTTACGTCATAGTTCCCACTTATAATCTCAGAAATATAACTTACGTCAGAATTTCGACTTTTTGTGTCCTACTTTTGACTTTATGTCATAAGTATGATTTACTAAAGCTCTGTTTTCCAATGTGGCGGAAATGAGCTTCCAAAGCCGCGTGTGTTTTCACCGTGAGCCCGAGCGCACCGCGCTGCTCCGCCAGAGGAGGCGCCCCGCTTCTCAATAGTTCCTTCTCTTCCTCGATTAGCTCGAGCGCTGCTGCTGCTGGCAGTTTTACGCGAGGAACTCCCGAACTACTTCGGCAACCCGTTATAACGGTCGACATGGCGACCGAGGAAATAATCAAGCGTTTTCTTAAGAAAAGATGAAGATAGCCGATACACAGTAAGAATGAGTGAGTTAGTGTGCATTTGTTATTTTGCGCTTGTGGCTTGCAGAGTTTGCGTGCATTATGTGTTCGTTTCTGGGTGTGGACCGCACACTGCTGCTAACGGCTAATCTGCATTTAGCATTTAGCCGCCCGGCTAGCTCTGTGTATCTTTGGCTTGAGCTATTTTTCGTGTTTTCAGTCAGGTTTGGGGCTTAATTGGTGGTTAGTTCGTGCCATATGCAGATTTTGCTGTTGTCTTTATCAGTAATTTGGATTTTAGCTGTGTATTCGATTGAAATAGCAATTCGGTGTAGTTTATTAGCATTGGTAGCTGAACTGAATGCTGTGTTTACACAGGCCTCCGCTTACAAAAATAGCTATTTACATTAATCCAGGTGATTGTGTATTTGCATCTGTTCTTACCACATGTCATGTTTCCGCTGCAGTGTTTTGACAGTGTGGTGGATAATAATCGAGTGTTTTGGTCAGGTTCAGCGGTTGCTGTGTTACATAATCGCGGGATCTCTTGTGGTTCAGCCTAAACAGATATCCCGTAAAATCACACATTTATCCCGTGATTTACGCTCATTTCACCTCACATATGAGGAAATGTGCAAAAACACCTTTTGGATTCTGTTTAACTCATTGTCTATACTCGCAAGAATTTAATACTGTGTATTTGGCTATTAGCGTATTCAGTCCAGATAGGAGCCAGTGAGCATTGTGTTAGCTTGATAGCTAATGGAGATGGACAGCGGAGAACAATATTAAACTTAACAAGTTTGGTTTATTTTTGGCAGGTAAATAGTTAATTGTAACACGTTGCTGTAAAACATGTACAGATGTAATTCTTACACGTTCAAAATTGCGCGAACTATATTGAAGTTGAGTTTATTGACAGACGAGTTGGCTGTGGGTAGCCTGTTTACTTCAGGCAAAACCCGTTGAAAACACCATAATTTTCCCACAAACAACTGTTTTATATTACAAGTATTCTGAAATGTTATGTTTAAATGTGCTAATTAGCTATTATCTAATTAAATATGCACTAATTAGCACACATTACCAGAACAGAAATTTAGGATAAAGCAAGGTTCAAAATTCTTGTTTCATTTTGTTGACAAGAATTAAAGGTTTTTACAGAGAGGAGTTTGAATCTCTTTTATCACTCCATATATACTGTCAACTGCCAGGGAAAGAATTTTTTATAAATCAGGTAAATTATACATGATCAAACTTGTTTTTGAAAACCTTCATAATATAGATAGCAATAAAGCTGCATAGTTTGGAGTAAGCGCTGCTGAAGTGGAGATTTCTGGCTTAGCAAATGAGAAAAAAAAATAATAATTTTGAGAGAATGTACTTTAAAGATTATGTATTTTATTTGAAATCTACAGATGCGAATAGAACAAATGTAATGAAATAAAAAATTAAATGCTTATTCTGGATGTTTTCTTTCTACTAATCTGAAAGAAGACACCTTATGGAAGCAGAATAGCCCAAAATCTCAAAATTGACCCATGCGGAAGAAAAAACAAAACAAAAACACTGGTTTCACCTGATCAGCTCAACACATTGCTTTTCAGAAGTTAAGAAATGATTCTGCCTCAATATGGTTTAAACAATTTTATTCTTATAATAAATGTTTAAACTGTAGTCTTTTTGTTAGTTTTCATGTTTGTTTGGGTAGCAACAGCTGCCAGACGTGGTTGATCGACAATGCGGCAGTTGGTTCCTGTATTTTACTGTGTAATTGTGTTGGTTAATAATGTGCATCATGTGAACCCACCACTAAAGATAGACTGTTTTCTAATTTGCATATTTGTCGGATTAATCATCAGCTCCATCTCTTTTGTTCCAGGTTTCAGGTTTCACACCATGTGATGATCACCCGGGACGTGTGAACTTATTTAAGAACTCCTGTGTTCAGAAGATTTTTTGATTCCAGTGGAATCTTTCATTTTTTTTCCATCTACTATTCTCTTTTTGTTAAATGACACACCCAGTCACACGCACACCCAAGAGAAACCCCCCCACCCTTGTTTACATGTAGAACAACCTTGCTACGATGCCTGTACAAGCTCCACAATGGACAGAGTTTTTACTGTGCCCCATATGCACCCAGACGTTCGAGGAGACGGTGCGTCGGCCCATCAGTCTGGGTTGCGGCCACACCGTTTGCAAGATGTGCCTCAACAAGCTGCACCGCAAGGCTTGTCCTTTTGACCAGACGGCCATCAATACTGACATTGAGCAGCTGCCCGTCAACTCGGCCCTGCTACAGCTGGTCGGGGGTCAGGTGAGACATTTCAACTGTGTTTACTGAGTAGCATAACTAGGGCTGTGATGGTGGTGATTTGATTTTTTTATTTATTTATTTAAATATTTTTTTACCACCATGGTGGTAAAGGACCAACCACTGGCGGTTTTGCTGTGTTTTGGTTTAGATCCTGTCAGTTTAATCACCTTTCTATATTAATGTGCTGCATTGAAGCACACAAATACACATCAGTGATCCCTCACTCATAGATATCAGAGATCACACTGCGCACACACAAAAACATTCAGGAGCACAGAAACTTGTCAACACTACCAACATGATATTTATTAATAAAATGGCTTCAGTAGCATACTAAAAAGCTACAATGACATGGTATGTTTTTGAAGTAATTAAACTGGCAGCTTCAGTATTATTAGAGGGGAAACTACACAGAAATTCAAATGCACTGTTTCGCTCTCTCTGTCATTTATTCATTAAAAAAAATGGTATCCTTCCAAACTACTTCATCTCGGTGTTTGATTTAAAGCATGCAGAATGCTACATCTAAAGACTCATTGCCAAAATAACATCGCATGTTTTCTTGTCTCCAAGGCGTTCATTCAGATTGTGTAATGCGCATTTGTGGATTTTCTCTTACATACAGTATTATTTGTGCAAAGTAGATTGAAAATTAAATAATGCGACATCCTTGAACTTGGAAAGCACAATTACACAAAAATTCAGTCAAGTTTCAGCCAAACTAAGCCAACTAAGTTTAATTATGTTTCCCAACAAAGATGAAAGTATATACCTGGTCTGCACTTTGCTGGGGAAAACAAGCAGTCCTCTCTCTTTTATGGTTTGATATTTTTCCTGATATTCCAAAGCAACTGATTATAGTTAAAGTTAGGAAGAGCGATCTTCATTTTCATACAAGCAAGACATTTAATCTACAAAACTAAATTAACGCTGTGTGTAAATTGCACTGTACAGATAAACTTGATGTTCCTTACCTTGCCTAATGAATAACAACTGTGTTCAAATCAAATATGAGGAGCTAATAAAAGCTTATATAGCCTAAATAAATACCCTGCAAAAAAAGGATGAGATGTGAGTGATTATTTGGGAAGAGAAACGAGTGATTCCATCTGTAGTAAAGTTTTCCATTTGTGGGAAATCCAGTGACCAGATCACAAGACAGATTACAAAGCCAACATAAATTTATGGGCTCACGTACCCCTTGTTCAGCACAAATCCATGTTTCCATATTCGCTATATTTAGTTGCTAAAGTGCTGTTTCTTTTGTAAACAAAGTTTTGTACTTAACTTGTGTGCAATTATTACTATTATTTTGTTTTTTGCATACCTCCACCAGTGGTATCCTGCCACCACGGTGGCACTCTACCGCTGCGGTAGTGCGGTTGTCTACCGCAATAGCACAGCCCTAAGCATAACCACAGATTTTAAGGTCTATGACTGTATGCTTCATTAAATTCGTCTTTTTCTCTCAGGTGCCCAAACAGCAACCTGTGGCGCTCATTACGTGTCCAGAGGACACCAAGCATTATGATGAGGCACGGCAGTGTGTTGAGGAGCTGGCCCTCTACCTCAAACCCCTCAGCAGTGCACGAGGTAACTGACATGCTCACATATGCTCTTAAAAGTAGTCATGCAACTCAATGAATTTTATAAAATCTAAACCAAATAAAACATTTTCGATGTTTTCCATTTCCAAATAAACATTTTCGTTTAGCCAAAAAAGAAAAAAGTCTATTTAATAATCTGTTTTATACAAACATTTCAGTTTCACATTAGTCAGTTTTATATCAACTTTATAATATGATGTTTCTTCTCCAATTCATTGTTGAGATGTAAGCATTTAAAGTGACAACCGTATTCAAACTTTCATTAAATAATGAAGATATCACTAACAAGTGAAATTATATTTAGTATGTAATGTAGTGCATATATTTAGCAAAATGCTCCTTTCTAGAGTTATTTTTTAACTAACTAATGAGCTATAGATATTGAATGGCTTTTCTGAGGTAAATGTAATGTTACATGACATCATCTTTCTGCAGTTGAAATGCTGATTGAACAATTACATAAGACATGATACATTTTAGTAAGTTCTTTCAACAAACCTTCTGATGTTCATTCATGTTTATTTTGTGCTAAGTAGTAGTAAAGTGGAAGAGATGATCTGTTCACGTGGCACTTGAACTGAGGTGGCGGCTCAAAAAGTCACAAAAAGTGTCACAACAACATTCATTGTTTAAATTTAATGTTAGAATTGACGGTTTGAAAGCTAAGACTTTTTAAAAACAAAAAGCACAGAGCTTATTGCAGTTACTGAATGGCATGCATGCTACAAATAATGTTTATTGAATTTTTGTCCATGCATAAACCGAAAACATTAAAATGAAGGTTGATTGAAATTACTACCATCCACATAGCTGTCAATGCTGTAGCTTGCTTGTGGTGTGGAAAAGAAATAGTTGCTGACATAGTTAGAATGGACAAGCACTAATTAAACATAGCTGTTTCAGTCATTTTACCAGAAGATCAAGTTATGATATTTTGATTAAAACTGCTTCCTCACAATTTAGTTTTTTCAAAAAGTGAAACCTGTTCAGAAAAAAATCACAAAGATCAGTAAGATACATTTAGAAAATAGTGTGAATTTTCATTTCATGCCAACTTTAAGCCAGTATAATGGGCATGGCCAGTTGATTGATGCATATTTTTTGGATGTCTCTAGGAGTGGGGTTGAGTAATGCTGCTCAGAGCATGCTGAGCCGCCCCATGCAGAGGAAGCTGGTGACTCTGGTGCACTGTCAGCTGGTGGAAGAGGAAGGACGAGTCAGGGCCATGCGAGCGGCCCGATCTCTGGGCGAAAGAACTGTTACTGAGCTCATTTTGCAGCACCAAAACCCCCAGCAGCTCTCTTCCAACCTGTGGGCAGCTGTCAGAGCCAGAGGCTGCCAGTTCCTGGGCCCTGGTAACATAACACTTTAAAATCCTGTTCACATCAACACAAATGGTCATCGCAAAAATTTGGTCTTTTGGAAGTTCTAGTGTCTTATATGTCACCCTTTTTATCTACAGCCATGCAGGAGGAGGCACTAAAGCTGGTGCTGTTGGCCTTGGAAGACGGATCTGCTCTTTCCAGGAAGGTTCTGGTCCTCTTTGTGGTCCAGAGACTGGAACCAAGATTTCCTCAGGCCTCCAAAACCAGTATTGGACATGTAGTTCAGCTCCTCTACCGTGCCTCCTGCTTCAAGGTAGTTGCCTTTTATTGTGCACTTGATCTTGAGATTTTCGCAAGCATCTTATGAGTTTTTCTCATCTCATCTTCTCTAATTCATATTCAGATCTGTTAGGATTAATTAGATTCTGATGTTCTTAATGTGCAATTTAACTTTTTCAGCCCCTCAACATCGTATTTGCAATAACTTTAACAGCTGTAGCTCTGAGGTTTCAATTGAATCTCTTCTGTATCATAGGTGACTAAGCGAGATGAGGATTCATCGCTAATGCAGTTGAAAGAGGAGTTCCGGACATATGAGGCACTTCGGCGGGAACACGACTCTCAGATCGTTCAAATCGCAATGGAGGGAGGGCTCCGGATCGCCCCCGATCAGTGGTCTTCTCTGCTGTATGGAGACCAGTCTCATAAGTCCCACATGCAGTCCATCATTGACAAGGTATAACTGCCATCTGTTTGCATTGCTTGAGAATTTCCTGCACTTTTTAAAATGCAAGAAATAGTATTATGTCTCAGAATAATGGATAAAGGGAATATGACTCTTTGTCTTTCAGTTGCAGACCCCAGCGTCATTTGCTCAGAGTGTGCAGGAGCTGACCATCGCACTGCAGAGGACAGGTGACCCTGCCAATCTCAACCGGCTGAGACCTCACCTGGAGTTGCTTGCTAACATCGACCCCAGTCCAGGTTTGTTAAGACAGACAAACCTAATATGATGACAGAGCATATGAGATCCTGAATTAAAGCTTAGCAATATGACAAAATATGTAATGACAGTAAAGACATTTGTATGTTTCATTTTCAAATAAATGCTGTTCTTTTATTTTTATTTTTATTTTTATTCAAAGAATCCTTAAAAATATATTATGATCTCCACAAACAATCAGCATTTTAGAATGATTTAAGAAGGATTTTGGGACACTGAAGACTGCAGAAATTGCTGCTGAAAATTCAGCTTTGCCATCACAGGAATAGTTTAATGTGAAAATATTTCACAGTAGAAGGCAGTTTTTTTATTGCAATATTTAACAATGTTAGTGTTTTTACTGTACATTTAGTCAGTTGAATTCAACTTTGGTGAGCATAAGCAACTTCTTTCAAAAACATTTTTTTTAATTAATAGTACAATATAGTAATATAAAAATGTAGAATATATTAGCTGCGTTTTTAGGGTGAATAAAAAAAACTGATATGTACTATGTAAATAAATTTGTATGAAATTACTCCTACTGTAATGTAAGGTCATGGCTCCCACCCCTAGAGTGAATAAGTAACATCTGCACCTGTTCTGTTCGGTGATCAGTTTTGCTTTGATTCGTTTCTATTCAGATGCTCCTCCTCCCACCTGGGAGCAGCTGGAGAAGGGACTGGTGGCAGTAAAGACGGTGGTGCATGGCCTAGTGGACTTCATCCAGAACCACAGCAAGAAGGGTGCCGACACGCAGCAGCCACCCCAGCACAGCAAATACAAGACGTACATGTGCAGAGACATGAAGCAGAAAGGAGGCTGTCCCAGAGGAGCTAGCTGCACCTTCGCCCATTCTCAGGAGGAGCTGGAAAAGTGAGTGCCGTTGTAACATCTTGCATGTCTGGTTATTGTTAAACCACGAACTTGCTAAATAATCAGAATCCATTTGGTGTACGCTCTGCAGGTACCGTAAAATGAACAAACGTCTCGCTGCACGAGTGCCCTGCACCCCTGGCCTGCTGCCTGAGGAGGTGGTTACGCTGGAGCCTGGGCGAAAGGCCTCTGCACTTACCAATGGGTGCCCTCTTTCCCAGCTCATCCCCAGGGGCACAGACCCCTCCACATACGACCTCTTACTCAAGCCCAAGATGGATGCCACTAGCCTGAGTGCTCCTGGTTCGCCACCCGACTCGTAAGGCTTTGCTCCTCAATTTGACTTCTCATTCCCTGCTTTTCTGTCATGACTACAGTATCCGAATTCTTTAGAACAACAGCAAAAGTGCTGAGATAGTGAGAAGTTGTGCTTAATAAGTTTGGCTTTAACGGGAAGGAACAGCATGTTAGCACTGACTCGTTTCTTCTTGTTTCTCTTAAGTTTGGATAAATCTAGCTTGGCCCTGACACCCCACTCTGTGCCTCACCCCAGGGCGGAGCACTTACCCATGCCCAAGCAGGTGCCAGTCGTGCCCAGAGGTGCGCCACAGATGTATCCACAACAGCAGCCCGAGCTCTTCTATCCAGAGCCAGCGAGACCTCCTCCCTCAGGATCTCAGTATGACGCTCAGTACCCAACAGGTGAGTGGATTTGCTCATATGGATGGTTGTCTGAACAGAATATGAAGTCCTCTGCTCCCAAGATTCTTGGAGCTCTTTAATGCCAGTGTTGAGGGATGCACCGAATGTTTGACACCCAAAATTATTTGGCCGAAAATAAGCAAAAAGACAGAATAAAATGTACCGAACAATGACGTGACGTGATCAAATAGAGGCACGTACTAATGCAGTAAATATGTCGGCAGTGTGATTCAAGAAGGGGGTCTCAAAAATGGCCAAAAAATATTATTTTACTAACTTATTAATTTTAAGTTAAATTGTGCTTTTTTTGGTATAATGTCTGCTAGAATGTTAAAAAAAAATGTTCAGTGTTAAGTAAATATTTTTAAATAGTTGTTTTGTAATTGATTTTTTTCTTTGAAAAGCAAGACAAAACAGTAAAAAGCACATTTTGTCTATTTAATTTATGCAGTTGTGAAAAAAATTGGCAATATAGATGGGGAAAAAAATGTGAAAAACTGTGTCCGGCCTTCGGCCCAGTGTTTAATTTTGTTCAGTTTTGGCTTCGGCCAAGAATTTTCATTTTAGTGCATCCCTACCAGTGTTGCTTCTCAGAGTTTCACACAAAATTTATCATTAAAGTTTTCATTTAATACTGTGTCCAGGTCATTTCAAAAAAAGATGCAAAGAAAGAATGCTGGGTACTACCAACCAACAAAAAAATAAACTAGGCTAATTTGTTTAGATATGAGGATGTATATGTTAATAATTAACTTGAATATGTTAGTTGATGATTGTCTTAGCTTGGAGTTTATTGAATATGTCTATATTTCTGTTGAGGGGAATTAGGCCTATTTTTAATTTTCAGTTTAATTGCAAATTTATTATTTGTATAAACATATAAAACAATAAAATGCTAAAAACTGAAAAGTGAATTCAGGCATCACAACATTATAATGTTCATAATGAATAATGGATATTAATTTTAAAATTTGCTTAAAGGCATAATTCACTCAAAAAAGAAATTGCTGTTAATTTACTCACTCTCAGGACATTCAAGATGTAGGTGACTTTTTTTTTTTTTTTCTTCAGTAGAACAGTAAAGATTTTTAGCTAAAAGCTGAAAGGTCCTTGTTTATTCATAAAATGCAAATCAATGGCTACTGTCACTTTTAGAATAATAAAAAAAAACATATCAGGCAACACAAAACCCACAGCTCCTTATGATATATTGAGGTCTTACGAAGCGAAACAATCAGTCTATGCAAGTAGTTGTTGAAATTATTTACAACGTTTTTACCTGTAATCCATAACCAGTTCATCAAATTGGACTGAACTATCTGAAACAGTTTGCGGCTTGAGCAAGATTGCATATATTTGTATTGGTAAATTATTTTTATAGATGTAAATCATGGCCATGTAAATCTAATATGATACCAATTTATTTTGCATAATGCTTGGAAATGCCTGAATTCATATGTGCAACTTTCTGTTTCTGACACCTGCTTTTCATTTAGAAGAAAGGCAGTTTCAGTAGTATTTAAATGTTTTTAAACAGCCGTTCAGGTTTTTTTTGGTATTTGCTAAGATGTTTATCAAACAAGACCAAATACCAGAGTACAAGGACAAGAGAGCTACTTCCGGATATTGCCGGTCTATAGACTGTCCATGAGCACCAACAAGTCATAGTTTTAAGGAACAGCAGCAAAATTGTGTATGTGACCCAAGTGCAAATCCTATTAATTGGCCAATTTTCTTTGCAGTGTAAAATGATGTTTAGTTAGTCGCTGATTCAAATCAAAATGTTTGTTGCACCTAATTTTTAAACTGAATGTTAGTTTTGCCGTGTCACAATGCTCATAACATTTGTTTTCTTACAGGCAACCCCTACCCATACCAACCTCCACAGTATGTTCCTCCCCGCTACATCCGTAATGCGCCTCCCCCGGGTGAGTCTGCAGTGCCACCCTACCCAGAGCCCTACCCAGGATATGGCCCAGATCGCCAATATCCGAGCCACCACTCTGGTCCCCCTTTCTCAGCCCACACATACGCACCGCCTTCCCATTACAGTCGCAGACACGGACACTATCCCCCACCCCCGTTTGTCCCGCCCAGAGACGACTTGGTCAGGATGAGCCCGGTTCCTTTGGACGTTCCCCCGGCCGCTATGCCTCCACCTCCAGCAGGGCCTGCAGGTTCTCTGTACCACTCCCAGGAAACGTCATCCAGAGACAGATACCCACCGGACGGGTACTATACTGCTGGACCACACCCCAGCCAAATGAGGTCCCACATAGGAGTGAGTTCTGTTCTTCTTTTTGCATGCTAAATAGTAGTTCCTCTTGCTTGATATGCACGCCTATAACATTTATTGTTTACAAATAAGGTTTTAGTTAATGAACATGATTTTAATATGTTTAGGATTATATTTATTGCTATTTTTCCAACACATTATGACTATATAATTACTACATAATTGTAATTATGACTGTAATTAATACAAAAAAATATAACTTCAAGTTGTTCTTAATAGCTTTTATGTCCATTTTTACAGCTACCAAGAAAACAATATAATAACATATTTTTTTTTTATAGTAACGCATCATTTTTATGTGTGTGTGGAATAATTAAGATAATTAAAAACATAAAAATCAGCTTAAGCCCCAGTGTCTGAATTATGGACATGTAATGCTTAAGAACCGGTTTAATGAGTCAGTCAAAAGTATTTATGAAACACTTTATAACTTATGAGTTGGCATTTTGAATCAGACTCTGTGATGTCAGTTCATTATTCAAAGCCATTATTGTTCACAAATGAATCCCTTACTGAGCCAATTCAAAATGAAACGGGAGCCATTGCTGTGATTGTATATTTTAGATTAACAAGACTTTTATTAGTTTATTTACTGACTGGTTGTTCATTTCATTTCATGTAATGAATGAATAATAGTACTCTTAAACATTCAAATACTTTACAAAAAATATGAACCAATGTATTTCTGAATCATTATCGAATGATTCTGTAAGGTATTGTCTGAAGTGATTTGGCTCCTAAATGGTTCATTTTAAAGGTAACATGGCTCATTTTTTTTCTCCGGATTTTTTAACCTTAATTCATTAAATTAAATTGAACTAACAATGAGAGATTCATATTTATTAATCTTTTATTATATATCTTTTATATTTATTCATTTTAATTATAGTAATGAATTAGTAAAATGACATTAATGTTTAATGACATTACTCAGGTTAATAAATGCTTTGGAATTATTTTTCATTGTTAGTTCATTTTAACTAATGTCAACAAATGGAAATGTGCTGTAAATTTAGACCATTTTAAGAGCCAGTACTTCTCATTTTTATACCAAGTCACTTACTTGAGTACTCGTTGCATCTTAACCAACTGAAGTCAGTTTATCAATGTTAGTTCCCCAATCTGATTTATATGTTCTCCTCCGACAGGACCCATACAGCCGCTCTCAGCCCAGTCTGGATGACTTGCATCGCAGGCGCAAGGAGTTGCTTGTCCAGCTAGAGGAGAGAAAAGTCATTTCTCCTCCCCCCTTCGCTGCCTCCCCAACACTCTCTACACACCCGTTCCCCAACGACTACCCTCGGGAGGTGAGTCCTGAACGACATCCTCCTGTCCTTCATGGATCATGAATATAGTGCTCAACATTGCTCTTTTTCATTTTTGAATTCTGAATTCCTGCAGTATTTGGAGGACGGCTCTAAAGCCTTTGGGAGTCGGGAGCCAGACTACGCTGGGCAGTATTCCCCCTGGTCATGTGACACCATAGGATCATACATTGGCTCCAAGGATGCTAAACCAAAAGATGTCAGTAGTGCTGTGGAGATGATGGCAAGTGATCTATCGTACGCTTTGTTTCCACACATCGAGTAAGACTATCAATAACAGAGGTTTTATTTGTTGTTTCCTTTCTGACAGAATGCAGAGGGGAAAGTTCTCCGTGAACCTCCACTGGACGCCCAGCGGCGCTCTGCGGAAGCCAAAGATGATGATCCCATCATTCCCTTTGGTCCTCTGCCCACAGTGTCTCCTTTTGGTGCCATTTCACGTACCTCTAAAACAGGTTACCAGACCACTGGGCCTGTACAGGCCATAGCATCCTCACAAGCCTCGGGCTCCAAACACATGACCATGACAGGTGACTGGAAATCTTTATAATACATAATATTTCATCATAAATAGGGATGGGAAATGAAAAGGTGCCATTAACAATTCTTAGTATTTTTGAGAACATTTGTGATTTGTTTTAAAGGGATAGTTCACTCAAAAATGAAAATTCTGTCATTAATTGCTCACCCTCATGTCGTTCCAAACCTGTAAGACCTTCGTTCATCTTTGGAACACAAATTAAGCAGAAGGGATGAGGAGGAGAAGAATTGTTGAATAAAGTCGTTATTTTTGTTTTCTTGGCGCACACAAAAAGTATTCAAAAATATCTTAATTTTTGTTCCGAAGATGAACGAAGGTCTTACGGGTTTGGAAGGACAAGTAATTAATGACAGAATTTTCATTTTTGGTTGAACTATCTCTTTAACGGATTCATTTAAAAATCTGCTCATAATTTGTTCATGAAATGGTACTGGAGTGTTTTAGTTGTCCTGCCTTGGTAAAAGAGTGCAGAAGTTCAAGCCAGGAATAAAAACTTAAATCATAAAAACATTTTTGTTAACTAAAATAAAATGTTAAAAGACAAACTTTTTTCAGCAAGCCAAGTCAACAGTTCCCTGGATTAACAAAAACTGAATGAAATAAAACTAATAAATAAAAAGGAATAAATACTATCATTAAAAACATTTTTAAAAACTATTTAAAATGACACAACAAAATTACTGAAATCTTTAAATGAATGAAAATGAAAAGGAATTATATTCTGCCAGTCTTTAAGAATAATCAGTAGAGATCATAATTTGATTCAAGATCACTTAGAGTATTTAAAGATTGAATTGTTGGTATTTCTTTGGTGCATTTGGTTCAAGAAGTGACATTGAATCTCAGTGTATACTGCTGATTTAAGGTGCAGTCATATTTACAGTTGTTCTGCAAATTTTTGTGGGCGAAATCCAGTCATTTCAAAAGGAATCCGTGTGTTTAGGAATTTCGGGTGAAATATTTCCACACATAGAATTTGCAATTTTTCACAATTTTGTCCACAAATTTTTGCAGAAATTTTGCTAATGTGAAGTTGGAGAAATGTCGTTTTGTTTTTGGTAAATTGTGTTTTCCTCACAGCAGACTATCCATATGGAAACCACAGCGGATGGGGCGGAGTGTCATACCCTCAGCACCAGAGCATCAACTCTCAGGGACACTTCAGCGAGCGGTACTTAACCTTACCTCTTGCACTTCCGTAAAATTAAAATGTTGTCATTTGATAACAATAGATGAAAAGATGCGTCATGACAATACTAGATTTTACAGTTTTTAATTAAAACATAAAATTAAATCAAATACCCCATAATAACGTTTATGTAATGTACGATTTAATTTTTGAGAATGCAAAACATGATTATTTCCCATGTTTTTGCCAGTCTGCCCATGTCTGCCCCTGACCGAGAGCAGCTCAAGATTGAACTCCAGCAAGTGAACCAACAGATCAGTCAGCAGACCCGCGGCATGGAGGTATGTATGAAATCTCCTTCCAAATTCATGACTCGCAATGCACAGCCTTGTCTTATATTCAGTAATATTAATAAACATCTTGCATGCGCACACAGGCTGCCAGTAACTCTATGCTCCTGCAGAGGGAGGCGTGTGCGCTGGCGTCTCAGCCTGCGGCTGGGGTGAAGTGGTCTTCAGGTGGTGCTGTGTCCAGTGAGCAGCTCAGCCTGGAGCTTGATCACGTAGAGCTGGAGATTAAAAAGAGAACCCGTGAAATCGCCATGGTGAGCCCATTAGCCACTGATAGTAAAACCAAAAACTCTTTGGTCTGAACCAGTGTTTATTTATTCTCATATGAACAGTCTAAGCTCATTGAACCTGTTTCCATAATTGAAGGAAAATCAGGTGGCCCATGAATACAAGCTGAAGGCCACTGAGAATGGGCAGCCTGACCGTAAAGCCCAGCTGGAGGAACTCTCTTTAGCATTAGGGTGAGTGAGGAAACTTCTTTACTAGCTTTTTAAGAGGCTGTTCACATACAATACGGTTTTGCATTTTATTATGCTATTTTTCCATTGTTTTTCTATATAAGCATGCACTAGACCAGGGGTGTCCAAACCTGCTGTTGGAGGGCTGGGCCACTGTCCTGCAGAGTTTAGCTCCAGTCCCAATTAAACACACCTGAACCAGCTAATCAAGGTCTTCTGACTGACTAGAAACAGAGTGCGTCTCAGTCAGCTCCTTAGTTCAGTACTTAGGGAACTGATTAGGGAGTTGACCATTTTAAGGGGCTGTCTGGAGCTGGAATGTTCACTCCCTGAAAAATCCCACAATGTGCTGCTAAAACCATGGAGCATCAATGCTCGCTGTGCTCCATTACAGGAAATTACGTCACATTTCTGATGCATTAAACCTAAAACGCACAAGCCAACTCAATAAATATAATGACATGCAATAGAAGATTTGAAAAGACAGAAAAAAAGGTTAAATTTTTCATTTCACTGCCCTGTCTCATTTTTAATTGAAACGTTCTAAAAAAAAAAAGTGTTCTGTCTGAACAACCCCTAACAAAACAGATGATTTTCCTTTAAAGAGCCTGCAGATACCTAATTAAACTGTCACAGTAAAGGACTCAATCCTGTTGAGTAGTTTTTTTATGTTCATATTAGCATTTTCATTTTGCACAGCTGGTCCTTCGCTACTCTGTAATGCACCCTGTATTAAAGTTCATCTACATAAACACAATCTGTGAAACCAGCATTTTTCAGTGTTTCAGCCCTTTTAAAATGGCGGTTTGTTTTTAGATGAAGTTAGAGTGAATTCAAGTAAACTTAAATGTGAACTGAATTAAGTGGTTTGTTAATTCAGTATCAGTTTAGTTATCTAAATTAGCTGAATTTAATTAAAAATATGAAATAGTTCAATTTAGTTAGCTGAACTGAAACCTAAATTTAATTAAGTTAATTACTGAAATAGTCGATTAATCTTTCTAATAATGGTTAGATTAGTTAATTATCAAAATATTAATATTTGCCTGTGTATTTAAAGTTATATTTAAATTGAAAATTAATTATAAATAACCTTACATTATGTAGACTTAAAATGTTGTTTGAGAGAATTGTGGAAGATTTAAATTAAGAGAATAATCTGTAATCAGAATGCAGCCCTAGATTGAACGGTCTCCATTCTACATCTGTTCACTATTACACTGTTTGGCTCAGCAATCTATTCCCTCAGGCTACCATCAGCAAAGACCTAAAACAGCCTCTTTTGTTGTCTGTTTTCATGTTCCTCTGTTAGCCAGTAGGCATGTTTGAATAATGTTTGCACAAATACACTCATTCTCTCTTTGTCTGTTCTCCTCTTCTCTCCATTAGTGAGGTGTCTAATGGATCCAGTGGCATGAAGCCAGCCAGTAGCATGGGTGGATCTATGCTCTCGCTGACCAACAAGACGTCTTCTCTCGCCCTCTGCTCCACTGACCAAGCAGCGAGTAGCTCAGACCTTCAAAAGAATGGTGTTGTTCACTCTTGCTCTTAAGAGTGTTTTCACACACACACACACACACACACATATATACACACCCAGACAACCTCTCCAGAGGTCAATATTCCTTCTCGGAGGGCTTTGAAATTCATCTCTTGACTAATTCGACCAGTTTCAAGAGACGCAAGATGTGTTTTTAATATTCAGATGGAGCTGATATGAGGGACACGCATTCTCACACACACACACACACACACACACATACACCTGCATGCTGCTACATGCATGCACCGACACAAACTTCTCTGTTGTTTTATTTAGAAAAATGAGCAGTATCTGCCGTGATATAAATTTTCTTTCTTTTTGTTCTGTGAATGAGCTTTTTGTTTTAATGACTTCTCATCTCCTGGAAACCAGGGCATCTGAATAATGCTTATTTTGTTTTCCCTATATATCAAGAAAGAACAGTCAACCCAAAGCTAGCGCAGACAGGACGACGCAAACCAGTGGAATCAAAACGAGAATCGAGCGCGCTATTTTTAGCATCGGGGCTTGTTGCTGATTGTGCGGTCGGGGCTCTGTGGAAACGTTCAACTCCCTGGATCTCTGCAGCCTTGAATATGATCTGACTCACCAGGTATAAAGTAGCATGGAGAACCTTTTAAGAATCCATTTTTATGGACCGTTAACACGGGTCTCCCCACATGACGCTCTACCGTGGCAGTGTATCGCTGTAAGGCAGTTCGATCAGGCTCTGGATGACACAAGGGGGAAGAGATATATATAAAAAATAAATATAAAAAGTTGTCAGGTTTTGTTTAATTTATGGTTTGGCTATATAACAGTTAAGGAATTTGTAAATGTGTGGTGACGTGTCTAAAGCGTTCTGTTTTATAGAATGCAAACAGATGTCTTGAAAAATGAGCACTTTTTTCCATGTTTTCCATGAGTGTGTGCTTTTTAGTTGAAGAGGTGCAACACATCGCTTCCCTTGTGTTCTTCAGAGCTCTGTGGTCGGGATGAGTTTTTTCTCCCAGCGCCAGTCGTTTCGTAAGATTACAGCCTATTAGGAAATGATTTCATCCGTTTTCCCTAACTTCTGTGAAGTTGCATATTTGGCTCTCCTGGTCGAGTTTGCATATTCGGGTCTCGCCGCTAAACCGCTGCACAGAAGTACACCAGGGCAGTAGTTTCGACAACGCCGGGTCCCGTAGTGCTAAACGATCGCGTTAATAGTTTTGACACTCTGAAAAAATTTGTTAAAGGGATAGTTCAGCCAAAAAGTGAAAGTCATGTGAACTGTCCCTTTAAATAAAAATCCAGACAGGTGTTCATTATAGATGAGCTATTCAATGTCTTTTAGGCTTCCTCTTTATAAACTCAAAACTTCAACTTTCTGCAGAAACGAGATGAGCAGAAAATGTAATGCAACTCACGAATCGAGGCCTGTTGAGTTTATCCACCATCAGCCTGCTTTGACCTAAATGTGTTTTTACACAACATATTCAATGACTGTTTCCGAACGAGGCCCCGTAAACGAAGAGAACAAGATTATTTGAAGTCTGAAGTCTTCCTATAGTGATGACATTCTTCACATGTGACATTTTGTTCTAGTCTCTTGAGACCGACTATGATATACAGCTCCAATTTTGGGTGCAACCTCTTAACGTGTAATCTTTTGTGGTTTTTGTGCTATAGCCGTGGTGATATAGTTGATTTCTCTTATTACGATGACTTGTAGTCATGGTCATTATTTGATGTTCTTGCTCGTCAAAGAGCACACGCAGCCTTTTCAAGCAGTCGTCGAGATTGAAATCGAGCTGTGCCGACACGCAGAGATGACGTCAACCTTACTGTCGAGGTTTAAACTTATCGCGTGATGTCCGTTGCACTCGCTGAGCAAATTCTCCAGAATGTCGTCTTTCTCCATGATAAATTGTTACCTCCTCCCTCTCCTCGATGTGGAAATTGAATTCTCGTAGTGTTTTTATTTCATGCTGTTGAAGATCCCATGAACTAGCTAAGGCTTTGCCTGATTTGAGATGTGCTGAGTAGGTTCGTGTATGATTTAGCTGAGTTTCTTGCTTCCCTTCTGGTGAATCTGGCCTCTGATTGAATCTAGGTTGCTTTGTAGTCCAATAATTCAAGTGAAATTCAAAAAACATGTCCAGGTCACATTTCAGCAAGAAAGCACATCTTTGTCCCCCAAAAGTTCATAAATTCTTCCGCTCGCATTATCATTACTTCAGTATGGTATTTTTATATAGTATGCTTTACACAAGAAATTCTTTAATGCAGTGACAGAGTTTTATTTAAATCTGTGTAAAGTAATTTTTTGTATTAATTTACACTGACAAAAAGGAACTGTATTTTCAAGAAAATGTCAATGCAATATAAATATATGAAATAAAAATAAAAATTTTACGATTTCATCCCATAATAATAATATGACCTGGGCATGTTCTTAAGGTTTCATGAGATTCACCCAGATGTGTACTACACTTCTAGATATTTCTCAGTTGAATGCCACCTCACCCATCCAATTAGGAATTATGCTCAACGATCAACAAATTTCTAAACTGACGTTTAAATTCAGCGGCTTATCTTGACGTCTCATCGATATAGACGTGTGAACGTAGCTAAGCATAGTTACATGGCAAGGCTTTTATACAGATTCTGCTTAGAGAATTTTCCTCCCTGCGGTTATCCAAATTTTCCTGAGCTAACACGCTCCTGCCACTGCTAACATCGGATTTTCTTTGGTTCTTGTTAAGCGCAAGTGCTAGGATGACGAGCATTCTGTTTCGCATCGCTAATTGCTGCTACGACGGGCAAACGTTTAGCCAGCGCTTGGTGTGCTGAGATTTTTTCGTTTGGCTTTCACAGAGTGCCCAAAGCTGTACTAATGTAAGCATTCTCGAGTGATGCACTGCCAGGATGCTGCTTTGATTTGAATCTTTGGATTGTATGGGGATGTGCTATCTTGTATTTAATATTTGGCACTTGCTTGGGTGCTTTAGAACTTTTTTTTCCCTCTAATGATCAGTGATCTCACTGAGCTAATTACTTCTGCGTGGATATTTTTTTGTTTGTTTGTTTTACAAATTAGTGTCAACCATCCACACATAGCAATTTATGGGAAACGACTCAGTAAGGCTCATTTACAGTTTTGTGCATGAGGTTATTTTTCCTCAAGTGAGAAATTGCAGGATAATGTGATTTTCTTTGAGAATGGGTCTGTTCCTGATGGATGATATTCATTTCTCTGACTGGATCGTGTCTGTTTTGAGCAGACCTGTTGAATTCATTTAAATGAAGCGCAAATTAACTCATTTTGAACCTTATAACACTGTTATGGCTGTCTTTTTGTTTTGTTTTATTCCTAACTTTTTGGGAAATGTAATGGCTTTTTTATTATTACTTCCAAGTTGTCTTGTAAAATCTCTTAAATTAAGGTACAGGCTCAATTTCAACAAGGAAAGGTTTTATATATAAATATATATTATACTCCATTAAGGAATGTTTAGAACCATCTTACTCCAATGTGGATGTAGCCATTATTACGCCATTTTATGACTTTGTAAAAGAATTCACTGTGTGAAAATTGGTTTGCATTTTTGTATAATACAATCTGCTTTTTTGTTTGTTTAAAAGGAGAGAACGAGGTGAAACTGGATGTTAGAGGACAAGATTAAAAAAATAATAATTTAACAGAAACCTGTGATATTGAGAAGAAAATGTAACTTGTGTACAACAATGATTCTAAATGAGAGGGATGGAATAAACAATATTGGTAACACTGCTATAAAGATGTGTGTTAGCTCCATTTTTGTGATTTATTTCAGTCTCAACAGTGTGGCTTCTGAGAAACTCAAACACAGAGCAATATGTGAGAGTGTAAAATATAATTTCTGCATTTCTGCTTAACTAACAATTTGACACATTTCTGTATAATAGAAAACAATTAACAGGGGAAATGAGAACCTGTCACAACTGATACTACATCCATTCAATATCAACTTGATTGTTTACTTTTGTCCCTGTGCTTTCCCTACTAATTGTTACTATTAAGACCATAACAAATATTAGTCCCTCAACACCACTAAATACCAATTTTCAAAAGGCACACGTGACATCGGCAGCATGCAAATCATGCACTGATTCCCTTGAATTAATCACTTTCATAAGCACTTTTCCTTTCACAGTGAGTTTAGGGCCTGTCATTATCCTAAAAACAAACCTCTTGGATTTTATTTGTTAGGTTATCCTTTCCAGATTGGATAAGTGAGATGAATCAGCTTCTGATTGGTGTGTAAATCACTAATTCGGTCCATGTCTTCTGCTGTTAGTGTGAATCCAAAAACCTGTGAAGTAAATATAAAGCTGAAAAATGAAAACAAAACCTGTAACTTCACCCAAACACTGAAATTGGTAGTTTAAAACTGTCTTTGAGATCATCCTTCATACTGTAACCTCTTAATATCCCATACATGATTACATTCAGATATAATACCATTTTGATAATTTTGTCTTAAATCACAAACTAGAGCGAGTGAGCCTCTCGTTGTTTTCCAAGCTCACCTGAACAGGTGGTTTTCTTGGAGATTTGGTCATTCCACATGAGTTGGGTCCCAGCTCACGTGTCTCCCATCATGCAGCAAACTCAGCGCAACCATGTCTGAATCATCCAAGCTGAACCCAAACACCTAAACAGCACAACATTAATAGTGCAGTTTCAAAAGGATGATCTCAAAGAGAAAACTATCAATGGATTCAGTCATGATAAGGTACAAACCGGGAAAAAAAGTATTCAAAGAAAACTAAAACTAAGCTTAGTAGACCATAGCTCAGCATCTGTAAATTGGTACAAATATTTATATTATTATTAATTTTTATTATTATTTTACTTCTGTGGATGTGGTTTGGTAAGTGGGGAAAATCAGTAGTTAATTCTGAGATTTTATATATATATATATATATATATATATATATATATATATATATATATATATATATAGCTGAAATAAGACATTTGTTAATGAACAATACAATTTACCAAAAAAAAATTATATATACATATATATATATATATATGTATATATATATGTATATATATAATTTTTTTTTGGTAAATTGTATTGTTCATTAACAAATGTCTTATTTCAGCTAATTACTGTGAAGTCTGATATTACAATTTTCTATAACATTATTTTTAATATGTTATTTTCTTTTGTCTAAAAATTGCTTTAAGATCCAGTTACAAACTTACTTGGCAGTTTTCATGGACCCTTTCTGGTTTGGTGGACTTTGGAATTGTGACAACTCCATTCTGAAATGAAATGCAGATCTAAATGAATGAGTAACATTTTAACTGCTGCTTCTGAATTATACTTGCATGACATTCTGGACAAGAAAAAAATATCAAGAGTAAAAGTCATAGTTGGCAGATGTTCATTGCATTACTATAATGTGTAACAAATATTATGGAACTATACAGTGTTACAGTCTACTATGTGACTCATAACCTGCTTTGAGCTTACTTTCATATGAAGAGTAATATATCTTAAGTTAATAGGAAACAGGCATTTAACATTTACAGGTTGAGCCTGAGTAGATGATTTACATTTTTGGGTGATTTATCAGCTGTTGAAGATATATTGAAAAGCAAACTGTACCTGAATACTCCAGCGGATGCATATTTGTGACGCGCTACGGCCGTATTTCTGGGCAAGCTCCATGATTGATGGATGAGTAAGAGCTTGACCTTTTGCCAATGGACAGTAGCCTTCAAAAACAATATTCTCCTTCCGGCAATATTCAACCAGCTTCAGTGGCTGCTGGAAGGGATGAAACTCCACCTGCAAGTAAATCAAACACAGTGCCAAGTTTTTCATTTATATATACCCTTGTTTTCTGTAATTACATTTTAATTTTGACTAAAAAAATAACTTTTTTTTTTTTTTTTTTTGTAGTAATGGCATTGAAAAATTAAATGTACTGAAGTTTATGAAGGATTTCACGGAGTGTAGAAAATAAATGTACTGTTTTGGTTTTATCATGGAGATTAAAGATTATTATATTGTAGACTGCATAATTCTACATAATTGTTTAGGACCAAACATTTTTTTTTTAAAGAAGTTCGGTTATTTTGGGCATCTTTGAAATTATTTTATGTAATTGTATATGATTTTTAACAATAAAAAATGTCTAAATTTCTCGATGTAATTTCTTTTTTAAATTTTGTGAACACTTTAGATTAGGGAACTATGGAAGCGCGTTTCTGCCATTGAATAAAAAATAAGGAATTGTGACTTTTTATCTCACAATTCTTTTTTTCTCACAATTGTGAGTCTGTAGCTCGTAATTCTGACTTTTTTTTTTTTCTCAGAATTGTGAGATATAATTTCACAATTATGAGTTATAAAGTCTAGTTCTGAGAAGAAAAAAGACTGATGTTCTCAGAATTGTGTGTAGATATCTCACAATTCTGACTTAATTTTCTCAGAATTGCGAGATTATGTCACACAATTCTGAGGGGAAAAAAGTCAGAATTGCCGGTTTATATCTCACAATTCTGACTTCATTTCTCACAACTGCAAGTTTATATCTCACAATTCTGAGAAAAAAAGTCATAATTGCAAGATTTGAACTCGCAATTGTGAGAAAAAAATTCAGAATTGTGAGATAAAAAAAAAACGCAATTATCTTTTATATTTTTATTCAGTGGTGGAAACGGGCTTCCACAGGGAACACATATCCACTATTAACTAAGAGTTTTCTCTCTATAAACTCCTAATTTATTGGTAGTAGTTATGTTAAGGTATTGAGTAGGTTTAAGGGATCTAGAATATGTTCCTGCAGAATAATACATTATATACTTTATAAGCACTAATAAACAGCCAATATGCTAGTAATAAGCATGCTAAAAAGCAACTAGTTAATAGTAATTAGTGTTCCCTAAAATAATTATTCTCAAACATTTAGTCATACCTGGTTAACATGAGGCACAATTCCACCACGATCCTTCAACTCATCCAAGTGGTGTATGAGAAAGTTACTCACTCCAATGGCACGACACAAACCTGCAACAAGGGAGAGGAGACATTACCTACAAACTGTCATTTCTAAATTGTAGAATGAACCGAAAAGAGCATGAACCTTCATCATAAAGCTCCTCCAGAGCTCTCCACGTCTCTGCTCGAACCTCACGACTGGAGACGCCTGGAATCATGCAGTCCGGCCAGTGCATCAGATACAGGTCTGTGAAAAGAAGTCGATTCAAAGGGCTGTTTACAAAGAAATCTGTGGCACTTTTCAAGCTATACAACTTAAGTCACACATTTACCTAAATAATCAACCCCCAGCCTGGCACACGAGTCCCGGCAGGCTTGTTTGGCACTCTGGTAGCCGTAATCTCCAGGCCATAGTTTGGTGGTGAGCCAGAGCTCGTCTCTTGGTACTCCACTATCAACCACAGCTTTCCCCAAAGCCTCCTCACAACCATAACGCTTGGCTGTGTCTATATGCCTTACACCGCACTCCTGTAGAGCATAGAGCACTGCTTCATGACCGTAACCTCCAACATGAGATGTTCCTGAGGAAAGAGAGAGGACAGTAATTAAAAGACAGTAACTGTTACATTGTGACAATAAAGAGATGTAACACTGCTAAATTGTAATCTTGACCAGTAATGTTTTGTGTATATGTTACCAATTTCAGTAACATAACAAAAACCTAGAGGCATGGAAATATTATCAAACACTTAATGAGTCTTGTGTTCGGTCACTTATGTAAACAAGCAGTGAGTAGTAACACTGTTGCTGCATGCAGATGTCATGAAAGAGCGTGCTCTCACCTAAACCCAGAATGGGAATGTTGCGTCCATTGGACAGCGGTACAGTAGGGCAGGACAGCTGCTGGGAACTGTCACCATATTGCAGTCTGCAGCTCATGTGCTCTTCGGGAGACCCTTATTGTATTACACAAAACGATTCGAAGAGTAATCAGTGAGGAAAACCCATGTAGTGATCGCTGCGGCCCGGAGACCTGCAAGTGCTTACGCCAAGAACAGCAAGTGGGAGGAGCTTGAGAACAGCAAGTGGGAGGAGCTTATGCCGCAAGTAGGCTGGATTTCATCGTAGTTTAAAGCTGCAGCCCGGAGACCTGCAAGTGGGAGGAGCTTACGCCAAGAACAGCAAGTGGGAGGAGCTTATGCCGCAAGTAGGCTGGATTTTATCGTAGTTTAAAATGATATAGTAGTTTAAACTGAAATTCTTAGTTTTGTCATTATTGTGTGTATCCAATACCATTCACTGTCAACATTGAAATCATGTCTTTACACCTTTTGCCATGCTTCGTGATGGTGTCATTTTAAATCCTTTAACTGTAGTAATTTAAGCATATTTCTAGATATTACATTTTACTTCTACAATTCTTCTACAGTAGCCTACCAAGGAACATTAAAGTGAGATGCAATTGCACTTAGGAGGTAAATGTGTGATACATAAAGAATATGTTGAGTACTGTTAAGAAAATGTAGTTACCATTTGCCTGTACTGCACATTTTTTATTTTGCATATTTTTTTTTATATCAAATTACAGCAAATGACAGACTAATGTTCTTCAGAACATGTTACACAAATCAATGATGTATTAAATCTCAGGGTGGGTAAATGATTTTATTTCTGATGAATCAAATTATGTACAATCATTCATTCAGCACAATAGCATGCAGTGGATGCATAACTTGCATGCAGTGGACACTGCAAAATCCCGGATGCATTGCTTCCGAGTAAATTCCACGGAGCTCACCTCGCTTGCCCTTCCCAACATTACCTGGTGGGAACACAAGAAGCACAATAAGCACTAGGGTTGACCCAAATTTAAAACACTCTATATCCAAGATATGCATGACTTTATTTCTCTTGTTGAACGTGTACAAACATTTCAAGAATAATTTCTCAGCTCTGTAGGTCTATGCTGTGCAAGTAAATGGTATCCAGAAATTTTAAGTGATGACATTAGGCCAAGTAAATTAGACTTTATTACTATTTTTAAACAAAGTATTTCTTTTAAAAACCACCAGACAAAACGCTAGTTTATTCATCATTAATTTACACAAAACTGATTATTGATTATTATTAATATTAAATGTAAAAAAAATGTTATTTAAACCATGTTTTAATTGTTACATTGTGGATTATGAGGTTAGGAGATGTGTTCTAATACTTTTGAAAATGTACCTTATTCTTTAGAAAATTACACTGTAAAAAGTGAACAGTTATATTAACTTTTAAAAAAATACTTCAAATGGTAACACCTAAAAAAAGTTTTTTTTTTCAACTTAATTTATTAGCTTTATCAGTAATAAATTAAGTTGAAAAAAATTAATTTTTTTAGGTGTTACCAATTGAAGTATTTTTTTAAAAGTTGATCCAACTGTTCACTTTTTACAGTGTATCTATCACAGACTGTATAAAAAAAGGTATCTATTTACAAACGTTTAAGACATTTACACTTTATAAATCGGTGCAGTCCAAAATGTAAAAAAAAATTACGGTAACACTTTCTATGAAGCCCATATTTATAATACCTTACAAGGGTATTCTTAAGGCATTATAATGAATGCATTATAAAAAAACCTTATATGTTATATCGTCTTATAAATAATAATAACAATTATAATACATTATAATGCTTACACATTTGTGCTTATAACTTTTAAGATTATGATTATTTATAACACAATAAACACCATATTAAATCTACTTTTACATTGATAATGGGACTATATATCTTGACATTATGTAAGAGTATCTTACTACAGTACATCTTGTAAGTGGTTAGGTGTGGAGTGTTATTTGAGTGTTCCCTGTGAGGCTAATATTAATTTTGATGTGAGCTAGTTAATAATTTCAACTGAAAAAAAAAAAAAAAAAAAACGTTTATATGTTAGGTTACATTTTATTTTGATGGTCCCCTTAGTCTATTGACAATAAGCCACTTTGCAACAACATGTCAACTAACTCTCATTAGAGTATTAGTAGGTTTAGGTTAAGGTTAGGGTAGGTAGAATGTTGACGTACTTGCAAATGTTGCTTATAGTCAGTTTGTCTAAATAAAGTGTTACCAGATATTTAGCAGACATACTACTAATACTCTAATGACTGCTAGTTGACATGTAGTTGCAGAGGTACTTATCAACAGCTGTCTAAAGGGTACCATCAAAATAATCAAACTGATATTAAAATAAAAATAGTTCAAAGCAATCTGATCTGATATCTGATCTTATGGCTGTTTGAGAGAAAAATAAATATTACTATTATTATTACTATACTTATAAGTGGTCATTGATGGCTTTAAGTAAAGTAGCATAAGAAAGGTGGCAAGATATGAGACTTATAATACATTATAATTATGAGAAATATAATCCATTGTAACTTAAGTGGATACAACGTGTTCACTGTGTTATAAATCATCATACTCTTAAAAGCTATAACCACTAATAAGTAAATATTATAATACCTTAAAACTGTTCTTATGAATATTCATAAGATGATATAGTTTTTTTTATAATGCATTATGCATTCATTATAATTCCTTAAAAATACCTTTATAATGTATTATAAATATGGGCTTCATAGAAAGTGTTACCAAAATTACAATGCCATGCAATTACATTACCTGCTTATGGTCTTCGGTATTCATAACCTAGAGAGAAAATTTGTAGAAAAAAAAAAGATATTGTCAGGCACATTACAGATTGTAAACTGTGTGTGGTACTAAGAAAACGTTGTACAAAAGCCACCAAGAAAATGCACTTTTCACAGCTTGTAATACTTTTTACAAAACAAAACAAACAAAAATTGTTCATCACGCTCACCTCTTCCTCTCATCTATCGTGCCGCCGCTGGAAGTCGTCGTCTTCATTTTTTTCTTGACTGATCGCAAAAAAATTCGCCCACTACCGCGTGAACCGATACTACAACCCACATGACATTAAACAAACCAATCAAAATCTTCTGTTGGTTTGTACAGCCCACTTGCCACCCATTTGCAGCTGGCTCCGACCTCCGTTTATACCGATCTCGGAGCACCCGCTTCAGCGCTGTCCGCTCTCTCTCTGCCGCTGTCTGCAGGAGAGGACACAGGCGCTCCTCTAATGTCGTGAAGTTGCGTATAAAACTGGGATGCACAGCGTAAAAGATTAAAACTACCTCAAAGGATCTTCCAGCACCAAACTTTTCAACGCTTTAAAGAAATCAGCGACGTTAACAAATCGTTATTTTGAGTCGAATCTTTTTAGTGAACTGATTGAACGTGGCCGCAAAAATGATTCATTCTTACTGAACCAGTGGCCGAGCGGATCATTCGGACATTGTTGACTCCTTGAATCAGTGAACCAACAATAAGCACCATTAATAATAATAATAAACAAAGAAATAGTAATAGTAATGAAGGCAATATATACCACTTTCTCCACCTTCAACCTTTTTGGCCAATTCAAAATGGACTGGGATTTAAGCATATGATTAACCATATGTCGTAATTGCACAACAACATAAAGAACCACTGAATCGGGTTTTGAACTGGTTCTTTACAAAGAACCGACTCACAACAGTTCACTATAAGACACTCAGTGCGCCTGCGCGAGAAAGTAAACTTCCTTCTTGGACCTCATATGATGGGAATACCATGAGGTACTTGCTTTGTCTTTTTCAGGATGTAAATCTACTCGTGTGTGTTTGTCATGACAGATCTGGTGAGATTATTTACTACATGCATGCAGTGTTTGATAGTCTTCCAGCGTTAATCAAAATGTTTGAGTCACACAATAATTTAAGTAACGTTACTTCAAACTGTTGCCATGCATGTGTTAGCACATTATTCTTTGTTTTGTGTTTTTCTCGATATGGAACTTTTTATTTGGGCTATTAAACAACAACTTTTAATGCATCTGGAACGTTTGAGAATAGAACCTGCAAAGAAATGGTGACAGTGAACTTGCATAATCAGTGATATATCTACCTATAATAAAAATGCTTCCCCCTTTTAATAAATTCCACCAATGAATTCAGACATTGATGATTCTGTAAATTCAGAAACAGATGAAACTAATTCACAATCACGCATGTTTCCTAACTGGACAGATTAATATCCCTAAGTTTAATTGACATGGTTTCACAGACCAGGCTTAAACTAGTCCCAGACTAAAATGCATGTTTGAGCTGTCTCAACTGAAAATATCTTGCTCTGACATCTTAAAATATGTCAGTGTCGTTGTTCTGTGTCAAGATGCACACCTTAATGTTTTCTTCCAAAGCATTTTGTAAAAGTATTTTAATTTAACTAAGGCATAGTCCTGACTTAAACTAAGCCCTGTTTGTGAAACCGGGCCTTGGTGTTATATTGTGATGATTAAGTGTTCCCTGAACTCTTTTTTTTTTAATTTTTTTTAGCAGTATATCTTTTTTTTGTGTTCCACTGAAGAAAGAAAATCCTACAGGTTTGCAGAACCATGAAAGTGAGCAAACCATCTGTTTAAACCTCTTGTCTTCTCCTCATCAGGGTTCGTTGGTGCTGCTTCAGGTCTTTGGGCCGCGTGCGGACACACTTCATCATCGCCTCTATACTGTTGCTGCTTCTGGCCGGAGTCTCTCTGACCTTCTTATTGCCTAACAATGAAGACAGCAGCATTCTTCGAGAGCTCCGTCAGAGCTCCAACAACTCACTCAATCTCCCGGACCCTGAGAATAGTTTCACTATAATTATGCAAACCTATAACCGCACTGATATTCTCCTCAAGCTCCTCAACCATTATCAGGCTGCTCCTCACCTGCAGTGCATCATCATAGTGTGGAACAACCCTAGCGAGTCGCCGCCCAGGAAACTGTGGGACGCCCTCAGCCCACACCCTGTGCCCGTCATCTTCAAAGAGCAGAGCGTCAACAGAATGCGCAATCGCCTGCAGACACACCCTGAGATCAAGACTGATGGTAGGGGTGTGATTCACACATGAGCCAGAAGTGGTTTGTCAGATAGTTGACCCAAAAATTTCTTAACCTAATCAGCCAATGACATATTAGAGTGCACACTATAACAAAAGAAATTATCTTTTAAAATCTAAATTAAAACACACAAGAGTGTGCATATATACTTTATTTTTATTCATTTATTTAACAGGGACAGTGCAGATTAACAACACTTTCTGTAAATGGGTCAAAGATGAGATGTCCCATTTTGGTGTCCACATCAAATTAAATTTACAAAAGTGATTTTATATACATAAAAATGATATTAAATGTACGCTTTAATGTTTCAAATAACTTTTGTGAAAATAAAATGTCAAAATATATTAAAATACTTATTAAAACGTATGAAAGAAAAATTGATCATGCTAAATTTGATCATATTTTAAATGATTAAAAATGTCTTGGTGACAAATGGGCAAAGCTTAGTGGTTTGAATGATAGTGGCAAAGATTAAAAATGACAATTAATTAGTATTTTAGGGCTGCACTGTGATCCTTAGATATAGCCTTTTAATGTCATCTAATGATTCTTGTTATATGCCTGACAAGATTTATTGGTAATATAAATTATTGTTAGACTGAATGACATTTTTGTGGGTGTCTCATGGTAAAAAATGTATGATGGTCATTGTTTTTTGCTCATAAAAAAAAAATAAAATGAAACGGGACACATTCCAAAAATATACGGAATATATTAATATATGAAAAAAATAAAATAAAATAAAGCTGTATTAAACTTTTATTGTTTTGATGCTTGAAAACCTCTTTTTGTCTTTGACCCAAATGCACCAGTTGGCCAAGTGTTATTTTTATTTGTTGTCCCCGGACAGAATGTCAAACTTAAAACCAAACAACATAATTAAAAAATATTGTAATAAAACAAAATAATAATTTTTTTTTTTTTTTTTTTTTCCCCACATATGACTTACTATTTCCTAAGTTTTTGTGGAGTTATTCAACATGACATTTTACAACCTCAACAGTTTATTTATGAATATACTGTTTTTATTATTTTTTTATTTCTGTATGTTGGTTGGACCATTTGTGGACTTTTTTTTTTTTTTTACTTTATGCAATGCAAAATTATCTAAATAAATCTGAATGCATCATAGAATAAGTCATGGTATGTATGAATTGCATTTTATTGTACAATATTTTTTTTTTTAAAATAAATTAATAGATTGGACAAAAAATCAAATTAGAGTTTTGTATTTCATATGGGTTTGAAACAACATTAGAGCGAGTAACTGAAGACCGAGATCTTTTAGAGGGACGGTTCAGTCAAAAATGAGTATTCTGTCATTGTTTATTCACCCTCATGTCATTCCAATAATTTCATTCTTCTGCAGAACACTAAAGAAGATATTTTGAAGAAAGTTGGTAATCAAACACTATTAATGGCCATTGACTTTCCACAGAAGAAAGTCAGTCGTACAGGAACTATCCCTTTACATCATGATCTTGCCAGCTGTATTTATTGTGTTCTTGTCTGTGAGATTGTACTGACTTGTCATTGTCTTTCTTTTGGGCAGCTGTTTTGATGCTAGACGATGACACGTTGGTCAGTGTTCCTGATATCAGCTTTGCATTTTCTGTCTGGAAGGTAATAGGAAACTTCATCTGTGCTTTATTTGAGTTTTAGATGCTGTTTTAAACACTCTCTTCAGAGACATAACCAAACATAACTTTTTTTCATTTGTGTTGTAGCAATTCTCAGATCAGATTGTGGGTTTTGTTCCAAGGAAGCATGTGAGCACAGCATCTGGTGTGTACAGCTACGGCAGCTTTGAGCTTCAGGATCCAGACAGAGGTGGAGGCGACAGGTGAGACTGCGAATAATGCAGCATTTCCAGGTTAATGTGAAAGTGTAGTAAAATGAACATTGACATTAAACTTTTAAAACATGTTTCAGGACTAACGGAGTCATTGGAGCATGTTATTCTGAAGGAAATATTTTGCTTCTGAAACAACTTTTTTCCTTTTTCCTTTTGACTCCAACCACCTGCCATATAACAAACACTTCACAATCCAGTCAATTCCTTAGCAGATAAGGGCTAAAGTCTACAATTTTCACTCAGAATTATGGATCAGTGACATGTTTATTTTTGTCCTATCTGTTAATTCATTCAGACATCCAAAATTTTAAACAGGAAATGATGTCATAGAGAGGGCCCCTGCAGTCAGTTAGTCTCTTTAAATATCCATTAATTGGACCTTTTTATGACAAGAAAAGGTTAGTTCAGGTTGGAAAATGTCATGTGGCGCGACTCCCCAATACTGTGAGAATTATGAATGAATAATATTTGCAAAAAATACATTTTATTTTGAACTAAATAAATAATTTAAGGGGAACTTCTCTTGAAAATGGTACAAATGTTTTCAAAACCATTTGAAAATTAACATCAATACAAGAAGTACATTTCTAAGAAATTGGTACAAGTATTTTAAACAGGGTTGATATAATTAACTGAATTAGAAAAACATACAGACATAAAATTCAATGTAAATATTATATGAAAAACTTTAATGAAAATGGGAAATGTTGCCTTGGCAACTTACTGAAAATAGTTGAAGTACTGAAATTGAAAGAAATCTAAATTTAAAACTAATAAAAATGACAAAAGCACATCAACTGAATTACTGAAACTTAAACTAAAATTTAAAAAATAAAATAAGTTGAAGCTGAAGAGCTAAAATTACTAAAACTGAAATTAAAATATAGCTAAATATAAATATTTTAATAACAAACTTTTTTAATTTTAGTTTTTGAAATTTAGTAAAATTACAAAAGTTTACAAAACAAAAACTACAAACAGAAAAAACAAACTATTAAAAAACAACAGCACATAAATTAGTAAAGCTAAAATGTAAAAAATAAAAATAAAAATAAAAACCGTAAGTAGAAGTACTAAAAGATACTAAAATAAAAGCTAAATATAAATATTGAAAACCAATACAAATGACAAGCACATAACAAAATTGCTAAAACAATCTAAATTTTAAAATAAATAAAAAAAAAAAAGGAAATAAAAATAAATGAATGCTAAATATAAATAAATTTTAAAAATCCTTTTTTTAAGACTTTTTCTTCATTTGCGGACACTCTTATTTCATTGAAATAATCATGTCATAATCATATTATGAATGTAAAGGTAAAGTATGCATGTAGCACAGCTTCATAATACAGAAGAATAAATGTCATTTTATGGTTCGTGTAGGTATTCAATGATCCTAGTGGGTGCAGCGTTCTTCCATCGGCGCTTCCTGCAGCTGTTCCAAGAGCAGCCGGGTGAAGTGCACGCTCTGGTAGACCAAACGCAGAACTGTGACGACATCGCCATGAACTTTGCTGTGGCACGTCAACTCTCACAGGCGTCCGGACTCAAGCGGCCCTCCGGCGTGTTCGTGAAGCCCGTGGACATGCGCAATCTGGAGAAGGAAGCCAGGAGCGGGTATGTGGGCATGTGGCACAGAGCGGAGCACATGCTGCAGCGCTCCTACTGCCTCAACAAGCTGACACACATCTACGGGAACATGCCGCTCCGCTACTCCAATATCATGATCTCACAGTTTGGCTTCCCCAGCTATGCTAATCACAAGAGCAGGACATGATGTCTGCACATTTCAGAGACAGTATAATCTGAGTTCTGAGATATTAGATCATCATTTTTGGATAAATATCATCTGAAATGTACACATCTCATGCAAAACCCTTTTGTCACAAGTTTGACTGAATTTTGCAACACTAACAATTCGACAATCCCTGATGATGATTTTACATAGAAATTTAGGCCTAAATTCAGTATATTTTATAATATATTGCCCTTCTATTATTTGTCTTGTATAGCTCACATATTTCCAGTAGATGGAGTGTGAAATTTAGTGCCTTCACCTTTACCAACATAGTATAATGTAACCTAGCTGTAATATTTTGAATATTATTATTATTATTATTATTATTATTATTATTATTATTATTAAAAGGGAAAAAGATAGAATTTAATTTTAATAAAAATTATTTACTAATAAAATTATATTCAAAATACTAGAGCATCATAATTAGTTTAACTGTGACAACATTTTTTGCAAAATATCAGCAGACCATCTGCATTATTCCTTTTTTATTTAATTTTGATATTAACTTATAAATGATTCTGAATAAAAAAAAGTATAATTGTATAATTTTGTGGTAACCAGTCATTTAAATGTTTTTTTTTTTTGTTCTTTTAACACACTTGTTTTACTTCATGGGATTTACCAAGCAGTGACCCAACACACTACCACAATTATTTAATGAAAGTAAGTTTAATGAAAAATTTAAACGAATATGACAGGATCTGCTATATAAAATCATTTATTTAACAAAGGCTACATGGAGAAACAATGAAAGTACATAAAAGAATAAACACCAGCAGATGTGTGATTTACACGTTTGACTACTGCAAAAGGAGCCAAGATCTAACACGCCAAGATACATTTCCTAAAAACAAAGCTGAATCCTGTCATTAGAACATCTTATCTTGCATTAAAAAGGGGGCAAAGTGGCAGGAAAGCACTTTAACTTATGGTGAAACTATTTATACTTCCTTTAAAAGCCTGTAAAAATCCAACAAGTACAAAGTTCACATAATGGAACTGTTTGATAGATTAACTTTCACTTTTTATTTGATGTGTTCAGAAGCAGAACACAAACATCTGGTGTTATTCTTGCATCCCCTGGAGAAACACGGTCTATGTGCAGTCTATGTGTTTGCAGTGTGCCTGGTGACATATATATATGTATGTATATATGTGTGTGTGTGTGTGTGTGTGTGTGTGTGTATATGTAGGCAATCCAAAGTGGATCCAACCCACAGTTTACAGTATTATTCCTTTTTCCCCTTCAAACTCTGTTTTGGTAAAGTTCCACTTAAAAAAACACGTTGGTGGAAAATTTTGCCCTACAATGAGAAATTCACCCAAAATCAGTCTCAGATATCAAAATTATGGCTAAATTGTGCAAACTTTACTTTTGCAAGTTAGTGGATTTGTGTGGATAGATGTTTTTATGGAAGTGTGACAAAACTACAAAACCTAAAGTCTGGGCAAATGTGCCTTTCTGAGAAGGTCTGTGATCATGGTTTCTAATTTAGTTTTAATTTTTAAAGTCATTTTGACCAATTTTTGATAAGGATGCAGGAAGGGTGACAAAAACTATTGTACTTAGAAGCACTCATAACATTAATGTCTGTCTCAATTATACTGTCTCACGCATACAACGTTATGAGCACTTCTAAGCATAACTGCTTTTGTCGCCCTTCCTGCGTCCTTATCAAAAAGGGGTGAAAATTGACTTAAACAATACTAAACTAAAAGCCATGATCACAGACCATCTCAGGAAGGAATGTGAGAGATTTCTCTGGACGTTAGAGCTCAGTCAACACCTGCTTAATTCAATACAGCCATTATAGACAAAATAACAAGGGCAAACATTAGAAAACTTTTTTTCTTTTCTATTCATGTAGACAGTCCAATTTCAGAATATTGGGTTTATGAAAGCTTGTGGTATTTCCACAATAGCAGTTTAAATCAAGACCTTCTGAAATGGCATTTGTTTGGCTGTTGTTTTGGAGGACGAGATGCTCACAATATTACCCTGCGGCAGTACATTTCAACACCTAGAGTGTTGGATCAGAAATGCAACAAGAAATCGTGTGCTTGATAGACTGATAACAGAAACAGGAAGAGAATGGACAATGCCTGTAACAGTTTGAAGGTTAAGTGAACCCAAAACTGTTGTTGCATTGTTTGTAGAGGAAAAGGAAACATCAGCATGCATCAAAGTTTGAGGAAAGGCGTTTCCTTTTATCTGTGCCAAAATTTAATCTGAACATAGATGAAATGGTATGCATTTAGTGAATATGATAAAACGATAAATCTGTAAAACTAAAAAAAAAAAAAAAAAAAAATCTGTTTTAGGCTATTTGCTGAATGGTGTGCAGTTATGTGCAAACTTATTAATTTGGCAAGTTCACAATCTACCTCTGCTTCTCAAAAGAAGTTGGATATTTTATAAGTTTGTAGTTTATATATCTAAGTATAAATGTATAATACGTCAAAATTTTGGAATAAATAAGGTTTTTCAGTGTTGAGAATTTTCTTATGCCCACCAAGGCTCAATTTATTTGTTAAAAAATGCAGTAATATTGTGAAATATTATTACAATTCAAAATAACTGTTTGAATATATTTTAAAATATAATTTTATTCCTATGATGCAAAGCTGAATTTTCAGTATTATTACTCCAGTCTTCAGTGTTACATGATCCTTCAGAAATCAGTCTAATATGCTGATTTGCTCTAAAAAAATTTTTTAGCATATATAGCATATAGCCTTTGTGAGCATGAGACATTTCAAAAATGTGTAAGTAAAAAAAAAAAAAAAAAAAAATCAAACTTCTGACCTTTTTTTTTTTTTTTTTTTTTTTAAAGTGTAACTGTATATACTCTATATTCTGAAACAATCTATCAAATATTAATCTTATAAGAAAATAACACTGTTAGTCACAAAATTACTAAAATGCAGAAAACACAGCTTTGTATTCACCTGTCCATGAGCTTTTTATACATAATGTCCAGGTAAATGTCCCTTTCAGCAGAAAAAATGCTTCATTTTGTTAATGTGCTCTTCATCTGTTTAGCCGAGTGTGATGATACTGGAGTCGTTCTTGGCTTTCTTTCTGCAGTGTCGGATCAGCAGTACAGCAGCGGTCAACAGTGACACTGACCCTACAGCCGGCAGTATGGCCACAGGCAGGTCTGGCTTTCTCCAGATGTCATGTTGTACTGCTGGATTAAAAAGAGTAAAAATCAAAAGATTCGAGAAACATAAATTTAGCTGGAATATTGCATCCTCACTGAATAAGCTAAGGTTAGTGCTGAGATTTCAATATAGTAACAGCAAAAGGGTGTTGTAGATATTTTATTCTGTTTTGCCACTGTAGCTTCTCTTTTGGCTCAAATGTTTTTTTTTTTGTTTTTTTTTTAATGAACTTAAAACTTGCTTACTCGAGGTGTGCTGGTTACAAAACCGCACCTGGGAGTAAGTTCAGTCATAATTTGGGTACAAGTAACTTCTTACTAGTAACACACAAGACATTTTCAACAGAACGCTGAATTCAAGGAGTATGGCAAGCTGTTTTAACATAAATTGTTCCTAGCGTTACTCGTCATAATTGTGTTTTTATTAGCAATTCAATTCTTACTTGTAACAATTATAATTTGAGAGTTCTACAGTTATTTCTACCAGTCTCATGCCTCTACTGACTTCCATTCATTTTTAATGGGGTCATGAACTGCATTTTTTATTATTTTGTACTTTTCTCTGAGGTTCACTTATGTACCACAAATAAATATTACTAAAATAATACAGGTGCAAACTGACTTCCCATGCAATGAAATTTCCTAAGCATGATCTCCAGAATGTTATAAACTCACCTTGGACTGTAATGTTGATTGTGGTTCTCTCAATGCCGTAGTCATTTTTTGCTTCACAGATGTAAATCCCTGCATCTGTCGTTTGGATAGATGAGATGTTTAAAAGCACAGCTGATTCGTTCAGACCTTCTTTGGCAGCACTCTGGGACTGTTTGTACAGTTTCAGTTCTGCTGGCCTGCCATCTGAAGAACAGATTATGCTTATGCTCTCTCCTTCTTTGGGCTCTTCTCTATGGCTTAACTGGATTTTGGGGATGTTTGGAGGACCTGCATTTAAAAAAAGGTTAAAGATCATAGTCGGGTTTAAAATTATTAGACAGGACCGCTGATTTCATGATGAGTTAATTTACCCACCTACAACAGTGACTTTTACTCTCATTTGCTGGCTTCCCACGTCATTGCTCGCGTCACACTGATACCAACCTGCCTGAGACCAGGAAGCATTATTTATTATCAGCTTGTGGTTCTGGCTCTGCAGTTCAGGCTCAGTCTCCCCTAGTTTCGACCACAAGATCGTTGGTTTGGGGTTTCCGTCTGAATGACATGTTATCTCCAAACGTTCGCCAAGCCTTACCTGGGTATTATTACTGGAAACTGTTATAGTCCCTGGACCATCTAGGAATGAAATGTAGAGTTTTCATTGACACATGAAAAGTGATTTAAAGGGGTCATAAACTGAGAAACCAAAATTTCTTTGATCTTTTGACATATAAGAGGTCATTGTACTATAAAAATATCCTGTAAGTTTCAAAACTTTCACGTTAGTCTAAAAACAGCTTATTATTGACGCCAGTCTGCCAAAACGACAGCTTGTGAAATGTTCTACTCAATGATGTAATAGTGTGGCTAAGCACCGCCTCAGCAGAAGTAGATCAACGCCTGCTTCTACATCACTGCCTGTTTAATACCGCCCACCGATTCGCGCATGTAGTGTGAATAACGAGAGGCGAATGCAGGTCTATACAGAAACAAAATGATAAAGATGACAAGAAGACGCTGTGCAGTGCCAAGATGTGGAAACATAGTCTTTACATTGCCTTCCTTCTGATCCCAACGTTAGGAAAGACTGGATGAATTTTTAATGAAGTTCCTCTGGTCATTCTATTGATTTGTTTTATGCCTCCTTGGTTGCTCTTTAATTTGTTTTGTGTTAATATTGTTCCTGTTTTGAACTAACGAGTTTATTTTTCAGGTTTTTTTTTTTTTTTTTTTTTTTTTTTTTGATACTTTGAGTATTTGTTTTGCTACTTGCTATGTTTGTTATGATTTGTGATTGCCGGACAGGGATACACTTACTAGGGAAGCATGTCACGTGACTTCCATTTTACACACACCTAGGAAAACTTGCTGTTAGCACAGTAGGTAAGGAGGGGATGCTGTTTTTGTATGTTTTGGTTTAATTAGTTTATTTAGGGTGCATAGAGCGCTGAAGAATTTTTTTATTTTTTTATTTTTTTGTAGGTAGTTTATTGGGAACGGGAATTTAGCTAGAGTGGGGTTTGTTTTACTATTTTCCTTGATTTAGCTTGTCTCAAGTCTTGCTCCCTGGTTCGTTTTTTTTTTCTTCTTTTCTTTTTTTTTGTAATGCCTCCTAATTGATTGAAACTGATTTTACATTACCGCTCATTGTAAATAAATGCACCTTCTCTTTATTGGAACTCTTCTGTCCTTGTAGTTATTTTTGTACCAGCAAACTGAGAATTTATTTTGTTAAAATGTCTCTTATACCCTTCCTTGCCTTGTAGACGTAACATAAATGTGGGGTCTAGTCCGGGATCTCTCTCCAAAGGAAAGAGATGGCTTATGTGGAAGTTTTCTTGTGGATTGGCTGTGTTTTTTGCTTATAAATGTAATTATGACTTCGCATGTGCAAAACTTTTTTGAGAATCTTTCATTTCAAGTGTTTGAGAAATGTCAGAACGATGGTTTAATTGCTATAGCGGACCACTTCCAAATTTCTGTTAGGCAACAGGCATTAAAGAACAAAATAAAACAACATTTATTAGGTTGATTAGTGGGAATGAAGCAGATCAATGTGTATTGGAAAAATCTGTAAAGAACATGTATGGGTATGTCACATGTCCAACTAGGCATAAAAGGACTTTGGATCAATGCTATGGCTCTATTAAGGGAGCATACAAATCTTCTCTACTTCCTCCTTTGAGTTCGTCAGATCACAATTGTATTCATCTAATTCCATGTTATATTACTGAACTGAAGAGGGGAAAAGTTGAAACAAAAAATGTGAAATCTTGGACTGATGATGCTATTGAGAGTTTACGAGGATGTTTTGATTGTACTGTATGGAATGTTTTTATGGATTCATCTGCTGATATTGATGAGCTTAATGATGTGGTCAGTTCCTGGGTAATGTACTGGATTGACTCTATTATCCCTGAAAAATTCGTTAAGATATATCCAAATAGTAAGCCACGGGTGAGCAGGAATCTTAAGGGTCTGTTGATTAAGAAAAGAACTGCTTTTCAATGAGGGGATTTGCTTGAATTTAAAACTGTACAGAAATTGATTAGACGAGAAATTAAGAGGGAAAAATACATTATAAGGAAAAAGTGGAGATTAAGAACCAACTGTATGGGCTCAGTATGGGATGGTCTTAAATTAATGACGGGTCTAAATAATGGATGTAGAAAACGAGTGAAAGTAACCAGTTGTGAGTTAGATAGTGCCCTTGCTGAGGACTTTAGTAAGTTTTATGCTAGATTTGAAGGGCAGAATGGTACCACAAGGAAAGATTTTTATCACTCTTCTCAAGATGGAAGTTACCGGTTTCTTTTAATGTGGAAAGTGTAGTCAATCTTTTTAAACAATATAAAATTTAAAGTGAGTCCTGGTCCGGATGGAATAAGTGGTAGGGTGCTGAAGCAATGCGCAGAAGAACTGGGTCCAATTTTTACCTATATTTTTAATTGGTCTTTTGAGGTTCATTATGAACCAAAACTTTGGGAACAGTCTATTATTATTTCAGTAGCAAAAAATAATTGTCGTAAAGGCATGACAGATTATAGACCAGTCTCTCTTACCTCACTGGTAATGAAGGTATTTGAGAAATTAGTAAAAGAGGTATTATTGGAAAAAAGTAAACCATTTCTCGACCCAATGCAATTTGCCTATGGGCGGGGAGAGGTGTGCAGGATGCGACACTGACCTTACTGGACCTGTTGTATAAACATCTGGAAGGTGTTTATATTTAGTTTATGAAGGTGTAGAGGCTGAGGATGAAGGGGCGAAATTTGCTGAGGCAGAGATGGAGGTTGATGCCAGGGCAGTTTTGCCACCCTTCGAGCCACGCACACAAAATACAGGGAAAGGGATTAAAAGGCAACTCTATCCTTTCCACCCTCATGCCATCCATATGACTTTCATTTATCAGATGAACACAAACTAAGCATTTTAGAAAAAAAATCATCTCTCTTTATATAATGTAAGTGTATGGGACGTCCAAAAATGAATATGACCATAACTCATACAACCCCTGTTAAAGAATCAGTGTCATCTTAAGTGAAACGATAAATACAAAAAATAATCCCAAACATCTGAAGAAAGTTCATCTGAAGAAAGAAAGTCATAAACATCAGGGACGACATGAGGGTGAGTAAATGATCAGAGAATTTTCATTTTTGGGTTAACTATTCATTTGAATGTTTCACATGGTGTTAGCTTTCACTGTTATGCTGATAATACTCCGCTCTATATTTCTTCGCGGCCCGGTGAAATGCACCAAATTGAGAAACTAACAGAATGCATAGTCGATATAAAAAACTGGATGACGAGTAATTTCTTACTGCTAAATTCTGAAAAAACAGAGGTGTTAATTATCGGACCTAAAATCCCCACATGTAATAACCTAGAATACTATCTAACACTTGACGGCTGCTCTGTCAATTCTTCTTCATCAGTTAGGAACCTAGGTGTGCTGTTTGATAGCAATCTTTCATTTGAAAGTCATGTTTCTAGTATCTGTAAAACTGCGTTTTTCCATCTCAAAAACATATCTAAATTGCGACCTATGCTCTCAACTCAAATGCAGAAATGCTAATTCATGCGTTTATGACCTCAAGGTTAGACTATTGTAATGCTTTACTGGGTGGTTGTTCTGCACGCTTGATCAATAAACTACAGTTGGTCCAAAATGCAGCAGCTAGAGTCCTTACTAGAACCAGGAAGTATGACCATATTAGCCCGGTTCTGTCAACACTGCACTGGCTCCCTATCAAACATCGGATAGATTTTAAAATCTTGTTAATTACTTATAAAGCCCTGAATGGCTTAGCTCCTCAGTACTTGAGCAAGCTCTTATCGCATTATATTCCTCCACGTCCGCTGCGTTCTCAAAACTCTGGCCGTTTGATAATACCTAGAATATCGAAATCGACTGCGGGTGGCAGATCCTTTTCCTATTTAGCGCCCAAACTCTGGAACAATCTACCTAATGCTGTTCGGGAGGCAGACACACTCTGTCAGTTTAAATCTAGATTAAAGACACATCTCTTTAACCTGGCTTACACATAACATACGCTTCTATTATTCAAATCCATTAAAGGATTGTTAGGCTGCATTAATTAGATCAACCGGAACCGGGAACACTCCTCATAACACACGATGTACTCGTTACATCGTAAGAAGAATGGCATCTACGCTAATATTTGTCTGTTTCTTTCTTATTCTGTTTCTCAGTCCGTATCCGATCAGATGGTGGATCAGCACCAAGATATGATATCTACAGCCCTGATCGTCAGCGGAGACAAGGACAACTAGATGAGCCCCAGAGACACAACCCAGTGAAGACCTCGACTAAAAATACAATAAAACTAAAAATATAACAAAATAACTAAAAATATAATAAAATACCTAACTACATAATACTATTATTGTTAGAAACTGCAACAATATAAAAATAGAAATATAATACATTTATACATTTAAAATTTTAATTAAAACGTAATAAAATACAAATATAAAAAATGAATAAATACATTCTAAAATAATAAATAGTATAATATATTTATATATACACACAACAGAAATATATTAAATGAATTAAACTATAAATTTAAATTATAATAAGTATATATTATAAAAATAGACAGAGAAACAATAAATGCATTAAACTATAAATTACAATTATAGCAAATGAATAAATCATATAAATGAAAAACTTCAAGTAATGAATAAAACACAAATATAACAAATACATTAAACTGTAAATTAAAATGCCCCATCTGGACAAGACCACAGGAATCAGATAAGCCCTTTACACAATCTGACATGGCTGCGGTTGGAATTGAACTGCGAGTTTCGTCTGGCCAGAGGAGAACTGGCCCCCCGACTGAGCCTGGTTTCTCCCAAGGTTCTTTTCTCCATTCTGTCACAGAGGGAGTTTTGGTTCCTTGCTGCTGTCGCCTCTGGCTTGCTCAGTTGGGGACACTTAATTTCTAGCGATTATCGTCGATTTGATTGCACAGATACTATTTAACCTAAACTGAGCTAAACAATGACATCTCTGAATTCAATAATGAAATGCCTTTAAATGAAAATTGAGTGTTTAATCTTATCATTACACATTACTGACACTCTATCCTCCAATTTGATACTGTTAAGTGCTTTGACGCAATCTGTATTGTTAAAAGCGCTATATAAATAAAGGTGACTTGACTTGACTTGAAGAGCAAGATGTGATACAGAGGCTAAAAACATATTCCAGACAGAATAGAAGAATGTGTTGAAATAATGAGGAGAGTCATAGAATTAAAACATATAACATTAACATTTTGAAAGGCCACTTTTTTGTGTGGTCTATTCAACATCACTGTCTAAAAGGATAATTCAACTTTTAATTGTTTATTTGGGGCATTTAGAGTTTTTTTTTCTCAGCAAATATTGATAATTATTTGTGACTAATTAGATTAATTATTGAGCAAATCATGTAATTATTAAGATTAAAAAAAAATATTCATTGACAGTCTTAATTGCTACTCAGTGTGTCATATAATGACATATTATAAATACAACTTATCCACTACCTGGTAAAAACATCACTAAGCATAAATTACAATTAATTTAACATACAATGTTCATTTAAACAATTTTGCAGATTTGTAACATTTAATAAAAAAAAATCATTCACACAAAAATATTAATTGTATTTAAATTCTCATCACTGATTTTATTAGCACTCAATCTTGTGCAGTCAGACAATATATTACACAGCTAATGGCTTTATCAAAACGGGGGGGGGTTAACTTTGCTATCTCAATATGCTTCCTCAGATTTGATGGTGAACTTTTAAAGCCAGACATTTATCTGATGAAAGTTACAATTGAAGTAGAAATGTGTGTGCTTGATGCGTGAAAACAAATATCATTGTGGTTCTCACGTCAAGCACGCACATTTGAACTTCTGTTTACCATATTTATTGTGCATAAGATAAAATAAAAATGTAATGTACTTTTCAAAATGAAATAAAATTGTAAGGACTAAAAAGTACTGTTTTTTTCTTCAGAAATGTAATCAAGTAAAAGCCAGTTTAAATTGTACTTGAATAAAGTACAAATCCCCCAAAATAATACTTAAGTAATCAAGTAAAATTACTCAAGTATTTTACACCCCTGAGTGTATGTACTGATAAAAGCACACCTGTTGTTGTTCCATCACAGCTGGTAAAAGTGAAAATGACAAATGAACAGCCGAAAAAAAATGGCAGTTATTATTGTCATAAAGTGGGTCACGTAATTGCCGATTGTTTAGAGTTAAAAAGAGTTCTTCATTATGGTGGAAAATAAGTATTTGGTCAATAACAAAATTTCATCTCAATACTTTGTTATATACCCTTTGTTGGCAATGACAGGGGTCAAACGTTTTCTGTAAGTCTTCACAAGGTTTTCACACACTGTTGCTTGTATTTTGGCCCATTCCTCCATGCAGATCTCCTCTAGAGCAGTAATGTTTTGGGGCTGTTGGTGGGCAACACGGACTTTCAACTCCCTCCAAAGATTTTCAATGGGGTTGAGATCTGGAGACTGGCTAGGCCACTCCAGGACCTTGAAATGCTTCTTACGAAGCCACTCCTTTGTTGCCCGGGCGGTGTGTTTGGGATCATTGTCATGCTGAAAGACCCAGCCACGTTTCATCTTCAATGCCCTTGCTGATGGAAGGAGGTTTTCACTCGAAATCTCACGATACATGGCCCCATTCATTCTTTTGTTTACACGGATCAGTCGTCCTGGTCCCTTTGCAGAAAAACAGCCCCAAAGCATGATGTTTCCACCCCCATGCTTCACAGTAGGTATGGTGTTCTTTGGATGCAACTCAGCATTCTTTCTCCTCCAAACACGACAAGTTGAGTTTTTACCAAAAAGTTCTATTTTGGTTTCATCATTCTCCCAATCCTCTTCTGGATCATCCAAATGCTCTCTAGCAAACTTCAGTCGGGCCCGGACATGTACTGGCTTAAGCAGGGGGACATGTCTGGCACTGCAGGATTTGAGTCCCTGGCGGCGCAGTGTGTTACTGATGGTAGCCTTTGTTACTTTGGTCCCAGCTCTCTGCAGGTCATTCACTAGGTCCCCCCGTGTGGTTCTGGGATTTTTGCTCACAGTTCTTGTGATCATTTTGACCCCACGGGGTGAGATCTTGCGTGGAGCCCCAGATCGAGGGAGATTATCAGTGGTCTTGTATGTCTTCCATTTTCTAATAATTGCTCCCACAGTCGATTTCTTCACACCAAGCTGCTTACCTATTGCAGATTCAGTCTTCCCAGCCTGGTGCAGGTCTACAATTTTGTTTCTGGTGTCCTTTGACAGCTCTTTGGTCTTGGCCATGGTGGAGTTTGGAGTTGGACTGTTTGAGGTTGTGGACAAGTGTCTTTTATACTGATATCGAGTTCAAACAGATGCCATTAATACAGGTAACGAGTGGAGGACAGAGGAGGCTCTTAAAGAAGAAGTTACAGGTCTGTGAGAACCAGAAATCTTGCTTGTTTGTAGGTGACCAAATACTTATTTTACCAAGGAATTTACCAATAAATTCTTTAAAAATCCTACAATGTGATTTTCTGGATTTTTTTTTTTTCTCATTTTGTCTCTCATAGTTGAGGTATACCTATGATGAAAATTACAGGCCTCTCCCATCTTTTTAAGTGGGAGAACTTGCACAATTGGTGGCTGACTAAATACTTTTTTGCCCCACTGTATGACCCATTTTTGTTGAAAGGTTTGGTATCCTTTACGGGCAATTGTGAAGAGCAGGTGGAAATACACGTTGCGTGACACAGGGGCCGCCCACTCATTTATATGCTCTGATACCTTACCCTTTTCTGATCAGTCACATTTGAGATCTATTAAATTTGTTCAGGGAATTATATGGATGTTGTGAATGTACCTATGCATCACATACCTTTGCAGTCCAATCTAATCACTGGATTTGTGAATGTGGGGGTGCGTCCTACGCTTCCAGTTCCAGGGATGTCCTTTATTTTAGGAAATGATTTGACTGGGAAAAGGGTTTTACCTGCTTTAGAAGTTGTTGATCATCCCATTTCATCTTCTAAAACAGATGAACTAGCTCACAATTACCCTGAAGTTTTCCCCGCACGTCTTTACTCATGTTCAGGCAACGAAATGGAATGACGAGATTGTATTGAATGACACTTTTTTTTGTGTGTAGGTGAGGAGACTGGAGAAGATGCAGCGCATCTGAGTGTTCATGTCCCTTTGTCTCTGCCGGTTACTCGTGAGAAAATTGCAGAGGCTCAGAGAGAGGATGAATCCTTGGTTAAATGTTTTGCTGCGGCCAGAGATGATAAAGAAAAGGGTGCTTCTTATATTGTTGATTTGCTGATAACATAAATGGCAGCCGAAAGTTACTGCGAGTGACGAGGGTTCAACAGTATATCAAGTAGTAATTCCTTCTGCTTATCCAGTTAATGTGCTTTCTCTTGCTCCTGATCATATTTTATCTGGACATTTATGTGTTAACAAAACATATGACTGCATTTTGCAACTTTGTTTTTTTGGCCTGGACTTAAGAAAGATGTAGCCAGTTATTGCCGGACATGTCATATCTGTATGGGGAAGCCGAATGAGGTTATTTCCCCAGCTCCACTCGTACTAATTCCAGTACTGGGCGAGCCGTTTGAGCATGTGATTGCCGATTGCGTGGGACCACTACCTAAGATGAAATCTGGTAATCAGTTTATTCTTACTATCATGTGTATCGCCACTCGTTATCCAGAAGCTATACCCTTAAAATTACTTCTAAGGTTATAATCAAGTCTCTTGTCAAGTTTTTGATTTGTGTGCTTGATTTGTTTTATGACTCCTTGGTTGTTTCTTAATTTTTATTTATTTTTTTGTTAATTAATGTTCCTGTTTTAAAAACTAGTTTATTCTTCAGTTTATTTGTTTTGCTGTTATTTTGATACTTTGAGTTTTTGTTTTGCTACTTGCTAGTTTGTTATGATTTATCGCCGGCCTGGGAAACAGTGACTAGGGAAGCATGTCATGTGACTTCCATTTTACACACACCTAGGAAAATTTGCTGTTAGTAGCACAGTAGGTAAGGAGCGAATGCTGGTTTTGTATGTTTTGGTTTAATTAGAGTTGTTTATGTAGGGCGCGTAGAGCGCTGTGGAATTTTTATTTTTATTTTTTTGTAGGTTGTTTACTGGGAACAGGAATTTAGGTAGAGTGGGGTTTATTTTACTATTTTCTTAGCTCCACTGAAGTCCTGCTCCCTGGTTTGTTTGTTTTTTGTTTTTTGTAATGTCTCCTAATTGATTAAAATTGATTTTACATAACCCCTCATTGTAAATAAATGCACCTTCTCTTTATTGGAACACTTTTGTCCTTGTAGTTATTTTTGTACCAGCAAACTGAGAATGTCTACCAGGGTTAAAAGAGCTGAGGTTTATTTTATGTTAAAACGTCTCTTATACCCTTACTTGCCTTGGAGACATAACTCCGTGTCAGTAAGAACTTAGTCCTTAGTTCACTTCATTTTACCGCGGATTTGTTTGCAAGCAAGGCACAATTCGACACAGAATTTTGAAAAAGATTGAAACTAAAAGACAATGCTGTGCCAACTATATAGCGTGAGTAACTATGTGATCACTATTGCTTTGTCTGTTAAACAGATCGTTTGATATGAGTGTTTTAAACCTAAATCAGTGCAGCGTCCATCTATGAAGGATATAGGCTGTCAAACATACACAGATATTAGCCAATCATAGCATTGGGCGTTTACTTCCGAGTCTACAATTCTCCATGTCTATTCAAACAGAGCGTTCTGATGAGGGGGGTTAAAAACAGGACAGAAAATAGCCTATTACTTCTAAATTATGATAAAAATAAAAAAACAAAGGCAGTTCATGACCCCTTTATTTCTCATTTATAATTTTCTAAAGGAAAATATTGTGGTCAATCTAGTATAAGCTCAATCGTCAACACTTGTGACAATGTTGATTATGAAGGATGTAGGCTGTCAAACATACACAACTGTTAGCCAATCGTAGAAAAATTAATTGGGTAATTGGGTTACACTGAGGTAGAAGTGTATGGTCCATTAAAATACTCACTGTTTCAACAATACAAGATGTAAACAATATGTGTGTTAATATTAAGTATGAAAAATCATTTAACAACCTTTTCTGTGTAAATTTGTAGCCAGTATTAAAACTTAGCTGCTGTAACAATGTAATGCCTAAAACGACTGAAAAAAATAATGAGAGCAACTTTACAGCTGCAATAATACACAAGTTTTAACAGAAGAATTAAGGAAGGTGTTCTTAGAGAAATTGAAATCTTGAAATTAATATTTTTCTTGCAAAATTTGGCCCTATTCACTTCCATTGTAATTGCCTCACCATAATCTTTATTTTTGCTTTTATAAGTTTAAATTATGTGGCAACATTATGCCATAAATGCTGTTGTTTGAACTTTTTGTTGTTTGAAAGGGATAGTTCACCTAAAAATTAAAATTCTGTCATCATTTACATACCCTCAAGTTGTTTCAAACCTGATTGACTTTCTTCTTTTATGTTCGACAAATAAGTAACTTAGAAATTTGAAACAACTTGAGGGTGAGTAGAATTTTCATTTTTGGGTCAAATTTCCCTTTAACTGGTATGGAGACCAGAATATTTCTTTAACAAAAGATGGAGTGCATTACCCAACAACTTACATTCAGCAGTTGTTCTTCTCTCCCAAATGAGATCATTGAGTTTCAGTGTTGCTTTGCAAATAATATTCTTGCCCAGATCATCAACAGAAGGCGTGTAATTGAACACCCAGGAATAACTCTGAACTTGGTCAAAAATTTTTACATCCGGTTCATCCTTATAGAGGGTCTTATCACCGCGAAGCCACTCAATGTGAAACGATTCCAAAGGGTAAATGTTGTGGACTGTGCAGATCAGCTTCTGTTCTTGGTTTGCTATCAAACTCTTTATTTTAGGCAGTATGGGATCTTCTGGAAATGCTGCAGAAAACATACTTCATCATAACAGCATCCAAATCATTTACACAATAAATACTGAAATTGTTTACTTTTTTCACTGTTTGTTTAGATCATCATAGCTATAAACCTAAATAATAATAATAATAATAATAGCCTAAACATAATTACCATAGAAACAGTGTTACTGTTCATTTTAAGCAAACACCATCATTAATGTTTAAAAAAAACCATCATCAGTTTGACAACACATTCTGCAAATACAACGCAACCACCACATCGAACATGTTAAAGGGAACCGCAAGAAGTGACAAACCTGGCTGGGAAATGATCATATGATTCCTTAGCTTTTTGGATATTATTATCCTAGCAGACGAAATACACAATTACTTTAACTGTGAAACTTTATGTAAGCTGGCTAACTTGCTTTCACAACTTGTTGGGGTCCCCTTGAATCATTCACATTGTGGTCTGTGCGACTTGCAATCCTTTTCTGTTGGTCGTGTTGTGAGTATTTGCAGTGCGTTGTTTGCATTGTGAGTATTTTCAAACTATTGAAGGTGTTTTCTTAATTTTTCTCTGTTTCATCCCTGCTGTAAAGGGATACTCCATTTGAAAATTAAAATTCTTTCATTTTAAAAATCTCTTTCACTATCATTTACTTTACATCCCAGATGAATATGACTTTCTTTCTTCAGGTGAACACAAACAGATTTTAGAAAAATAATCCATATCTGTGAGTCCATTTAATGCAAGTGGATGGGCCCCTCAAAACTGACACTTCAAAAACCATGCAAAACGAACACGACAGGAATCCAAACTACACTATTTGATGAATAAATGTCTTCTGAAGCAAAACAATAGGTGTGTGTGAGAAAATAATAATATTTAAAACTTTTTAAACTTACTTTCGGCTGGCTGTAAAATGTGTATTCGCTTGACATGAGAGTTAGCAGACTCTGTAAGCGTGTTATGAAACTTGCATGAGAAGTCATGTGGAAGCACAAAGTACTGTCACTTATCGTGCGAGTTTCACAAAAACTTAGATTTTTGGATTATTTTTGTAAAAAGACAAAAGTCATACAGTTGTGATCAAAATTATTCATAACCTTGGTAAATTTGATCAAAGAAGGCTGTGAAAATAAATCTGCATTGTTTATCCAATTGATCTTTCATTCAAAAATTTTAAAAAATCTAATCTTTAACTGAAGTCAAAAAAAAAAAAAAAAAAACAGTGAAAGAGAGGGAAAATCACATTATGAAATAAATATTTTTCTCTAATACACAATGGTCACAATTATTGGTAGCCCTAGAAATCCTTATGAGTAAAATATCTCAAATATATTCTCATTCATGTCTACCTTTTTTAGCACACCAGGGTGACTGCGAAACATGAAATTGTCCAGCCTTGGCTTCCTGTTTCACAAGAATATAAATATGAGGGGAAACAAAGCCCAAATTCCCTTAATCATCCATCACAATGAGTAAAACCAAAGAATATAGTTCTGATGTGCAGCTAAAGATTATTGAGCTTCACAAATTATAAAGTGGCTGTAAGAAAAGAGCTAAAGCATTGAAAATCATCTTTTCCACCATCAGGGCAATAATTAAGAATTCCAATCAACCTAAAATGTTACCAATCTGCCTGGAAGAGGATTTGTGTCTATATGGTCCTAATGCAAGGTGAGGAGGAGAGTTTGAGTAGCCAAAGACTCTCCAAGGATCACAGCAGAAGAATTGCAAATAGTTGAGTCTCTGGGCCAGAATAAATGATCATAAAGCACCTACATCACCAAATGTTGTTTGGGAGGGTTTCAAGAAAAATATAGAAATGAAAATGCTCTCATCCAAAAACAAACTCCAGCATATTCATTTGCTAGACACTACTGGAACTTCAAATGGGACTGGCTTCTATGGTCAGATGAAACTAAAAAAATGAGCTTTTTAGCAGCAAATGCTCAAAATGGGTTTTGTGCAAACGGATAAAAAGTACCCCATGTGTACAATGAAATATACTGCAGGATCTTAAACATTGTGGGCCTATTTTTCTGCCAGAGATCCTGAACATCTTGTTCAGATAGATCATGGATTCTATCAAATACCAACAGATATAAAAAAAAAAAAAAATAAATAAAAAATCAACCTGTCCCAGCTAGAAATCTTATAATAGGCCATGTTCAAATCTTCCAACAGGACAGTGATCCACAAACAAACATCAAAATCAAAACAAAAATGGGTCTCTGAGCACAAAACCAAGCTTATGCCATGGCCAACCCAGCTCCTTGACCTGAACCCTTTAGAAAATGAGTGGGGTGAAATGAAAAGAAGAAACACCAATATGGAGCTGAGAATTTGAAGGGTCTGGAGTGATTCTGTATAAAAGAATGGTCTCTGATATCTTGTAAGGTGTTCTCCAAACACATCAGGCATGAGAGACTCAGAGTTGTTATCTTGGCAAAAGGAGGTTGCAAAAAGTATTAAAGTCTGTGTAAAGTCAATTTTGATAATTGCTTCTAAACACATTATAAATGTTAGAAATGCATTGCTGAAACATGCTACAAAGACTGTGAGCTATGTAGTACTTAACGGTCTAACTTCACAATTAAACAGTTTTTCACCGTTTTCATGTTCAGGATTTTCTTGGCGGGGTTAAAATGGGGACTCGATGACGAAACGGGGTCACTGAGCACGGCCCCCTTCCTCTAACACTATTTAAGAGGTGTGTTCGACTTGAAGCAGCACTGACCGACAGTGACTGTGTGTCAAAGAACAGTGAGAGCTATAAAGAGCAGATGGCTCCTTATGCTTTCGAATCGCTCTCGCGGTACTTTGTCATCATACACGGATCTTTCTGGACAGCGCTGCTTCAAGTCACAATTAATAACTAGAGCGCATTAGCATCAGTGGTTCGCTGCTCAATCGCGAGTTACTGTCATAAACGTAAAGTTATTACAGTCTACAGTTTGCTTGCTAGCTATGCCCTCGTCACGTAAATGCATATTACCTGGTGATAAGATTTTGATACCTTATTTTATTAACTTGCCGGGGTTTTTTTATCATTCAAATTTGGCTGAGTGGTTAATAAAACATTTTTCTGTGGTTTGACAAACTCAGAACACACATTTAATATTGACTTTACACGGACTTTAAATAAAAGGATATAATTATTTGTGGCCAGTGTGTATTAGAGAAAAAACATTTATTTCATAATGAGATTTCCCCCCATTTTAAATTCTTATTCTCTAATGAAAGGTTAGATTTCTGTAATTTTTTAAAATAAAAGATCAAAAGGATTAACGATGCAGATTTTTTTGATCATATTTACCAAGGGTAGGATTAATTTTGAGCACAACTGTACATCTGGGATGGCATGCAGGTGGGTAAATGATGAAAGAATTTTCATTTTTGGGTAGAGTATCCCTGTACAATAGTCATAAGTCATTACAATCGAAACTTCAATCTGCAACTGGTACAAGAATAAAACTTCTGAATAAAACACTGGAATAGGTAAATACTAGTAACAAAAAACAGATACTACATTATTGGAATATGAATGTTCCAAGCAGCATAGCTAGTCAGTACAGGTGTAGGTTAGTGGATAAATAAATTCTAGTGTTTAAAAGTACTTATTAATGTTAAAACAGTCTGCCATATCCATAAACTGATGACTGTCTAATTAGGAGTACAGCTGAAATATTACTTACAGAATGTATATATCTTTGATGTTTTCTGTTGTTGAGTTTTCTGACAAGTAGCTTCACACACAACTGTATCACTATGTCTGACAGAGATGTTCCTGATCAGCAGGCGGGAAACATTCTGCTCACTTTTAGCCTCTCCACCGTGAAATTTATCAAGTGCTGCTCTCCACGTGAAGGTCACATTATCCGGACAATAATTCACTTGACAGGTCAGCTCCAAATCCTTACCAACATGAATCACTTGATTTAACGGAGTTAATTCCAGTTTAAAATTGTTTTTTCCTGTGGAAAAAAGTGTACTGTCAAAATGATGAAATGTGAAAGGTTAAAATTGATTAAACAGAGCTGTGTGAGGTCTTCTTACCTGTTATTACACTAAGAATATTAATCCACAGTGCAAAAGTGATGCATTTCACTCCACTCATTTTACTGCTGCTGTGTTTCAATGATTAAGCATGTGAATTGAGAAATAACACAATAATGTTGTTGGATATTCCCCCACGGCTGTTTTCTGACCAAGATACTGATCAACCATCCCGCCTGTTCCTTTTTTCTTTCTGTTTTTCCAAACAGACATTATCCATTTGGCTCACTTATCAGACTCCAAGCCACACCTGCTCACATTTTCCTCATATCCTCCAAATTGTGAATATAATTAAATGGTACTTGAATATTTAGCACTGATTTACTGTTTTGAGTGTATCTTTCTGAAATAAGTCTTTTTGTACTGCACAAATCATCATGTCACCGTCTTTAAAAATGAAGAGATTTGTGTAAGGACAGTGGTTTAATGCATCTAAAGTATATTCCAGTTAAAATTACAACTATCTGTACAAAATGTTACAAATCATGATTTCTGTACAATCATATTACTAAACATAATTGAATTAGCATCATGTGATCATACATACATGTATATTTCCTGTACACACCCATACTGTCACACACTCATGCACAACTGCTAAGATTTTCATTCAAATTGTGACTTTCTCAAAAAAAAGTGAGACAATGCTGCTTCATGTAAAATTAGTCTCAAACAAATGCCAGCAGATATGTTCCATTTTGGGCGTAGAAAACAATTAATTACTGAATACATTTTTGAATAATGCATCAGACTTATAGAACATATTTTCTCAATTAAAACACTATAAATATATTATAAATACTTTAAGCCCAGAGTGTGATATATTTTTTTTTTCAGCTTTTAGGAGAGATTGAGGAATGATCCGTCCATGGTCGAAAGGTCAGCTGCGATGGCCATCAGTGTATAATCATAGCCTTAGTACTGAGCATATTCAGACTGAAGGGACTGTGGAGAGAAGAGAGGATGAAATTAATAAATTGATTTGAAAGGACGTGTGCAAAGTATACTAAAAGATAAAATACACTAAATAGCTTTTAAAACCATTTTAACACACTAGTGCCCAGTTTCATAGACAAGGCTTAAGCTTAATCCTAAAATGAAAGTTTGAGCTGTTTTAACTGAAAGGAACTTGCACTCATATATCTTAAAATAAGTCAGTGCCATTGATTTGCATCAAGATGCACACAGTAATGTTTTATTCTAAGGCACATTTTAAAAAAAAAAAAAAAAACTACTTAAATGTCTTAATTTAACTAAAGCCTATCTTGGCTTAATCTAAGCGCTGTCTATGAAACCAGGTTTATGCATCATACATTTGCAAACACTAGGCGTCATGCATCAAACAACTGAGGATCACACACTAAAAGACTTTCAAGTCATTCCTCATTACTAGGAGACGCATGAAAACAATATGTTTTACAACTGGCATTAAAATTTCAAACATATTTGTTATTCTTGGACTGGATGCAATAAAATTCTAAAGCTAAAAAAATCCAACTGCCCAAAATCTGCAGACAGTTTTCTGACTTTTGGAAACTAGCATCAATGTGTCCAGACTGAAATGTGGGGCAAAAATCAGGGCAAAATTTTTGAAGTATATTCCAGCCTTAATAGATAAAATGATCTATTCTTCCAAACAAAGTACATTGGAATTCCCATCAAATGCTTGCTTGATTTTGGCTCTTATAGTGTATTACAATTATCCAAGGTGAGAAATTCAATTTAAGACATAGATATGTGCATTTGCGTGTAGTGTTTCTTTACAAAGTGACATTGCCAACTACTGGCATGGCATGCATGATAATACAGCGGGGTTTTTTTTTGTCAATTACGCAGATCTGCATAAACGGATCATTTTGACAGTGTTGTCTGTATGCAAAACTTTTCTGTTTTTAATACATTGTTGTTGTGTAAATGTACTCTAAAAAATGCAAATACTGTCATAACTTGAGTTGCGGTCACATTAACGAAATTAAGACAAGATTTTGCACGCAAAAAAGTGCTATCAATCTGTCAATAGTGTAGCACTAGAAGCACAGCTCAGACAGAAGTCACTTTTAAACGAAGCATCTTTTTGATGATCAGTGTGGCGAATTTGCATGAAAATCTGCCCTTGCAAAAAAATACACAATCCCTTTGATTCCTATTGAAATGACTGGATTTTGCCACAAAATTCGCAGAACAATGGTAAATTACCACACCTTTACTCAGTTTCACATCTCATGTGAGGAACACCTCAAAATGAATAGTTGTTTGCTTCTGATGCAGCTCAAATTTTATTTGTATTTGCATACATTTAAATGGTGAATTGTCTAACATCACCTTTTTTTTGCTCCACGTAAAAAAGAACAATCATGTTTGGAATGACACAAAGGTGGGGAAATTATTACAGTTTTCATTTTTACATGAACTGTTCCTTTTAAATGATGAAAAAACACTGATTATAAAAATCTCGCATAAAGACCACAATTATACTATAGCACAGAAACAGTAAGTGAGGCCAGAAGAAAATTGGAGGAAAAACACAAAGTGAAGAAAAGTTCCCAGGCGAAAAAAACTTCTATAATGTACTTAAAGTGCTCTATTTTCATGCACTAATTTTGTACATAATATACTAAAAAATATTCTTTAGTTCTTAAAATAATCTAATCTAAGTGTACTCAACTGTGCTATTTTGGGACACCATGAAAATGAACAAAAATGTGCTTTTAACATATTTTCTCTGTATTCAAAAAATGTATTTAGCTACCACTTGTAATATACTTCAACCCATCTTTCATACACTAGTGGGTTCAAGTATACTACAAATAGTAACACTTAGATGTTCTTAAGTTTATCTTAAGAAGTACTAAAGAATAATTTTTAGTATATTAAGTACAAAATTAGTGCATGAAAATAGAGCACTTTAAGTCCATTATGGAATTGCACTTTTTTGCCTGGGTTAGTAAAACAGCAGAAGTAGTGAGTGAAAATCAAATGCCACAGAGACGACAAAGGCGGCCAAATGGTCACTCACTGGAATGGATCTGCTGAGGTAGCGCCCTGGAAACCCGCTTAGTTCACCACGCAAAGGACCTCTACGGGGGTTCGGTGGACCGCTGGAGATCAGACTATAGCCGGTTCTGTTCATAGGCCTGACTGTGCGATTAGCGCTAACTGTTTTAGCGCCAATAAGGCTGGTGAGGTTGGTGTTGGCCTCTTGATTGAAGTTTAAATGCGAGGGAGGAAGTCGGGGGTCAGCAGAGATGTACCCAAAACTGAAGCCAGATGGAGGTGCGAGGGTTAGAGCAGGAGATGGGGAGGGTACGAAAGAGGAAGGAGGTGTGCTGTTGTCATCGTCATTGAAGTTGTTGTCATCATAAAGGTTGCTAAGGGAATGGGCTAAACGGGGACTGAAGCTGTGCAGGTGCATAATGCGGGGTTAACAACGTAAATAGGATCTGGGATTAAAAAAAATCACTTAGGCAGCATATCTAAACTTTAATGTACCTTTTTAGATTGCCGGCAGAGGAGGAAGGGCTTCTTGTTAGTCTTCGTGGTGCAGTGGAAGAGGAGAGGAAGAGAGGAGCTTTGGAAGACTTGGGAGGGGAAATGGTGCCTGGAGCTGGGCTTATCCCACTGTTAAAAAAATGACAAATAGCAGAGCATGTTTATTAAAAGGTTATTATTTATTTAGGCATGTCCTCTAGAATGTCCTCTTGGAAGGAAGGAAGCTTTATTTTTATTTTTTTATTTTTTTTATTTTCAGTGCAGTACTTCAATATGAGTAATGATTTTCAAAACGGCAATGCTTCTGTGTAATAGCATGGCACTCGGTACAGGTCACTGCCACTGTTGTGCAACTTAGTCCTCCTTAGACCCCAAAGTGATTTTATGAAAGAACTGTTTATGGGTACTTTATTTGGTACTTGACTACAAATAGAAGTTCACTTTATGATGCATTATATATGTAAATTAAAGTCAGCATGAAATTACAATTCACCTTATTAATTTCTTGTGAATGAAACATCCATGCATATATATATATATATATATATATATATATATAGATAGATAGATAGATAGATAGATAGATAGATAGATACACATACAGTGCTGCTTGAAAAATATGGCTAGGAACTATACTCTCATTCCGGTGTAATTATCAAGGAACTTTGCTGCCGTACCATGGGTGCAGCAGGCGCAGTGATATTACGCAGCGGCTGAAAGTAGTCCCCAGCTAGGTAACTAGTTATGATATAGCTGGGGACTACTTTCAGGCGCTGCGTAATATCATTGCGCCTGCTGCACCCATGGTACGGCAGCAAAGTTCCTTGATAATTACGCCGGAATGAGAGTATAGTTCCTAGCCATATCGGCCTAGAAAATCACAGCTTTTCATTTTCCGTCGGTCTTAGTACACGATGTAACTACAGAAGAGTCAAGCTTTAAATAGGAAAATTATCAAAACTCTTTGGTCATTTTTGAGCGAGATGCTAATGGTCTAATCTGATTCAATGAACTATGCTAAGCTAAAAGTGCTACTGCCAGACCCGGAGATCGGCTGAATGGATTCAAAAACGGTAAAACTCAACTGTTTAACTCTAGGGGAGTTGTAAAATGAGCCTATTTTCAAAAAAAGTGGAGTGTTCCTTTAAGCCCCTTCTGAAAAAGCGCAATCTTGATAACAACATGTTGAGCAACTATAGACCAATATCAAATCTTCCTTTCATAGGTAAGATTATTGAAAAGGTAGTTTTTAATCAGTTGAACAACTACTTAAACTCAAATGGATATCTGGACAATTTTCAATCTGGTTTCCGAGCGCATCACAGCACAGAGACAGCATTCATTAAGATAATGAATGATACTAGATCTTAGTGGTGCATTTGACTCTGTCGATAACAACATGTTATCGACAGTGTTAAACAAGAAGAAAACTGAAGTCATTGCATTTGGAAACAAAGATGAAGTTCTCAAGGTGAATGCATACCTTGACTCTAGGGGTCAAACAACTAAAAATCAAGTCAAAAATCTTGGGGTGATTCTGGAGACAGACCTTAGTTTTAGTAGTCATGTCAAAGCAGTAACTAAATCAGCATACTATCATCTCAAAAACATTGCAAGAATTAGATGTTTTGTTTCCAGTCAAGACTTGGAGAAACTTGTTCATGCCTTTATCACAAGCAGGGTGGATTATTGTAATGGTCTCCTCACCGGCTGTCACATGTCTGTGTTTTGAGTTTCTGTTAACCTAGTTTTTGTCTTGTTAAGTTCATCGTTATCACCTGTTTCATTAATTATCCCATTTGCTCCTGTGTTCTTAAGTCCTGAGTTCTCCCCAGTTCATTTGCCAGTTATCGTTTGTATTATGTGTTATGCTACACCTTGCTCCTGGAATTCATCTGTTTCTTCTGTGGATAATTATTAAAGACTTTTATTTGGAAAACTCCCACGTTGTGCGCATAGCACCCGTAACAGAATAACTGGCCAATACTGTTGAACGGCGTTTTTTCTCTTTTTTGTTTTGTTTAAATTTTTCCATGAACCTTCCCCCCGTAAAACTTCTCTGCCTGGAGCAGGGAGATCGCCCGCTGGAAGCTCACACCCTGGACTTTATTCAGCTCGTGTGCCTTACCCACTTTCCAGACCGAGGAGTTTGGCACGCCGCGATGGAGGAACTTGGACCGAGGACAAGGTTAGAAGTTACCATCGCCCTGGAGCCTAGTTCTCTGCAATGGTCTGACCAAGTATGTGAGCCGGCTACACCGCTGAGCACTGAGGGAGTATAAGTGGAGTTCGGGGATATGGCGGATTGCCCCGCCCACACTCCCACCGCTATGAGCGAGTACAGACGGGCCTCTGGTGGATATACTGAGGAACTGAAGGACATTTTTTCTATGGACTTGATTGACTTTTTTGGAGAGGTGAGCTCTAAGCCCCCTGTTTCTCCAGATACTCCTGTCTCTCCAGCATCTCCTGTGTGTCCTGAATTCCCGCCCAGCCTCCCTCTCCCGCCTCCTCAGTCAACCAGTCGTTCAACCCCGTCATCGCTGCTGTCCTTCAGTCAGCTCCTACTGGCCAGCTGGATATACAAAGAGTCTTCAGGCCATCAGCTCCATCCTACACAGAGGATCCCCTATCTCCGTCTCTAGCCTGTGTGCCCCCTGCTCCACCTCGGTCCGTCAACACTTCGGCTCCACCTTGGCTCCTCCCTCCCTCGGCTCCACCGGAAACCATCGGCCATACGACTTCTCCGGGCCCCCTCGTCCCTCCGGCTCCGCCTTGGTCAGTTGTCGTCCTGCCTGCACCTACGGTTCCAGCTGGCTCCTCCTTCCCCCCGACACCGCCTTCGTCCTCTGTCCCACCGGCTCAGCCTCTGACCTCTGGATTTCCGGCTCCTCCTCGGACGCTCGTTGCCGCGGCTCCTCCTCGGCCTCCAGGACCATCGGCTGAGCGTGGACTCATCGGCTCTTCGGCTCCATCAGCAAGAGCTGCACCTCTGTCGGTTGTCCCCAGGGTGTCCACGAAAGTCAAGGCATCATTCCCACCCTGGCTCCTCCCGCCTTCGACTCTGCCCTGGGGCCTCATCATGGTTGGTCTCTGGCTCAAAACCTGGCTCTTCCCACCTTCCACTCCCCCATGGACTTTTATTTTGTTCCGGGGTTGGTTTGTCCTTTCTCCTGTTCCACTCCCTCCTCCAGAGCCCCCGTCCTCCCTCCTCAGTTTGAACTCTTTACGGCGCAAGGACGCGCCTCCCCGGGAGGGGGCGATCTGTCACATGTCTGTGTTTTGAGTTTCTGTTTTGACCTAGTTTTTGCCTGTGTCTTGTTAAGTTCATCGTTATCACCTGTTTCATTAATTATCCCATTAGTTCCTGTGTTCTTAAGTCCTGAGTTCTCCCCAGTTCATTTGCCAGTTATCGTTTGTATTATGTGTTATGCTACACCTTGCTCCTGGAATTCATCTGTTTCTTCTGTGGATAATTATTAAAGACTTTTATTTGGAAAATTCCCGCGTTGTGCGCTTATTTAGCATAGCACCCGTAACACCAGCCTTCCCAAGAAGACCATTAGACAGCTGCAGCTCATCCAGAACGCTGCTTCCAGGATTCTGACTAGAACCAGAAAATCCGAGCATATCACACCAGTCCTCAGGTCCTTACACTGGCTTCCAGTTACATTTAGGATTGATTTTAAAGTACTTTTACTCGTTTATAAATCACTCAATGGCCTAGGACCTAAATACATTGCAGATATGCTCACTGAATATAAACCTAACATACCACTCAGATCATTAGGATCGAGTCAGTTAGAAATACCAAGGGTTCACACAAAACAAGGGGAGTCCGCTTTTAGCTATTATGCCGCCCGCAGTTGGAACCAGCTTCCAGAAGAAATCAGATGTGCTAAAATATTAGCCACATTTAAATCCAGACTCAAAACTCATCTGTTTAGCTGTGCATTTGTTGAATGAGCACTGTGCTATGTCCGAACTGATTGCACTGTATTTTATGTATAATCATTTTCTATTCTAAACTGTTTTAAAATCATTTCAAATCAATTTTTAAATAATTTCCTTGTTTTTCTTATTTTTTTCTTTTTTTTTTAATGACTATTTCACTTCCTTTTATGTTTGAATTACCACTGTGTATGAAATGTGCTATATAAATAAACTTGCCTTGCCTTGCCTTAAAAAATGTTTACATTTAGTCCACAAGACAAAAAAATAGCTGAAATGATTAAAATAACACCCTGCAAAAGTTTGTGAACCCTTGGTTCTTAATACTGTGTGTGGTTACCTGGATGATCCACGACTGTTTTTTTTTGTTTTGTGATGGTTGTTCATGAGTCCCTTGTTTGTTCTGGACGGTTAAACTGAGCACTACTCTTCAGAAAAATCCTCCATGTCCAGCAGATTCTTCAGTTTTCCAGCATCTTTTTTTCATATTTAAACCCTTTCCAGCAGTGACTATATGATTTTGAGATCCATCTTTTCACACTGAGGACAATTGAGGGACTCAAACACAACTATTAAAAAAGGTTCAAACATTCACTGATGCTCCAGAAGGAAATACGATGCATTAAGAGCCGGGGGGTGAAAACTTTTTGAATTTGAAGATCAAGGTAAATTGTACTTAATTTGTCTTCCGGGAAACATGCAAGTATCTTCTATTGCTTCCGAAGGACAGTACTAAATGGAAAAAATATATATATATTTCAACAAAATAAGAAAAATTTGGACATCTTCATCCTGTTCAAAAGTTTTCACCCCGGATCCTAATGCATCGTGTTTCCTTCTGGAGCATCAGTGAATGTTTGAACCTTTTTTTTTAATAGTTGTGTTTGAGTCCCTCAGTTGTCCTCAGTGTGAAAAGATGGATCTCAAAATCATACAGTCACTGCTGGAAAGGGTTCAAATATGCAAAAGATGCTGGAACACTGAAGAATCTGCTGGACATGGAGAATTTTTCTGAAGAGTACTGCTCAGTTTAACTGTTCAGAACAAACAAGGGACTCATGAACAACCATCACAAAACAAAAAAACAGTCGTGGATCATCTAGGTAACCACACACAGTATTAACAACCAAGGGTTCACAAACTTTTGGAGGGGGTTATTTTAATAATTTCAGCTATTTTTTTTTCTTGTGGACTATATGTAAACATCTTTTATGTAAAATATCTTACTCAGGATAGTACAAAATAAAAAATAACATGCATTTTGTATGATCTCTATTTTGTTAAAATTATTCACATTTTCATGGATTCTGCAAGGGGTTCACAAACTTTCAAGCAGCACTGTATATTATAATCTTTAATTAAAATGTCACTTACTTTTGCCATGCAGTTAAGTCGGTTGCATTCAGAATTGCCTCCATGCTGGTTTACAACAGTCAATTTTTACAATCCAATCAGCAATACATTTTTTGTTCAATTTTTCTATCATAACTCTCTAGATCTGCTGTGCTGCTGCAGAGAAAGTACAGAGACTTGCTACTGCCAATAGATATACACACATGCCACTGTGAGCATACAAGATGTATCATACATTAAATTACCCATTTTAGATCTAGACAGGTGGAGCTGGGGGAGGTGGAGGGCTTCTGATACTACAAACACTGAACCAAACTGTTAAAATGTTGAGCAAGCTCATTAGCTACAAATGCAAAAGAGACCCATATAGAATGTCATGTAGTGATTGGTGTAATTGCTAGCAGATTGATCTGCGCCATCTAAAGTTTTATGACACAAATCTAGTGTCAGCGTCAGTTCTGGCAGGTCATGTTAGTCAAGCTCGCATCAGCTGATCCATATCTACCTATAGGGATGCGACACCAATCACAGCACTCATATATAAGGTCCTTCAGTATTATCACCAGCTTCGCGTTGCTCAATAGCTAATTACCCACCTCCATCCCCGACTCCTCCTCTTGTCAGTCAGGATTCAGAATTCTGATTCTCCCTGAATCAGACTGATTTCTAAAATTTACATTAAATTATTGAACCTAATGATATCTGCAAAACATTTGTTGTTCTGTTCTGTTTACCCTGAGGGATTACTGCTGCTCTCCCTTCTCTTATTATGCTAGACTGCATGGATGCACAGTGAGTTCATAGAACCATACCGCCAATCCAAAATGTATGCTAACTGTCAGTCATCTTTGACGATAGTGGTCCTGACAGAACTAGAAATTTAAAACAGAGTACTGCTATGACAAGCTAACACTGCTACAAAAAGATAATTAGAAAGGAAAGATGCTTTAGGCTTCTGAGGAGGTTACCAGATGACATCCTTTGGGTTAACTAAGTGGGACTGGATTTCAGTGGCGAGTGATGGTGCTTCTCAATGCTCTCTAACTGATGCTTAATCGCGTTCTTCCTTCCCTATCATCCAGCCTGTGACCCAGAAATGTGTATGCACAATTTAAGAAATGAGAAGCACCATGAATCGTGCAAGACATCACAGTGAACTGAGAGTACCACTGGCCCACTGGACCATTGACCTATAGATCACAAGCTATAAAGCTAAAAAAAAAATGGTAAATCTAAAATGGACAAATTTGTTATTAACTTGACAGTAACTCGGTTTGACCTCAGGATTCTTCTCTCTATGTATATCTGAGGCTCGTGGAATAATATAACCACCTATCATTAAGTCATCTTTCTACAAATTTGTCAAATCTTAAATCATATTCAAACCAAGCTTAACAAAATTCAACGCGTGGATTTTTGGTGTTTTCTGAAAACATATTAATTCCCTGCCAAAGGCACCAAATAGAAAGCAAAACATTATCGAGGCAATGCTTCTGTATACTGACCCAAAGCGTTTTGTTTAACTGCCATAATATTTTGATATGGTGTCACAACTGAGACTGTTGAGACCATATTAATGACATTTATATCGTTTATTTAGTGTAACTGAAGGTCTACCTAAGCACTGTGGCGGTAGGTCTGGTGTGGCGTTGGCCCTTTAGAGCAAGTAGTTTGTCTCCTTGAGTTGGAATCATGTCCTCTTCTCTGAACTCATTCTGTAGTGTAGCAAAACACAATGTCAATAACAATCTTGCTGTATTATGCACTCAGATGTGATTGGTAGATTCAGTTCCTCAGACATCTCACCTCATCCATACTTGATGGCTTCAGAGTGGTGCTGTCGATGGACATGTCGCCCACGCTGGAAATGAGATGAGCCATGTTTCTCTCCTGTTGTCGGCTTTGCCTCAGCTGCTGTTGCTTCTGCTTGGACCGATGGAGATCACCTTGCACCCACATACTGTGCTGCTTCCTTGAGAGAAAGAAAGCACTTCTAAACAGGACCTCTGGACCATTTTATGTCCTTATGTGCCTCAATCTGTCTGTAGACTTTTTGACTTTGACTGTTTGGACTTACTGTTCGAGAAAGTGCTGCTGTGGTCCAATGACAGAGCCCGGTCTGCAGATTCGTGTCCAGGCAATGGCCTCAGGCGCAGTGAAGCGATAATGCTTCATCAGGTAGCAGCCTATCAGAGTGCCCGTCCTGCCAAGGCCAGCTGTGCAAAGAAAGTGGGAAAATAATAATTAAAATCAAATAAAAATAACTTAAATCAGAATCAGAAAATCTGAATCAGAAAATGCTTCCCATCGAAGAATATACATGCAATCAAACTATGTTATTCAAAGTATTTTGGCATTAATTCATCTGTCTCAGCCAGATAAATAAGACAGATCCAACATGGATGGGTTGCATGACTTACCATCATCCTCGAAATCTATGAACAAAACTTGTAACTTGCCACGTAAAATAAATAAGGATGCACTGATGTTAAAATTCTGGACAGCACCGATAAGCAATGATTGTTGTCATATTATGGCTGTTAATCGACCATATTTATACTATTTTGTTGAAAATTAAATTTAAACTAAAACTATTAAAAACTAAAATGAATCACTTTAAATGCAAAAATTAATTCAGCTGTCACCTTACACTGTGTATCAATGGAATATTACTAGTGTTTTTAAAGATGTACTTTGAGTGGCAGGTGATGGGTAAAATACCAATCAATTAAAAAATGACTAAAATCAGCTGATGACCAGTATGTTACAGATATAAGGATATGTAGTCATTTATCATTGTTGAAATTTTGCTGATGAAATCCAGTAATCTCAATCAGAATTTGACAAGTTTTAAGTTGGTAACACAAATTTGCCATACTGACCAACAGAAATCTGCTTGGTTTTAAAGTGACATCAAATGCATCAAATTTGACCCAAACTGCATTAAATCTAGGTTCACTTGCAACATAAAGTCTGGGTCCTGCATTACACTTTCACAAAAATTGCAGGACCCATACATTGGAACCCATTTTAACGATCTAAGCACATGATCTGAAATGCATGGCGCAGGTGCACTTAGGGTGTGTCCGAATCCACTTTTGCTAGTTTAACGACAGAAAAAAGGTCGGCGCACCAGTCGGATGGTCCAAAAGGGTTGTACCTATTCTCTTAGTGATTTATGGGTGTGTTTTGGACGTAACATGCAATAAACCAATCAGAGTCTCATCTCCCATTCCCTTTAAAAGCCAGTTGCGCTTGTGCCATGGCGGTTTCGCTATTTACATGGCGGAATTTGCAAGAGCAAAGACTGAACGCTTCTTCAGAGAGGAATGTTTGTTTGCTGGTGCGCGTCCCTACTGGGATACCCACTGACTTTAGATCAGGATTTAGTTGGTCAATGGCGCAATCGTTTTCAGTTGCCTCAAAATAGCAATGTGCCGACAATGCGCCTGAACACACCTCGTTATCAGACCAGCACGCCCATGGTCAAACAGATGTTTCACAAGTGCTTTTGCTATTTAAACAACATGGCACTGGACGTGAAAATGATAACTGCGTAGGGCTGAAACTAGCTAAAAACATTTGCGTCGTGTTTCGTCATAAATCTAGAAAGTGTCTCACCCTTGCAGTGGACAGCTACGGCACCCTTGGCGCTCTCACAGATGTGCAGAAAGCATCTTGTGAGGAGATCACTAGGCGTGGTGCCATCTACAAAGAACAAGTCGTGATGTTCAAACCCGGCATCTGTGAAGCGCCGACCTTCATAAATTTTCTTGTTCAGTCGCACAACATCTGTGACATTGTGCTGGCGGAAGTAGGAAAAGTACGCTTCTGGAGCGTGGAGAGTATAACCTGAAACAGCCAAAACAGTCATCAGTTCAGAAGGGAAGAACAAATACCAACACATTGATCCAATAACCACTAGTATCTGGTATTTGTTGGGATAGTAACTTTTAGGTGCAAATCTAATGTGCCAGCTTACCATTCTCTATTTTGCTCGTGGGATGAGGTCCACTGAAGGCCAACAGTTTTCCTGGCACAATCCAGTTAAAATCACCATTTTCTACACACTTGTAATGCAAAAGGTGAGAAGACATGCTAAAACATCTGAATTGATCAAAAACATACATGTTAACAACTAATGAAAAGAAGTAGATTTTTTTGCATATGCTTTATTGCTTTTAAGTATTTACAGTAGGACAGCATCCTTTTTCCTAGCGAGCGTCCTGCGTTATAAATTATGGGAGGCACTTATAGTTTGGGGAAGTTCCACTCAAAAGACTAAAATAAATCATAAGCCTGCACTACAAACACTCCTTATCCGTCGGTTTGACTGAATAAACTACATTTTCCTTCATGTTCTATTTTCAGATAGCAGGAGAATAAGACAATGACTGGTATTTTAGTGTGACATGGTATATCACAAATATCTATGGCAAGAGCTCTTTTCAGTCCGCTGCTTCCTTTTCCTTCTGTTTATTTTCTTTTTTCCTTTGCAACAATATGAAAAAAAAGATAACATATACTGCACTTTTGTGGTCTGCTCTCTCGATTTAATTTCCTATATGTTCCATGAATATTCAATTCATGGTCTGTTGTAGTAATTTGTTAATGATTTTACACTTTTAAATTTGAAGGGTGAGTAGAATAATGTCAGCTCATCATACCCAGTTTAAAAAAAATGCTTATTATTATTATTATTATGTTCATTAAATGAACCTTTTGCTGATTGTTTACAGTTTACCAGAAATTACTCCCATAATTCACACAAAGCATCACGGGGCGTTGGAAAAATGTGGATAGACAGTGTCCCTAAAATGAATGAGCACTTAAATGTTAAACTTACTGCATTAGATTAAAAAAAAAAAAAAAAAAAAAAAAAAAACAATTGGTATTTTTGCAGTGACTTCTAACCAGTAAAGTCAGTTTTCCCCAAGTTCACACAGATTAACTATGAACAATGATGAAAGAGATGAAAATGAGAAAGTTTCTAATTGCTTTAGAATTTATCACCTACTTTTTTGTTAAATGATGTGCTTGAAAAGTGTACTACTTCAAAAAAAACCCCACTTGATTTGATATTTTGATATTGAATGCAATGACAGTTATGCAATTTTAAATGTACACTTGTAATGTTACATTATATATATGAGAATTCAAATATTGACATTATTTAATATTAATATATAAAAAGGTGATACCTCATAATGCTCATATTCTTCAACATCAAAATTCTCAAAGTCAAAGAATCCGTGCTGCAAGGCCTAAAGGGAAAATTAATTAAGAATAATTAAGTATAAGTTCTGACATTTCATTAAATAAAAAAATTATGAATTTGGGTCTTTTACTAACTTTACCAACATAACAGAAATTTAAATGAAATATCTTCAAAGGAGACAATTATGCATGAATTAATTTTAGATAAATCCTTGACGCTTAAAAAGACAAACTGCCAAGGTTTTCTTCAGCCCCACATATTCACATCATGTGTCAAGTACAAGTACAGCCATCCAAGTTACATAATATCTCACTGCTCTTCAAGTGCATTCCATTCCTGACAGAAAATTTTCCTGAAACTTTCCACCCACACAAACTAATTTCTTTGTTGTGCTTCCTGTTACTCAGTTATCACATTGTGTTAATGTCTCTTATGTAATTTGTCTAATAGTGCCTGTGCCAATTCTTTCTCTCGTGTCAGATTGAAAAGACAGATAATTGGACTGAAAGCTTATGATCTGGAGATAAAGTGCATTACACGTGTACACTGTCCAGCCTTGATCCAACAATGCTTCGAGAGTGTCACAAACTTTAACCTTTCTAAACATTAATAGATAAAACGGATGGTGCTTTTATAGCAAACGCTTCCCTTTAATACACGTACCTTGCGGATTCCTTGTAAACAGTCTAATATGGTTAAATCATATGTGCAGTTCCCAAAAGCAGCATCTCTATATGGATAAGAAAAAAGAAGTAAATTGATGATAAAGTATGTTCATTAAAAAATATATAGAGATTTTTTTGTGAATTTACAAAAATAATATAGAAGATAATTTTTTATACAACAGTGATTTCTGATCCTTGAATCTGATTGGCTGAGAGCTTTTTCCAGCAGTGCAATATTCTAGTGATAACACTTGCAGTATTTCTCACATTTCACAATATTAGTAGGCAATCACAGATCGCTGATATACATATTGAAAAGCTACGAGTGTAATATCGCTCATATATATGTTTTTGAAAGACTGTTACAAGTCCTGTGCCTGCCCTTCTGCTCACTCTCCACAAGCGGTCGCTCTATTATTATATTGACTTTCACACTGCACAGACTGTTACACTTACACTGGACTTCAGTCCCCACAATCCATTGCACTCATTACACTCAGCTGCAGCCAATCACACACCTTACATAAGCCATGGACTTCCTCTCTGTCAGGGCCGAGTATTGTCTAGCACTTATCGCTCACCTAGTGATAGCTACTCTATGGAGCCAGTTCCCAGTTCTAGTTTCTAGTTCATAGTCTAGTCTTGCCTTGCCTGTTTTCTTGTGTTTCCTGATCCTTGCCTGGTTTATCTCGTCTCGTCTGTCAGCAGCCTGCCCTGGATTTATCATCTGTTTGGATTAACCCTTGCCTTGCCGTTTCGGACTCTGTTTGCACCTCTCTTGGACTACCGCTCGTGTACCTGGATTATCTCTCTGCCTTGCCCTGTTGGATATTGTTCACGGATCGAAGACCGTGGGATTACTCTTTGCCCTAGGATTACTCTTTGTCTTGCCTGTGTTATATCTGTTTGCCATTGTCCGACCCTGCCTGTGTTTTGACCATGTTTCACAATAAAGCCTTGCACATGGATCCGCACGTCTCTCGTCTCGTTTGCCCCGTAACAGAATACTCGACCACAAAAGGATCCAGCGGCTTTTCAAGTGGACAATGGCCAGGTATGGATATTGCTAGACTGTTATTAACCCTCGAACAGGGCTTGATCGCTCGAGGAGTATGTACAAGAGTATTTAGATCTCGCATATTTTTCTGATCTGCCGGACTGTGTGCTAATAGATTTCTTTTGTGAGGGTATTAACCAGCCACTCAAATCACGATTAACCCTTGAAGGTCCCCGTTCGTCTCTAAGTGATTTTATGGACTATGCTTCATTGACTGTTGGTTCAGCGTTCACTATGGGTGTCGCGGAGGAACACGACACCGCACTCAATTGTGTGATAGCAGCCATGCTGGAGCACACTCACAAAATCGCGGCGACAGCGGAGCCCATTCACAAAATGGCGGCCACAAAAACACCCCGTCATGTCACTGCTGCCAGTCAGGAGTCAATTCAATTCACAGTTGATGTTAAAGAACCAAGTCCAGTCACAGTTGATGTTAAAGAGCCAAGTCAAGTCATAGTTGATCATCGTGAGTCCAGTCAAGTCACCGTTGCTCGTCACGAGTCAAGTCACGTCTCAGCTGCTCGTCACGAGTCTCTTCACGTCTCTCTTCACGTTTGACTGATCTGCCAAAGTCTCGTCACGTCTCAGCTGATCTGCCAGAGTCTTGTCACGTCTCAGCTGCTTTACCAGAGTCTCGTCATGTCACGTCATGAGTCAAGTCACGCCTCCGCTGACCTTTCAAAATCTCTTCACGTCTCTGCGGATCTTCCAGAGTCTCTTCACGTCACCACTGACCATCCAGAACTACGTCACGTCACAGCCGATCATCCAGAGTCTTGTGACGTCCTGTCAGTCACACCCAGATATTCAAGGTCAGTGCTCCGATTTACCAGTCTGATTTCCAGTATGAGGGATGCACCGTTGGTGCCTGCACGCGCAGCTGGTATCCCTAAACCCATTCACTCTAACCCTCCTGTTCCTGAACTTATCCCCTTGCCTGAAGCGCTTCCAATGATAGGGATCGCTTTATGTTGCGTTTGGGCTGAGTACACCACCACCGAACTGCCCCGAGGTGGCGGCATCCACTGAAATGTCTCCAGAGGTGGTGGCTGAAGCTGCAGAACCTCTTGGGGTAGTGACGCGCACTGCTGTGTTCTCCGAGGCGACGGCACCCGCTGCAGCTTCTCCAGAGGTGGCAGCTGATGCTGCAGAACCTCCCAAAGCGGCGGTGCTCGCTTCAGCTCCTTTTATGGTGGTGGCGCCCAGCAATGTACTCTCAGCCTGTCGTGTTGTGGTCAAAGAGACTGTTACCACTGTAGAACCTCTGGCGGCAACCGCTGCAGAACCTTCGGAGGTGTCAGTGGTACCCACCTGTGAACTCGCGCTCAGTCCTGTCACGGCTAAGGAGGCTGTCTGTGAACTTTCGCCCTGCCCCGTCCTGGCTAAGGAGGCTGTCTTTGATTCCTCGTTTTGCCCTGTCACGGCCACGGAGGCCACTTTTGAACATTTGTCCCACTCTGAACCAGCCAAGGAGGCTATCTCTGAACTCTCACCCCGTTCTGACACAGCCATGGTGGCTGATTGTGAACTGTCTCTCCGTCTCGTCTCTACCAATGTGTCTAATTTTGAATTACCTGTTTGCCCAGTGTCAGTCACTGAAATGCCTACCAATTCAGCTTCAGTTAATACAGCTAGTTTTGAGCTGTCAGTCTATCCCATCTCAAACCATGAATCAGTTTGTGAACTACCTGCTGGTCCAGTTTCCCTCAATGAATCTGAGTTTGAACTGTCTGTCTTGCCAGGTTCTGTCAATGAACAGTCTGTCTGTCCAGTTCCTATGAATGAGTCTGACTGTGAATCGTCTGCCGGTCTAGTTTCACTCACTGAAATGTCTGGTTTCTGCAAGCAATAAGTCTGATTTTGAATCACCTATCTGTCATATGTTGTTTAATGAGTCCTGTGCCTGCCCTTCTGCTCACTCTCCACAAGAGGTCGCTCTATTATCATATTGACTCTCACACTGCACAGACTGTTACACTTACACTGGACTTCAGTCCCCACAATCCACTGCACTCATTACACTCAGCTGCAGCCAATCACACATCTTACATAAGCCATGGACTTGCTCTCTGTCAGGGCCGAGTATTGTCTAGCACTTATCGCTCACCTAGTGATAGCTACTCTACGGAGCCAGTTCCCAGTTCTAGTTTCTAGTTCTTAGTTCATAGTCTAGTCTAGTCTTGCCTTGCCTGATTTCTCGTGTTTCCTGATCCTTGCCTTGTTTATCTCATCTCGTCTGTCAGCAGCCTGCCCTGGATTAACCCTTGCCTTGCCGTTTCGGACTCTGTTTGCACCTCTCTTGGACTACCGCTCGTGTACCTGGATTATCTCTCTGCCTTGCCCTGTTGGATATTGTTCACGGATCGAAGACCCACGCTTGCCCTAGGATTACTCTTTGTCTTGCCTGTGTTATACCTGTTTGCCATTGTCTGACCCTGCCTGTGTTTTGACCATGTTTCACAATAAAGCCTTGCACATGGATTCGCACGTCTTGCATCTCGTCTGCTCCATAACAAAGACGTTGTGCTCATCAAGGCTGCATTTATTTGATCAAAATTACAGTACACAAATAAGTTGACTAATATTGTGAAATATTATTACAATTTAAAATAACTGTTTTCAATTTGTATATATTAAACAATGTATTTTTTTTCCCTGGGATGCAAAGCTGAATTTTCAGCATCATTACTCCAGTCTTCAGTTTCACATGAACCTTCAGAAATCATTCTAATGTGCTGATTTGGCGCTATGATTTGGTATTATAAATGTTGAAAACTGTTTTTGCTGTGGAATATTTTTGTGGAAACCATGTAACTCTTCCAGGAACTTTGATGAACAGAAAGTTCAAATGAACAGCATTCTGAAATGGATTTTTTTTAACTATTAAAAAATCTTTACTGTCACTTTCAAATTAATAATAATAATAATTATAATTATTATTATTACAATTATTATTATTATTATTATTATTGTTATTATTGTTATTATTGTTATTATTGTTATTATTATTATTATTTACTGACACAAACTTTTAAACAGTAGTGTTCACACAGTAATATATAAAGCTATAGTAATGAGATGTGAGTAGCATGATGACACATGATCAGATCCGATCAGATTGTGATGCTTGTGTTAGACTGTGTGAGCAGCTTCTCACCTGAAGGGCAGGTATGACACATTGGTTCCAGAGATCAGGGTCCGGTACACCTCCTCTGGAGTTCTTTTTAAGTAGATTACCTGCATACAGAAGCGAGATGTCATGACTAGAAATTTCTCTGAGAGACTCTAAAACGAGGTCAGCTGGGTCTACATAGCTCTTGTTTTTCACTGTTCATAATCAGTTAGTTTTTATTGTCTGGGTCTCTCAAACCCTAGAACGTGAGGGTTAAAATCAACAAAATTATCATCTTCTAAGGTTATAGAAACAGAGCTGAACTCACCGCATAAGCACCGATGAGGAAGGCTGCATTGGCTCTCTTTCGTTGGTTGTAACTGGTGTAATGGATGATGCGCTTTCTGGACAGAGTGAAAGACTGCAGACATACGCAACACACATTCATTTTCAGAGCTGTGCTAGTTAAAGGGATATTTCATCCAAAAATGAAAATTCTGTCATCAGTTATTTGCTCTCACTTGTTCCAGACCTGTATAACGTTTTTATGAAACACAAAAGGAGAATGCTGCTTTTCATACAAAGTTTGAACATACTTAAATTGAATAAATGAAAAACAGAAGTTTGATGAATAATAACCTAACTTTAATTCTGTTCTTCACAGAAAATACTGTATTGTTTGAGAACTCTATACGACTCTGAGAACGCAAAAGAATATAGTGCATGATGTGTATGGACCGTTGTTGTTGTACTTTCATGATGTTTTTATGTAATTTTTGGAGCTTGACAGACACGTCACAATTCACTTTCACCCAGAAACGAGTTTCAGTTCAATTGCACTGAAGTCAAAGTTTTTTTTTTTAATTGTTTATTTTAACAAAGTTTAAAAGGAACATGTTCAGATCGTCCAACCAATCAACTTCAATCATCCTGAAGTCAATGGGTTTTTTGACTGTATGGGTTAGTTTATTTTAACCATATTTGTAAGGAACATGTTCAGATTGTCCAACCAATCAGCTTCAGACTAAACCCATATATAGCTGTTTTTCACGTCCATTCCACATTTTCCAGCATCCCTCTGCTATCCCAACTCCTTACTTTCGGCTGGCTCCTACCCAGCCAAGGAAGTCCAGCGGAGTATACTTTGGGTTTGGGCCATGTCTCAGCTTAACCCTTCCCTAAATATGCCTATTCTTTACCCCACGTGATTTACAGTATGTACACGTGAACCCGTGAAATGCCTGAAATGAAGTCTGTGGTTAATGCAAGCTCAAGATATTTTCATGTTTTATAACAAAAAATACTTCAGTAATACCTCTTTGTGATTTTTTTCAAAGCTTTTACTATTTCTTGACTCATCTAACTCAAACTTTTAGGGAAAATGTTTTTAAATAAAGTCTGAAAGAGTTGTTGAAGCTTAATGGTGGTGAAATTGAAGTAATACAACGTGGGGTTTGTTTGTAGTCTACATTTAGCTTCAAAATTCATAAAAGTTTGCGAAGATTATCATGATGAACAAAACATGTAAGAATCAAAAACTTTTGTTGGTAACAGAGTTTATTTTCTGCAATTATCCAAAAGTTAATGGAAAAATCATATTGGGTTTTTGCAGAGGGAAGCAAGTTAATGCTAACTTCGATGTTGGCCTACAAAAATATGTCATCACTGCAGCATTTTATTACATCTCCTTTCATGACTGATGGAAGGAAGAAAGGCAGACAGGTTTGCAACAACATGAGAATTAGTAATTGATGACAGAATTTTCATATTTTGGTTAACTGTTCCTTTAATACATTTTATTACATTTAATTATATTTAAGCCAGTTTGGAGATTTGTTGTTATTTATCTAATAAAAATGGTTAATTATTCATACAAAGATTCAGGGCTAAATAAAGCAGGGCCAATTACACTACACAGAATGGCCCCAAAAAGTATCTAAACATTTACACCAGACTTTAAAATGTATGAATGTCACTGCATTAGTAAACTCAATACCAGACCCAGTTTTGTCTATTTTAAAGAAAGATTAACAAAAAGAAATAAGGTTTAAAACTATAAAACAATGTTATTTTGCTCAAAATGAAAGCAAAAGGTATCAGACTTTTAGCAGATCATACTCTGCTAGACTTGTCTTCATACACTAAAATCACTAAACCACTAATTGGTTAAAACTTAAAGAAAAGCTCTACCATCATTTTTACCATTACTATAACTCAATAAACTTCAGACGTTTTACATTGGAAGAGAAGAATTTGTAGAAAAACTTAGCAAAATTTTGTCCTAACACACAAAATTATCAGCAGCTTTTCTGTTAGGTTTATGGACATTTCCTTAAACCTTAAAACGCGACACAAATTAATACATAATTCAAATTACAGGTAAAATCCCCTGCGAAAAATAATTACAGAAAATTCCCTAATGCAGTGCATTGGACTTTTTACAGACCTTGTAGTTGTTCAAATACTTTTTAAACTCACTTCACATTATAAAGACATACACATATACCGCTGTCAAATCACTAGCCAATTTGGTGGGTTACTTTTCGTAAGTTATGTTCACTCATGCATTTCTTGGGGAAGTTTATGCAAGCCAAATCTGCACAGGTTTAGCGCAAATACTGAACTCGTGAGACATCATGACATTATTGAGTATATTGCAAAAACCAAACAAAACCCAAAACAACAGAGTGCACACATACGTGACGTGGTGATGAAGCCTAATTAGACTTAGTGCGCGAGCGCATTTAGACTGCGTTCTTTCACAGATTCGGTCTGTTAATAGGGCCTATGCATTAAGAATGAGGGGCAGAAATGTATATTTATATATCAATGCATACAGTTAATCAATATCGCATGAAGAGTGCCGTTTTTTCTTAAAAAATCAGCATGGTTACAAATGTGATATTGATTTTATGCAACAGTTCAATAAACAATAAGTCAATATCAAGAGACTCACGTTTTAGACACATTTTCAGTTTTTTTTTTGTTTTTGTTTTTTTTTTTGCTCTATTTCGCCAACAAAAACATTCCAAACAGTAACTTGCTGCCACCTACTGGCGATTTTTAAAGTATCTTTTCATTTTGTAAATAATTTCAAATATCAGTATTCAGCATTTCATGTTTAAAATATCAAAACATTATTTATGCATTTGTAACTGCGGGTTAAAGGATTGCATGTCCCATATTCCATATTCCATGAATTAACACGTGTAAATACATCTAAATGCCACTTCATATGCAACTTCTGCAAAGATTAATTTTCTTGATACTGATTTATTTAATAACAGCCTAAATTTATTATTATTATAATTGACTGATTAGCTGTAAGAATTTGACTCGAAAGATGATGCACACTTTTAGAAAAATGGCTTTATAAAAGTAAAAATGCCAATAAAAGGTAAAAATCAATTTAAACTTATTGGAAAAGATCAATTTCTACCACTGCTGTGAACTGATCGCCACTCAGAATATGAAGAATATCAAAAATTTTAGGAGTCAGCTGTTCACAGCAGTCCTTAAGATATCAGCACAATAACACACTCAGCAACATATCGTCTCATTATCTTTATCAATAAAATCCCAGAAAATATTGATATTATTTTTTTGTCAATATCACACACCCCTGGTTCTAACACAAAATGATTTGCAACGGTTGCTTTGTCACGTACAGTGTAGACAGCCCCCAGCAGGCACCAGACGTCTATGTAACGTCAGGTTGACGTTGGACATGACGTCGGACAGACGTTGCATTTTGGTTGAAAATGAAAATCGGGTTGACGTCAAATTTGACATTGACTTAACGTTGGATTTTGGTTGCACAACTTAAAAACAACAAAATCTCAACATCAGCTGACGTCGGTATTGGACATCAATTTAACATTGACATTAGACGTTGAATTTACGTTGAATTTTGGTCACCCGACGTCGCAACCAAAATTTAACCAAATATCAACGTCTTATGACGTTGTGTGCCTGTTTTGTGCCTGCTGGGCTCAAGCTGTTTGTTTATTTCCATGTTTTTTTTTTTTTTTTTTTTGTGTGTGTGTGTGTTTTTTTGTTTGTTTGTTTGTTTTTTGGCTAGTAGAAGTTATGACTGGCCGATAACTTAAAAATTTAGTAGCCAAATTGGCTGGTGAGTGAAAAAGATAATTTCAATCCCTGGCCATACCCCTTAATCTGTCAACTCCAGATACACAGACAGTCATTAAATTCAATCATTCATGCCAGAAACTTCTGTCCCAGTCATTATACAGACGTGTATAGAGCGCTCTCTACTGCTCACTGCAGGAACTGCGTGTGACTTATTATACAGTCTTGCAAACAAATCTTTATAAATGAGCATTATAAATTTTAGGACTACGGCTGCTGATGGTGAAGAGTTGTGACATATTAAAATTTTACAAAACTGAACCATTAATGGACATTTTCATTAACTTTATAATTCTGGGCCCGGATTTAACCTATCTTTATTTGCAGGGGATTAGCCTTCATGGTTTTCCAGGAAAAGTATTTTCAGTTATCTGTTATATATTCATATGTATATCAAAGTGCTGCACCATGGAATTTTTACTTGACTTTTTTTTTTTTTTTTTTTCTGGAAAACTAAACTTGGTTCAGCAAATCAATTCTAGTTTTTCTAGGCAACCAAATTATTTTGTTTACCGACTAAAACACAATCTTATCTCAGTGATTAAGAATCAATCTAAAGATAAAAATGAAAAACACAAGACCTATATTTGAACAGTAAGTCAGATATGAATTTCTGAGGAAATCCTTGGGAATATAACAAACAGTCAGTGCAAACATAGAATCATTTGATTCAAAGATGATCTTACCTTTAGTTTTTTGTTCAGTTTGCAGCAGTATCTGTATAGCATTGCCAGATTGAGGGGCCCAAAATCTGCATAAAAGCTTGAGACAGAAATGAACCATAAAATCACCTGTCATGAAATATAACAATCAAATATAAGTTATAACAATCAAATTAAATGTGCCAAAAACTGAGGACTCACTTTTCATAAATAAATTCATCATCAGTGCAGAAGAAATGTGTGTTTGCAGTGCTCTTGGGTTTGCTTCTAAGAGTAGCAAAATGCAGACGATCTGAAAGAAAACACAACAGTATAGCCTACAGATTGAGTAAAATCAAGTAAATAATGGTAAATCACATCTAAATCTCTTATATCTGGAAACACAGTCTCTATTTTAGATAATTAGACTAAAAATTATGGTAAAATTTATTTCATGATTAACACTAACAAAATTGTTTACATTAACATGTAATTAGTTAATATACATTCAAACCATATATTTTATTTTCTGCATACGATCTGTTAAGCATTATATATAGTTTTATTTATATTCATGAAGTGTATTACAACATATGCTATGATATTGATGTTATAAGACATTTACATGTGGATTAAGCAGATTAGAAAATAAATACCCTTTATTTTATATAAACGAAACTATTTTTAACTTATTCAACTTACTTAATATTACCTTTGATAAACTCAGACGCTCCGAGCAGCTCATTGTCATCTCCCATTTTATTAAATACTGAAACTTTAGGGTGTTAAAATGTTTCCACGCGTTCCAAAGGGTTATGTTATGTTCCGGCAATATGAAAATGAATGTATTTAAAAGTAAATCCGTTATATAGACAGAAGTAAACACAGTCCTGCTATAACCCACTTCTGTGTCCCATAAGCTCTTGTGTGTCGAATATAGACGGCAAATCCTCTAAATCTCTTCCGAACGCAAAGTGACTTAAAACCATGGTATTTTCCATCAGTTCAGTCCCATGTATGTTCCTGTCCTTCAGTTTTCCCTTAACATTTGTATTTATGGTGTGCTAGCGTCTCCGTGCACGTTCTTCCATCGCTAAAAACTTCAAGGTAAAAGTTAAAGGGACATTGCATAGTAACCACGTGCCACACCACCACACAAATGCGCGTTGCTAAGGAGGGGTTAAATTCGACCAATCAGAGTTGGAGACGCAGTGCCTCCTATGATATTTTGGATTACTTGTGTTATACATTCAGCGACAGAATTGGACAGAAATAAATAGTGTCATTTTTGCGTCCAACTTTGTTGAAAAGTATTGCACACATTATCCAGAAAATGTTAATTAGCCTACATGTGAAATTATTTGTATAGATTCATACTTAAGTCATTGTTAGCATATTCTTCAGTGTTAACAAGTTAACATTAGAGTCTGTTTTAAAGAGGGTCATAAACATTTATGTGGCATAAGCCACCATGATTAATTAACAATTATTTATGATCCAGGATTATTTGTGATGAATATTTGTTATGATGCAGTCAGACATTGCTTTCACTTATCACTGCTATACTGTGATACCAAGCATTTAAGGATTTTATTTTATTATTATTTAAATGACTGAGGTGTGTGTGCTGTCATCTGACCTCTCAGCATCAGCGGCCACACGTGCAGCTGACGTGCTTCTAAAACTCTTAATATGATCAGACTTGAGTCAGCTCACATACAGCTACAGCCTCAAACACCAGCATCCCAATGCTTGTGCATCAGAGCACATATCAGCTTCATTTATCATTAACCATGTAGACCCACATGTATAAACATACAGTGTGTACAGTACATAGTTTATGATATAAATTATGATTTAAAGTAGATAGATAGATAGATAGATAGATAGATAGATAGATAGATAGATGGATAGATAGATAGATGGATGGATGGATGGATGGATGGATGGATGAACAGATAGATAGATAGATAGATAGATAGATAGATAGATAGATAGATAGATAGATAGATAGATAGATAGATAGATGGGTGGATGGATGGATGGATGGATGGATGGATGGATGGCTGGATGAACAGATAGATAGATAGATAGATAGATAGATATATAGATGGATGGATGGATGGATGGATGGATGGATGGATGGATGGATGAACAGATAGATAGATAGATAGATAGATAGATAGATAGATAGATAGATAGATAGATGGATGGATGAACAGGTAGATAGATAGATAGATAGATAGATAGATAGATAGATAGATAGATAGATGGATGGATGAACAGATAGATAGATAGATAGATAGATAGATAGATAGATAGATAGATAGATAGATAGATGGATGGATGCATGGATGGATGAACAGATAGATAGATAGATAGATAGATAGATAGATTTACCTGAGATGTGTGTTATCCAGGCTGTTGGTGGCACCATGATTGGACGTCTGCGCTTGAAGCGCCAGTGCCCCCCCCAGGCCGACACATGGGACATGCCTTCATTGAGGTCCGTAAAGAAAGAAGAGGATACTGCTGATGAAGAATCACGTCCTCATGTTCTCCCCCATATAAACCAGAGGCAGCTGAAACATTTCCTTGTGTCACAGAACAGCAGAAATAAGCTGCATTTCTCCAGAACGCCTCGCAGCTCCACCTGCCAAAGTGCTACGAAACACAGGTAAGAGCGGCTCAAGTGACAGCCTCGGGTTACAGCTCGACTTCAGAACGGCCCGGCTCCAGTGCTGTCAGAGGGTTTGGGTTACTCTCAATTCACAAAGAGCTGGGAATGTCTCTCCTGAATTCTCTCTCTGATTGGGTTTGAGATTCGACCTCTGTGACACGTTCGTATTGTTCTCCATCAATCTCTGTTACAATAAAGTGGCGTGGGATTTTGAGCACTGCGGCAGTCTGGATTATTCAAGGGTCAGTGGCTGTGAGGCAACGCTGAGGTAACACCTGAGACAAGGACATGCTCAGAGGCCAGAGTCCAAATGGAACAGGGTTTCTAATAACAGGCAAGGTCACCCACAGCGTTACGGGAGAGCTTATCAGCACTGTAGATATTTGAGAAACGCTGGAGGAGGAGCTCTTCCACACCAGACGGCGATGGAATGAAAAAATCAGCAAGGTATCTTAAGTGCTGCTTGACATGTGAACATGTACAGGGTATCAGAGATAGAAGTACAATGGCATCTGTAATTATGACATGGCTGACTGGAATGCTTGATTCTCATTGGTCAGTCACCGCAATCACACAATGTTTTAATATTTTGTATAATGACTGCTAAATTGTACATTGTTGTGTTTCCAGGCAGCAACGTCCTTAAATAAAACTATTAAAAATTATTTTTGTTAATTGAAATAAAGCTAAAGTATAATAAAATATGAATATTAGATGTAAAAACTGTAAACATAAAAAACTTGATATTCAAGAAATGTTGGAAAAAATGTTGAACTTACTAAAACTAAAACTGAAATTAAAATAAATTAAATTTAAAAATAAATAAATTTAAAAAAAAACCCAGCACAAATCATTACTAAAATATATACTAAAATTAAAATATACAATTATTTTCAGTAAAACTGAAAAAAATAAAAGCTAATTTAAAATATTAATAGTACATAAATAATATTAAAATAATGCTATTTCCATCAGTGTGGTCTTTTTCTTCTCACATAATAAAAAATGTAAACTATAATTATTAATAAGCGTAATATGCTGAGCAGGATAATATACAGTCTTCCCAGTTATGATTGGAATATAAACCCTGGCATGATGCAAAACTAAACCCAAAAACTGAATTAATTTATATATATATATATATATATATATATATATAAAAGTGAATTTATATATAAATATAGTGCTGTCAAATGATTAATCGCGATTAATCGCATCCAAAATAAAAGTTTTTCTTTGCATAAATATATGTGTGTACTGTGTATATTTATTATGTATATATAAATACACACACATGCATGTATATATTTAAGAAAAATATGTTACATTTATATATTAAATATATTTATATATGATATAAATTGTATGAATATAAATATAGACATGCAAATACATGTAAATATTTTCAAAATATATGCTGTATGTGTGTATATTTGTATATACATAATAAATATACACAAAAAAATATATGTAAACAAAAACTTTTATTTTGGATGCGATTAATCGCGATTAATCGTTTGACAGCACTAATATATATATATATATATATATATAAACTGTAGTTTATTTTGTGATGTAATCATAATTTGAACTGCATAATTTTTATAATTAGAAAGTTAGTCAAAAATTACAAAAAAAAAATTACAAGAGATAGGTGCTATTAAGTTGTTATAAAAACAATGATGATACAATAATGATTACATTATAGAACACTAATCACTTATGTGTCCTTTAGGCAAAATGTCATTGCACAGAAAATGCATCAGAGGAGTGATATTAAACAAGTAACGGGTCAAACAAATTTATAAGCTTCCAGACCAAACACAGCACATTGAATATCCAGTGCACAAACACTCAACCCGTCCCGTGCTTCAACTCACACAGTCAGACCTCATCATCTATTGTCGTCTTAACACATTCATCTGAATCAGCCAATTAAGCAGCAGCTTAAAGGGCTGGAGGAAAAAAAGTTCAGAGTCAAGGCCGCTGTGCTAATCTCACCATCAGAGGAATGACTGCTGAACTGTGAGGGACAGAGACTGAGGTCACCTGACCTCAGCTGTTCAATAGAACCAGACCAATGAGAGAGTGAAAAATAATGTCTGAAGAAACTGCTGATTGAAGCAATTTAAATGTATATCAGAGGGTCTGAAATAATTTTATGGTATAAAATAATTCATTTTTAATATTTTCAAACATGACATAAACCCAGAAATCCTAATCACTGTGGGTTCCATCATGAATTTCCTGTTTTTTAAAAGGATTTTAGCCCTGAGCTTTATTGTACTGAATGTGCATTTGCAGTGTACTTCAAATGGTAAACGTATATTTTAACAAAACTGTACTTGCAAATAATGTAATATTAATGAACTAAAAGGCCACTTAACTGTACTTAAAGAGAGTGTACTTTCATAACTATGTTTAGGTACACTTTTAAAGTGTGCGTTGTAATATTGTCAGGATAGTTCACACACAGTATACTCTTTTGAAGTATTTAAAGTATGCTAAAGTGTACTTTTTCACAAGTGTCTGTAAACATTTTACTAATTTGTAAGTTTCGTTCTGCAACATACAATTACACATTTAAAGCTTTAGGGATTAAGGTTGTTAAAAAATAATAATAAACATGAAAATCTTATGTCGATAACATTGTAATCACAGCACAAAATATTTCATTTTTAAGATACAGCCAAACAATTTTTACATGCTTCAGAGAACTAAACACCCATTGGCTGATTAAGGTAGGCGTGAGAATTATGTCAGCAGAGCGTAACCAAACAAGAGAATTCAAAGATGAGAGATGATCAAAGATGAGCGTGTATGTAATTGCTATCTTTTTAAACTGGACTGCTGCAGGTTTACATTTGTTTGCACTTTCAGTGGCCTCTGGACAGGTGCTGCAGTTTAAACTCTCAGATATTGGAGAGGGCATAATGGAAGTGACAGTAAAAGAGTGGTAAGTTTCTGTCATTTGTCTTGTAAAATGCTGGAATAGATTTTAAAAGGGGTAGTCCACCCAGAATTGGAAATTCTGTGATGATTTACTAACCCTTGTGTTGTTTCAAACCTGTATGTGTTTGTTTCTTCTGCTGAACACAAAAGAAGATATTTTGAAGAATGTTGATAAGCAAGTGTCCCATTGATATTTATTCTATTTCTGTCCATACAATTGAATTCAGTGGGAACCGAAACTGTTTGGTTACCAGCATTCTTCAAAAAATCGTTGTATTTTATATATGGGAAAAAATGCATACAGGTTTAGAAAAACATAATGGTGAGTAAATGATGACAGAATTTTCTTTTAATTTGAGATTTGACCTTTGTACCTAATATAAGACTTACTGGAGTGGCCAAAGTTGGTGTTAGACTATAGGATGGTCTGAAGTGTTTTTCAAGGCATGGGTTCCCAAATGTCTTTGTCAACCAAGGTGCTGAGACATAGAATATTTGCTCAGAGTGACAGCTGAGATTTTAAGTTAATTTTTCAATAATTTAACATTCACATGTTCACGATTCTCTGGTGTTGGTTAATGGTCACATGACATGCAAGTAAATAGATAAAATATTGACGCTTTTTTAGTAAGTGTTTTATTTTGATTGTTTTTATTTTGAAATTGTTATAGGGTTACATGATTTGGCCAGAATTATGTTTCAATTATTTTGTCATGTATTGCTGCTTGAACTGCAATATGATAAGAATTTCACTTTGTAGCTGGACTTTAAATTAGACTCAAAGCTCTTCTTAGTTGTGTGTTTTTTTTTTTTAGGAGCTCAACCAAATTTAATAATAATAATTATCATTATTATTATGTTTTAACTCGAATTATGAAAAATTAAAATAGAAATACATGACTAAATCACTGTGAATCACAATTGTACTGTAAAATGAATGTGTGATAATATTGTAATACATTATTTTACACTACAAGTTATAATACTAATATTTATGTCTAAAATTATTTCAAACTTTCAATCTCTTGCACTTTTAACGTCAAATTCAAGCTTTTATTTTGGCAGAATACAGGTGAAATGCTATAGTAAAAGCATTTATAAACCATCAAGAGGCGATATTTGCATCTTTAAATTGATTTCCAGGGTTTTTTATTTTATTTTTTTTACCTTTGTAAGGGAAATTTTTAAAATGTATGCATATAATATGGCATGTCAAATTCTTACAAATGAAATGTAATCAGTATCAGCAAAATCTGCTGCAGAAGCTGCATCTGAAGTGGCATTTATATGTATTTACACAGACTGTTTAATGCAGCTAAGAGGTGCCATGAACATATTTACACTGGAATTATAATTGCATGAATAGTGTAATGACTTTTTTTTTTGCATTTTTAAAGTCACAATGTGGAAACAGCAACAGATATTTGTGACATTTTTGTGACAGATTTATTATTACTTTAGTTTATTATACTAAAACTAAAACCATAAAAACTTTTGCTTTACTTGAAATAATATGAAATATAAGAAAAATTTTTATTTCAGCTAATTGCCAAGAAAATATTTCTTATTTTTGTTTGGTTTAAAAGAACTAAAACATAATAAAAACAGATGAATGTTAGTTTGTAGGGTCGGTTTAAGCATCTAAATGATTGGAATCATCCTGCATATATCACCAGAGAGATGTCTGCTGTGTAACGGGACGGTCCAGTTATGACTTGATTAAACATAAAAAGAGGTCAATTTTATGATGAAAATTAAACACATACACAGATTAATTGTTTACACTTCTATACAACAAGCTCCATAACATGCACTTTAAAACATTAACACACTGGCATTATCAACACTCACATTTTTTTTTTCTTGCATCAAAATAAATTCATGAATTCATGAAAAAAAGTTACAGCTTTATTGTAGTGTTATTGCCTAAACATTAGAGGTGCAAAAGATATGAGGACTTTGCCAATTAGCATAGCAGTCAGTAAATGGCAATAAATGTTTATTTTGATTAATTATTCTGATTGACTAATATACCATGAGTGAATATTCTAAATAAATTTATGCTGTTGTCCTGCTACTCTGTCTTTATGCAGGTATGTTAAGGAAGGAGTCTCCCAGTTTGACAGCATTTGTGAAGTCCAGAGTGACAAAGCATCCGTCACCATCACGAGCCGTTATGATGGCATCATCCGTAAGCTGTGTTATGATGTAGATGCTATCGCATATGTTGGTTCACCTCTTGTGGACATCGAAACGGACAAAGCACTGGGTCAGTCACTGCTGTGGATGGTATTCTTGATACTGAATTTGAATTGTCTTTCCAGTTCTGTCATTGTATAGTAAAACTGTTTGGCCTGTTGTCCTGCAGAGGGCTCCCCAGAGGAAGATGTGGTAGAGACTCCAGCAATATCCCATAAGCAATCACATCAGGAAATCAAGGGCCAAAAAACCCAGGCGACACCAGCAGTGCGGCATCTGGCCATGGAGAACAATGTAATTTTGAATCGCATCAGGCTGTAGCCACCCACAACACCCTATCATTGTGGCTTTATTGTGTTCTTGGTAATTTGTGATCTCTAAATCTGTCCTCTACTAGATTAAACTAAGTGAGGGGGTCGGGACAGGAAAAGATGGATGTATTTTGAAAGAGGACATTATCAATTTCTTAGCCAAGCAGACAGGAGCTATCCTCCCGTATGAGGTCCAGAAAACCCCATCACCCACTGCAGATACCCCACCCAAAGAAAAAACGCCTGTCATGGCTCGTCCGGTGATCCCGAGACCCGTCTTCACTGGGAAAGACAGGACAGAGCCTCTGAACAGTCAGAGTGTTTATGCATACAATAATTTAAAAACACATCTTCTGTGTTAAGCATATTTTTAATTTCTGGATTTAAATTATTTTTTAATATTTAAATTTTATGTGGGGAGGTAAAAAAAAAAAAAAAGAAGACAATCTTTGTAAGTAGTTGTCTTTTATTTCTTTTCTTTTTATCTTTTATTATCTACTATTATTTCTTAAATGGTGTGACTCCCAAAACATTTAGTGATATTTAGGAATGAACAATTCATGATTTTCAATACTTTGAAAAATATATTAATATGCTTTGTTGTAAATGATAATGTTTACACTCATTCGATGCGAGGAAAATATGTTTTTACTGGGTTATACCACATGACATTTTCAAAGTTTTTAAAACCATATGCAGCAAACATGAATACAAAAAGTATCTGTATAAAGGATAACTATAAGATAAATATATCAATGACTACATTAGTCTCCACACCAGTGCTCAAATATTTATGTGCACGTTTCAGTTTTGCCATCTGTTGCTTTAAATACTCAAGCTATTCAGACCCGTTCACACCAAAATGATAACTGTAATGCTAGCTATATTAGCATTCACACCAACGCACAATAATACTCGGCAGTGTTGGGTAAGTTACTCTAAAAAAGTAATTAGTTACTAGTTACTAATTACATCTTCAAAAGTGTAATTAGATTACTGTACAAATTACTCTCTCCAAAAAGTATTTAATTACTTATCACTAATTACTTTCTAAATCCTACATCAATCTTGACAAGTTAATGATGCAAGGATAGACATGAAACGGTTCTTTTAATTCTTTCAAATAAATAACAGATAAATACATGCATTATTCTGCTCACACTTTAGATTAGAGTCCAATTCTCACTTTTAACTAACATTTAACTATGACTTGTGCTTCAATATACTCCTAATTACTGCTTATTAATACTTAGTAAAGTAGATGTTAATTTTAAGAAGGAATTGGGTAGGATTAAGAATTTGGAATAAGGTCTTGCAGGATAAAACATTAATATGTGCTTTTTAAGTAATAATAAACAGCCAGTAATATTCACACTAATAACCAACTAGTTAATAGTGAGAATTGGAAACTAAAGTGTTAACAATATTCTTATTACCTCACCAAAGTATTTTGATGTTAAATCCACTGTTGTATTGAATATAAATGTTCTACAGTCTATACACAGTATTAAGTTCAATTACAGAAGAAGTAACTGTAATTAAATTACAGAAAAAATAAGAGTAATCCCTTACTTTACTTTTTCAAGGGAAAAGTAATTAAATTACAGTAACTAATTACTTAGTAATTAGTTACACCCAACACTGATACTCGGTTTATATAATTGTGTGCTGCAGTTCTGTCATCTGAAAATACTCAAGCTCTTGAAAACCAGGTGGATTCTGATTGGCTGTCAATATTTTCATTGTCCATCAAACAGAAAAAATCATTCTGAAAGTGATCCCAGTGTTGTCGTTTCTCTGTGTTGTTATTGTCTCAGTTGTGGTGTGGACATCAATATTCTCACAGAATTGGAATGATTATTAAAACTTTAAAGTTATAGTTGCGAACGGGTCTTAAGAACTGGCCATGTTTTTTTATTTAATTTTTTTTTTAATTGGCTACACTCTTATTTTTCAGTGATTCACATGTTCTTGATTGGCTGTCTCTTCCATATGGTCTTGAACACAGGTTTCCAGAAGGCCATGGTGAAGACCATGACTGCTGCTCTGAAGATTCCTCACTTCGGTTACTGTGATGAGGTCGACCTGACGCAGTTAGTGTGGTTACGCTCGGAGATGAAGGATCTGGTGGAGTCTCACGGTGTCAAACTCAGCTACATACCTTTCTTCATCAAGGTGCTCTCCTGTTACCTTCCACCACTGCCACCTGTTTCTATTCAGACACATTAAAAATTGATGGACCATCACGCTATCAGATCAAAGACTTTTGAAGACATGGAAATTGAAAATAAATTTAATAAAAAAATTATAAAACTTCAAATAAAAAATTATAAAAATAATCATGAATGGCAGGAAATGTCAGAGAGATTAACTGATCAAAATTTTTTTTTTTTTTTTTTTTTGAATATTAAAGGGATGGTTCACCCAAAAATGACAATTCTGTCATTTACTCACCCTGAATTTGTTCCAAACCTGTTTGGAGTTTGTTTCTTCTGTTGAAGAAGATATTTTGAATAATGTGGGTAACCAATCAGTTTCTGGTACTCATTGACTTCCATTGTATTTTCAACCATTTTCATAGTTTTTTCAACCATACCATGGAAGTCAGTGGCCAGTTACCAACATTCTTCAAAATTTCTTCTTTTATGTTCAACAGAAGTAAGAAACTCATACAGGTTTGAACCAACCTGAAGGTGAGTAAATGATGACATTTTTTCTGTTTTGGGTGAACTATTCCTTTAACTTCAGGTGTTTGAGGTCAGATTATAATTATGGCTTGTATTCATACTGTTTTGTTCAGGCCGCGTCACTTGGGCTCTTGCAGTTTCCTGTCCTCAATGCCTCTGTGGATGAAGGCTGCCAGAACATCACATTCAAGGCAAGACCAACCCCAAAACACTTCAGTCACATCACAGCCTTTCATTTTGAGTCCATGGTTTGCTGAAAAGTCCTGAAGAGCACAACATGACTAACATTTTCATTGTTTTGTGTCAATTGTCAGGCGTCTCATAACATCGGCTTGGCGATGGACACTCCGCAGGGCCTCCTGGTGCCCAATGTGAAGAGCGTTCAGGTCCTCAGTGTTTTTGAAATTGCTGTGGAGCTCAACCGTGCAGGCTCTGGGTTCAGCCAGACAGCTGGGCACTGCTGACCTCACTGGAGGAACTATCGGCTCGGTGAGACTCCACCTGCCTGATTTCAGACTTTGCATGCAGATTCCCAAGTCTGCAGTTTTTATAGCTCTTGCGTCACCAAATGGAATTGCAACAATAACTGTGACTAAACAGGTTTCTGAAAAATCTCAGTTTCGTAACGTCATTCGATGCTCGAACAGATTGCAGTTCTTTTTGATGCCACTAGTTGTGCATAAATTACACACTGTATTTGGTCTGGAACACTGTATTACCCTATTTTGGGCCTCTACTGCCGCCTGCCCCTGAATGTTAGGTTTCATGATCATTATGCTGTCATTTTTGAAGAGTCTAAGGGCTTCTTTTATGAGCTGAGCACTCAAACAACAGCAGGCTTTCAGTGGGCTTCTATTTGCGATCTAGCGATGATCAGATCTCTCATCATAAGGGAATTAAAACAGTATTTTTTTTTTTTTGGTTGTTTAGATTGGAGGGCTGTATGCCAAGCCAGTGATTCTGCCCCCGGAGGTGGCCATCGGACCTTTGGGAAAGATCCAGGTGAGCTGCTCGTTTTCTTCACCATTTAATAAAAAAAATATTTGTATTTAAGGAGGTGATTATATTGAATTATTGGACTTAAAAGAAAAAAAAAATGTTTATTTTTTAGTATAGACTTGTCATTATAACAACACATATATGCCTAAATGTTGCCCAACATATCAACAATATCTGAATAGTCAGTGAAATGATACTCACTTTTTTTGTCCCATCTATTAATTTATTCAAAAATACATTAAAAATGGAGCTCATACATACTGTAATGTGAACATACTGCTTGATGAACATGTTTTCTGAATAAACTTTTTTTTTTTTTTTAGACTGGGCATAAAATAAACTCATAATTTTCATTTGATGCAGCTGTGCTGATGTCATGAAAAAAACAACATCATATTAATTAGTTGGGTGTAATCTTTTATTATTATTATTTTTTATTTTTTTTTGCTGAATCAAAGTCATGTGATGCAACCAACATGTGAAAATAAATACACAAACAAGAAATTATATCACAGAGTGAACTCCAAGGTCAAAAAGTCTCTTAAAATATCAGATAATTTGATAGTTTTATGACAACGCGAGATTACCTCAGGTTGTAAAATGTCATTTGGTGCGACTCCATAAAAACTTTTTTAACGCCACTGAAAAATGCATTTAAAAATACTTTTTACTTTATGGTTACACCACATGACATTTTTAGAGTCATTAAATTGATACTTCTCTTCTAATAGTGTAGAAGTTTATCAGAACTATATGAAACCAACATAAATACAGTTCATGAGTTTAAGAAGGGTTTTTTTTTATTTATTTATTTTTTTTTAACCATTGTTCGGCAAATTTCGGTAGGATTTCATTAGGACTTCAGGTGATTGTGATTTTGTGCGAGGGCAACAGTTTTCCCCATGCAGATTTTTTATTGGGTTCACGTTGGTCACGTAAATTTGCCACTTTGATTAACAGAAAGCAGTTTGGTTTAAAAGTGACTTGGGTGTGAGCTGTGCTTCATATATCACTACACTCTTCACAATAAACACTGGACCTTTTTTGCCAGCAAATTTTCACAGAAATTTAGCTAATTCTGCACCTTTAAGCTAAAAGCCGTTTCTCTGCTCTGCCGCAGGTGCTGCCCAGGTTTAACTCCCACGACGAAGTTGTAAAGGCATACATCATGAACATCAGCTGGTCTGCCGATCATCATGTCATTGACGGTGCCACCATGTCCCGCTTCTCCAACCTGTGGCACTCTTACCTGGAGAACCCAGCTTCCATACACACCGCGGTGTGTATACTGCAGTAGACGAGTATTGTCATGTCTGTCGTATTTCCCAGCGTTCTCCTTCGAACACTGTGTGCCATGTGCTTTGATGTATGATATGGCCAGCATACTCTGCTGCGATGTGACCCTTAGTTTAGTTTGTCACCTTTTTCACCCCTGACGAGTTTGCACCCCTGTGTCTTGCTGTGCATCATGCATGGTTTGAAGTCTGAAATCACCTGTAGGTTTTTCTGATGCCTTGTTTATGAGGGACGAAGGCTGATACTGACTGGCTCTTGGACAAACATCTGTACTGTAGCGTCTCATTGTCTGCTGACTTTCTCTGAGACTTCATTCACACAAGCCTCTGTTGAGCAGACAGACAGCCACTTCATCTAAAACCACTTGTGCGTCTGAATGTCATTGTGAAGAAAGGACCATCATTTAACTGTTAAAAGAACAAGTGGACCATCCATGTATAGATTACTAAAATGTGATGGGAGTAAAGGATTTATGGCAAACTTTATTGCTTTTTGCATAGTAAAATTCATTAAATACTGAAAGACGCAATCGCTTTATATGATGAACAGATTTATTTTAGACGACGCACAAGATCTTGACACTCAAACGTTTATGTGGTGTCAGAACAGACATGTTTGAGTGTGTTTAAGCTTCAGTTTACTATATTTGATCAAGGTTTATATATAAATGAAAGCTTAAATAAAAACTGTTCATCATGTAAAGCGATCATGTCTCTTCAAAAGAAGTGGATTAAGTATGGTTTAGTTTTACAATCTCTTCGTTAAGTTTTTAAAGCTTCAAAGTTTTGGTGGAATAGACTTTCAATAGAGAGACAGAAGTCTTGGTCACACTTTATATTATGTGGTCTTAAAGGGATAGTTCATCCAAAAATTAAAATTGTGTCATGTCACAATGCTTCATGTCGTTCCAAGACATGACAGACCTTTGTTCATCTTCGGAACACAAATTAAGATATTTTTGATGAAATCCGAGAGCTCTCTGATCCTTATTTTACGCCAGAGAGTGTATCTTGTAATATACATATACATACATCACGCATATATTTCTTTTACTCTCTGCACAACTCTGTATACATTGGATTGAATTTCATAACTTTAATGTACCTGAAGTGTGCACCAAACATACATTCCTATAGGAATATACAAGTATCGGATCGGGACAAGGTGTCGGCACATACTCAATATTCAATGACTTTGGGGGCACAAAAAACCTGATCGGGACATCCCTATTAATTGTGTTCCGAAGATGAACGAAGGTCTTACGGGTTTGGAACGACATGAGCGTCAGTAATTAATAACATAATTTTTATTTTTGGGTGAACTATCCCTTTAAGAACTAGGTAATAACATTAAATACCTAACAAGACTGGATTTACTGGGAAACTACATGTAAGTTTGAGGTATGGTTAGTTTAGGGGTAAGTGTAGGGTTTGGGTTATAGGGGTTAGCATGTTGGATTACAGTTAGGGGTAATGTTAACAGTGCAACTACAACTCAAGTACTTTAAATGTAATTAAAATGGACCAAGTATGTGTGTACATACTATAACCAGTGGTTAAATACATAGCAGATACAGGGATAGTTCATCCAAAAAGGAAAATTCTGTCATTTACTCGCCTTCAAGTCGTTGTTTCTTCTGCTGAACACAAAAGATATTTTGAAGAATGTAGGTAACCAAACTAGTAGTCAACCATTATAGGTTTTTTGACAGCCAATGCCTTACAGAGCAGGGTGGCTGATGACCGATATAAAGCCTAGATGGATGGATGGATGGATGGATAGACTTATGGATTTTAAAGTCCCAGTCAAAAATGTTATCCTTTAAAACTCATCTTTGATCATCAAAATGACATATTTAAATGTTTTTTTCTTGTGAAAATAATTTTCTCATGCCTTAAAATAGCTTGAATGTAACTCTACACCCTTGCCTCATTTACTATAAGTGGATCTATGAATATGCAAATTAGCCCCGCCTCCACACAGTCACACATCAGCCAGCCAGGGCCTCCAGATCCACTAACTGTAGTAAACGCGACCCAATGGCAAGTGGAAATATTGGTTTAATTAAGCCATATACAGGTGCATCTCAATAAATTAGAATGTCATGGAAAAGTGAATTTATTTCAGTAATTCAACTCAAATTGTGAAACTCGTGTATTAAATAAATTCAATGCACACAGACTGAAGTAGTTTAAGTCTTTGGTTCTTTTAATTGTGATGATTTTGGCTCACATTTAACAAAAACCCACCAATTCACTATCTCAACAAATTAGAATACTTCATAAGACCAACAAAAAAAAAAAATTTTTAGTGAATTTTTGGCCTTCTGGAAATACGTTCATTTACTATATATGTACTCAATACTTGGTAGGGGCTCCTTTTGCTTTAATTACTGCCTCAATTCGGCGTGGCATGGAGGTGATCAGTTTGTGGCACTGCTGAGGTGGTATGGAAGCCCAGGTTTCTTTGACAGTGGCCTTCAGCTCATCTGCATTTTTTTGGTCTCTTGTTTCTCATTTTCCTCTTGACAATACCCCATAGATTCTCTATGGGGTTCAGATCTGGTGAGTTTGCTGGCCAGTCAAGCATACCAACACCATGGTCATTTAACAAACTTTTGGTGCTTTTGGCAGTGTGGGCAGGTGCCAAATCCTGCTGGAAAATGAAATCAGCATCTTTAAAAATCTGGTCAGCAGAAGGAAGCATGAAGTGCTCCAAAATTTCTTGGTAAACGGACGCAGTGACTTTGGTTTTCAAAAAACACAATGGACCAACACCAGCAGATGACATTGCACCCCAAATCATCACAGACTGTGGAAACTTAACACTGGACTTCAAGCAACTTGGGCTATGAGCTTCTCCACCCTTCCTCCAGACTCTAGGAACTTGGTTTCCAAATGAAATACAAAACTTGCTCTCATCTGAAAAGAGGACTTTGGACCACTGGGCAACAGTTCAGTTCTTCTTCTCCTTAGCCCAGGTAAGACGCACAAGAGGAATACGACAACTGTAGCCAAATTCCTTGACACGTCTGTGTGTGGTGGCTCTTGATGCCTTGACACCAGCCTCAGTCCATTCCTTGTGAAGTTCACCCAAATTCTTGAATCGATTTTGCTTGACAATCCTCATAAGGCTGCGGTTCTCTCGGTTGGTTGTGCATCTTTTTCTTCCACACTTTTTCCTTCCACTCAACTTTCTGTTAACATGCTTGGATACAGCACTCTGTGAACAGCCAGCTTCTTTGGCAATCAATGTTTGTGGCTTACCCTCCTTGTGAAGGGTGTCAATGATTGTCTTCTGGACAACTGTCAGATCAGCAGTCTTCCCCATTATTGTGTAGCCTAGTGAACCAAATTGAGAGACCATTTTGAAGGCTCAGGAAACCTTTGCAGGTGTTTTGAGTTGATTAGCTGATTGGCATGACATAGCAAAAAAAATAAAATAAATAAAAAAATAAAATAAATAAAAAGGGCTGTTTCAAACCGCGTTGTGCTTAATTTGGGAAACTACAGTTTTAAGGAGAAAATACTCAGCAATGGTGTTGATAAATTGATTGGCACATGGTGTCTAAAAACATTTAAAAACACCACATAGACAAATTAAACAACATAAAAAAGTTGATTTTCACCACAAGGGGGACTTTAAGATTTTTAGAATTTTTTTTAATTTTTAAAAATATTTTAATATTGTATTGATATTAATATTTAAGAAATTTGAAAATGATTAAAAAAAAAAGTCAAATAAACATACTTCAGATGACAACTAAAAGAAGTAACACTCATTTTTCATACAGCGCATCATGAATATGACAGTGGGCAAATGAATAAGCTCTGCATAGTTTGAAATCACAAGTTTGAAGTTTGTCGATCGAGCGTCTCCAGTGAAGCTGAACTCTGCATTCAATTCGCACGGACCGACCGCGATCATGTAGGGTACAAATGCGTACTTCGCAAGATCTCACAGCTGGATACAACTAAGGTTTGAAATTAAATGTTTATTAGACATTCAAAGATTTGTTTAAATTATATAAATGTGTATTTGCTGACGGTAAACGAGAAAGTATTATAATGTTTGCCTTTCTATTAATAACAATATAAAAGCAATTGTTATAATACTTTGTGTATACTTCCTTTGTGGATTATTAGTCAGACTTCTATCAGTATCAGACAAAACTGTTTAACGGCGACAGCAAACAGTGAAGAGGGAGAAAGTGAGCTTTCTCAGCGCCGCCAAAATAAAAGTGCCGCCTCGAACACATCGGCCAAACAGAAAAACTTACAGGCCGATGTCGATATTTGAAAAATGCCAAATATCGGCCGATATATCGGTTGACCACTAAACCAAATAGTTGAAGGTCCCCACTAATTTCAATAGAATATTTTTTCCTCTTTACTATGGACCTCAGGGGGGAACAGAAACGGACAGAACTTTTTTAATATAAATATGCGATCAAAATCTCTCAAGTTTCATTGAAAACATCATTTATGTTTCAAAGAAAAGCAAAAGTTTTATGGGTTTGGACCAACATGAAGGTGAGTAAATGATGACAGAACTTTAGTTTTGGGTGAAATATCCCATTCAGAATCACAACTGATATATTCAGCTTTCAGTTGAAATCAAAGAGCTTTTAGGTTTGATATTGCACTCAAAAACTGTAATAAGGTGAATCTTGTCAATTTTTCCGATTTAGAAATATAAATCTTAAATGCCAGTCTAACATGAGTAGAAATGCCATGAGAAAACCTCAACAGAGAAACCTTGTTTTTCTTTATTTTTGGTCCAAGCATTTACTTGGGACAGTAGTATATGACATAGTATGTGAGGTGTAGCCGGTGATTCTTTTGAGTATTGCGTGAAAGTACGACTGCGGTACCTCCTGTCTTACATCCATCTCGTTCACAGACAGCTAGGCTTTCAGAGGTACAAATACAGATTCTTGATTGGAATGGATTATAAACCATCATATGAGAACTACCTGGGCATAATCGTTCAGAAACCCATCCTTACATAATTTATCACACTGAATTGAATGTGACGACTTATGCAACAAGTTTTACAAACTGTTCACACAGAAACATATTGTGCTCGTGTGTCAGCCAGAGATTCAGCTGAAAAGAAAAAAGGAAGGTGTTGTTTCTCCCAGAACCTCTGAAACCCTCAGGTGGTCTAAGAATTGGTCAAACTCTGGAAGACACTTGCTGAAAATTATACATAAAAACAAGATCGCAGACATGGAATGCTACTTTGGTGGAATGTAACTGGTGAATAAGATCTGTGTGTGTTTAGCAAGCAAAGGAACAACCAAACTGGATTTCAAGATGATCATATTTAAGAATTAAGGAGAAGTTCTCAAGGAATGCTTCTGATATTTGGCTTGCTCTTAACATGAGCATGACACTTTTAAAGGAAAAGGGTTTTTTTTTTCTCTTTCCGGGTCTACAATGCAGCACCTCTTCAACCTAGATTGACTTTAAGACACATGAAACAAACAAGCAGAAATTCTCATTTGGCATTTTAGAGCAGGCAGCTACGTTGGTGGTTTGTGTTTAAATCAAATGGTAAAGTACTTCAATAAATATTCATCAAATTAGTATTTTTTCTTCAGAGCCACCTGAGGGTTGGTCAAAAGCATGCAAAGGTCCTGGGTAAAGGTCCAAAGTAAATCCTTGCTATAATTAAAAGATTTCCTTTAAAGCAATGTTCAAGGCATCTCTCCTTCACATAAATAACAATGAAATGTACATAAAAAAAAAAAAAAGTATAAATTGCCATTTTGATGAATGAGGGTAAACCAGTCCATGTGTCTGCTACATGAATGACTTCAAACCCTCATCATAAAAGTCTTTAAGGACAAAGTATCCAAACCGACTGATTGATCCCGACTGCTGCAATGACGTGTCCATAGTTTATATGAGTGCGGTCCCATCAAGCGGTTTGTGAAATGACGTATATATACACTGTCCATTGAATTCATTTTTTGTTTCTTCACAAAAATGATCAAGGCAGTAAGGAAGGAATCAAAAACAGTACAGTAACTAAGAAGTGGCTGCTCCTGTTGCGTGTGTGAGTCAGTGAGGTCTCGGTGTGAAATGTGTGTGTGTATGTGTGCGTAGTCAGGCAGCTTTGTGATGGATTGATTGGATAGCTTCTGAAGAGTTGAGGCTCACTGAGGTCTATGGTCCTGTAAAAAACAATTTCTCAAGCCATAGTGGACGCAAGTGTCAGGTGTCGTCATCGGTGTCCTCTATCAGGACTTTGGTGTCTCTGACCTTTGACCTGAAAAAAAAAAAGAAATCCTTGGGTTTCATCAAACTCAATAAAAGCTCATGAGAGCACCTGTGTGATGGCGCTTAGAGGCTTACAAGGTACTTTCCACAAACAGGGTCCGTGATGTCCTGTTACTTTTTAATAAAGGCATAAATCCTTGATTAAAATGGTCTTTTTAATAAAGGGAGAACTATTAAACTTTTAAATGTTTACATTTAATAATAAAAATAAAAAAATTACCTTAACTTACATACGTCAACAGTTCAACCTCATTTTCTAAGTTGTTTTAAGACAGACAAAATTATCTCTGTTACGCAAAATACACATTTACTGTATCGATAAAAACAAACCAACATTTGCTCCTAAACTGCATGACACCTTTATTTAGCTAAATCTGCAACCCTGTTATTCATTCTAAAGTTTGGCATTTAATTTTTTGAATAGAAAATGTTCATTGCTTCAAAATGAAACCACAAAGTTCAAGGTTTTAAACAGTATGTCCCAAATTTTCAGACAGTTAAGTCAACTGTTTTTTGGAAACAATACAAAAAATATATTTATCATAATTTATTTTATTGTGGTTTCAAGCCCTCACTATGGAAAATGCCACTAAAACGGTTGAGGGTCTATGTAAAAAAACTAGGACGTTGCTAGTGTCCCTAATATTTATTAGCATTTCTAGAGGAAATTGCAAGGATAATAAGCTTTTTGATCTTGTATCTAAACTAGTGGTTCTTAAACAGGGGGTTGGGGCCCACTAGGGGGCCTCTGCAAACTTTCAAGGGGGCCTCAAGATGACTTAAAATGATTTAAAATGAGACAAAACAAGCATTAAGATGAGCAAAAACAACTAAAACTCCTGGTTAATAAAAGCTTATTTTAATTCACCCCTTCAACTATTTTTTTTTTACAGGGTTTTCCACTGTAAAAACCACTTCCACTTGGAAAACACAAGATATATAAGGTAGCTTAATTTTAAAAGTATTATTTCTGCAAAAGTTGCAAGTCATTAATAAATAAATGAATAATAAAAGTAAAAGTCATTAATAAATCTTTAAACTCCATAGGCATTTTTTCTAATGAATATACATTTTTTCTAGTCAGCGCTAAAATATTTTATTAAATAGAAATGAGTAAAAATATTTTTAAAAATCCTTGTTCTTAATTTTTATCCAGTACATCACAAACAACTGGAAAAGCCAGGTGAATTCATTGGTTAAAAAGACTAGGATTCCTAAAAAAAAAAAAAAACATTAATTTCTTAAAACTTCTGGACTCCTGAAATGTAAATGTAACAGAAACTAGGCATGTCGGACTCGGCCATCGAATATTGTTATGGACAAAGGGGGGATTCAAAAAGATTGAGAACCACTAATTTAAATCACTAATTTAAATCTTCCTGAACAAATCTTTTTTTTATGTATTGATTTCTGGATTTGTGTCTGAGGCTGAGCGTACTGGGAGGAGAGGCGTGGTCTTCTCAAGGACATGCTGTAGCTTCTCTTCCAGTTCTTCTTTCCCTGTCTGTTCCTTACGCCATCCTCCTGGTCCATCATCTGCTCCAGCAGCGTCTGATCATCAGCATTCAGAGGCGCTACTGAGATGTCCCGCACAGCTCTGAACTCACCACAATTATTCAGGTGCTCGTTCTCCAGGCGGAAGAAGTTCCAAACAAAGCGCCTTAAAACAGACAACAGATTATGGGTTACTTTAGAGAAATGGTAGAAATGGTTAATGAGTGTATGGATATATGCTAGTGTGCTCACCTGAATACCTCCAGTGGTGCAAGGACAGTTGCCAAAATATCAGAAATGTTTGGGAATGTAGTCACAATCCCAAGAGAAAGTGGAATGGTCCACGCAAAGCGTAATATTACATCTTCTATTATGGCACAGTAGTAATAAGCCTGTTCAAAGAGAGCACACAAATCAACACAATGACAGTGTAAATGCCGTGAAGGGGACTGTTCTCTTTAAAAATATTTAAATGGTAAAATATGAAAACCAACAGTGTGTGTATTCTTACTTTCTGTGGATATACAATCTCCTCTCTGAGGAGGGTGTTCTCCCCAGCGTTACGGTCAAAAAGACCCCAGTCCATCTTCAGGTCCCACAATAAGGTGTAGCAGGAGTTAATGATCTTGCAGGCAATTAGCAGGTAAAAGAAGACCTGACCTTCTGGAAGAGCTAATGATAAAGAGGAAGTGAGAATATTACAGATATAAGAAAACACAGGACTGTACGCTTAGCTGCATGGTGTTCCTCAAGGTTCGGTGTGTTGTCCGCTTTTACTTTGTAAACAACATCATCAACCACATTCTACCTGACAAAGAATGTCTTTTAGACTTGAGTGGAAACAAAAAATATCATGTTGGGTAAACAAAGAATTTCAAACAATATCCAAAGCATCTGATGTTCAGGTAAAGAATGTAACAGCTCAGGTGCTTACTTTCGTGCGTCTTATAGAGCGCAGAAAAGATGACCACAAAGAAAGTAGTGGAGTATTTGCCAGCATTGGCCAGGTGAGGGAAGGCACGCTTTGTGTCCCTATAACGTCTCAGGCACTGCACAAATCGGAACCAGGCAGGCAAACACTGGATTACAGCTCGTACTCCATATGAATATGAGTGACACATCCCTCCACCTGATTTGAAAGAAAAAAACCAAACCTCAACCTGTCATCAAAAACTGCCAAATAAAAATGATTTTAAATCTGTAAAGACATTAATGTGCATCTGGATACCGTCTTTAATCCACAGCTCCCCCTCAGACTTGGACCAGTTCAACTCCATGCTGTAGAAGCAGATCATGTACTCCAGGTCCATCAGAACCACAACTAGAGAGTTGAGCTGGTCAGCCAGCCAGAAATCGGCAAACCCCACTCTGTGAAACGGCGCTGTGACCACGCGAAACTATGAACAGAAAAAGGTGGACAATAAAGCAGGAGAAAAGATGAGATGACCAACTTAATCAACGACTTACAAATGGAATATTAAAATGTCTCATAAAAGTTTGATAAATGCTCTTGTGTGTTATGACATTCTCCTGGCTCTTACCAGTAATTTGAGTAGCCAGAAGCGAGATTTGTAGTAGCACGTTTTGAAGGGGTTGATAAGGAAGAAGAAGAAGAACCCATAGAGAGCTAGAGGGTTCGCTTGTATAGGGATCATTGTGTACTTAGCGAAGAGGCAGGACAGAATACTAACGCACCAAAGAACTCCAAGGAAACCAGCAATCTGCACAAAAACAGATAGAAATACATGTATAAATCTGGTTCTTTTTATTTTACATTGTTTTTAGCCTGGCAGGAAATTTGACAGGAGCTCTGCACTGCTAAATCTCTAAATGTATAAAGTAGCTGTCAAAATAAATCTGAGGGATCTCTGATTATTTGGAACACACATACAACTGTTCTTTTTTCAAAAACTTAAAAAAAAAAAAAAAAAAAAATCTGTAAATTCAAATGGAATCAAGGACTAAAAAATGAAGAAACAGCATTATATTTAACCATCTCTTGCCAATGCCATACAAATTAATTACTTTACAGTGTAACAAACACTGTAATTCTATAGTGTTATATTAACACAAGTCTTTACATATCTTAATTTCACAGCTGTGAAATTACCTTTTTATATAAGAAAAAAATAAAAAAATTAAATAACATTCATTTTATTGTTCTGAACCTCACAGATTTCTTATTACCTCAAAGAGATGCTGGTGGGACAGGTTGTTGCGGGGGTTGAGCTCGAATATTAAGACATGGTTCACTCCAGCCTGCCTCCATCCATATGTGTTGATGCCCAATAAAAAAAGGAACTCGATGAGCAGGAAACCACCCCGATAAATTCTCACCAGGGGCCAAACATTCTTCTCCTCTCCGCTAACAAGTTTTACCACACCTACATTTGTGCAAAAAAATATATTTGTCAAAATCCTCAAAAAACATTATGATCACACGGTTACATTAATGTTGTTATATGTCTTTGATCTGATAAACGAACTTTAGAGAAGGGGAAAATATTAGATCTTATAAAGTAACTAAAGGCAAACTTTCATTAAAATAGCAGTTTTCGAAAAAGGCATATGAGAGGTTATATACCTGTGATGATGACTGTGACTGTTAAAGCAACGAAGACACCACAGTAGAGTCCTACTCTAAAAGTGGTCCATGCTGGGGCAGGCTAAGACAAAGAGCACAGGATTGTGAGATGTTCATGTCTTGTTAACAGTACTAATGAAAGGTATTTTAATAAAAGTCCTACTTGTGCTGCTCCCAATGGGGGCACTCTGAGCCTCTTCATGGCTTTCTGTCGATCTCCTCCTTCCAACTCTGCGGTAACAAGGCCCTGGGGATTTGAGAACATACTGTCAGAATAACTAACCACTGTGGTAGTTTGACCAGACAATCACAATTCAATTGTTCTTTAAAGCAGAGAGAGTTTTTTTTGTTTGAAATCCTTATACTTTAAGTGGAATAAGTCATTTGAGTGTATGGTACCTCGGTTTCAGAGATGAGCTGAGTGATCTTCTTACAGGTGTAAAAAGGAGCCACTTCAACATGGGCCACACGCCAATCAGCGCCTCGTGCCGTCTCAAAGATCTTGTCATGTTTCTTTAAAATCTTCCGAAAGCCTGTGAAGTTTAGATTCTGACAGAGAGAAACCATTAACACTTAAAATGAGATCGATTTCAAAGAACGGCCAATCAGAAATGAATAAAAAACAGTTTGATACTAGCTGGATTATACTCAAATGGGAATTACTGAAAAAGCAACAAGAGAAGGAATGAAAAAGTTATCATGTGCACAGGATTCCATGTAGTCCATTCCACCAAATATCATGACACAATTTTCAATATTCAAACATTTTTAAAACATCTAAGGCTACGTTCAGACTGCAAGCAAATGTGGCCCAAATCCAATTTTTTTGCCACATTTAAAAAAACTATGTGAACAGCCAATCAAAAAAATCTAATGTGAGCAATCTATCGGAACTGAGCACTAAAGCTTGTAAACTGTAGCCTAATAGTGTTAATAGTGTTTTGCATGCATTCAGACCTGGTAGTTCTGCAGCAGGATGAGGCTGAGGTAGAACTCGCTGAAGGCCAGCTGCAGGTCTTTGATATTGCGATGTTTGCAGCGCTCCTGCTGTGACAGGTGGAAGACAGTGCGACGACGGCGCAGAGCTGTGGCTCGACTGCTCTCTCGCTGTGCGTCCAGAGATGACTGCAGCTCATTCTGCAGTGTGGCGAATCGCCGCTGTGCTTCTGCAAGCTTCTCTGTGTCCCAAAAGAATGGAAACATTATCAGCATGTGACGCAGCTGGAAGGATGGAATGCATATTTCTGGTCTAATTGTGAATGTCATGTCATGTCCAGGGCTCCGTACAAAAACTTTATATGCGTTGCCTTGTCTAACAAGCACAAACTGTGATAATGTTGAATTTGACGAGCAATAAAGACTAAAATCCATGAGATGAAATATTTCAATAAAATAGCTCCTGCACAGAGAGTGATTTGTCAACAAATCACTTGTTACATAAACTGACATTTACTGATTGAAAAAAAGTTATGCTGTAAGGCTTTCTGTAACAATCTGAGTAACCAGCCCACAAAAGCAAATTTATGGGCTCCTACAGCTCCCTCATTCGGCATGAATCCAAATGTTTCCATGGCCACAATGTAACACTTGACTGCTAAACTATTTTTATTTTGTAAACAAAGATTTGTACTTCACTCGTGTTCAAACATTCACATCAAAATATTCATATGCACAAAAATCTTTTGCAGTACCACCATGGTGGGGTGGCTATCAAGCTAACCCACAAAGCCCTATAACACATTAACTTTAAAAAAGAATCATGATTGATTATGAATAATCTCTGAGCCATTGGTTAGACAATAAACAAATGGTCATGGGCCAAAATGAGAGTAAGAGAACCGTGTGAGTGAGAGAACAAGAAAGCAGGTGGTTATTTATTGGGATATAAAAAAACAACAGCAGTCCTGGTTTAATGCCAGTCCTGGCTTTGGCTCAGGACCTTTAATGTCTGTTTTCACAAAGTTAAATCTCTGTGTGATGGGTAATCTGTCACTGTAAATACTAAAGCAGACAGAAACTGTGTGCTTCACAAGAAACACAATTAGTTACCTGAATAGAATGTGTTGATTTTGGCCAGCTCCTTCTCACATGTTTGGAAGAACTTCTCCTCAAACTTGGCATAGTATCTCTTGACTGTGTCTTCATCTGTGACTAAAGGATGAAGCAAGCGTGAAAAAGTTATTCAGGAAAACACACACACTCAAAAAACAAGGAGACAGGTAATATACTGAACAGAAAAAGAAGAAAATAAACTTTGTTCTCTCTTGCAGCTCAAAGACCTGAGGTTGTGTGTATACCAGTGGGAAAGAGGAAAAAAAGCAGTGAAGCTTTTTCTGCAGAGCAGCACATCAGATTCACACATTGGACCTTGTGAATATGACCTCTGGGTCTAAAAAAATCACTGGCTAAAAAGTAAAAGGTTCACACACTGCTCACAGAAAATGTTCTTCTTGTTCATTTCTGTGAAGAAATCTCAAGGACAGGAGTCTGGATATCTTTGGATAGGAAAAGTCATTACAAGCATTTAGAGAAGATTCAAATGAACCCTTTTGTAAGTGAAATCTGATTCAAATAAGGGTCAAAACGGCATGAATAAAGTCATCGTCCAGGTTGAGAACATTAAATTACTCAGTTGGGCCAACTGAGGATACCCTTTTTCAAGTTAGCCTTTGAATATTTCTTCACAAAACACAAAAGAAGATATTTTGAAGAATGCTGGGGTGGAAACAACACTGAACAGCACACTCTATGAAAACACTCTATAAAAAAAAATATTTGTTTTGCATTATGTATTTGCAGTAAAAACTGTAATATTGTGAAATATTATTACAAATTAAAATAACAGTTCTCAATTTTAATATGTTAAAATGCAGTATTTCCTGTAATAGCAAAGCAGAATTTTCATCAGTCATTACTCTTTAGGGTCACATGATCCTTCAGAAATCATTCTAATATGATGATGTGGTGCTCAGGAAACATTTCCTATTATCAATGCTGAAAACAGTTGTGCTATTTAATATTTTTTGGAAACTGTGATACTTTTTTCAGGATTCTTTGATGAATAGAAAGTAGAAAAAAAAACAGCTTTTATTCAATTTTTTCTAACAATCAATTTAATGTGTCCTTGCTGAATAAAAGTAAGAATATCTAACTTTGAACATTAGTGTATCTTCTTTTGCATTCTGCACAAGAAAGAAGGCCATACAGGTTTGGAATGACATAAGGGCGAGAAGACTAAATGACGACAGAATTTTCATTTTTGGTTGAAGTATCACTTTAAGGAATCCCTGTATAATTATTCTGCGTCATGTCTTTCCAAGATCCATAGTCTGAGAACCAAGAGTCAAGACTAATTAAGTCAGCATGGTCTTAAATCACAATAATCATAACAGTTCACAGGTCATGACTTCAAACTTTTGCAGTTAGGGGGAATGTGAAGTTTCTGTTGACTGTAAACTTTTGACACCATAGAGACGTAACTGCATGATATTCCCCTCTGAGGGACAAAACACAGAACACAATGACAGTAAGTCTGGCTGATACTGTCCAGACAGACAATGAATCACAATGAATCTCAGGACTCTCAGACTTGGGAAAATGACTCATGGCTTGAAATACCTGCATCATTTTATCCTAAGAACATTTTAGGAGCATTGCCTCCTAAATTTGGAGTTTCACAGTGGCGTACAGATGCATTTAAGAGTAACTCTTAAAACAAAGAGGCCAGTGAAGAGAATATCGTTACATGCGTGTGTGGAATCCAGAGCGAAAAAAATTAGGAAAGAGAGGGAGGTTTACTTTACGCACATTATTACTCATATTTCATCTACCAAAGCTCAAGTACTGTGGTCTGTATGTGGTTGAAAAACACGTGTCATCTGACGAAACTAAAACATGACTCTCAGCTGTGATCCTTGAAACATTAGACTCACAAAACAACCCACAATCCTACACTTCCTCAACAAACACTGTTAGTCTATTAGGTTTATCTCATAAATTAGCGATGTTTCAATCTGCCAAGAATCATTAATGTGCAAGTTCTATTAGGTATATAAGATATATAAGGAACTGCTTCCTTGATCAAAGTACTAAACCACAGCTGTCACCAACAGAGAGTTCAAAAATTCCTTATGGGTCAAAAATCTCTCTGAGTAAGCAGTTGACTTATCACATGACACTTATCAGTTACTATAAAACCATCAAGTAAACATGTAAGAAACAGTTTGGGTTATGATGGTCATTTGAGGTTCAGTGAGTTCATTATTGAGTAAAAACAAACAAGTGAAAGAGTGAAGATGATTCTGGGTTATTCTCACGCTAAACTGTTTGATCTGCTCTGATCCTGTGTTAATACTGGATTACTCCAGCTCTACAGCAGGGAGTCCCTCTCTGCACTGGTTTAGGTAACCCTCCCCAGTGAGACCTTCAGCTGGGTCATTGTGTCTGGCCTGCTATGAAAGCACACAGCTCAGTTTCATATCAGCTCTGCAGGGATGAACATTACACAGCTCTCCCTCTCTCAGCTGAAGCACCTGGGAGTGAAAATAAACTACTTGAGAACTTGTGAACTGAAATCTTCCAGGGAATGCATGACCTTACAGAAGTACCCTCTGTGTTTATTTAAACCTAACCCTACCTAACACACAACAGTTCTGGACTTTGCTGCTTTCTGTACTTTTGACCAGTGATTGATCTATGTATCAGCTACCAGGTCATTTTTACATTACTGGCCGATAACAGTATCTGCTTTGCATTGGCCACTGAAAAGCCCATATCAGGGAGCTACTTCTTTTGTCATTCCAGTTCAGTGATTAAATTCACACAAAACTAGGGCTGCAACACCTAATCAATAAAATCGACAGCACAAATTATTGACAACAAATGTCACTATTGATTAGATGGGAGTGTGCCCTGTGCATGGAGAATATTCTTCAATTACATAACTTTACAGTAGTGAAAAACGCATTTCTACGAAAAAGCACAGATGGAGAGCAGTGCAAGGGTTCAGAAATTGGTCCAAAACACACTGATGATACATTTATTACATTTGATACATTTTGGTTTAAAATTGACCATATTGTAAGTATTGATAGTTTTATAGTAAGAGTAACTGTAATGGAATAAAAATGTGAACCATAGCATACATGACACTCATCCACTGCTGTTCAAAAGTATTATTCATCAGTAATACTTTTATTCAGCAATAACACCTGATCAAACTGATCAACGGTAAAAACATTTATAAGGTTACGAAAGATTTCAATTTCAAATAAATGCCGTTCTTTTGAATGTTTTATTCATCAAAGAATGTTGAAAAAATTTGCATGGTTTTCACAAAAATATCAAGCAGCACAATTATTTTGATAGTAATAAAAATGCTGAAAACTCAGCTTTTCATCACAGGAATAAATTACATTTTAAAATATATTAAAATAGGAAACTGTTATAAAAATATTATTAAAAATAGTATTGTAAATTGTATTAATATTATTAAAATATTACAGTTTTAACTATTTCTGATAAAATATATGCAGTCTTAGTGAGAATAAGTGACAAAAAAAAAAAAACACTGGAATTTTTTTTAACAACCTCAGATTTTTGAACAATATAGTAAGGTACATATATTTATTTATTTTTCTGTAAGCAGAATCAAATGATTTCTTTAATAAAAGTCAGGAAATAAAAAAAGTAATTTATTCAAAAAACAAATAATAATAATACTTGTCACTTTATCATTGTCAATTCTCTTTTACTTTATATCTTATGGTACTATTGTTTGTATTTATTGTTGTCTTTAGTCCTACTGACTGTCTATTATATATGTTAGTGTAGTTTCCTGAAGGAATCATGTTTCACTTTTTATCCATTGGCATGCAATGTGCTAAAATGACATTGAATTAATCGTTAGGTAAAATGCACTTAGATATTACACAGCTTTAAAAAAATTGTGGACCAGGACGCAATCTCCATTAAGAAATCTAGGGACTATGATCTCACTCTTAAGACTGTGAAGCACTGCCAAGTAAAGGCAGTCATAATCACTCACGTAACTTTGTACGCAAACACTTAAAATTAGAGGTTTATGACTTCAAACACCTGCACCATCAGCCCTTTCCGATATCCGTCATCAAGAAAAATCAGCATCTTATTAACGAAAAACCCTCGTCATGCAGGTTGCCCTCCAAAATAATAGCTTTACTTAAACAATCCCATTAGCTACACTTATCACCACCCATAAAAACCACAAACTTTGACAGAAGATTACAGTTATTTCTAGATAATAACAACTACCATCATCCCACAGCTTAGAAAAACACTCAGTATGCAGGTTTATGGCACTGTTGTAGGAAAAAATGTTCATCTGGACATGTGTTTGTGTGTGTGTGTGTGTGTGTGTGTGTGTGTGTGTCTGCACGCGCTGTAACCTTTGGAGGCAAATCACTGCTTAGCTGAGTGCCAAAACAGTCCTTCAGAAGTTTTCATCAGCTGTGGGTCTTGAGCTGAACCCCAGGAACTAACAGATAGCATGACATTACAACCGAGACAAAGGTTTTCTTTATCACCCATGTTTAGACATTATAATCTGACAAAGCAATTCAATTACACACTGTGCTAAGGATAACTACACTTCACATGTTCACTGTGGTGAGGTAACCTTACACTGATTTTAGGTCAGGATTTGTCATTTCCAGTTACTGCCATTAAGACAGGATGGAACAAACCAAAAAAAGACATTATTTTATTTATTTAATTATTATTTTTTTTTTTTATAGCTATTTGACTAGTACTGTGGACTGCCAGATGGTAGTCAAGTATAATGGGACAGAAGTTCCTATGGTGTGATGCCACTGGGATTTTTTTTTTTTTTTATTATTTTTTTTTTTGAATCTCTGGTCTGAAAGTTGTATCCACTACCTATAGAAAACACCAGGCTAGTAAGCATCTGTATCTTCACTGTAAAATGTTACTGTAAATTTACAGGTGCATTCTAACAGTATTATACTGTATTTTCATAAAACAGTAATACATAATACATAACATGTCAATAAATGTACAGTAGTATTCTGTTTTTAACCCTCTTCATTTGTAATTCAGTATCATACTGTAGTGATATTGCATTGAGAATTATTTTTTTTATTTTTTGCACTTATAAGTTGTATACACTTCTAGGTCTAGCAAATACATTTTAACTGCTCTGTTTTAGATCTACTCTTCAGGGTTTAATGCGATGATTAAGACATCTTAACAAATTTGTGTGTAGTTTTAAGCTTTTGTGAGCATCAATTTGCCTGTGACGCAGGATAAACGGATGACATAAATTGGGGGTGGGGGGGGGGCCCTTATTCATTGGTGATTAAAGGGGCGATCTTGCTCAAGCCTGAAACGTAAGCAAAAGACAGCAAATTATCCTGACATCGAAAAACATTTTGTATCTGCTGAAACTGCACAAGCTGAACCTGAACCCAAAACACAGAAGCTCGAGTAGCAGAGACACTAACGTGTTTTTTTTTTTTTTTTGTACAAACACCAGAGAATTGCAAGCAAAGCAATTTCAGAGTGTAACGGTTGATGGGTTGTAAATTGTGATAACAATGAGGCTTTACAATGAAGTTCAGTTTAGTAATGCAAGCGTATGCGTATATGAACTAACAATGGTCAACAATGTATTACATCAGGGTATTTTTTTTAAAATATAACTGTTGTAAATATAAATACACTACACATGTATAAATATACTACATGTATAAATCAATATTAACCAAGTTTTTTCATTGTTAGTTCATGATTCCTAATGTATTAACTAATGTTCCTACTGAACCTTATTGTAAAGTGCAAATGCAAACTCAGCTCTGTTGCTATCTGATAAAACCATGACACCTTAAATTTGCAAAACCTGAGGTGAAATGTTGCCTTTCCTCTTTTAATGATTACCACTGATTTTGAGTGTCTGATAAAATCAACTAATTATAACAAATTAAATAAAACCCATCTATCTATCTATCTATCTATCTATCTATCTATATATATATATATATCTATATCTATATATCTATATCTATATATCTATATCTATATATATATATATATATATATATATCTATCTATCTATCTATCTATCTATCTATCTATATATATATATATATATATACATACATATACATATACACACACACACACATATACACACACACACATTATATATATATTAGGGGTGTCAACGTTAACGCGTTAACGCATGCGATTAATCTAAAAATTTTAACGCGTTAATATTTTTTTAACGCAAATTAATCGTTTGATAAGGTTTGACCCCAACTTCTTCCCGTCATCGCAGCGCGGAAGGTTATCTATCATTGTGTGATGAGGGTACAGTGAACCAGTGTTGCCAGGATAACGGTACAAGTGGGCTATTTTGAAAAGCACAAGTGGGCTATTTTGAAAATACAGTCGCGGGAAAAATTACAGAGCCGCGGGTTGCGTTTTTTTTGGGCTACTTTTATAATGTACCGCGGCCGTCCAAAGTGTATATAGACAAATAAAAATGAAAATATATCCTTTTACTAATGTGTATTATACTTGGAATGTATACCTGGCAACTTAAGAACGGAGAGGCGGCTGTAAACATCACAAACAACGTGAGTTTCAGCAGAGCATACATGTTGAGGCTTTTACACAGCAGAAATAAACACGACAACAGCCACTATAGATTATATAAGATAATAAACACACGATTACGATAGGATATGGTTTGTATGTGATTTTTTTGAGATGAATGTGTACATCTATGCTAATTTGCGCAGCGATATAAAAGGCTATAAATAGCATATTTTAACAACAGTAAACGACCAAATTCCACATGTGATCGTAAAAGGAAGTTATTACAAACACTCGATGGTGGTTTAAAGTGAGTTCTGAGTAAAAGTGTACTATTAATCTCATAAATTATCTTATGTAGCATGATGCTAATGTTAGCTCTAATGCACCTGCAGAACAGGTCCAATTCTTCTTCATAATGCATTTTGTCATAATACAACATGTAAGGTCGCAAGAAAATGTTTTGTTGTATTTATTTAGAAATACTTTTGAAAATAGTTGGGTAAATGTATACTTGGATTGAAGCGATGTGGCTTAGTAAACGTTTTATTGTCAGTACAAAGACTGATAATGGCTGAATAAAAACAAAAGAATAATGATAAAAGAATAATAAGGATTATGTCTCATATCTGGCGGAAGTGTGAAAGGTTCTGTTTCCTTAAACTAGTTTGTCATGCATTTCTTTATTTCAACACATTTACAGGTAAATCCTAGTATTTTAAATGTGCGATTAATCATGATTAATCACAGTCCAGGACTGTGATTAACGCGATTAAATTTTTTAATCGATTGACAGCACTAATATATATATATATATATACATACAGGTGCTGGTCATATAATTAGAATATCATCAAAAAGTTGATTTATTTCACTAATTCCATTCAAAAAGTGAAACTTGTATATTATATTCATTCATTACACACAGACTGATATATTTCAAATGTTTATTTCTTTTAATTTTGATGATTATAACTGACAACTAAGGAAAATCCCAAATTCAGTATCTCAGAAAATTAGAATATTGTGAAAAGGTTTAATATTGAAGACACCTGGTGCCACACTCTAATCAGCTAATTAACTCAAAACACCTGCAAAGGCCTTTAAATGGTCTCTCAGTCTAGTTCTGTAGGCTACACAATCATGGGGAAGACTGCTGACTTGACAGTTGTCCAAAAGACGACCATTGACACGTTGCACAAGGAGGGCAAGACACAAAAGCTCATTGCAAAAGAGGCTGGCTGTTCACAGAGCTCTGTGTCCAAGCACATTAATAGAGAGGCGAAGGGAAGGAAAAGATGTGGTAGAAAAAAGTGTACAAGCAATAGGGATAACCGCACCCTGGAGAGGATTGTGAAACAAAACCCATTCAAAAATGTGGGGGAGATTCACAAAGAGTGGACTGCAGCTGGAGTCAGTGCTTCAAGAACCACTACGCACAGACGTATGCAAGACATGGGTTTCAGCTGTTGCATTCCTTGTGTCAAGCCACTCTTGAACAACAGACAGCGTCAGAAGCGTCTCGCCTGGGCTAAAGACAAAAAGGACTGGACTGCTGCTGAGTGGTCCAAAGTTATGTTCTCTGATGAAAGTAAATTTTGCATTTCCTTTGGAAATCAGGGTCCCAGAGTCTGGAGGAAGAGAGGAGAGGCACACAATCCACGTTGCTTGAGGTCCAGTGTAAAGTTTCCACAGTCAGTGATGGTTTGGGGTGCCATGTCATCTGCTGGTGTTGGTCCACTGTGTTTTCTGAGGTCCAAGGTCAACGCAGCCGTATACCAGGAAGTTTTAGAGCACTTCATGCTTCCTGCTGCTGACCAACTTTATGGAGATGCAGATTTCATTTTCCAACAGGACTTGGCACCTGCACACAGTGCCAAAGCAACCAGTATCTGGTTTAAGGACCATGGTATCCCCGTTCTTAATTGGCCAGCAAACTCGCCTGACCTTAACCCCATAGAAAATCTATGGGGTATTGTGAAGAGGAAGATGCGATATGCCAGACCCAACAATGCAGAAGAGCTGAAGGCCACTATCAGAGCAACCTGGGCTCTCATAACACCTGAGCAGTGCCACAGACTGATCGACTCCATGCCACGCCGCATTGCTGCAGTAATTCAGGCAAAAGGAGCCCCAACTAAGTATTGAGTGCTGTACATGCTCACATTTTTCATGTTCATACTTTTCAGTTGGCCAAGATTTCTAAAAATCCTTTCTTTGTATTGGTCTTAAGTAATATTCTAATTTTCTGAGATACTGAATTTGGGATTTTCCTTAGTTGTCAGTTATAATCATCAAAATTAAAAGAAATACACATTTGAAATCTATCAGTCTGTGTGTAATGAATGAATACAATATACAAGTTTCACTTTTTGAATGGAATTAGTGAAATAAATCAACTTTTTGATGATATTCTAATTATATGACCAGCACATACATATATATTAATATATAGAGCATAGGTCACTAACAGACGGACCGCGGTCCGGGTCCGGGTCCGGACCCAGAAGTCGTCCCATACGGACCAGGACCAACAGAAGGTTAAGATTTAAAACCTGACAGGACGCTTCTATTTCAACCGGCGTAGCTTTTGTAGACTTTACGGTAGTGGTTGTAGGCTCGCCAGCTGGCGGACTCTGGTCCGAATCCATGAAGGCTTTTGACATAATGCAGCGTTTCCCAATCCCAGGCCTCGCTGGACATCACCGGATATTCCGCCATGAATCCAGTTCGAAACGAGTGTATATGTTCCATTCAAAGGTCATTAAAGTGTGCGAGACGTGAATTTAAATTGTATTTATTTACAGAGGTATATGATGTCACACTCGTCTGTGTGTGAAGACGCTGGAAGCAGCGGTGCAGGGCAAGTAAACTTAAACGGATTTCCCCTGCTTAGGGAATAGGGAGCAATGAACACTGTGTAGGGATCATATAAATGGGAACACAGTTTATGCACGTATCTCACGTCTAACGAGCTGGTTATCTGAATCAGGTGTGTTAACTAAGGGAGACATGCAAAATATGTAGAGCGGGGGGAGCGAGGACTGGGATTGGGAACCGCTGACATAATTAAATAAATAAATACATAAATAAATAAATAAATACCAAACGCTAATTTCGAATAAATCAACTTTATATCAAGCACATCAAGGTCAGCTTTAGAGCCGTTTGGGTGCAGTCATGCGTGCAGTGATGAGAGCAGAGAGCGGCGCTCAGACAGATTAAACTTTCAGTGAGTGAAAAACAATGGCATTTTCAAAAATTAGGAAAGTTGACGGGTCCTTAAAAAGTCTTAAATGGTACAAGAAAGTCTTAATTATGATTTCAGGAGATCTTAAATGTGGGGACTGAAAGACAAAAATTGCGATTAAACTTAAAAAGTCTGTCACTGTATAAATATGAGCGCTGCATGTGTCAGCTGCTGCGCTGCGTTGTGGAGTCTGTCTCTTGGGCTTTGTGTACTACCATTCCGAAAGCGCCACCTGCTGGAAGAGAATGATTTTCCATTTTCAATCAGCCCGTATGTCTGCGGTTGTCAAAGACCAATGTGAAAATCAACCCATGTTTTAAGCAGCAAAAACGCAGAGTTGTAAATGTGAACTGGTGGATCGACAAGAAGATAATGTGTGTTAAAATGTAAACACTTAAGGCAGTAAAATATATTTATATGTTATTTAATTAATATAATACTTGATTGTTTTTGCGAAAACCTGTATCTGAACTGTAAATCATGCTTTTTAGTCATTTTAATTTTTTATTTTTTTTTTTTTGGTGCAGGTCTTTAAAAGTCTTGAATTTAAGCTTAAATATCACGCAGACACCCTGGCCTGGCAAAAACAATTAATTGTTTTTTATATATAATTGTCCGGACCTCGGTTGGTGGGGAGGGTTCATTACTGGACCTCAAGTCGATTTAGTTGAAGACCCCTGATAAATATAGTGCATATATATATATATATATATATATATATATATATATATATATATATATATATATATATATATATATATATATATATATATCAAGGCTGCTGATCTATGTATATGACTGGATTGCTCATTGCGTTCTAAACTGCCATTTAGCAGTAAAGCCACCGGAAGTGTTCAAGCTGTCATCTTACTATTCCCTACTGGCAGAGAGCATCATTGACTGACAGCCAAAACATTGACCTAAAATCACCCGATTTAAAGCGTGTCAGTCACACAGGATTAGTTTTTATATTATGTGTAAGTAACTTAATTGTTACTTCAGATGTTATCTGCAATGTTTATGGTCTTTTCGGGCAGGATGAGCGATTTATTGAAATCGTTATGGTGGGTGTGTCTGCTGCACACTTGCCGACACAGGTAGCCTAACTGATCCAACACAAAATATAGTTCTTTATGTACGTAAATATGCAAGGAAATATTAAACATGAATATGGTATTAGTATCAGAAATGGATTCGGGTATACAATAAATATTACAATACATGTCTCTATTAATATTGCTGGAAATCTGTTAATATTGCTTGGAAATAAAGCTTCATGTCTTGAAGTCCGTACCGTATGAAGTCAGTGTTATTTCTCTGAATAAGCTATGATGTGTGTATTGTTTTATCTCCTGATGGAGCAACATCTATTTTTAGACTCTTCAAGATTGCACAAATTCTGTGGCATTTTACCAGCATTACCATTTCCATGGGAGTAAAATGTTATGTATATACAGGCGCATCTCAATAAATTAGAATGTCGTGAAAAAGTTAATTTATTTCAGTAATTCAACTCAAATTGTGAAACTCGTGTATTAAATAAATTCAGTGCACACAGACTGAAGTAGTTTAAGTCTTTGGTTCTTTTAATTGTGATGATTTTGGCTCACATTTAACAAAAACCCACCAATTCACATTCTCAACAAATTAGAATACTTCATAAGATCAATAAAAAAAAAACATTTTTAGTGAATTGTTGGTATTCTGGAAAGTATGTTTATTTACTGTATATGTACTCAATACTTGGTAGGGGCTCCTTTTGCTTTAATTACTGCCTCAATTCGGTGTGACATGGAGGTGATCAGTTTGTGGCACTGCTGAGGTGGTATGGAAGCCCAGGTTTCTTTGACAGTGGCCTTCAGCTCATCTGCATTTTTTGGTCTCTTGTTTCTCATTTTCCTCTTGACAATAGCCCATAGATTCTCTATGGGGTTCAGGTCTGGTGAGTTTGCTGGCCAGTCAAGCACACCAACACCATGGTCATTTAACCAACTTTTGGTGCTTTTGGCAGTGTGGGCAAGGTGCCAAATCCTGCTGGAAAATGAAATCAGCATCTTTAAAAAGCTGGTCAGCAGAAGGAAGCATGAAGTGCTCCAAAATTTCTTGGTAAACAGGTGCAGTGACTTTGGTTTTCAAAAAACACAATGGACCAACACCAGCAGATGACATTGCATCCCAAATCATCACAGACTGTGGAAACTTAACACTGGACTTCAAGCAACTTGGGCTATGAGCTTCTCCACCCTTCCTCCAGACTGTAGGACCTTGGTTTCCAAATGAAATACAAAACTTGCTCTCATCTGAAAAGAGGACTTTGGACCACTGGGCAACAGTCCAGTTCTTCTTCTCCTTAGCCCAGGTAAGATGCCTCTGACGTTGTCTGTGGTTCAGGAGTGGCTTAACAAGAGGAATACGACAACTGTAGCCAAATTCCTTGACACGTCTGTGTGTGGTGGCTCTTGATGCCTTGACCCCAGCCTCAGTCCATTCCTTGTGAAGTTCACCCAAATTCTTGAATAGATTTTGCTTGACAATCCTCATGAGGTTGCGGTTCTCTCGGTTGGTTGTGCATCTTTTTCTTCCACACTTTTTCCTTCCACTCAACTTTCTGTTAACATGCTTGGATACAGCACTCTGTGAACAGCCAGCTTCTTTGGCAATGAATGTTTGTGGCTTACCCTCCTTGTGAAGGGTGTCAATGATCAGCAGTCTTCCCCATGATTGTGTAGCCTAGTGAACCAAACTGAGAGACCATTTTGAAGGCTCAGGAAACCTTTGCAGGTGTTTTGAGTTGATTAGCTGATTGGCATGTCACCATATTCTAATTTGTTGAGATAGTGAATTGGTGGGTTTTTGTTAAATGTGAGCCAAAATCATCACAATTAAAAGAACGAAAGAGTTAAACTACTTCAGTCTGTGAGCACTGAATTTATTTAATACATGTTTCACAATTTGAGTTGAATTACTGAAATAAATGAACTTTTCCACGACATTCTAATTTATTGAGATGCACCTGTATGTTGAATTATTAATTTGACCAACATTTAAATCATCACCCGCTTTAAAATGACTGTTGTTAACAAAATCATTGAAACATTTGCAGTTAGCCTACTATACGAATAAAAGAAATAAAACAACTAGGGATGTAACGATTACCGGTTTGACGATAAATCATGATAAAATTCACCACGGTTTGTATTACCATTTCATTTTTTTATTATCATTAAAACCGTATTTGATTACCGCGATTTGAACATCTCACGATAAATAAATACTGTCCAGCATAAAGCACAGTTTTCAGTAACAGTCTCAAGTGCGCACAGCAGCAGAGTAACTTAGCAGAGTAAGTTTGAGTGAGAGGAGAGACACGTTTTAAGTGCGAAACAGCTGTATTCAGCTTTTCCATATAAAGCGCCACCTGCTGTCAGAGAGTGGATTTACAGACACTTATATTTACATTCATTCTGTGTGCAGTTTCTGTCTGGCCAAAAATGGAGCGAATTTGCATGCCCTGCTGTAAATTTTGACCGGTTGAAGGAAAAACAAGCTTATGTGGATTCTACACATTTAAACAATTCAGATAAGTTACGTAGAATTATTTATGGAGCAGATAAAATACATATAACCATTTATTAATCAATTATCATTTTTGACTTAACCCTTTTCTTTATTTAAAGGCTGAAATGTGAGGTTTACCTTTATATGAAACTTTTTCAAAGCTTTATTTGAACATTTACATTAGATATTTGAACATGCTATTAAACTGTTTTCAATCAAGTTGTCACTTAAAATCCGAAATCATTGGTAATGTTATTGTTTTAGTGATTACGCAAACAAAAAGTCATTTTATTTGTTGTTTGTTGATTTTTAAATATAAAACTTGGTGAAGTGATTTGAGTGTCTGTACTTTTTGAACATCTCCAGCACATTTTAATAATACCGTGATAATACTGATAACCGTGATCATTTTGGTCACTATAATTGTGACAAGAAATTTTCATACCGTTACATCCCTAAAAACAACAACTACATAAACAGCAAATGTACAGTACAAAGCAAATTAATGCATACAAAGCATGAATCTTTATTCAGATTTTGTAAGCACTTTGTCATTTGAAAGGTATATGTTGAGGATCTCGTCCATCTGATGTTTATATGTTCATCTGATGTTCGCTACTGTAATGAATATGATACGTAACTTTTTAATATGTAAGGGAAATTCCTGACGTTAAACAAATGCAACAAATGCATAGGACATTTGAGTTGGAAGAATGTACAGGAATACTTCAGACATAAAAATGCTGACTTGACTCATGATGTTTTCTAATTAACCCTCTGGGGTCTGAGGGTGTTTTGGGGCCCTGGAGAAGTTTTGACATGAGAAGTTTTTTCAGTATCTTAAAAACATATTAATGGCTAAAGTCTGATAACACTGTATTCAGCACAAACTGGGCTACAATAATATGTGAGCAGCATGAATGTACATGTTTGTGTTTTTGAGAAAACAACGTTTATGCGTAGTTAGTGAAAAACAAACATTTTTAAGTCACTGAAATAAGGCCATAAAACACACACAGAATATTTGTTTACAAGACTTTTGAGAAGGTAGACTAGAGTTTTTGCTACAAAATGATGTGAAAATCACCCTGTGTACTCTTTCACAGAAAACAATATATTGATTTAACATTTGTAAAATATGTTTTCTAAAAGAATGGCCTTATGCGAGTGACAATGGCCATGAATATTTAGTGATTCACACGTGAGAGACAAAGGGCCTCCCATAATGGGCCATCAATATGAATGTGACTGAGGCAAGTAAGAAAGAGTGTGAGGAGAGTAAAATAATGAGGTTTTTTGATTATTTGTATTTGTATTATTATTTGTATTTTATTTACAACACAGTATAATAAAAATATACACAGTGAAGGTCAAGAACACGATTGAACATACTGATCTGAACACTGAGACTTGAACAGTAACACACCTTTGTGCCAAACATTCATAGACTCTAATATAATAGTGTTAACACTCATACTGCTTTTATATCTTGTGGTTTTATATGTTATAAAACATTAAACAAACATCCTGGCATGGTGAGACATTTAGACAATGAAATGACATATTTCAAAATGTTTCACTTGATTTCATACATGTAGTCAGGAATTATAGTTTGGGAAATGTCTAACTAGTAAAATGTGTACAAGTTATGTCACAATAATACAATAACAACAGATGCAAATAATCTTAGGCTACTCATCAGAATGATATCATTCATTGGATCTAGCTGTGCAATGCATTGCGCTGTGTTCTATTTTTGAGGTAAATTCTGGGTTATTTCTCTCAGCACATCTTCTTCCAGAAAAAAAAAAAGTAGCCGGGATGAACCTGTTTGTTTATGCGGAGGCGATGTGGGCATTTACATTCTCGCGCGTCTCACGTGGATGTTTAGAATTTGAAAAGCACGATCAGCTCATGGGCGTGATCTCATTAGAGATAATGAGTTGAGACGGAAAAACTGGACATCGCGTTGGTTTCATACGGATTACTTTATCACAGAATATTTGTTTTGGACGTGACTTACTTCATTTAAAAGTAGACATTTCAACCTTTCTATACATATATTTCTCATGTCTTTGAGGTGAGTATTCGCGGAGATTCAAGTTGTCTTATTTAGGTGTCTGTGAAGAGAGGTGACAGAGACAGAGATGGCAGAGAACGCACCCTGTTTATTTTCTTTATTTTACAAAAGCACATTGCTTTGTTGTTATTATGATTATACACAAATAAAAGTAGACCCCAGTTTCAAACGATACCTTATTCTTATCTGCACAATCAAAAATTACAGAGTATTTTTAGTTATTTTCACGGTCATCAAGAAAATGCGAGACAGACCGCACTGGTGCGGGCTTCGACCCCAGGGGGTTAAAATCGTACGATTTCCTTTTCATTCAATAGAATGTATGGGAATACTAGGGAATACCAATACGGTGGCGCAGTGGCTTCACTTTTATGATGTCATGAGCAATCCAGTTCTCTATTATAGATCAGTGCTCTAGACTCTTTCTTCACACTGGTGCGACTAATGGTGCTTTCCCACCGCGTGGTATGGCTCGGCTTGCGTTTCCACTGCAGTTTAGCACCGCTTTAGAGTGGGCTGGATTATTCACATGTCGTTATAGCGGCGCTGCCTCTACTGCTGTGACTCCTGAAAAACTTTTTCATTCCACGTCGCCCCATCAAACTCTCGCTGGTTCTGCTCCTCAGCTATCAACAAGAGGAACATCTTTACTTCCTCAACAAACAACTAAACTTTTTTTTAAAAAAAGATGCGCTCGTTCAAAACTGTTGTGTTCGATTCTTCGCTGGCTGTGCTGATTTAAATCTAGTGGGTCTGTTGTGCCTCGTGACGCAAGTTCAATGACGCAGGTGGTGACAACTCTCTCCAGCCAATCAGTGATCAGCAGAGTTCACATGTCATGTTTTGGTAACGGTACGGTTCGCTTGGAACCTCAACCGAGGTGGTACTGAAAAAAGTACCAGGTACTGTACACAGTGGAAAACCCGGCAGTATTATTAGTAATTTTAATTTTGTGAATGGGTGTTCCTCCTTTGCAATAAGCTGGGCTTCAGATGCTTTCACTTTCGCGTTCGAATTCGCAATCTTGGTGTCACGTTTTACAAGAAAAGATAATGATCTGTTGTGCTTATTGTTAATTCTTAATGAAAAGCACAACAACAATAAAACTAGTAAGCTACAATAACAAACTAGAAATCTGACTCTTGCTGCACTGTGCGCTGTGTGGAGCAGAGCAGACACTTTGGAGCAGAGGAGACCATAAACTAAAAAAAGGTTGCATATGTGACTATTTTGGTCGCAGAGTAGAGCCATGGAGTTATTTATTTATATATGATATATCTAAGATCTACTATGATCAAACAAAGGGTTTTAACTAATTTGACAACAAAACCCCAAATTTTCCGCTTTAAACTACTTGATTTATTTAAAACAAACAGTAAACTGATATTTACACTATAAATATACTTTTATGGGCTTTTACGGGCTGATTTCCAGAGTCCAATCACGTGGGGCACATAAGATGCATGTTTGCAAGTATTTATGTATTTACCTTCGATTGATGGGGCCTGATCCTGGGCCGAGTACAACATTTCTTTAAAAGCCTGTGGAGAAGAGAAGAACATGAAACACCATTTCCAGAGGTCAGACAATTGGCTTTCATATTACACAGCAGCATGTGACTGGCACTGTGCCCATTCTGACTGACAAGGGAAGCCATGCCAGGATGCAGACGGACTCAGACAGAAAGACATGAGCTCTTGAGTACAGAAGAGGAAGTACTAAAACTAAAAGAAAGCTAGAGGAAATGGCTGTTTTTAACTTTGTCCAAATCTAGAATTGGATATCCCCTCTGTAAGAAACACATCATGTCCTTGAATCAGAAAAAACGAGGACAAAGCATTGGTTACAATAGATACAAGTGTAGGAGACTTTGCAGCATTTCCATAGGTATGCACCAATCGACTGGCCAATATCAATTTTAAACCTGTGACCGGAGATATTTTTAAATTATAACACACAATTGCACACACGTGCACTCCAACTCTACTAAATGAGTTTAAAAAAATAAATATTAAATGTGTGTAAATTGTAATGTGCCCATTTTCAAGAATAAACACTGCACAGTTAGAGGCTGAGAGGAAAAAGGAAAAAAAAATTGGGAAATGTCATGTCATATTCTTCATGGAGCTACAAATCCAACACAAACTGAGAACTTTTTTTAAATTAGTTTATTGTCGTTTTATGCGTCAATAAATCAAGAAAATGACGTTGCTATTGTTATCACTCTTAATTGTCGCAATTTCAGGAGTGACTCACGGCGTTATACGGAACTATAATTTAGGGGATTCACGACTGCATTTAGGTGTGGTTATCACTCAGAAAACTTTGCAGTGTCTATGTGGCTGCTGGGCTCTTACCAGCATGAAAAATATTATATTCAGAATAGATGACATTCAGAAAGAGACCAAAGTGAACAAAGAATGAGCTCAGTGACGTCTCTTTTCTCATGAAAACTCCTATTATAATAAATGTAGCCTTCTACAGTGCATGATGAATCTCTTATTTACATTCTATCTCTGGTTTTTGTTATGCTGATCACTCATGGTCTTTTGACATTGGCGACAAAACTACTCATAACAGTTTTCTACATATGTATAAATAGTCATATTTCACAAAATGTACATTTTTTGTACTATACAGCTTTATAGTACAATGCAGTTTTTACATATAGCTTATAAAAGTAGCACAGGGCTGATCTCAGTAATTGTGGTGTCAGCTTCAAATTTCCTGATTGGTGCACCACTAGTAATTATGATATGAGTCTACCCACAACTTAGCACAAAAGTGCATAACCACTAGAAAACGTATAAGGCTATTTTAAAAAGCATGTTAACTTACTATGAAAAATAAATAGATATATTCGGTAGCATGCCTTTGCATTAATATTAAGATTTAATTTAAAATGAAAAACTGCCATGATACTGTGGAAAGAGGGGTATTTTACTTTTATTTTATTCACCTAGTGTAATGCTTTTATGCATTACACTAGGTGAAAGGTCATACACATCCAGTGGAGAAGCACTGAGGAGTGAGAGAGGCAGTAACTTTGTTTGTGGAACTCAAATCAATAACAACCCATCAATATTTTGCTTGCCCTCTATTAGTTATCATGTCTCATTGTTACATCACAAGATATTGACAAGAGAAAGAGACCTTCCCAAAAAAAAAAAAAACCTGCTGCCCATCAAGCTCCTCTAATCTAACTCATCACAATTAAACAGAACCAATAATAAAAAAATAATAATAAAATTAGACAAGCTGGGCTAAATTATACTCAAACTTATAGACAGTTCTCTGTATTATAACTGTATTGAGTATTTTTATGAAATGTTGTTGAATAAAAAGTAAAATGTGAATATTGTAAGGTAGAACCACACTGAAATTCCTTACAGTGGGATTTCCTCCACATTCAGTACAGTTTTTGTGACACTGACCTCAGCATGAACCTTAACGCTACTCCTGAACTACAGCATTGTAATCAGGGTATGTGAGAAATGTCAGTTTTCTCTCACTCCAAGATCACCCTAAAACTGCTCCAGATTAAAAACATTTAATGCTAAATGCTATTAAATGTCAGTGTAAAATATCATCACAAATAAGAAAAAAAATCAAAACATAAAAACATCTCATTTAACATAAGGTAAACGTACCTAAGCTCACCAAAATCTACATTGAGACATTTTTAGTGCACAAGATATTGGTTTCAGTACAAAAAGTTATGTTAAAATAAAATATTAATCTCTCACACAAAAATATTTAATTTTATTTTAAATGAAAAAAAAAAAAAACATTTCAATTAAGATATACATAATTAAATTCAAAAAGTCTGGCTGTGGTTAATGGGTACATTTTCGTACCCTTTAAGCACACCCCTGTTCCCATTAAGCCACTAGGGCTGCAACTAACGCTTATTTTGATAATTGATTAGTTGGCCGATTATTTTTTCGATTAATCGTATTAAAAAAAAGCTACATTTTCTTCTTTTTTATTTTATTGACAAAAACACTTCCATATTCTGCCCAATGTCCTTCAAACAAACGTGCCAACTGAATGCTATGAAAACATTCAGTGCTTAATTTATTAGACCACCTGTCATAATAAAGAGAAAACAAATATTTTAGGAATCTGTCAAAGAATTGTTTAAATCTAAAAATTTTATTGTCATTTATTGGGCAAATAACAAACTGAAACAACTAAATTTTTATTCACATAATAATAAAAAGAAAAATAGCCTCCTGCCTTTCATAACAGCATGCATTCTTGCTGGGATTGTTTAGCTACTTTTTGACTGTAATTGGGTATCTGAAAAAATCTTTCATAGATCTTTCTTTCTTTCATAGATAACAGAAATAATTATACCATTAGAAATAGCCCACTGTTACTAAAGAGATTATGCATAATTGGAGGACTAACCAATACAGATAGCTAAAAAATATTTTGGTAAACACCAATACTGTTAGTTTAGAGCAGCAGTGACACAGACATTACATAATTTGTTATAAACCTTAAATACATTTGTTTTAATAAATTTGTTAAGCACTGTATATAGGCCTATAGTTTAAATTAAGAATAATAACATAATTAAGATAAAAATAAGATAATAAAGATAATAAAGACAAATAAAAACACAAACTCAGTGTTAACCAACTTTTTGATCACAGTCACGTTTACTGTAATTTCTTTATCCTGTAAAAGCATGAAGCCTATGAAGCATCTGATATTTATTCAGACAACTATACGCGGTTATCCCTTTACAGTTCCTACTCTCATAACATACGTGCCCTACATGTTGACTTTTAAACCTTAATTTAACGTTCAACAACAGATATTTCAGCATAATGAATGTTTTTTGCGCTGAATATTAATCCCTCTCTGACGCGCGTTCATGCGCCCGCTGCGCTCACGCTCATTCAGTAAAGATTTAAACTTAACACAGACGGTCAGGATGGAACTTTATGCAAAAATGGAAAAGCTCGCGTGAATTTGTGACATTTACAGATAAGGATATGACCGTAAACGGAAAGTGTTTGCGCTGAGGACGCGCACACATCTGTCAAAGCGCCTGACAGGAGCAAGTCATTACGCTAATGCATTAACTTCAAGCTTAAAATAAAGAATTCTCATGTTTTGTACAGCTTGGATCTCGTACTTCTCCCGCAGCATCTCATTCTGTTTCCACCACTGTTTTTAGATGCATTTTGGCCACAGAAATGCGTTATTCAGTGCTGTAACATTAATTTGACGCGACCAGCTGAAGACATGCACTGTGGGCAGACCCGACTAATCGATAATGAGAATAGTTGTTAATGATTTTCATTATCGATAATAATCGATTTTATCGATTAGTTGTTGCAGCCCTAAAGCTCACATCATGTTTTATTAAAAATTCTTGTTTATTTTAAGGAAACTTTTAAAGAATAATTATAAAAATATATATTTTTTGAAGGTACAAAGTCAATCACAAAAAAAACAGAACACTAAAATCAAGCAACAAGGCATTCAAGTCGATCAGTTATATATTCATAATGAAGTGTCATCTAAGCACATTGCAACATCTAGACTAGTCCATGTTCAGCTAAGTAACACATTCAAAAATCAAATAAAACAAACCAATAAAACATTTCATTCATGTGGATGAACACATAAACTAGACTCATTATGAAACCTCTTTTTAAATGGATGTCAACTTATCTATAGTCTCTTAAGGCTGGAATACACTACACGATTTTTGCCCCGATTTTCCACAGACTTACAGTCTGGAAAAGTTGATGCTAGTTACCAAAGGTCAGAGCCAGTCTGCAGATTTGAGTTAACAGAATCCATAGAAAATCGATTAACTTAACTTAAAAGTGACAACCATCAGTTAATATTTAAAGTCTGTTTATGAAGTATTTACATAGACGTTCAATGTGAAAGAGCTTAAAGTCCGTGTAAAGTCAATTCTGAGAATTGTTTGTAAACACATTATAAATGTTAGAAATGCCTTGCTGAAACATGTTACAAAGACTGTAAACTATATAGTACTTAATGGTGGAGTTATACCGTTAAACAGTTTTTCACCATTTTCGTGATCAGGGTTTTTTGGGCGGGGCTAAATCGGGACTCGATGACGCAATGGAGCCACCGAGCACTGCCCCTCCCGCAACACTATAAGAGCTGTGTCCGATCGCTGTGTGACATCAAAGTACAGTGAAAGCTATAGAGAGCAGACGCTCATTATGCTTTCGAATTGCTCTTGCGGTGCTTTGATGTCAAACACTGATCGTTCTGTGCAGTGCTGCTTCAAGTTGAACACACATAACTAGAACGCATAAGCATCAGTGGTTCGTCCGCTCAATCGCGAGTTATTGTTATTACCGTTAGTTACTACAGCCTAGTTTGCTATCTAGCTATGCCTTCGTCACGTTAATACGTGGTTGCGATAATTTGCAAAACAACTGAGCTCGGTCCCCTTATTTAAATTAAGCTGCTAGAGGAAGACAGCTGAGAGAGATGGCAGCTTTGCCGCGAGTGGGCGTGGTTTCAGCGCCGCCAGCGGACACGCCCCCAGCGTTTGAGAGCAGAGAATATGGCTTGTTTTTTCATGATTTTGATACCTTATTTTATTTACTTGGCTTTTTTTTTAGCATTCAAATTTGGCTGAGTGGTTAATAACACATTTTTCTGTGGTGTGACAAACTCAGAACACAGTTAATATTGACTTTACATGGACTTTAAAGAGAACACACTCAGCTTAATTGGAGCAGCAACAATTTTTAATATATTTCATGTAATATTTATTAAAATGACAGGATTTTGCTAAATAAATAGTCAAGGTCATGTATTAAGTTCATACATATTTTAACAACAACTATTATTAACAATATCTATGAAATTATACTTTTTCGTATTGATGTCACACTGAAGCTGTGTGATTTTCATAGTAGTGTACCCTTTAAGCTCACCTTAAAATAATATGAAATCTTTAAAAATTACGGCACTGTAAAACAACAAACCAGCAATAAACTGTCAATTTATAATATTATGGAAGTAAAAGTACAAGCTAGTAATGCCTGTGAAGTAATATGTTAGCGTAGCACACAATCTTATACAGCTAGTCAGCTAACTGTGTTCTGTAGCATCTGCGCTATGTTGCTAAAACTATCTTTTGAATCTAATGTGATTATTTCCCACATCCAAGTTCCAGGTTACAATATGCAAAAGTCTGAACATTAATCTCTTAATTTTACAATAAGTAGTGAAACATACCCAAAATAAAGGCTTAAACATCTAAAAAAAAAAAAAAAAAGCACATTTAAGGGGCTCCTCTTTTGGTGAAAGTTTTTAGACAGCTTTCAAAATGGCCGCTGGACAGTGTGAACACACAGAGACTCATATCTCAGTGTGCAATTATCTAATTAACTTGAAATTATAGGAGGTATATAGTAACAAACATATCAACTGGTTAAGACATCAAGTAGGATAATAAATTATTTTTACTTTTTATAATCTGATCTCAAAAATGGAAGTGTGCTTAAAGGATTAGTTCACTTTCAAATTAAAATTTCCTGATAATTTACTCACCCCCATGTCATCCAAGATGTTTATGTATTTCTTTCTTCAGTCGAAAAGAAATTAAGGTTTTTGATGAAAACATTCCAGGATTTTTCTCCATATGGTGAACTTGAACCTCCAAACGGTTGAAGGTCAAAATTACAGTTTCAGTGCAGCTTCAAAGGGCTATAAACGATACCAGACGATGAATAAGGGTCTTATCTAGCGAAAAGATCGGTCATTTAAAAAAATAAAAAAAAACAAAATTATATGCTTTATAAACATAAATGCTCGCCTTGCTCTGTTCTGCGATGTGCGTTCATGACTTCACGTAATACGTAATTACGTTGAAAAGGTCACGCTTGACATAGGTGGAAGTACCGAGTCAGTGTTTACAAGTTGAACATGCAAATACTAAGTCAAACGCCGTTTACAAAAAAGGGAGTTAAAAGGTAAAACAACGATGTCGGATGATTTTGACCTTGAAGGAGAAGATGAGATGGAGTTTTTCGCCCTGCCCTACCTTTTTGAACCGGAATACACAGAGGATGAAATTGGGCAGATGGAGGACACTGCTGCGGCGACACAAACCTCTCAAGCTGACCTTTTCAACTTAATTACGTATTATGTGAAGTCATGAACGCGCATCGCAGAAGAGAGCAAGACGAGCATTTGTGTTTTTGTTTTTTGTTAAATGACCGATCGTTTCGCTTGATAAGACATCATTGTCTGGTATCGTTTATAGCCCTTTGAAGCTGCACTGAAACTGTAATTTAGACCTTCAACCGTTTGGAGTCCATTGAAGTTCACTATATGGAGAAAAATCCTGGAATGTTTTCATCAAAAACCTTAATTTCTTTTCGACTGAAGAAAGAAATACATAAACATCTTGGATGACATGATGGTGAGTAAATTATCAGGAAATTTTTATTTGAAAGTGAACTAATCCTTTAATAAGTACTTTTACCCTATTTTTTTTTCATTCCTTTCACATGGGAAAAAAACTAAAGATGGACAATCCATCACTTTGTCCTCTTCCAAATGTGTAGTCTATTTAAAATGTCAAAGAATGATATCATATGTTCATGTTATAAAAAATAAATATCTATTTTTATTTTTTAGTTAATTAAGTGCATCATCCAAGTATTTAAAGTGCACCTTCTCTTTTTGGAATCTTCAGTATGAATAGCCTACTACTTATGCACTATTCTGTGTCAATTTGTAGTACAAGCATGCAAATTGTGATGCACTTTTTCTTTCAAGACTACCAGCGTGTTTACACTTGGCAGGTTTGGTTAGATTAAAATAAACTCTGGTGTGATTGCTCTGTTACTGCAATTCATTTGAATAAGTGTGAACGCTGCCATCCAAACTTTGGTGCACACCAAACACATGGAGCCATTTCAGTCTCATTAATAATTCACGCAAAAGACACGATGCACACATGCGTAACCAAGTTCACATGCACGGAAAAAAAAATATATATTCACAAAAACCAATTTATGTGCACAAAATAAAAATATATATTCATAAATTACGTTTCACAAACGCAAAACACAATTCACATATGTACAACCGTGCACAAAAAGTTTTGAATGTTTAAAATTTACGAGTTCATCCTGGACTGTGAATGTGAATTAGTGATGGGTCGCTCTTGAACGATTCGTTCATTTTGAACGAATCTTTAATGTGAATCGGGAAGAACGAGTCATCTCGGGAGTGCGCATGCGCAACATCCTATAGGTTCTGTACTGGAATTAGTTCACCTGTTTCGAGTCTTCAGATTTTCGAGTCGTTCGTTCATCACGTGACACCCCATAAACTTAACCAATGCAGTCTGAGCCGGAAAGAGAATTGATTCGTTCATCTCTCGAGTCTTCGGGTTTGAGTCGTTCGTTCATCATGTGACAGCCCCATAAACATAACCAATGCAGTCTGAGCCGGAAAGAGAATTGATTAGTTCATCTCTCGAGTCTTTCGAGTCATTCATTCTTTTGTCACGTGACGTCACAGCATTGGATAAAGAAATTAATTTACAAGCTTCCTTACAAACGGGTGCATAGTTATTATCATCATCATCATCATTATTATTACGAGCTTACTAGTCGGTAATTGGACATGAACGGCCTTAGAGAGGCCTTATATGGCAAATTTCCAACTAGGAAACTCGTATTTACGATAATTCCAATAGCACGTGAATGCAGCATTAATATATTACATTCATAAACTAAATGTAAAGCATAAAATAGGGTTTTGAATGATGAGACATGTTGCAATGAAATATAAGATTATGAAAATACACTTTGTGGTCTGTTTTTGTTTATTGGGGTCATAAAAGAGCTGTCACAGCAGAGCTTGTCTTGTGTGTCAAGTCCTGCGATGTCACACATTCAGCTGCTGCTGCTGTATGTGATAACATGCACACAATTGGAGACAATGTTCATTTCATTTAAGTTTGTTTATGCTGCAGGTAACTATTTATTTCAGAAGTGTAAGGCTGATGATGTACAAATAGGTGCTGAGACACCCGTGACCCTACTGTTCCTACTTCATCCCTTTACAACAACTTATAAGGTGATATGAATCTACAAGATTTATTTGGATTTGTAACTCTTTCAAAACCCATCCATTTTGACAGTTTCAACAGATTTTTGAAGTCATGCATTAATACTACATTTACTTTAGAAAATTACCAATGACTTTGTAAATGTTCAAGGTGTAAAGCCTTGTTATGCATTGTTAAATGTTCCTGTTATTGTTCTGGTTTCATGGCAGAAATAAAAACATTCAAAACAAGTCAGATGTTACAGTTGCTGTATAAGTTTTATTATTTTGAAGTTTTCTGAATGCTTTGGGAATAAAATGTACATGAAATGACCTGGCCTTGAAAAATTGTAACATGCCTGGAACATGAAATATATGAATTGACAATTATGAAGGAGTATAAATGCAGTAGAGCTAAATAATATGTTTCTCACATATTTCTAAGATTCAATACCAGTTTGAAGCTGTGCTAGAAGTTCAGTCAAAGGCCATTAAACTAGGGGGATCGCTGTTACACAGAAGGCCTGTATAGCGTTCCATTTAGAGACTTTTAGCTTTCTTTAAAAGTAAATTTCATGGCCAAATGATAAATACGTGTATCAGTGTAATGCAATTATGTGAAAAGTTAAAGATTATGTATATATATCTGTCAGGACATGCCAGATTTTGGTCTGATATTCAAAGCAGCTAATACCTTGTCACGTTTACTCCTCTTCTTTCAAAAGAGATTCGGACAGGGAACAATGAATACACATAACAACGAATACACAAATACATAAAGAAATATAAAGTACATAAAAGACAAAGATTAATGTCAATGAAGACGTCTGTAACGGTCATCCAGATGTTGTGCCAAAGTGTTGAAATCCTAAAAATATGCAAAGAAAACAATTAATATGTATTAATTGAACACTGCATCCCCTTGCACAAATGGTGAGTACAAACATCCCGTTATTCGTGAGGTCTAGTCGTCATAAAGAGGGCAGTGTTAAGCGGAAGCTAGGCCTATCTATCGCAGCCGCTTGCACGTTAGCAAGTGTGTCTATGCTACCGCTTTAACTTAAACTTAAGGAAACATTATAAAACAATACGCCTTTACTAGGCTAACTTGAAATGAGACGATCAACTGCACATACCTCTGTTGAAGCGTGACTTGAACTGTGGTCTCGCGCTGATGACGCAACATCCAGGTAGGCACGCCCAGGGCGGGTTATGATTGGTCGATTGAGAGGCTCAAATCTGACTGGCTAAAGAGTACGAGTGAGCCGCGTGGGAGGGGTTCGCTGCCAGGAAAGTCTCAAAAATACACACAAATCCAAGGCGATTCACATTCACAGTCCAGGATGAACTCGTAAATTTTAAACATTCAAAAAAAAATTCCAGTTGTACATCGGTGAATTGTGTTTTGCGTTTGTGAAATGTAATTTCTGAATATATTTTTTTATTTTGTGCGCGTAAATTGGTTTTTGTGAATATAGTTTTTATTTTTTTCTGTGCACGTGAATTAGGTTTCATGCATGTGAATATGGCTAGGCATGTGTGCATCGTGAATTATTAATGAGACTGAAATGGCTCCATACAAACAAGCCAACAGAAACCCCCTGAAAAGGGTAGTCAGTTCAACTGAAATATCGATGCGATGTGGATCAAAGACATAAAAATGCACCAAAAACAGAACGTGATATCACATTAAAAAAAATCTACATCTTCAAATCTGCTCCTGGGGACCCACTGTCCTGCAGAGTTCACATATCGTCCTAATCACACCTGAAGCAGATAATCACACTCTTTAGCAACAGTTTTGGATGTCTGGTAAGTTTGCAAAATATATGTCATAAAAGCTGTCCAGTCAGGTTGTTACCATATCCTTATGCCTTCTGTTTTCTATTTTTAGGATCGTGTGTTAAAAATGACAGTGAAGAACGCTAAGCGAATCAGGACTAAATGATTTACTTTTTTTTTTGTCTGGACCAAAAGAACCAAAATACAAGTGTAAACACATCCTAAGTACAGAAAATGAAATACACAGATTGGAGCTGGACCAAAGCCAATTATAGAATGCTCAAATATTGAAAAAAACAAAAAAAAACAAAACAATGATGTCAAATTCACACGCAAATGCAGTTCTGCAGTAAACAGTACAGTGCAGATTCTGCAGAAGCCTGTTGCAAAAACAGAATCCTGTAAGAAAACATAAGCTCAGAGGGAACGTGGCCTTGACAGCTGCATCAGGGATGTTTACTTGTTCTACCAGCAGGCCTGCACAGTTCTACACCCAGGCCAGCATTCACCACATTCCCATGACTAAGAAAAAGGTCTTAAACTCTGAGGCAGCCTTGCCTTTAGTCTTGACTTCAGCAGGCTTTTTGAAACAGTGAAACTGTTTTTTTTTTCCTCTTTCCGAGCGTCAGGAATCATGTGATAGCCCACTCAGAACAGAAAAATCAGCAGAAACGCTCATATCTCTAAATAAGCTGACTTCAGCTTTGTCAAGACTGTGTGACACAAAAGAAAGGTCACGGAACATAACAAATCAACACATTCATAGCGCCCAGTCACAGCGGGCAAAAACAAGTGTGGTACCAAAGAGAGTGGAAAAAAAAAAATTATCCTCGAGATCAGAACCAATCTCTCCTCAAGGCAGGTGAGAGAGCATTATAAAGTCTAAATGTGACAGAGAAACAAATCCTTCACTGGTTAATTTTCCGCTATCATTTATATTTGATTCAGGCATTCCTCACAAACACAATCCGCTATGTACTACTCTCAAAAAGAGATGATGACTAATTAATTAGCAAATGTCCAAGGGGAAGGCAATAATCTCATTATGTGTACAAAGGAGCTGCAGTACACTAAAGCCCTGTCAACTCTAACCCTGTCCAGTGTTGAAGACAAAGAAAACTGCCTCGTATGCGCTCATGTGAAATAATACAATTACGTAGTCTGCTAAGCACTGCTTTTTGAAGCTCTGTATCACCATCATATATGTTTGTTTTGAAGGAATGACCCCTACAGGTAATTACAGACCTGAAAAACAAGAGAGATAACGACTGCATGGCAATGTGGAAAACGAAAAATACAATTTTATTACACTGACACATCACACTGCCACTCCTAAATGTTCTATGAGAGCAATAAGTAGAGATGAAAAATGAGTGTGCTTGATTTTGGTCATTATTATAAGCCTGATGAACCTGTTCACCCTGTAAATTCTTAAATATTAAGTTTTCCTACTCCTAATATAAACCTTAATATTAAGGATACACTATTTGTATTTGAGATCTGAAGCAATAAACAGAATTTAATATCCAAACTGACTGATTTCTGTTCTCTAAACTGCATCCTGGAATTGAGTGTAAAAGCAGGCACTGTCCTTAGAGTGACACATATGTTGAATTTGAAACTTTAATTTAGTCTTCTTTCTGGATTAGTTTTTTTTATATATATAATAAACATATTAATAAAGCTGATCATGAGCAGCGCGAAACATCTGGACTGATTCACCTGCATCCCTGATGTTCATAGAGACTCACATTAGCTTTAAAGCTACCAGCTGTTAGCTTTCAGTTACAGACTAACCCTGAACAGATATGACAGGCATTAAATCACATAAATACAGATGTAAACCGGCCTTTCGTTGAAAGATTACATTATAATGACAGATGACTGATTTTAGACAGGTTCCGTGATCTGAAGGGAAACTGTCTGAGGTAAAACAGCTCAAGGTTGCTTTTCTTCAGCTCTTACCTCATATTGAATGTATTGTTTCCTCCACTCCGGGGTGATGTGGGCAGACAGGTGCTCGGTAAATTTCATTTTTATGAATATTTCGGGGTGCTTTTTGTCTGAGGAGAGTCTCGCGCTGCTGGAAAATTACCAGTGAATCATCGCGAGCTGAAAATCACCCTCAGATTAACGGCTGTTTTTCGCTGCTCCGCGACACACATATTCAGGGGAAATAGTGCGATGTTTTCAAACAGCCGTCCCCGGTGCTCCTCATTATCCCTTCAGATGTTTTCTCAAGTGGCAGCGGTGGTTTAGAGGGCTGAAGGAGCTCTAGACAGAGGCTTTCTCTGCCTGATATCTGCGGCTGAAGCTCCAGCGGCCGCCATCGTTGTCGGAGAGTGACGTCACGGCGCGTCACCACAGAGGATGTTTTCCAGCTCGCGGTGTGACCGCTCGTGCCTCTTAAAATAATTACTGTGAATTATAGAAATGTGAAATCAAGGGCAGGTTATTCTTAACCCAACAGGCCTAAAGGTAAAACGTTTCTCGTCGCACAAAAGTGCATTTGAATTCGTGTCACTTGAACCAGCTTGTTTATCATTAACAGTCACAGCATATCTAGGCTGAGTGACATGTTTCTCAATAGAGTCCAAGGCTCAGTCTACACAGCAGTACTAGTATCTTGTATTGCTGTGCTTTCCACCCACTACTCATTTTTTGTCTGTTAAAACTTATGCATTTAATTTTATTCATGCATTCATTCAATTTTTTATGTTGCTTAAATGTAAGTTATATATTGGTAAAATGATCAAATGACACAAGACATGTAAATAGTTTCCAACATCTTCTAACATAATTTGATATTTCCCAGATTTCCTTCAAGATTTATCAATATAAAGACAGCACAAATGTTTAATAAGGCAATAATATTATTATTTTTCCCAGAAAAAAAAATCATTTTGTTCCAATAAGCAAATATGTATATTTAATAAACAATGACAACAACAGCAAAATGAACAGAAAGTATATTACTGTACAGATGAAAAGAGAGTATATTTGATAAAAAAAATAAATAATAATAATAATCCATTTAATTTTTAAAACATAATATTTCATATTTATATAGGTCAACATTTATAATTTTCTTATTTTAATCTACACTGAAAAAGAAGGATATTGCTATTACACTTAGCTGGGCTTCCCTTACATTTCTGGGAATTTCAAAAATAAATAAATTTAAAAAAAAAAAAAAAAAAAAACACTGGAAGGGCTGAATGTGTGGGGGGGAAATTTGCTCTGTACATCAGCATGGAATTACTCATGGTATTCCATCAGTGTGCTGTGGATCTCCAGGAACATGGGTCTTTCTTTGGCATTTCTCTTCCAGCAGCTGAGCATGAGGCTGTACACTGAATCAGGACAGCAGTGCGGCTTCAGCAGACAGACCTGAGGGGTTCAAAACACAGCTCAGCACTGACACCCTTAGTTTTTGCCAAGTTATTACATGGATTTTTCCTGACTCATCTTGCAGTGCATGGGGGGGGGGGGGGGGGGGGGGGGGGGGGGGTAGCATAAATGTATGTCAGTACAAGATTTTAAAAAATACACTAACATACTGCAGAAATGCAGAAATACTGTTTTTCAAACAGAAGTCAAATTTAAATTTATATATAAAAAATAAAATACTAAACATGATTACATATTTATATTTAAATACTAAAATAAATAATAAAATAATAAAATTGCATTTAAAGCATGTTAAGTCAAATACGAAATATAATAAATCTTAAACTAAAAAAATGAATACAAATATTTTTTCTTTTCCATTTTTATTTTAAAAGGGACAATGCACATTAATTAATATGAGCACTTAAGATCATCGTGTAAATGTGCCAGATTTAGCCATACAGGCTAATTTTCATCTGTAGTCCCTGGCAGGTTGAAAAGTTCATACAGTAAGTACATAAACCATTACAAACATTTTATAAATTAACATGTTCTTAAACTAGTCATTAAACTAGTTACAATGCACAAATAAAAATATTTACTACCTAAATTAACATTAAAATCTAATAATGTGTGAAATTACATATCTAAGCATTACATTGGCAACATTGTTATTAAATAAATTAAATATAGTTTTACTGAGATTTTTTTTCTAGTGCTCTCTGGTATTGATAGGTGATTTCTAGGTCTTGTAAAGTTTGAAAAAGTAAAAATGATTTACACAGATACTGGCAGACATGGGTTATCAGAGATGAGGGTTATAATTGCTGCAAGCTCAAGTCTCACCTGTTTGTTGTGGTCTCTAAAAAACTCGCCCGTGTTTTCGATCACCTGTTCATATGTAAAATGGGCATACGGCTGCTCTTTACACAGAGTCAGAATCTCCCGCAGGGTCACTCCGAAAGCCCACAAGTCGCTGGCCATGGTGGACTTACCCTGTAGAAACACAGATTGTCAAACTGACAGAGCAGCATGCGAGTTTGTGACTCCAGAAAGACTTACCAGTAGGATGCTTTCTCAGGACATCCAGCGGATGGGGAGCACTGCTCGTCCCTGTGTGCGGTAGTAATCTCCACGATACAGGTTCCGGCTCATGCCCAAGTCGGAAATTTTGATGGTGTTATTTGTGCCCACTAGACAGTTGCGTGTGGCGAGATCACGGTGAACAAAATTCAGGGAGGACAGATACTTCATTCCCGAGGAAATCTGAGAGGCCATGTGGATCAGTATTCTGTAGCTGCAGAGAGGGAAAAAAAAAACAAAAAAAACATTTACAATATGTTATCCTAAAGTTCGGTCTGTTCATCAAACAAAACTTTCATTTGGCTTTAGAAGACGCTGAATATAGCACTAAAGTCAAAGAAACAAACTCTTGAGTGGAGTGTCTTCCTTTTCTTTTATTGGTCTAAGCAAAAATCAAGATTTCCTCTTAAACCTGTTTTGTTCAGTTTGTGTAAAATCAAATAACACTCCCCAAAGAACAGAGTGTTGATTTGCAGAACATATACTGGCTAGTTTTACTGACTAGAGAAATTATTGTGGGATTTATACATTTTTAAAGAAAGTTTTTTTCCTTAACAGAAAAGATGACATTTATTTATTATATTATTATAAAGATGATGCATATAATGTAAGACATTACACTGTAAAACCAAATCAGAAAAAAATAGAAAATATTGCACTCTATATTGCAGGGTCAGAAATTAATGGGAGCTTGTGCAAAAATGCCACCAAAATGAACAAAAATGCCCCACAAATTCAAGATAAAGATGTAAAAATGACCCTGGCACAATTAAACAATCGATTACGGCTGTTGCGATTAAAAAGAATTGTGAAAATTGGTTCGCTCACACTGCAGCTGATTGCTTTTTACACATTTTTTTTCCAGCGTTGAGCCTTATGACCAATTACATGCATTTCTGTTGAGTTTAGAAATGCAATGGCCAATCGAAGATGCTTAGGTTAGTCATCGTTGAAAAAGCAACAATCAGAGGTGATCAGATTAGTCAGTGCTGAAAACTCCAGAGTTGTTGCTGAGCGTGCGCGCTCACTGACTGAATTCTTTGCGCTCGTGAATTCCTCATAATAAACAACACACTGCAGATAAGATGTAAATAAAAGATTCATTTCGTAGCTTCAGTGATTACGACGGGAGTTTTTGCACAACTTGCACTAGATAAGACTAACAATATGGACCGACATGTTTGTCTGTGAAGCCAGAGCAAGAATAGACGACAGAAAATGCAGACACAAAACACACAAAAGTTTTATATGTATTCTATTAATCAACATTAATAATCATTATTGCAATATCAAGAGCAATAATCGACAATAACGATTATTGTCATAATATTGCTTCCATAATAGCTCCTGTTTTTAAACGTATAGATACAATTTTAAACAATCAATTGTTCTTGGCAACAGATAAAGTATTTTGATTGATTGAGGTAATTTATTAAGTATTTGACATTAAAGACAACACAGCTACAATTATTAAGATGGTGATAAAAACTGCCTTCACGAATGTAAAAAAATGCCCCAGGAAATCAATTCCAGAGAGCAAAATTAAGTTAATTTCTGACCCTGCTATATTGCATTAATATAAGGGAATCTTCTTTTTACTGGTGTTTTATCTGTATTTTGAATTTAGTACTTCAATGCTTTGTGTTTTATGATTATTGGAAATATATATATTATAAAGAGAATATGCATTTATTTATAGTAAGTAAAATAAATTAAACATTGACCAACAAAATGTTTCTCTTATGTGAAAATTCTACTTTCATATTATTGCTAATTTAGCTCTTGTTTATGGTGACATTAAGTTAAATAAAGCCCCAAAAATATCATACTGACCCACATTAAGTAACACTTTGGCTTCAGTCTAAAGAAAATACAGTATATTTATTGTATTTATAATAATAATATTATAATAATAAACTTCAAATAAACTACTTGGTAAGAAAGAAATGAGTTAATTTAATGTTTGAATCAAACCATAAATATATACATTGAAAAAATCGAATCATTTTTTTGTTCCAAAGTATCTTTTTTTTTTTTAAATTGTGATATACCTGATGGCAGCCGAGTCGCCAGCCTGAACTCCTTCATCCTGCAGCTCATGGCGGGACAGGAACTGCTTGAGGTCTCCGTTCTCCATGTACTCCATGATCATGCACAGCGGATCGCTCTCAAAGCACACCGCCAACAGGCGAATGGTGTTCGGGTCTCTTAATCGTGAGATGATCCTGATCTCTTTCAAGAAGTCATTCCTGAAAATGTAGATTTCCCTGAGGAAAAAGTAAATTATCCTAAAATGGCTGGACAGCATCTGTAAAGCAAAAAGCAGTGCTTCTCAGCAACAACAGGCACGTAACATCGTTTGTGGGACACCTGCACCTGTGTGTTACCTTGCATTTTTGTTTGCGTCCTCTCTTAGTGTCTTGACTGCTACGAGCATTGGCTCATCTCTGATGTCGCCACAATGGTCCTTCATGAACTCCTGCATTCCCTCAGCTTCACACAGATGAACCTGTAGGAGGAATGAACATTTATAACAAATAACTTACCCAAGAATATCTTTTTTGGTGAATAGAACTGTTCACCGACTTCTCCAAACTGTCCTTCTCCAAGTTTCTCTTTGAAAGTCAGTCTCTCCCTCGGAAACTCTTCCAGAGCTCCATCTCTTCCTGGAGATAAGGGCATGTTGACAACTGTGACGCGGTAACTGTGGGCACCAGTTGGCTTCCTGCTGGCTCACGATATCTGCTTCTGCGTAGTGTGGGGCCTCATCTGTAGGGAGGGCCGTAGAGGGTTCGGAAGGGGCATCGATCATTGCTGTAACACAACCATATCAACATAGATATGTTATGGTGTTAAAGGGATAGTTCACCCAAAAATGAAAATTCTATAATCATGTCATTCTAAAGTTCATTTCAGTTATTTATTTGTTAATTATTATTCTTTTATTTGAGAAATACAGAAGGATACATCACTGTTTTAAAAGTTTGGGGTTGATAAGATTTTTAAATGTCTCTTATGCTCAACAAGGCTGCATTTATTTGATAAAAATACAGTAAAAACAGTAATAATGTGAAATATTATTACAATTTAAAATAACTGTTTTCTATATCAGTTCTTTTTTTAATGTAATTTATTCCTGTGATGGCAAAGCTGAATTTTCTACAGTCTTCAGTATCACATGATCAGAAATCATTTTAATATGCTGATTTGTTGCTCAAGGAACATTTTGTCATCAGGGTTGAAATCAGTTGCAGAAACTGAGAAGCTTTTTTTCAGGACTCTGATGAATTGAAAAATAACTTAAAAATATGAGCATTCATTTGAAATAGAAATCTTTTGAATGTCTTAACTGTAACTTGTGATCAATTTTATGTTCTTGCTGAAAAATGTATCCATTTCTTTACAAAAAAAAAAAAACAAAACAAAACTTACTGACTTCAAACTTAGTGTAATTTTTGAAGAATCTTATCAGAGCAGTTTGCATAAAACAGCATAAAACTAGTCCATATTTCAACACTTTTAAAGCCATATAGCTTTGTGTGACAGAGATAACAATTTAAAGGGATAGTTCACCCAAAAAAGAAAATTCTGTCATTAATTGCTCACCCTCATGTCGTTCCAAACCCGTAAGACCTTTGTTCATCTTCGGGACACAAATTAAGATATTTTTGATGAAATCTGAGAGCTTTCTGACCCTCCCATAGACAGCACGGGTACTCAGGGCCGGCGCGTGCATATAGGCGAACTAGGCAGCCGCCTAGGGCGGCAACACAATCAGGGCGGCAAAAAGGACAGAGATTTTAGTTTATCTTTTGGGCATTCATTTGAATGATTGCACTCATATCAACAAGTTATCACCCCTTAGTTATTCTAAATCTAAATTAACTTTGCTTCATAGTAATGCTGCTCCCGCGCCGCCCCCCACCTGAGCGGGGTCAAACAACCTCATGTTCATAAATGTCATCAAAACGAATAAAACTATGAAACTATGACATGAATGACTTTTGCTGCTGGTGATGTCTGATAAGTTTTAAAGCCCGATACGTGCTTCTGAAAGGTAAGATTATAGTCTAATGTATGTGTGTGAGAGAGAAAGTGCAGGGGAGACACAGGTGCATTAAGTGTAGTGTAATCTATTAAATAGGCCTACGTATATCCAAAACCGTGTTTTGTTTTGTTTTGTTTTAGCCAAGTAGCCTAGATATTTAGCCTTTATCATATTTATAATGCTATACAGTGTTTAATTTGTAAATTGTGAGGTCCAGGAAAAAAGTGAGGTGACGGATCCGGCATCAGAGGATGGAGAGGTAACGGAGCATTCGCGCAATCACTTGGTTGACCCACTTAAGTGATTACAAGCTTGCATCAGTTGCTTTTATAGTGTGCACATAGACTCTAAAAATCACAGTTATTTTATTGCAACATTTTTTTAATGTTTGGGTAGTTTTTGTGTAACCCAGCTCCCGGGACAGGACAGTCGCAACAACCCAGCGTTTGTAATGAGCGCACGCAGATATTTTGCATTCTCTTCAGGTGAGAGTAGTTCTCAGTGCTGCCTACTTATTTCTTTGGTCAAATATAGGTTTGTTTTATTTAATCTATAAAACAGTAAATCATTTTATTTTATGCAAAGCAAACCAAGTCACCTAAACGAGCCGCATCGTTAAATGTTTTATTTTTACTTCCTAAATGCTTGTTAAACGAGTTTAAATGTAAGAAATGTTGTATACATGTTTAAACGGTAAAATATGTTGTATTAAGAACTGTATTTGATGAAAATAAAGGCATTTAGGAAAGAAAGAAAGAAAGAAAGAAAGAAAGAAAGAAAGAAAGAAAGAAAGAAAGAGAAAAAAAAGTCACAATAAATGAAAAACTAAAACGAAACGAAACCAACAGCAACTAAATAAAATAATAATCAAATATAAATAATCGTTTTCTAATCAATCTCAACATGCTTTAATTTAGTCTCGCCAGAGGTTTGCGTCAATAAGCTTAAATTAAAATGTCTTTGATCTGCGCACTGGAACTGTTCTGTTAATTCTGCTAAATTTTAATTTCTAAAACTGAAATTAAAACTGAAACTAAACTCTATAAAAACTAGGCTAGAAATCTGTTCACAAAATAAAAACTAAACTAAAATTAACCAAATTATTAATAAAATTAATAAAAACAAAACTGAATTTGAAATTGAAAGCAATATTAAAATAAAAACTAATTTAAAAATGCAAAACTATAATAACCCTGACACGAATGTCTTTCATTGGAGGAAGGGGATCCGCTAAATGAGGTGTTCGGAATTCGGAGGTGCCGGATCCGGACCGGGTTTGTTCGAATTAAGCCCTGACTACAAATAGCTGTGCACACCAGTTGTTTTGCGCTGCTCACCGGGAATTCTCCCAAATCTTCCCATGGCCACTTCAGGCTTGTACACTTAATTTACGTTTGCAGCTATATTAGTGGTTATTTATTTATTTATTTATTTTTAAGGTCCAGAAATGTAGCAAGGGCTTCAGAAAAATTTGCAGAAAACAAAAATAACGACTTTATTCAACAATTCTTCTCCTCCTCATCCAGTCTGCTGTGGCAAGCCTCCATTTTGGAGAGTATCACGACACATGCGTGCACTTCCGCTTCATGTAAACAATGCATAAAAAAGTATTCTCATAGCTTCGTAAAATTACGGTTGAACTACTGATTTCACATGGACTATTTTACTGATGTCCTTGCTACGTTTCTGGACCTTGATCGTGGTGGTACCCTTGCTGTCTATGGGAGGGTCAAAGAGCTCTCGGATTTCATCAGAAATATCTTAATTTGTGTCCCGAAGATGATCGAAGGTCTTACGGGTTTGAAATGACATGAGGGTGAGTAATTAGTGACAGAATTTTCATTTTTGGGTGAACTATCCCTTTAAGTTGTTATTCATTGATAATCTTCTTCTATGCCACAGTTTTTAAAACTAATCTGATGGCAGGATTGAGGAAAAAAAGTCTCCTGTTTGATATCCTGTAAGGTCTGTTTTGGGGTTCTGTTTCTGGTTAAGGTTTTCATGTCTTTTATTTTTGATATTTTGCCTTGTGCTCCCTTAGTCCTTAGGGGGCTATAGTACCCAAGCTCCTGTGAATGTGGAGCTTGGGCTAGGAATGAAGAGACTGATTGCTAGTGTGATGGACCAACTACTGATGTCAGTGCAAGTGGCTGACATCCCAGTGGTCCCTATGCTCTCAAGCCTGCCAGGCATCCCACTGTCTATCGCACTGCCCGTGATGGCGGTCGCCATTTTGAGCATGTGGGCTGCACACGAGTCTGCTCCAGAGGCCTCTCCTGTCCACGAGTCTGCTCCTGAGGCTTCATCTGTCCATGAGTCTGTCCCAGAGGCCTTTTCTGTCCAGGAGTCTGCCTCAGAGGCCTCCTGTCCAGGAGACGGCGTCCACTGCAGAGCCATCAGGGGTGGCAGCTTCCGCTGCAGAACCTCCTAAGGTGGTGGCGCCCACTTTTGAACTCACTGTCTGTCCTGTCACGGCCACGGAGGCCACTCATGAACTCACTGTCTGTCCTGTCACGGCCACGGAGGCCACTCATGAACTCACTGTCTGTCCTGTTACAGCCATGGAGACCGTTCATGAACCCACTGTCTGTCCTGTCACGGCCACGGAGGCCATTCATGAACTCACTGTCTGTCCTGTCACGGCCACGGAGTCCGTTCATGAACTCACTGTCTGTCCTGTCATGGCCAAGAAGGCCATTCAAGAACTCTCTGTCTGCTCTGTCACAGCCAAGTAGTCTGCCCATGTCTCTGCTCCGCCATGGCTTCCTGCTCTGCGGGCACTGCCTGGCCGTCCAGCTCTGCCTGCTCCGCCATGGCTCCCTGCTCTGCCTGCTCCACCATGGCTCCCTTTTCTGCCTGCTCCGCCATGGCTCCCTGCTCTGCCTGCTCCGCCATGGCTCCCTGCTCTGCCTGCTCCGCCATGGCTCCCTGTTCTGCCTGCTCCGCCATGGCTCCCTGCTCTGCCTGCTCCGCCATGGCTCCCTGTTCTGCCTGCTCCGCCATGGCTTCCTGCTCTGCCGGCACCACCTGGCCGTCATGCTCTGCCTGCACCGCAAGGATTTCTGCTCTGCCAGCTTTGCCATGGCTCCATGCTCCTGTGGAACTGCTCCACGGCCCAGGTCCTGCAGTATATCACTGTCTGTCACTGCTCCATGGCCCAGGTCCTCCAGTGCTTCATTGTCTGTCACTGCTTCACGGTCCAGGTCCCCCTCTGCTTCATTATCTGCCTTTGCTCCATGGTTTAGTTCTGCCATTGCCCCATGCTCCAGGCCCGCCTTTGCTCCACTCTCCTGGTCCTGTTCCCTTTCATGGGCCTGGCCCTCCATCCCGCCACCTGGACTACTTCTGCTCCACCACACTCCTGGACTTTTCTTGTAGTTTAGGCGTCTGGAGTCGACTTTTTTGAGGGGGGAATATGTAAAGTCTGTTTTGGGGTTCTGTTTCTGGTTAAGGTTTTCATGTCTTTTATTTTTGATATTTTGCCTTGTTTCCTGTTCTTGCAATGTGCTCCCTCAGTCTGTGTGTCATGTTCTCATTGGTTATTGTCTTGTCATGTGATTATCAGTTCTGTCTGCTCATTGGTTGCTTTAGTCATGTGTCTTGTCTCTCATTGTCTTGTTCATGTCATGTGACCCTCATTGTTTGCTATAGTAGCTAAAGTAGCCCATTTGGTTCCATTGTCTCTTGTCGTGTACTGAAGTTGTAACCCGCTGTCGGTGAGTCAAGTCTAGTCAAGTCTGTTTCATGCCAAGTCAAGTTTGTGTCAAGTCAAGTCTTCCTCTGTTCAGATTATGTTTGTATTCTTGGATTACTTTTGTAAATAAACTGCACTTGGGTTTAGAATGACATGAGCATGGGTAAATATTGAGCAGCTCTAACCAAGGTTTTCCGTAGCCTGGAATTCTGGTAGTTTCCATAAAAGTTGTGATGGCTCCTGGTAGTCAGATCCCATGGGGAAAATCCTTTCATATGTGGAATTGGATTCAATATGGCTGGACAGAGAGGAATGATTGTCAGAGAACGCCTCTCTCTGAACAGACAGACGTGCGGTCAGCTCATCATCAAGCATACAACGAGAGGCCTTAAACAAAGAGTGATATATACATGCTACATTAATAACCTCACACTGACAGCAGGGTTATTATAGTTAACTAAAACTAAAACTATTAAAACCCTTTGAATTAGCCAGCTACACTTGCAACATTTCTCATTTTCATTTAGTTCAAATTGATGTACTTAAAACTTAAACAAAAATTAATGAAAACTATATAGACATATATATATATATATATATATATATATATATATATAAACGAATTAAATGACAAAAACACACAAAAATGACCAAAGCTTCAACTAAAATTCAAATGAAAATTCATCAGTATTTAGCAAATGACATTGGCTGACAGGGTGAATCTTACTGTCATGTTATACAGCTTTCTATTGCACAAGATTCTCAATCACCTTCTGCCAGACCTGTTGCCACAGTATGATTATTATAATGGCCAACAGAATGACAATAATGGCCACCAAACAGCCTATTAGGATCCTTGTGTTGCTGTGATCAATCTTGTGGGTGAGATCATTGCCTGCAGAAGGTTCAGAGTGTAAAATACAATATTTTTAGATTTTACAGAATCAAAATCTGAGTTTTCTGCAAAATTACATCCTTTCAATGCCATATTGAGCCCTGCGATGCTTCTATCAAAAAGGGGATTGGCTTTTTTAACTGTGAATGAGACTGTAGTCACCATAATGAGAGTTATGATTTCTCCAATTCATATATAGTGGAAATATTCACACCCCATTTTATTATGTTGCAGCATAATTAAAAAAAAAAAATCTTTAAATGATTATTTTTCATATAACTCTAAATGCCTGTTCTATTAGTCTGTAAAATATATATTTAATGTGTATAACTCTGAAATTCATAAGGCCACTGCATGAAGTAATGAACAACAGGTGGCACTGTTGACTGCAAATTAATACTGTACAAGCGTATAACAACCAAATGGCACCATGTGAGAGCAGATAATTATTCACAGAGAATTCTGTATTGTATCTAAAATAAATATAACCTTCACCTGGGTGAATCCCTGGAGATTGATTACGTTTTGTACACTGCTGTATCTGAAAGGTGAATTTAGGTGAAAGGCATTTTGAACTGCAGAGGTACTGTATTTTAGTAGGCTATTAATATGCTAAAATGATTCATGAAAAAGTGAACAGATAAGAAAAGGAGCGCTGGAGATGAAAGAAAGAACATGCAGCGTGATTAAACCTCTATTACCTGACTGGAAAGCAATTTCACTGAACATCATCCAGATGTCATTGAATGCAAAACGGCACCTAATTGCGCCGGCCATGCGGTTGCCAAGGACAGCCGTGACAAACCGAGCACTTGGACTGATGTTGTCTGCTTTCGGCTTGAAAACCACAGGATTTCAAATTTAAAAATTCAATACAAAATAATTAAAGAATAATTATAAAAATAACAATGATATAATAATGCATGATAATAACATGAATACATGATACCCCTTTGAAAAAAGAAGTAGACCTACAATTGAATACACTTTTAAAAATATTATGGAAATAAAATACTTTAAAAATATTAGACTATATAATTAATTGATTCTATTGTCTTTTGAAGTTAACGTGTACTGTCTAATGTACTGACAAGAATGTATGTTAAACAAAAATATACTTTAATGTCATTTTTACTGAAACATGTCATGTATTTAAGTATATTTGTAAATACACATTTGTAATGATGAAGTTACAATTTTGTTCATTTAAAATATATTCAATTTAAATGTTATAATAAAGAACACACTAGAGTTAAAATTATTATTAATATATTATAAATTATTATATTATATTATTATTAAACTGATATTATACTATTATCAAGAACATGTTTAGTATGTCAGTTAAAACATCAAAATAAGTGTACAAATAATTAAAATGATTTAAAATGTACTTTATGTAAATGTAAGTAAAGTATTTAATTTAACATTATTGCATAGATCACTTTTAAAAACTGTCTATATAATATATTCAATGCCATATATATGCAATATATATATAACATTATCTGCATATATATTATCTGTAAGTATTTTTTAAATATATTACAATATAATATAATATAATAAGATTTGAGGTACACTACAAGTGCACATTCAATACACTTAAGCACACTTCTATACATGCAGACACATAAGTACACGCAGACACTGATGTATTTCAGAGAAACCTTCATTGATGTGAAATATCTGACGCGGTCAAACTCAAATGTCATCTCCACTGAGCCACCAGGGAAACTAGCATTAGTCCAGCCCACATAGTCATAGCCAGGCCAGACTCCATACACCTGGCTTTTGGTGAAGTCATCTAAGCCCCAGCTTCCATCAGTGAGCTGTCCAAGGCCTTCTGTCATGCTGGGAGAAAACCTTGTTGTTTCATTTAAGTGAATGAGTTGGTGATATTTGCTTTATTGTTTAGTGTGTGATGCTCTACCTGTAACTAATGGCTCCGTCATACACAGTGTCGTTTAAGTAGATTTGTTGGCCTCTGAAAGACATCTGCTGGGCGGCAGGGGCGCTGTAGGACACAAGACCATCTGAAGCAATGATGAGAGCTAAAGTCACCCAACAATGAACATTTTGTACCAAATCGGTATGAATAACAAAATTGCAGCTTTCAAGCTTGCAAAAAGGATGTAAAGTATTAAAAAAATTGCCTACATAGGGGTAAACATTATCATTTTCATAATAAAGGAGGAAATATCAGTGGGAAATACAGAAACAAATAAATACAGATGTAAATAAAAGAATAAAGACATGTACAAATGTATAATTAAAGAAGTAAATGAATTAATACAGAACTAAATGAACATTCATTTTGGAATAAATTAATAAATACATTTTTAAGGTTTATTAAAATTAAAATACAACTTCCCATTTATGTATTTATTTACATTTACATTTAGTCATTTAGCAGACACTTTTATCCAAAGTGACTTACAAATGAGGACAATAGAAGCAATCAAAACCAACAAAAGAGCTACAACATGCAAGCGTAGTCTAACGCAGTATACGTAGCAAGGTTTTATTTATTTTATTTTTTTTAAAGAAAAGAAGTAGATAGAATATAGAAAAAAGAAACCTAGTGTTTTTTTTTAAGAAACAAGAAGATAGAATAGAAAAAAGAAATCTAGTGTTAGTTTTTCAAGAAAAACTAGCAGTTAGATAATAAATATGCAATTGATAGAGAATCAAGTGTGTGTGGTTATTTTTTAAATAAAAAGAAGACAGATAGATAAAATAGAATTAGAATAGAGAGTGCTAGAGTTAGAGGGTCAAATAAAGATGGAAGAGATGTGTTTTTAGCGGTTTCTTGAAGATGGCTAAGGAGCTGCTCGGATTGTGTTGGGCAGGTCATTCCACCAGGTGGGAACAGTTAATGAAAAAGTCAGTGAAAATGATTTTGTGCCTCTTTGGGATGGCACAATAATGCGTCGTTCACTTGCTGAACGCAAGCTTCTAGAGGGCACATAGGTCTGAAGAAATTCATTTAGGTAAAGGGGTGAAGAGCCAGAGGTGGTTTTGTAGGCAAACATTAATGTCTTGAATTTTATACAAGCAGCTATTGGTAGCCAGTGCAAATTGATGAACAGAGGTGTGACGTGCATTCTTTTTTGGCTCATTTTTTGGCTCATTAAGATTAATCTTGCAGCGGCATTTTGGATTAATTGTAGAGGTTTGATGGAATTGGCTGGAAGACCTGCCAAGAGAGCATTGTAATAGTCAAGTCTGGACAGAACAAGAGCTTGAACAAGGAGTTGTGTTGCATGTTCCGAAAGAAAGGGCCTGATCTTCCTAATATTATACAAAGCAAATCTGCAGGACCGGGCAGTTTTAGCAATGTGATCTGAGAAATTCAGCTTATCATCAATCACAACTCCAAGGTTTCTGGCTGTTTTTGAAGGAGTTATGGTTGATGAGCCTAACTGGAAGGTGAAAATGTGATGAAGTGAGGGGTTGGTGAAACTACAAGCAGTTCTGTCTTAGCTAGGTTGAGTTGAAGGTGATGGTCCCGCATCCAGCGAGAAATGTCTGTTAGACATGCTGAGATGCGAGCAGCTATCATCGGATCATCAGGATGGAATGAGAGGTAGAGTGTCATCAGCATAGCAGTGATATGAAAAACCATGTTTCTGAATGACAGATCCTAGTGATGCCATGTAGACAGAGAAGAGAAGTGGTCCAAGAACTGAGCCCTGAGGCAGTTTAGTTTATTATTATTAGTTTATTTAGTGCCTATCTATCTATCTATCTATCTATCTATCTATCTATCTATCTATCTATCTATCTATCTATCTATCTATCTATCTGTCTGTCTGTCTACATTTTTACACTTAGTTTTAAAGGAAAACGCCACCGTTTTTCCATATTCTAATATGTTCTTCCCTCAACTTAGACGAGCTGATACGTTACTCTCCTGTCTCACTGCGTGCACTTAATCGCTCTAGCGCACGGCGCACCTATGCTAGCATTTAGCTTAGCACCATTCATTCCTTAGGATCCAAACAGGGATGAATTTAGAAGCCACCAAACACTTCCATGTTTTCCCTATTTAAAGACGGTTACATGAGTAGTTACACAAGTAAGTATGGTGACAAAATAAAACGTGGTGATTTTGAAAGCGGATAAAAAATGATAACTATAATGTATGGCGGAAGAGCACGTCGCAGCACTTCGACCTCGGCGCAGTAATATCATCATGCGCAGAGGTCGAAGTGCTGCGACGTGTTCACTTGAGTGATGATATTACTGCACCGAGGTCGAAGTGCTGCGACGTGCTCTTCCGCCATACATTATAGTTATCATTTTTCATTACATTATAGTTATCATTATAGTTATCCGCTTTCAAAATCACCACGTTTTATTTTGTGTCACCATACTTACTCGTGTAACTACTCATGTAACCGTCTTTAAATAGGGAAAACATGGAAGTGTTTGGTGGCTTCTAAATTCATCCCTGTTTGGATCCTAAGGAATGAATGGTGCTAAGCTAAACGCTAGCATAGTTGCGCCGTGCGCTAGAGCGATTAAGTGAATGCAGTGAGACGGGAGAGGTACGTATCAGCTCGTCTAAGTTGAGGGAAGAACATGTTAGAATATGGAAAAACGGTGGCATTTTCCTTTAAATAGCCACTGCCATAAAAGTATCATAAAACTGGTCCATACAGCTCATGTCTTCTGAGTTATACAATCGCATTGTGTTTGAGTAACAGAACAAAATTTAAGTTGTTATTCACTGAGCGTCTTGACATTCTGGAAGAAACAAAGTCTATGAAATGACACAAGGCTGAATAAATGATTCACTGACTATTCCTAAAGAGGCTGAATCAATCCCATAAATGCTTGTAACATATTCTACATGAGTATGTGAATGCAAAAAGATTTTCCTGCGTTGTTGCGATCAGACATTTTAGGTAACTCTATCACCCCTTTGAGGTTTGTTAATGCTACAGTATGCATTTGAGTACTTGCACGAAGTATGCTTTATAGTTTACCGAGCCATTCACAGCCGTAGAGCTCCACCCTCATACACACAATCATAGAGGGGTCAGTCACAGGCATGAAACGCACAAAACGAGCAATAATGGGAGGCTCCAGGTCCTTAAGCACAACATCATAGGCGTTACTGTTCCCTTCAGTGATCTAAATAGATGTATAAAGACGAGAACACACAAACAATGAACTCACATTTCACAATACTCATCATTCTTAGAGGTTTAAAAGTAAAGTTTCCCCAAAAATGAAAATTCTGTCATCATTTACTCACCCTCATGACGTTAAAAACCAACGGAGGCCCTAAATGGAGACATATATGTGAAAAAGTATTACGTGGCCACAAGAAATTCTCTGTTCACTCTCAAAACTTTTGAGTTCCCTTGAAAAATGACTGAATTTTCCTGAGAAACTTTTTCTTCCAACTTCATATTATTTATACCACAAGAGTTTTGTGAGTGAACGCAAATATTCTCTGGGAAATGCAAAAACATTGAACATAATTTTTCCTCCGATCTCATTTTTCCCTTGTCACCCTGTACCCTCAGGGGCTCAATACAAACCTGTTTGACTTTCTTTCTTCTATATAACACAAAAGATGAGATTTTGAAGAATGCTGGGGTCCAAATGACATTGAGCCTCATTGACTTTCATTGTGTGGAAAGAAAATCAGCTGAAACATCGCAGAAGAATGTCATGGTTTGAAACATCATGGTGATAAAATGATGACAGAATTGTGTTTTTTATATAAGCAACCCTTTAACTTATCAACCAATCACAGCAAAGATCTCAGTCTCAATGTAACTGATAAAAATAACATTGCCTTCATCTCACCTGTTGACCTTGTCGGTCACGCCAGGAGACCCAGCGTGTGTCGTCCCGGCTGTATTTAATCTTGTATCGCTGGGCAAACTCATTGCCTACTCCATCTGTGTGCCGTCCCTGCGTGCCAACAAGAGTGACAAAATGGAGGGTGCGAAGGTCAGTCTGCAGAAATTCCTTTAGATTGTCTGGTTCAGCCATGACGTCTGGACACCACGCTCCATCTACATCATCAAAATCCAATCTGAAAAAGAGAGGGTTATGGCAGAGAAAATAAGTTCTGTTATTAGTATTTCTGATCAGTTGTGTGATCAATGTGTTAGATGTACCTGCCATATCGAGCTGCGGTGGACTCTGACCACTGGCTGGAAGCAGAAATATCTTCATCCTGAATTTGGCCTCCAGTCATCCCCAGTGGGTACCTACATACAGCTATCACATGAAGAAATTTTTTACACACTGTAAAAAATCTGTAATTTTAACTATAAAATATAAAAGTGTAAAAGTGTGTAAAAAACGGTTAATAGGTTAACAGTAAGTTTCCGTACAATATACAGAAAAAAAAAAACTGTAAAAGATCTAACCAGACATTTTATGTAATTTTACAGTAAAACGCTGTTAATTGTACAGGTTTTAGAAGTAAAAAAAGAACAAATCAACCTATAATTTATAACTGATATACCCAGAATTCCCTGCATGACACTCTGCATTTGAAAGTATGTTTAAATAATCATGTTCCTTAATAATTTTTGTTATCAGTTATGCACATTAGGGTTTTATGTTACATTGTCTGTTGTTTAATGAACGTTTATTGCATTATTTAAATGTCGTATGTTACCATGATGGTGTTTTGTGTTTGCATGTACTTTTAGTATATACTTCAGCTTGTGGAAAAGCTACTTCTTCATGTGAGTTACAACCCTAATTCCAGAGAAGTTGGGACATTTTGTAAAATGCAATAAAATCAAGAATCTGTGATTTGTTCATTCTCTTTAACATTTATTTAATGGACAATAGTACAAAGAAAAGATTTCCAAAGTTTTCACTGACGAACGTAAATGTATTTTGTAAATATGAACAAATTTTGATTTTGATGGCTGCAACACACTCCAAAAAAGTTGGGACAGAGGCATGTTTAACACTGTGCCACTTCAACCTTCCTTTTAATTACAATGTTTCATTGTTTGGGAATTGAGGATACTAATTGTTAAAGTTTTGCAAGCAAAATTTTTGTCCAGTCTCACTTGATACAAGACTTCAGAAGCTCAGCAGTCTGTGATTGTCATCTGATTCCCCTTTTCATGACTGGTCATACATTTTCAATTGGAGACAGATCTGGACTGCAGGTAAGCCAGTCTAACACATTCACTCTGTCTCTATGAAACCATGCTGTTGTAGCACATGCAGAACAAGACCTGGCATTGTCTTGATCTAATAACCAAGGACTTCCCATGAAAGACATCATCTTGATGGCAGTATATATCTCTGGACAATCCCAATATATGCCTCCATGTCAGTGGTACCTTCACACATGTCACCCATGCCGTTTGCACTGATGCACTCATATACCATTGTGACACTGTCACACAAAGACACATTTTATACCGCTCAATATGTATTAAGATGGTTTTATACCTATATATTTGAGTTTTCATGGTTTTACATGTTGTCTTAGCCATTTTAATCCTAATGGTTAGGGAGTTTTCAAAAATATACTTTTTATTAAAATCACCATGAGGTGAGAATTCTGGATAGAGAAGAGAGGTGGTTTGAAAGAGGCGTAAAGGAAGCGATTCATGTAAAAGTGGAGCGTCCCTCTTTGAATAGGGGAGGGGGTTTGAGACATCATCTGTCCTACGCCTATGATGCTGTGCTGGAAACGGTGCCACAACGCTGCAAGGAGAGATCGGGGTACTCCGTCCAGAGCGGAGGAGGGGCACCATCATGAGCTGTAACACCATCTACTCTGGCAGGTGTTTAATCTAGTAGTCATATGACCTCTATAGGTCTGTTGATCATGTGACTTTTGAGGATATATTTGCCAGAGTTACTTCCTGTTCTACAACTGATGAAGGTGTTTGGATAGACACCGAAACGTCTTGTTAAGCTTTTATAGTCCAGTGATTTTAATAAAAAGTATATTTTTGGAAGTCTGTAAATTGTATTTGGATACAATTTATTAATTATGGATATGGATGTTACTTATGTGCCATTTAACAAATAGAGCAATAACATATATTTTTTGGTTCAGATCAATTATTTTATTCAAAAATACATTAAAAAATGTAATTCATATAATGAGCTGAATTAATTTCTTCTATAATGAACATGTTTTTAATTTCTGAATTAAAATAGAGGGCATAAAAGGAAGAATGATACAGGGTGATACAACAATCCTGATATCACAATTAAAAAAGAAACCTTAAGAGGTCTGGTGTAATATTTTAGTATAAACTACTGTTCAAAAGTTTGGAATCAATAAAAGTATTTATTTATTTAATTTATTTATTTAATGAAAGAAATTAATATTTTTATTCAGCAAGAATGCATTAAACTGACCAAAAGTGACAACAAAGATGTTTAATGTGTAATCATCATTTATGATGTTACCAAAGTTATCTTTTCAAGAAAAAATTCTATGGATTCCACAAACATATTAAGCAACACACTGATAATAATATTGAGAAATGTTTCTTGAACAGCAAATCAATATATTAGAATGATTTCTGAAGGATCATGTGACACTGAAGCTTGGAGTAATGAAGCTGAAATTTTTAGAATATACTAAAATAGAAAACAGTTATTTTAAACTGTAATAATATTTCACACTACCATTTTTACTGTATTTTTGATCAAACTCAGCCTTAGTGAGCATAAGAGACAGATTACTGCCGCAGTACTGTAATAGCAAACATTCGTTGACCGAAACTGGATCTTTCTTGAAGGTGAAATGATCCTAGATTCTTAGTTTCTAGGTTTTTGAGACTGAACCTATAACCTGTGTTTGTATCCTAGAGTTTAAGCATGAGGCTGCCACCACTCGAAATACTGAAACACCAGGCTAAGATTCACTACACAGTAGGTGGCATTGTGCCGCAGGAGCAAGACTGTATTTCTGCTCCAGGGAGCTTGTGCGAATAGGTGGAATCCACACCCCATAAGCAAATACCCAAAATACCACTCAACCCCATTCGTGAGGCCTAAGCAGAAAACAGAGAGACTTTTATGTTCTTTCCAGGACATGCTCACCAGGAACCGAAGGACATTGTCAGCTTCGTGAATTTATTTCTCTTTAAAAAGTAGGCAGAAAAACAGTTGCTGTAAAGTTGATGAATGATCCACCATTATTATTTGTCACACTATTTACCAGAAAACACAGAACATTCTTCTAACGTTAATGTATGATTTGCATTTCTTTGGTTTTTTAGGAGCCAATTCCAAACATTATAGAAACTTTCTCTTTAGATTTTTTTTCTTCTTCTTTCTAAACAGAATCTAAACAGAATCCATAAACTGACATTCTCAGAATGTTCTGGGAATCAAACATTTTAAAAGACAAAGGCGTCTTTCAATTTTTTTCCCATTTTGTTTCATTGGCAGTAATTTTACAGCAGCGTAAGGATAAATAGACTCCACTGTAGAGGAGTACAAACTGGAAAACTCAGTCACCCAGTGAATAAATGCTTCCCATCCCTCTAAATTTGATTTGTTAGCCCTGGCAGATGAAACAGACACTGGACCCCCAGCACAGTTTCTGCTCTGACACTACCTAATGTCAATGACATGCCTGTTTTCAGCTGTCTGCTCAAGTGATCATCATTTTAACAGTAAAAGACTGTAAAAATGCTATGCTAAAACGTTAATTTGTTAATGATAATTTCCCTAACTGTATACAGTGATAAACTGTAAAATATCTAATGGGACATATCATGTCATTATACTGTTAAATTTACAGTATTGGAAGTGAAAAAGAAAGGCATCTTATAATTTATGGTGAAAAACCTCACATTTGATGGGTTTTCATTGAAATAACTATGCTATACTTTTGTGTCAGCTATACTTTTTGTCATCTGTTACATACATTAGAGCTTTATGTTACATTTTATGCTGTTATTTAATATTTATTGCATTATTACAACACTCTCCACCTACTATATATTAGTATTTAATAACTTTGATTCATCATGTCAATCAAAAGTGTCTTTATCTTCACTATCTGTGTTTTTTGGTGGTTGTCAGTGCAATTTGAAGGCATAAAAAAGGATATTTTAGTACATCGCAACCACAGCTGCCATTTTTTAATTAATATTTATTGCGTATTAAGGAATTGTATGGCACTGATGAAGGGTTGAACCTGAAAACATTTTGCACTTGGCAATTCCTTTGCACATTTTTGCATTTCTGAAGCTCTGTGAGCTTTTGCCTGTATTTCGTGTGGAGATATTTTCTTTCCCTCTTGTATTGATTTTTAAGGCACACATTGACATGAGGCTAACTGCAGTGAATCTGATGCTGAACCAACTGCACCTAAAGGCTATATAACAGCAAAATTACTTGACATAGATTTGCACTATATAATATTATGAATCAAAAGCTATTCTTCATTTGATTTGTGAATTATATTAATTATGCTTCATTTCTCTCACCTGGGTTGACCTGTGACTTCACGGCTCCAGCCAGGAGAAAGACAGTAAGATATTGTCTCATTTGGAACATCTTACTGTATGACTTTAATTCCTGTAAAAACATCAAAGTAGTTTAAATTACATAAATTTTACTTGTACAGAATTTAAAATTATCAGTTAAACACATTACCCATATGCTCACATTCAAAAAAAAAAAAAAAAAAAAAAAACTGAAAATGAAAATGAAAACTAGGAATATTTGGTCAATATTGGACAAATATGAATTTATAATATAATGTAATCATTAAAATGTTTATTATTATTATTATTAACTAATAATAATGTAGTAATTTAATAAATATAATAATACATGACACTAAAATGTATTTGCAGTACAATGAACACATTCATAATGCTTAAAAAAGAGAGAGAAAGAGGCTTGCCAAACCATGAACCTACTAGATGAGGAACAAAGTGGCTCTTGTAGGTGCATTTGCCCTCAGGTCAGTAAGTTTTCCATGTATACAAAGTACACGACTGGTGTTTATTTATATTGCGTATGGCTCCAGTCAGTTGCCTGTGGGAGAGCAGTACTGTATGTACAGTGACCAAGAGAATCCCACTCTTTATGGAGCACAGCCATCTACTACAATCATAAACAACAATGTGTAAACAGCCCTTCTCTGGTATAAGCAGCTACATGTTTTACTGAATTTAAATCAGAATTTACAAGTGTAATTGAATCAAAAGTTTACATAACAGAAATTTACCTAGGTTGCAAAATAACATTTATTTTTTACTCTTGGATAAAATATGTAATGTTTTAAAATAAAATATACTTTTTTCCAATCACTGCCCAGAATTATTGGTATTATGGAAAAAGAATTTCCAGCACAGACTCAATCATGACTGAAACAAATTCATAATCACATCTAATGAGCCTACTGAAACATCCTACAAAACACAAGTGACACTTACCGCTCTCTTCAATCATAAACTCAAAGATTACAGCCTCAAAATATTAACCTCTGAGCAAAACAAAATCTTCCTTGTCTTCATGATCCATCCTGAGGGAAAATGAGCAGCTGGGGCAAGTGACCCTCTTACAGGAGCAGAAATAAACAGAGAGAAAAAAAAAAGATACTGTCAGCACCATTCTGGGGAAAGTCCAAATAGCCCAGATTTCAACCTGAGAAACAGCAGGTTTTAATTATGGTGTACAGGATTCTTTCACACAATAGTTCACTGTTTTTCACAGTAAAACTAATATATATTTACACACTCTCTCTCTCTCTCTCTCTCTCTCTCTCTCTCTATATATATATATATATATATATACTGTAAAAAAGAAAAAAAAAAAGAAAAAAACATACACTAAACAACTGACAATAAAATATTGGCTCAGTAAATTACTTCAAAATACTTATCCCCAAACAAACACGTTTTGGTGGATATCTTCACCAAATTGTGTTCAGCAAATTAATTAGTAAATTACGTTAAGTCAAAATGAAACATCTGTGTTTGCTGAACAAGTCCAATATCCAAAGAAATTTGCATGTGCACAGTTATAAATTATTTAATTCATGTAATTTATACAGTTGCATATATGAGCAATATCACACGAGTAGTGCGATATGGCTGTATCAGCACAGCTGTGATTCGGCTGTAGGTAATCATAGTTTGCTGACATACAGCCATATTGCATGGCGATCAGTGTGATATTGCTTTTATACAACAGTTCAATGGCAGAAGTGTGTAAATAAAAAAGAGACAACAACGGAGTGTTTTTAAAAACCCTTTTTGTGCTGAGCTACTTCCTTCTGCCACAGATCATTCAAATCTCAGTTTGACAGTTAAACAGCTGAGCCTAAGCCTTGGTTACTAATTCGAAAACATCACTTTAGAACTAGTAATGAAAGAACGTTGAGTTGCTTCAAAAAGCTGTATTACTATATTAAAAGCTGTTTATTATGTGGAGTAGAGTATTGTGAGAGAGACTGACTGAGCAAGCGTGATTACCTGCATCTGATACAGCATTCATTATTCAGCTCAGTCTCATATTCACAATAAAACATTAGTTTGAATGGAAAGCGATATATTTGTCATACTATCCTTTCATCTGTTAAGGGTGATTTCCGATGCGCTGCTCAGTGCATTTGTTGGCTGACAAGGTGTTGTTGAAAGTAAAAATAACTTCCTTGTTTACAACCTGTTTGAGTCTCTTTCAACATAAAAGTCTTTACTGCTGACTCATTCATAAAATAGTCTCTTGTCTCCATCTAATGGCAGAATAATGTAACTAAAATCACCACCATGAACACACACACATTTCTCTATACTAAATAGGGTAAACGTACCAATTAAGCACACCAAAATCTACACTGAGACATTTTTAGTGCACGAGATATCTGTTTCAGCACAAGAAGTTATGTTAAAATAAAATATAAATCTCTCATACAAAAATATTTAATTTTATTTTAATTGACAAAAGCATTTCAATTAAAATGTATATCATTAAATGCAAAACGTCTGGCTGTGCTTAATGGGTACATGTTTGTACCCTTTAAGCACACCCCTGTTCCCATTACAGTTTGTTTTTCAGCTGCTTACACACATTTTCAAAACTTTGATTCTTTTTTTCAAAACTTTACACACAAATCTAAGAATTGCACACACAAAATGCAAAATGCCTCACATCTCTTGCAAAATGAAGCACTGCATTCTAAATATCACAAACACATCTCAAAAGCAAACATTTGCAAACACCTTTGCCATAATATTAATTCCTATAGTTTTTTTGTGTGTTACATAGAATATTGTGTGTTGTGCTTTGGAAAAAGTGTTGTATGAAATTGAAAACTGAGTCAAAGTCTGAGAATTAGTGTATAGTTCGCAGCTTTGGTGTGTGGTTCTGGGGTTTGAGTTTCATGTTTCTGAAATTGTGTGACAAGTAAAGATTTTGTGTGTAAGCAGTTGAAAAAAACTGTAAGCTCACATCATGTTTTATTAAAAATTCTTGTTTATTTTAAACAACCTTTTTAAAGGACAATTGAAAAATGTTTTATTTGAAGGTATAAAGTCAATCACAAAAAAACCCCCCCCCCCAAAAAAAAAAAAAAAAAACAGAACGCTAAAATCAAGCAACAAGGCATTCAATTTGATCAGTTATATATTCATAATGAAGTCATTTAAGCACAATGCAACGTCTAGACTAGTCTACGTTCAGCTAAATAACACATATTCAGAAATCAAATAAAACAAACCAGTAAAACATTTAATTCATGGGGATGAACAAAGAAACTAGCCTCATTATGAAGCCTCTTATTAAATGGATGTCAACTTATCTATAGTCTCTTAAGGCTGCAATACACTACACGATTTGTGCCCCGATTTTCCACTGATTCACGGTCTGGAGAAGTTGATACTAGTTGCCAGACGTCAGAGCCAGTCAGATTTGAGTCGGCTGATTCCATAGAAAATCGCATAGTGTATGATGGTCACAGACTCCGATTTTTTTAGCTTCAGACTTTGATTCCATCCAGTCGGAGGAGATCAAACATGTTTGATATTTTCAGCCGATTTTATAACACACATAGTTTTCATGATTTTAAAAGCTGTGTAGTTTATTCCAGCCTTTAGTTGTTTTTTTTTTCCCTGGACAGATTTGACAGGTTTCTGATGGCTTCTTCTTTGAATGGATGACATGCCTCTTTCATCTTTGGGCATAAACTATAGTTACGTCTAGATTTTGTTATCTTAAAGATGTTAAAATAAGTTATTGATCATTTTATAAAGATTAACTTAAAGTGACAACCATCAGTTAATATTTAAAGTCTGTTTATGAAGTATTTACATAGACGTTCAATGAAGAAGAGCTTAAAGAGAGCACACTGAGCTTAATGGGAGCAGTGACAATTTTTAATAAATTTCATGTAATATTTATTAAAATGACAAGATTTTGCAAAATAAGTGATCTAGGTCATGTATTAAGTTCATACATATTTTAATATGAACAACTATCATTAACAATATCTATGTAATTATACTTTTTCTTATTGATGTCACACTGAAGCTGTGTGATTTTCATAGTCGTGTATCCTTTAAGCTCACCTTACAATAATATGAAATCTTTAAAAATTACAGCAGTGTAAAACCACAGCCATATTATGGATTTAAAAGTACAAGCTAGTAATGCCTGTGAGGTAGGGGTGTACAGCGGAGCCATTATTTGTATCTGTATCTGTATCTGTGACAATCTCAAAATTATTTGCATCTGTATCTGTATTCGGATAGATCCGGAAGTGGGCGTGGCTTAATCAGGAAGTTCGTCAAATTACATGAAAATACCATTTTAAATGCAAATATTTTTGATTCGTAGTTTTCATTTAACAAATATGCCTTGTATAACTAAATAAAGTATTCTTTTTATTAAAATTATAACTTTGTAAATATCTTCTATTTAAAACTTTATCAAAAAAGAAAAAATAACTTTATTCTTCTTATTTTCCAATGAAACTTTGTGTACAAATTTGACAAGAGACAAGCATCCACAATCTTAAATAAGAGCACTAGTAGAAAAAAAGAAGCTGAAAAAAAAAATAGAAATGGAAAGAAAGTGTTCAGTAGCCTACTCAGCAGAATGACAATAAGACTTAGTTCACACTGCAGGTCTTAATGCTCAGATCGGATTTTTTTGCTGAAAAACAAAGATTTTTTGCGCTGTTGTTCACATTATCATTTAAATGCGACTGCCATCAGTCTCATGTGTGAACCGTATATGGCCCTGAAGTGACTCGCATGCGCAGAAGAAGACGTTATGTCAGACGCAGCACACTGTGTTTGCGGAAATAAAAATGGATGCTGCTCGTGTTAGCGTGTGTTTAGCAATTTTTAAGTTAATGTGCAATTGGAGCCTAAATAACGAAGGGATAAGAAGAAGAAATATTAAGAAGAAGGAGAGCACGATTTCCTCCAGCGCAGAATTGTGACATCTGTTGCATTTCAGTGATGTAAAAATTGCATGAAATGCGACATGGCCGTTCAGACTGAAGTCGCATTGCAAAACATCGGATATGTATCCGATTTAGGACCACATATGAAAGTGGCCTGGGCCTGATTTGAAAAAATCAGATTTGTGCTGTTCAGACTGTCATAAGAAAATCAGATATGGGTCACACTTGGGCAAAAAGTCGGATTTGGGCCACTTTAGCCTGCAGTGTGAACTAAGCCTAAAGCTCGCTTGAACTTTAAGTAACATAGATCATGTGTTGCGGGAGTCTGTGATCATTTATGAGTATTTTATCAACAGAGCGCAACCAATCATTTGGACCCTCCAAAAGCTTTGCTCAAACATCGCTTTTCTTCGTCTTGTATAATTAAATGTAATGCCATTCACGAAAAGGGCTAATGTGATGCGTTTTTACAGTTTGATTTCGAAAAAATTTATGGATTTTAGGATATTTTTGCCGAGTTGATATAACTCCAGACAAAGCTCTGATTTCTGAGTGACGCGCATAGAATTGATATTTCATTAATATGGGCTATAGTTTACACTCATTCACTTTACACATTCAGGCCCATAGCCATCTATGAGGTCCAGACCTCCGTAAATGTTTCCTGTTCAAAAATAAAATTTGAATACATATGAAAATTTATTTAAAATCATGTCGCTGAATAAATTCATGTGGCTGATTCGCAGCAGCTGCGAAACGCAGGAGTGAAGGAGTTTGGCGCTCCGCCATGTTGCCAGATCTAGTTATTATGAGCGTCGCTGGACTTGTTTTAATGCTTAATGTAACAGCGTTAATAAAGTAATTAGAGCATTAATAAAGTGGGAAGATGAAGGTTGAGGTTAGAGATTCTGTATCCTATTTGCAAAATACAAGATTTAAACTTATTTTGGTGCATTTTTCAGGAGATTGGTTGTGTTTGTTTTTTGTAGCAATATCTGGCAACACTGCTTCACCAGCACTGACAGGCAGCAATCAATAAAGGAGCGCGCGGATAGTTTATTGCTGAGACCACATTCGTTAGACAAAACCGGATGATCACCATGATATTATCTGTACAAAACTGTGTCAAACTCTATCAAAGCAGTACTAGCCGTTATTATTGCACAAATCTTAACAACCGCAGACCTCACTGATGTAGTGCTGTTCCAGCAAACATGTGATTGTGTCTGCCGAATATTTTTTCTGTTATTCGGATAAATCCATTATTCGTTTTTAAGTCATTATCCGTGCCTTTCCGAATAAGTTATTCAGCATCGGGCACACCCCTACTGTGAAGTAATATATTAGAGTAGCACACAATTTTATACAGCTAATAAGCTAACTGTGTTCTGTAGCATCTGCGCTATGTTGCTAAAACTATTTTTTGAATCTAATGTGATTATTTCCCACATCCAAGTTCCAAGTTACAATATGCAAAAGTCTGAACATTAATCGCTTAATTTTACAGTAAGTAGTGAAACTTACCCAAAATAAAGGCTTAAACATGTAAAAAATGAACATTTAAGGAGCTACTCTTTTGGTGAAAGTTTTCGGACAGCTTTAAAAATGGCCGCTGGACAGTGTGAACACACAGAGACTCATATCTAAATGTGCAATGATCTGATTGATTTTAAATTACAGGAGGTATGTAGTAACAAACACATCAATTGGTTAAGACATCTAGTAGGATAATACATTATTTTTTCTTTTTATAATCTGAGCTCAAAAATGGAAGTGTGCTTAATGGGTATGTGAGCTTAATAGGTACTTTACCCTACTATTAAATACTATTATTTATATAAAATATTATTTATTGTATAATAATATTTAATAAACAACAACAACAGTCATCAGGTTGCTAGGCAATTCAGTCAAAAGTACAAGTTCAGTGCTCTTATATAACTACAGCAATAAAGTTATATAAAATTTAACTTTAGACTTTGCCCTCACCAAAACTATTTGGTTAGGAACAAATAATAGATTAATGAGACCAAAGACTGCCCATTAGGTTTGCCCAAAATGAATAATATCTCATGTTTAACCACTATTGAGACATCAGAGCCAGCGGCAAACTGCAGAAGAACTGGGTGAGGTGAGGGTGCTCTTGGCGGGTTCATGAGCGCTGAACGGCCGCTGACGCTCTGGAGCTCACATCTCCGAAAACGTCAAAGCAAATTTTCAAAGAGACGTTACTTTTATTAACAAACCACATATTTTATGTCATGTCATAAATAGTAGACACTCGAGTACTATAGAAACATATTAGCTGAGCTTCCACGCATTTTTTTTAAGATAATTATGGGCCATTACTCGAAGCATAAACCATAAGATATGTCCACCCTGTCATGGACATATAAATTACTGTTAAATATGTTTTCATTGCAAAATTAAGATGCAAATTATATTTTCTGAAAGGTATGATGTCCCTTTCCTAAACAGCATTATTTGTTTGCTTTCAAATTATAAATACATAAAAGATTTTATGTAAACCATGTGTTTTTAAAGAAACTCATACAATTCCCACATGTATTTTTTCTTATTTGGAGAAAACTGTGATATTTGGATGCAATTTTTTGTTTGCATGTTATTGCCCCCACACCTAGCTATTGCAAATAGCAAAATAACGCGCATCCTCTTACACAAAACTAAAAAAAAATCTAGAAAATGTATCTAAAGAGCCAAGTAATGCTTTTGTTATTAATATATAAACTTAGCCTAATATAACACACCCTGTCATAGTCATTTTTATGTTAAGTTATCATGGCAGATTATTCTGAGTTATTTATGTACAGGACACCAAAAGGCACCCTGCAGTGATATTGACCCATCAGAGAACCAGAAAGAAGTGTGTGTGTGTGTGTGTGTGTGTATGTATGCATGTATGTATGTATATATATATATATATATATATATATATATATATATATATATATATATATATATATATATATATATGTATGTATATTAGTGCTTTTAAACAATTAATCATGATTAATCGCATCCAAAATAAAAGTTTTTGTTTACATAATGTGTACTGTGTATATTTATTATGTATATATAAACACACACATACAGTATATATTTTAAAATATTTACATGTATATATTTATATTCATATAATTTATATTATAAATATATTTAATATATAAACATAACAGATTTTTCTTAAATATATATGTGCATGTGTGTGTATTTATATATACATAATAAATATACACAGTACACAGAACAATTTATTAATAACATAAGATAAAGGTTAAATAAAAAAAGACAACAAAATCTTAAATGATTTTCATTTATTCAGTTTCATTCATTCCAAAGGGTAAAGTTAACTAAGATCAACCAACACTAATTTATTTAAAGGAAAATGAATGCTACAACACAGCAGCCTTTAGACTTGAGCACAAAATATACAGTGGTAGTATTACTTGCTACACTTTTCCCAAGAAATAAAAAATGATTGGAATAAAGAAAAAATGCTAATATACCATATGACATTATTGCACAAATATTTTCACTTGTGTTTATATTGACATTGCTATCACTGTAATAGTTCAAGCTGCTCAGCTGCAAAATTGACAGTGAAGGCCAAACATGCTTCACACATTGAGTTTAACATGTTCTTTAACATTTCTTTTCTTTCACTTTAGGATTGCTGCAAAACATGTTATAGTCAAGCCTGACACATTAGAAATACTGGCAAACAAATCATGAAATGCTCACAAAGACAACAACAACCTAACTCATATAGTATTGTGATGAACATAAAATGTGTACAATAAAAAAAGTATTTGAATACAACTGGCATTGAATGTATTTATGTACAGTGGTGTGAAAAATTGTTTGCCCCCTTCCTGATTTTTTATTTTTTTGCATGTTTGTCACACTTTAATATTTCAGATCATCAAACAAATTTAAATATTAATCAAAGATAACATAAGTAAACAAAACATGCAGTTTTTAAATGAAGTTTTTATTATGAAGGGAAAATCCAAACCCACATGGCCCTGTGTGAAAAAGTGCTTGCCCCCTAAACCTAATAACTGGTTGGGCCACCCTTAGCAGCAACAACTGCAATCAAGCATTTGCGATAACTTGCAATGAGTCTGTTACAGCGCTGTGGAGGAATTTTGGCCCACTCATCTTTGCAGAATTGTTGTAATTCAGCCACATTGGAGGGTTTTCGAGCATAAACCGCCTTTTTAAGGTCATGCCACAGCATCTCAATAGGATTCAGGTCAGGACTTTGACTAGGCCACTCCAAAGTCTTCATTTCGTTTTTCTTCAGCCATTCAGAGGTGGACTTGCTGGTGTGTTTTGGATCATTGTCCTGCTGCAGAACCCAAGTTCGCTTCAGCTTGAGGTCACGAACAGATGGCTGGACATTGTCCTTCAGGATTTTTTGGTAGACAGCAGAATTCATGGTTCCATTTATCACAGCAAGTCTTCCAGGTCCTGAAGCAGCAAAACAGCCCCAGACCATCACAGTACCACCACCATATTTTACTGTTGGTATCATGTTCTTTTTCTGAAATGCTGTGTTACTTTTACGCCAGATGTAATGGGACACACACCTTCCAAAAAGTTCAACTTTTGTCTCGTCAGTCCACAGAGTATCTTCCCAAAAGTCTTGGGGATCATCAAGATGTTTTCTGGCAAAACTGAGACGAGCCTTTATGTTCTTTTTGCTCAGCAGCGGTTTTCGTCTTGGAACTCTGCCATGCAGGCCATTTTTGCCCAGTCTCTTTCTTATGGTGGAGTCATGAACACTGACCTTAACTGAGGCAAGTGAGGCCTGCAGTTCTTTGGATGTTGTTCTGGGGTCTTTTGTGACCTCTTGGATGAGTCATCGCTGCGCTCTTGGGGTAATTTTGGTCGGCCGGCCACTCCTGGGAAGGTTCACCACTGTTCCATGTTTTCGCCATTTGTGGATAATGGCTCTCACTGTGGTTCGCTGGAGTCCCAAAGCTTTAGAAATGGCTTTATAACCTTTTCCAGACTGATAGATCTCAATTACTTTCTTTCTCATTTGTCTCATTGATCTTTTGGTCTACTTCACTTTGTCAGGCAGGTCCTATTTAAGTGATTTCTTGGGGGGGGTGACAAACATGCAAAAAAACTAAAAATCAGGAAGGGGGCAGTCTTGTTTCATTGCTGATAACCACATAGCCCATCTTCAAGAATAGATTGAACTCAAAGAAAACAAGGGCAGACAAATGCTTCAGACCAGCCAACACTGTAGATGTTTGGCATTAAAGGGACAGTTCACACAAAACTATTTACTCACCCTCATGTTGTTCCAAACCTGTATGACTGTCTTTTCTGGAATATAAAATAATACACTACCGATGAAAAATTTGGGGTGATGAGAGATGACTATATTTGATGAAAAGGCAGTAAAAACACTAATACTTTGTACAATTAAAAAATTCTCCTTGAGTATATTTTAAAATGTAATTTATTTCTGTGATGGTAAAGCTGAATTTTCAGCATCATTACTCCAGTCTTCAGTGTCACGTGATCATTCAGAAATCATCCTAATATGCTGATGCTAGAAAGTTGAAAAGAGAACTTATAAATAAATATAAATGATACATTTGAAATATATTTTTTTGTTACATTATAAATGTCTTTACTGTCACTTTTGATCAATTTAATGCATCCTTGCAGAATAAAAATATTTAAATTTAAAAAAAAAATCTTGATGACCCCCAAAATTTGAATGATATAATATGAAAAATGTATTAATTATGTTCTGTCCATGTGTCGAAAGTCAATGGGTTCCAAAACAACACAAATTGAACCCCATTGATTTTCATTGTATGGACAAAAAATAATTCACAGGTTTGAGAAGACATGAGGGGTGAGTAAATAATGGCAGAATTTTCATTTTTCATTGAACTATGCTTTTTACACAATTTCACATTGTTCGACAAATTTTTTGAGTATGATTAGGACAACCTGGACACCCACTGGCTAGGATCTGCATAATTTAACAATTTAATACATTTGGGATGTGTAACGTCTTTTAGTTTTGTGTGTGTGTGTGTGTGTGTATGTGCATATATATATATATATATATATATATATATGTATATATATATATATATATAATTTTATTATATATATTTAATATATATTTATATATTCTGATATTTATTTATATATTTATTCTGACAGCTGAAGCTGTGATGTAAAAGCTAAAGTGCTTAGCTGCTGCTGCTGGTGTGAGTTGTTTTTTTTCAGCAGGAACAGTCTCACACATGGTGCACAAAGTTAGTGGCCCCAGCTGTCCCGGTCATCACTCTCATCAGTGTTGGACTCATATCCGGATGCGATACCGGACTCTCTGAACCCTGGTGTGTCCAGCGCGCCGAGGAACTGGTTCCCTGGAGGAGAGCAACCACCCGACTGATCTTCATCCTGACCCTGACCTGAGTCACGGTCCTGCTCCGGCTTCTTCTCCCGCTCTGAAGATTCTGAGAAAAAACAGAAGCCGTCGAGCCCAACCAGGCTGTTTGAGAGAGGGAAGCCCTCTCGAGCGCTGGAGGAAGGATTCGGGTTGGGGTCACGTGATACAGCTGGCACGTTGGCACGCAGGGCGATTTCCAGAAGGCTGTCTTGAGATCCCACTGCAATGAAGAAATTACATCATGGCATAGTTAGTGACAGAATAACTCAGAGGTGCCATTATTGAGCCTGATTGGCTGTCAATGTTTTTATTTTTCATCAGTTGGAAAAATCGTTCTGCAAGTGATTCCAATGATATTGTTCCTCTGTTTTGTATTGGTGTAAGCAGGCCTTATCGTAACACCATTTTGTTAAGAAGACCTATTTTCTTTGTTCCTCCCAAACGAAAATTCTGTCATTATTTACACTTATTACATTACATTATTTACATTTATTTCAAACTTAGTACATTCTACTTTACCACACAGACATTTTTGTGCATTTACACAATGAAAAATTGTACAAAATTGTGTAGATTGTATGAGCAACTTTAGAGATGTACAAATGTTTACAAATTATTTTTGTATTGAATCAATTAGATTAATTAAATATAAAAAAGATCTTATTTGACATTACAACTTCTACACTTCTTCCCTTCTATTCTGTGTGATTCTGGTGTAGTATTTAACTTGTTTTGAAGGATTCTGTCACTTTAACTAAGCCTTTTAAAACATTAAAATGAATGAACATTTTGTCATAAAAATATCTACACTATAGTTAAAAAGTTTAGGATCTTTTAATGTTTTTGATAGAAATGAATTGATTACAGTGATATTCTGAAATATTTTTTTACCATTTTAAATTATTAAATTATTACTGTTTTTTTATCTGATATTATATGTTAAAATTTAGTTTATTCCTGTAATGCAAAGCTGAATTTTCAGCATCATTACTCCAGTCTTCAGTATCACATGATCCTTCAGAAATCAACCTAATATGCCGATTTGCTGTTCAAGAAACATTATTATCAGGGTTGTAAACAGCTGTGCTGCTCAATATTTTTGAGGAAACTGTTATCACTTTTATAATTCTTTGATGAATACAAAGTTTCAAAAAATAGCATTTATTTGAAATGTATTTTTTTGTAACAATGTAAGTCTTTACTTTCACTTTTAGTCAAAAAATCTATTAATTTCTTTCAAAAATTCTTACTGACCCCAAATGTTTGAATGGTAGTGTATATATAATAGTAAAACTACAAAAAATATTATTTATAATATAATGGATTTGTAAAGATATTACTAGAGCTGTGCATACATTAAGAAAAAAACTTCACCTTTTAGATATTGTCAGTACATTCAAATTGCATGTTTCAATGTGTATCCCAACATAGACAAAAACGTATGTGTAATTATTACAAATCAATACCTGCGAATACTGAGTTCAAGCGAGGCCTGGGACTAATTTTATGGTGCTTGTAAAGACTGTTCGCTTTCATTATATGGAAAAGAGCAGCTTGAACATTCTTCAAAAATTCTTCAAGTCAAGAAAGTCTTGGGACAACATAAGGATGAGTAAATGACAAAATTTTAATTTTAGGGTGAACATTTTTTAAACAGGCTAAATCGTTCTTCTGCCTTGCACACATGGAGGAAACAAAGAGGAAAATTTCTCGAGTGCACATGTCTTGAGACTTACAGGGGGAGTTTTTGTGTGGTTGAGTGCGGAGCTCCAGCTCTTGGACGTGTTTGACCAGCAGTGAGAGATGCTGCAGGAGTTCAGTGTTCTGCTGCAGGAGCTGCTGGACTCTAGCCTGAGCCTCCGTCCTGGCGCTGGTCTCCACCGACAGCTGCTGCTGCAGCAGAACCACCTACAGTACACAACAACAACTAGATTTTACGCTTTCTTAAGAAAATATGAGTCATGCTTTCCTGTGAAAAACCTGCTGCCACAATGCTATATAATATATATATATATATATATAAGATGAATTGAATAGTTGAATAGATAGGTGAACTGTCATTTGAAATACATCTAAATATAATCTTCATCAAATTTCAAAGTGAATATGTATATAATATAATATAATATAATATAATATAATATAATATAATATAATATTAATACTATAATATTGTGATGCCTAAATTCACTTGTAGCATTTAAAATGAATGACTTTGCATTTCAGTTTTAATTTATTTAGACAAAGGATACTGTCTATGATTATTAGCCAAAATTAAAATAATGAAAATGATTATTAGTTTATCGTATTAGCCAGAAATAAAAACAAAAATGAAAAAATGAAAAATAATGACTGAACAATTCATGAAACAAAAGCAGTGCCGCAGATATGTTATATACATGCTACATGTCAATACAGCCAGCATGACAAAGCGATCAGATGTGTGCTTTGACCTGTGCAGAGGCAGCTTGACTCCTCTGCTCCTGCTGCTGTAACTGCCTCTGCAGGAGCTGCACCTGATGGCTCACGGATAGAGGACTGGAGAGAGGAGACGCCAGCCTGGATGACTCCATCACCAGCACCGGCTCTTCACTCACCTGCATGGAGAAAGTAGGAGACACATGCTGTTTACCTCCTTTAACCAATAAATTAACTTTAAGATGGTCTTTGCTTTGCAGAGGATCAGTATAGCCAATTAATACCTAATAATCAAATAGGTGCATTAATTCCAATTGTAACTCTATTAATTCTTTTGAAAAGTATCACACAATGAAAACAGTTTAGTTTGTTAGTTAATAGGCATGGCAGTATTGTTTCTACCAACCTACCATATTAGAGAACAATAAGATACACAATACACTTATTACATCCTTCCTGGAGTGTTTTTTACAAAGTTTTTAACATTGTTTACATGTTGTTTCTAATATGCTTAAAGACACTATGTTTCATCACAAATCCATCAGTCAATACCACTGTGGAGCATTTTCCCCTTAAACTACAAAAAAAGTCTCAAAAAAATGCGGTTTGATTCCTACAAACACAAACGTAACCAATCCCATCAACTTGTGAAGTGGGGTTTTTTATATTTTATATGATGTTGTCTAAGATGGAGAACAGAAACATGGTTTGTGTAACATTAGCAACACATTATTAGCTGTTTGATGAGCTGTTACGTGTCCGATGTTGTAGAGAGCAATACATAAAATGCATTCCCGTTCGGACGGATACACTGACTTGTAGACAACCCTGTATAATTCGCTCTTCCTCCTCTTCTTGGAATCAGTTTCTGGTTCAAACATATATGGCTGAAGTAATCCAGTATTGCTACTTGAAATTGTGTATCATTTACTACTTTAGTAAATTGAGTGACAGTGAAGCAGGTAGTCTGAGCTGATGTGATTGAGTGGATGTAGGTACTTATTTGCATATTCATGACTCCGCATATATTAATTAAGGTGATACTGTGATAATGTGATACTGTGTAAAAACACAGTATCACATGAAACTCATACTGGTCTCATATTTTTGCCCCTGTGATTGGCATAAGTCTGTAAACATCAGCAGTTTCACAGAACAGATAAAAAAACACACAACTTCATCCGTATCAAAGCAAGTCATTTTGTAAACCATTACAAGTACATGAAAGCTTTAACCTCTCTGAAAGCACAGCCCTTTCCTAAAAACTCCCCAGTGATCGAATATGTGTCAGCACTGACAGCTTTTATATCTTATTCATTAGAGTCAAGCTAAAACTCTAAAAGCATCTAAGATGTGTTTCCTTAAATATATAATTCATAAATAATCCCCATCATAACAGGAAGAAGTTTGCATGTTAATAAACAAGACTTATTTTAAATTACCCTAAATGTTGTTCCTAAAGTTAGTTTTTGAGGAATTAAAATTATTCTGACTAAGTGATACTACAAGATTTCAAAGAATTACATGAAACTTTAACTAAACTTGGCTGCACTGTAAAAAATGACCGTGAATTTAACTGTAAAAAACTGTAAAAATGCTACAGTAAAAACCTGTTAAATGCTTAACGGTAAATTCCCCTACTATATACGATGAAACACTGTATTGGACATTACATGGTAGTAATGTACGGTAGTATACCGTACTACCGGTAGTATACCGTTTTTGGTCCTGCAGATTTGCTTTATACAATATTAGGAAGATCAGGCCCTTTCTTTCGGAACATGCAACACAACTCCTTGTTCAAGCTCTTGTTCTGTCCAGACTTGACTATTACAATGCTCTCTTGGCAGGTCTTCCAGCCAATTCCATCAAACCTCTACAATTAATCCAAAATTCCGTTGCAAGATTAATCTTTAATGAGCCGAAAAGAACGCACGTCACACCTCTGTTCATCAAATTGCACTGGCTACCTATAGCTGCTCGCATAAAATTCAAGGCATTAATGTTTGCCTACAAAACCACCTCTGGCTCTGCACCCCTTTACCTAAATTCAGTACTTCAGACCTATGTGCCCTCTAGAAACTTGCGTTCTGCAAATGAATGCCATCTCAAAGAAGCACAAAATCATTTTCACTGACTTTTTCATTAACTGTTCCCATCTGGTGGAATGACCTGCCCAACTCAATCCGAGCAGCTGAATCCGTAGCCATCTTTAAGAAACGGCTTAAAACCCATCTCTTCCATCTTTATTTGACCCTCTAACTCTAGCATTCTCTTTTCTAATTCTATTTTCTCTATCTGCCTTCTTTTTATTTAAAAAAAACAAAAACAAAACACACACACACACACACTTGACCCTCTATCAATTGAATAATTATTCTCTAACTGATAGCTTTTCTTGAAAAACTAACACTAGCTTTCTTTTCTATATTCTATCTACTTGTTTTCTTAAAAAAACAAACAAAAAAACAAAAACAAAACAAAAAAATACCTTGCTATGTATACTACGTTAGGCTAACCGAGACTTGTCATAGTGCTTGCATGTTGTTGCTCTTTTATTGGTTTTGATTGCTTCTATTGTCCTCATTTGTAAGTCGCTTTGGATAAAAGCGTCTGCTAAATAACTAAATATAAATGTAAATGTAAATGTAAATGTACAGTAGGGTTGCATGTTACATCTAATGTTGTTAAATTAATGTTTCTTGCATTCTTTCAGTTTCATGTGTTTTACCATAATGGTGTTTAGTGTTTGTGTGAATGACACTGTGCACCTTCTGTATATGTTATTATTTAAAAGCTGCTTGTGATGGGCTTTGGTTCATCATGTGACTTTCTCATCACCACCTGCATTTGGTGGTTATCAATGTATTACAAAGGTACAAAACAGATTTCAGTACTTCAATAGGTTGGTATATTAACATTATATCAGTTAATAAAATTACGGTATTTAATCATATATTTAAGTTAAAATCGTAAAACCTAAAACGTTGCTACCTTATTTTTTACGGTAAAATTCCGGCAACCACAGGTGCCTTTTTTTACTGTAAATTTTATGGAATTTTTTTTACAGTGTGGCAATTATTCATCTTTTAGCCCTACTTGTGACCATGGCCCAATTTCTGCCCTATAAACCATGTAGGATGAGCAAACTGTAGCATCTATAAATAACAGAAATCAGGCAAAACTTGAGCTATATTTATAAGACAGCACCTGAGATCTCTTCTGCCTTCCAGTTTCTTCTAAAAAAGCAAGGCTTTCTGTTGGTGAACATTTTACTGAGTCAATATAAAAATTTGTAATTGACGAGGAAAAATGAAGACAACTGAACACACATTTCTTTCCAATTTTCTACTAAACTTTTATGGTCAGACAGAGGACTTTACCTTTTCATCTTTCTCCAGCCCAGTGTTGCCTGATCTCTCAGCGGTGGCGACAGCGACTGAAGTCTCGTCTTTGCTTCTTTCCTCCTCACCTTTCACAAGCCATGCTGCCAATTCAGATTAATCACATGATTTAGGATACAAAATAATCAATGACAAAATAATCAATGACCAGATTCACAGGTACAGACTGAATCAAAGAAATACTTGACAAGGAACCTTCCAAAACTAAACATAGGACTAAATAATTGTATAAAATATATTTAGTTAGATCTTTATAACTATTTTGACATCATCAAACATAACAAGTTTTATTTACCGATGCCATAAATCATAAAAGTGAAAAGACCATGTGATTTTTAAATTGGCCTCATTGAAAAATTGTCGCTTAAACATTTACTAACAATTTTTTTTTAGCTTCACATTATGTCAAAATTATACTTTTATATTATAGTTAATTTAGCTTTTCTTTATAGTGAAATAAAGTTGTACAAAGCCAAAAATGTGTTATATTGGCCTATATTAAGTAACATTTTGCCTTATATATATCTTAAAAATATTAATTAAGTATAGTTTTTATAATTAAATAACATTTTTACTTTGTGTGAATGTTTTTGTCTTTGGGACAATAAATATTTTTAATTAATATTTCAGAATTGTTTAAGGTTTGAACCAAACCATAAATATAATTTGATAGAAGCTAATAAGTTTGGCTGTAACAAATTAGACAAATTAACAAATTATTTTAGAAATGGTCGAAAGTATAATTTATTTTTTCAGTGCACAGACCATATTTTCTTATACAAAATAAATATATATTTACATTTATGCAGACGCTTTTATCCAAAGCGACGTACATTGTGTTCAAGTTACAGTTTTTTTTTTTTACAATTTATCAGCTCTTGCTTTCCCTGGGAATCGAACCCATAATCTTGGCGTTGCTAACGCCATGCTATACTATTTGAGCTACAGGAAAGCTGTAGATATCTAAGTTGCTTTGAAACTGTGATGAATATAATGATAATAAAGATTTTAATTTGTATTGTATTTGTATTTTGCTGATTTGAATGATTTTAATTTGGTTCTTGTTTGATCAAATGAAATGTGAGTGAAGGTCAGTGTCTTCTCACCGTCAGCATTGTCTAGACTCTGTTTATGGCACACCTCAAACGCCTGACCCACGGTCCGCACTATCCTCATGGCTTGGCTCTGAGACACAGACGGCAGATCTTTAAGCAACCAGGGTTTATTGAACATGTCAAACATGCTTTTCCACACGCAGGTAAACATCTGTAGATTTTCAATTGATATGGGACAAAAAGCTGTACTTGGAGAGACAGAAGAATTAATTCACCTTCAAGAGTGGAAAAAGGATTTATAGAAATGAATGACAGATATAACGAGAAGAGAAGGAGTGAGTGAGAGAGGGAGAACATTTCACCCATAAGTCAATTCCACATTATAGTGGTGCTGTCAAAGTGATGGATTAGTTCATTTCAGATGGGCCCTGGTGCTGTGAACAAAACTCAAGCCAAAGACTTAGCAGCTTATGCCAACATCACTTTCTTTTTCTGTAGAAAACAGGTAATCTGTTGCAGGTTAAAAATATCCCATGAGACAAAGTTTGCAACAGAAAAATTTAGAATCGCACTGAATAGTAGTTCATTCATTAAATAGAATTCTTAAGTTTAATTGTTGTGTTGATTTAGAGGAACTTTATTTTGTGTGTGTAGAAAGTTTAATTTTATTATTTTTTTTGTGATTTTTATATTTACATTTTTCTTAAAAAAATACTGGTGTCCTTGTATAAAGACAAAAAAAAAAAAAAAAAAAAAAATATATATATATATATATATATATATATATATAAAAGTAGTGCTGAAGTCCAAGATACACTGAAATTGAACTATTGCAAGTATACTTCAGGTATACTTTAAATATTTTGCATTTAAAGACCAATATTATTCAAAGATCATACAATCCTCATCAATAGTGACATTAAAACACATTTCAGGTATTGTGCACAAGTAGTACTCCAAATAAAGTTTAATTATAATTTTTATATCAGTAAATGTTGAGTGATATGTCAGTAAATACGTAATTAGATACTTGAACTATACTTAGTATGGAATAAATGTATTTTAAATATAAAAATAAATAAATAAAGATAATGTAACAAAAATGTAGAATACATTAAAAAAACAAAAAAAACAAACAAATGTTAAGTCTGTAGGGCACAAAACTCTCTCACATTAGTCCTGGACCAGCAGGCCATCCTTACTATTGAGCCCTGTTGCTTTAAATCATCTGATGAATAATATGACAACTAAATAACTGATCTCCATCAGAATGAATCCTCCGCTAAGTCATTCCACTTAACCATTTCCATTCCTGAGCAATCAATCAATTGTCACAGTTGCCTTCTGTGGCGAAATGAGGAACAAGGAGACATAGGCAAAACTCAAAGTAAACAGTCTTTAATCCAAAATCGCTCTGGAGGCCCCTCAGGACAGACACGGGATGGCAGACCTCCAGAGCGGTACCCGTTCCGGGACCCATGGCGGATCAGGCAGTTCAGGGCGCCATGGTGGATCAGGGAGTTCGGGGCGCCATGGCGGAGTAGGGAACTCAGGGGGCCATGGCGGAGCAGGGAGCTCAGGAGGCCATGGCAGAGCAGGGAGCTCAGGAGGCCATGGCTGGGCAGGGAGCTCAGGAGGCCATGGCGGAGCATGGAGCTCAGGAGGCCATGGCGGAGCATGGAGCTCAGGAGGCCATGGCAGAGCATGGAGCTCAGGAGGCCATGGCAGAGCAGACAGTTCAGGAGGCCATGGCTGGGTGGCCTCCGTGGCCTTGGCCTCATCCTTCGCCGGGGTCTCTATGACCGGAGCCCTATAAATCCCCCCCCCCCCGGGCAAAACTCAGGAACAGGAGCCCTCCGTGGGCAAAACTCAGGAACAGGAGCCCTCCGTGGGCTACGCACAGGAACAGGAGCCCTCCGTGGGCTAAACTCAGGAACAGGAGCCCTCCTTGGGCTAAACTCAGGAACAGGAGCCCTCTCGGGGCTATCCACAGGATCAGGAGCCCTTTCTGGGCTAGGCTCGGAATCTGAGGCCCTCTCTGGGCCGCACATGAGACCATCAGCCCTCCTTGGACTGAACGTGGTAACAGGGGCCCTCTCAGGGGTGAACTCAGGAACCGCTTCCGTAGAGGCAACAGGAGAAGCAAGCGGCTTGGGAATGGCCTCCGTGGCCATGACAGGAGAAGCAGCCTGCTCATGAAGAACCCCAACACACAAGACAAGACTGACAAGACTGACTAGAATTGTTCCTGTGGACAATACTTCAGGGGACATGACTAGACTTTGGTTAGGGGCTGGAGCCTGTACTGGACTCTGGTCAGGGGCTGGAGCCATGGCCGGCGGGCTTGACTTTGGAGTGGCCGGTGGGTTTGAGGGAGCCGCAGCCGGCAGGCTTGACTTCGGAGCGGCCGGCGGGCTTGAGGGAGCTGCAGCCGGTGGGCTTGGGGGAGCCACAGCTGGCTGGCTTGACTTCGGAGCGGCCGGCGGGCATGGGGGAGCCACAGCCGGCGTGCTTGACTTCGGAATGGCCGGCGGGCTTGGGGGAGCCACAGCCGGCGGGCTTGACTGATGAACAGCTGGCAGACTTGACTTCATAGTGGCCGGCGAACTTGACTGATAAGCGGCCGGCGGACTCGCAGTTCTCCCGCAGTGATCTCGCCGAATTCCCACGCTTACTCTCTGCGGGCTAGGGGAGAATAGTGAACAGCGACTTCCATGATGCGGGAAGAAAAAACAGGAAAACAAAAAACTTTCTAAAACAGGAAAACAAAAACGAGGAGCAGGGGCGCCGCTCACTGTTATGGTCCGGTATTCTGTCACAGTTGTCTTCTGTGGCGAAACGAGGAACAAGGAGATGTAGGCAAAACTCAAAGTAAACAGTCTTTAATCCAAAATCCAAAAGAGGGATACACAAGGCAGGGAGAGACTCACAGGAAACATAACATCGACAATCAAGACCGGACACTAGACTAAGGAAAACACAGGGCTTAAGTAACTCAAATTAAACAAGATAATTAACAAACATAGGTGGATACTTATGAACTAATAATGAACCAACGAGGACAGGAACAGGAACATAACCAAATATGGGCATAATGACACAAGAGGGAAAACTAGGAGCACATGGGAGGAAAACACAAGACACAGGACTGACAACAATATTATTAACATATTTGTGCAATCTGGTGGATTTCCTGTATTAAGGTGATGTTTACCTTTCTCTTCGATTTGAAGACATTGCAGCGGAACACATTGCTTTTCTTGTCTCTTGCTATATAACTGAATATCTTTAGGTCCTGTGAGTCATGCGAGACGTAAAATATTCTGAAAAGAAAAAAAAAATGACTAATGAGCTGCAGCAATTGACCTTAAAACTCTCTCATTACCATGGCAACAACAAGGCCAACATGCTCTTCACTGACTTGCTCCCTTTAACATGTCATAAAACATTACAGAAATATATTAAATGTGCGCACTAGATTTTGAAAGTGCAACAGCTTTTGGAATACAACAGTAAATGTCAGTGTTACATTAAATTAGCGTCAGACTGAAACTCTAGAAATGGATCCATTTCAGAACAAACATGTTGGTAATAACTGGCATTGCTTTAATACAATAAAACTAGAGTGGAGTGACACCAGTCAACGCTAATGATGTTACTGTTAAACAGTGTGTTTTTGTGCACTGGAGACTGGTAGTTGCTATGGGGATTTCGAAGACATTCTGTTTTTTGTTGCAGCTCACAGAGCAAAATGATTTTGATGTGATGTGTGCGTGCAAAATGAGAAAGGTCATCAAACCCCACAGGACATATCACTCCAATCATGAGCAACATTTGTAATCAACGCTATGTAAATAAATTGTGGTTAAATTACCTGAAAATGGGGTCCTGGGCCAGTGTCATCTGGCTTTCATCCCAGCTATGGTCATATTTCTAATGTAAATATATAGCACATTTTTAGTCAAGAAATATGTTCATAATTAATTGCATATACAGACTGAATTGCACAACATATACAACATCAGAAATAACTGTTATTACAAAATAACATTTGTTTTTTTTAGAGGACAAAAACAGAAAACAGAAACACCTCACCTTTTTATTTTTCCGCAAAACCACCTTGACACCATCCACTGACACAATAAGGTTGACTTTCTTCTTCTTGATGTTCTTAATTTTAAACTCATACTGAAAATGATACAAAATGTGATGGATTTAATGAATTAAAACATGAATCAGGACATGAACCTTACACTTAAAAAACATCTAAATTAACTAGTTTTATTTAAATAAATAAATTATATGTATACATATAAATATATATGTATATATATATATATATATATATATATAGTCAGAACAAATTAATCTTGATAACCACAAATGAATTACAGTCAAACCAAAATTTATTCAGACACCTTCAAACTTTCTCACATTGTGACAGTTTATTTGCTGTAGTTTAGAAAATGGTAATAAAATATGAGAACTCTAGAGTTAAACTGTGTCAGAACAAAGTCAGAACAATAATTTTTGGTTTGACTGTATATGTGTGTGTGTGTGTGTGTATATATATATATATATATATATATATAGCATTACTGAATCAACCTAAATACATACAAATATATGAAACATACAAAAAAAATGTTGAAAATTTAAAATGTTGAAAATATCCTAAAATATGCCTTATGTTTTTTATTTTTAATTTTATTTATTAACAAATAAATAAATACGTCAAACATCAACGTAAATAACATCAAACTTTTTGTATATTAATATTCTACATATTTGTATATTGTATATACTAGTAAATTTTTTTGGAGGCCTATACGGGTTATTTTTGACCCGAACAAGTGTCATGTTTTGTTTTTAACAGTCCACAAGAGTTAATTTGTAATGAACATATAGGTCTGAGGAGGACGTCCAAAAACCACATATAAAACACAAATTAATTTATCATTTATTAAGTTACAGGTTCTGTGATGAGTAAACTGGAGTCACCACATGATACAGTATAAATGAACAATTAAGTATGAAAAATGTGGATTTTAATATGTATATCTCAATCAAACATTCTCAATGTCTAGGAAATTTGAGCAACTTAAGAGAGATAAGAGATTTATGAAGATATCAAACACCAATGAAGATGCTATTGTTTTTGGAAGACTTGCTAGCTCTGTTAGATGCAGACTGCATGAATAATCAAAGACTAGGAAATAAACAGGAAATCCACAAGGGTGGGATTAAAGGCGACACACTAGGCATACTGAAGTAAGGCTGGGTTAAAAGAGCTCTCTTTCATCCTAAGCTTTGATTAATGCTAACACGGTCACTAAGGCAAGCTATTTCCTAAGAAGCTTGCTACTCTGGCTGCTCTCAGCTCTCCTCAAAATACATAAAACAGTGGGTGATATGTAAAAAACTTGAGCGTTATGATATACTACTGACTTTATCAATTGATTTATCAACAGGAAAAGTTCCCTGAAGAGGAATCTTGTGCAAATACATCTAAACATTGCACAAGCATATTCTCTTTGATGGAGCAAAGTCGATTAAGCTAAATCGTGCTGCTGCTGCCAGCACACTGGTGCAATCTCATAAATACTGGACTCCTGAGAAGAGAAGACATGAACGAACAGTCTTTACACTGGTAACACATTATAAACAACTTCCAACACATGAACCACCTGCTTGACCTAATAAATGGGATTTTTCATATTTTCAGAGTATGAGTCCCTTAAAGTTGTTATTCAGAACAAAATGCATAATCATTAAGAGATTTGAAAAACTCTTGGGAATTATGTTACATGGTTACAAAGACAAGTTATATTGCAAAATGAAGAAGAAATATTTAAGGTTTTGCACTATGTCTAGGTCACAAATTAAAACAAATTTCATTGAGCATGTGAACAAGAAAAGACCATTTGGTTTTATACAAGATTTTTGAGTTTATGCACCTTGAGTCCAAACAAATAGAAAGACATTCTGACATTTTTCAGTTTCTTTAATATTATTGTTCTTGACTGATATTATTATTATTATTATTACTCGTGTGACCCTAGACATGAACAAGCACTTTGGAAAATTGATACTTCTTCTTCCTTTTATACTATTTAATGCTATATAAGTATTAATATATAGAAATATAATGCATAATATTATATACTGTATAATTAAAATGTACATTAATGACCAGTAATAACATCGCTGTAGAACTTGTGAATCAGTCATTTGTGTGCAAATACGCTATTCATAAAGCATTCTTTAAAAAAGCTCAGGTGCATCCTTATGAAGATTTTGCTATACTTCATCTGTCAAATTCAGGAACCCTTACCCGTATTCGTCTCATAGCGGCCAATATTTCAATTCTGCTTTTGGGTCGCACAATATCCAGGCTCCCAATGAACTGTGACAGAAGAGGTTAAACAAGTAACATAAGATAAACTGTATATTCTGGGAAAAAGTCAATGATTTATATTCATGCCAGTGCAACAGGTGAAGTACAGTTAGGCACTTAATAGAAAAACCTTACATTACAGTGTCCATGTAAATAGTATACATTAGTAAGACAGTGTTGTTACAATCCCTTCAACATGATAATTACATATCAATTACATGCATTAAGTTGCATATTCAGTACTCATAAACTACAATGACATGGTAACAGGTACACAAATGAAGTGTAAGCCATTTAATAGACAATTGTATTATTATTATTTTTCTCTAATATTTACCTTCACCTCGAATGTGAGTGCATGCTGGAACTGCCCATCATTATCAGCAGGAATCCTCTGATCCACTGAGTCGTCTACCAAATTATATTTACTCTTCTCCAGCATCGTTTTATGGTATAGAAATATCGTTCGATACCTTTATTTACTCAAAACATGCTAAAGCCTCCTGGCTGCACTGATTTCTGAGGGGTTTCTCATAGAAAGATGACGGCGGTCCTGAAAATGTCCAAAGCCGCAGAGGGATTCGGCATCATTTAACGTTAGAGTAAATATGATCTCAATGTTTGTTTCATGGCCGAGCAGACGCTTCAGAAGGCGTACGCTGACTGTTAGCAAGCAGTCTGGGTTTCCAGCATGATGATAAATATCCCACCTGTCCCCGCTGGCACACACTGTCCCTTAACAGAAATTTATGGGTCTTACTATGGGGAAGGCTTGTCTATTAATATTCACCGGACAAGCCTTCGCCATTGAAAGGTTAAAAAAAAAATATTAGCGCAACCTGAGTCATATTCATGAGACAAACATTCCCCATAGGAAGGTTTCCAAGCAAAGTCTGCAGGAGTTTATTAATATTCATTTGCCAACCTTCAGCATAGTGGCATTCGTAATTTCGCGTCCATGATTTCAAAAAGGTTTGCTTGAAGCCTCACTGACTTTGGAAAAACTTATGAAGGGCTGACATCTTGTGGTTAAAAAGGTGAACGCGCCTGATGAGTGCATTCACGGTAGAAAAAAATCATTGCTCTCATACAAATAAATTAAAGCCATGCACTGTGACTTAAACCAGAAGTTAAGATTTAAATGTTCTGTAATATTACTTGTATACAAACTGACAGACTAATCCTAAAAACTGTATTTAAAGGGGCTTTGACCATTCCCAGTGTTTACAATATAGGCCTATATATACAGTACACACACTGTATATATCTAGACTAGAATATATCTGAACAAAACTAACTGGTGTGTGTGTGTGTGTGTGTATACCTGGTATTACCTACATTATGGGGACCAAATGTCCCTACAATGATGGTAATACCAGTAATTTTTTAATGTTCGGCATTTTAAAAATGCAGAAATTTTTCTGTGAGGGGTAGGTTTCGGGGTAGGGTTAGAGAAAAGGGATAGAAAATACAGTTAGTACAGTATAAAATCATTATGTCTATGGGAAGTCCCCATAAAACATGGAAACCAGTATGTGTGTGTGTGTGTGTGTGTGTGTGTGTGTGTGTGTGTGTGTGTGTGTGACTCAGGTAAACCCTACGTTTAGGGGGACAAAATGTCCACACAAAGATGGCAATATCCAAAATCATTGGCCTTGTGGGGACATTTTTGGTCCCCATGAGGAAACAAGCTTATAAATCATACAAGTTTTTTGAAAATCTAAAAATGCAGAAAGTTTCCTGTAAGGGGTAGGTTTAGGTGTAGGGCGATAGAAAATACAGTTTGTACAATACAAATACCATTACACCTATGGAATGTCCCCATGAAACATGGAAACCCAATGTGTGTGTGTGTGTGTGTGTGTGTGTGTGTGTGTGTGTGTATACATACCTTCAAATAGTGCTGGGGATTTTTCAGTGTCTATTTCTGCAGGTTACATTGTTACACCAAATAGGTGGCGACAGCAGTGTCTATATGAGTGAGTCATTGAATCATTCATTCAGCCGATTTGTTTAGAAACATTGATTCATTCAGGAATGTCCTGCGAATGTCTTTGTGAGTGAATCATTCATTCATTCTGTTGTGTGTTTGTTGTCTATTTTTTATTATTTTGAATATTTTTGAAATTGGTTTACAACATTGTGTTGAAAATACAAGTCACTCAGTATAAACTTTGTTTATACAACAGTTCAGTGAACAAGATCACACTTGTAACTGTGCTGTCAGTCTGATATTCAGAAAAAAACTGTTCTTTTTTGCTTAAAAATTGTGTGTGTAATAATACATTCAATTTGAACTTATATAAACACATACATTTTACCTTATATCATTTATCATACTCAAAAACCCCTCAAAGATACTCAAAGATCTAATAATACCCATTTTTAAGAAGAGACTAAATTAGATTTTAGACAACATCAAAATGTTTCTTATTCTTTCCACTTCTTTGCTCTTATTGCTAAATGTCCTCCTTCCACCTACTTAATGTCAGTAATCAAATTCTTTGTTTGGTACAACTGAAACAGGATGTTGTTCTTACACCCACTTCCTCCCTATAAGCAGTTTCAGTGTTGTTAGTAATCAAACCTTCAATTTTTTTTAAAAAAAAAGCTTGTAAATTGTAAAGAAACATATTGTTAACACTCGTTAACTGGTTAATGTAAGTTACCAATATACAGTAAAAAAAAAAAAAAAAAAAATTAAAAAAAAAAAAAACACCTTGGGTGAGCATTATTTTCTAAACGGCCCATTGTCAGTTATTCCATACGTATTGTATTATTGTATTATTTATAAACATTGTATTATTTATTAACATAATTGCATTATAATTTCACTGTAAACTACTGTGAAATTTATTATTTTTGAAGTAACAGCTATGAATTACTGTGTTATTACTGTGTTATGTAGTCCTTTATTTTAATAAAATATTATAAATATATTATTCCTTCAATGCTTCACACTTTCAAACATTCCGGATGTAAAGATAAAAAATGTTGAGGTGTCTATATTGTATATATGTTTATGTATGTATATGTACATACTGTATGTGTATATTTGTATGTATATTTTTTCCTGTTCCTATCTGTCTGCTTGTTTGTTTTCCTCCTGTATTATGCTTTACTTCCTCTTTTTTCATTTTTCTTTTTTTTTTTCATATGATCTCATTACATTTATTGACAATTTGCTTTCACTGCACTAAAGGTTAGGTGAGGTTATGGGAGTGAACCTTCATACTTCATATTTTCATACAAATCAAATTTTTACAAATTCATACTAAATGAGTGCTGGAAATGTTTTATGGACAGGCCACATTAACAGTAGTTCTAGTTCTAGCTTGGTATATTAACATGATATAATTCACTTTTAAACCTGCACTGTCTTTTTGCTCTCTTTGCCTTCAATTAGCATTTTAATGGGCTGTTGCCTAACAAGACAAACACGTAGCCTGCCTCACTGATGCTGCTTTTGATATTTCAGGCATCATTATCAAAACTTTCTCCATTTATAGAGACAAGTATGACCTTAATGTTCTTTTTATGTTCTTTTGGCTCATGGGTCTACCTCTCAAGGTGTTGAGAGACCTGCGTCATCATCCTGAAGTTGATTGTGATGTGACTATAATTAAGTGCGCACAATAACACAGCAAATGTACGCACTGCTTGACACACAATGTTTTCACAGTACAGAGACAGGTGCGGAGATTTTGTCGCAGAACACATTGTACCTATTGAGTTTTTTTATCTTATTACTTTAGGGGAGTGTGAGGCTTGTTGTTCCACAGTTCATCTTTTGTCAATTTGACCTCAAACCAGTGTAACAGCCCCCTTCGGAGATGAAGAAAGAAAGTAGAGGGAGAAATAATGTGAGAGCACAGGACAGAAGGATGAATGTGAATGTTCCCTTAGAAAAATGTTAGCTTAACAGCAGGATGCTAAATGAAGCCAATCAGTTATAACTGTTGCATTTTCAGAAAAGCCTAAGTACCCATCATGCATTAGAGGCTTAAACTGGGAGATTTTTTACTTGTCATTGAGAAATGAGTACACTTGAATAAAAAATGGTGTCGAAACAGTTTGTGACTCTGAGATTGCTTGTAAATGTCATGCTTAATTACAAAGAAATGGCAAGTAGCACATTAAATTAAACATAAAATTTTCAAAGATTAAAAGAAAAGTATTTTCTTATACACTGTAAGAAACATATATAATTTTCTGCCAGTATATTATCCAGTAATTTTACAGACATTTCCATTAACTCAATTAAAACACAACAAACAAATAAACAAACAAATAAGAAAGTAAATAAAATTTCTTCAAATGAATAGTGTATTGTGTTGTATTTTTACTTTTTTTTTTTTTTTTTTTTGGTAACACATACTCCAGTAATCTTTGTTTAATATACAATTTCAAAAAATATTTTTTTACAGTGTAGTTAATAAAATACAATAAATATTTCTAGTAAGATTGAGTTGTTTTATGGCATTAAAACAGCTTTGTATTATTATATTGATCCTCTTTTTTTTTCTTTTTTTTTACATTACGATAAAAAAGAAATCCCCATAATCCTATTGTGTTTATATTTAAACAAGTTCTGAGGGTAAAGTAAGGGATTAAAAATAAACAATAGTTAAAACCCTCATTCCACCTTCCTGGCCGACATATTTATGGGAACTTCCTCATCACCAGCTCATGTGTTCGGGAATAATGGCTACAAATGATCCACAGTCAAGTGGAACAATAGAGATGGAAAACACTGGTCATTTCTCTGAAATCTGTCCCCTCCATATATACCATTCCTCTATTGTGTCTGCATGCTCAAGTGTGACTTCACCATACACAGCCCTGAGTTATGAATAACTTATACGATGCGGTGGGTGTATGTCACCTTAAACAGCAGCAGTGACTAAACGTGGCAGTATTTACTGCAAATAACTGTGACATGGCAGTCTGTTGACATTGTTTTTCATTTCATCAGCACTTACCATAATCATACTGCCAAAATAGAAAGTGTACCACATCCTCAGGCATCTTTAGAAGAAGGAAATGTCCTCTTCCTGTAAGAGAGAGTCCCGGATCCATTTAGCACTGGCAGTGTGAGCTCACTGTCTAGCAATCCACAGGCCTCCACAGTCTGGCCTTACCTTTATTGGGGTTTTACTATAGTCATATTAATTGAAATAAATGTATTTAATACAATTAAGAAGAAAACAACAACATATGTTTGGAAAAAATGTTGTAGATACATAAAACAGTTTGTTAGGCGACTGAGGGACTGTTGGTTATTACTAGTAATTGTAGTTTCATTCATTTCAATTGATTAGAAGTGATCAGATTACTGTTTCTACACGAATACTATAGTTTTGTTGGATAGAAAAAAAATATAAACATTCATCTAATGGTAATAAACAAGGAAGTCTCTAATACGTGGAAATTCATTAGCTTTCCCATTCATCTCAATGGCAGTTGCTTGGCTGGCATAGGACCCTCTGGATCTGCTATTCTCATGAGAAGAATCTTCCTGAGCTGTGACATGAAAGGCAATAGACACATAAAATGTAAATCCATATCATAGAAGAAATGATATGGATTTACATTTTATGTATATACAGTGGGGGAAATAAGTATTCAACACTTGAACAAATTTTTTATTAAACACATTTCCAGTGCAGCAATTCACATGAAATTTTGACCAGATGTTGGTATTAACTCAAGTAATTTACACAGAGAAAAAATATTGAATATTACAATCCATAAAAAAGTTATGTGTAATAAAGTGAAATGACACAGGTAAAAAGTATTGAACACACTAACTGAGATTATATTTAATACTTGGTGGAAAAGCCTTTGTTTGCAATAACAGCTTCAAGACGCTTCCTGTATGAATAAACTAATCATTCACAGTGCGCAGGTGGGATTTTGGTCCATTCTTCTAAACAGACTGCCTTCAAATCTCGAATGTTCCGTGGGGCCCTCTTGTGAATCTTGATCTTCAGTTCCTTCCATAAATTCTCTATTGGGTTTAAGTCTGGTGATTGACTGGGCCATTCCAACAACTTTATTTTCTTCTTCTGGAACCAATTCCGAGTCTCTTTTGCAGTATGTTTTGGATCATTGTCCTGCTGGAATGTCCATCCATGTCTCATCCTCATCATCCTGGCGGATGGTAACAGATTCACCTCAAGAATTTCCCGGTACATGGCTCCATTCATCTTCCCTTCAATAACATGGATTCTGCCAGTACCATGAGAAGAAAAACAGCCCCATACCATGATGCTTCCACCTCCAAACTTCACTGTTGGTATGGTATTTTTAGGGTCATACGCGGAGCCATTTCTCCTCCAAACATAGCGTGTGGTATTATTGCCAAAAAGTTCAATTTTTGTCTCGTCTGACCAGACCACATTCTCCCAGTAATTCACAGGGTTGTCCAAATGTTTTGTAGCAAACATCAAACGAGCTTCAACATGCCTTTTCTTCAAAAATGGAGCCTTCCGAGGTGACACATGTAACACATGTGCCATCTGCCAAAAGACAAGTGCTGTGTCCCAGCGGGGCAGAGCACCCCTGCAACCTCTCCCTGTCATTTCTGCACCATTTAGGCGGATCGCCATGGACATTGTGGGGCCGTTGGAAAAGAGCAGTGCTGGACATCGCTACATCCTGGTAGTCAGCGACTACGCCACAAGGTATCCTGAGGCCTTCCCACTCCGTTCCATCACCACACCTAAGATCATTCATGCCCTGGTTCAGCTCTTCTCCAGAGTCGGCATACCTGAGGAGATACTCACGGACCAGGGAACGAACTTCACGTCACGGCTGATGGGGCAGCTGAATAAACAGTTGGGCATTACCGCCATCCGAACAACTCCCTACCACCCGCAGATGGACGGTCTGGTGGAGAGATTCAACCAAACTCTCAAGAATATGTTGCGGAAGTTCGTTGCAGACACAGGACGAGACTGGGACAAGTGGCTACCATTTGTTCTCTTCGCTTACCGAGAGGTACCCCAAGCGTCAACGGGATTCTCACCGTTCAAGCTCCTCTATGGATGGCAGGTACAAGGACCCCTGGACCTGCTGAAGAAAGGTTGGGAGGAGGAACCTGCATCCAAGAAGGAGGAGAAAGGCGTCGTGCAGTACGTGCTTTTGCAAGTGAGCCATCGTTTTTACATCCCTTCACGGACTCACATTTTTCCCCGAAGGCGAGCTGGTGGGCTCGTCTTCATCACAGCGTGCATGGAGGCCGTGGCGGTGGAGTGCATTGCCTATAGTTTTCACTGTGACAACTGTACCTGCTGCTTCCAAGTCTCTCTGTAGCTCTTTCCGAGTGGTCCTTGGCTCTTGGATTACTCTTCTGATTAACCTTCTGACTCCCTGATCAGAAATCTTTCGAGGAGCTCCTTTGCGTGGCAGGTTGATGGTGGAGCTTTTTTTCTTTCCATTTGCGTATAATGGACCCAGTGGTGCTTACAGGAACATTTAGGAGTTGTGAAATCCGTCTGTAACCACTGCCATTTTTATGCAGCACAACAATCTTGTTGCGAAGGTCTTGGGACAGCTCTTTGCCTCTACCCATCATGAGATGTTTGTATACTTGCATTCAGAGGTGGGTAAGGCTTTTTCTAACTGATTAACCTGCAATAACCTGGCTGATTCTAATTTGCACAAATAGGAGGTTGAACTAATTAGTGAAATCAGCTGTTGTCTTGCTTTGTCTTGCCTTTGTGTACTGCATTTTCTTTGTGTGTTCAATACTTTTTTCTTCTCCTATTTCACTTCATTAAATATAACTTTTTTATGGATTATAATTTTATGATTTCTTTATCTGTGTAGATTTCTTGAGTTAATTCCAACATCTGGTCAAAATTTCATGTGAATTGCTGCACTGGAAATGTGTTTAATAAAAAATTTGTTCAAGTGTTGAATACTTATTTCCCCCACTGTGTATATTATATATATATATATATATATATATATATATATATATATATATATATATATATATATATATATACAGTGGGTACGGAAAGTATTCAGACCCCCTTAAATTTTTCACTCTTTGTTATATTGCAGCCATTTGCTAAAATCATTTAAGTTCATTTTTTTTCCTCATTAATGTACACACAGCACCCCATATTGACAGAAAAACACAGAATTGTTGACATTTTTGCAGATTTATTAAAAAAGAAAAACTGAAATATCACATGGTCCTAAGTATTCAGACCCTTTGCTGTGAAACTCATATATTTAACTCAGGTGCTGTCCATTTCTTCTGATCATCCTTGAGATGGTTCTATACCTTCATTTGAGTCCAGCTGTGTTTGATTATAGTGATTGGACTTGATTAGGAAAGCCACACACCTGTCTATATAAGACCTTACAGCTCACAGTGCATGTCAGAGCAAATGAGAATCATGAGGTCAAAGGAACTGCCTGAAGAGCTCAGAGACAGAATTGTAGCAAGGCACAGATCTGGCCAAGGTTACAAAATAATTTCTGCTGCACTTAAGGTTCCTAAGAGCACAGTGGCCTCCATAATCCTTAAATGGAAGACGTTTGGGACGACCAGAACCCTTCGTAGAGCTGGCCGTCCGGCCAAACTGAGCTATCGGGGGAGAAGAGCCTTGGTGAGAGAGGTAAAGAAGAACCCAAAGATCACTGTGGCTGAGCTCCCGAGATGCAGTCGGGAGATGGGAGAAAGTTGTAGAAAGTCAACCTTCACTGAAGCCCTCCACCAGTCGGGGCTTTATGGCAGAGTGGCCCGACAGAAGCCTCTCCTCAGTGCAAGACACATGAAAGCCTGCATGAAGGACTCCAAGATGGTGAGAAATAAGATTCTCTGGTCTGATGAGACCAAAATAGAACTTTTTGGCCTTAATTCTAAGCGGTATGTGTGGAGAAAACCAGGCACTGCTCATCACCTGTCCAATACAGTCCCAACAGTGAAGCATGGTGGTGGCAGCATCATGCTGGGGGGGGGTGTTTTTCAGCTGCAGGGACAGGACGACTGGTTGCAATCGAGGGAAAGATGAATGCAGCCAAGTACAGGGATATCCTGGACGAAAACCTTCTCCAGAGTGCTCAGGACCTCAGACTGGGCCGAAGGTTTACCTTCCAACAAGACAATGAGCCTAAGCACACAGCTAAAATAACGAAGGAGTGGCTTCACAACAACTCCGTGACTGTTCTTGAATGCCCCAGCCAGAGCCCTGACTTAAACCCAATTGAGCATCTCTGGAGAGACCTAAAAATGGCTGTCCACTAACGTTTACCATCCAACCTGACAGAACTGGAGAGGATCTGCAAGGAGGAATGGCAGAGGATCCCCAAATCCAGGTGTGAAAAACTTGTTGCATCTTTCCCAAAAAGACTCATGGCTGTATTAGATCAAAAGGGTGCTTCTACTAAATACTGAGCAAAGGGTCTGAATACTTAGGACCATGTGGTGTTTCAGTTTTTCTTTTTTTAATAAATCTGCAAAAATGTCAACAATTCTGTGTTTTTCTGTAAATATGGGGTGCTGTGTGTACATTAATGAGGAAAAAAAATGAACTTAAATGATTTTAGCAAATGGCTGCAATAAAACAAAGAGTGAAAAATTTAAGGGGGTCTGAATACTTTCCGTTCCCACTGTATATATATGTATGTACATATTACATAATACATTATATTTCATATAATATTTGGAGTTATTTTGTCAGAATTCACAACTACTTAAAAGGTGTTCGATGAAGAAAGATCCTTTTTAGAAGTAGGTAGTGTAGTTACAACATCTACACTGTAAAAAGGTTGCTGTAAATTTTACAGTAACTTACTGGCAGCTGGAGTTTACTGTAAAATGGTTACAGTATTATTACTGTAATTGCATTTACAGTATAATAATGGCTTTACTGTTTTTTCATTTACATTTTTACTACTGTAGTGTTTATTTTTATGTAGTTTAAACATGTTTTTACTTGTAAAAAACAAATTGTGGTACAGCACTGTATTCCATGATTTTTACCACCCCATAAAAATCACAATAACTCATGAGAATTAGTTCTGATAATATTCTTTTTAATTGTTGATCATTTTCTTTTTAAAAGTACAAATTACAAGTCTTGATCTCTAGGATGAACTAGCTGAAAAAAGGGCATCACCACAGTCCCCTGGGCACTTTGTATCATGGCAAAACATACACATACTGAAAAGCAAAAACGTCTCGGTTACGTATGTAACCCTCGTTCCCTGAAGGAGGGAACGGAGACGTCACGTCGGATGACCGACGAAATTGGGATCTCGCCAGAGAGACCAATCCACTTCGAGTGTAACTAAACGAGCCAATGGACATTGGCATGCGATTATTGCATCCAGCTGCCGCTGATCACAGCGTGAGCATAAGAGGCAGCTGATGCACCGCATCAATTATGTTTTCGCTGAGGAGCCGAGCCGGCGACCCGGCAGCTCAGCGGTGGTACAGCGACTGTGGCGACGGGACGTGACGTCTCCATTCCCTCCTTCAGGGAACGAGGGTTACATACGTAACCGAGACGTTCCCCTTTCAGTCGGTCACTCCGAGTCACGTCGGATGACCGACGAAATTGGGATCCCTACCAAAGCGCCACAGGAGCTGCCCCTTCCAGTGCCCTGTGTAGGGCTCCTGACCCTTCCTATAAGGCAGACAATAGGACCGGGCTCTACACAGAGAAGGTCAACTACTGGTGTTCCTTGAGCAACCCAAACAGTAGGACTAGGATAACACTGGGAAGCGTGCCCTTCCACTTGGAAGAGGCACACTGCGGAGTCACCTCCTCCCAGAGGGGGTTAAGTGACATTCAAACATGTGAAGTAACCCCGAAGGGCCCTATTGCACATGGAAGTCTCTGAGATGGCTCAGGCTGCATCTTTAGAGATGGCAGAACGTGGTCCGCCAGGGGAAACATGGCTCTAATAAGAATACCGTGGAATACACATATGGGATCCCGACAGGGTCTCTCATATGGGCACTAGCCTCGCACCAGATTTCAAGAATTCATTGGCTGAAGGCCTGGCGCCGGACGCCCCGCCGCGTCTGGACGCCGGAGTGCTGGAGGACTCAACAGGGTTTGCCTGGTTAAGGAACTCTCTGGAGAATTAGGCGTAAGGACGCCGCAAGCCGACTCTGAGCCGGCCCTCTCAGTGCCACTACCCGTTTGAGGTGAGAACACAGGAGGAAACCGGTTCGACACGTAGGCTATAAAACCTAGCGAACGTGTTGGGAGTCGCCCAACCCGCAGCTCTACAGATGTCTGCTAGCGAGGCACCACGAGCCAGCGCCCAGGACGATGCGACACCCCTAGTGGAGTGAGCACGCAACCTGAGCGGGCAGGGCACACCTTGTGCTTCGTAGGCCAAGGTGATGGCATCCACTATCCAGTGGGCCATCCCCTGCTTGGAGACAGCCTTCCCCTTCTGCTGTCCTCCGTAACAGACAAAGAGCTGTTCTGAGGTCCTGAAGCTCTGAGTTCTATCCACGTACTGACGCAGTGCGCGTACAGGACAGAGCAAAGCTAGGGCTGGGTCTGCCTCCTCCAGGGGCAGCGCTTGCAGGCTCACTACCTGGTCCCTGAAGGGCGTGGTAGGAACCTTGGGCACATAGCCGGGCTGGGGCCTCAGTGTTGCACTGGAGTCAGCCGGCCCAAACTCAAGGCACGACTCGTCGACCGAAAATGCCTGCAGGTCCCCCACCCTCTTGATTGAGGCCAATGCAGTCAGGAGTAGGGTTTTCATAGAAAGAAACTTCAACTCGACTGACTGCAATGGCTCAAAGGGGGCAGTTTGTAGGGCTCTTAGCACCACAGCCAAATCCCAAGAGGGAAAGGAGGGAGGCCTCGGAGGATTTAACCTCCTGGCCCCCCTAAGAAACCTGACGACCAGATCGTGCTTCCCCACCGACCTCCCCTCTATGGGGTCGTGGTGGGCAGAAATAGCAGCAACATATACCTTAAGGGTGGAGGGGGACAGCCTACGCTCCAACCCTTGTTGCAAAAAGGAAAGCACGGCTCTGGTCGAACATCTCCGGGGGTCCTCCTGGTAAGAGGAACACCATTCGACGAACAGGTTCCACTTCAGCGCATAGGCCCGTCTTGTGGACGGTGCTCGTGCTGAAGCGATAGTGAGCGCTACCTCCTGGGGCAGGTCACCTAGAACCTCCGCGTCCCGTCCAGGGACCACACATGAAGTTTCCACAAGTCTGGACGCGGGTGCCAGAGGGTGCCCCGTCTCTGAGAAAGCAGATCCTTCCTCAGAGGAATCGGCCAGGGAGGGGCTGTCGCGAGGAGCATGAGTTCCGGGAACCAGGTCCTGTTGGGCCAATATGGAGCCACTAACAGGACCTGCTCCTCGTCCTCCCTGATCTTGCACAATGTCTGTGCTAGCAGGCTCACTGGGGGAAACGCATACTTGCGCAAGCCCTGGGGCCAGCTGTGTGCCAGTGCATCCGTGCCGAGCGTTGCCTCGGACAGGGAGTAGAACCACTGGCAGTGGGTGGTTTCTGGAGATGCAAACAGGTCTACCTGAGCAACTCCGAACCGACTCCAAATCAGCTGGACCGCCTGGGGATGGAGTCTCCACTCCCCAGGAAGTGCCGCTCGAGACAGCTCGTCGGCCGCCTGATTGAACACTCCTGGGATGTGGATGGCACGAACGGACCTCAGATGCTTCTGACTCCAGAGGAGGAGGTGGCGGGCGAGTTGCGACATGCGACGGGAGCGCAAACCGCCTTGCCGGTTGATATAGGCAACGGTCGCAGTGTTGTCCGTACAGACCAGAACGTCCCTGCCCCGAAGGCGCCCTCTGAGGCGGCACAGGGCAAGGCGTACTGCCAGCAACTCGAGGCAATTGATATGCCAACGCAGAAGGGGGCCCGTCCAAACCCCTGATACTGCGTGCCCGTTGTACGTGGCACCCCAGCCGGTGGCCGAGGCATCCGTGAATACCACAGCATGCCTGGATACCTGCTCCAGGGGCACTCCTGCCCGAAGGAACGAAGGATCTGACCACGGGCTGAAGGTCTTGCGGCAGGCCGGTGTAATCTGAACCCGGTGAGTACCGCGTTTCCACGCCCACCTCGGGATTCGGCCATGGAGCCAGTGCTGAAGCGGTCTCATATGGATCAGACCGAGCGGAACTATGGCCGCAGCTGCAGCCATATACCCCAGGAGCCTCTGAAAGAGTTTCAGTGGGACCGCTGTCCTGCCTGATAAAGTCTTGAGGCAGTTCAGCACCGACTGAGCACGTTCCTGGGTGAGGCGTGCTGTCTGGTTGACCGAATCCAACTCCATGCCGAGAAAAGAGATCCTCTGCACTGGCACGAGTTGCTCTTTTCCCAATTGACCCGAAGGCCCAACTGGCTGAGGTGCCTGAGCACCAGGTCCCTGTGTGCGCACAACAGCTCTCGAGACTGTGCAATTATGAGCCAGTCGTAGAGGTAGTTGAGAATGCGCACACCCCGTTCTCTCAGGGGAACAAGGGGCCGCCTCTGCGACTTTGGTGAAGACACGAGGCAAAAAGGGACAGCCCGAAGGGCAGGACCTTGTACTGATATGCCCGACCGTCGAACGCGAATAGCAGGAATGGCCTGTGTCGCGGGAGAATCGAAACATGAAAGTACGCGTCCTTCAGGTCGATTGCTGCAAACCAATCTAGGGGACGGACGCATCCAAAAATGCGTTTCTGCGTCAACATCTTGAACGGCATCTTGTGAAGTGCACGGTTCAAAACTCGCAGATCCAAGATCGGTCGTAACCCACCGCTTTTCTTGGGCACAATGAAGTAAGGGCTGTAAAACCCCGACCTCATATCGGCTGGAGGGACCGGCTGTATTGCATCCTTCGCCAGTAGGACTGCAATCTCCGCGAGCAAGACAGGGGCATCGACGGCTTTGACTGAAGTGAACCCTGAACTTGGGGGGACGCCGGGCGAACTGAATCGCATAGCCGAGTCTGATGGTCCGCAGGAGCCACCGGGACGGGCTGGGGAGCGCTAACCAGGCTCTGAAAGACCGCACCAGCGGGGCCAACGGGCCCACCGACATGCCCGCGGTGGGGCAGCGAGGTGGAACACAGGGACCGGCCCCAGGGCCTGTGACGGCCTGGCCTGTGACGGCAGGGGGCGGGGTCTGGGTGTGTAGTGTAGCACTCACCTGATTTCTCCTCACGTGGGAGGAGACACAGGAACCCGGCTTGAGGCTTGTGACAGCCCGGCGTTTGACGACTTGAAGCGGGGACTGGAGTGCTACTGCCCTTACCTGGTTCCACGAATGGGCAGGAGGGGTGCTCTTGGGCAACCACCTGCTGCCTGCTGGCGAGAGAGGAGGAGGGAAGCGATCCTGTGATGCACGGATCACCACTCTCCTCCTCTTGAGACCCGGAGATTGAGGAGACCGCTCTTTACTGATGTTTTGGGTACCGCTGGCTGCTGGGCCAGCGGCGGAACAAAATGAACAAAAGATACTCCACCCGGCCCTCCTCCGGGGGAGGGAGTGGTGCAGTCACCATCTCCCGATGAGCAGTCTCCTCCATCTCTGGGTCGACCGTCCCAGGGCCTCTTGCACTTGCGCTTGCCGCCAGGTTTGGCGGGGGCCTGGACGGGCTGGGCATCCTGCCTGCGACCGGCTCCACGACGCTGCCTGGTGAAAGGCTGCTGCGGCTGCGCGGGAGTGGGGGCGGCCGCAGGGGGGCGCCCACGGCGACGAGCAGGCTGAGTGGCTGCAGCCGGAGTGAAAGCAGCAGGTTTCCTCCGGCGCATGATGTGTTTGCCTCAGTCTGCTTCTGGGCTGCCGAGAACTGCTGGGCAAAGCTCTCGACAGCGTCGCCGAAAGGGCCGGTCTGTGACACGGGAGCATTCAGGAACTGTACCTTCTCCTGCTCCTTCATGTCAGCGAGACACAGCCAGAGATGGCGCTCCTGGACATCGCACGACCCAGAGACTGTGCGGTCACCTTCGTCGCTCGTAGCGCGAGGTCCGTCGCAGCACGCAGCTCATGTAGAACCGCCAGGTCGTGACCACCCTCGTGCAGGTCTTTCAGTGCTTTGGCCTGGTGGACCTGCAGCAACGCCATAGCGTGGAGGGCGGAAGCCGCCTCCCCACAGGCTCTATAAGCACTGCCAGTTAGACCTGACGAATACTTAGAGGCCCGTGAGGGGAGACACGGATCACCCCGCAGGGTGGAAGCGGCTGTTGGACACAGTTGCATGGCCACAGACCGTTCCACCGAGGGGATGCCCGCATACCCCAAAGCGGCTCCACCATCGAGGGTGGTGAGAGCGGAAGAACTACAAGATGTGTTTCGGGCAGTGAAAGGTGCCCTCCACGATCTTGTCAGCTCCTCATGCACTTCCGGAAAGAATGGCACCGGAGGGGGGCGCTGAGAACCAGCGCCACCCCCACCGAGGAACCACTCGCCCAGCCTCGAAGGATCGGGACACGGTGGCTTTTTAGGATTCCACACGAGCCCGACATTCTTGGCGGCCCGGGAAAGCATTGCCGTCATCTCTGGGTCTGGCACGGACAATGCTACCACACCCGAAGGGGGCAACGCAGCCGGGTCGTCATCCCCGGAGAGAGAGGGCCCGCCCTCCGATGCAGTGATCGACATCTGGTCGTCAGAGGGGGCACCGAAGGAAACGCGTGGCCAGCGCGCTCCTTCGGCAGCTCCACCGGCAGCTCCACCGGCTGCGGAGTGCTTGAGGGGTGAGGAGCTCCACTTGGGGAAGCCCTCACCGTAATCCTCAAATCACCTCTGACTCCACCGGAGCCAGTGTGCACGCCGGATCACGGCAGGCAGAGGGACTCTGCCATGTTTGACATAGCGGAGTCGCACTCCGAGATGGTCATGTCCCCGCAAGAAGAACATGAACCATCCACGAAAGCCACCTCAGCGTGCTGAATGCCCAGACACGTGAGGAAGCGATCGTGACCGTCCTGAGGCGCCAGGAAACGACCACACCCAGAAACGCACGGGTGAAAAGACATCTTTAAAAAGACGCGATCACCCGTGTTGCTCTTTTAGAGAAATTGCTCTTTCAGAGAAATGCTCTTTTAGTGCTGAAGCACGCAGGGGAGCTGGCCACCGCACACTCCTAGTGTGGCTGTCAGCAGGAAGACGATCTTTCTCTCCCGGACACCGTGACCACCGCTGCCGCGCCGTAACGCCCGCACTCGCTCGCAGAACACTCTCTTGGAAGGGAGAGCAGTAGCTTTAACCACTACCGCTCGGCTCCGAAGCGAAAGGATAATTGATGCGGTGCATCAGCTGCCTCTTATGCTCACGCTGTGATCAGCGGCAGCTGGATGCAATAATCGCATGCCAATGTCCATTGGCTCGTTTAGTTACACTCGAAGTGGATTGGTCTCTCTGGCGAGATCCCAATTTCGTCGGTCATTGACTGAAAGGGGAACAAGTAAGTACACTAACAGTCAAACGTTTTTGAACAGTAAGATTTTTGATGTTTTTAAAGAATTCTCTTCTGCTCACCAAGCCTGGATTTATTTGATCCAAAATACAGCAAAAGCAGTAATACTGTGAAATATTTTTACTATTTAAAATAACAACTTTCTATTTGAATATATTTTAAAATGTAATTTATTCCTGTCATCAAAGCTAAATTTTCAGCATCATTACTCCAGTCTTAAGTGTCACATGATCCTTCAGAAATCATTCTAATATGCTGATAAACATTTATTATTATTATTATTATTATTATTATCATCATCATAAATATTTAAAACAGTTGAGTACATTTTTTCAGGATTCTTTGATGAATAGAAAGATCCAAAGATCAAAATTTATCTGAAATAAAAATATTTTGTTACTTTATACACTATACCATTCAAAAGCTTGGATTCAGTATTTTTTTTTGGGCGGGGGATTATAGAAATTACTACTTTTATTTAACAAGGACGGTTTAAATTGATCAAAAGTGAAGATAAAGACATTTATAATGTTACAAATGATTTCTATTTTAGATCAGTGCTGTTCTTCTGGACTTTCTATTCATCAAGGAAACCTGAAAAAATTTGACTCAGCTGTTTTCAACATAATAATAATAATAATAATAATAATAATAATAATAATAATAATAATAATAATAATAATAATAGTTTTTTTGAGTAGCAAATCAGAATATTATAATGATTTCTAAAGGATCATGTGACACTGAAGACGGAAGTAATGATGTTAAAAATTCAGCTTTGATGACAGAAATAAATTACATTTTAAAATATGTTCAAATAGAAAACATTTATTTTAAATAGTAAAAATATTTCAAAATTGTACTGTTTTTGCTGTACTTTGGAACAAATAAATGCAGGTTTGGTGAGCAGAAGAGGCTTCTTTAAAAACATTAAAATCTTACTGTTCAAAAACTTTTGACTGGTAGTGTTAATAAAATCAAATAATACAGTAAAAATGAGTTTGTGTTGTTGTGTTAAATTTCAGTAATTTTGACAGTCAAAGTTGATAAGCTCTCTGATGAGAAACAGCAGGATGGGATTCAGGCAGATCCTTTTTCTTTGCAACCTCTTTCCAGAATTCCAGCTGACCTGTGACTTTCAATGCATTTGGTGACACAAAGATTGACCGTCTGAATGAACCTGCAAGCACAAGAAAAAAAAAAGCATTATTTTTCAAAAGCAGTGTTTACAGAATTTGCCTGTCAAACTTGGTGCTGTATGCACTTTGATGTTAATAAAACCTTATATACTACATCTGAATGCACCTACAAGGGAAGGTACATAATTAGTTTACAATCCATCACATTCAAATTATTAAAGCTCCATTTTTTACAATGCATTCTCAATCAGTAGAACAAAGTGGTAGAATGCTGAATTAATGGGTTTGATTCCAGGGGCGGTTCTAGGGTGAGTGGATATCCAGGGCTTAGCCCAGAGACATTAATTTATGTATCAGAATACACAGGATACAAGTCAAATAAAACAGGCTATGCTGAAAAGTTACATTGGCTAAGTGGCTTAATTTTATTTTAAAGCGACAAGTGTAATTAATTATAATTTGCACTTATAAATTTCATAATATTATGAAATTAATGTTTTAAATATAAACACAAAAAGTTTGAACACAAGAATATGTAATGATAGGGAATGATACTTTTAAAAATGAGACTAAAATTACCAATCAGTAATTTCAGTAATGAAACACTGTTGTGTGCAGAGGCACAACATGGCTTTGTTTAGAACCGTTTTTGCGAAATAGAGCAAAAAGACAATATTTTCTTCATGATTTAAATCATTTAATATTAACTTCGTTTATTGAATTTTGTTGCCCTGACACTTAGTAAAGTCTGCCACAGACCATGCTAAATGCTAACCAATTTATTCATATAATCTATTCATTCTAAATGTGTGTGTGTGTGTCCTAGAAAATCTGTGCTTATAATACCATGATTAAAAATCTGTATTTGTTGCTATACAGTAACAGTAATCTAATTTTGTCAGATGGGGATATCGGTATTATGAATTTATAGTCTACAGTAAGCTAAAGATACCTGAAGCAGCTGTATTTTGCTGTTTAAGTGCTGGTTTAACAGAAATAATTTTAATGCGCATAATCTCAATCTTGATGCGCACAAGACATGGTAATAAAAACATTCGGGGCTTCAGCCCCCATAGCTCACCCCTAGCGCCGCCTCTGTTTGTTTCCCAAGGAACGAATAACTTAATAAAATGTGTAGGGGAGTGCAGGGCACAAACTAACACGGGGTTAGTTGTAACACACATGGTTTAAATATTTCCACACGTGCTAGCATAACCAAATTTACAGTATTTACTATCTGCCATATCAACACTATATAGAGAATAAAGTGCACCAAAATTCTAAAATCTGAATATTTATTCTAACAAAGTAGAAGTACATTTCTGGCTGAAGTAAATTTTGTCATCTCAGTTTTTAGTATTCATTTAAAATTAGACAAATCTGCTATTATTTTAATCTCCAATCTGTTATTTATCAGTTTTGATAGTTTTGTAATGCTTCGCTAACTAACAGAAGACACTAACCAGCATGGGCGACATTAGGGGGGGGCAAGGGGGGGCAGTTGCCTGATATCGTCAGTCATGGAATCTCTGATATCAGCCTAGGCCTGGTTGTACGGGGTACTAGACGGCGCTAAATACCCTTAAATGAAAGCAAACACAATTAAAAGATCTGGAAAACTATCCAACGTGTTTTTGCAGCGTTGAGCAATGTATCCAATCAAAGACATATGTGTTGATTTCTTCAACGCAATGGCCAATCAGAAATGTTGTCGTTTTTCAGAATTCACTCACAGCTGAAAGCGCCGGAGTTTTGCATGCTCGGCTCATGAATCATCTCATGATGACTAACTAAGTGCAGATGCGATGTAAATTCATTATAGATTCATTGTGTAGTTTAGAGAGCTTGATTATAGAACTTTGTGAGATCACGATGAACTTTGATGAGTGATGCTTTTAGTAACCAGTTTTAAATTCCAGTTGCACAGATGGGGAACGTTGTAACACTGTGTTACAATGTGCCCCGCTATTATTAAACTATGCTATTCTATGACTTTAGGGATGCAATTTACACCATTTACTTTTATGAGTTTTAATGAGAAGCCACAAGAAGCAGGTGAATAAAGACTGCCAATCGATGTTTAATGTTCAGAAATTATTATTTCAAAAAATGTAAAGCATTTTGGCTCGTTGATGTGTCTCGTGTCCTATGACAGCTGTGTGTGGAGGGAGGGGAGTGTATCATTTCTGAATTTCTGAATGTGTTTCTTCATTTGCGCACTCTGTTTTGAACTACACTGTATACGTATCTGTGTGTTGCGATCAGGGCCGTCCCAAGCATGGTTGCAATGTGTTCATTGTAAAACTCCAAAATTAGATTATTTTTAATTCTTAAAGTCGGCATGAAATCAAAATTGAATATTCTTATTTTTTTATGGAATACTGTAGTGTTTATTATAAATAATTTATCTGTGCACTTCATTATTATTTTTTTTTTAAAATTCATGTGCCCTCGTAATCTTTAATCAAAAATGTTAACCTCCCCTCCCCCTCAAAACGACTCCTCTAGTCTTCTGGTCACGAGTGATGGCGCAAGGGCGGAGCTAGTGACATAAGGGGTAAACGCTGGGATAAATGACAGGGGAAGAGCTGAAGCTGATGCTTCACTTTATAGCACTGACACCAGTCATGAGGGAGTACCCTTAAACGCTGAAAAGATATTAGGATATTACGAGAACATTACTCTTAGGACATCGCAAACTAATTTGTTTCATGAATATGTCAAACTCAGTCATTCAGGCAATCTCTCTTTCTCTCGCGCGCGCGCTGTTTAGGCATGTTTTGTGCTGTTGATCGTGGTCGTCATCCCTAATAAATAACTCATTTATTCATGTTTGGATGTCGGCGGTGAATCCAGTGGCGAGAAATCCCCCACCACTAACTGCAAACTGCCATTTCAGATCTGCCTCCATTTTGTTAGTAACGCCCCAACTTCCAACGATCCAATCAGTTCCCGAAGGACGAAATCAAGTCCCGCCCTCTCATTTCAGATGCTGTTTCACTCGGATATACGTCACAGTAGAGAAAAAAAGACAGTCGCAACTTCCGTTTCATGCTGACTCAAAACGCCATTATTTTATTTGAAAAAGTTAATGATTTTATTTTACTGACAAAATACTTTAGTTTGTCTTGTATTTTTTTTCATTAGAGCCGATAATATTTTAAGCTGTCATATGGTTATATTACAACGTGCCCCTCACATGTTACAATGTACCCCACCTACGGGACATGTTGTCACATTTCACTTCCATTCTTTTGAGATAAATAACGAAAAACATATACACTTTAATTATGAAACAACGCAACATATTTGTACTAGACAAGTGTGAAATTAAAGTGTATAAAAAAATTATACTCTGAACCCCACGTGGATTTACACAAACTAAGAAAGTCAAACAGTGTTAGGTTGTGCCCCGTGCTCCCCTACTTTAAATACAATATAACTTGCTTTGCATAAAAGCATCTGGCAAATGCATGAATGTAAATGCAATGTAAAACAAAATGTGTTTTGGGTTACCTAATTCTGCTTTTCTGTAAAATGGACAGCTGGCTGTATGATGATTCGGGCCTCAAAGTCAGGATCCTGTTTTTGCTTGGAGAAATCTCCTGTAACAGACAGAGTCACAACACCCTTTTAGTGTTACTATAGTTTATGATCAGAAAAAAACTACCGTACAGTAATACAAACGTTTTTAATGAAATAAACATTTTTGGTAACACTTTACAATATGAACAAACAATGAACAATGCATTTATTACACTATTTATTAATCTTTGTTAATGTTAGTTAATGAAAATACAGTTGTTGTTTATTCATGTTAGTTCACAGTGCATCAACTAATGTTAACAAACACAAATTGTGATTTTAATAATGCATTAGTGAATGCTGAAATTAACATTAACCAAGATTAATAAATGCTGTAGAAGTATTGTTCATTAATGTTTTTAACTAAGATATTATGCTTCTCTGTGTTCGTTAACTTCGGCTAACTGACATTATTAACTTAACTTACCAGTTGATGTTATCATCGTTACAGTGGCATTCATAAGAAGAGGCACCAAAATACACCTCCGACATTGCAGACGACATCCAGACTAGAAACTTGAAAAGAACAAACAAAATATGTACTTGAAAAACTGTTTAAAATCTCCACTGAAACAGTGGTGTTGCCTATGCACTTTACCTCAGTAACGTTATTTCACATTAGTTTATTGTTAAGGTAAGTAATGACTCGCCAGATTAACAAACTTGCATTAAAGGGCAGCAGAACCTACAAACGTGTTTCTCGGTTTAATAAGGTTTATTTTGACTAATATAGGTGACCTTAATTTACTCACCAGTCGATGTTATCACCGTTATGGCGGCGTTAATCCGGCCGTCAGTCAGAAAAAAAGGCCCCAACTCCCGACATGAAAAACGACACGATGAATAATGTTAGTTTGCTGTTAACAAGTTAAAACATCTTAAAATATCTCAGTTTTGCCTAAAGCAGAAATAATATACTAACCTTTTTGTCCAGTTAACAGTGCAACGTGTCTGTTTTGTCCTTTTACCGCTGCTTCCATCAAACAGAAAACAAAATAAATCTCCCTTGCCATTGGTCAGTTTTTCGCGGGCAAGTTCACTACTGTAAATTTACAGTAGTTTACTGTAGTGACCATATACTTTCCCATAATCCTTTGCAGTTTACAGTAAAATACTGTATATACATTTTACAGTATCTTACTGTACATATTACAGTAAAATACTGTTCAAATTACAAAAATCGGTTACAGTGTACCAGTAGGGGTAGACATAATATTCTAAAACCCTCAGTATAATGTAATATTAGGTGAACTCTCTCTCTCTCTCTCTCTCTCTCTCTCTCTCTCTCTCTCTCTCATAGTTCTGTTACCTATAGGCCTTCAGACTATATTAAGGCAAGAAATTACAGTCAGAAACACTGTTTTTTCATAATGCATTGGTCAGTTTTGATATTTTGGGCTATTTGGCTTTTCATAAAGACAGGAAAAGAAAACATCCAAAAATACATGATTTTATTCCTTAAAAAATTATATATATTTAATTAGATATAACCCAGAATGTCTTATTTGTATATTTAAACATAACATTTCAGAAAACCTTTAATACAAAAAATATTTTCAATTCTTATTGTTAAATTTTTATCCTATTTACCTGTTGTGTCTGGCCTTAACTACAATATAATAAAACTATGAAAATATATAAAGCTGGGAGTGTCAGTTTAGGTATATTAATGAACCACAACTCAATTTGTGATTCTAGAAGTTTCACAAACTGCATGCTCTTTAATATAAACAATTATTAAAGGGAAAAAAATATGAGAAGCATTTATAGCATTTTAATTAATTCAAAGTGGATTTTATGGCCTTCACTCTTAATAGGTTTTTCTAGTCTATATGGATGTTTGGAGAATAAAAAAAAACTTTTGATGTTATTATAGGTTCTTAAGATCAGTGTGTTTTGTTTTCTGAGTTCTTTAAGGCATTAGATTATAAATATAAATATTATATATATAAAGCTCTCTTCAAAACTAAAAGGTTTAAAAAAGACTAACATTGTGCTCCATTTTCATAAGCCTGTTTCACAACTGTTTAGTCTGTTCTACAAGCATTATTCTGCCAGTTTTCCCTGTTCAAATGTTAATGGTGAGAATGATTGCAGACGCCATAGTGTTCATATGGTTTTAAAGGGCAGCATAAGGGGGTTCAGAGTAGGTGAGTCAGAGTGGGCCGCTGTCTCTCAGTGTCATCACAGCAGAAGATAAACAGGCTCCTGCAGAGGTGTGGAGTGGGTGAGATGAGTGGACCACGCTGTTGCCATGGAGACCAGCCTCATCACCACACAGCTTTCCTGGAAAAAACACCTCTGCTTGGCCATATATTCTGGAAAAATGGAATCATCCTGTTAGTAGCAGTTAATTATTTGTGTGTATGTGAATAGAGTGGCGGAGCTCACTGAGAAAGGTGCCAGGCTTTGTGTGCTGGAGGTGACTAAGAGCCTCCATTAACCCATGTGAGTGGGATGTGTGGGAAGATGAAGAGCAGAGGGGGGACGTCTGTTACGTATTATGACATCAAAACATCTGTTTTCTTGAGATGCACATGACATAAAAAAATAAATACAAATAAAAATTAACATACAATCAATAATAATAATAATATAATAATAAAATGTAGTTAAAATAAAATAACATTAAAATTTAAATAAAATCCAAAAAGCTAATTAAAGTAATAAAAATAAAAAATAAATTAAAATAAAATTTAAATGAAATAAAATAAATAACATTAAAATTTAAATAAAATCCAAAATAAAATAATAACTCATGTAAGTTGGATGTGTGTGAAGAGGCATTAAAACAGCCATTTCCTTTTAACTGCACAAAATAAAATAAAATAAAAACTCATTTATTCTAAACTTCTTAATTCAAAAATTTTGCTGTCGATGATTATGTACCCAAAAAGATACACTGGCAAAGACAAATCTTTGCATGTAAAAAAATTTATTCATTTTTTTCACTCAAAATTTCAATAAATAACCCACAATTGTTCATCAAATATAAATACAAATATAAATACTATTTTCAATATAACCTTTCAACAAATACTCATAGGCAATACAAAATACACACTTAACACATAATTGTGCAAAAGTCATTCCACTTTCACAGTTATTTTCCAGTGCTACAACCTTGATTTCTGTGTGCTCCACTGCTGTATTCATAGAATCAGTGTTCTCAAATGCCTGAGGCCTTCCAGTCGGCTTTTGAGTCCATGTGTCCAGTCCTCCTGAACATTTGGAAACCGGTTCAGATCATTTAGCATCCATCACGTCGCACAAATGCCATGTTTATCAGGGACGCATTCCTCCACTGCCGTCTTTAGGATAGTTTAACCCATATGCTGCATGATGAGTTCCTGGTAGACTGTTGACTTGAGGAAACGAGGGTAGCAGTCTTTCTCCATGAGGGTGTAAATTTTACTCTGGGCAAGGTTGAAGCAGGACAGTGTGGGCTGCTCCATATTCTTCAAGGTGATGGTTCTAGTTTCATGATCAAGATTAACCTGAGAAAACACATTTTCCATTAGACTTTTTCCATGAAATCTATTAAGAGTGAGTCTTTTGTGCTACTAATATTCTTGGAAAGTGTACCTCTCTCGGTGCGTCAGAGCAGATGAACTCCTCATAGATTTTCCTGGCCTTGGTGCACAGCTTTGAGGAGCTCTTTGTTTTCCTGTAGTCCTCACAGGCCAAATAGAAAGCAATATTTTCTTCACTGTACTCAGATGCCAGGAACGTTGTGAAAGCGCACAGCCCCTCTGTGAAAAAACATGAAGAAAAAATTAGATGACCCTGATAGCTTTCATTCTACAGCCTGAGAATGATGTGCTTTATATTGATTTTAATTTACCTTTGTGAGCCAGGAATTCATGGAAAGACCATTTCCGTCTGTCCTCCAGTGTTAGTTTGTCAGTTTTTTGTGAGTGGCCCATGATATTAAGCTCTTGCTTTAGCAGAAAACTTCCAAACCGAGCCTTGAGCTCCTTTGCCCTGTGAGAAACAAAAGTCATCATTTCAGTGGGAAAAGTACTTAAACATTTTTTTCTACATTATTATTTAACACGTAATTTAGGCTTAAGCTCCTTAACTAAGGTCTAGTTTAAAACAAAATAGTAGCATTTTAGCTGTTCTAGCAGTCTTTTTGAGTAAATATAAAACATACCTTTCCAGACAGGTGATTGGCAGATGCTCTAGTGATCGGCACATGTTAACAGAGATCTCCAGAGATTTCCCACTATAAGCTCCACAAGTGGATGGATGTCTGCTGGTTAGTGTTGTCAGAGACTTTTGATTCTGTCTAAATGTCAGCAGTGCTGGGCTATTTATACAGTTTCATCCTCCATGACAGCACTTGACTCAGCCAATGAAACGCAAGCTGTGGAGGGAGGGGGAGTTTCTGCCCTTCAAGCAGCCTTTAGTCTCCAGTGAATCATTTCCTGTAGAAGGCACTTCCTTAAAGATTCACTTTTTCCTCCCTTGTGCTTAATCGCCTCCATTTTGCGCATAAACATTGGAAATGGATGCAATGCCAGTAGTGGAACTTTACAAGGATAATTCAGCCAAAAAATTCACCCCTTATGTTGCTCCAAATCAAAGAATATATTAATGTTTCAGTGCTTTGTTCATACACTGAAAGTCAATTAGATCCAGTGTTGTTTTTAGACCCCACTGACTTTAATAGTACAGACAAAAACAATACCTTCTTTTGTTTTCCACATGAGGGTGAGTAAATGATGACAGAACTATGCTTTTAAGTGTTTGAATTTTTCAAGCCATTGTGTGAAATCACTTTACAATCATTTATTCGATTACTTTTAATGCTTTGTCATTTGAAAAACACTGTAACCATTATATTGACTAACCAAAAAAGTTGCCTATACATGTCATTATAAATAACTATAGGCTGATGTTTTAAAATGGAAATATATATCAACCACATGCGTGCGCAAACAGGGGCCGTTTGCAGCATAGGAAGTCTCAGCGGAGACTTCTGTGTAGACAGGAGGAAGCCCACCCACGTGCCTTAAAACCCCTGCTGATGCACTGACTCACACTGTGTGCACCCGTCTGGTTTTCAAGCGGAGGGTCTTAAAAGCATTGTCGTACAAACAGGAAACAGAGACGGAGAATATGTGGGAGAAGACAGGGTAACTGGAAATAACAGAGAAATTTGTTCAGGTGAAATACTAATTGTGATTTCCTTTGTTCTAAATGGTTTTGGATCAAAGCAAAAGATGTAACCTCATGCGATTTTTTTATGCTTGCATGTTAATAAAATATTTATCCTGCTGAGAGGAGATGCTTCTGTATTTATTTTGATAAGCAATGAGAGTTATCCCAGAAGAAATGCTATTGCCTTGAGGTTGTTTTTTTTTTATGGGCCTTACTGTAAAAAAATAAAAAAAGTCAGAAAATGCGCAAAAGATCAAAAACTCAAATCAAAAATATTATTTAATATGACTAAATCAATTTGACTGCTTTAGGTTACAACATGAAAGTTATTTTCAAGTTTTAGATCAAGTAGAAAGAGAAATATAATTGTAGATTGAAGATTCTTCTGTGAGATGAAACAAGACAGGTCTTTTCTTGTTATGAAACAGATTAATAGTTCACAACTAAGATCTTTAACATACATGTATAAAATAGGTTGAATTTTAATTTCGTGCCGACTCAAGTCTTCATTTTCTCTTCATATATTACTGTTACAACAATAATGGAAGAGATCTCATTTATGATTCTCTTAAGTGAACCTGTAACCATCACCATTAGCAATAACATGTTTTGTTTACTGGCTTTGGTATTGACTTCTCAGCGCCAGAGCTGCATTTGATTCCAGCAACTGTGAACTTTATTACATTAATTTGGAGGACAAATATGTAGTGCTCTATTTACATGTTCAATCAGAGGTCAGTGTTTTTGTGGACAGAGTGTTACAGCATGTGTCTCAGGCCAGCTGTGGCATGTCTTATTGAGGCTCGTCCCCATCTGTCCACTGTCACATTAGTTGGGATGTAAACGTTTTCTTTGCCAGTGCCCAGGCAGAAAATAATATACACCATGCAAAGTCATGACTAGAAAAACATTGTGGGAAAGACAGAATTTCAGAAAAAAAAAAGCCATTTTTTTTATAATTGTCATTATATGCATGATACAAATAGTTGTAAATTATCACAGTAAATGAGCTTCCAGTGGAAGACTTTCTCCACTTTAGAGTAATTGCAACTTTGTGTCAAGTACTTGTGAATTTATTTGTCATAACTGCAACTTTGTTTCTACCATTTGTGACATTTTTGTCAATAATTGCACCTTCTCGGAATTGCAACTTTTTTTCTCATAAATGCAAATTTGTTTCTCATAACTGAAACGGTTTCTAACTTCATTTCTTATTGAATCATCACAACTCCAACTTTGTATCTCACAACGTTTACTTTTTTCTCACAGTGCAACTTTAAATTTCACAGCTGCAACTACAACATTTCTCATAAGTTAGAGTTTATTTTTCATAATTGTGATTTTAATTCTTATAACTGCAACTTTTTTATAATTGTTATTTTGTATCTCACAATATCGACTTTAAATCTCACAACTGCCACTTTATTTCTCCGAATTTAGACTTTATTTTTTAATACTTGTGACTTTATTTCCTATAATTGCAACTGAAACTTTGTATCTCACAGTTGCAATTTTATTTCTCAGAATTGCAAATGTGTGTCTCACAATTCTGGCTTTATTTCTTACAATTGAAACTTTATTTCTCATAATTGTGACTTTATTTCTCATAATTGCAGCAGTGTTTTTCACAGTTACATATTTATTTCTCATAATTGTGACTATTTCTCACTGTGGCGTTGTATATCACATATTTATATTATATTTAACTTATCTCTCATGATTTAAAGTGTATATCTCAACTGCAACTTATGACTTTATGTCTTACAATATTGACTAAATATCTCATAATCATTACTATTTCTTGCAATGCGACTTTATATCTCACAACTGCAACTTTATTTCTCATAATTGCAAATGTGTATCTCACAGTTGCAGCTTTATTCCTCACAATATGCATTTGTTTCTTATTTTGCTTTAGCTCACAATTACCTTTTCATTTTTTAGCGGTGATTTTAGAATGCTATAGTCTTTTGGGGGGGGGGGGGGGGGGGGGGGGGGTGTTCTTGGCAGTTTACAGAAAGATATAATTTGTATTTAGTTTGACAGATTCTTATTTAGCTGTTCCTGATTATCTGGATGTGATGCACGCAGCCAAGCTTTTTGTGAATTGCTGCTGCCGGAAAGCTGTCTCTGGAGTTTGGCTTCTTGCTCTGTTGAACAATGGAAATAATTAACAAGGAACTGTGAACAACATTGTCGTTTCTATTTAAACTCAGCGCTTCCATGGAAGTTGGCTCATTCAGCTCACAGGAACACTCAACTGCACAATATATAATCACGATAAACGGATATGATGTCACGGTCACATCTTATTGGTTTTATGTTTTGCCCATTTCTAGGTTACAGGGTATATAATCCTGGTTATGATGTTACTTTTTGAATAGTTCATCAATTTTGAATGAAATATCTGTTAGATGTGAGACATTTGACGCCAAACTAATGGTGCCAAGATGTGAGTAAAAAAGCATGCCTATAATTGGGTCACATGAGAATCAATATGGAATAAAGAATCCTTGTCTCATCATGATTTTTATGGAGCATATTATATCTTCATAAGCCTGGGCCTGATAACTATAAACAGACCAGTTCCAAACCCTTTTCTAATCTAATCACACTATAACAATAATGAAAATGTGTTGTATAATATACAGTAAGGTCAGCTCTGCAGTGTTCTGTATGATGGCAGGAAAATCGATTTCATTAAACTCAGTCAAATAATATAGGCCAGAGATATTTATAAAGCACCTATTTTCTTCATTTTACATATAACTTTATTATTGCATTCATTTATCTGTTACATGAAAATCATGAAAACAGGTATGTGTCAGTTATGATGCTTTAGAAATGAGTATTTGCATCAAGGACTGAACACAGGACAGTCTGAACACAGCAACACAGTTTCAAGGTTTGTGCAAGTTTAAAATTCAGTTTATTTTCAAAAGTGTGAAGGCATTCATTAGTTCTTTTTCATGCTGTCATATCTGATATAAAGTTAATGTGTGATGTTTTACACAAATGCTGACAAAAACATTGTCATTGCTTTAAGCACTTGTTGACTAAACAGATGATTGAACCCCCACCAACACATTTGTCATGATGGCATATTCAACAGAATTTCCCTTGGGAAAATAATCACCACTCATCTTCTGACGTTGCTTTTAATAACAGAATTTAACGAATCCATGGTTGCCAAACTCATGTACCGTAGTGGTAAAACATGATCAATATCAGTCAGTATATTTCTGTTCAGTCTATAGGCATGTTTTCTCATATATAAACATTGTTTCGATTATCTTCTTCTTTGCTAATTGGAATAAAATGGCTATACTTGATCATCTGCTTCACCTTCCATTGACTACCACATTACATGGTGTTTTGTTCCTGAATCTGACTGAGTGAATGAATTGCTCATAGTCACTTGTTTCATTCCTGATGTTTTTGAATGAATCAGTTGCATGAATGATTCAATGATTCACTCATAAATGCAGTCACTTGCCACCACCTACTTGTGTATCAATGTAATCTATAAAAAAGTCACTGAAAAATTCCCACTACTGATGCAAAAATTCACAGTCTGCTTGGAACATTCAAACATAGACAGTCAAAAGACCCAGTGCTGTATATTAGTGCTTTCAAATGCTGTTCAATTAAACATATTCGAGAACTCTTGTGCAGTTTGAATTAAAACTAAAGTAATTGTTTGTTTTGACAAACAAATTTGCATTTCCAATCTGCTTGAGATAAGTGTCCTTCAGAATCTTTGAAAACATTCAATTAAAAAACCCCACAGAAAATATATAAATTAAAAATGACAGATTATGATGAACAGGATGTACGTAGATGATGACATGTGACTGGACCTCAGCAGGGGCTGCCCAAAAGCTATTCTTCACCAGAAAATGGGATTTGCCCAACATTCTGGATAACTGGAATTTAACTCAACTTGTGGGAATATAGCTGTCTTGAAGTTTCAAGCCATCACAAACTGGCAAGTGTCCCAGAAACTGAGGGCCTAAACAAATTTCAGCTTTCCCTCAAGTCAGCCAAAAGAGGTTTTGAAATATGAAGGTTCAAAGGTTCTTGTTGCTAAAAATAAGAATCTCTGTTTGTGTAACTGGAGGAACGGTAACAGATATCATGGATAATCTGACTAAATTAAGCAAAATTAAGTTACTTTAATGAACATAAATTTAATTCGCTAGTAGGAATAGATTCTTTGGGTAAAAATTGCACCTTTTTTCTGTCTTCAGGAGCTAATATAAAATATTTATGCATGTTTTTTTTTTTTTTTCTGAATGGTGTGTATATTCCATGCAAAGCATATTCTCAGTATGCCGCTTTATGGCAATAGAGAATGCAACTTGCATTCAAAATCATTTGATGGGTTTTCAGTGAAGAACAGCAGGGGTCTTGGCATAGAATGGTGGTTTGCATTGAGTAGATCAATTTTCCTCAGTTTTCTGCAGAATCAAGCTCTCCCGGAGGTACCTGGAAATATAACAGGCCAACAAATGAAAATGGCCTCACCACAGGATGTTTTCATACAAAATGCCTAATTGAGAACATTGTAAAAACTGTGGAGGCTGAGCACTGATATTTGTTCAAATGGCTTTAACACAGCTAAAGCTTCAGGAAGCTGGTTTTGTTGGAAGAAAGAATAACAGAGTGATTTATATTTACACATGTATTTCTGTCTCCATGACATGTGACTCTCTGGCCAGTAAGGGCAAAGGGAGGCAATGGGTTTATCCATGACACACCGATGAGTGATTGTCTTTATAGAGATCACATCACCAGTGTAGGCAGTTTTAAATTAACTTCTCTTTCCTCATGAATTTTTCCAATCGTCTTGTGAAATTGCAATTATTTATAGAAATAATATAGCCTACTTTAAAAAAATATTTTTAAGTTTGAACTGAATGTAATGTTTTCAGGACAACTGCATGTTAATTGTAATTAAATTAAAATGTATTATAGTTTAGATTTATATAAAATTCAATTAGTTGAACTTACCTTGAGTCTTAAATAAGACTTAAGTTTATATGTAATTTCATAATTACTACTATTGTCTTTAAAATATGGTTAAAGTATACTGCTGAATGTACTGACAAGCATTTATGGTAAACTAAAATATACTTTAATGTCATTTCTGTTAAAACGTATGTTATGTATTTAAATCTATTTTTAATTACACATTTGTAATGACGAAGTTGCAATTTAACATACATTAAAATAATTAAACTTTAAATGTAATGTACATTTATAATTAGTCAACACATCAAACTAAGTGTACTTATTTAAAGCACAACAAAAGACTATATTATATTAAAATATAATAATTTAAAATTTACTTTTGTAATTACAAAGTGCACTTTTTAAACTTAAGTGTATTAAAAACGGCCATGATTTAATTACACATAAGTGGCCTGTTACATAATATTATATTATCTGTATAGTTTTTTATAGTATTATAGTATATTATAGTTTTTTTAAAATGTACATTTAAAATTCAAATTTTACTATATAGAATATTAAGTGCATATTCTATATGATTATTGCATATTAAGCACTTTTAAGTGCATATTCTATATGATTATTTTTCACAAAGGATGTTAACTATGAAATTATTTTAAAGGCATTGCCTTGCCTTGCAAAGGTAAAATCTGTCACAGTTTGATCAAAATGTATACAATAAGATACTATACAACATTTGAAGTAGATAAAAACCTTTCATCAAAGTTGTCCTAAAACCTAAAACCAAAATGAGTTCTTGTTTTAGGACAACTTTGATTAACTTTTTTTATCCACTTCAAATGTTGACTACTGTATTACAAGCTAATAAGCCTACAGTATAACAGTTTCTATTATGGTGGGTCATTATGTGTTTTATCGTGTAGAAAGTCTATGAAATCTCATGGGAAAAAAAGACAAAAAGGCAGTCATTTCTCTTTCTAGATTATATAGATTATATAGATTATTTATTTATTTATTTAACCAAACACATGATTTCCTAAATTATAATGCAATTGAAATAATATATATATAATATAATAATATAATTGATTGAAATAATATAATTGATTGATTTGATTGTGAATATATATTCTTCTAATTTTAACCACTATTATTGTCATAATGTTAATGTTCCGTTTTTGACACTGCAAAAGCAGAAGCCACAAAAACTAGGTGAGACTGGAATGGGCAGATCAGGGCAGTTTGGTGACATGACATTCTCTTGCCTACACATTGCTTAGACATAATGAATTGTGGGAGGTTACTTACACAAAACATAAATCCATAAACTAATGGCTCGCAGTCTGAAAGACCCCACAGAGCAGTGACGTGAAATATCGGCCCACGCAGCTTCTGAAGATCCTTGAGCTTTTGTTAGCAGCATAATTGCAAAGCTGCCTTAGTATAAGAAGTCTTATCACAGGATGGAGATATGATTCATTGCTAGAATGAAACTACACAATTATTTTACGTGTATATTTCATAGTAATGAACATTCTGAATTGCATTTCAGTCTTCACCTATATTTTTAAGGCGCTTGTGGTTCACTAAAACAGGAATCACTATGACTATTGCTGTTGTATTTGAACTCATCCTACACAGTTTATACTACAAACATGAATGGTACCTCAACTCTTTTTTTTTTTTTTTTTTTTTCATTTTTGGTTTTCATCTAGTACAAAGCATCATATCAAAAGAGATATTGGAAAAGTAAGAATTCATATATATATATATATATATATATATATATATATATATACAGTGGTGTGAAAAATTGTTGGCCCCCTTCCTGATTTTTTTATTTTTTTGCATGTTTGTCACACTTTAATGTTTCAGATCATCAAACAAATTTAAATATTAATCAAAGATAACACAAGTAAACACAACATGCAGTTTTTAAATGAAGTTTTTTATTATGAAGGGAAAACAAAATCCAAACTCACATGGCCCTGTGTGAAAAAGTGCTTGCCCCCTAAACCTAATAACTGGTTGGGCCACCCTTAGCAGCAACAGCTGCAATCAAGCGTTTGCAGTAACTTGCAACGAGTCTGTTACAGCGCTGTGGAGGAATTGTGGCCCACTCATCTTTGCAGAATTGTTGTAATTCAGCCACATTGGAGGGTTTTCGAGCATGAACCGCCTTTTTAAGGTCATGCCACAGCATCTCAGTAGGATTCAGGTCAGGACTTTGACTAGGCCACTCCAAAGTCTTCATTTCATTTTTCTTCAGCCATTCAGAGGTGGACTTGCTGGTGTGTTTTCGATCATTGTCCTGCTGCAGAACCCAAGTTCGCTTCAGCTTGAGGTCACGAACAGATGGCCGGACATTGTCCTTCAGGATTTTTTGGTAGACAGCAGAATTCATGGTTACATTTATCACAGCAAGTCTTCCAGGTCCTGAAGCAGCACTTTTTCACACAGAGCCATGTGGGTTTGGATTTTGTGTTATATTTGGTTGATATTTAAATTTGTTTCATGATCTGAAACATTAAAGTGTGACAAACATGCATAAAAAAAAATAAAATAAAAAAAAAAATCAGAAAGGGGGCCAACAATTTTTCACACCACTGAATATATATATATATATATATATATATATATATATATATATATATATATATATATATATATATATATTATAATTTATAAAAATGACCCCATTCAAAAGTTTACATAGACTTGATACTTAATACTGTATTACCTGAACGATCCACAGCTGTGTTTTTTTGTTTAGTGATAGTTGTTCATGAGTCCCTTGTTTGTCCTGAACAGTTAAACTGCCCGCTGTTCTTCAGAAAAATCCTTCAAGGTCCCACAAATTCTGTGGCTTTTCAGCATGTTTGTGCATTTGAACCCTTTCCAACAATGACTGCATGATTTTGAGATCCATCTTTTCACACTGAGGAAACAGAATTTCACAGAAGGAAACACAATGCATTAAGAGCTGGGGGTGAAAACATTTTGAATTGAAAGATTAGGGTAAATTGAACTTATTTTGTCTTTTGGGGAAACATGTAAGTGTCTTCTGTAGCTTCTGAAGGGTAGTACTAAATGAGAAAAAAAAAAAAATTGGCAAAATAGGAAAAATGCACACATCTTCATTCTGTTCAAAAGTTTACACCCCTGGCTCTTAACATCATTTTTCCTTCTGGAGCATCAGTGAGTGTTTGAACCTTCTGTAATAGTTGCATATGAATCCCTCAGTTGTCCTCAGTGTGAAAAGATGGATCTCAAAATCATACAGTCATTGTTGGAAAGGGTTCAAATACACAAAAATGCTGAAAAACCACAGAATTTGTGGGACCTGAAGGATTTTTCTGAAGAACAGCGGGCAGTTTAACTGTTCAGGACAAACAAGGGACTCATGAACAACTATCACAAAACAAAACAAAACAAAACAAAACACAAAACAAAACAAAAAAAGATGTGGATCATTCAGGTAACAACAGTATTAAGAATCAAGCATATGTAAACGTTTGAAAAACTTATACATTCAACTATTATTTTCTCTTGTGGACTACATGTAAACGTCTTTTATGTGAAACATCTTATTCAGGTCAGCACTAAATAAAAAAAAATGACATGCATTTTGTATGATCCCTCTTATTTTGATGAAATAATTAACATTTTGCAGATTCTGCAAGGTGTAAACTTTTGACCTCAACTGTATATACAATTATAATACATAATTACATTTTGAATATATAATACATACTCAGTTACCCTTGTAAATTCTTCATCCATTTAATGTTTGGTAGTAAATTGGTAGTAGAAGTACACAGAAGTAGAAACACATAAGCATTGTTGATTAGGTGGGGGTGTTGTGGTATAACAGTTAAAGATCTAGACTAATATTAAAAAGGTCATGTTCACCACTGTGCTCTTGATCAAGACATTTAACCTCAAGATACTTTAGAGGGAGTGTCCCTTTAATATATGAGCTAGACATCACTCTAGATAAGCACATCATGTAAATTACCAAATGAATTTATAGTTTTGACATTGATTCACTCAGTTTTAAACAATTAATCTAGTGAAATGTGAAATATAGTTGCCATATATTGTACAGAAGCTATCCATATCAGAAGTTGTTTTAAAACTGTTTCATTGTTATTGGATACGTTAGTTATCTTACGGCTACCATAAATTGTCAGTTTCAGTTCTTCTATAAATGTGCTTCAATAGAATCATAGCTGAGTGAAAAATGAGAAGTCAAACCTTGTGAAAAATAAGTGCACTTAACTGTATTGATTGTGCACTATTGTACACTTAAGTAAGTATACATAAAGAGAGTACACTTTCATGACTATGTGTCTTGACACAATTAAGTACACTTTTAAAAGTTCCATTTGTAATGATGTCAAATTAAAATTTTACTTTAAAGTACATTTTAAAACATATTTTAATAAACTTTCAATGTGCTTTAAAGAAGTACACTTATATGTGTTAATGTACTAATGTACTAATTACATTTAAAGCAAATATATAAATGCAATAGAAGTAATTATTAAAAATTACACATAAACCTAAGTCTGACTTACAGTAAGTGGGCCAGAAAAGCACTCTTAAGTTAAAAAGCACAAATTAATTTAAACACTGATTAAACACTGGCACTGATTAAAATTTTAAATGTAGTGATTATTATAATTTAAATGATTATAATTTTAAATGTAGTGTATTTGATATTACATAGATAGATAGATAGATAGATAGATGGATAGATAGATAGATAGATAGATAGATAGATAGATAGATAGATAGATGGATAGATGGATAGAGAGATAGATAGATAAATAGATCTAAATAAATTTAAACTGTATATATTATTATTTACAACTGCAATAACATGCAGTTAAGTGTCCAAAAACATTACATTTGGTTGACACTTACGGATGTTCTATTAAAGTATATTACACCCATAATAAGTGCTCTTTTATGTATGTATGTACTTTTTCACAAGGAAAGGCCCAGTCTATCTTCAGACAACAACAACACAGGAAGTTTCACATCTTCTTAATGGTCCACCCCTTTGCCCTTCTTCTGTCCCTAAAGAGACTCTCATGGCCCATTTCCCCCTCTGTAAATTCCCTATTGCAAAAGATGGGACGAATGCAGCGCTCCGTCAAACAGAGCAACGGTTTAACGTAACAATCCCCTGTGAGATTCAGCCGGAGCGCTGTGACCCTCTCTGATGAGTAACACGCGAGTCTGAGAGCGAGATGGTGATTGACACCGTCCTGCCCACGCTCTGTGTTATGTGTAACTCAAATCTCAAGGGATTTCCTGAACCAAGATGTGTTTAACCAACAACAGTTGGCAAACTAGCTGGCAGAGATGATTAATTCAGTTGACAGACAACATCTAAACACAAAACAAAACTGTTCACTGATAAGAGCTTTGACTGATGGCTTGACAGTTAAATGAGTGTGAGAGCTTGTTTCTGTGTGACATGTCACATCCTCCCTGTGGTCACTGAAACTCCCATCTTGTGGGTTGAATCAGAAATTATTATTAATAAAAAGATGATATGGATGTCAAATGTCAATGCCGTGACTAATAATTACAGTTTAAAAAGACAGTTAGGGATTTTGTTGCAAAACACAAACTGGCCCATATGATGTAATGTCTAATTTACACTCATAAGTTCAGGGCCAGTAAGATTTTTTTCATATTTTTGAAAGAAGTGTCTTATGCTCACCAAGGCTGTATTAATTTGATCAAAACTACTGTAAAACGTAATTGATTTCTGTGATAGTAAAGATATATTTCCAGCATCATTACTCCAGTCTTCAGTTTCACATGATCCTTCAGAAATTATTGTAATATGATGATATAAATTATACAAACAAACAAACAAACAAACAAATAAATAAATAAATAAACAAATAAATAAAGGTCTTACTGACCCCAAACTTCTGAACAGCAGCATATTTTGGGGCAAGTTGTCACATATGTTATACAATTGTACATAATTCTTTATATTATTATATTATATAAAACTGTGAAACAATTAATTACATGTCTACTAGCCAAATCAAGTTAGATTTTTTTATACAAAACATTTTATATTTTTTCACATTTCAGAGTTGTTTTACCATTTAGTTTTTGATAATAAAAATAATAATTATAGTAACAACAAAAACAACAGCAACAACAGCAATAATAATAATAATAATAATAATAATTATATATTATTATGATTTATAATTATAATAAATAATATTTATTATTATTATTATATAGATTTTAATAGCTGATTATTAATGACTTACCCATTATAATTAAAAATAATAATGATAATACAATTTGAAAATCATATTAAATCCAATTTTGAAAATCAAATTTTCAAATGTATTTTGTATTTATTTATTTAGTTAGTTAGTTAGTTAGTTAGTTAGTTAGTGTTTGTTTTATGAGACCACAGCAGTGGAAATAGGGTGTTGTTTGAGTGGCCATCAGTTTTTAGTATGTTTTTCAAGCAATAGTCCTTCTTGACCTGGTGGAAATGCCTTTCAGGTCCTTCAGCACATTATATATAGTACACCTGTCACCAAACAGGTCTGGCAGCCTCTTGAAACCACTAGAGAGCAGCAGAGTGCTACTCTATGATCTCTATAGCAATTAGTCAATAATTTCCTTCAGAATTACTTGGATTAGACTGAAATATGGTTCGAATCAGAGAAACATTGAAATAATAACACAAGCAAGTAAAATATCAATAAAATTGTAGTTTTTGTACATTTTAAACCCATGACCCTCCCTGACATGGATATCTTTGACTCTTTAAATGTCAAATGTCATTTTCTTTAAGTAGAGAACAAGTAAAAATATGAAACAGCATGGATGAGTCAGAGAAATCCTTGTTAATAAATGTAAGATGCTATATGTGAAAAGTCTTGTTTATAAATGTGAGATGTCAGCTCAATTAATTTTAGCTCCATTGCTTTATCTTCAGGGAAGGGCAATCTGATGTAATGAAGAACAGCAGCTTTACTGCTCATCTGAAAACTTGGATTTAATGATTGTATCAATTACTTTATATTCATAGAGGTTGTCAAATGATTGCTCATGTAGACACTGCCCTTCATCACAGGCCTTCAGCGGATAGTGTGAATTATATTCAGAGCTCAGTGACTGGACAGTTATTGGACAGCCAGTGAGGACAGAGTATTCTGTTCTTCTGGCTTTCTTTTGTACTACTGTTCGATAAGGCACATAAAATAAGTCAGTTATATGATATGCATATGTCATATCATGTGTATATACTGTATGTATTTATGATGATACACACTCAAAAAAAAAGTAATACTTTGACTAAATTAATTCAATTTCTTATTCTTAACATTAAATTATAAACTCAATTTCTTCAAGATGTGACTGAAAATGGAATTGAATAAACCTAATAAATTAAACATCACTGTCCTAAAAAAATGAAGCATTTGAGTAAATGCCATTAGTTACTGTACTTAAGTATCATTTTGGCAACTTTGCACTTTAAATATCAAAGATAATTAGCAACTATTACTCTCTACTATACTCTCCAAAAAAAGGACAAAAGCTGGTACCCTTTCAAAAGGTACACCTTTTACCTTATTAACCCCATAAAGGGTGCATTTTAGTACCTTAAAGTGGAAGTGATGTAAACAAACAAAGCTTCATACAATATCATTCATGTCGCAATTTATTGTAATGTCAGACCATTCAGACATATTTGCATTGCATTGACTGGTTCACCAGTTGTGTTTATGTATCATATTTTAAGTTTACCTGTGAATACAATTAGCTTTCCTGCTGTTAACAGGACATAGTGTTATCTGAACGATCGGGCCAGCGCTGCTTCCACAATAAAGTTTATCATTCTCACATGTTTTAAGCCTTGTCCGTTTAAATTTTTTTTAAGCCATTCAAGCATGAGACAGCACGAAATAGATTTCAATGCGGTTCTCACGCGTTGTGATAGATCATTTCTGTTCGCGCCGGCGGCGTCGCACATCTCGGCTCGGACAGCACGTGAGTACCAAACTGAGCTTTCTTTTGTGCCTTCATTAGCAAATGCACATAAAAGCATGTCGGAATGCCAGTCTTGAGGAGTATCCACGTAAACGAGTATTGTTTCCGATCCGCACTTTACCCGAAACCAGCAGGTTCATGACTTCTTCAACCCCTAACAGTATTACTGCTTGGTCCCATCGCCGTTTCGGCTCAAATGCATAAGCAATTGCACTTGTTATGGACTCAACAGTGCTTTCAAGTTCATCTTCCTCCATTTCAAAACAAACGTGCGTATAAAATGTAAAGAAATGCTTATATTACTTCACTGGCCATCGGAGAGAACCAGCCCCGTGACGTCACACGATGTGGTACTGCAAGATGGTGGCGCCCTTGCTCCAAACGCTATAACGAAACATCCTTTTTTCTTTTAAATGGTTACATTAATCATGTTTGTTATATATAGATTTTTTTTTTTATTAAAGTGGAAATCACTTTACTAAATAATGTAAACTTGACTGACTGCTTCATTTCCACTTTAAAAGTACATATTAGTACTGAAAGTGCACATATTAGTATCTATAGATTTATAAATGGTAAATATTAGTATGAGGTTCCATTTGTGCCAAAAATGAGTCGACTGTTTTGTGCTTTGTACTATACATTTTTCTTTGTCTACAGTCATTGCCTACTTGTTCAGGTAAATCAGTAAATGTTGGCATGTATGTTGTCTGTTGACGTCGTCTTAATCTGTCGTCCTGCCTGCTTTTCTCTGTTGTTTTTACTGTTGTCCTTATTGTCATTTTGTTCTGTAGTCTTGTTCTGTCGTCCTAACTGTCTTCTTATTCTGTCATCCTAACTGTCTTCTTATTCTGTCGTCCTTACTGTCGTTCTTTTCTGTCATCCTAACTGTCGTCCTAACAGACATCTTATTCTGTCGTCCTAACAGACATCTTATTCTGTCATCCTTACTGTCATTCTGTTCTGTCGTCCTAACTGTCTTCTTATTCTGTCGTCTTGTTCTGTCGTCCTTACTGTCATTCTTTTCTGTCATCCTAACTGTCGTCCTAACAGACATCTTATTCTGTCGTCCTTACTGTCATTCTTTTCTGTCATCCTAACTGTCGTCCTAACAGACATCTTATTCTGTCGTCCTAACAGTCATCTTATTCTGTCATCCTTACTGTCATTCTGTTCTGTCGTCCTAACTGTCTTCTTATTCTGTCGTCTTGTTCTGTCGTCCTTACTGTCATTCTGTTCTGTCATCCTAACTGTCGTCCTAACAGTCATCTTATTCTGTCGTCTTGTTCTGTCGTCCTAACTGTCGTCCTAACTGTCATCTTATTCTGTCGTCTCGTTCTGTCGTCCTTACTGTCGTTCTGTTCTGTCATCCTTACTGTCATCTTGTTCTGTAGTCCTTACTGTCGTTCTGTTCTGTCATCCTAACTGTCGTCCTAACAGACATCTTATTCTGTCGTCTTGTTCTCTCGTCCTTACTGTTGTTCTGTTCTGTCATTCTAACTGTCGTCCTAACAGTCATCTTATTCTGTCGTCCTAACGGTCATCTTATTCTGTCGTCTTGTTCTGTCGTCCTTAATGTCGTTCTGTTCTGTCGTCCTAACAGTCATCTTATTCTGTCGTCCTAACGGTCATCTTATTCTGTCGTCTTGTTCTGTCGTCCTTACTGTCGTTCTGTTCTGTCGTCCTAACTGTCATCTTATTCTGTCGTCTTGTTCTGTCGTCCTTAATGTCGTTCTGTTCTGTCGTCCTAACAGTCATCTTATTCTGTCGTCCTAACGGTCATCTTATTCTGTCGTCTTGTTCTGTCGTCCTTACTGTCGTTCTGTTCTGTCGTCCTAACTGTCATCTTATTCTGTCGTCTTGTTCTGTTGTCCTAACTGTCATCCTAACAGTCATCTTATTCTGTCGTCCTAACTGTCATCTTATTTTGTTGTCTTGTTCTGTCGTCCTTACTGTCGTTCTGTTCTGTCGTCCTAACTGTCATCTTATTCTGTCGTCCTTATTGTCGTCTTTACTGTCGTCTTGTTCTGTCATCATAACCTTTATGAAATTTGAAACTAACTTTAGTGCGGTAAAGTTAGTTTCAAATTTCATATTCGACTAGGCTGCTTTAGGGACCGTCTGCAAATTTACCTCACAGTACAAAATGAAGTTCAACAATTCATTCAAATTAATGTTTACAGAACAATAGTTAATGCCTAGTGGGCAAACTAACTAAATATGCAGTACTGTGCAAAAGTCTTAGGCCGCTAGTATTTTCACCAACAAAAAATGGTTTTAAGTCAGTTATTTCTATCTTTTGCTGTAATGTGTCAGTAGGAAATATCAGTTTACATTTCCAAACATTATTTTATACATTTCCAAGCAATACCTGCTAATATTTTAGCACAAATATTTTTAGAAAAAGGTTTTAGTGTTTTCTTATTTACAAGACTGACTTACTACAGGTGAGAGTTTGCCAGTATCTCCCTTACTGTATGTACAGTACACAAATAGTTTTAGAAAAAAAACTACAGTTATTCACCAAGAGGGTTTTATCATGTTCCAAAGGTTGTACTATATTTAGTCAGTTTTGCCCACTAGTAATTTACCAAGAGTTTTTTTTTTTTTTTTTTTTTTTTCATGTTCTAAAGGTTGTACTACAGTCATTTTTATGAAAATAGTTGTGTACTGTACATATATGACAGGAGGTATTGGCAAAATCTCACATGTAGCAAGTCAGTCTTGTATCTAGGAATATACTACAACCTTTGGAACATGAAAAAACCTAAAATAAATTACTGTAATTTTTTCATAAAATATTTGTGCACTGTACATAACAGTAAGGGAGATATTGGCAAACTCTCACCTGTAGTAAGTTTTGTAACTAGGTACATACAACAACCTTTGGAACATGAAAAAGCCTTTTTGGTGAATTACAGTAGTTTTTTTTTTCTAAACATATTTGTGCACTGTACGTCCAGTAAAGCAGATATTGGCAAAATTTCACCTGTAATAAGTCAGTCTTCTACAACCTATAACTACAACTGTACTACAGTTAGGACGACGGAACAAGACGACAGTTAGGATGACAGAACAGGACGACAGTTAGGACGACAGAACAAGACGACAGTAAGGATGACAGAATAAGAAGACAGTTAGGACGACAGAATAAGATGACTGTTAGGACGACAGAACAGGACGTCAGTAAGGACGACAGAATAAGATGACAGTTAGGACGACAGAACAGGACGACAGTAAGGACGACAGAATAAGATGACTGTTAGGACGACAGTTTGGACGACAGAACAGGACGACAGTTAGGATGACAGAACAAGACGACAGTAAGGACGACAGAATAAGATGACAGTTAGGACGACAGAATAAGATGACTGTTAGGACGACAGAACAGGACGTCAGTAAGGACGACAGAATAAGATGACAGTTAGGACGACAGAACAGGACGACAGTTAGGACGACAGAATAAGATGACAGTTAGGACGACAGAACAGGACGACAGTAAGGACGAAAGAATAAGATGACAGTTAGGACGACAGAATAAGATGACTGTTAGGACGACAGAACAGGACGTCAGTAAGGACGACAGAATAAGATGACAGTTAGGACGACAGAACAGGACGACAGTAAGGACGACAGAATAAGATGACTGTTAGGACGACAGTTAGGACGACAGAACAGGACGACAGTTAGGATGACAGAACAAGACGACAGTAAGGACGACAGAATAAGATGACTGTTAGGATGACAGAACAGGATGACAGTAAGTACGACAGAACAAAACGACAATAAGGACGACAGTAAAAACAACAGAGAAAAGCAGGCAGGACGACAGATTAAGACGATGTCAACAGACAACATACACGCCAACATTTAGTGATTTACTTGAACGAGTAGGCAATGACTGTAGACAAAGACAAATGTATAGTACAAAGCACAAAGCAGTCGACTCATTTTTGGCACAAATGGAACCTCATATATTAGGACCTCTGAAAAGGTACTGCCCCAGTGACAGCTGTAGCATTTGGACCCATCGGACACACATTTGTCCATTAGATTTAACAAATCAATTATTCATTAGATTAACAAACAGTCACAGACCCCTCACCCAACACCAGACTCTGTGCCTATATGTCTGTGAACGATCTCCTGGCCAGGACACCTCAGCCAGATCTGATAAGTTTTACGACCTAAAAGTATGTAGGGAGAATCTTTCTAAGCAATTCTCTCTAAAACTGACACATACTGCTATAGGAAATGACGTCGTTCATTAATTCATAGACACATTTTTCTTTGCCTTTCCTACCATGCATATCCCCATATCTTTGTGCATGATTACAACTGTTCTTGTATATGTTCTTGTGTATTGTATACTGTTTTATGCATGCTTATGATAGATCACTGGTTAATATCACCTTATACATGTTTGGTCTCTATCAATTTGTCAATTTGTCAATTTTGCAAAATACCATGGTCTAAGACAAAGAGCCGTAAAATTTCCCTCCAAAAGTGAAAGTCACCATTGGCTCTTTGACCCTCCAGGGTTGTGACCTCCATAGGGTTTAAAAGATCTCACTTCAGTGACCCGCCTAGCTTTTAGTCTCTTCACTTGTCTCCCATCCCCGCTCCATCTTCTGGTTGCTAAGTCCCAGGGCCGGCGCTACCGCGTCTGGCAGGCCTCAGCACAGCCAGTCTGCGGTTCTTTTAGATCCTAAGAGGATGAGGAGGATGTGAGCTCCTCAGCAACCCTTTAAGTTTTGCGCCAGGCCTTGCGGCCTTGAATTTCCATTCAACCAACGATCCTCAGACATCAGCAGATTTCTTTCGTAGCTCTTTTTCACTTTCTACCTGGGAAGAAACTCCCAATCACCATCGAGTCAGGCCATCTTTGGAATTCGTCACTCTTCAACCTGGAAGAACTTGGATAACTCCAACACCACCAAACCTTGAAACCATCAGTACTTTCATCCAAGACTGCATTCTGGACACTCGTCAATGAACAAGGCAATGCAAGTATCGTACATTTAACTAAACAAAACAGAGGTTTAGTATAAACTATAGACCCCGTTATAAACGGCACTGATGGTTCTACTCAGGTGGTTAACTGACTCTTTCCATAACTCCATTCTCTGTTTTCTCTAATGGCTTCATTCATCCACTTTAGCTCCCCTTTGTATGTATGCGTGAGTGTATGTTTATTTGTTTGTTTGTTTAGATTAGTTATGTGTGTTACCGTTTAGTTAATAAAAGTTGTGTGCACAAATTACATGAGTTTCTAGTTCTGCTTTGCAAAATAATTGTCCCTTTACGATTTTGACCCTCGCTACATGCTCTAATGCATTAACAGGAAAGTATTTTCTGTGGCAACGGAAATATCCTTTCTTAGAGTTGATATGAACTTAACACTGAATGTTCGCTGCACGAACAGATCAGCTGATGGCAATTTAATTGTGCTGCAGTTATTAATGTCAGCCGATATAAATAATTGTAATTAATCATAATTACAGGTAATTGTAATTATTTATATACATTTCCCTTTTTGAGCTGATTTGCTACACAGCTTTTACTTTTTTTCTGAGAGTGTACATTTTTGAATAAGTAGCTAAATACTCTTTACCCCTACATTTGAAAAGAATAATGCAATTACTCATTACATGTTGCATGTCACCTAACTTTTATTGCAGCGGGTTATTTCTGCCGCAAAAGAAGCGATATCGCCATCTACAGTATATTGAAGGTACTACACTGAGAAAAAAAGCTTGTATTTACATGATTTAATCACGTACTGTACATCGATCCCATATGAATCAATTAGGTACATTAAACAAACAAAATGTGTTCACATAATTTAAAAGTTAAGGAATGAAATCATTTATGTGACCCAATTAAACAGTGTAAAATAAATTGTGATGTTTATCTGACAAGATTTATTCAATAACTTTTTGTTACATAACAAGCTATTAGCTAGCTGTAGGCAGCACATATTAGCATGCTAAATGCTAAGTATTAAACACTCCTTGAAAAACAACAACAACAACAACAATAACGTGTTCCACACAGCCTAAGCAAATGCTCCACTCTTCTTTACAATTTTAACCCAGTGTAATTTAAATGGTTCTTATAAATCAAACATAATAGAACATTAAACACTATTAAACACTATCAAGTCTCCCTCTTTTCTCATCTTGCTTAAAAACACATTAAATAACACTTCATTTCGTCATTTTACTCTCCTCATTAAGTCCCAAGCAAAGCTTGATGGGAACTGCTACAGTTTCAACAAAAATAATTTTTGAGTACTTGATTGGCTCACATTTGCTCTAAATAATTGAATCTAGCAAATTGCACATTTTAAGCCTTCTACACACTGCACGATTTTAGCAATCCTATAAGATCATTACAAATCACACTGTGTGACATGGATCTAATAAACTCACGACATGCATGCAGACTGTACGATGATGACACCTAATGATGTAGGCTACGACGCAAGTTACTATTGAAGAATAAAATGTCATTAGCATGCGCTAGCGGTAAACAAAAAGAGCACGACAAAGCACAGTTTGGCAGCGGTACTTTTTATGTATCCTGAAAAAAGAGGAAGCTGTGAAAGAGGAAGTTAGGAGTTTGAGGTAAGCAGTTTTAAGTTTTTGCGCCACGTTGATCAACATGGCATTTCATACTGCATTTTTATTGGCTGGTCAGTAAACATGGGTTGTAGAAGCAAACACACTGTGCGATGATCATGCTGAGTTTCTGATACTGTCAGAAAATGATCGCAGGCTATCTTTTGTGCTATCTTTTGTGCAGTGTATAGAAGGCTTTAGAGAATTACCTTAATTCAAAGCAATGAAATCAAGTTTAGATGAGAAACGCAAATCAGAAGATCGCAAATAATATATGATTGAGTAAATTGGACAATATGTGGTTTTCAGTGTATTTCCTGTGAGATTATGCACACAAACTTGTCAACAAGACTATACTTTACACAAATGTGATTGAATTAACAGCTAGTTGCTGAATCACAGATGTTTCATATATGATGAGGAAAAGGCTCTGCAGTCAATGATGAGGCCAAAACAAGCACATCCAGTCCAAGTAGACTTTTTGACTATTATTTTTTACTTAATATTTTATTTATCCGTTATACTGAAGAGACCATTTTGAACGACATTACTTATGCCTATTATGAGCACCTGAGACTTGAGTGTTTGTAGATGTTTAAGAGGCTGTTGTGTTGACCTTGAGTTATTGCAAAATTGAGGTGTTCAAAATAAAAGTCATTGCTCTCCACACAAATCAGCAGTTTCTTTTTTTACTGGAACATCTCTAGGGTCTCTAGTGTTAAATATTGTTTTGGATGTAACATTTTGTGTTTAGAAACTGTCTTGAACTTGTAGATTCTTTAAGTGGTTAGCTTATTAAAAATATACTTTTAAGACTACACTACAAGGGCACATTCGAACACTTCTTAAGAGAACGCAAAGAAGAGAAGACAATTAACTAAATATGTTTACCTAAAGCAGAATATAGATCAATCTTTACCTTGATTAGCCTGCCCCAAAACTCACAACGCTCTTCACAACATAACAGTACATTAAACACCAACAAGTCCCATATTTCTCATCTTGCTCAAAAACACATACAATAACACTTAATTTCAACATTTAGGCTACTTTCCCCATTCAGTCCCATACTGGGATCTAGAAATCCCCTGCCTGAAAGAACCGAAATTACTCATGTTGTCCTGGCGCAAACACATTCATTTAACACTGACTGCTTGTAATGAAATTGGCTTGTGACAAAAAATCAAGAAATGTTGCATTAGCTCATTTTAATTAAGTAGATTGAGCATGCAGCAAAAAATCAATGTTCTGAGTGACACATTTTTTATTGCGTATATAAAAGCTATTTTTTCAAAATTGTAAAACCACCAAATGGACACACCATTTCTTACTTGTAGATGACGCCCGTATAACTAGTAAAAGACCCATAAACCCACTCACACACACAGACATATTAGGCATTCCTCATTTGATCATTGATGATATGCCTCCTTTATTGCAGAACATCATTAAAGACAGTTTTAATTCAGTCTTGAATACTAATAACAACCTAGGTCTAAATGATCAAATGCATTTTGAAATTCAGAGTAGGTTTATTTTCCATTACATCGTACACATTAACAGTTACATTGTTTGTGGTACACTGAACAATTTACCCTGAAGCCTCAGATGAACTTGATGTGCATCCCACAATGCAAACGAAATGACTGAATCACTGTTGCTTGCATTACAGATTGCACAAAACATTAATGCAGTGCGAAACATATTGTTCACTATAAGAATACAACAAAAAAAGTAATATATATGGACTTTAATAGGTTAATAAAATACATTTCATGTGTGCATTGTGACTCAACACTTGGAAAGTGAGGCTGAACTAAACTATTAAAGAGTGAATTTGTACTGATTGCTGCTTTGCGTTAACAACAGTTTGATTGAATGCAGTGAAATCAGTGACTAAATTATGAAATTGCTGACATTGAGAAAAAGGATCATTTTCAAATGAGCCACTTGACCATCAGCCGAGCGGCCCGGGACAGTGACATGACCCTTTGCTTTATTATTTAAACAGAAAAACTCTCTCAGCAGGAATGGAAATGGGGCGGAAAGTGCTTCTGCATTAAATACCGCAAATATTACTGTCAGTCTGAGTGTCAAAAGCATTTGGTAATTGTAATAGTGGAGGATCTGAGCTGGATAATTAATACATATACTCAACCTGCGCAGGACCAATAAGCATGATAGGCTTGGTGCAGTGATTTTCACCTTATAATTCAACCTTAATGTTATCATAATGCCTCCATGTACATTCATTTCTCTGTGTGACGCATGTGAGTGCTAGTACTGTGATTTATGACTATAACGCGTTTAACATCTGATTTTATATAACATGTAAACAAGGGCATGTTTCTTAAACTGATAGCTGCTTTTCTTTCACTCTCAGTACTGTTTGCTTAGAAATTATAGTTCATACTAATCCCTCATCTTAAGCATTGCAAATTAATGAAGTGTACCAATTAATTGAGCTATAGACATGAATAATAACTCAAATCATATGGTTTGTTTAAGACAGGTATGCTATCAGTTTTCTACGTGACAGGAATTAAAATAAACATGGAGTTAGCAACACCTAGGCAGTGGTGCTATTAACTGAACATTTAGTTAATGTTAATAGAATAAAATAAAATATAATGTTATACTAGATGAAAAACTACTTAAAAAATTAATCACAAAATTACTGAAAAAAAAAACTGAAACAAGTTTAAGCACTAAAATTACTAAAACTGCAATGGAAATTACGATAAATGAAAATGAAGCTAAATATTATAAAAATGAATAAAAATTGCAAAAGAATATAACAAAAACAAATTACTAAAATTTAAACTAAAATTAAAATGAAAACTGTAAATATATAAGAATCAAAAGGTATTCAAAATATTAATTTGAAATATGAATACATACTATAATAGTATATAAATAATACTAAAATAACACTGGTTTTATACTAGATTTTAAAAAGATTTTACTTTAATATGGACAATTATATCAATGACTCATATGTCACATTATGAATGTAAAATGTGCTGAACCAAGCAGCAGAAAAATTAAATCAAAATAAATTAAAGTTACAATAATGTGTAAAAACAAAAACTAATAAAAATGACAAAAACCAAATCACTAAAACTTAAACTAAAATTAAAATGAAAACTTTTGAAATTTTGAAATATTAATAAATACTATAATAGTATATAAATAATACTAAATAACTAATACTAAAATAACACTGGTTTTAAAACAGGATTTTTCCTTTATTGTGGACAATGTGTCAATGGCTCATATGTCACATTGTGAATGTAAAATGTGCTGAACCGAGCAACATAAAAATATAAATAAATGTAAAAAATATTACAAAAAAATAAATAAAAACAAAAACTAATAAAAATTACAAAAATTACAAAATTACTAAAATAGAATCTAAAATTAAAATGAAAACTGAAAAAAAATCTAAAAATAAAATGTAATTAAAAATAGTAAAAAATACTATAATAGTAATTATTACAGATATTATTAATAATAATATTAATATATATTTATTTATTTAATATTATATTAATTATATTATATTATTATTAAATAACACTGCACATATATGTCACAGGTTTGAATTTCAGGGACCAGAATGTCATAAACACTCTTTTAACCAATTACAAACACCTTGCAACACCTTGGCAACCATCCAGAACACTTTGCATTGTGTTGGTGAGTTTTGCACAGGTAAGCACTACTGAAAATGTGAAAATTATTTCGTTGTGTTCTGTCTTAATGTGTAAACTTTTAGACAATGTAAATGTATTACCAAAGGGCCTAATTAATACAAACAGTGTCATAATTATTCTAGAACATAAATGATCCATGTGCAGAGAGAACATACAAACTGGGCTAAGAGAATCCGCTGAGACTGTAATGCAACACAATTATTATGCGTGTGTGTAATGTGAGCTGCTCAGTGGGTGGAGCTGCAGTTGTATTTCTCTCAGTGCTTTATGGCCACAGTGAAACACAGGTTGTAAATGCATCTCAAATGAGGCTCCATGCTTAGACAAAGGTTTTTCTCAGAGGACAAACAAGGGTGTCTGAGCATCTTGTCAGTTGAAGGGTGGGTTATGGGAGTCTAAATGAGATGATGTCACCTTGAATCTATCACTGTGTAAATTGCCCTCTATATAGGGTAATGTGACCCAGGCTGAGTTGAGTATCTATTTGGACAATTGGGTGGAAAATCAAAGGATTACTGAAGACCATATCTGGGTGATGTTTCTGAAGGAGGGTCATTATAAGAATATGGTGACCAATTTGTGCTTTAAACTTTCAGTCATGAAAAAATAAATAAATAAATAAAATAAATTCAAATGATTTATTCGCTCTCAGTTAAAAAAAAAAAAAAAAATCACTCCATATTCCAGGCAGAAAAGAAAAGAAATTTGTCATCTTAAAATGGTAATAAAAATATGACAAGAACTCAAGACTTAAACTGTGTCAGAACAAATTCATCTTGATAATGTCAGATAACTTTGATAGAAAGGTATGTAACAAAACATGGTCAGGTCAAAGTGTGAAATCAAATTTTACTGGTAGTCCACTGTATGAAGGAATTTTGGGTATAATATGTCACAGTTTACATTATTTTGCTATCCTCACTTACATAAATGAACTATAGTGTCCTCCACCAACTAGTAAAAAATATATATATATTATATCTGGTGTCGGAATAATTTTTGGTTTGACATTATATATATATATATATATATATATATTTTACAGCTTTTTAAAATATATATTGCTCACCATATATTTAAGAAAATACAGCATGCTGTATATTTAAAATATATTTTCAACAGGGTGAATTTATTGATTTATTTTTTTATTGCACTATGGGTGCAATTTTCTGATTATTTGATTATAGTTTTATTAGTATTTTAAGACACCATGTAACAGTTCATATTAGAGTTTGTCAAAAAGGTTTTTGTGTTAAAAATAATTAAAGAGATCTCAGGGATGCAAACAGGAGCCCTCTCTGGGCTTAACTCAGGAACAGGAGCCATCTCTCCTTCCTTGATGTGGCACAGTCCACGCTCCACAATCTGCTCACCCTCAGGCGCGGTACATGGGGCGGAGCTCCTCTCCTCGCTCAAGTCAAGTCAAGTCACCTTTATTTATATAGCGCTTTTAACAATACAGATTGTGTCAAAGCACTTAACAGTATCAAATTGGAAGATAGAGTGTCAGTAATGTATAATGATAAGATTAAACACTCAATTTTCAGTTAAAGGCATTTCATTATTGAATTCAGAGATGTCATTGTCTAGCTCAGTTTAGTTTAAATAGTATATATGAAATCAAATTGATGATAATCGTTAGAAATTAAGTGTCTCCAACTGAGCAAGCCAGAGGCGACAGCGGCAAGGAACCAAAACTCCCTCTGTGACAGAATGGAGAAAAAAAACCTTGGGAGAAACCAGGCTCGGACGGTGGGCCAGTTCTCCTCTGGCCAGGATATTATTGCTTATTTATTTTTTTACTTATTGTTTTAATTTAACTTTAAATGTATAAAATGTATTATATTTCTATTTTTATATTGTTGCAATTTCTAATAATAATAGTATTATGTAGTTAGGTATTTTATTATATTTTTAGTTATTTTGTTTTATTTTTATTTTTATTGTATTTAAGTCGAGGTCTTCACTGGGGATATGTCCCCGGGGCTCATACAGGAGTCCCAGCCTCCGCCGACGATCAGGTTCGCAGACATCATCTACCGGCGCCGATCCACCATCTGATCCGGACACGGACTGAGAAACAGAATAAGAAAGAGACAAATATTAGTGAAGATGCCATTCTTCTTACGATGTAACGAGTACATCGTGTGTTATGAGGAGTGTTCCCGGTTCCGGTTGATCTAATTAATGCAGCCTAACAATCCTTTAACAGATTTGAATAATAGAAGTGTATTAGTGTGTTATGTGTAAGCCAGGTTAAAGAAATGTGTCTTTAATCTAGATTTAAACTGACAGAGTGTGTCTGCCTCCCGAACAGTGTTAGGTAGATTGTTCCAGAGTTTGGGTGCTAAATAGGAAAAGGATCTTCCGCCCGCAGTCGATTTTGATATTCTAGGTATTATCAAATGGCCAGAGTTTTGAGAACGCAGCGGACGTGGAGGACTATAATGTCATAAGAGCTCGCTCAAGTACTGAGTTGTTAAGCCATTCAGGGCTTTATAAGTAATTAACAAGATTTTAAAATCTATCCGATGTTTGATAGGGAGCCAGTGCAGTGTTGACAGAGCCTTGCTAATATGGTCATACTTCCTGGTTCTAGTAAGGACTCTAGCTGCTGCATTTTGGACCAACTGTAGTTTATTGATCAAGTGTGCAGAACAACCACCCAGTAAAGCATTACAATAGTCTAACCTTGAGGTCATAAATGCATGAATTAGCATTTCTGCATTTAACGTTGAGAGCATAGGTCGCAATTTAGATATGTTTTTGAGATGGAAAAACGCTGTTTTACAGATACTAGAAACATGGCTTTCAAATGAAAGATTGCTATCAAACAGCACACCTAGGTTTCTAACTGATGAAGAAGAATTGACAGAGCAGCCGTCAAGTGTTAGATAGTGTTCTAGGTTATTACATGTGGGGTTTTTAGGTCCAATAATTAACACCTCTGTTTTTTCAGAATTTAGCAGTAAGAAATTACTCGTCATCCAGTTTTTTTATATCGACTATGCATTCCGTTAGTTTCTCAATTTGGTGTTTTTCACCGGGCCATGAAGAAATATAGAGCTGAGTATCATCAGCATAACAGTGAAAGCTAACACCATGTCTCCTGATAATATCTCCCAAGGGTAACACGTAAAGCGTGAAAAGTAATGGCCCTAGTACTGAGCCTTGAGGTACTCCATACTGCACTTGTGATCGATATGATACCTCTTCATTTACTGCTACGAACTGATGGCGGTCAGATAAGTATGATTTGAACCATGCTAGGGCACTTCCACTAATGCCAACAAAGTTTTCTAGTCTATTCAAAAGAATGTTGTGGTCGATAGTGTCGAACGCAGCGCTAAGATCCAGTAGAACTAATAAAGAGATACAACCATGATCAGATGATAGAAGCAGGTCATTTGTAACTCTAATGAGAGCAGTCTCAGTACTATGATACAGTCTAAATCCTGACTGGAATTCCTCACAGATACCATTTTTCTCTAAGAAGGAATATAATTATGAGGATACTACCTTTTTTAGTATCTTTGACAGAAAAGGGAGATTTGAGATTGGTCTGTAATTAACTAGATCTTTGGGGTCAAGTTGTGGTTTTTTAATGAGAGGCTTAATAACAGCCAATTTGAAGGTTTTGGGGACATATCCTAATGACAATGATGAATTAATAATAGCCAAAAGAGGATCTGGAAGCAGCTCTTTTAGTAGTTTAGATGGAATAGGGTCTAACATACATGTTGTTGGTTTAGATGATTTAACAAGTTTATACAATTCTTCCTCTTCTATAATAGAGAATGAGTGGAATTGTTCCTCAGGGGATCTATAGTGCACTATCTGATGCGATACTGTAGCTGACGGCTGCATGGTTACAATTTCATCTCTGATAGTATCGATCTTGGAAGTAAAATAGTTCATAAAGTCATTACAGCTGTGCTCTTGGGAAATGCCAACACCTGTTGATGCTTTATTTTTCGTTAATTTAGTGACTGTATGGAATAAAAACCGGGGGTTATGTTTGTTTTCTTCTAGAAGAGACAAAAAGTAATCAGATCTAGCAGTTTTTATTTCTTTTCTGTAGGATAGGGTACTTTCCCGCCAAGCTATACGAAATACCTCTAGTTTTGTTTTCCTCCAGCTGCGCTCCATTTTCCGGGCTGCTCTCTTTAGGGTGCAAATGTGCTCATTATACCACAGAGTCAGACTGTTTTCTTTGATCTTCCTTAAGCGTAAAGGAGCAACTGTATCTAAAGTGCTAGAAAAGAGAGAGTCCATAGTTTCTGTTACGTGAAGTTTTTCTACACTGTTGGATATGCTGAGGAATTGAGATAAATCAGGAAGATTACTTACAAAGCAGTCTTTTGTGTTAGAAGTCATGGTTCTACCATACTTGTAACAAGGAGTAGAATTTACAGTTTTGGCTATATGGAGTTTACACAAGACTAGATAATGATCTGAGATATCATCGCTTTGCTGCAGAATTTCAACACCACTAACGTCAATTCCATGTGACAGTATTAAATCTAGAGTATGATTTCGACAATGAGTAGGTCCTGAAACATGTTGTCTAACCCCAATAGAGTTCAGAATGTCTATGAATGCTGATCCTAATGCATCTTTTTCATTATCGACATGGATATTAAAATCACCAACAATTAAGACTTTATCTGCAGCCAGTACTAAGTCAGATAGAAAATCAAAAAATTCTTTAATAAAGTCTGTGTGGTGCCCTGGTGGCCTGTAGACAGTAGCCAGTACAAACATCACAGGGGATTTATCACTAACACGTGTTTCTCTAGATAATGTTATACGCAGCACCATAACTTCAAACGAGTTATACTTAAAGCCTGCCCTCTGAGAAATACTGAGAATATTGCTATAAATTGTAGCAACACCTCCCCCTTTACCTTTTGGACATGGCTCATTTTTATAGCAGTAATCTTTGGGGGTAGACTCATTTAAAGTAATGTATTCATCTGGTTTTAGCCATGCTTCTGTCAAACAGAGCAAATCTAGGTTATGATCATTGATCAAATCATTTACAAATAGTGCTTTTGTAGAAAGGGACCTGATATTCAGTAAGCCAAGTTTTATCAATTGTTTCTCTGTATTGTAAACATTTTTTATTTGTTGAACAATTAAATTGTTACTATTACTTTGGTTTGGACGTTTTCTGTATTTTCTAGTACGGGGAACAGACATAGTCTCTATAATGTGATATCTAGGTGAAGGAATCTGTATGTGCTGAGAATTAACTGACTTCTGTGGCGTGAGGCGGCTAGCAGACGGTTGGTTTAGCCAGTCTGTCTGCTTCCTGACCTGGGCCCTAGTTAGTCAAGTACGAACTCTAAGACTATGTGCCATATTTCTAGAGAGAAGAGCGGCACCACCCCAGGAGGGATGAACACCATCTCTTTTCAACAGGTCAGGTCTGCCCCAAAAATTCTTCCAATTGTCTATAAAGCCTATGTTATTCTGCGGGCACCACTTAGACATCCAGCCATTGAGTGACGACAGTCTGCTATGAATCTCATCGCCACGGTAAGCAGGGAGCGGACCAGAGCATATTACAGTGTCTGACATCATACTTGCAAGTTCACACACCTCTTTAATATTATTTTTAGCGATCTCCGACTGGCGAAGCCGAGCATCATTAGCGCCGACGTGGATAACAATCTTACTGAATTTACGTTTACCATTAGCCAGCACTTTTAAATTTGCCAAGATGTCAGGCGCTCTGGCTCCCGGTAAACATTGGACTATGGTGGCTGGTGTCTCTATTTTCACATTCCGTACAATAGAATCGCCAATAACTAGAGCACTTACATCAGGTTTCTCAGTGGGTGCATCACTGAGTGGGGAGAACCTGTTTGATGTTTTGATCTGAACGGAAGAGCAGTGTTTTGACCCGCGACTAGGCCGCCTCACAGTCACCCAGTTGCCCTGCTGCACAGGCTCTAATGCCGGAACCGAACAATGTACAGGAGTCCCTGAGCTAGTCACATCCAAAGCAGTATCTACAGCCCTCACGTTCTTACTATCCTCAACTAAAGTTTGGATGCGTGTCTCTAGTTCTAGAATCTTCTCTGTCAGCCTAACTATTTCCCTGCATTTATCACATGTGAATCCCTCGCTGCTGACAGAGACAGATAAACTGTACATGTGGCAGGCGGTGCAAACAACAATAGCAGGAGAAGAAGCCATTACTCACCGTGATTGATGAATGATACCAACTTAACTTACCACTGTTGTTTGATGAACTCGTGAAAAACGGAGCAAGAGAGAAATGAAAATGGAGCAGAAAAAAAAGAAAAAAGAAAAAGAAAACAATAATAGGCGCGAATAGAAACGCGAATGGAACCGCGAGTGACAAGCTAACCGGCTAACGCCTGCACGCGCGCTGCACTCGCGGTTTTAAAAGCGAACGATCAAATTAGTTAGATTAGTTTGATAGATAATACCAGAAATATGGTGGGAATTAAGTTATATATTATCACTTTAAACAACAGAGAGTGAAAGTAAGGTAAAGATTCAATAAAAAAGCGGAGCTACAATCGCAAACCTCTCAACAGCACAACAGACAGGAACAGACTGAAGCAATCGATCAACTGAGATATAGATATTCACACCATCCGCAGCCTTCTCCCTCGTGATGGGCTCTGTTGCCAGCTCTCGCACCTGGTCTGACGCTCCGTGAGGCTCTGGCTCCGTGGCGATCCTCAGCTCTGTCACACTCCTGGGCGATGGCTCGTCGGTCGCGATGTGCTCTGGCTCTCCGTCAGCGGTGGGCTTGGGCTCACCCTCCGCGCAGCAGGGAGATGGTGGGCTGGGCACTGGGTCTGGCTGTGTTCCGGATTGGGGATAAACGCTATCCAGACACCGGATAATAGCTGCAACCCAACACACAGGGTAAATCCACACTTGGAACGAGGAATGACACACGAACATCACTGGTAGACCTGACAGAGGGAAACCACAGACTAAGACTTAAATACATGGGGTAACGAGCTAAATTGGGAGGAAAAGAGGTGCACAGGATGACTAATTAAACTAAACGAGGACAGGAACATGACCAAATCAGGGAAAACAGGAACAGAAACGGGGCAAAACAAGTCCATGATCCTGACAGCAAGTCAATAGGGACCAGCAACCGAAGGTGAACTATCCCTTTAAGAGCTAAAGTTTGCACGATTAAGAAAAGCTGCATTTTAAAGCGAAATTTAACCTTATAAGTGATTGATTTGGAATGCTCTAGGCAGCGTCTCTGCAGCATACAAAAACCACTCTTTCAATGCCAAGTTTGATGTTAAACTAATAAGAAGTGCTTAGCACAAACAAATAGTGTATACAATTATCCATTTTCAATTACTATGAACTATTTTATCATTTATTTTTCTGTATTCATCGAATTCTCTTTATAATCCACACTTCTCTAACACCATTCGCCATCTTGGATTTATTCTGCTCACAGAGCTTGATGCAGTGTATTCTGGGATCCTCTTCTCTGCAAAGGAGACATGTGCTGTTGCCTTGGAATTCAACCAAAATCAGGTATATCTGGAGGCAGAGTAATTATGCTTTATAATTATGCTGCCTACCTTTTGGAACAGTCTTCACATCAGGTGTGCGCCTGTGAGGAGGCAGCTCACTAGATTTGGGAGCAGCGCATCGGTGCCAAAGCAGTTTTTCAGAGAATCGTGTCGGAGAGCAAGCCAAGGACGATAAAAGCAAGGAAAAACCAGCTATGATGGGTACGTCGTCAGATAATCATGTCATTAAATCAAATGACTGGACTAATTTGTAAAAAATACACCCAGCTCAGACATTTACGACTTTTGGCTTATTTTACCATATGCCTACTAATTAGGAAAATAAATGATAGCCGTGCTGGGAGAGATTTTTTCAAGTGGCAAAGCTTTGTAAAATGGCTCGCTGCTGTCTCTCAAGACAAATTTGTCTCAATTTCTCCATCAAAGCCTCAAAGCGTCCTGACAGTCCTATTAGACGACCACCCTCAATCCCAATGACTGTGTACGTGGAGCGAGAAAGAGTGCCAGAAGAAGACTCGCGAACACCTGAATTAAGAATAATGAGGACCGAACCGGACTGAGACATTATTTCATCTCGAACCTCCATCAGCATCTTAGATAAAAAACTATATTACACAGTTTAACCTATGCCTTCTGTAGTGGTTTCCTCTTCTATATGCGACACTCGAGATTCAGTTAAACTAGGTGTCACGCTGATTATGTTTGAGTTGGTATTGTGGGAGATTTATATTTTGGCAGACACCATGGTTCATTCAACCAAGTTTCTAAGTGAATTAATGGTGACAGGCTGGCAGCAGACATGATAGATTTTGTCATTAATTTGATCCGGAGCTTGGTGTGGGGTTCTCGCTTTCATCTGAAGACTGTGAGGAGAGCTTTGAGCTCAAGATACCTTTGAGACGGACTCTGCTCTTTACAATGAACCATTCAAAATGTCTTTACAACCCTTGTGAAAATGAAGTAACCTTAAATGTATTGAATGTGCACTTGCAGTGTAATTCAAATATTAAAAGTATATTTAAAAAAAAAATAATAATAATAATCTTTAGTCATATAAAAGGCCACTTAAGTGAATCACTTAAGAGAATACACTTTCATGACTGTATTTTATAACACACTTAAGTACAATTTTAAAAAGTGCACTTATTTGTCAAGTTAAAAGCTTTACTTTCAAAGTTCATTTTAAATAATTGTTTTAATAATCTTTTATGTTTTTAAAGAAGTACACTTTTGTATGTTTTGACATACTAAAGCACATGTAAAGTATTTAATAAAATTATTATAAATATAGTCTTATTCAATAATTTTAAACACTTAAAGTTCATACATTTTTAATGTACTAAATAGCAACTTCACCATTACAAATGTGAAATTGAATACGACACAAGTTTCTAAAAATATATTTTACAATATTTTCAAATATATTTTAGTTTATAAATGCTTATTAGTACATTCTGTAGTACACTGTAACAATATTTCACAGACAATAGAAGCAATTATGAAATTATATATAAAGATATACCTAGGTGCTACTTAACTGGATCAAAATCACTCCAAAGCTCAGCTAATTGAATTTAATATAAATTTAAACTATAATACATTTTCATTTTATTCCAATTAACATGAAATTAAGCGTTTTAAAACATTTAGTTCACACTTAAATATATTCTTATTGTTTCCTTCAGAGGTACTCTTTTTAAAAGTATGCTAAACTGTTCATCTTTTTTTTTCTTTTACAAGGGAATATACTTGCAGAACTTTTATATTTTATAGAACTTAATTTAGGAAATGACATATTAAATGAAAAATCCTGTTCAGTCCATTTTTGTTAAAGGAATAGTTCACACAGAATAAAAAATGATGTTATCACTCACCGTCATGTCATTAACCTGTATGCTGTTATTTTTACTGCACATGAATATATTGAAGAATGTTACAGCTGCACTATTATTATTATTATTATTATTATTATTATTATTATTATTATTATTATTATTATTATTATTATTATTTGTTGTTGTTGTTGTTGTTGTTTGTTTGTTTATTTAGCCTTATTTTTTTCTGTTCTGTGTGATTTCAGGAGACTCTGTTAAAAAGTCACTTTGTTCAGTCACTTTACTCAAACCTAAACTTTAAAATGTTAAAATAAAGCAAATTCTGTCATTATTTAATAATTATTTCATCACTTATTTTATATTTCTTTTATTTGAATTTATTTAATGTGAGCCTGATGGGCCTACAACATCCAATAACAGCAAATTATCATTAAAGATTTGTACATTTCTAAAACAGTGCATACACATGTACTGTTTTAGATGCTGTTAATACGTCCATAGTGCACATTTCAGCATATAACGTATAAAGTCCATGTTAAAAAAAAAAAAAAAATCTTAATTTATTTAAAATAATACATTTATTTCATACTAAGTATACTTCAAATCCATTAACATATTTATTGACATATCACTTAAGAGTTTTTATTGCACTTTTTTTTATTTAAACTTTTTTATTGCACAATGCACATTTCTTAATATTATGCCTAGAATATGTTTTAATATCACTATTAATAAGGAGTATATGATCTCTGCATACTATCAGCACAATCAAATATACTTAAGTATATCTTTAGTTGGACCTCAGCACAAAATAAATGTATTTCAAAAAAAATTTTTTCACTACAGGTAAAAGGATGTGCACACATTTTTTATGAGATGTCACGTTTGAATTAAACAAGCTATTTGTGAGCTTCAGTGGAGGATTATCAGTGAATAATAAAAACATCAAATTTCACACAAAATTACTGTATGACTTCAATAGCGAATATAGTGCACCAGTTATTCTGACTGTTTTTATAAAACTTTTGAAGAAAGCACGTATATATTGGATGGATATATTGGATATTTTGATGTTGTTGATGATTGATTTGATAGAAAGCTCAGTGGTATTGCTCATCTTCTAGAGCCCAGCGCACCTCACACCACCTGCCCAAGCTGAACTCGACCCGCGTCTGACCCTTCAGCCCTTCAATCAAACACACAGCTTTCTTCAAGCAGCAAGAGACCAAAACCAGCTATAACAATAGACTCATGTTTTAATCAAATCTAAAAACTTTTGCATATGGTAACCATAGACTGTAAAAATACATGGACGTAGTGTCCGTGACATCACCCGCAGGTTTCTGAAGAGCATTTTTGAAGCCCAAAGTAGGCGGAGTCGGCCGTCGCCATCTTGGCCGTTGCCGTCACTCCCGGATAATCAAAAATGGGAAAAGAGGTGGGATGTAGGTGAAGCTGGTTGCTGAAACCACGCCCACCTAGCTCGCCAGTGGTGACAGCAGCAGCAATCCACCTGTCACTCAACTGGCCACGCTCTTAATTATGTAGAACTTTAAGACTCAATATAATTTAAACCCATGAGTTATAAAAAAAATTCACCCCCCTCACAGTTGTCATGAAAGGCAAAGTTTGCTATATAGGCCAAAACCACTTTTTGAACCAGGCTGTAAACATGTTTTTTTCTGCTGTAAAGTTGGGCATTTTAACATGAGGAGTCTATGAGATTTGACTCCCTTTGGCAGCCAGCCTCTAGCGGCCAGTTGATGATTTACAGTTTAAGTCACTTCCGTGTTGGTTTCACGAGAGAGACCGGAAGGTTGCTGCTTGATGGTAACATTAGATTTTAGACTTTAAATGTGCTTCTTGTATTATTATTATTTAAATAAAAAATAACATTAATTTTTTAATTAGTGATCTTTTCAATAAACTGAAGTGAATTTGATTTCTAAAATAAATGAATATACAAAATCAAAACTGCTGCTCATGCTTTTTATTAGTGTTACAGCCTAAACCACCTGCTGTTACAACCCACCTGGTAAATTAATTTCCACAGTTTAAGGATCTGGAGATTAAGTTGTAGATTTTATGGATTTTATTGTAGATAATATGGAAACAACACATACAAGAAAGCTATGTGAAGTTTGAGATGCAGACTTACAGATGTTGAAAGAAAATGTGTTTTTATTGCTTGTTACCACAGCATGATCGGCTATGGAGCAGTAAATTGTGCAATTATTTATCACCAGGTTTTGAAAGCTATGACTTCCAATGTCTCAGTGGACTGCACAGCTGCTGACATGGACACTTTTTTACATGTCCCTTAATTGCAAAGCTGTCCCCTCTTGTTTCCTTTAGGTGCAGTTGTGTGGATATCTGATTTATGTAGTGGTGTTTGTGTTTTTATTTTTTAATGAGTTTTTCATAAATTAAAATTCCCCGAAGCTACAGCTGGTGAGCATTTGAATCCCTTACAGTTTTACTCTACACTGATAACAGATAACACGCTGCTGCTGTTTTACAATCAAAGATTCCATTCAAATTATCTTTAATAAGATTATTAAATATTCTCTTCTTGGCTTGTGCAGTGCTCAAAAGCAATGCTCATTTTTTATTCCATTGTAAGTTTGGCTTTTATCTTTTGTTGTTGCCAGTGTTATTGTTGAATATAATAAGTGCTCTAGTCAGAGGAAGCTGCATAATTCCTCCAGTGGAGGTTCTAATGGTATGCTGTTTGATGGGGCGTGAGTGTGCATTTGCATAATGCTCTGTTGGTGTGAGTAATGCGTAAATAACATCCTTTTGCTTGGTTTTCGTCATTACTTTCAGTATTGTATCATTCTGAAGAAGAAAGAAAAGAGATGAGGATGAACATCCTGATGTTTCATGCTGGGATGAATTCTCTTGAGGGTGTTTCTACAATTGTTCTGAATTCACATTCATAGATGGTAAAGCAGCAAAAAACATTTTCAAGTTTCAGCGACAACCAGTCAGAAGTTTGGACACCCTTCGATTGAAGTTTCTTATGAACTTAAAAACCTATGAATGTATCTGTAACGTGGGGTTTGAGTTTTGTTTGGGTTTGTTTCATGTTCATGTTTTTCTTGACTTTTATTTTGGAGTTTTGTCATGGTCCCTGTTTGTGTCATGCTTCACTTGCCCTTATGTATTCCTGCCATTGGTTGCTTTAGTTCATGTGTCATGTTCTGATTGGTTGTCCTAGTCATGTGTCTTGTTTCCCTTTGGTTTGTTCGTGTCATGTGACCCTCTTTGATTGCTATAAGTAGCCATGTCGTTGCCTTGTTCCTTGTTGTGTATTGATGTTGTAACCCGCTGTCGGTGAGTCTAGTCTGTTCATGCCAAGTCTGTTCTAATTCAATTCAATTCAAGTCAAGTCGTCTGTTTGGATTATGTTTGGATTTTGGATTTCACATTTGTAAATAAACTGCATCTGGGCTCTTACTACGCTTGCCTTCAGTGGACTCCATCTTTACAGAATACACAACCTTTACTATGGACCCAGCAGTTTCTTTGATTCGCCTTCGATAAGGCAACCGGGCCGTTGAGGATTATGTGGCAGACTTTTTGTGAACTGTGTGACCAGGTGGGTTTCAATGACATTGCCCTTAAGGACATTTTTCGTTTTGGATTAACAAAAGAACTGTTATGTCTAATGCCTCATCATACCCCACACTGGACTCTTGAGCAGTACATTGACTTTGCTTTGAGAATGAGTGGCTCTGCTTTCACTGTGGGTGTCGTGGAGTGGGAACACGGCACTTCCCCAAAGTCCTCGGTCATCATGCCTGCCATGCCAAAGTTTGATCATGCCATGTCTGCTACTCCAGGGCCTGCTCACGTTATGCCAGGGCCTGCACACAAGATGGCCGCTACGCCCGAGTCCCCGGCCAAGATGGCCTCCACGCCTGAGCCTCGCCATGCCAACATCAGTATCTCGTCCTGTCACGGCTACTGTTCCAGGGTCAAGTCACAGCTGATCTTTATGAGCCGAGTCAAGTCGTCACAGCTGATCGTCATGTGCCAAGTCAAGTCACAGCTGATTGTCATGCGTCAAGTCACAGTTGATCGTCATGCGCCAAGTCACAGTTGATCGTCATGAGCCAAGTCAAGTCACAGTTGATCATCATGAGTCTCGTCACATCTCCGCTGATCTTCCAGAGACTCGTCATGTCACGGCTGATCATCCAGAGTCGCGTCACGTCACATCTCAGCTGATCGTCCAGAGTCGCGTCACGTCACGTCTCAGCTGATCGTCCAGAGTCACGTCACGTCACGTCACAGCTGATCGTCCAGAGTCACGTCACGTCACAGCTGATCGTCCAGAGTCACATCAGCTCGTGCAGCTGGTATCCCCAAACCAGCACTCTCAACCCTTCTTGTTTGTGAACTGATTCCTCCATCTGCAGCGCTTCCCATAACGGGAATCGCTTTATGGTGTGTCTGGGCCACATACACCACTGCCGAGTCTCCAGAGGTGGCGGCTGATGCTGCAGAACCTCCTGAGGTGGCGACACTCGCTTCAGCTCCTTGGACAATGGTGGCGCCCAGCAATGCACTTTCAGCCTGTCATGTTGCGGTCAAAGGAACTGTTGCTGAACGCTCCTTGTATCCAGATGATACCACTGTAGAACACCCAGAGGTGGTGGCAACCGCTGCAGAACCTCCAGAGGTGTCTGTGGTATCCACTCATCAGCTCGTTGCCTGTCCTGTCACAGCTATGGAGGCCGTCTGTGAACTTCTGCCTTGCTTTGAACTGGCCACGGAGGCCAATAATGAACCTTCCTTTGCTCATGTCATGGCCTATGATCTGTTGTCCTGCCCTGAGTCAGCCGAGGAGGCTGGTTATGAACCATTGTCCTGTCCTGATCTAGCCGAAGAGGCTGCCTTTGAACTACCAGTCCCATCAGTCACAACTGAGGAGGTTATTGGTTACAGGTGTAATTTTTCCTGTTTTACCGTGCACACACACACATACATTTTTTTTATATATATATATATATATTACACTTTTTTTATTTACCATGCTGTCATACTTAGCATATTTTATAGGAAATGAACCGCGACACAATAAGGTTCAGAAAGTGCTGTAATTGTTTGTGTGATCCCTTTGCTTATAGAAGGTTGTGACAGACCCAAATCATCACTGCTGCACAGCTGCATTTTTCCAGTTGCTAAATATGTAAATGTAGGGATTTACTTTCATTTCTGGCGCTATGGCACTTCTGCGCGGTGTCGGAGATGTTCGCGTGTCTCTAATAAGATCGGTCACAAACATGATCCCTGCACGATCTAATGCAGTGGTTCCCAACCACGTTCCTGGAGGCCCCCCAACACTGCACATTTTGCATCTCTCCTTTGTCTGACACACCCATTACAGGTCTTGGAGTCTCTACTAATGAGTGGATGATCTGAATCAGGTGTGTTTGACTAGGGAGACATGGAAAACATGCAGTGTTGGGGGGCCTCCAGGAACGTGGTTGGGAACCACTGATCTAATGTGTAGCGTCTTATTAACTCACTGTCATGCATTGTGCAACACATTTCTTCTCCCTCTTCATGTTTCGTCCATTTTCTCCACTGCTAAAGAAACTCTTAAGCCTCTTAAAAGTCCTCGTCCGTACTCCTAACAATTTTGGACCTTAAGACCTATTTTAAGAGTTTTGGATGAACAGATTTTCAGTGGATTTAATTAAAAATATCTTCATTTGTGTTCTAAAAAATTAAAATTTCTTAAGGGTTTGGAACGACATGAGGGTGAATAAATGATGAAGAGATTTCATTTTGGGGGTCAACCAACCATTTAACTCTAGAAATTGAGCTGTATGCTTCAGACATCCCTCTAATTGTGGGTAGAAGAAATAAGCAAGACCATTGCTTTAAGATATTGCTTTAAACAAGTAAAACAAGAAAAAAAAGGTCTTATACCATTGTTTGACAAAAATTGTGAACGAAATCCAGTCATTTTTTAATAAGAATGTTGAAAAAGGAAGAGTGGTTCTCCTTGCAAGAGCACCAACAGGTTTGCCTGTCCTTTCCCATTTAACAGAACCTCCGTTCAACTTTGAAGATCATGTATAAGGTAGTTTAGAATTATTTTTGGTCACTCATATCTATGCTTCCATTTGAGTTATTCCTTAGTTTTGATGACTATTATGAAAAATGTTATAATAAATGAGGTGTCCTGACTTTTGTCTGGCAGAGACGTTTAAGTCAATGTTTTTACAGAGGTGTTCTTTAAGAAGTTCCTGCTAAGGTAGCACTTTATTTTACAGTCCTGTTACTCATTTATATACTATGTACTTATATTAATTACAATATCTAGGTAATAACTAGGTACTAACCCTGGACCTACCCCTAAACCTAACCCTACCTCATGTAGTTACCTTATATTACCAGTACTTTCTTGCACTGTAAGTACACTGTAAGTACATGCAAGTGCACGTATTGGAAAATAAAGTGCAACCCCTTAATCAAAATCATTCACGTTTTCCCACTTCAAGGTTTTTGCAGATGCGTTATTCCTCTATTTTTCAGCATCTAAAGTGGGAGCACCTCACCCGACCGACTGCTTCACTTGCATACAATGCCAGAGGAATGTTCTTTCAAACCTAACAATAGTCCTCGTCTATTTCACTTCAAGCACTCCAAGTCTTTGTCATGATTTTTTGCATTGTGGCCCATTAATGTGGCGGAACTCACTGAATATGTAGTTCACAGCAAGGGAGCTACTAAAACACCCCAGGTATCGCTGCCCATCTGCTGCATATGTGTGTGTAGGTGTGCCTGCTGATTCTTATATTTTCTCTTCCCTGTTTGTGTGACAATTGCAGGACATTACTGACATTCCTTTAAGCAATGGTATTATTCAAGGATATGGCAGAAGGAACCCAGTGGTGAAAATTCAGGCAAGACATTCCTTCCTGTTTTTGCACATTTCTTGATCATTTTTGATCATTTAGACTTTTAGTGCTTTTACAGCTGCTCAACTGTTCATTAACACCAGCCCATACCTCCAGCCCCCAAGGTGGCATCTAAACCCCAGCAAACGGGAGAAAGCCCACTGAATAGATTTATTGTTTCAGCCCCTCAGTGTAAAAGCAAGCAGTGATGTTTCTAAACTGAAAAATGTGGAAGAATATTTTTTTTGACTTCATGCATTTTCTTTTTGATGTCCTCCGCCTCTAGCTGTTTCTCTCTTTCTTTCTTTTTTAATGAAGAGACAGCGTTTTAAGACACATGTAGAGGGCTGACACTCACTCTCCAGCTATTTCAAATCTTATCAAAAACTATATACACACATACCTACAGTATAAATGTCACATCATTGTGACATTCCATATTTCATAGATGACTCTTTGTACTTTACCAGCCTCAAGAGAGAATATAAGAGTTAGACTACATTTTAATTCAAACTGTGTTTGGGTGAACCTCACAAAACCTGTCAAGATGATGTCAGGGTCATATTTTACACAAAAACCAACAGAAAGAAAAAATTAGTGTATTTTGTTTTCATTTGTGTTTTCATTGTGACTGTATGTAGTCATTACTTGAATGCAGTCTTGTATGCAGTCTATTTACAAATGAAATGATTTTTACATTTGTATCACATTGTAGTAGTTCTTGTACTTCCATAAATTTCTGCTTTTCATTTTAACTAATAAAAAATGTTGTATTATAGTAATAAAATGTAATGAAAATCTCCATTAAGAAAAATTGAAATTTGGACTTTGAATATAAACACTCATCCAAAACCGTTTCTAAGTCTAACGCACCCCTTTTTACTTGAATGAATCAACAGTTGTGCCATTTGTCATGAATATGAGTATAGATCTGTGGGCTCTGAATGGGATTATTGTTTGTCAGTCTGCAAATATTGTCTGAGATTTTCTCTCTGATTGCTGTGCATATTTAATTACATTGTGATATTAGCATAATGTTAGGTCTGTTTTGAAGTCTTTCATCTTTATAACTAATTGGTACTTGCTTGTTATTTTCTCAGTACATTTTCTGAACAGTCCCCATATTCTCCATTTTATTATTCTGTGGATTTTGTTGTTGTTATTCAGCAGAACTTGTGTCCGTCTGCATTGTACTGTCATTGTGGATTTGAGAAGTGTCAGTTTTGTGGTCCACTTAATCTCTCAGTGACTCGCCATCTTTTCATTCCGTATTTTCTTGTCACTGCCTGAAGAGTAGAAAATTCTCCCTCCCGTACAAAAGATGTGAACATTTTTGCATCCCTGAGAGGAGAAGAACTGATGTCAGTAAAGGTTTGCATGTTTTGATATGTTTCAAATAGACTAAATCACTAGAAATATTATTTAATGATTTATCACTTTTGACCAATAGGTGGCACTGTGCTGCAAGCAATCATGCCATTTTTGCTTGTTTTTCGATCTCTCATCTTTCAGCTTTTTCATTGTGAGTCATGTTTCTGACAGGATTTGAACCCAGGGATTCTGCATTCTAAGTCCAATTCTGTGCGGGCTGAGCGACCGAGCAAAGCTTGTTACGTTTGGAAAGCGAAATATATGGAGATGTAATCATAACTGTGTACGAAAACGATTACAAGTGTTCGCTGTTTTATCGCCTCTAGTGTTCATTTCTGTTGAAAACTGCAGTGATATGTACTTATTGGTACGTATTTCGCATCTTGCGAAAAAGTTCCCAGAGCTACGTTTTCATCATGAGACCAGGAAGCATTATGAATACCTTTATAATGTATTATACATAAAGGCTTTAAAGTGTTACCAATAAGATGCCAATAATAAGCGGACCGAAACATTTTTATGTTTATCCTTGTAGCAAGTGAAGCCTTTAATGTGATTTAATGTGATCAAGCTGGTAATTGTAGTTTAACTTATTTTGGGGCAGTTTACACAACACTATTTTCAACTAAAAACTGAAAACATTTTATGCATTTTTTAATTTACACAACAGCAGCATTTTGGGGGCCTGAAAATGCTAACTTTTAAAAAAACAGATTTCAAATACCATTAACGTCTTTGCAAAAACAGTGAAAACTTCAAAAACATTTACGCTTTTTGTGCATCGTTGTTGTGTAAATGTAGTTTTTGATAATGAGGACATCATCTTGACATCAGCCTAATTTGAATATAGCTTCTACCGAATGATAAATGAATGTTTGGCAAAATACCATAGAGCTTGATTGGATGCACAGCCTTTGACATCGACAAGGAAATATTTTGGATTTTATTATTTGTATTCAGTGTTCCTTCCCTGCTGTCTGTGACCCTATCAGATCAGATTTGCGGCCCACCACCTCAGACCACTGCACTTTCATGTTTTCTTCCAGCAATTAAGTATGCCATCACTTTTCTGCTTGTACCCACAGTGAACCGCACTGACACACTGGAAATCTGGTCACCTTATGTGGCAACACCTCGCGAGTCACGCTTGTCTGCGAGATAGAAACATGAGGAAATTTACTTCACAATGCGGCAGTCAATCATGACGGAGCACTCTGGAGCAGCAGATGGTTTCACAGATCCAAAAACAAATTAATTTGAACCCCAGCAACCGAGGTAAATAGCTCACACGCTTGGAACAGACTTCTGCAGCCATGGAGAAGGATCTCAGATAATGGGCTCTGTCCAGGGTGCCAGCCTTTCGAACGCCGCACGTCTCCATCTCCTCAGTGCTCATCCATCACACTGGGAGCGATGACGGAGTGGAGGACTGAGGGAGGTCACTCTCCTCATTGTTATTCGCCAGCCGATAAGTGCCAGCGCTCGTCTCTTGAGGACCGTGCATTTAGGGCACTAAATCTGCCACAAAGAAAGTAGGAGGAGACCATATGCTGTCCGTCTCTAGGGGTTGTTAAGAGCCTCTTCGCACGTTGAGGTGTGATGGAATGTTGAAGGATGAGTTGGAGTATGACATGTGAATCAGGCAGGAAATAATGTTTATTAATAACCATGTGATTGATGTTTCTGAAGCAAGTCTCTTTTTGACATGAAATTTAAAATTTTGAATGTTGCTAAAGACACATCCTCTCCGCTGACAGATCAATACATATTTATGTGTTCTAGAAAATTGATTTGAATATCCTGTGTACACCTGAAGCTATTTGTAGTTTGTCTTTCACATAATGTCTTAAATATTATATGATTAAATATGCGATCCAACCTGATTTCAGTTGGAATGACACATATGAAGGAATTGCAGCACCTCTGCTGTCAGTGTCAATGGAAATGTTCAATGGTATACTTCAGTATTCTCTTTAAAAACTTCCAGCCATGGATTTAAAATACATTTCCTGCACTCACATACAGTATAATATTTTGAAGTAAAAAAAAAAAAAAAAAAAAAATTGTCTTGGTGTAACTGAAAACAATTAAAAAGGGATGTAACATGCATGATGTGAACTGTAAGGGTAAACCAAACATGTTCAGGCCACATTTCATCCTCAATTAATTACCTATATTTATCTCTATATATAGTGAAGTATTAATAAGTCATGGCAGAATTCATCAGTATGCCTTTTTTAAGCTGGTTTAAATAAATCATTGTATATATAATTTTTTTTCTTTGATGAAAACAACAGTAAAAACTATTATATGTATAATATAACATTATATATAAACATTATACATGGAAAAATAAGACTCTAATGCAAATCCCCACTGAGAGTAATAAAAATGGCAACAACAACAAAATATAACATATAAACCATTCAAAAGTTTGGGCTCTGTAAGATTTTTTTATTTAATTTTTTTGAAAAAGAGACTTCTTGTCTCTTATGCTCACCAAGGCTGCATTTATTTGATCAAAAATAGAGTAAAATGGTAATATGGTGAAACATTATTACAATTTAACACAACTGTTTTCTATCTGAATATATTTTAAAATGAAAATTTTCACTTTGTGATGCAAAGCTGAATTTTCAGCATTACTCCAGTCTTTAGTGTAACATGATCCTTCAGAAATCATTCTAATATGCTGATTTGAAACATTTTATATTATTATCAATGTTGAAAACGGCTTTTTGTAACCGAAAGTTCAAAAGAACAGCATTTATTTGAAATGTAAATCTTACGTAACATTATAAATGTCTTTACAGTCACTTTTGATCAATTTAATGCATCCTTGCTGAATAAAAGAAATCTCACCAACCCCACTTTTTAATGGTTGTATATAATATATGCATGTATGGATGGATGGATGGATGGATTACTTCCTTAGTTTTGGGGTGAAATATGACCATAACATGTTCTTGAGGAGTTACTTTGGATTCACTTTTCCAAATAATGAGCAAATGGAAAGTTTTCTGATTTTTGTTAAACACATTCATCACATGTTCCAGTGCACGGTTGAGATCCAGCTAACTGCAATCAGTGTGCTACAAAAACATAACAAAAAGTATTTTTTTTTTTTTTTTTTTAAACTAGGTCTTTTTTGCCTATCTCATTTAATTCAAACATGGCAGAATTGATAAAATTGTGCAAAACGTTGTTTCATCTGAACTACCATTTGAACCAAAGACATCAAATATATAACAGTAATGACTTCATATCAAACAGCAACAACAATGACCCCCCCCCCCCCCCCCCCCCCCCCCGTAAAAGAATTTTCAGTTAAATCAACTTCTCAGCGTGTAAAGCAAAACATCAATGGCAAAAATAAATTGGTTCGCTTTCTAACTACAAAGTTTTGCAGCTTCGTACTCTTTGTAGAACGGCTGTTTGGCACTAAAAGTCTGCAGTGTGGTGAGTATTCTCTGTACCTCGGAGCTGGAGAGTTTGAGCCTATGTCGAAGTAGGCAGGAGAACAGATCTAATGGCAGTGGTCCAGGAGGAGACAGTCTATTGACCCGATATCGGATCTCCATCAGCTGCAGCAGAGCAGAGTCCTGAGATCCCTGAGTGTATGGATAGTCCAACTGCAGGATCAGATCCTGGATAGCCTCGGGGTCAAAGTGCATGCTGTAACCGAACAGTTGCATGCTGTTGATCTTCATGTATCCAAAGTTCTGAGAGGTATCTGCAGCTTCCAGAGGCTCGAAGTAGACCGTGTCGTTCCCCTGAGGGGACTCGGTCCGAATGCGGCTCCTCAGGTAGAAGTGAACAGTCTCAAAAAAGCTCTTCCACCGGTTGCCCAAAGTCAAGGTCCAGTTGAAGCAATCCAATGGAATGTCCAGCTTGGTTTTTTCCCAGTCCGGGTAGCCATTCTGATTGATGGGCATGGTCCAGCTTTCCGAATGGCTACCGCTGAAAGGGTTGACATAGACGGACAACGCAGGCTCCAGGGTGGAGTTCTTGGTCATGCAGATCTGCAGCGAAATGCCCAGGAGCATATGGACGCGGTTGGATTTGAACTTGTTGCTCTTCAGCGTAAGCAGCATCCTCTTTCTCCAAGACGGGTCGAACCAGACATTGAGGCGAACGTCGTTGCTGACAAAGATGGCGTGCGTTGTGATACGGCCGTCCCGGTTTTGCAGTAGGTAGCGTAGCTCCAGGTCTTGTAGGTCGGTCTCAAAGCCCAAGTAGTGGTCTGTAGGGTTGGGTACGGCGTTTTTACAAACTCCGTGACTGAGAACGTAACCTGGGTTGCAGCTGGAGCAGCGGGTGCGGTTGTCCACTGAGCAGGAAGCACAATGGTGGCCATCGCCCACCTCGCACGGGACGACACCCTGGCACGAGGGGCTCTCGTACGGACAGGCGCAAGTCCGTAATTCCTCTGCGTAAAATCCTAGTTGGTTATTCTCACTGCAGTACAGAACGGACAGGGTGAACTGTAGCCAGTAGCTCAATGGCCTGTGAAAACCAACAATAAAAGTGTGAGGAAACAAGACAAAACGGGATTTTATAGCTTGTAATGTATGCAAATAATTGCGGAGATCATAAGGCAATGATTCGTAACAAACGGTGACTGTCAATAAACAGCTTTGTTTAAGCAACAGAACTAATTGATTTCTAACCTTGAGCTCTGCTAATAACTGCCTTTGAAAGCGCTGCTAGGGCAAAAGTAATCCATTAGTGCAGCGATAGCCTCAGAGGCTGTAGTGGGTGGTTAAACAATAGATTAGTCATTAGTCTTTTTCACTTGCTTGGAGATCAGGCTTGGCTAAACAATAGCGCTTTCAAATCAAAATCCAGTAGTGTAATAATCATTCGAAGTGTTTTCGCAAATCCAAAGGAAAACTGTGTAGCTCAGAGGTTACCTTTTCAAAGCTCAAAAGACTTAATAGAGATTTTAGTTCTGTTTAATTTATGTATCATCAACGTATTAAATAATAATAGGCACAGTTGTTGGTTTTAAAACTTGCCAAGGACAAAGACCGCTAATATGATGGACTCTTTTCCTAAAATGTAAAAGCAACTATATTTCTTCATGTATAAAGAAAAACAATATCACAATATAAAGACAAATGTTGTTTGCAAAATTAAATAACTGTCTTTTTATTGCCATTATTCTAAAGCCGAAATAAATTATTAGACTATTTGGACTTCACAGTGTCTTTTTCTGCCCAATATTAGGTAGATGTATGAAACATTTTCAATTTGAATGTATTTATATAATGCATTTCACAATAAATATATTTCCAAAACATTTTAACAGAGAATAGTAAAAGTTATTACATCTTAATAAAACTAGATAGATATCAATTAATAATTAATTTCATGATTTACAACAAAAAAGAGTGAAAGACAAAACAGTAATAAAGTAATATCAACATTTGCTAAATAGTTTTAAAATATATTATTGCACATTTGATTAATTTAACTGGTAACACTTTAGTATAGGGACCAATTCTCACTATTAATTAGTTGCTCATTAGCATGTCTATTATTAACATATTGGCTGTTTATTAGTACTTATAAAGCACATATTCTGCATAACCATATTCTACATCCCTAATCCTACCCAATACCTAAACTTAACAACTGCCTTGCTAACTATTAATAAGCAGCAAATTAGGAGTTTATTGACTACAATTACTACAAAAGTTGTAGTTAATGGTTTGATAATAGGGAGAATTGGGCCTTAAAATAAAGTGTGATCATTACATTTAATTTGGCAAAAAAAGTCTCAAAATATCTTTTGTGTTCCACATTAGAAAATAAGTCATGCAGGTTTGAAGGACATTGGAATGAATTCTGTCATCATTCTCCAAATGCTGTCCTTTCAATTTCAAAACAACTGAGATGTTAAAGAAATCTTATTTGTCATATTTCTTTCCTATGAGATTGAATGGAAACACATACAATTTCAACTCAAATTCAACGAATCTCAAACTTCTGCTGAGTTTAATGATGCACAAACATTCAGAATTCCTTATAGACTAAAACTTTGCAACTTTTCTTGTAGATTCATTTGCAGAGCTTGCATAATTATACAACAAAAAAAATGGTTTCAGGGTTTTAATGTGTGCCTATAAATATGCTTTACCTCTCCCTTAGAGACACCATTTTGGGTTGTGTGCGGCATCTCTTGCTGAGGCTGAAGAGCTTGTTAGCAGTTCGTCGGGTCTTGGAGAGCAGGAGGCTAACGCGACTTTCTAGCTGCCTGTAGCGTTGCTGTAGAGCGCTGTCTGTCCTCCACAACTGCTGGATTCGTGATGAATTTAGAGCGCTCTGTGTTGGTAGTTTACCCATGAAGCTCTGGAACTCATCTGGTGAAAAAGTAGATCTGAATTAACACAGTGTTCTTGTGAAGATTTTCAAAAGGTAGTTACCAGTAAAATAATAATACTAGGAACTAGCCTCTTAGCATTAGCATACACCAAACACAATTGGTTTCAAGGTAGTCAAATACTAACTGTTCATGTTAAATAAAGTAAAAGTAATACTGTTTTTATGTTCTACAACAGGGTCTAGATGGGGTGCTTCTGTCAAACGTTCTGTCAAAATACTGTAATTCCCAGACACACATCTCTACTGTATCACATGAAATGACACATACATCTTCTTCTTCTTTTGGCTTCTCCCGATTAGGGGTCACCACAGCGGATCATCCATCTCCATTTTTCTCTGTCCTCTGCATCTTCCTCTGTCACACCAACCACTCGCATGTCCTCCATCACCACATCCATGAACCTCCTTTTTGGTCTTCCTCTTCTCCTCCTTCCCGGTGGCTCCATCCTCAGCACTTTTCTCCCAACATACGCTGCATCCCTTCTCTGCACATGCCCAAACCATCTTAGTCTTGCCTCTCTCACTTTGTCTACAAACTGTCCTACCTGCGCTGTCCCTCTAATATGCTAATTTCCAATCCTGTCCATCCTCGTCACTCCCAAAGAAAATTGCAGCATCTTTAACTCTGCCACCTCCAGCTCCTTCTCCTGTCTTTTTGTCAGTGCCACCACCTCCAAGCCATACAACATAGCTGGTCGTACTACCGTCTTGTAACTTTACCTTTCACTCTTGCAGGTCCCTTCTATCACAAATCACTCCTGACATTCTTCTCCAACCACTCCTCCCTGCCTGCACTCTCTTCTTTACTTCTCTACGACACTTTCCATTACTTTGGACAGCTGACCCCAAGTATTTAAACTCATCCACCTTCACCACATCTGCTCCTTGTAACTGCACCTTTCTGCTTCCGTCTTGCTCCTACTGACTTTCATTCCCCTTCTCTCCAGTGCATACCTCCACCTCTCCAAACTCACCTCCACCTGTTCCCTACTCTCACTACACATCACAATATCATCTGCAAACATCATAGTCCATGGAGGTTCCTCCCTGATCCCATCTGTCAACCTGTCCATCACCACTGTAAACAAGAAAGGGCTAAGAGCAGATCCTTGATGCAATCCCACCTTCACCTTGAACCAGTCTGTCATTCCTACTGCACACCTCACCGCTGTCACACTGTCCTCATACATATCCTGCACCACCCTCACATACTTCTCTGCCACACCCTTCCTCATTCAGTACCACAACTCTTCTCTCGGTACCCTGTCATAAGCTTTCTCTAAATCCACAAACACGCAATGCAACTCTTTCTGGTCTTCTCTATACTTCTCCAACAACACTCTCAAAGCAAACATTGCATCCGTGGTGCTCTTACCTGGCATGAACCCATACTGCTGCTCACAGATCATCACCTCTCCTCTCAATCTAGCTTCCACTATCCTTTCCCATAACTTCATTGTGTGGCTGATCAACTTTATGCCCCTGTAGTTACTGTAGCACTGCACATCTCCTTTGTTCTTGTAGATCGGTACCAGTACACTTCTTCTCCACTCTTCAGGCATGCTCTCACTTTCCAAGATTTTATTAAACAACCTGGTTAAAAACTTCACTGCCATCTCTACTAGGCATCTCCATGCCTCCACTGGTATCTCATCTGGACCAACCGCCATTCTTCATTCTTTTCATAGCTGCCCTCACTTCATCCTCACTAATCCCCTGGACTTCCTGATTCACTATTTCCACATCACCCAACCTTCTCTCTCTTTCATTTTCTACATTCATCAGTTCCTCAAAATACTCCATCCACCTTCTCAACACAATCTCCTCACTTGTCAGCACATTTCCAACTGCATCCTTTATCACCCTGACCTGTAGCACATCCTTCCCAGCTCTATCCCTCTGTCTAGCCAGTCAGTACAGGTCTTTTTCCCCTTCCTCAGTGTTTAACTTCTTATACAGCTTGTCATACGCTTTTTCCTTAGTCTTCGCCACCTCTTTCTTTGCTTTGTGCCGCATCTCCTTGTACTTCTGACTACTTTCTTCATCTCTGTATTCCAATTCTTCTTTGCTAACTTCTTCCTCCTTATGCTTTCCTGTACTTCCTCATTTCCACCACCAAGCCTCTTTGTCTTCCTTTCGCTGTCCAGATGTCATACCAAGTACCTTTCTAGCTGTCTCCCTCACCACCTTCTGAAGTGATCGCCCAGTCCTTTGGTAACTCTTCACCACTACCGAGTGCCTGTCTCACCTCCTCCCTGAAATTCACGCAACAGTCTTCCTCCTTTAACTTCCACCATTTTAACCTTGGTTCAGTCCTCACTCTCTTCCTCCTCTTCACTTCTAAAGTCATCCTACAAACCACCATCCGATGCTGTCTAGCTACAATCCCCTGCCACCACCTTACAGTCTTTGATCTCCTTCAGGTTGAATCTCCTGCATAGATCATAGTCCACCTGTATGCACCTTCCTCCACTCTTATACGTCACCCTGTGCTCCTCCTTCTTCTTAAAATATGTATTTATTACTGCCATTTCCATTCTTTTTGCAAAATCTACCACCATCTGCCCTTCCACATTCCTTTCCTTAACGCTATTCCTACCCATCACCTCCTCATCACCTCTGTTCCCTTCTCCAACATTTCCATTGAAATCCGCTCCAATCACCACTCTTTCTTCTTTGGGTACCCTCACCACCACTTCATCCAACTTACTCCAAAAATCTTCTTTCTCCTCCATCTCACACCCCACTTGCGGGGCATATGCACTGATGACATTTATCATCACCCCTTCAATTTCCAGCTTTACACTCATCATTCTGTCAGACACTCTCTTCACCTCCAATACACTATTTACATACTCTTCCTTCAGAATTACCCCTACACCATTTCTCTTTCCATCCACACCATGGTAAAACAGTTTGAATCCACCTCCGATGCTCCTGGCCTTACTCCCCTTCCACTTTGTCTCTTGCACACACAGTATGTCTACTTTCCTCCGTTTCATCATATCAGCCAGCTCTCTCCCTTTACCAGTTATAGTGCCAACATTCATCGTTCCAACTCTCACCTCCACACTCTTACCCTTCCTCTTTTCTCAATGTCTCTGGACATGCCTTCCTCCTCTCCTTCTCCTCTTTTGACCACCAGTAGCATAGTTTCCACTGGTACCCTGCTGGCTAGCAGTACCTGTGGTGGTCGTTGTTAACCCGGGCCTCGACCGATCTGGTATGGAAATCTGGTTTATGATCCGCATGTTTAATTTGGCACAGGTTTTACGCCGGATGCCCTTCCTGACGCAACCCTCCCCATTTGTCCGGGCTTGGGACCAGCACTGAGAGTGTACTGGCTTGTGCAACCCAAATGGCTGGGTTATATACTATACTATACTATACTATACTATACTATACTATACTATACTATACTATAATATAATATAATATAATATAATATAATACAATATAATATAATATAATATAATACTTGCAGAAAGCACACACTTTGGGCTCCAAATGTGTAAAGATCATTTCTAAGCACAAACATAAAATAACATTTGAAGTTTAAAGTTGTAATATACTGTATACAGTACAGTATATTCACAGTTTGTGAAAATGAGAATATTAAGTACAATTATAAAATATTTATTTTTAATTTATTGAAGTCATAATTTCAATGTAAAAATTGGTAACCTGCAGTTGTTACTTTAAATGGTTTATTCATACATTGAGTTATGCAAAGGCACCATATAAATTAAATTTTATTATTATTATTATTATTATTATTATTATTACTAGATGTTTACTATTTGCAATGGTTACTATGAACTATTTCACATAGTTTTTTTTTTTTTTTCACATACTACAAGACAGCAACAAAAAGCAGATCCCAGCCATCGAAGATATTGCAACAAATCTTGGACCCAGTCCACATAAATATTTTTTAAAACGTATGAGTTTCCTTTGTGTTTTGGTATTGCATTCATATGTTAATGCTATTCCAAAGTGAAGACTTATTTAAAAAAAAAAAAGAAAAAGTTTTTCATAATGCATGTGGATATTTTGCCAAACAGTACTATTATGAACACAATTTGCACATGGCAACAATTATTTTTAAATACAAAGTGTCTATTTGTACCCAGGTGCAAATAACATCTCCCACACAGCGCAGCTATTTGCACCCACGGTAATGTGAAACCACAGATATTTAGGACAAAATATCACTTATGTACTGTAGCTGCAATGGTGTGGAAAAGATGAAACCAATACACCTATATGTGCGAGCAGTCAGAGTTCAGAGCAACAGAGTTCACCTCTGTGAGCACAAGTGCAGGAAGAGCCATGAAAAACGTAAAGAAAAAATCAGTCAATCAAAATCCAGCTACACTGCCCACATCTCATTTGAATTTTCCCTTCCAAATCAACCACAAGCTCTTCCTCCATGTTGTTTGTTGACATTCTATGTTCATGAGTTTGTGTGTAAATGTAATTTCAGGATGAGAGCTAATCGTATAATTGCCTAACATAATCTGCGATTAACTGAGTACTGTCAAAGTGCGCAAGATGATGAGCTTCTCTCTTGTAGTGTGTGATTGGCTAATTTGTACATTATTGTTTATTACATGGCTTTCTGGAATATTTGATTCTGATTGGTCAATACACTCATACAGATAACGAAACTGACTCGATCTCTTTAGATTCGTACTGCCATATTGTGTCTCAGTTATTGATAGTAGTGAAAATGGCCTAAGAAGGATACTGTAATATATTGTTTGCCTTGTTGCTACACTGTAAAATACTTTTCAAAGTTGTATATTTTACAAAAAAAAAAATATATATATATATGATTTCAGTTTTCTACTTAAAAATTTCACATTTAATTAAATGTGTTGCTTGCTGTTTTTTGGTAATTGTTTGTGAAATTACAAGCAATATTGAATTATTTCTACAATTGTTTATTTATTTATTTATTTTAGTTTAGGTCGATTGTACATAATAACAAATTATGTTTTTCCTTGCGGACTTAAAGATAACATACAGGTGAAATGATGAAAAATTGACAAATAATTAATATAAATATTTAGATTTATAAATAATTCAACTTAAATCAATCAAATCCAATATTTATTTATTTCCGTGAGTAGCCATCAGTGCTATTTTAGAATTATCTATATACTGTACAGTTTATAGTATTTTTAAATATTTCTATTTAGCTTTTAGATTATTTTAATAATATAAATAATTACTATTAAATACTGAAATAATTTTCAGTAACTTAAATTTACTTAAATGTACTTTATTTTAGTTAGTTGCCAAATCAACATTTCTAATCTCCATTTAAGTTTTTTCCTCTACTATTTTTATTTTATTTAGTTTTATTTTATTATTAAAAATTAATGATTTTATAATATTTTATTTTTAGCTTTAGTTAACTATAACAACACTGGTAGATGTGTAATAAGCAAAATAATGTGCAATCAGCTGGTCAATATTGCAAAATAAACCCCTTACATAAGAGAATTATTAGTCAGTGAGGACTCTTCTAGTAAAGTTGGTTGACCAAGGAAGTCTTGCAGGTAAAGCTAGTTAAGCAAGCTAGCAACCTAATGGGGACAAAAATGTCTCATGAGAAAAAGAGAAACACAAGAAGTTTTGGCACCTGAGTCTTGAAATTCCTGGTTCTCCTGCCTCCAGGCCTCCCTCATGCGCTCCAGGTAGTTTTCCTGGGAACGGATATCAGCCTCAGGGCAGTTACACTGGGGAAACTCCTTACTGCACTGGCACCAGCAGTCATTGTCTTTGCACACAAATTGGCCTTCAGCATTGCAGCCTATGTAGCCTAAGGCAGCCTGAACAAAGTTGCTCCTTAAATAACTAGGCAGAATAGCCTGAAGTCCTGGAAGGAGAAATACAGAAGTGTGAGGTAGACCACACATGCCTCCACTTCTGCAATACGGCCTTATTCTTGTCAGTTGCTAAATCCTTTAATCTAATTAGCAAGCACAGTCAACTATCAACATTCAAGATTTGTATATAATTAGCAGGCTAATTAGACAACGGCGGCATCAGGGCTTTGATCGTGTATAGCTACCATGGCTCATCACACAAGCACGACCTCTGGAAAACACTTTAGAGTCAGAGGAAGTGTTTTAAGAGGAAGTGTGGGATTGTGTACTTCTTTACCTTGCAACTGAACTTTGTTCTCGTGGCTGTGAACCAGAACGGAGCTGACAGAGTCGAGGTTGTCATAGTTACTGCAGCCCAAAGGGCCGGTCCTTGTCTCTGTTACCTGGAGAGAGAGACAAAAGCAATTATTGTCTTTGTCTAATAAATTAATGGAAGTGACTGGTAAATATCAAACACATCTGATCGGTGGGTGAGGGTTTTCAGTGGAACCATCTAACCGATCAGCACCAGGGATCCTACACCTTTTGGCCAATGAATATCCACAAGTTTTTGAAACATAATTTTCTAGAGGCTGCCCTCACAAGCTATTTTAAATTGGTATAGAAACAATTTTCACACAATTTTCACAATTGCTAGTAAATTTCACAAACAAACAAACAGAAAACAACACACTGACTTAAAGGTGAAATTTTGAAGTAGAAAAACTGAAATAGTATTTTCTTGACTTTCTTTTAAACTGTCGAAAACTATTTTTACAGTGTTAAACACACAAACGCAAACACATATACACACACACATCTCTCTCTCTCTCTCTCTCTCTCTCTCTCTCTCTCTCTCTCTCTCTCTCTCTCGCTCTCTCTCTCTCTCTCTCTCTCTCTCTCTATATATATAATATGCATTATATAGTATGATTATTTTTTAAATTTATTTAAATTTATTGTATTTTTTATTTTTATTTTAAATAGAACAGCATTTATTCAAAATAGAAATCCTTTGAAAAAATATGTCTTTACTATTACTTTTTATCAATGTAACAAAGTATAAAGTATAGTTTCAAAAAAAAAAAGAAAGAAAAATATGTACTGACCCCAAACATTTGAACAGTAGTGTATATTGTCACAAAATATTTATATTTTGAATAAATGCTGTTCTTTTTAGCTTTATTCATCAAAGAATCCTGAAAAAAGTATCACAATTTAAAAAAAATTAAGCAGCACAACTGATTACAACACTGATAATAAATCAGCAGATTAGAATGAGTTTTGAATGATCGTGTGGCACTGAAGACTGGACTAATGATGCTGAAAATTCAGCTTTGCAATTTTTTTATTTTGATTTTTTTGACTTTTTCAACACTGGAAATTAAATTTTCTCCAGTATTTGTTATTTCCCTAATATTTCTTATCTTTTAATATTTCCCTAATAATCTTGCAACACTTGCTTGTTTTAAAATATTATCTAAATCCCTTTATTTTTAAAAGTTTAGAAAAAAGAAAATACACAAAATCAGCACTTTTTACATTTGCAACAGCAGCGACAACTATGTAGGCCTACTTCTGTTTGTGTAATCATGCAAGAGTTGGTTGCATCTGGTCCTAATTTATCATGAAACTAATTAGGTTAACATCACTGTATTTAATTAACATTTTTATTATCTTTGCATCTTTGTGCAGCCCAGCGAGCACTGTTCATCTCTGTATTCTGCTGTGGCATTACACTATGGATTTTACACAGCAAAATAATTCAAAAGCTGAGGTAGTTCATCATTTATGAATAAAAAGCCATAAAAAGTATTGAAGCGGCATGAAGTCAAGGGCAAGAATCAGCAGAGTGTGAGAGAGAAAAATCACAACTTCATTACACCCGCAGCAGGCTCTTACGCTTCTGTTAATGCTGCTGCAGGGAGATTCATTAAATCCTAAAAATTCTTTCTGAGGTCCGAGCCAGCTCATTGTCCCTGCAAAGGCCAAAAACACAATAGGCCTGTTGTTGCACTCTGCATCTAATTGTACATCAAAGAAATAATTGAGAAATACAGAATTGTATTCAGGACCAAGTAAATGACAAACATAAGGTTTGTTGTGCTTTGTGAATATGGAGGATGGGGAGATTTTCTCATACAAAGCCATTGTGTGGCTTCAGAAATGCAATTTAATGCAATATTTTCTTTACACCCTGAATACATGTAAGTATCCACATATTAATAATTATTAAAACAACTTTTTTCTTTTACAATTATTTTGAATTATTAATTTTTAAATTATAAATTATTATGAATTATTCATTTATATTACTTTTTTTTAGTTTTTTTTTTAACCATTTTACAACCTGAACTAACTGTGCCTAAAGTAAAAAGATCATACAGAGGTAAAATTACCTGATATATCTGAAACTTACTGACTTTGACTCACAGTCATATTATTTTCTGTATTAGTTTTTTTTTTCTGTATCAAAGAAAATGTCACTGAAGTCACTGCATTTATTAATTGCATTTTGAAATTTAATATGATTTTTTAAAATTATTATTCTTATTAATATAGCTATTAAAGTATCACATCTTTGACCCTGTATTTCCAGAATTGTGGGACATGCTCATTCTTTTTGCTCAGTCTGCTTTCTGCTTAAATCATTATTCCTTAAATAAATAAAATAAATTGTTAATAAATAAATAAATAAATAAATTGCTTATATGTATTGCCTGCAGTTGTAAATTTTATTAAATTATGTAAGATAAAGTATGAGTGTCAAAGATACAGTATACATACATTTATCATATACAAATGTAGAAATTTATTCGGAATTTTCAATTTTGTGTGAACTGTTCCTTTCAAAGCATTGAATGACATTAGATGACAACATACTTTTGATATATTACTTTTAAATAATATAAATATATTTTATATAATATATTTCATATAAATTTAATATTTTATATGTGAGCATAAATAATTAAAAAAAAAAGATTTAAGATTTTTTTCAGCACTGGAAATTTTTAAATTCTCTAATATTTCCAGGTTCGCTATGATTGTGGGAAATACTCATTCTCTTTACTCAGTCTACTTTCTGTTTAAAAACATTATCTAAATCATTATTTTTTAAATAAATAAAATCAATTGCTTATATGTATTGCCTGCAGGTTGTAAATTTTATTAAAATATGTAAGATACAGTATGAAGGTCAAAGATATATATATATATATATATATATATATATATATATATATATATATACACACACACACATTTATCATACCCAAATGTATTACTTTATTCAGAATTGTAGTGCAAACTGTTGCTTTAAAAGCACTGACTGACACTAGATGACAGCATATGACCAGACACTGGGAAAACAACACCAAAACAAATCTTTCCCGGTGAACTTAGAGACACTTTAGTAGTGAAAACTGATTTCCGCTATCTAAACGATGGCATCCTGTGGTCAAATTTAATTTAGTTGCCAAAAAGAAGCATCGTGAGTTCATGCAAAGGTTAATGTTCTATGGCCTTCTCTCTTCCGCTTTACTGAAGAGTAAAAAACTGTGAATAATGCGACTGTGCTTAATGTCTCTCTCCAAACACTCTGAATTTACCGCTTTGATTAATACAAATACAGAGCGAGTATGTCCTCCCCACTTTTACTGTCCGTGTTAAAATTCAAACAGCAAGAAATCTCCACCTGATAAGTAAATCAATACTCTTAACGAATAACATATAACATTCTAAAAATATTATTGCACGCAGACAAATCATTATTCTTCTAAACACATTTAACACCATTAATTAGCATAGAGACAGATAATTGTTCAAAGCACAGATGAGGTCAGTTACTGATGCCATCTGCGACTCTATCGAAGACCCAGTTAAACTAATGAGGCCGAGAGATTTGGCAGCAGTGCATCATAATAAAACCTCTAATTTATGCTCTCAAACACCCTTCGAATAGCATCCTCCCACACCTGCTCATCCATAAGACTAACACTGAAGAATCATCCAACTAGCTCCATTTAACACCTCGACTAACCTTACAATACATCTTCCATACATCTGTTTTCTTGCCTCAGAGCTCACTTCATGCTAGAAGCAACTAATGAGTTGAATTAGTCAACGCAGAAAGGAATCTAAATGGAAGAGCCAGGCTGATCCATCAGCGTGATGCATGTTGTGACTAACACCGACAGGCGCTTTGTCCTCATTAATAGCAACTTAGCCCAGGATCCTCTTAGCGAACGGGCTCAGACCCCAAAACGGTTTGCCTGAGTGAGATTGCGAATGACTGAATGTCGGATGGAAAACTGTGGCCTGGGATTAAGTCGCTGCTTTACTGATGACTGTTTGAGACTTTTTCAAAGGAAACCTTGGTTCATTCATATCTGAAGCACTTGAGTGGTTTAAGCACGGATTTATATTTAAAGGCTGTGCTTGGCACTGACGCTTTAAACAAAGCCTGAGCAAATGAGATCAGTGTGGAGTCTATCACGAACGCCGCAGGCACGAGGTTATGCTGCTGATAACTGCGCGTTGAATAATGAACTCACCTCTGAGGCGGTAATAATTGTATTCAAGAGGAAGGCGTTTGCTCGCATGTATCGCCTGCGGTTGCACGTATGAACCTATAAATTCACACTGAATATCAATTCTGGTTTTTCTTGGTCTTAAGTTGCAAAATTGGTGATTTGAGACTTGACTTGGATTCCAATGTTGAGACTTTTGCAGGGTTTAAAGAGAAATATTTTCTCTGAATTGTGATACAGTTTTGTAGAAATAAGGAATTGAACAATTCCAGTTCTGGGACTTTAATGATTCTTTTAATAATGATTGATGAATTGATTGATTGATTGATTGATTGATTGATTGATCGATTCAAATGCCAATATGTGGCTTTAAATATTTATTAAATAACAAAAATAATAAATGTTTAATTTATTTATTTTTATTTGTTTACTGTTGACAAAATCATAATTTCTCATAATCATAATGTTTAACTAACATGTTGTCATATGCACAAATAACTACCAGTTTTTTTTTACTGTCATATTTTGATATTTTCTTTAATTATAAACTTTTTTTAATAGTACTTGAGAAATAAGTGGTCTAAGAACCACATGAAAATGAGAAATATTGCCTTGGCAACTAGCTGTAATAAAATAAGATTAAAATAATGTTACTTATTTGATTTCAAGTAACATTTTTTAATGGTTTTAGTTAATGATAATAATCCTGCTAACTACAAAAGCCTTAGGTGTAGTCCACCCAAAATGGAAAATTTTATCATGATTTACTCACCCTCATGTTGTTCCAAACCTGTAAGTGCTTGTTTATTCTGCTGAACACAAAAGAAGATAATTTGAAGAATAATGGTAACCAAACAGTTGATTTTTAACTTCCTTTTTTCTTTTTTTTCAGTATGGAAATCAATGAGGACCATCAACTGTGTGGTTCCCAACATTCTTCTTTAAGAGTCGCTTTGTGAACATTTGACCATTTCTTTTGAGTAAAACTATCATCATATCATATACAAAAAATAAATTACTGTTAAATATTGTAATTTTCATGATTTCAATTAATTAGACATGCTTGTTGACTAATAAAATGTAATTTAACCATTAGAGTTTAAAACAGAAAATTTAAATGGAAAACAATGAATTTGTAAAAAATAAAATGGAATTTGGGAAAAAATTAAATGGATTTCATAGAAACTCTTACAGGTTTTGAATATTTTGATGGTGAGTAAATCATTTTTGGGTGAACTACCCCTTTAAGAACAACATTACGCAGTAGCAATAGCTGTTGATATAACCATATACTGGTTTAGCAGGGAAAACAAATCCCTGTTATCACAGTTATCCATTTAGTTTACTATAGGGAAAACAAAGAAAGATTATGAGTGGGCATTCGGGGAATGAAAAGCAGTGTCTGAACATTGTTCAGTGGTTTTCATTTTTAATTGCTCCCTTGCTGACTTGGATAATAGGTAATGAATAAACTATCCATTTTAAAAAGTACACGGTATTACAATAAAATGGTCTGTTGATTCAAATAAAACCTCCTAGACTTATGTTATGATATGAAAGAATGGCTTAATGAACAAGAAAATTCTGTGAAGTAATGTTTTATTATACCTACACCACTGAGAAAATCATTACTACAAGACTTAAGTTCTGACATGGCCTTTCGACATGGAATTAAACAAGACTTGTGAACATGTCTGGTCCCAAATCTTCTATAAAAGTTACCCATAAAAGAAATTTATAAAAAGAAGAGAAAAAAGAAAAAAAGAAAAGAAAAAGAAACTTGAGGCTCCCATTCTTGGGGTGATTGATTTTCTGTCAGAAAGGTCTTTACATGTTAAGAATGAAGTTACGAACTGGTTTTAATTTATGACTGTGCTAAACAGTCGAGTTTACAAGATTTTAGCAGATTGTATAAGTAACATTAAGGGCTAGATTTACTAAACAGGCCAAATTAGCATGAGATTGCAATCCCATAAAAGTGCTGATGGAAGTTCTGCGGTTGATCTACTGACAATGCGCAAATTAAAGAACACAGACGCATCCAGATCATTTCCATAATGACCAATGCAATCAAACAAGAGCAGAGCAAATGACATGTCAAACGCAGAATGGGTTAAGACGTTTTTTTGGGGGGGGGTGTTAAATAACCACCCAAATACTGTACCGGTAAACTGACTAGCGTAAACCTTACTAAAATTACATTGATTTATTTAAATACTCTGCTCTATCTGAAAGGGAAACTCATACTAATGCAAATGCAATAAAGTTAGCCACAAAAATAACTGTGTCCATGCCTTTTCATCCCTATTTTTTTACACTCCTCTGTAGTAAATCCTGACAGTAGTTTTTTAACTGCCAAAAGCGGGTTTACACTGGTGCAAGCTGTTAGTATATCTGGCCCATAGTTGCCTACAGCTAATGCATGATTAGGTTTAATCAAAGCTGCCAAAAAAGGCGAGTTCACCGCTGATTTGATGTCAAGTTAGTCAATCAGTAAGAGCACTAATTAAAATGAAGCTAAATCAGACCCTGTTCCATTTATATATTTTAGATGATTACAAAAAGATAATTTAATATGTACTAATGGGGGATTTAAACCCAGGATGATTTGATCAGGAGAAAAAAATTCAACCTATGGCTCGACTAATCACAAATTTCTCATGATTCACAAGAGAATGGAAAAAGAACTTAGTGTGTGTGTTCTTCCATATTTTATTAGTGAATAATATCTGATTAGGATTCTGTGTAATTGATATACTACTGGGGCTGAGCGATATAAAAAATATAAAAATATGAAATATAAAAATATTATTATTATTTTTTTTTTAAATCCTACAAGAAGTTGTGGTGGTTGTTGCAATGCCAAAGCAAGCTCTTTGAAGTACAAAGAAACACATAAAGAATAAAGAAATACATATTAAAGAACAACGTGGTGGCCGAGAGAGCTCAGTGTGCTGTAACTGAAGAAAAGACATGCAAATAGGAAAAAAAAAAACACCTGTAAATTTAGAAAACATCTTCATCAGTTTGACAACACATGTGCTGGAAATACTCACAACACAAAAACACCAACACCAAACAGAATGTGCTGCAAATACTCAATGCAACCAAATACACAAACATGCAGCAAATGCTCATAACACAAAAAAAAAAAATTATAAATAATAAAATTAAAAAAAATACAGAGACACATTGCAAATGCTCACAACGCAACCAAATACAGAAACATGCTACAAATACTCACAATGCAAAAAATACAGAAATACACTGCAAATACTCACAATGCAACCAAATACAGAAACACATTGCAAATACTCATGACACACACACAAAAAAAACAACAACACAGAAATGCATTGCAAATATTCACAACCAAATATAGAAACATGCTGCAAACACTCGCAATGCAAAATACAGAAATGCACTGCAAATACTCACAACAGAACGTGAAATACAGAAACTTGAAAAAAATACAGAAATGCACTGCAAATACTCACAACATAACCGAATACAGAAACATGCTACAAATACTCACAACACACACACACACACACACACACAAAAAAAATATATATATACAGAAACGTGAAAAAAAAAACAGAAATGCACAGCAAATACAAAAAAATACAGAAACACGCTACAAACACTCACAATGCAACCAAATACAGAAACATGTTACAAATACTCACAACACACAAAAAAAAGAAATGCCCTGCAAATACTCACAACGCTATCAAATACAGAAACATGTTACAAATACTCACAATGCAAAAAAAAAAAAGAAATGCCCCGCAAATACTCACAACGCTATCAAATACAGAAACATGCTACAAATACAAAAAAAACTGATGGTGGTTTTTGTATTTGCATGTGTTGCAGTGTTGAGCTCTCTCGGCCACCATAAACAAATGTCAGGTCTATTAGTTTGCATTTACACTCCAAGACTTTATGCACAGATGTATTTCGACATACATTATGAAGTTTTTTGGTACCATTTATTGCCATGGTTATCTCTGTCAATCATCACATTTTCAAATTCAATCCTGCATTTAAATACGGTTGTCAGTCCAGAAACTTTGCAGTGTGTAGTTAGCAGCATGAAAAATTAAGCGTTTATTCAAATGGTGAATAGGTTATAACAGAAAGCATGCAAAGACAAATTCTGAAAAACAGCTGCCTATCAGCTATATGATAGTCAAAAAAGAGGTAAAACTGATTTATTGTATTTATAAGCAAAACATTATTGCGATATATATATGATATTCCTTAATTTTACATCATCAGCAAAGATTTTGCAATAACATCACTAATATTCAATGTATTGTCCAGCCCTATTTACTACATTGAAGCAAAATCGATTTTTACATTTATTTACCCCGGCCATCACAATTCAAACCTGGTCAGTAGCATGGAGATCGTACCTTAATGGCAGTGGAGGCGATCTGGAGGTGATGGAGCTTCCGCAGCGTGCTGTCTCTGTCGATGAAATAGGATGCTGCCAGTTGGTGGAGGGCTTCGAGGGTCAGCGAACCGGCTGTAGCGTTGGAGGTGCCTCCATTCTGCTGACCTCTGCTAAGCTTGCTTTTGTCCACGAAAATGGTCAAGGACTCCTCGCCTGATCAAAAGCCAGACAAAAATGATCATCTCAGCTGGAGAAGCTAATCAACCCTAATCATCTACAGCATGAGCTCGCCCCGTCTCAGCCCGTCGGGGGCCCACAAAGCCATGCAGCTCTTCCCCATCTGACGCGTCAGCTCTCATTACACGCATGGTACAGATGAGAGTATCCTTCATCTCCGAGTGAGAGGGATCCAGTGAAAATCAATTGACTCAGCTGGTGGGTTTGTTTGGAGAGAATAAATGCCTAAGAAAAAAACGTTAGAGTCAAAAGGTGTTCTGTGGAGCATTAGCCAGACCTTCAAATGATCTCCACTTTCATCCTCAGTCATGGAATAAAAGCAGGTTATTTATGGAGCGAGATATTCATGAATGAGAATGTCTCTTTTGAAGAGGTGTACTGTAAACAATCTCTCGGCAGGTAAGGTATAAAGGACTGTAGAGAACCGAGAGACTACAGCTCTCCAATGTATCTACAAATGAAGATGAGGTCTCAGAGCCGAAACTTTATTTTACACATGGGAAACTGATTGGACAGTGAAAAGCGGGTGTTTCGTACCAAGACTACTCCTCTCCTGATACGCCACCAGCACTTTTGAGGGCACTTTTGAAGTTGGTGCTAATGTTACTGAAGAGAATCTCAACATAAGCCAAATGGTTCCATGCATTAACATGCATTTTCTGTGATCGTATCATGATCAGATCACACTTCACCACATTAAAAGCCAGATGAAAGACGGTTTGTGATCGGATTTTGACTACATTTAAATGAAGGTGTAAATGCAAATGTATTTTTCGTTATCCGTATGCTGCGATGAAAGTAATATGTGATGAGGTCAGACTGCAAAAAAATTAATTCATCATTTTCACACTCAGGCACTGCACTCTCTTGCTCTCACCCAATTCAATCAACAATTTCCCATTATTTATTGAATTATTTCTCTGGATTACACTTAGAATCTCATTTCTCTCAATTATCTCCCCATAATAAGAATTCTAAAACTTTTTCCCTCCCCCACTTATCTTTACTTCAAACTCCTACTAACTTCTTGAGGATTTAAAAAAAAAAAAAAGTTTCTGTATTATATATCAATGTGTTTAAAATCAACATAAAACAATATAAAAATAATACAGTGGGTAATGTTTTTTTGCAGCCAGGTGTAGAGGGAGTCTATGGTTATTATTGCTATAAATTATTGCTATAAAAAACTGTTGACTATTTTAGATGGGGCTGAATTACCTACAACAATAGCCTAAAACAATTCCTAATCAGCTATTTGTTAGCATTAACTAATAGCCCACAGAGCCTATAGGTCAGTGGTTCTCACCTTTTTGACTCAAAGGCCTAAATTGACTAACATACTATCTGAAGACCCTCTATATAACATAATATTAACAGAGCCATAATTATATATATATATATATATATATATATATATATATATATATATATATACTAAAAGATATTAATTAAGCACAATTCACTGTGTGATTATATTGTCAATTGTTCTTCAATAAAAAGAAAGAGAAAAAAATCTTGATTGTGTTTATTTACCATTTTAATCAAGTTAGATTGTTTTCGTATAATAATAATAATAATAATAATAATAATAATAATAATAATAATATATTGCTGTTTCCACAATATATTAAATAGCACAACTGTTTTCAACACTGACGATAATAACGAATGTTTCTTGAGCAGAAAATCAGCATATTATTTCTGAATGAGACTTCAGGAATAAATTACATTTTAAAATATATTAAAATATTTCACAATATTACTGTTTTTATTGTATTTTTGATAAAATAAACACATATAGTAAAAGATTGTTTTATATCAGTGTGGCAAATAACAGCAAATTAGACCTGAAGACACCCCCCCCCATTTAACATAATATTAACAGTATCATAACTATAAATATACATATATTAACTATAAAATATTATTAACAGACACAGAGAGTTTCGATATAGTGAATTAATTAATAGGTATTAATTAATGACAATTCATTGTGTGATTCTAGAAGTGTCAAGAACTTTATTTTCTTCAATAAAAACTAGTTATTGAAGAAAAAAATATTGTCAAGTTAGATTTAGATTAAGTTTTAGTATATTAATAATATTATTGATAATAATAGTAATAATAATAAGAAGAAGAATATTAATAATAATTTTAGTTTATCATGCAGTCCCCTTGGAAGTTTGCTGAGGCCCCTCTAGTGGGCCCCAGTCCCCTGTTTGAGAACCACTGGCCTAGGTGACATCAGTCAAAAAGGAAAGTCATTTCAACGATGAAACGAGTTATTTAACAAAACTGCATTTTTAAAGAAAGGTTACAAAGACAAGCCTTTTTTCCTTGGAATAACATGCACCGATGAAATGTACATTAATAAATGAAACGGGGTGAATTTTGAGTTCGTTGTCTGACCCGTTAAGTTAATCCAGGAACTGAAGTTATGAGTGTCATTTCCATTAGACAACACTAACCCCAGTGTTCAATAATACATAAAGTCACGTCAACCTCTACTGAGACTATATAAAGATGTCCTTGCAACTCTTGCAACAAGGCAAGAATGAACATTTCTTTTGCAGGGATAATAACTAGCTCACATAATATAGTTTTCTTACCTCCCAGAGTGGCAGAGAGCAGGAAATGAGTCCCGTATTTCTTAATGATGGTGTCAGTAATTTTCTGCAAGCTTGGCCTTCTCCCCAGTAGCCTGATGTTATGAATAAAGTCGGGGTCAAAGGGCACGTCCACCCCATTGCCTTCTTGTCTCTCCGCAGCAAAGCTGTTGACCTTCCATCGGCCGAACTCCCTGCGAGTTCACAATCATTTACGAGAGACGTTGAATGGAGCACAAGTGATCAGCACATCCTCTCGCATTAGTCATTACAGTCACATTCATGTCGCCCTCTCCTCAATCTGGCTCTTCTCCACATCTGTCCCTCTCTCCATGTTTGTTTGCTCTATTCCTATTCCAAAAAGCTCTTTTGGGCTCAAACAGAGCAGCCAGAACGGTAGGTGGTATTTCATTGTTTAGGGGCTTGATGAGCCTCCATAGGGAGCCAGGTGCACAATCTGAGCACATTTCTACAAAGCACAGAGGATGTAATCCCTTAAAATCCTCCTTTAAACCCTGTGTGGTGCCTGTGCATCTCGAATAGTGCACATTAGTACGTTGAACAAGGTAAAGCCTGAACTGCTCTAACCAAACGCTGAGGTGGCACAGTGTGTTATAATGTCGGTTACATTTCCTTTCAGAACTATTATCTGATTACGCCCTCACACAAAATAACAGCATTCCCTTCCTCGACTAAAGGAAGTACTGTAAACTAAAATGCATACTGTACACCCACTAAACTATGAAATAGGTATTGTGGATAGAGAATGGAATCTAGTTTTTTTCCATTTAAATACATTTGCATCTATTATTACGCAGCGAGAGAGCTCTGTTTCAAAGTTTAGTCATCTGATATTCTGTTCTAATCCAGTCTGACAGAATTTGTTGCATTCCCTGAAGCTAACGCTCAGATGGTAGATCTTCAAACAAATCATCCCACTCGTGCATCCCTAAACACTGTAGCAAAATTTGAGAGAGAATGTTAAACTTTTCTTTTTTTTTTTTGGAAAATTTCTAAACTTTTTTTGTGTGTGGAAATGATTTAAAGTATCATATTCCAGCTTCATGATCTTATATCCGTAAAATAAAACAAATCATTTCATACCAGGCAATTAAGAATAAATTAGATACTCAAGAGTACTTTTTGCCTTTGGGGAAAATATCATAACGTTTACATGCAATTTAATAAAATTACTAGGGCTGTCGATTTAATGTGCTAATTTGGTGTGATTAATTATGAAAATGATTTTTTTTTTTTTACACATTTACCACACCCTGGCCTGGCCTGTATGTCATCTTACATTGCATGTAGTTGCTTAATGAGGAACATGATGCAGAGCAATAACTCAGTGCATAATGTAGCCTATGATAATGCAGTTATATGCATATTATATAAAAATACAGTTTAGCAATATCACTCGAGTAAGAGTGCTATATTTTTTCCTGAATATTTGCATGATGTGATAATGTGATACTGATTTTAATTAATAAAGTTTAATAAACAAGATGTTTTTGGTTTTTAGTTTAGACACATTATTGTCAATATTGTCACTGTTTTGCTCAATTTTACAAATGAAAAGAGTTCCAAACAAAACCATACAGCAGCATTTCGTTAATGAATCCACGAGTGAGTGGATTATCTATAATATCTATTTATTATCATTATTTTGCAATATTTAATCAAACTATTTCTAAGGGCACTTTTTGTAATGTCTATTCAATGCTTTGGGGTAATTCCTCATCCAAAATTAATGTGCAATTAATTTGCGATTCATTTTATTAATTAATTGGTACATCATGTAATCAATTCAATTACAAATTTTAATCGCTTGACAGCCCTAATAATTATGTAAGGGGTCTGTTTGCACAGTTTAGTTCATCCCCTGCTAGATAAATACCATTCAAAAATAGGGAAATTTTATATTTTTGAAAAGTCATTCACAAATAGTCTTAATTTGTATTTGAACAAAACACTAATTTGAAGCATTTAAGCATGAACAAGATCAATAGGTTTTGAATAATTTGAGAATTTTTTTGTATGAACTGTATTTGGATGTATTTTTGACCGATTGTAGGCAAAAATGTAATGTGAATATATAGGCTAAATGTTTCTTTGTTTTTTGTACATTCACATTCCAAATATAATTCCAGGTAATATAATGAATACTAATATTAATTCAGCCAGGTGTCTTTTTGACTTTAACAGTTTGGGGTCAGTAAGATTGTTTTTTTTTTTTTTTTTTTTTTGCTTTTTTTTTAAGAATGAATAATTTTATTTGGCAAAGATGCATTAAATTTTTTAAATAAATATTGTTTTTGAACTTTCTATTCCTCAAAGAATCCTGAAAAAAAAGTATCTCTTTCCACAAAAAATATTAAGCAGCACAACTGTTTCCAACATTGATAATAATAAGAAATGTTTCTTGAGCAGCAAATCAGCATATTAGAATGATTTCTGAAGGATCATGTGACACTGAAGACTGGCATAATGATGCTGAAAATTCAGCTTTGCATCATAGGAATAAATTACGTTTTAAAATATATTAAAACATAAAACATCTGATCAAATAAATGCATCCTTGGTGAACATAAGAGACAAATGTTTAAAAATCTTCCCGACCCCAAACTTCTGAATAGTAGTTTATATCTGTCTTTTCATGCACTGCATACAGTAAAAGATCATTTAATATCAGTGTGTCAAATAACAGCAAATTCGATTTGTAGCCAGTACCTTTCACCTTATGGGAAAATATCTCATAATTTATATACAAATCCAGTTACTGGAATCCCGACAGTGTACAAATTGCATGGCAAGCAAAAAAAAAACAAAAAACATGCCTCTTCTCGGGTTCCGCAAGACCACACCATTAGATCAATATTTATTATTTTCTTTCATCCTATTTCCCACATTCCCTATCTCCATTACAAGGTTATTAGTCTCCACACCGGAGAAAACAAAGGAGTTTCCCCTACCTCGGCTGAAGAAATCTCTCTTTAGAGATTAGCAATTAAACCATAGCCCTCTATACTAGTGACAGAGTTTAAAACTCATGGGAACCAATCCAATCACTCACATGAAGAGCCCTATCCAGAGAACAATCATGAAGAGAATGGAGGATGTCATTATCACCAATCAGCCCAACGAGGGATGGTGTAAGCATCAGATGAGGCTCCTGATGAGCACTAGCGTTGAGCACCTAAGCAACTGATCACCACCGACAAACCAAAGAGGGCAAAACGCTCCTTTACTGGAGAGCTCTCTGAGAGCCTGCGGTGCAGACCTGAGGGCACCATGTAATCAAAAGCCACAAGCTATTTTGTAATCAGAAGCAGAAACCAGAGGCATAAATGAAAATGAGATCAAGAGGAAAATGACACTAATAATAATCTAGAGTTCTGCTGCGAGGCTTGGTGAAGGCTGTGGAAGTGTGTTTATGCATTATTACTTATTGTTTGGAGAAGGTATTTATTGGTGATTTCTGAGGCGCTATGCTGAGTTTATGATACTTGACGTCTTTTCACCAGGGATGTTATGCAGCACTGTGTTATGATTTGTTTGGTTATGGCTAATATATGAGCCCATGAGAACAAATACATCAGTAAACATTAGGAACAGTGTTACACTGGCGGGCTTTTGTATCACGAGAGAGAGAAAAGGCATAAGACGGCACCCTCAAACCACCCGAAGTCCGTTTGTTGCATATTGAATAAAAATGGCTAGTACTTTCTTAATCTGGAAAGCTCTAATCTGATTGGCTGCATGGCTTTACACAATTTTCAGGAGTTGGAGTGCACAAAAAGTTGGAAGGTATAGGGTTGCTATAATGGGCAAATCACCTAGTAATTGCCAAAATTTGTAAGGCTGTGGTATGAAAATTTTGCAAGATAAATGAGTTTTGTTTGAGGAATTTACAATCAAGTAAACTAGACATTTTCAACTTGTATATTCCACTTTGTTTTCTGAGTTAGTCTTAAAAATAACAGGAATCTATTGGTGTTGATGGTTCCATGAGAACCTTTATCCTCTGGAAACTTTCCCTTCCATTTCCATACCAAAAGGTCCTTTATAGTTGAAAAAGATTCTTTAGACTTAAAATGGTCTTCTGAAAGGTTCTTTGGGGAAACCAAAATGGTTATTTTATGACATCTCTATGGAAATCCCTTTTTGGAACCTTTATTTTTAAGAGTGATCTTTAAGATAATTTGCATGTATTATAATGTCTACACACATATTTTACAGTCCTGTTCCACATGTACATACTATATACTTATTAAAGTAATTGCATGGGTAATAACCAGGTACTAACCCTGAATGTACCCCTAAACCTAACTTAACCCATGTAGTTACCTTATATTACCCAGTAAGAACGCTGTTAGTGCACATACTACAAAATAAAGTGCAACACACATTTCTGATAAGCCCGCCTCTGAACAGCTTGTAAAGATGACCTGTGGTTGGTTGTTTTCCATGTCAGTCAGACAGTCTCATGTTGTTTAAGTGGGCAGTTCTTGGCTAGAATATCCTGCATGGTTTTGTGTGGGGGGAAGCAAATCCCAGTTACTAAACCATGAATTAGAAAAAATATCCAATAGATTTTGTATTTTTAGAAAGAAAAACACTCTACTGAAAGGAACATGCACAGACATGCGTGTTTTCAGATGTGTCATTTCACCAACACACTTTCATAAGGAAACATCACTCTAGACACATTTATCCTGCACTATGAAAATTTTACTTTGGTACTCTTTCCAGAGGATCCCATTACTTCGCCCATGACAAAACTTTAAAATGTTCAAATTAAATAAATTCTGTTATTTACTTATTATAATCATTTACTTTTTAGTTTACTGTTTTGCATGGAACTCAAAAGGAGTTGTGGTTCCAAGAATGTCCAAAAAAAAAAAAAAAAAATTATATATATATTTCTAAAAGTAGTTCATTCTATTTGTACACTTAGTTCTGAAGTCATACAACAGCTTTGTTTGAAGAACAGATCCATATTTAAGTGAAAATTGTGATGAATTTAACTGAAAATTGTCCCCTAAAGTCTCATTTAAACACTCAAAAGTGTCAGTAAGTGTTGTGACATGTTGGACATCAGTGACGTCAAATTCATTGGATATCGCTCGTCTTGTGACAGACTGTGACATGCTAATTTGTGGATGTATCTTTTTAAATGAGATGAGAAAGTTTTCACTGAAACATATAGATTTTTGCCCTGTTTCTAAGCTACTGTATGCCTTCATAACACTTAAAATAAGGCATGAGATGTTTTTATTATTATTATTATTATTATTATTATTATTATTATTATTATATAATTATATTTATCTGACTGTCACATCTCATTTTATCTTTTGGCATTTTCATTTAATTTAGCAAATGCAAATGCAATTAATAAAAGTTACACTCAGTTTTTCTTTCTATAAAAAGCAAGATCTATTAGAAATAAATAATTAACCAGAATTTGTTTTCTTCTATACACTGAAAAAAAATGACTCATTGGATTTACTCAATTTTTTTAAGGTAAGTGGTTGCAATCAATTTATTTTAGCTACATTTAAATAATAATAAAAAAAATGTAGTTGAAAGTTAGTCAACTAAATTTGTTTTTTTAAATGTAGCAAAATAAATTGATTGCAACCACTTACCTTAAAAAATTGAGTAAATCCAATGAGTCATTTTTTTTCAGTGTAGATAGGTGGTAATGTAAGCCAAGCAAGTCTATAATAGCCTACTAAGCGAACGCAATCTGTTATCATTTTCCAGCTTCAAAGTTTGAAGCTTGGGATTATTTTGGAACTATTTTCATTGGCAGAGAAGAAACACACGAACGAACTCGAGTTTTCAACGTTCATTATTTATAAAACTGCTGTATAAGAATGCTGATATTCAGTATAGCATCACTCTAGCCCGGGTTAAAAAGACACCTAAGCACGGTTTAAAGGGCAAAGGGTGCTGGAATCTGACCCTGACCTCATACACTTCGGCGACAGTTCACATAACCGAAACGAATTACACGCGTAATCTCGGAATTCATTCTTTCACATTACTGTTTCTAAGACCTGTCGTACCTGTATATTTTGTATCTGGTTGTAAAGCCGTGTTGGTATCGCTCGGTGAACTCAATGAATTCCTGAGAGCGATGGAAAGGTCCTTTATCGGACAGCAGCCATCCAAGCGGCTCCGCGGAGCCCACATACACAGCCAGAGAGACGAGCACACAAGCCCAGCGGAGACAGATCACCATCCCCTCCCATAAGAGCATCAGGTCAGGCGGTCTAGGACCAACACTCCGAGCCAACATCCTTCAGCCATACATGCTTCCTCCTCGCAAATCCCCGTTGTGTCCTGCAACTCAAAATCATAGGTGTTTTCAAACGGCGATCTCAAATTAACATCACCATCACACAGATTTCGGAAAGAGGGGCACTACCTGACATGAGTTACACTTCGGGTATCCAAGACACAGAGGAAATGATAAAAGACAACACTTGGAAATCCTCCGACCAACAGGAAAGCGATCCTTTTCGGAAAAAGGTCTAAAGTATGTCGATAAATTGTTTTCTCATATCAGGTGAAAGCAGGTGCGTGCGCGTTTCCAAATCCACGCTAGCGCGCAATGGAAGAAGTTGACGCACATCTGACAGAGATAGGAAAAATGTTCTTTGGGAAACGCTTTTCGCAGGAATAAAAAGTGAGATTTCTTTAGATCCCTCTGTTCTCTCGGGGGGAGCAGGTTGGATGTTCTCTCGGTCTTGATCGGCTGTAAAATATGATGGAGCATGAATGCCGGTTTCCCCACGAGTGCATCTCCTGCCTTAACACTTTCACACTGAGCAATACATATAAAGCATAACTCTTGTGCCCCCACCTTTCTCTATTTCTCTATTTCTCTCACCCTGTATGCCCCTCCTTCTGCGCATTCACTTCTTTTTGTTGGAGAATGTACCCTGGAAAATGTACTATGATGTAGTTATATTTGCTCTAAGCTACAGAATTTAAAAAGGTAAGTCACTTGCTTTAACTTTATTGTTCAAGGTGGTGTTACATTAAGATTCATGTTCAGTTGGGGGTCTGAGACACCAGCCCAAAAAATAGAAAAATGTATTTTTCTTCCTTCAGATATAATTTTTGATATTTTTTTACTAGTGGGTGCAGGACACTAAAGTTCATTTATGTAAGTGAGGATAGCAAAATAAAGTAAACCGTGACCCTAAAAGTCTTCATACTGTGGGCTACCAGTAAAACTGATAAAAATTTTTGCACCAAAAATTGGATTTGACGCTTTGACCTGACCATGTTTTGTTACATACCTTTCTATCAAAGTTATCTGACATTATCAAGATGAATTTGTTCTGACACAGTTTAACTCTTGAGTTCTTGTCATATGTTATTACCATTTTCTAAACATTGAAGGTGTCTGAATAAATTTTGGTTTGACTGTATATATATATATATATATATACACACACACACACACACACACACACACGCACACAAAATGTACAGTCACTATCAACAGAACATAAGAGCTCCCTTTTCTGCTGTGCACTGTGATTATAAATAGTCTCAAAAGCATTGATTACAAAATGATGAGGGGAAAAAACACCAGAATATTAGGTTTGTGGAGAAAAGAGGAAGTATTAGAGAAAAACTGTTTCATATTCACAAAGAGACTAAGTCAATCATGCATGGGATATCTGTAAGTGCTAGAATATCATCATTCTATTTTAGTGCTACTCTGCTGGATTTTTAATTGGAAATGTTTTGACTTCAAAACGTGATACATTTTAGATACGGTGTCTGGTATTTTTAGTATTTCAAGTGAGTCCCTGTCAGATACAGTGGTGTTTAAAAGTCTCAGAGCAGTACAGTTATTCTATTTTGCATTTTTCTTATTTAATACATTATTATTACTAATTATAGTATGTATCAGCATAACAACTTTAGTAAAAAGGTTAACTGAAAAATGTCAGAAATGTTATGTTCCCTTTTGTTTCTAAAGAACATATTGAGCTTCAGTGGAAGCAAGAACTTGTGTCACATGATCAGTGTCACAGAAAATCTGTGAGTGTTGACATCTTATGGAGTTGACAAATTTTGCTTTTGGCACTTGTATTAAATTGGCAATTTTGTTCTCTGTTGTTTTAGTAATAGGAATCAATTACATGTTTATGTTTTCTATTTAAATGTATTTGAAAATGTAATCTCCATCAGCCAGTAATCTGGTCTTCAGTGTCATCCTTCAGTAATCATTTTAATATAATGGTTTGGTGCTCAAGAAACATTTATTAATATTATCAATGCTGAATACAGTTGTGCTATATATATATATATATATATATATATATATATTCTCAGAAATAATGGTGGACAGGTGGTTTGGATAGAATGAGTGCAAATGTACTGTCATCATTTAAATGAAATGAAGCTAATCCAATGAAATTGTACTTTTCTGTTAACAACATTCTAGTGATCATCTCTGATTAATTACACAGTGGAAGATTTGCCATTTAAAAAAAATGAGTGGCAGGTACAATTGTGTGTCCCATGTCTGTAGAATCGGTGAACTATTTGCTGTGTGTGACCTAAAACTCCAAGTGAAGCTCCAACCAATTACAAAAGCAATTACAACATTAATTAAAGTGAAATTAAAAATACTCTGGACACTTAGAAATATTCTCCACGAAAACTTAAAAAGTGATCTCGGCTCTTGGGAAAGTTGCTCACAGTTAATCTTTACGGGCAATTCATTTCCCTCAAGCTTCTGAAGATAATTTCAGATGTAATGAAAGTCTGTCAGCAGAGGCAGAACATCAAATGTTTGCTCTGTGTGTCTCTGACATTATTTCTGTGAAGAGCAGAGTTGAGGAGGGGAAATGAGTTTCCCTTGAGGCTAAAGACTGTTATAGTTTCCAGTGTTCCGGGTCTTTGTTGTCTGTTTACACAGTAATTGAAATGTTCCTAAACCTTTGCCCTGCCTTACTCTTCACTTTTTCCCTATTTCCCATTCCTTTTGTCTGTTCATTTCACTCTCTGTTCCTCACTTTACCCTCTACTCCCTGTTCCTTCTCGCTTCTTTGTTGCTCCGTTTCTTTCACTGTTTTCCTCCTGCTGCCTGCAGAGCAGAGGGATTCAGTCACTGTAGCTTATTTGTGTGGTAATCATCTCCTGCACCTCAGTAGCTCAGCCAGCATAGATGAACCGGTCGCAAAGGTACGTCCTCCATTATGGAGGAAAGATTTTTTATTTCTTTTTCAACCAAACCAAAAGAATGTGGAGATGCAGGTATCCTTCTATCTCCAGGAAATAGGTTTGTTGGTTTGGGTCACTGCAGGACTATGGCTGTGTGCATGACATCAAATTGAGTTCCTGAAGAACCATGGAAGAACTTGATGCAGCAATATTTCATGTACACTCTTAAGGCTCTGTATGTGATCAGTGATTTGAATTATTTTGCAAGTGAATAACCTCTTTACTTCTGTTCATCATCCAAAGCGATTGTATCACTTTAGAACACTTGAATTAAACCACTGGAATTGTTCGGATTACCTTTATGTCCCTTTTGGACCCCACTGACTTTCACTCTATGACAGAAACAACTGAAACATTCTTCTTTTGTGTTTTGCAGAAGAAAGAACATAATTTGGAGCAGCATGAGCTGAGTGAATGACGATAGAATGTTCATTTTTAGCTGAAAAATCATTTAACTGTCTGTACTACATTCCAGTTCCCGCTATTAAAAAAAAAAAAAAAAAAAACTTAATTCCTTTCTGACCACTTAACTTTCATTTCTTTTCTTTTTTTTGATACAATCCTGCTCAGCACAGGCTAGGGATATATTTTTCACTAAAAAGTGTTGTTTATTAAAATTTCATACACTCTGAAAAATTAGGCTTCTTTGGGATTCTTCTATGAAGAACCTTTAACATCTATGGAACCTTTGCATTCTACAAAAGGTGTTTTATAGTGGAAAAATATTCTTTAGATTATTAAAATATGCTTCACATTTAGAAAAACGTGGTTGTTTTAGGAAGAGTTCACTGAAAGGTTCTTTGGGGAACCCAAAATGGTTTTTCTATTGGATCGCTGCGAAAACCCCCTTTATTTTAAGCAAATATGGTAACGCATGAATAACATCAAAGTTTACAGGTGTTGGTGTTATGACGTCACCTGACACACGAGAATCAGGTTTGATGTTATTAACATGTTGCCATATTTGTTTAGGCTCTGTATGAGAGTGTCTAAATCATGACAGAATATTCAATTTTGCTGAAGTAGCAGTCATGATGAATTGAGAGTTCATAAATAATTCTAGCATAAACACCATCCAAAACCCTTGTTTCATTTTATTCATTTGATTTAATTTTTGTATGTTGATACAACCCGATCTCACGATCTCTTTTGCGACCCGATCTCACAGGAAAACATATCTATTTTACGAGGTGACGATTTCGCATAAATTTATACAATATGAAATGTAATCAAAATGTAAGTTTTTTTTTTACAAAAAGTTAGCATGAAAGTGCGATTCAAGCTGATTGTATGAAAACTCACAAATAAAATTATACGAATTATAGTTATGATTTGCTTTAAGCTTTCAGATGTGCAGCTGAGATGTTTGCTCAGAAGATATACTGAAAGAAGTGCCTCAAATTCATGAGGAAATAACAGTAAAAAAAAAAAAAAAAAGTTAAATATTTGAAGAAATAGTGTGTAAATTATTCATTTTCTAAAGTTACACTGTCCAACTGCAACACCAGTGGACAAAAGATCAGAGTGTTTTCTTTCTTGTTTCCTTGGAGAAACGAGAGATCACTAGAGTTACTAGAGATCATACAGTGCCTCCACGTACTCTTACTAATGGTTCAAAAAGAAGGTAATTTTTAACAATAATAATAACTGAACAGCAGTTAGTTACAAATAAAGAACAATTCCATCTCAATGGATTTGACATTTGCAGTGAAAATGTTAAATGTAACTTCACTAAGAAAGAAATCACTAGTATGTGGAACTATTATTATGTATAATAACCTGAACCCCCTGCAGGTACAGTTCAGACGTCAGTCTAGACAAGTTTCCCTCCGCTTTAAATCGAGAAATCCACTTACATTTTGGATGTGATAAAAATGGACATGACTTTTTTTAAGAGATGACACACTTTTTAGGAAGTCTGTGATTTGAAATGCAGAGTTTAGAAACAGTAATAGCCACATAGAAAACCTGGCCTTCTGAACATATGTTTCATATATATATATATATATATATATATATATATATATATATATAGTTATTCTCATATTAAAGAAAAAAAAAAATCCCCCTAAAGTGACCATTCTGAAAGTGGCAATTAAAAGACAATGGGAAACCAGCTACAGTAAAATGCTTAGAAACAAGCAGATTTTGACCTCTGAGGCATCAGTATAACAGCCTGCAGTTGATCTTATTTACACTAAAATCATGATACGGCGTCACTTAACTACTAAATCGCTGATTATAAACTATAGTTGTTTTTCACTGCTTTTATCAGAGTAAAGTTAGAAAAATAATTACTTCACATTCCCTCCTCAAATGCCATTATACGTAACTATGAAGCTCCAAAGTAAAGTTTGGATTTTGCATGTCTGTGCACGTGTACACTAAACTGACAAAAGACACACCTCTTAATTATTGAATTCAGATGTTTTAATGAAACCAATTACTACAGGTATATAAAATCAAGCACCTAGCCATGCAGTCTGCATTTACAAACATTTGTGTGGAAAAAAAAAAAAAAAAGATTGTTCCAAAGAGCGATTTCACCAGTTGCGTTTCTAATACATAAGACATAACTGGCTGCTTAACCACCATAGTATGTTGCATCATTGAAAAAAATTAACTAACAAGCCACAACTAGTATTATGGTTGCATATATATAGAACTGTCATTCCCCTTTCAGTCGGTCACTCCGAGTCACGTCGGATGACCGACGAAATTGGGATCTCGCCAGAGAGACCAATCCACTTCGAGTGTAACTAAACGAGCCAATGGACATTGGCATGCGATTATTGCATCCAGCTGCCGCTGATCACAGCGTGAGCATAAGAGGCAGCTGATGCACCGCATCAATTATCCTTTCGCTTCGGAGCCGAGCGGTAGTGGTTAAAGCTACTGCTCTCCCTTCCAAGAGAGTGTTCTGCGAGCGAGTGCGGGCGTTACGGCGCGGCAGCGGTGGTCACGGTGTCCGGGAGAGAAAGATCGTCTTCCTGCTGACAGCCACACTAGGAGTGTGCGGTGGCCAGCTCCCCTGCGTGCTTCAGCACTAAAAGAGCATTTCTCTGAAAGAGCAATTTCTCTAAAAGAGCAACACGGGTGATCGCGTCTTTTTAAAGATGTCTTTTCACCCGTGCGTTTCTGGGTGTGGTCGTTTCCTGGCGCCTCAGGACGGTCACGATCGCTTCCTTACGTGTCTGGGCATTCAGCACGCTGAGGTGGCTTTCGTGGATGGTTCATGTTCTTCTTGCGGGGACATGACCATCACGGAGTGCGACTCTATGTCAAACATGGCAGAGTCCCTCTGCCTGCCGTGATCCGGCGTGCACACTGGATCCGGTGGAGTCAGAGGTGATTGAGGATTACGGTGAGGGCTTCCCCAAGTGGAGCTCCTCACCCCTCAAGCACTCCGCAGCCGGTGGAGCTGCCGAAGGAGCGCGCTGGCCACGCGTTTCCTTCGGTGCCCCCTCTGACGACCAGATGTCGATCACTGCATCGGAGGGCGGGCCCTCTCTCTCCGGGGATGATGACCCGGCTGCGCTGCCCCCTTCGGGTGTGGTAGCGTTGTCCGTGCCAGACCCAGAGATGACGGCTATGCTTTCCCGGGCCGCCGAGAATGTCGGGCTCGTGTGGAATCCTAAAAAGCCACCGTGTCCCGATCCTTCGAGGCTGGGCGAGTGGTTCCTCGGTGGGGGTGGCGCTGGTTCTCAGCGCCCCCCTCCGATGCCATTCTTTCCGGAAGTGCATGAGGAGCTGACAAGATCGTGGAGGGCACCTTTCACTGCCCGAAACACATCTTGTAGTTCTTCCGCTCTCACCACCCTCGATGGTGGAGCCGCTTTGGGGTATGCGGGCATCCCCTCGGTGGAACGGTCTGTGGCCATGCAACTGTGTCCAACAGCCGCTTCCACCCTGCGGGGTGATCCGTGTCTCCCCTCACGGGCCTCTAAGTATTCGTCAGGTCTAACTGGCAGTGCTTATAGAGCCTGTGGGGAGGCGGCTTCCGCCCTCCACGCTATGGCGTTGCTGCAGGTCCACCAGGCCAAAGCACTGAAAGACCTGCACGAGGGTGGTCACGACCTGGCGGTTCTACATGAGCTGCGTGCTGCGACGGACCTCGCGCTACGAGCGACGAAGGTGACCGCACAGTCTCTGGGTCGTGCGACGTCCAGGAGCGCCATCTCTGGCTGTGTCTCGCTGACATGAAGGAGCAGGAGAAGGTACAGTTCCTGAATGCTCCCGTGTCACAGACCGGCCCTTTCGGCGACGCTGTCGAGAGCTTTGCCCAGCAGTTCTCGGCAGCCCAGAAGCAGACTGAGGCAAACACATCATGCGCCGGAGGAAACCTGCTGCTTCCACTCCGGCTGCAGCCACTCAGCCTGCTCGTCGCCGTGGGTGCCCCCCTGCGGCCGCCCCCGCTCCCGCGCAGCCGCAGCAGCCTTTCACCAGGCAGCGTCGTGGAGCCGGTCGCAGGCAGGACGCCCAGCCCGTCCACGCCCCCGCCAAACCTGGCGGCAAGCGCAAGTGCAAGAGGCCCTGGGACGGTCGACCCGGAGATGGAGGAGACTGCTCATCGGGAGATGGTGACTGCACCACTCCCTCCCCCGGAGGAGGGCCGGGTGGAGTATCTTTTGTTCATTTTGTTCCGCCTCTGGCCCAGCAGCCAGCGGTACCCAAAACATCAGTAAAGAGCGGTCTCCTCAATCTCCGGGTCTCAAGAGGAGGAGAGTGGTGATCCGTGCATCACGGGATCGCTTCCCTCCTCCTCTCTCGCCAGCAGGCAGCGGGTGGTTGCCCAAGAGCACCCCTCCTGCCCATTCGTGGAACCAGGTAAGGGCAGTAGCACTCCAGTCCCCGCTTCAAGTCGTCAAACGCCGGGCTGTCACAAGCCTCAAGCCGGGTTCCTGTGTCTCCTCCCACGTGAGGAGAAATCAGGTGAGTGCTACACTACACACCCAGACCCCGCCCCCTGCCGTCACAGGCCAGGCCGTCACAGGCCCTGGGGCCGGTCCCTGTGTTCCACCTCGCTGCCCCACCGCGGGCATGTCGGTGGGCCCGTTGGCCCCGCTGGTGCGGTCTCTCGGAGCCTGGTTAGCGCTCCCCAGCCCGTCCCGGTGGCTCCTGCGGACCATCAGACTCGGCTATGCGATTCAGTTCGCCCGGCGTCCCCCCCAAGTTCAGGGGCATCCGGTTCACTTCAGTCAAAGCCGTCGATGCCCCTGTCTTGCTCGCAGAGATTGCAGTCCTACTGGCGAAGGATGCAATAGAGCCGGTCCCTCCAGCCGATATGAGGTCGGGGTTTTACAGCCCTTACTTCATTGTGCCCAAGAAAAGCGGTGGGTTACGACCGATCTTGGATCTGCGAGTTTTGAACCGTGCACTTCACAAGAGGCCGTTCAAGATGTTGACGCAGAAACGCATTTTTGGATGCGTCCGTCCCCTAGATTGGTTTGCAGCAATCGACCTGAAGGACGCGTACTTTCATGTTTCGATTCTCCCGTGACACAGGCCATTCCTGCGATTCGCGTTCGACGGTCGGGCATATCAGTACAAGGTCCTGCCCTTCGGGCTGTCCCTTTTCGCCTCGTGTCTTCACCAAAGTCGCAGAGGCGGCCCCTTGTTCCCTTGAGAGAACGGGGTGTGCGCATTCTCAACTACCTCTACGACTGGCTCATACTTGCACAGTCTCGAGAGCTGTTGTGCGCACACAGGGACCTGGTGCTCAGGCACCTCAGCCAGTTGGGCCTTCGGGTCAATTGGGAAAAGAGCAACTCGTGCCAGTGCAGAGGATCTCTTTTCTCGGCATGGAGTTGGATTCGGTCAACCAGACAGCACGCCTCACCCAGGAACGTGCTCAGTCGGTGCTGAACTGCCTCAAGACTTTATCAGGCAGGACAGCGGTCCCACTGAAACTCTTTCAGAGGCTCCTGGGGCATATGGCTGCAGCTGCGGCCATAGTTCCGCTCGGTCTGCTCCATATGAGACCGCTTCAGCACTGGCTCCATGGTCGAATCCCGAGGTGGGCGTGGAAACGCGGTACTCACCGGGTTCAGATTACACCGGCCTGCCGCAAGACCTTCAGCCCGTGGTCAGATCCTTCGTTCCTTCGGGCAGGAGTGCCCCTGGAGCAGGTATCCAGGCATGCTGTGGTATTCACGGATGCCTCGACCACCGGCTGGGGTGCCACGTACAACGGGCACGCAGTATCAGGGGTTTGGACGGGCCCCCTTCTGCGTTGGCATATCAATTGCCTCGAGTTGCTGGCAGTACGCCTTGCCCTGTGCCGCCTCAGAGGGCGCCTTCGGGGCAGGGACGTTCTGGTCCGTACGGACAACACTGCGACCGTTGCCTATATCAACCGGCAAGGCGGTTTGCGCTCCCGTCGCATGTCGCAACTCGCCCGCCACCTCCTCCTCTGGAGTCAGAAGCATCTGAGGTCCCTTCGTGCCATCCACATCCCAGGAGTGTTCAATCAGGCGGCCGACGAGCTGTCTCGAGCGGCACTTCCTGGGGAGTGGAGACTCCATCCCCAGGCGGTCCAGCTGATTTGGAGTCGGTTCGGAGTTGCTCAGGTAGACCTGTTTGCATCTCCAGAAACCACCCACTGCCAGTGGTTCTACTCCCTGTCCGAGGCAACGCTCGGCACGGATGCACTGGCACACAGCTGGCCCCAGGGCTTGCGCAAGTATGCGTTTCCCCCAGTGAGCCTGCTAGCACAGACATTGTGCAAGATCAGGGAGGACGAGGAGCAGGTCCTGTTAGTGGCTCCATATTGGCCCAACAGGACCTGGTTCCCGGAACTCATGCTCCTCGCGACAGCCCCTCCCTGGCCGATTCCTCTGAGGAAGGATCTGCTTTCTCAGAGACGGGGCACCCTCTGGCACCCGCGTCCAGACTTGTGGAAACTTCATGTGTGGTCCCTGGACGGGACGCGGAGGTTCTAGGTGACCTGCCCCAGGAGGTAGCGCTCACTATCGCTTCAGCACGAGCACCGTCCACAAGACGGGCCTATGCGCTGAAGTGGAACCTGTTCGTCGAATGGTGTTCCTCTTACCAGGAGGACCCCCGGAGATGTTCGATCTGAGCCGTGCTTTCCTTTTTGCAACAAGGGTTGGAGCGTAGGCTGCTCCCCTCCACCCTTAAGGTATATGTTGCTGCTATTTCTGCCCACCACGACCCCATAGAGGGGAGGTCGGTGGGGAAGCACGATCTGGTCGTCAGGTTTCTTAGGGGGGCCAGGAGGTTAAATCCTCCGAGGCCTCCCTCCCTTCCCTCTTGGGATTTGGCTTGGTGCTAAGAGCCCTACAAACTGCCCCCTTTGAGCCGTTGCAGTCAGTCGAGTTGAAGTTTCTTTCTATGAAAACCCTACTCCTGACTGCATTGGCCTCAATCAAGAGGGTGGGGGACCTGCAGGCATTTTCGGTCGACGAGTCGTGCCTTGAGTTTGGGCCGGCTGACTCCAGTGCAACACTGAGGCCCCGGCCCGGCTATGTGCCCAAGGTTCCTACCACGCCCTTCAGGGACCAGGTAGTGAGCCTGCAAGCGCTGCCCCTGGAGGAGGCAGACCCAGCCCTAGCTTTGCTCTGTCCTGTACGCGCACTGCGTCAGTACGTGGATAGAACTCAGAGCTTCAGGACCTCAGAACAGCTCTTTGTCTGTTACGGAGGACAGCAGAAGGGGAAGGCTGTCTCCAAGCAGAGGATGGCCCACTGGATAGTGGATGCCATCACCTTGGCCTACGAAGCACAAGGTGTGCCCTGCCCACTCAGGTTGCGTGCTCACTCCACTAGGGGTGTCGCATCGTCCTGGGCGCTGGCTCGTGGTGCCTCGCTAGCAGACATCTGTAGAGCTGCGGGTTGGGCGACTCCCAACACGTTCGCTAGGTTTTATAGCCTACGTGTCGAACCGGTTTCCTCCTGTGTTCTCACCTCAAACGGGTAGTGGCACTGAGAGGGCCGGCTCAGAGTCGGCTTGCGGCGTCCTTACGCCTAATTCTCCAGAGAGTTCCTTAACCAGGCAAACCCTGTTGAGTCCTCCAGCACTCCGGCGTCCAGACGCGGCGGAGCGTCCGGCGCCAGGCCTTCAGCCAATGAATTCTTGAAATCTGGTGCGAGGCTAGTGCCCATATGAGAGACCCTGTCGGGATCCCATATGTGTATTCCACGGTATTCTTATTAGAGCCATGTTTCCCCTGGCGGACCACGTTCTGCCATCTCTAAAGATGCAGCCTGAGCCATCTCAGAGACTTCCATGTGCAATAGGGCCCTTCGGGGTTACTTCACATGTTTGAATGTCACTTAACCCCCTCTGGGAGGAGGTGACTCCGCAGTGTGCCTCTTCCAAGTGGAAGGGCACGCTTCCCAGTGTTATCCTAGTCCTACTGTTTGGGTTGCTCAAGGAACACCAGTAGTTGACCTTCTCTGTGTAGAGCCCGGTCCTATCGTCTGCCTTATAGGAAGGGTCAGGAGCCCTACACAGGGCACTGGAAGGGGCAGCTCCTGTGGCGCTTTGGTAGGGATCCCAATTTCGTCGGTCATCCGACGTGACTCGGAGTGACCGACTGAAAGGGGAACGTCTCGGTTACGTATGTAACCCTCGTTCCCTGAAGGAGGGAACGGAGACGTCACGTCCCGTCGCCACAGTCGCTGTACCACCGCTGAGCTGCCGGGTCGCCGGCTCGGCTCCTCAGCGAAAACATAATTGATGCGGTGCATCAGCTGCCTCTTATGCTCACGCTGTGATCAGCGGCAGCTGGATGCAATAATCGCATGCCAATGTCCATTGGCTCGTTTAGTTACACTCGAAGTGGATTGGTCTCTCTGGCGAGATCCCAATTTCGTCGGTCATCCGACGTGACGTCTCCGTTCCCTCCTTCAGGGAACGAGGGTTACATACGTAACCGAGACGTTACTGGCTTGTCTCACAGATGGTGGAGTAATAACTTCTGCCATTGATTATTTTAGTTCATTTGCATAAAACAAAGCATTTCATTTAAAAAAAAAATAATAATTATGCAGTATGTAAAGTGTATGTAAAGTGTGCATTTTACTCCCGTATTAATGCAGTTCATTCAGTTAGCAGTTAACAATTCTGTCATGCTGTAACAAACATGACATCTAAGGGCTACTTAACTATTATAGTTTTGCTTTATTTGATGATTAGTGTGTGTGTGTGTGTGTGTGTGTGTATGTATATATATATATATATATATATATATATATACACACAGTATATATAAACACATACACACAGATCTGGGTATTTTACAAATTGTAGTCCGTTACTGATTACATGAAAACTGTAGTAACGAAATCTAGGTTATTCAGTTTAGGTAATGTATTTTGACTACTTTTTAGATTAGTTTTGGGTTACTTTACCAAACTTGTTTCAAATTTACTATTAAACATACCATATTGATATAAAAAGCAGTGAGAAAGAAAATATATTCCTTGAAATATTTCTTTGTCTTTGTGAATATAAGCAAAGCTGAGTGGTATGACTGTCACGGATTACACGGAGACCAGGAACGGGGAGACGTAGAATAAATCAAACAAAGTCTTTACTTGAAATCAAACCAGGTACGTACAACACAGGCTGGAAACATCCACAAGACAGACAGAGGTGAGGATTAATACTCGACAGGAAACACAGGGCAGGACACACTATAAATACACAACATAACTAGATTATTAAACACACACAGCTGGACAATAATTAACTAATAAACACAGGAACAGGAAACTAACCAAATATGGGCATACAAGAGGAAGGGGAATACAAGACACACAAGACACACAAGACAATCCTGACAATGACACAGTAGCATTTTTAGAAAGAAAAATTTAAAAGAGGAAAAAAGAAGAATTAGGGAGAATTAATAAATTATGAATCATTTACTGCCATTTTGTGAATAATATGTGATCATGTAATCCATAAAAAGTAACTGTAATCTGATTATGAGCATTTTAAAATGTAATATACTAATAATATATTAATATAATTACAAGTACTTCATTTTTGGAATCTATGGAATCTATATACAGAGAGAGAGAGAGAGAGAGAGAGAGAGAGCGAGAGAGAGAACGAGAGAGAGAGCGAGAGAGATAATGTACTGTATGTTAGCTTGCAGTCAAGAGCATGATCTATATCATGCTAAGAAGACACTATTTTCCACAGGTCAGGAGCTGTAGTTTCAGCCACACAAGTTTGCGATGCTGTTTGCAAATGTTCTTTGGAATTATGGTTTCTTGAAATGCCAAACACTGAACTATGTTGGTATTGGTAATGACGTAACCTGCGGATATAGTTGGCTAACAATGTTTTTGGGAAACACATCGCTGGTTTCTGAAACATTTGTTTAGTTTGGCTGGATGTTAGTCTGCGAACATCTCTCTCCCATCATGAAAAACTCTCCTCCTTTTCCGCTTGAGCTTTGTCCTCATAAACACTGGACAATCAAAGGGAGAGGAAATAATTTTCCAGCCCTCTGTCTTGACTTGGCTCATTAGCGGTACTGAACGGAAACAGCACAATGTGTATCACAGCTCTGACACGGCTCTGTTTCTCAGTTACTATTTCTGCAGCACACGTCTACATGCCCTTTGTGTCTTGAGTCACATTTCCACAGTAAATGACTGACCTAGAACATTTTACTGTGGGCAGAGGAGCAAAACACGAGAGCACTCACAATCACCTCTTTTTTCTCCTCTGTTACATCACTTGACACAAGTTCTTTGATTTCAATGTGCAGCATTCAAAACCGACATAGATACACAGAATACTCTTTGTAGTGGAGTCTGGTATTGCTGATCCGGTGTGTTTGTGAAATCTGATGCAATCCTTTTAGGTTGACGAATGCGTCTTGCAGTATTCATGAAGTACAGTACTGTAGGGTCTTTCTGGTATTTTAATGCATTTGGTTGTTTACCTTGAATAGTTGTCTCTAGATTCTTCGATTACTTACAACTGCACAGCAAATTAAACCCCAGACGACATGCTGGGCTACCGTATCGATTTGCTTACTCAGCCTCCGTTTGGGGGGCGAAATGAACAGCGAAGCCTGGAGGAAAAAATGAAGTATTAAAAAGTAATACCTTGAAATAGAATTATCCTTGTGGAATATAATGGATTTTGATCGAATTCTGTGTGTTGTCTGCCACACATGAAATCACTGGTGACTCCTGACCTCTGATCTGTTGAGGTGAGGAGTGCTGTCTTATGAAATGAGACATGTAATTTTACACATAATCCTGTATTACAAAACAATCCCATCGAAATGAACAGTGCTTCTTGCTGTATTGAGTAACAGGGCCATGCAGAAGGTCAGCTATTGTCATTGCATGTTAGGGTAAATATCAAGTGTCTGTGCTACATGGCATTAATGGCAAAATATTTAGAAAGCGTTACCAAAGCGGTCGCCATAGGCTGCTTGTGGGTCAGCATTCAACCATGGTGTTTAATCGTGCCTCACGGCAATATGAGTCAGTCACCCACACCAGTGCTAATGTATGAACTGCTTATTAGAATTCAGTTGAATCCAAACTAAAATATAGTGGATGCCTAGGCTGCATTTTTTACTCCAATTAATATTTTTCAAGGTCGTTTTTTTTTTTTTTTTTTTTTTAAGGATTTCTGTATATACTGTATACACATACTTTAAAGTCATTATTTAGAAAGAAAAAAAAAAAATAATATATAAATACACAGTATATACAGTCACATGGCATTAATTAATTGTGAATCAGAAAAAAATTAAACTCAAAACATATGATAACAATTTAGTTTAAACATTTTATATTTTTTTTCTAATATAGTGTTTTGTACCTGAAACCACACATTACCACACATTCTTTACTCAAACACTTTATTTACAAGTCAATACTGGTCTCATTAACTTATTTTTATTCTATTTTTTATCTGTGTTTATTGTAGTTATTGTCTATTCTTATATTTTTATTTCATAAATACAATTTTCAAAAAATTATTTTATAATTTTATAAATTAAACATAAGAATAAACTTACATTTTTAACCCTTTAGTTATAAGTCGTTAATGGTCTCAATAACTTATTTTTATTATGTTTATTTATCTATGATTATTGTATTTTTTGTCTATTCTATCATATTTTATAAATAAAACAAATATTTTATGTAAATAATTTTTATATAAATACAATAAAAAGTACATTTATAAATAAAACATAAGAATAAACTTATATTTTTAACATATATGCAAAATTCAAAACTGAAAAAAAGGATCTCCCTATCAGTTCAAGGTGATTTGAACACAGGAAGAGGAATTTACAATTACAAAGAACGGAATTTAACACAGGTAAAACATTCTTTTAATTTGTTAAATATGACACAAACTAATTACATAACACAAATCTATTGTTCTATCATATTTCTGTTTAAGGCCTATAAACATTAAAATTTCAAATATACCATTTTTTCTAAACAATTAAATTTAAATTCCATGCAAATTCAAGAACTGAATTATTTTTTAAAAGACAATTTAATTCCGAATGGCACAGAACCTTTTTATTATTAAAAAAGTGAGAATTTCTCATCCTTAAAAACCTACAGCTGATATGTATTCATTTTTGTTCATGAGCAATGGTTTAAAATAATATTTAGCTCATATAACCAATGGCTTTAATAAGGTATTTGATATAAATCCGACGTAGTATTGTAGTATTAATCTATTTTCTTAAGATGAAACTTTAATTTCACAATGTCTGATTTGAATTAATTCACAGCCCATATGCTGCATTGCTTAGCATTCAACACACACAGAGCCATATTTTTCTTCATATCAGTGCTGACCACATTGTAGAACAGCCGCTGACTTTCCCAAGGGACGTGTCTATCTGAGGATAACAACTTCATGTAAATGCAGTTATGTCAAAATAGAGGTCAATATGTAACATGAGAATGATTTACAACTCAATGTCATTAGAGGGAATAGTCATCTGAAATTCTCAAGGCTATAGCTCTTGGAAAAGCTCACAGTCTATGCTAACTGCTACTGCGAGATGAAGAAGAGGAGGTTTTTCCCTTCTTGATTTACAGTACGTTTCGGTTAGCAAAAATCTGAGGACAAACAGTGTGATGACCATCATCATTTTGTTTTTGCCTTAGGGTGTTTCTAAAATAATTTGGCTTCTACATGCTGGATAATTATTGGTAATAGTAGTTTTCTCTTCAGGTTCATAATGTTTTGCACTGGAATACTGTGGTCCCAAGTCCCAGTTCTTTAATTATAACCTATGTAGTTCCATGGGTTGTTAACCTTCGACAGGGCAAGCATCACTGCCGCATCGTGTGCATGACTGAAAATGAATACTTCACTATTATTGTCTCCCACAGTCCATAGTCTGCTTTCCAATAGACACAAAAGGGATTTCTTACATTCATTTATCTTTATTCTTTTCACATGCAGCAGTTGAGACATCTGGAATCTGATGTGATTGTATCACACAATCATCGCAGGACACGGCCATTCATTTCAGCGGTGAATGGTCCTTGGAGGCGACTAGGAATGAAATGAAAAGCCACGCTGAGCCCGAAACCCAAATACATCTGTTACTTGATTACTTTAGATTCAGAAGATGCTTTTTATTAACATCAACATACTGTAGAGTGATTGAGAGACTGGCCCCCTGGAGCAGGCTGAGGGCCACAATGTTTTTTGCCCTGTGCACAGTTTTTTTTATTTTTTTTCACTGAATTCGACTGTCAGTGATCGCCCAGCATTTTCATGTATGGAAAACAGCAGAACTGTTTGTATTTCATGAAAAAAACAACAACAAAAATAAACAACCCTTTATATGCAATTATCGGACACTTTATTTTAGGCACACCTGTTTGCTTGTTAATGCAAATATCTAATCAGCCAGCAACTCAATGCATTTAGGCATATAAACATGGTCAAGATGATCTGAATGGGGAAGAAAGGTGATTTAATGACTTTTAATGTGGCATGGCTGTTGGTGCCAGACAGGCTGGTCTGAGTATTTTAGAAACTGCTGATATACAGACATTTTCACACACAACCATCTCTTGGGTTTACAGAGAATGGTCCGAAAAAGAGATAATAGTCAGTGAGCGGCAGTTCTGTGGGCGAAAATGCTTTGTTGATGCCAGAGGTCAGAGGAGAATGGCCAGATTGGTTTGAGCTGATAGAAACTCAACAGTAACTGAAACTCATTACTACCCAGGGCTGCAGAAGAGCATCTCTGAAGGCACAGCACATCAAACCTTGAAGCAGATGAGCCTACAGCAGCAGAAGAGCACACCAGGTGCCATGAAGAACATGAAACCGAGGCTACAATTCACACAGGCTAGCCAAAATTGAACAATAGAGGATTGGAAAAAAGGTCACCTGAACTGATGAGTCTCGATTTCTGCTGCAACATTAGGATGGTAGAGTTAGAATTTGGCATAAACAACATAAAAACATGGATCCTTCCTACCTTCTGTCAGTAGTTCAGGCTGGTGGTGTAATGGTGTGCGGAATATTTTCTTAACACAATTCAGGCAGCGAAAGAAATTTTCAAAGCTAAGAATTAGTGTCGTAAAATTTTAGACTTATTTACAGAGCCCCACACATGACATGGACAAAAATTTATTTATCGTGGCCACAAATTAAGAATTTTTTACCTCATTTAAGAAAATATTGACCATGTTGTACTAATTTGTTCCCTCATTTAACTTGAAACAAAATGAGGTAACAAAATAGTACAACGTGGCCATGAGTTACTAAACCGAAGGAACAAATTAATGACTTCTAGGCATGAATTCTTAATTTGTAGTCACGGTATATATTTTTTCCTGCATGTCATGTTTGGGGCTCCGTACTGTTTCCCATAGGTACCCATCTGTAAAAACTCCACCTAGTCTATGTAATATATTATAGCTTAAAAACTGATATTTAGTAAAATGACAATTAATTTGTTTTCCAGCATGTTTTAGTGTACAATACAAATGCATGTGTTTTTACCTAGAAATGTGGTTTTAGGGTTTGAATCGCAAAATTGACACCTGTATTTACTGTAGCACTGATCGCATCACTGACGGATGTTATTGCCAGGTGTAAAATGGACTTTGTGTTAGCAATCCAGATGCCTAATCATTAAGCCACCACATGCCATTTGTATTTCAATGGGTTTCCGAGCAAACCCCCTCTAGCAAATTGACATGTGCAGCTTTGATTTCCCTCCATTTGTTTGAGGCGTTGTTATAAATGAGAGCTGTTTATCTGTGCTTTCATTTATTTATCATGGGTGGGATGGTTTGAAATACATGGCAGAGGATCCATTGAGTCCCATTTGATAATGGACTAAGTAGGATTTTTCACTGCTAATGCATTTTTAATGGAAGCAAATTTAAGAATGGGTGGAGAGGTTAGCTAGCACAGCCTAGCCTGAACCTTTCAAAACTATGGAACAAACACAGTAATGGAGAATCAGCGGTGCTAAATGACAGAAGAGAGTTTGCATAAATGTATGCAAATCATTTTTGCTGTTGTTCAGGTACTTTAGGCTATACGTCCAGTAGAATAATAATCATTGCGTGTGAAAGAAAGAATTCACAGATGTTGTTTTATCACAGATATTACAAATGATGGAACACAAATTTTATTTATTTATTTATTTACATTGGTTTAGGGGATTTTTCTCATTATTAGTTAATGGTTGTTCAGGAATATAATGCTGTCCGAATTTGTTTGTGAATTCAATCCTATTTCTATTTTTATCCTGTGATGTCTGCAATAATTCTGCAAATGCACCATCTTCCTATGCCATTTTAAGGTCAGCATTTATTTATATTCCTCATGCATGTTACTGCTCTTGCAGTGAATTATTTCAGCCAATCACATTCATTCCAGTGTGCAACACTCACATTTAACAATCCAATCAACAGTTAGAAAATAAAATCAAGTCCCATCCTACTTTTCTCCTTTTCAAGAGCCATTTCACTCAGAAATATATCTTAATAGAATTGTAACTTTCATTTCATGCCAGTGTTAATGAGGGTGAACATTTCCGCCACCTACTGGGCTGGAGAATGCCATGTTTTGTTTTGTTTTTTGTTTTTTTGTACAAAAAGTACAAAAAAAAAAAATGATGTTGGATTTACTATTCACCCAGACTATTTTCACCCATAAATTTCTAGTAAATTTCACAAATAATTACAAAGTAATGGCAAGGAACACACTGAATTATTAATATGAAATCTTGAAGTGGAAATACTAAAATAGTATTTTCTTGTAAAATGTACTGCAATAATCTTTTTTTTTTTTTTTGGAAAGAATTGGAAAGGGTTTAGCAAGCCACATGGACTTCTTTTCTGATGCTTTTGGGTGTTAAATTAACCATTTAATTGAGACACAATGCACTGCCACAGTACTGAATTCACCAAACCGAATTTCCAAATAAGAATTTTGGAAACAATTTAACTTCAAACATTTCTCAGAGCTTTTGGACTCTGGTCGTGTTAGTCAAGAGTATCAAGGCTTGCATGGCTACCTTTCAATGAAGCATCTTCAGGACCTGTATTTAGGCACTCACCAAATCAATTAATGCACTTTCACCGAATGACTGAATCACCCACAGCGCTGGAAGAAAGAACATACAAAGGCTTGAAAAACAGCCCAGCATCACCGAAAATCCAGCTAGTCTTATTCAGAAACTCACGGATCTTTTCTCAGCAGGTGGGTTTCTTTGAGTAGTAGATACGAGGGGACTGGTCCTAAAACCATGCTGTGCTGGGAACAGTTTAGTCTCTGCTGGATTTAGATTACAGAATGTTTGACTATAGTCTTTGCCAGCAAGACCGCTACAGAGTTGTGGAAACACACCTAATAATAAGATTACTGTGCAAAAGAACCCGCAAGTACAGTTTTATAATTACAGCCAAGGTAAAAAGTTTCTTATCACATCCTCCATGACGTTATAAAAGCTGTCAGTTCATTTAATTGCAGGCATGTTCTCACTTGTCAAAGCCTGCAGATTTGAAGGACACGTCAAAACGTTATATTAATGAGTGATTTGTTCCCCAAGGCATTTGCTGCATTAGAGAAATCAAGAAATGCTATGAAACTTTAAGTGGTATCAGCAAATTAGTATGTTTAATAAGCTTAAAGGAATAGTTCACTCCAAAATAAAAATTCCTCATTTCAAGCTCAGATGGCTATCTTCTCTGAAGAATGTACTCATGCTCTTTTCCATGCATTTATCACGAATGGGGACTCAGTAGTGTAAGAAGCATAAAAGCAGAAAGCAGTATCAAAGTATCATAAAAGTATAGTATGACAAATGTAGTCTGTCTGACTTGTGATCTACTCTGTATGGCAAGTCATCTGAAGCCATAGCTACACTGTGAAGAACAGACAGAAATTTAAGTTAAGGCCCAGACACATTAAACTGACATCAAAGAACTATGACAACGAAAGCTGACTACGGTGTTGCCTGCATCTGGGCCAAAATATTGCACTTAAACTCTACAAAGTCTATACAGTCAGTGACCAACTAGCAAATGTGTAAGAAAAATATAGCTGCAAGCAGCGATTACCAGGGTTCAGGCACTTTATGGCATTTATGACATAGATGCTTACTGGAAGTTTTTTCTTTTTAACAATCTATATATAATTTTGGTCACACTTTATTTTAAGGTCCAATTCTCACCATTAACAAACCATTAACTACGACTTTTGCCTCAATAAACTCCTAATTGCTTATTAATAGTTTGTAAGGTAGTTGTTAAGTTTAGGTATTGGGTAGGATTAGGGATGTAGAATATGATCATGCAGAATATGTGTTTTATTAGTACTAATAAACAGCCAATATGTTAATAATAGGCATTCTAACAAGCAACTAGTTAATAGTGAGGTAGTATACTAGTATTGGTCCCTATACTAAAGTGTTACCATAATTTTAAGGTTTCACTGTAATCATAATGTGGAATAATTGTAATATCTGATTTCTCAATGCAAATGAAGTGATAAACTTTGGCAAAATGTGATTTTAAATGTTATAACAGTGTTTTTTTTTTAATGTCTAAATATGAATCCAAAAGCAAAAACTGTATAAAGTACTACATTAGTGATTTGAATGAGCCTGCGTCGCATGTGTTGCACGCGCTCAGATGATTTCATAAAGCTATGAGTTTTCATTTAGGAGTAACAGGCTTTTGGGCACACTTGGCCACACCCATTTTCCAAACAACCCTGTTATAGCTTTCCAAATGCAATAGAATTGTACTGCAGTGGTTTTCTTGAGGTTACGCAAAAAGTTTGCAAAAGTAGTTTAAATAATCTTGAATAATTAGCAAATTATACAAAAAATCTTGAATAATAACCTAATTGAGAGCAGTGGTTATTGGGGCAAAGTTGTTCAGAATGAGGAGAGCTAGTGGCCGATTTCTTTCAAATTTCTCACAAGCATTTAGGGAGGTGAGTCAAACAGGCCCACCAAGTTTCGTTCTGATCAGCCTCTGTTAACTCTGTCTAATAGGTGTTCAAATTTTATTGGCATTTTCAAGATACATGAACATGCTCATAGGCACTTTGGACAGACACTGCATGTGAATTTTCAAGTTAATTGGACTAACAGATCCATAGTTATAGCCAAATTATAGGTTTTTTACCTATTACAGAGCCACACAGTGGCCAGACTTCACTATTGTTCTCATGTGACCTCAGATTGAGGTCTTATGTATGCGTATTGAGTTTGGTGTAAATATCTCATACTGTTGAAAAGTTATAACCATTTTAGAAAAAGTAGCCCTCCTCTTTTGAACATTTTGGAGTCCCTTTGCAATGGTGAGGTGAATTTTTCTTTTCTTTCTTTCTTTTTTCTTTTTTTTTTTTTTTGATAATTACTGATATTCACTTTTCTGCATTGGTTTGGTTCTGATACCAAACCACTAGCAAAAGTAGGTTTTTCAAAAAAATCCAAAAAAATGAAAATTTCGCCGAGTGGTGATTGAACCAATCACATGAATTTTGTTTGTCTCAACCCAAGGATTCCAATGATATAAGACACTTGAGTCTGAGATAAGCGCTTTAGGAGTTATTAGTGATTTCGTACTTATGATTGCTGTAGTGCCGTCAGGCTGATCAGGGTGAGCCTTGGTGACGTTGTAGATGGGGTGGGTACTACCATCCCTCAAAGTTTCAGGTCTCTATGCCTTATAGTTTGGTCTGCCCGATCACTTTTAGGTCAGAATGCTATTCTTTGAAAATCTTAACAATTACAATAGGGTTTCAGCGTTTCAGCGCTTGAACTCCTAAAAACTCTCCATACCAGCAAGTGGCAGTAGTCTATATTTGTTATTAAAAAAAAGAAAACTGGAAAAGCTAGGACTACAGATACTACTTTCTCACAGATAAGATGAAGATGTAAAATGAGAATAGCTTTCTGTATGTACCCTCTTGACTTTTTCATTTGTTTGCTTTCATCACTTCTGTTTGTCTTTTTCTAGTTGGCTAAGCTGAACAGCCAGAGTAAAAACATATGGCTTCGCTGCCAGTTCAACAGGCTCAACTGACCTATCGGTAAGCCCCCTCCCCTCGAACACAGACTTGCCAATGGCAGTCGAGTATCAGTTGCACGTGGAGCGGAACTCTGACATTTTTAGGTTCCAGCGCCATAGAGAAACATTGGAAGATCCGAAGCTCGCATCGGTTTTATGGGGTTTATGCTTCAAAAATGGAAAAACGATGTGCCTGGGGTACTTGTAACACTGATTCCAGGTATCCTGAGAGGATGGGCAATATAATTTATTATTTCCTGAATCCAAACAAAACAGAGCAAAATGTCCCTAAGTATTCAACCCCAATACAAATGAAGACAAAAACGTTAATTTTCTGGTTGTCATACACTCATTAAGTTACAATTTTCATCTGCTCAAGCAGAACGTTAATGTTATCTTGTGCTTTAGCAAGGTATCTCTGGCTAAAACTAGCTAACGTTAAAGTTAATGAGTCCATGCTAATGTACAAACCTAAATAGTGGAATGTTCTTGCGTCTTGTACAGTGTAGGTCAAAAACACATAAACGAAGGTCTACATTTCAGTGCCTCTCCATATTAAACTGGTTAAATGTGCATTAATTTAATCGTACCCTGCAATACATGAACAGTGTTGATCCTGCATGTTGTCATCCGCGATTGTGTTGACCGACCGTAATATGAGACTTCTCCCGCTTGCATTGTGATCTGTAAACCCTCGCTTCGAGTTACCCACCGTATTTATTTTTAAATATTTTATAAATCCCTCCATGGAATATTTAATTCCCATTTGGTGGCCTTCTGTGTCCAAAATTGTGCAAAAACATCGTGGGACAAGGTTTTCACACTGCAGCAGTAATTGAAAGACAGTGAGCAACTCCGTTTGTTTGTCCGAGGGAGCAACAGTAACTAAGGGGGGCGGGGCTTACCGATAGGTCAATTGTCTGAAAAGCCTCTAATGGGGGTCCATCTTGTGCAGAACACAACGTGAGCCCGCTGGTTCTGTGTGTCATGCAGGCCCGGCTCCAGGATGGCATAACTGGGGGGCATTTTAATCCCATGGGAGAGCGCCCCAACTTATAATGCGCAATGACAAAAGAGACACGGACGCGCCTGCGCACACACATACAAAAGTTCACTAGTTTTTTAAAGTAATTTTTTAAAGATATTTTTAAACATTTCCTACATGGATTAAAAAATAAAATTGCGTTTTTGAGGGACAAAAAAAAAAAGGTAGGCTAAGCTGCGTAAAGGCCAAGTCGCATTATTTTACATTCATGAATAGCCTAATGTTAAATTTTGTTAAATAAAGCTAAATGTTTACTTACATTATAAGTACAGATAAACATTACTAAAAGCTATTTTAGTTGTTCTCACTCCATATAGGACATGGCTAACAAATCCTTTAAATTTAATGGTTGGCTATTCAGAAAACTAATGAAAAATAGTACAAGTACATATCAACCTAAAACGAATTCATTGCTGCTGAATCTGGAACGGTCATTGGGCTCACATAGCCTACCTCTCATATTCGGCACGAATCCACTCAAAAATGTTTCCATATTCATTATGTATTTAAATACTAAACTATTTATTATGATTTGAACTTCACTGCACGTAAATCACCTTTCACATGTGCAGTGTTTGGTGAGTGAACACAGTGGATTGTACTCCGGACTATTTAAATTGATGTTTTTATATGTTTGATGCTTTTTATATGTTTGTTTGGCTTATTTTATTTTAATAACGAACAGGCTGCGTTGTTACAATTAATATGTTGTGTGTGCGCGGGTGAGCGAGGTGTGCGCCTGTTCGATCACTTTAATTTGTTCCTTATGAGAGCACAAACAAAGATAAGAGTAAGACATCATATGAAACTATAAAGGATCTACTTTTATTTGTGTACAGTCACAATAACAAAACATTATGATTTACAAAATAAAGAAAACAAACAGATGTCACTTTCTGCCATATAGGCTATTGATTTCCTTTCCGTGAACTTGTTGCATTAGAAAAATGGACAGAAACTCGGCATATAGAACTTGTCGCAGTTTTTCTTTCGTTTCTGTGAATTATTTAAGTCAAATATATTTTGCGAATAGGACTATTTATTTATTTTATATATGTGATTTAATTCCGTTTTTCTCCGTTCATATAATTGCTTATATTTAGGCCTAAGCTATGTTATTTTAATTCAGCTTTATAACAGAAATGTTTTAATAGTTTTAATTAACTTTAATAACCCTACCCAAATGGCAAAACATCCATAGAGCTGCAGTACATTTTAATTTTTTCAGCTGTTTCAAGCCACAAATATATACAAATATTAATTTAATGCCTGTCTGGGACAAAGTTTCAGCCTGGCTGGGAGTCTCATCCAGGAATAATGAAATGTTGGCTAAATTAAAACAATGTGCCTATCTTTTGTGTGTAAATTGACTTTTTAAAATCAGTTATTTATGAACATGACACAATACGCTATAGCATTAATATAACTTGAAAAGAGTTTGTAACCCTTTTAAAGCACGACATGAAATATGGTGAGTCTGGTAAATCGTGAATTAGCGGTCATCAGAGCTCGTGCCAGACAGTGCAACAAGAGGCCAGATGACAAGATATTTTAATAATGATATACATGATTGACCTATTTCTTACACAAAACTAGCCCATAACTTCAAACTTATATATATATATATATATATATATATATATATATATATATATATATATATATATATATATATATATATGATACAAGTCATATGGATGATATTTTTATGGAGCTGTTGCATGCTTTTTGAAGCTTCAAAGCTCCAGTCCCCATTCACTGTAACTGCATAGTAAAAAGAACAGCAAGTGTATTCTTCAAAATTTCTTATTTTGTGTTCCATAGAAGACAATAGGTCAAATGGGGTTGGAATGACGAATGGTGATTAGGGGTGTTTCCCACTTGGCTCGTTAGGAGAATTTGGAACCTGGCCGTTTTCTCCCTTAGTTCTGTTCATTTAGGAAAATGATCAGTCTGAGATTGCCTAAACAAGGTGATCACAGCCCAAATGAAAAGAAATCTGGAGTGGTTTGGTTGTGGTGAAAAGCACCACAACTCAACTGGCCAACAAACCAAGCTGTATCATTAATGGGAAATGTGTGATGTAAAAAACAGCAGTGTCTAATTCTGTTGGTGATCACATTAGTGTGCAGTTGAAAACCAAAAAGTGCCTCTTGATCCTAAAATATCATCTAATTGCTCTTCTTCAAAACAGGAACATTGCAATAATACTATAATCCCAACAAAGCACTGATTCCCGCTCTAGCTAATAAATATCTCAGCTATATTCTTAAGTGTTTGTGTAAAGTCAGGTACAGATAAAGCCACAATAAGCCCGTGGAACGAACATGTCATGTGATGATGCTCTGACCAATGAGAGGACAGTTTTACTCACATGTGACTTGCATGAACACATTTTGGTACGCTTTGAAATGTTACCCTGTGAAAACATCTTGACTCAATAAGAAAATGTAACAATTTAAAGAAATGGTTCACCCAAAAATGAAAATTTTGTTATCATTTGCTCATCTTCATGTTGCTCCAAACTTATATGAGTTTCCTTCTTCTGTTGAACACAAAAGAAGATTTTATAAAGAATGCTGGTAACAATTTACGTCCATAGTATTTTTTTTTTTTTAATAATATATCAAAGTCAGTGGCTACTGGCAGCTGTTTGGTTACAAACATTCTTCAAAATATCTTCTTTAGTGTTCAACAGCAAATGATCTAGTGGTCTGAAACTATGGAAGGATTTTCCGGACTATTTTCAAATAGAATTGCAAATTGTATTTTCAATTGCGTTTTCCATATGTGGACGCATAAATTGTGACATAATCCAAATGCAATTGCAAATCTTGCATTACCGTTCGCATTTTTGCTTTCACGAACGCACAGTGACTGCCACATTTCAACTGAAAAAGCAAAGTCCATTTGCAACAGTATTTCCCATGTCTTACGAGTTATGATCCTGTCATATTTAAATATCAATATTAATTACCACATTTGCTTTTTCACTCTCTCTGCACCGCGCATATAACCTGTCAAAACTCAAATGGAATCGCAATTCCTTTTGCATTTGAATTTCCGACGTCTACGCTGAAAGCTGTCAATCAATGTAAGGGGGCAGGACTAAACTAGGGGGCGTGTTTGTTTTGGGAGGTGACGTCACTCACAGACGGCCGTGCCGAATGCTTTGATCAATGGAGGTAATCGGTAAAGCCTCCGCTAAAGACAGGTGTCAATCAGTTCGTGCTTGTGTTAACGAACAGACAGTGCAAACTTCTTGGCACAATACATAATTCTGTCTTTTTTTTTTTTTACCCCAAATGCAGTGATTATCCCCTGATAACAGCGGGAGCAACAATGGTACGCACAATAGGTCAAAATTCACTATTACCCAAACGCTTTTCACCTGTCTCAACATCTCTCACTGTTTCTCTCACTCTGATTGATGCAAGTGAGAAAACAGACAGTGCAATTCTACACTTATTACAGTACATTTTATTCCTTTCTTTTAATCTGTAATAGTACAGAAGTTCTAAGCGGCCACATATTATCATTTTTTCTTTCTTGTTTTCTCTGATCATGACTTAATTTAATCTACTGTTGCTATAGTAACAAATGCAACCTTGACAGGGACATTCTAAAAGGCTTAACCTGGCTTATTTAATGTGTTAATTGAGAGTGTTTTTAAAAGACCAAACTCAGCATAAATGATCGACAGATGAGCGTCTGCTCTTCTTGTGGACATTTCAGCAAATGTTGCTTCACTTAGAAATAACGTCTACAATAAATAAAATAAATATATGCTAATCAAACACTGCTGATTTTGTCCAGAGTTAGGCTACGCTAAACATTTTATTTGTGTTATTAACATGTTTAAATGGTCTAAAAACAACGCATTCAACACCGCAAGCACAGGCGGAGCGCTTCAAAAGAATGCAGAGAAGAACTATTCTAAAAAATCTTAAGCTGCTTGGATTCAACTTGCTTTAATTCAATTTACTCACTTCGTTTAAAATAAAATTATATATAATAATATATTATAATAATTTGTTTGTGATTTTTATTAGCCATGTAGGATAGGCTGTGATATCGGGTGCGTTACAAGCTTGGGATGCTGTTATGTGTGTGTGTGTGTGTGTGTGTGTGTGTGTGGTTTCCTACAAAGAAATGTAGAAAATACAAAAGATAAGGCTACAACACTGTATAACATCACTGATCTAATGTTTAAAGTTTATAAGTTAATTAAATGTCACTAATAAACTGCATAAATTATAGCGATCACGAAGAAGGTCTTCTGTCCCAAACGCGTACAGTAGGCTATAGTTGATACAGTATACAACTCCCCATCAGTAGTTATATACTTCCACCTGCTGGCGCAGTTGCGTATCTTAGAGAACAACTTTTGTTCTGTTGAGATCACGAGAAAAAGAAGTCGTGATAACGAGAAAGCAACTTTTATTATGTAGAGATCACGACAAAAATAAAGTCTTTTTGGTGACGCTTTGGTGCCACGGGATGCGTGGTCCATAACGGATTAAAACTGTTGAATAAAATATAAAGTAAGGTGAAAAATGGGTAAATAAATATAGATTGGCACTGTTTTGTTTGCTTATGAATAAAATGTACTGTAATAAGTGTAGAATTGCACTGTCTGTTTTCTCACTTGCATCAATCAGAGTGAGAGAAACAGTGAGAGATGTTGAGACAGGTGAAAAGCGTTTGGGTAATAGTGAATTTTGAACTATTATGCATACCGCTTGTGGCTCTGTTAGCAGGGGATAATCACTGCATTTGGGGTAAAAAAGACAGAATTATGAGAGGTTGCACTGTCTGTTCGTTAACACAAGCACGAACTGATTGGCAGCTGTCTTTAGCGGAGGCTTTACCGATTACCTCCATTGATCAAAGCATTCGGCACGATCGTCTGTGAGTGACGTCACCTCCCAAAACAAACACGCCCCCTAGTTTAGTCCCGCCCCCTCACATTGATTGACAGCTTTCAGTGCAGACATCGGAAATTCAAATGCAAAAGGAACTGCGATTCCATTTGAGTTTTGGCAGGTTATATGCGCGGTGCAGAGAGAGTGAAAAAGCAGACGTGGTAATTAATATTGCTATTTAAATATGTCAGGCTCATAACTCATAAGATATGGGAAATACAGTTGCAAATAGACTTTGCTTTTTCATTTGAAATTTGGCAGTCACTGTGCGTTCGCGAAAGCGAAAATGCAAACGGTAATGCAAGATTTGCAATTGCATTTGGATTATGTCACAATTTATGCTTCCACATATGGAAAACGCAACTGAAAATACAATTTGCAATTCTATTTGAAAATAGTCCGGAAAATTGTTCCATAGAAAACAGCCTAAATGATGGTAGAATACTCATTTCTGAGTGAACCTATTTTTTCTTGAAATTCTGACAGTAATGACACAAGATTATTTTGAAATATTTCAGTGTAATCGTTTTAGCTCTTACTACCCAAGTACTCATGAAAAAAAGATGAAGCAAATCATTTAAACCTCGCACAGCTAATTACCTAGGTGTCATAATGATGCAGAATGACTCGTACATTTCTTGCATTGAGTGAGAGTAACGAAATGGGAAACGCTGGAAAACAAATCATCTTTGGTTCTTTATCATGCAGCCCCATCACTCAGGTGAAGTGATAAAAACCTCACTCTCTCATTCTCTATAAAACTCCCTTCAGTGGGCTGGCCCAGAGCCTGCCGTTAAATCAAGCAAACAGAACTGTGCTTTATCATTGAAAACTATAGAATAGCAGTGTACCAAGATCTGGGAATGAGAATAAATCTGAATCTATGGCGTCCGATATTTTGATAAAAGATTGAGTGAACTGTTTTAATCATTTAAAGTTAAAGCGTGACATTTCTATGTCAGTTGTATCAGCAAAAAAATTATAAATAATATTTTTTAAAAAGCTTTTCTGAACCATATTTCATTGGTCAAAAAACAGACATCATTGGTTGAGCCAGTGTTGAATGCTGTCTCTGTTGTCTCTGCACATTAAGATGCTTTAAGACTCCAATATTACGCACATCAGCTTGGAAACAAATATCTAAATAATAGATTAATGACTATCTGTAATAGATAAATAGAACATACAAGACAAGCTTCTGGCTGATTGAAAAGACTGCTTCTCATTACTGAAAGTCCAAATTCATCTGAATTATTGCAGCAGAAAACTAACAAACATGCAATCATGGTCTATTGTCATAACTTACAATGATAAATGATTAGCAATGAAACCCTTTTGGTTATTATCTTTTGTTCAAGGCCCGTTTCCTGTTGATTACGCATTACTTATTACAAGAGCAGAGAGAGAGAAAGAAAAGTCTGCAAGCTCTCATAAAAACAGCTTTGCCAGAAGCACTGAATAACTTCTGTGTAACTGTCATTTTAGACTGTGAAATAGGGCCCCAGAAAAAAGAAACTTTAAGATGAATCAAGACAGAGCTTTCATTTAAAAGGAAGAGAAAAGCAAGTGGTGTGCTGTCAAATGAATTAGAAAATTTGACAACAAGAACAAAGGTAAAAGCAGTGAGCTTCCCCCAGGGGTCGGCACACATCAGTTCCTCGCTTCGCTCTCTGGTGTTCTAGCGCAGGTGCTCCATAGGCAGACTGCCAGCGGTACTTCAGTCATCTGAGATGCATTAATGATGGCGTTACACTCGAAACACTCTTTTGAATGATTCGGACAGATCTGAATAAAAGATAAAAGATGAAAAAGAGATGGAAAAGCTGGTAAATTTCTTAGCACTCAGAGTGTGGTCGCATTTACCTTTGTATGGTGAAATACAGCAATGAAGTGCAGTCATCTCAAAAGAAATCTGGGCAACCACACTCTTTTGGATGATTCGGACAGATCTGAAAAAGATAATCATAAAAAAGAGATAAAAAGCTGGTGAATTTCTTATCACTCTTAGAGTGCGATCACATTTACCTTTGTGTGGCAAAGTGTGGATTCCGCATCAGATTCAAGTGTGTTCAGCTTCAAATGCTCACAAATTTGCTGCAATCACCCAAAAAACCTGCTTAGTTTGAAAGTGAACTCTGAATATGCGGTGCTTCATGTGTTGCTACAATATTAATAATTTACAATTTACAATGGCCTTTCATTAATGTGACTGCGCCTTTAAAGTAAACTGTCCAACAAATAATCGTTATGCTTATGAGCATTTTGGCATTAGTTGCAAACAATATCATAAATTAGGGCACTTTAACTTTGAGCCAGCCTGCAGATTTACCCATCTGTTTAGACTAGCGGTTTCAAACTTCCAGCTTTAATGTTATCTCATTACAGTCCTCTAAGGGTCTGCTAAATATTAGGCTAATATATGTATATTTAAGCAATATTACAGAAGCAAGAGTGCTGAATTTCTGAATATCAGTATGCAAGGCCTTTGGTAATCACAGGCGTTCTGATATTCAGAAAAACCAACATGATTTTGAATTTGGCGTTGCTTTTATAAAACAAGAAAGTAATATTGAGTAACGTCTCGGTTACGTATGTAACCCTCGTTCCCTGAAGGAGGGAACGGAGACGTCACGTCGGATGACCGACGAAATTGGGATCTCGCCAGAGAGACCAATCCACTTCGAGTGTAACTAAACGAGCCAATGGACATTGGCATGCGATTATTGCATCCAGCTGCCGCTGATCACAGCGTGAGCATAAGAGGCAGCTGATGCACCGCATCAATTATGTTTTCGCTGAGGAGCCGAGCCGGCGACCCGGCAGCTCAGCGGTGGTACAGCGACTGTGGCGACGGGACGTGACGTCTCCGTTCCCTCCTTCAGGGAACGAGGGTTACATACGTAACCGAGACGTTCCCCTTTCAGTCGGTCACTCCGAGTCACGTCGGATGACCGACGAAATTGGGATCCCTACCAAAGCGCCACAGGAGCTGCCCCTTCCAGTGCCCTGTGTAGGGCTCCTGACCCTTCCTATAAGGCAGACGATAGGACCGGGCTCTACACAGAGAAGGTCAACTACTGGTGTTCCTTGAGCAACCCAAACAGTAGGACTAGGATAACACTGGGAAGCGTGCCCCTCCACTTGGAAGAGGCACACTGCGGAGTCACCTCCTCCCAGAGGGGGTTAAGTGACATTCAAACATGTGAAGTAACCCCGGAGGGCCCTATTGCACATGGAAGTCTCTGAGATGGCTCAGGCTGCATCTTTAGAGATGGCAGAACGTGGTCCGCCAGGGGAAACACGGCTCTAATAAGAATACCGTGGAACACACATATGGGATCCCGGCAGGGTCTCTCATATGGGCACTAGCCTCACACCAGATTTCAAGAATTCATTGGCTGAAGGCCTGGCGCCGGACGCCCCGCCGCGTCCGGACGCCGGAGTGCTGGAGGACTCAACAGGGTTTGCCTGGTTAAGGAACTCTCTGGAGAATTAGGCGTAAGGACGCCGCAAGCCGACTCTGAGCCGGCCCTCTCAGTGCCACTACCCGTTTGAGGTGAGAACACAGGAGGAAACCGGTTCGACACGTAGGCTATAAAACCTAGCGAACGTGTTGGGAGTCGCCCAACCCGCAGCTCTACAGATGTCTGCTAGCGAGGCACCACGAGCCAGCGCCCAGGACGATGCGACACCCCTAGTGGAGTGAGCACGCAACCTGAGCGGGCAGGGCACACCTTGTGCTTCGTAGGCCAAGGTGATGGCATCCACTATCCAGTGGGCCATCCTCTGCTTGGAGACAGCCTTCCCCTTCTGCTGTCCTCCGTAACAGACAAGGAGCTGTTCTGAGGTCCTGAAGCTCTGGGTTCTATCCACGTACTGACGCAGTGCGCGTACAGGACAGAGCAAAGCTAGGGCTGGGTCTGCCTCCTCCAGGGGCAGCGCTTGCAGGCTCACTACCTGGTCCCTGAAGGGCGTGGTAGGAACCTTGGGCACATAGCCGGGCCGGGGCCTCAGTGTTGCACTGGAGTCGGCCGGCCCAAACTCAAGGCACGACTCGTCGACCGAAAATGCCTGCAGGTCCCCCACCCTCTTGATTGAGGCCAATGCAGTCAGGAGTAGGGTTTTCATAGAAAGAAACTTCAACTCGACTGACTGCAACGGCTCAAAGGGGGCAGTTTGTAGGGCTCTTAGCACCAAAGCCAAATCCCAAGAGGGAAGGGAGGGAGGCCTCGGAGGATTTAACCTCCTGGCCCCCCTAAGAAACCTGACGACCAGATCGTGCTTCCCCACCGACCTCCCCTCTATGCGGTCGTGGTGGGCAGAAATAGCAGCAACATATACCTTAAGGGTGGAGGGGGACAGCCTACGCTCCAACCCTTGTTGCAAAAAGGAAAGCACGGCTCTGATCGAACATCTCTGGGGGTCCTCCTGGTAAGAGGAACACCATTCGACGAACAGGTTCCACTTCAGCGCATAGGCCTGTCTTGTGGACGGTGCTCGTGCTGAAGCGATAGTGAGCGCTACCTCCTGGGGCAGGTCACTTAGAACCTCCGCGTCCCGTCCAGGGACCACACATGAAGTTTCCACAGGTCTGGACGCGGGTGCCAGAGGGTGCCCCGTCTCTGAGAAAGCAGATCCTTCCTCAGAGGAATCGGCCAGGGAGGGGCTGTCGCGAGGAGCATGAGTTCCGGGAACCAGGTCCTGTTGGGCCAATATGGAGCCACTAACAGGACCTGCTCCTCGTCCTCCCTGATCTTGCACAGCGTCTGTGCTAGCAGGCTCACTGGGGGAAACGCATACTTGCGCAAGCCCTGGGGCCAGCTGTGTGCCAGTGCATCCGTGCCGAGCGTTGCCTCGGACAGGGAGTAGAACCACTGGCAGTGGGTGGTTTCCGGAGATGCAACAGGTCTACCTGAGCAACTCCGAACCGGCTCCAAATCAGCTGGACCGCCTGGGGATGGAGTCTCCACTCCCCAGGAAGTGCCGCTCGAGACAGCTCGTCGGCCGCCTGATGAACACTCCTGGGATGTGGATGGCACGAAGGGACCTCAGATGCTTCTGACTCCAGAGGAGGAGGAGGTGGCGGGCGAGTTGCGACATGCGACGGGAGCGCAAACCGCCTTGCCGGTTGATATACGCAACGGTCGCAGTGTTGTCCGTACGGACCAGAACGTCCCTGCCCCGAAGGCGCTTTCTGAGGCGGCACAGGGCAAGGCGTACTGCCAGCAACTCGAGGCAATTGATATGCCAACGCAAAAGGGGGCCCGTCCAAACCCCTGATACTGCGTGCCCGTTGTACGTGGCACCCCAGCCGGTGGCTGAGGCATCCGTGAATACCACAGCATGCCTGGATACCTGCTCCAGGGGCACTCCTGCCCAAAGGAACGAGGGATCTGACCACGGGCTGAGGGTCTTGCGGCAGGCCGGTGTAATCTGAACCCGGTGAGTACCGCGTTTCCACGCCCACCTCGGGATTCGGCCATGGAGCCAGTGCTGAAGCGGTCTCATATGGAGCAGACCGAGCGGAACTATGGCCGCAGCTGCAGCCATATGCCCCAGGAGCCTCTGAAAGAGTTTCAGTGGGACCGCCGTCCTGCCTGATAAAGTCTTGAGGCAGTTCAGCACCGACTGAGCACGTTCCTGGGTGAGGCGTGCTGTCTAGTTGACCGAATCCAACTCCATGCCGAGAAAAGAGATCCTCTGCGTTGGCACGAGTTTGCTCTTTTCTCAATTGACCCGAAGGCCCAACTGGCTGAGGTGCCTGAGCACCAGGTCCCTGTGTGCGCACAACAGCTCTCGAGACTGTGCAAGTATGAGCCAGTCGTAGAGGTAGTTGAGAATGCGCACACCCCGTTCTCTCAGGGGAACAAGGGCCGCCTCTGTGACTTTGGTGAAGACACGAGGCGAAAAGGGACAGCCCGAAGGGCAGGACCTTGTACTGATATGCCCGACCGTCGAACGCGAATCGCAGGAATGGCCTGTGTCGCGGCAGAATCGAAACATGAAAGTACGCGTCCTTCAGGTCGATTGCTGCAAACCAATCTAGGGGACGGACGCATCCAAAAATGCGTTTCTGCGTCAACATCTTGAACGGCATCTTGTGAAGTGCACGGTTCAAAACTCGCAGATCCAAGATCGGTCGTAACCCACCGCTTTTCTTGGGCACCATGAAGTAAGGGCTGTAAAACCCCGACCTCATATCGGCTGGAGGGACCGGCTGTATTGCATCCTTCGCCAGTAGGACTGCAATCTCCGCGAGCAAGACAGGGGCATCGACGGCTTTGACTGAAGTGAACCGGATGCCCCTGAACTTGGGGGGGAGCCGGGCGAACTGAATCGCATAGCCGAGTCTGATGGTCCGCAGGAGCCACCGGGACGGACTGGGGAGCGCTAACCAGGCTCCGAGAGACCGCACCAGCGGGACCAACGGGGCCACCGACGTGCCCGCGGTGGGGCAGCGAGGTGGAACACAGGGACCGGCCCCAGGGCCTGTGACGGCCTGGCCTGTGACGGCAGGGGGCGGGGTCTGGGTGTGTAGTGTAGCACTCACCTGATTTCTCCTCGCGTGGGAGGAGACACAGGAACCCGGCTTGAGGCTTGTGACAGCCCGGCGTTTGACGACTTGAAGCGGGGACTGGAGTGCTACTGCCCTTACCTGGTTCCACGAATGGGCAGGAGGGGTGCTCTTGGGCAACCACCCGCTGCCTGCTGGCGAGAGAGGAGGAGGGAAGCGATCCCGTGATGCACGGATCACCACTCTCCTCCTCTTGAGACCCAGAGATTGAGGAGACCGCTTTTTACTGATGTTTTGGGTACCGCTGGCTGCTGGGCCAGCGGCGGAACAAAATGAACAAGAGATACTCCACCCGGCCCTCTTCCGGGGGAGGGAGTGGTGCAGTCACCATCTCCTGATGAGCAGTCTCCTCCATCTCTGGGTCGACCGTCCCAGGGCCTCTTGCACTTGTGCTTGCCGCCAGGTTTGGCGGGGGCCTGGACGGGCTGGGCGTCCTGCCTGCGACCGGCTCCACGACGCTGCCTGGTGAAGGCTGCTGCGGCTGCGTGGGAGCGGCCACAGGGGGCGCCCACGGCGACGAGCAGGCTGAGTGGCTGCAGCCGGAGTGGAAGCAGCAGGTTTCCTCCGGCGCATGATGTGTTTGTCTCAGTCTGCTTCTGGGCTGCCGAGAACTGCTGGGCAAAGCTCTCGACAGCGTCGCCGAAAAGGCCGGTCTGTGACACGGGAGCATTCAGGAACTGTACCTTCTCCAGCTCTCTCATGTCAGCAAGACACAGCCAGAGATGGCGCTCCTGGACCACTAACGTGGACATCGCACGACCCAGAGACTGTGCGGTCACCTTCGTCGCTCGTAGCGCGAGGTCCGTCGCAGCACGCAGCTCATGTAGAACCGCCAGGTCGTGACCACCCTCGTGCAGGTCTTTCAGTGCTTTGGCCTGGTGGACCTGCAGCAACGCCATGGCGTGGAGGGCAGAAGCCGCCTCCCCACAGGCTCTATAAGCACCGCCAGTTAGAGCTGACGAATACTTAGAGGCCTGTGAGGGGAGACACGGGTCACCCCACAGGGTGGAAGCGGCTGTTGGACACAGTTGCATGGCCACAGACGCTCCACCGAGGGGACGCCCGCATACCCCAAAGCGGCCCCACCATCGAGGGTGGTGAGAGCGGAGGAACCACAAGATTTGTTTCAGGCAGTGAAAGGTGCCTTCCACGACCTTGTAAGCTCCTCGTGCACTTCCGGAAAGAATGGCACCGGAGGGGGGCGCTGAGAACCAGCGCCACCCCCACCGAGGAACCACTCGTCCAGCCTCGAAGAATCGGGACGCGGTGGATTTCTCTTGGATTCCACACGAGCCCGACATTCTCGGCGGCCCGGGAAAGCATAGCCGTCATCTCTGGGTCTGGCACGGACAACGTTACCACACCCGAAGGGGGCAACGCAGCTGGGTCGTCATCCCCGGAGAGAGAGGGCCCGCCCTCCGATGCAGTGATCGACATCTGGTCGTCAGAGGGGGCACCAAAGGAAACGCGTGGCCAGCGCGCTCCTTTGGTAGCTCCACCGGCTGCGGAGTGCTTGAGGGGTGAGGCGCTCCACTTGGGGAAGCCCTCACCGTAATCCTCAAATCACCTCTGACTCCACCGGATCCAGTGTGCACGCCGGATCGCGGCAGGCAGAGGGACTCCGCCATGTTTGACATAGCGGAGTCGCACTCCGAGATGGTCATGTCCCCGCAAGAAGAACATGAACCATCCACGAAAGCCACCTCAGCGTGCTGAATGCCCAGACACGTGAGGCAGCGATCGTGACCGTCCCAAGGCACCAGGAAACGACCGCACCCAGAAACGCACGGGTGAAAAGACATCTTTAAAAAGACGCGATCACCCGTGTTGCTCTCTTAGAGAAATTGCTCTTTCAGAGAAATGCTCTTTTAGTGCTGAAGCACGCAGGGGAGCTGGCCACCGCACACTCCTAGTGTGGCTGTCAGCAGGAAGACGATCTTTCTCTCCCGGACACCGTGACCACCGCTGCCGCGCCGTAACGCCCGCACTCGCTCGCAGAACACTCTCTTGGAAGGGAGAGCAGTAGCTTCAACCACTACCGCTCGGCTCCGAAGCGAAAGGATAATTGATGCGGTGCATCAGCTGCCTCTTATGCTCACGCTGTGATCAGCGGCAGCTGGATGCAATAATCGCATGCCAATGTCCATTGGCTCGTTTAGTTACACTCGAAGTGGATTGGTCTCTCTGGCGAGATCCCAATTTCGTCGGTCATCCGACGTGACTCGGAGTGACCGACTGAAAGGGGAACTTAGGCCTAGATTTTAGCCCCAAATATGGCAGTTACTTTGTCTATTGTTGCTTAATCAATGCAAGTAATTTTAAACAAAACCACAGCAGAGCCCTTACATGTCTGTAAGCAACAGGCAATAGTGGCATTTCCCTGAATGAATTAGCTTTTTGAGCGAATTAATCGAGTGAATGATTCAGTGACTCATGTACAAAGGCAATCTCTTTTTGTTTCTGAGTGAAACAGGTTTGTGAAGGATTCACCACAAATTTGTACCACTTTATTCACTGATGGTGAGTCAAAGTTGAGAACTCATGTGCAGTTTATTTATCAGACAGTAAACCAGATACAAAATAAGCAAAACTGAAACATGGCAACCTGAACTTGAACTTCACAGGAACTATACACTTAAAGCACACTTCCACTTCAGAACGGAATTCAAGGCTAAGCATATACATATCCAGCATATTTATTTATTAATTTATTTTATTCAATGCCACAAGAAGAGGGTGTATTACATAGACACAGTATTAACAACTTTAGCTGCCAGAAGAAAAGTTACAGATCAGTTTTTATTATTCATTTATTAGTTTATTTTATTCAATGCCACAAGAACAAAGTGTATTACATGGTCACATAATTAACAATATTAGCTGCCAGAAAAAGAAAAAAAAAAAAAAAAGTTAAATATATTTTAGTGTTTTTTAAACATTACATTTTTTTGTTGTTGTTCCAATAGGTTTACGTATAATTTAAATTAATTTATAAAATGGGAGAAATTTGTTTGCAAAGAGCCTGTCACAGCTACGGTGAGATAAACGCACAAAGAAGATGATGAATAATTTCCAATAACACTTTAATAATCCACAGAAGGGTAATTCACAACAGGCAGGCAGGCAGGCAGGCAGGCAGGCAGGCAGGTCACACACGTAGGGAACATTCACATTCAATACCGGACAAAGGAGGAAGAACACACTAGACTATAAGTAGGGGTGCTAATGAGGGACAGGCAGGTGGGTAGGATGAACTAATAACGACACAACGAGAACAGGAACGTAACCAAATATGGGCACATGAGGGAGAAAACTCAACAAAACCGGTCCATGAGGTGTGACAGTACCATGAGGTGTGTCTTTCCAAAACATGCTTAACTGGATGAATCTAATGTTGTATTCTGTAATTTTGTTCATTTTGTTCAAAACCAATTCACAAAATTGGTTTTGCATTTTCCATGCTTTGTTCCAATAAATGTTCCCAGATCTGTCAACACTACACGACCATTGACAGGTTGACATGACAGATTCATAATTTCTGTTCATCATCTACTCCAGCCACTTTATTTTGCCTGTTCATCTGAAATAAAATTATTTTATTTACAAACACCATGTGTGTGAATGGACTGATGCATTTTTAGTCCTGACTCCTTATATAAACAACTGACAGTTACATTTAAACCAAATCAACATTTCTGGTCTCAAAGCAGCTATACCTGCCTGCATGAAAAAAAAAAAAATGCCATTCTCAAGAAATACAATTTCAGGAGTCATTAGTTCACTAAGCATGCTAAGCAATATGGATGAAGAAGAGATAAATTGCTCAAATTTCAGAAGTCTGCCCTTACAAATAACTGTGCCAACTGTATATAGTTAAAATTCATGATTGTACCTGTTTGACTGCACCAATGGAGAACACCGCTTGGTTAGCAACTCCTAGATAATTTGGGACCCCTGGTTGAGAATACATGTCCAAAAATCAGACCTTTGTACGTATGTTGCTACCATTTGAGAGCAACTGGCCGCTTTGCGTATGCTTTGTGAAGTTCACACAGAGAATCTTGAATGCTAGGATATGTGAATGACCGTGAATGCTTATGGAGAGTTCACAAATTTTGAACAATATTGCTTGTTTGTTAAGGGTTTGTAAGTTCCCAGCATGTTTTGCAGCCTAAATAAACAGCTACTCTTAAATAATTATTGTTGCTATTGTTGTTGTTGTTGTTGATTTTGAGTTTCTTGAGTGTTAATGTTCACATCTCATCTTTTCACTTTACATATGTTTTTGTTGATGGACAGCGTTATTGTGGCTCTTATGTTACATGTTGAGGGTCTGAGTGTCTCTAATTATATAAAAATACTTTAAATGAAAGACCTCTTTCTTTATAAGATGTTTTCTCTTTTAGAGGCAAACAATAATCTGAAACTGTGCATGATGCAGACAACAACAAATCAATGTTTCCTGTGTTGCTAATTGAAAAATCACTGAACAAGTTTCTAGCTGGAGATGTTTAGCATTTAGTGAATAAACAAATCCGAGTTGACTACAAAAAATTTGTTTGTGTATATACAGATATACACACAGTGCAGACATTGTGCTCATTATGGGCATCATGCAAGCCCTTCTCTAAAGTTCATTGTGTAATTTGTACTCTGATCATGCCTTTCATAATCACAAAAAAAAAAAAAAAAAAAAAAAAAAATCTATAAAGTGTCCTACAAACCCCTGCAGAATGTGACTGCATTAACTTGAGTAAACAGCAATGTAGTGCTCTTTCATGTAGACACAATGCAGATGGGTTATCATTAAAGAAATATTCTGAGTTCAATATAACATAGGTTCAATCTACAGGATTTGTGGCATAATACAAAAATTAATATTGACTTCTTAAAAAAAAAAAAAAAAAAAAAGCTGGGTTAGAGCGAGGCACTAACAACGAAACTGAATAAAGACTTTTCTTTTTCTTTTTTTTTTTTTTTGAGGATTTAAAAGCAGAAATGTGAATCTTGTAATTGTATAAATATTCTTCTTAAAACTGTGTATTATATGAGCTTCTAGTGGCAAGAAAACATTTTTTTCTGGTCCTGTGAAAGCTTTTTGATTGAGACGTGGTTCACACAATTCTTCAATGGCAGACCATTTTCAGTTAGCTTTTGAAGAAAAAGAGGTTCACTTACTTTGTCAAGCCTGTCCTGTCAATGAACACTCAGTGTCTTCAATAAGATGTTGAAACGTACAAGTGTTTGTTTGTTATTAGTTTAGTCAGATTGTGTTTGTCAAAAATTTTGTTTTAGATGAAGATCAGGCTACATTTTATAATGAAACGATCCATATTTTCAAATGGTTCACAAGTTTAACCTTGCAACTCTGTTACAATGGAAGGTTTAAATGTTGTACAGTATGCAAATATGTTTGAATGATTATTTTACCAGTTGTTTAGAGTATTTACAGCATTCCATTGTCAAGCTGTCAAACATAATACAACAACTTTTTGATTATGTTAGTAGCCCAAGTGATTTTTTTAGACTAAAATAATGTGTATTGTTGTTAATGTCTTGTGGCTATACTGCTGAAACAGTATTTTAAGGTTTTCAAATTGTGCCTATTTTCTTCCATTGTAAGTATCTCAGTGTAAACCATTTATTTATTTATGAAAATAAAGTTCAAATGGAAATTAATTAATACTATGCCACAAATAGTGTTGACTGAACTTAACTTTACTGAACCTGGAATATTCCTTTAACAGCCATCTTAATAGAGTGAATTTAATCAGATTCAATTCAATTCAATTCAAGTTTTTTTGTATAGCGCTTTTCACAATACAAATCGTTGCAAAGCAGCTTTACAGGAAATTAAGTTTCTACAATATATTTATATATTGTAGAAACTGAATATATTTAACTTATGGCGAAATTTGGTAGTTCTGTATGTTGTCTGAGGGTTGGCATCATCTGAGGTCCTCTGAGGGGTTGGCATCATCTCTTCTCAGGTGTTCTGGATCCAGACTGAAGCTTGGGTAAATCCTTGATTGATGTTAATCCCGTGGCAGAAACAGAGATACAGATAGAGACATAATTAGCGTAGCTGCTGTTCCAACCAAGCAAAAATGATTTGTTCAATCCAAGCTAAAGAACAATAATGTGTGTTTGATCAGATATACTGCAGTACAAGATTATGAGATGCATTATGTGAATGCTTGGCTAAAGAGATGTGTCTTTAATCTAGATTTAAACAGAGAGAGTGTGTCTGAACCCTGAACGTTATCAGGAAGGCTATTCCAGAGTTTGGGAGCCAAATGTGAAAAGGCTCTACCTCCTTTAGTTGACTTTGTTATCCTAGGTACTACCAAAAGTCCAGAGTTTTGCGACCTTAGTGAGCGTGATGGATTGTAGCGTGGTAGAAGACTAGTTAGGTACGCAGGAGCTAAACCATTAAGGGCCTTATAGTTAAGTAATAATATTTTGTAACTGATGCGGAACTTAATAGGTAGCCAGTGCAGAGACTATAAAATTGGGGTAATATGATCATATTTTCTTGACCTGGTAAGGACTCTAGCCGCTGCATTTTGGACTACCTGTAGCTTGTTTATTGAAGATGCAGGACAACCAGCTAGCAGTGCATTACAATAGTCCAGTCTAGAGGTCATGAATGCATGAACTAGCTTTTCTGCATTAGAAACAGGTAACATGTTTCGTAGCTTGGCAATGTTTCTAAGATGGAAGAATGCTGTTTTTTTAAAATGGGAAATATGATTTTCAAAAGACAAGTTGCTGTCGAATATAACACCCAGATTTTTGACTGTAGAGGAAGTAACAGTACATCAGTCTAGTTGCAAATTATAATCCAAGAGATTCTGTGTACTGTTTTTTGGTCCAATAAGTAATATCTCTGTCTTATCTGAATTTAATAGGAGAAAATTATTGGTCATCCAATCTTTTACATTTTTAACACACTCTGAGCTTAGATAATTTAGAATTTTCATCTGGTCTTGTTGAGATATATAGTTGAGTATCATCAGCATAACAATGGAAACTAATCCCGTATTTTCTAATAATATTACCAAGGGGCAACATGTATATTGAAAATAGCAGAGGACCTAGGACAGATCCTTGTGGTACTCCATACTTTACTGGTGATAATTGAGATGACTCCCTGTTTAAATAAACAAAGTGGTAGCGATCAGACAGGTAGGATCTAAACCATTTTAAAACCTGCCCTTGAATACCCGTATAGTTTTGTAATCGATCTATGAGTATGTCATGATCTACAGTGTCGAACGCAGCACTAAGATCAAGTAAAACTAGCAATGAGATGCAGCCTTGGTCTGACGCAAGAAGCAAGTCATTTGTAATTTTAACAAGTGCGGTTTCTGTGCTATGGTGGGGCCTGAAACCTGACTGAAATTCTTCATAGAGATCATGTTTTTGCAAAAAAGAGCACAACTGAGCAGACACAACTTTTTCTAAAATTTTAGACATAAACGGAAGATTAGAAATGGGTCTGCAATTTGCTAGTTCATTAGGATCTAGTTGTTTTTTAATAAGAGGCTTAATAACCGCCAGCTTGAATGATTTTGGAACATGACCTAAAGATGTGCACTTGTGTCAGAGTTTAATAGAAATGAGGAAAAACAGCACTTTATAGGCTGCATATATTGTGCATTAAGACAAATAAAACTCTGACACTACTAAAGAAAAAGCAACATACAGTGGGTACGAAAAGTATTCAGACCCCCTTAAATTTTTCACTCTTTGTTATATTGCAGCCATTTGCTAAAATCATTTAAGTTCATTTTTTTTCCTCATTAATGTACACACAGCACCCCATATTGACAGAAAAACACAGAATTGTTGACATTTTTGCAGATTTATTAAAAAAGAAAAACTGAAATATCACATGGTCCTAAGTATTCAGACCCTTTGCTGTGACACTCATATATTTAACTCAGGTGCTGTCCATTTCTTCTGATCATCCTTGAGATGGTTCTACACCTTCATTTGAGTTCAGCTGTGTTTGATTATACTGATTGGACTTGATTAGGAAAGCCACACACCTGTCTATATAAGACCTTACAGCTCACAGTGCATGTCAGAGCAAATGAGAATCATGAGGTCAAACTGCCTGAAGAGCTCAGAGACAGAATTGTGGCAAGGCACAGATCTGGCCAAGATTACAAAATAATTTCTGCTGCACTTAAGGTTCCTAAGAGCACAGTGGCCTCCATAATCCTTAAATGGAAGACGTTTGGGACGACCAGAACCCTTCATAGAGCTGGCCGTCCGGCCAAACTGAGCTATCGGGGGAGAAGAGCCTTGGTGAGAAAGGTAAAGAACAACCCAAAGATCACTGTGGCTGAGCTCCAGAGATGCAGTCAGGAGATGGGAGAAAGTTGTAGAAAGTCAACCATCACTGCAGCCCTCCACCAGTCGGGGCTTTATGGCAGAGTGGCCCGACGGAAGCCTCTCCTCAGTGCAAGACACATGAAAGCTCGCATGGAGTTTGCTAAAAAACACCTGAAGGACTCCAAAATGGTGAGAAATAAGATTCTCTGGTCTGCCTTTTTGGCCTTAATTCTAAGCGGTATGTGTGGAGAAAACCAGGCACTGCTCATCACCTGTCCAATACAGTCCCAACAGTGAAGCATGGTGGTGGCAGCATCATGCTGTGGGGGTGTTTTTCAGCTGCAAGGACAGGACGACTTGTTGCAATCGAAGGAAAGATGAATGCGGCCAAGTACAGGGATATCCTGGACGAAAACCTTCTCCAGAGTGCTCAGGACCTACAGACTGGGCCGAAGGTTTACCTTCCAACAAGACAATGACCCTAAGCACACAGGTAAAATAACGAAGGAGTGGCTTCACGACAACTCCGTGACTGTTCTTGAATGGCCCAGCCAGAGCCCTGACTTAAACCCAATTGAGCATCTCTGGAGAGACCTAAAAATGGCTGTCCACCAATGTTTACCATCCAACCTGACAGAACTGGAGAGGATCTGCAAGGAGGAATGGCAGAGGATCCCCAAATCCAGGTGTGAAAAACTTGTTGCATCTTTCCCAAAAAGACTCATGGCTGTATTAGATCAAAAAGGTGCTTCTACTAAATGCTGAGCAAAGGGTCTGAATACTTAGGACCATGTGATATTTCAGTTTTTCTTTTTAATAAATCTGCAAAAATGTCAACAATTCTGTGTTTTTCTGTCAATATGGGGTGCTGTGTGTACATTAATGAGGAAAAAAAATGAACATAAATGATTTTAGCAAATGGCTGCAATATAACAAAGAGTGAAAAATTTAAGGGGGTCTGAATACTTTCCGTACCCACTGTATATAACATGAGTTCTTAAACTAAAATATCACATTTTTAACTCCCTTAGAAAAATGAAATGGAGTGGAATACTACTGTATATTGTCCTGCGTAAATGTATTTTGGAATCTCACTGCGGCAGCATAAGGACTTAAACACAGTATAGGTCATATTGCATTTCATCCATCATCTTTTGGTGTTATTGACGATTTGGCGGAGTCTTATCACAGTGCCCAGACTATTGTTTGGTGCAGAGACAATCACTGTAATCTGCCCTGATAATCTCAGCGCCTGGATAAACCTTTTTCCTCTGTCTAAGCCTGAGAAACCCAAGATACTGTGTTCTGCTTGTGGATATCCTCCTGGGCATTTGAAATATCCTCCCGTGCATACTTAGCATCAGAGACTGTACAAAAATAAACCTGAGCTGGATCAGATCCCTATAAACGCAACTCGTTTTTGATTTTGGAATAGATGTGCTGTGCATTTACTGACTGCTGTTAGTGTTTCCTAACTGCTATTGTCTTCACTTCTTTATTTATTTATTTGACTGTCTGAGATGCTTTGTCATAGTACTTGGCATCTTTTACTCAACTCAACTTTTATTTGTAGAGCACTTTCAAAACCATTAAAATGGACGAAAGTGCTGTCCATAATTATTGATATTGGAATTTGTGCTCTGCATTTAACCCATCCAAGTGCATACACACAGTAGTGAACATACACCTGGAGCAGTGGGCAGCCAATGCTGCGGCGCCCGGGGAGCAGTTGGGGGTTTGGTGCCTTGCTCAAGGGTCTCACCTCAGTCGTGGTATTCCCTGCCGGACCCGAGACTCAAACCCACGACCTTCAGGTTACAAGCCCAACTCTCTATCCATTAGGCCACGACTGCCCCAATTTGATTTCACAGATACTATTTAAACTAAACTGAGCTAAACAAAGACATCTCTGAATTCAATAATGAAATGCCGTTAACTGAAAATTGAGTGTTTAATCTTATCATTATACATTACATTACATAAATTAAAAGAATCAACTAAATTCAAAAATTCTTTGGCCATAGGTTTACTGGAACAACAAACATGGATATTAAAGTCACCCATAATCAAAATCCTGTCTGCAGATGAAATGACCTCAGTTAAAAACTCATAAAATTCATTGAGAAAGTTCTTATTATAGCCAGGAGGTCTATATATCAAGGCACATGTCACTATCGAGAGCAAGTCAATCTTCATTAATTGAACTTCAAAACTCGTAAAACTTTCAACAGGTTGTAACTTGCACTTAATCATGTTATTAAAAATAACAGCCAAGCCTCCACCCCGTCGATTATTCTTCGAAGTACTTAAGTAGTTACATCCCCTTGGTAAAAGCTCAGCAAAAGGGTTCATATCAGCGTCATTTAACCAAGTTTCAGTTATAAAAAGAAAGTCCAGCCTATGTGTTACATAGAAGTCATTCAGGATGAATGATTTGTTGACAACTGAACGTGCATTTATCAAAGCCATATGCACAGTGGTCAATATAATGGACCGATTAGAAAAAGAAGAACCGCTTGGCTTCATTGACTCGGCCCGTCTCACAGGACGCAAGTTTGAGTGCAGCACACCTCCACGTCTTGTCCCTCTCCACGTAGACCAAGGCAATAGTGTCAGGAAGGACATATATCAAATAGGAAGGCCGCAACTCTGCCGCTAGTCTAACTTCCCTGTTTAGAATCTACAGCTTCTTACGTTTTACCAAAACTCCAGCCCATGTGCCCCATCTCCTGCAATGTCTCTTCTTCCAGCACACGCAACCAGTTTCATGACAGGCTTTCACTGGCGGCTGGATCATGCCTGACTGATCAGCGAATAATTTCATATTCAAATCCTGGCTACTCAGCTCCAAAGCAGCAGATCGAAGACTCAACAATGTAAAATGGTCATAAATAAACCGTGAGCAATTCAAACAATTTATAAAACATAAAAATAAAACAAACAAACAAAGTACAGACATCCTAAACGCAGAGCGATGGTAAGCCAAACCAGTATCTGGCGCCATCTTGATTCTGGTCCTGCTAAGGAGAAAGAAAAGTAGACGTACTTAAGCTCCAACAAAAGCGCTGACATACTTTGAATTTGTTTATCCTAAAGGATCTGGGAACTGAGATATCCCGCTTCAGCCGATCAATTTATTTTGACAAATTCTTTATAGAATACCGTCAGTGCTTTAGGCCTAGGAAACTTGATATTACTGGGTCATTTCATGTGTTCTTTTTTTTACCTGCTTTGTCGCTTACTTGCTGTGGTGGTAATTTTCTTTTAGAACCTGACTTCCTTTCAATTGGGCAATTTTGTGAATGCTATGAGCTCATTTGAATGCTTGCTATTGTGTCCTGCAGCAGTGCATTAAAGGCCTCCCCGCTCTTTCATTACCCCCTTTGATCCACCTTACGGATCACTCGCTTACGTTCTGTGTTAATTTGCAGGCGACACTATAAAATATCACCAAGTTTTTGGAGGTCAGCACTTCGGTAAAGGGAAACTTGTCCTGTCATGGTGCTGTTAAAGTGTCCCTACCTACAGTATAGTCTTGTTGTGATACGTCAGGTACTGCAAAAGTGATCGAAAATCACCACTAAAGAGCAATTTCCACTAATACCCAGCATGTCTTGATGCAAAGCACAGTAGGAAACCTTTCATTATCAAACACTTATAGGAAAACACCACTTGATAGACACAAATGTCAACTTTTCTCTATATTAAGATGGTGTGAATGGGTTTTTGGTCACACTCTTTTGTGTGCTATGCATTTAAAGCTACTTAAAGATCTTTGTCCTATCATTGAAAAAAGTTTATTTTTTTCTTTACTGATGTTGTATTGGTGACCAATTTGGCAAATACTTCACAATAATACTTAGCAATAAATATTATTATTATTTTTTTTAATACTTAAGCAGACATAAGTGGTCATACTTTATATGACAATGTATTTACAAGCAATTGTACAAAATAATTGCACCCATTTGATGATGGATTTTAAATGTTATATTCCCACTTATACTTATTCTATGATGGGGTTTTATAAACGATGTTGTCAAACAATCCTGGTTCAACAAACTCTGGTCCTTTAGATGATATTAGTCTGAATAGACAAGTAGACAGTTTGACAGATGGCATTGTAATCTTTGCAAGAATGCAACTTGAAATTAAATTGAGTGTTTGGATGTTACTGGCAGTATGAAGTTTCTCTGTGAGCACTTTGAAATTCATTTTAGCCTCTTAAATAAAAAATAAATAAATAAATAAATGCCAAGGTGGCAGTTTTTGATAATGCCGGAGTCCAAATCTGTATCTCCTCTGGATTTGGAAACACTTGCCATGTTACAATGCAATTTAATAGAAAGGATTTTCTTTTTGAAACCCAGTTGAAGATCAGCTGTGGGGCTTGAGCTGTACTCAGAGAAATGGCCAGGCTGACAGACACGCCAGGATCTCTCTGAGGATGGCTCTTAGGCTGATCCAGCTGAAAAACATGACACATGCTCCCCTCAGAGGCACACTGCCATAGTCTATGTCACCTTTACACACTGTACATGGAAAGGTTGGGGCAAAATTAACATGGTGCCAATTAAGCGGGAGTAAAGTAGGTATAACGTTCAATAACTTCTGATCTGCAAAATAAATCTTAAATGTCAAGTAGTCTGACCCTCAATATATGTCTGACGTATCATCATACAATAAGTAATGCCAACAATTCCAATCAACCATAGACAGTACAAATAAAACCATCAAAGTTTTTTCCCTATAAAACTGTGAACATGAGAACTATTGCTTGTACTAAAATGTGAGCAAAATCACAACATTTCTTCATGTTTTGTGATAGGTACAGAACAGCATTGGGGGGGGGGGGGGGGGGGGGGGGGGGGTTGTACAGTCTTTGCAGTTCTGTACCTCTCACAATACATGAAGAAATATTGTGATTTTTCTCACATTATGCTCACCATCCAAAAATTTGTGGGTGTTAAAAGTTGTTAAAGTTATTGTTAAAGTTTTTGAAGGAAGTCTCACCAAGACGGCATTTATTTGATCAAAAAATACTGTAAACAGTATTACTGCAAAATACTATTATAATTTAAAATAACTGTTTTATGTATATTTTAACATGTGTTTTATCCCTATTATGGCAAAGCTGAATTTTCAGCATCATTACTTCAGTCTTCAGTGTCACATGATCCTTCATTCTAATATGCTGATTTGCTGTTCAAGAAACATTTCTTATTACATTTACATTTAGTCATTTAGCAGACGCTTTTATCCAAAGCGACTTACAAATGTGGACAATAGAAGCAATCAAAACCAACAAAAGAGCAACAACATGCAAGCGATATGACAAGTCTCGGTTAGCCTAACGCAGTACACGTAGCAAGGTTTTGTTTTTTTTGTTTTTTGTTTTTTTTTAAACAAGTAGATAGAATATAGAAAAGAAAGCTAGTGTTTTAGTTTTTTAAGAAAAGCTAGCAGTTAGAGAATAAATATGCAATTTATAGAGGGTCAAGTGTGTGTGTGTGTGTTTTGTTTTGTTTTTTAATAAAAAGAAAGGAGATAGATAAAAATAAAATTAGAAAAGAATGCTAGAGTTAGAGGGTCAAATAAAGATTATTATTATCAATGTTGAAAATGGCTGTGCTGCTTAATGTTTTTGTGGAAACTACAATACATTTATTTTATTTTTTTTCAGAATTCTTTGATGAATGAAAAGTTCAAAAGAACAGTATTTATTGAAAATATAAAATTGATTTGTTTAACCCAAGCTAAAGAATAATAATGTGCATTTGATCAGATATAACTGCAGTACAAGATTATGAGATGCATTATTTGAAAGCTTGGCCAAAGAGATGTGTCTTTAATCTAGATTTAAACAGAGAGAGTGTGTCTGAACCCCAAACGTTATCAGGAAGGCTATTCCAGAGTTTGGGAGCCAAGTACGTAAAAGCTCTACCTCCTTTAGTGGACTTTGCTATCCTAGGTACTACCAAAAGTCCAGAGTTTTGCGACCTTATAGGGAGCGTGATGGATTGTAGTCTGTAGTAACGCACTCATCCCACTATATGCACACTAGACGCTTTCTATAAACACTCCCAGCTACAAAGACTCAATAAGATAATCTATGTTTACTTGAGCATTGCACTACAAAATCTTTTTGCACTATGCGATGTTTCCCACAAAATCTCTCTTCTGATCAATTTAATGTACAAAATATATATTTTTTGCACAATTTCATGTACAAATATCTTTTGCACAATTTCATGTACAGTATTTATGTAAAGTTCTTGTACAGTCTCAGTTTGTGTATGTGTAGTCAACTAGGTATAGTAGTTATAGTATTTATAGTATATGTATAGTCAGATGGTTAACTGTTGTATAGCTCTATTGTTTTTCCTGTACTTGCATTCTTGTATGTTTATCTTATGTTTAACTAGTATGTAGCACCGTGGTCCTGCGAGACACGACAATTCATTCCACTATATGTCCACACATGTGGCAGAATGACAATAAAGCTTGACTTGACTTGGTAGAAGACCACACTCTTAAAAAAAAAAAAGGTGCCAGGAAGAACCAAAAAGGGGGTTTTGCGGCGATGCCATAGAGGAAACTTTTTTGGTTCCCTGAAGAACCATTTTGTGAAAGGTTCTTTAAAGAACCAGTGTTTTTCTTGGTGCCATAAAGAACCTTTTCTGGTACTACAAAGAACCCTTTTTAAAGGTTCTTCAAAGAACCACTGATGAAAAGGTTCTTTATGGCCCCATTTCCTCCAGATCAATATCCTTACATTTATCATACTATAGATTTTCTTTAATAGGACTGTTCATAAAATAATTTTGAAAAAAAAAAAAAAAGAAAATCCAGAAGTAAAAATACTTGACAAGATATATGATTAAAATGTTTATTGCATTTACAGTATACATCAATGCAGTATACATCATACCTCAATACTGTGTATGTGTGTTTAATAATAAATGCACAAGTACTAGAGTACTCAGACTTGACAGCAATGACTGATAATTTTTTAAAGTCACTGCAATCATTGTTTTCATGATCAGTCGTCGCTGTCAAGTACTCGATGATCACAATGACTTTATATATTTCTCTCGCATGCCATCCAGACCATCAAAATAAAGACCTAACAGTACTTGAAATGAAAAATTTACAAAAATGCCCATCCCTAGTGTGTTAACATGGTGCCAATTAATGTGTAATACAGTGAATACGGCAGGTTAATGTCAGTACCCCCATCATCCACTAGTATGCCCTTTTTCATCCCGTGGAAACTGCCACTGGTGGGTCAAAGAGTTCTCGCTTTCACAGTCCTTCTGATGAATGGTACATAGGATCCTGTAACAAAAAAAAAAAAAAAAAAAAGACACTTTCATTAGTTTCTTAATTTTAATAGGTTTAGCACCGGTATAATGATGTAAAATGACAAACAAAGATAATGGAAAGGTATTTTTTAAGCTGAACAGCAGTCAGAATAGAAACAAAATCAAAGTAAGTTAAAGTATTTTGGAAGTTCATCCATCCATCTATTCACTCTCCAAACCACTTATCCTCTCTAGGGTCGTGGGGGCTGAAGCCTGTCCCAGCATCTTGGGCCACAAATCCATCCAATTAATGGTATTTAAGCAATATAAGCACTAGGTAACAATGTTATACAGTACCTGACAAAATTTTGGGAACATTACAATGTTTTGGGGGAAAAAATCTGAAGTCTGGATTTATTTTATCAAGAATACAGAGAAAATAGTAATATTGCAAAATATTATTACACATTAAAAGAACTGTTGTCTATTTTAATATATTGTAAACTGTCATTTATTCCTGTGATCAAAGCTGAATTTTCAGCATCATTACTCCAGTCTTCAGTGTCACATGATCCTTCAGAAATCATTTTAATACGCTGATTTGCTGCTCAAGAACATTTCTTATTATTAAAATAGTTGAAAACAGTTTTTGTTTCTTAACATTTTTGTGGAAATGGTGATACCTTTTTCAGGATTCTTTGATTAATAGAAAGTAAAATTAACAACATTTATTAAATTTATTAAACAATTTAGTAAATAGAAATCTTTTCCAACATTATAAATGTCTTAACTGTTACACTAAATGCACCCTTGATTAATAAAAGTATTAATTTCTCTCTCTCTCTCTCTCTCTCTCTTTTTTTTTTTTTTTTTTACCACAAATGTATTAATTTCTTTCTTTTCTTACCACAAATGTTTGAATTGTATTGTTTCCATAAAAAAATTAAGCAGCAAAAACTGTTTTCAACAAAGGCAGTAATCAGAAATGTTTCTCTGAGCAGCAAATCAGCATATTGGAATGATTTCTGAAGGATCATGTGGCACTGAAAACTGGAGTAATGATGCTGAAAATTCAGTTTTGATCACAGCCATAAATTACATTTTAAAATATATTCACATAGAAAAGAGGTATTTTAAATTATAATAATATTTTACAATATTTTAGTTTTTACTGTATTTTTAATCAAATAAATGCAGTAGTGGTGAGCAAAAAAAAAAATAATCATACCAACCTCTAACTTTTGAAAAGTAGTGTATGTTTGAGGTTTTACTTACTAGTCAGATGGTTCATAGTGCCCTAGAGATGTTGTCCGCCAGGAGGTCCACTCCCAACTCTGCTGCACAGCCATCAGCATAGAGGAATCTAGAAACATAACATGCAATTTATCACAGAGGCAACAATAATTATGAAGACGTATATACATTCTAATTTCAGCAGGCCACTATTTTTAATCACAACATGTACAATTAAAAATGATTAAACATCGTCAGTTTGTTGTTTTACACACATGCACACAGACATTACTTCATACACGACATAGTTGTGAGATACACAGGAAATCTTGAGACATACCCATAACAACAAAAATATATATATACTTATTCCTTGCCGCTGTCGCCTCTGGCTTGCTCAATTGGGGACACTTAATTTCTAGCGATTATCGTCGATTTGATTGCACAGATGCTATTTAAACTAAACTGAGCTAGACAATGACATCTCTGAATTCAATAATGAAATGCCTTTAACTGAAAATTGAGTGTTTAATCTTATCATTATACATTACTAACACTCTATCCTCCAATTTGATACTGTTAAGTGCTTTGACATAATCTGTATTGTTAAAAACGCTATATAAATAAAGGTGACTTGACTTGACGACTTATTTAATACATACACACACACACACACACACACACACAAAACAATTTTTTAATTAACGTTCCTGGACGATAACGCAGAGCCATATAGTTAATATCAGTAATACGCAGCATGCACGATACAAGTAAATGATCAGCAACATCATCACTTTGAGGTACGATATCTATATCAGTAAGATCGATTCCATATAATTAAATCTAGCGTATGATTAAAACAATGAGTGGGCCCGGTGACTTTTTGCTTGACTCCAAAGAGTTTATTAGGTCAGTAAACGCAAGTCCTAATGCATCATTTGTATTATCAACGTGAATGTTAAAATCTCTGACAATTAGTGCTTTATCAACAGGTAGGTCTGAGAGGAAATCTGTAAATTCTCTTAGGAAATCTGTATACGGCCCTGTCGGTCTATACACAGTAGCTAGAGCAACAGATAGAAGAGATTTCTTTTGCATATCTGACAGTGTAACATTAAGCAGAAGTATTTTGAATGAGTTAAACCTGTATCCTGTTTTCTGAGTAACATTGAGAATATCACTATATATCGTTGCAACACCGCCGCCACAACCAGTCTGACGAGGCTCATGCTTATAACAGTAGCTTGGTGGAGTAGACTCATTTAGACCAATATAATCATTTGGTTTGAGCAAGGTTTCAGTCAAGCAGAGCACATCAAAACAATTATCTGTGATTATTTCATTTACAATAACTGCTTTAAAAATTGAAAAAAGAGCCCTAACTTAAAAATAGTTTTTGTTTATTTATTTAGCATTTTTCTGAATTAATCACGATCAGATTATTTCTAGATCCTGCATTAAATTTATATTTTGGCCTCACTGTTCGGGGAACAGACACAGTCTTTATAGATTGGACAGCACAAGTATTTCTATCATTTAAGTGGGTAGAACAAAAGTCATCATAGCAGTTATTTGAGAACTGGCTTACTAGTCATTTGAAGCGTAGAGTCCTGGAGATGTTGTCTGACAGGAGTTCCGCTCCAACTCTGATGGGGTGCAGGCCATCAGCACGGAAAAGCCTAGGACACTGCCAGAAAAGATTCCAATTATTAACAAAGAGCAGTTTCTGTTCTTTACACCATGACAATAACCACTCATTTAAAGCAAAAAGTCTACTGAAACTTTCGTGTCCTTGTCGATACGTGGGAAGCGGTCCTGACACGATGATCGTCGTCGCGGTCTCGATCAGGCTCCTGAAGTCCCTCTTCAGTGTCTCTGTCTGCCGCAGCTTGATGTCGTTCACGCCTGCGTGCAGAACGATCGCGCCGATGCTCTCGTCGTCCTTCAGGATCGCGAGTATCTGCGCAGAAACATCGAGAACACGAGCGCCAGGGAAACAGTGAGTGTGCGCTTTACCTTCAGCTAACATAGCATGGACGTGCCGGACGATGGAGTCTCCGATGATCACAGCGTCGCGTTCCGTCTCACGGAGGGGAGCGAAGTGGTTCCGGGAGGAGATCTCGAAGACTGGAGGCGGCGGAGGGGGAGAGGTCCTCGTGCGGGGCCTAGCTTGCATCTTCCGCTGCTGCTGCTGCACCCAGGGTCTGTGGTGTCCCGGCGCCGGAGTGAAGGACATCTGGGAAGATCACGTCCTGGGAGCACCAGAGAAACACACGGAGTAGAAGTGCTGGGAGTGTTAGCAGCGCACTGTATACTTACCCCGGACATGTGAGTGTCAGCCCGGGATGTTTCCAGCGTGGCTCTCCACTCTCTCAGCTGGGCCTGCTTCTCCACCAGCTCACGGATCTGCTTCTCCATGGCCTCCAGCTCCAGCTGCACCGAATGCAGCTCGAACGTGTCCTCGCCTGCACTCAAAGATAGACACACATCCACCATTAAAGCAAGTAACAGTGAGTAAAACAATGGTAATGTGTGTGAATAGAGTATTAGCAATGTAAGTGAGATTAGTGGTTAGCTTCCAACCAAGGAAGGAAGCAACCATGCTGGCGATGCTAACGGGCTATAAGCTAATAGCGGACTCGGGAAATCAAAATAAAACTAGTGATAGCAAGGCGCTCTGATTGGTTTTGTTGTAGAATACGATAGGGGATATATTCACACATTATAGAAACGAAAATTATGGTGTATAAAATTGATTTTAAGATAAAAAATAGACGATAAAAAATTTACTTGACGGAGCTCAAACTCAAATCACACGGCAGCAACGAACAATGAACAAATCAGCATATCAGAATGATTTCTGAAGGATCATGTGACTATACTGACAAAAAGCACTGACTTTCGGATGAGACGTTACACCGAGGTCCTGACTCTCTGTGATCATTAAAAATCCCAGGATGTCCTTCGAAAAAGAGTAGGGGTGTAACCCCAGCATCCTGGCCAAATTCGCCCACTGGCCTCTGACCATCATGGCCTCCTAACCATCCCCATATCTGCTGATTGGCTTCATCACTCTGTCTCCTCTCCACCAATAAGATTTCCCCCCTTCTATGTAAAGTGCTTTGAGTGCCCAGAAAAGCGATATATAAATGTAAGGAATTATTATTTTTATTATTATTATTAAATACATGACATAACAAGGTAATTGGGAGGAACACAGGTGCACAGGAATGAATTAATTAAACTAAACGAGGACAGGAACATGACCAAATAAGGACAAATAGGAACAAAAACAGGGGCAAAACACGACACAGACAGTCCAGAATCCTGACATTACTCCCCCTACCAGAAGGTGCGTCCTCGCACCGTAGTTTCAACAGAGGGAGGGATGGGTGGGAACTTGGGAGGAGGGTCAGGAGGAGGACGAGCACCCGGGAGAGGGCCAGCAGACAGAGACCATGGAGGTGATGAAAGAGGGAGGAGCCAGGGAGGAGACAGGAGGGACTTGGAGCAGGAGGAGCCGAGTGGGACCCAGGCCACAGCCATACTGGCGACCCACTGTAGAGCCAAAGGAGAGAGAAGCCATGGAGAAGGAGGAATGGCCGCCGACTCCAGGGGGCCGATCGACGGTGGCTGAGCAGGTGGCGGAGGAGCCCGAGGCGGAGAGCCGAAGAGAAAGGGCGACTGGGAGGATCCAGAGGGCCAAGGAGCAGATGTCGCCGGCGACCGAGGCAGAGGCGGGGATCCAGAGGGCGTGGGCGTTTGTGAGCCTCTGGGCTTTCAGGTCTGAACTCAGGAACGGGAGCCATTTCTGGGCTTAACTCTGGAACAGGAGCCCTCTCTGTGCTTAACTCAGGAACAGGAGCCCTCTCTGGGCTTAAATCAGGAACAGGAGCCCTCTCTGGGCTTAAATCAGGAACAGGAGCCCTCTCTGGGCTTAACTCAGGAACAAGAGCCCTCCCTCCCTTGCTGTGGCACAGTCCACGCTCCATAATCAGCTCACCCTCAGCCACGGTGCAGGGGGCAGAGCTCCTCTCCGCGCTCTCACTGTCCGCGGCATTCTTCCTCGTGGCAGGCTCTGTTGCCGGCTCTCGCACCTTGACTGACGTCACTTGCAGCTCTGGCTCCGCGGCGATCCATTGCTCTGTCGCTCCGTGCGGCGATGGCTCGTCGGTCGCGGCGGGCGATGGCTCTCCGTCAGCGGTGGGCTTGGGCATGCGCTCCGTGCAGCATGGAGATGGTGGGCTGGGCACTGGGTCCGGAGTGGCACTGGCTAGATCCCCCTCGGGACAGACAGTGAACAGGGATCCGTGTCTCGCCAGTGTCCACTCCACAAAGGCGGCAAAATTCGCTCGAGGACCATCCTCGGACGACGGCGCTCTATACGCGGAGTTTAAACTGGTGTCATAGAACGCACAGAGTGCATCGTCCGGGTAGCTGGAGAAGTTGCCGAGGACCAGGAACAGTCTGGTGTGACCCTCGAGCGATCTCTACACTCCAGCAGGAGAAGGAGGTATTCCCAGGCGAATGAGGGGATCCATGAGGGAGCAGTTCGGAATCAAAAACACTAAGAAAAAACGGAAACAAAAACGGAGGGAACACACAGAGGTAACAGTATTTGGTTGGGTCTTCTGTCACGTTTCGCTGCTGGAAGGAAAGAAGGAGCCGTGGTTAAACGAAACAGTCTTTAATTCAATCCAACACACAGGGTAAATCCACATTTGGAACGAGCAAAGACACACGAACATCACTGGAACATCACCTGACAAAGGAGGAAAACCCAGACTAAGACTTAAATACATGGCATAACAAGGTAATTGAGAGGAACACAGGTGCACAGGAATGAATTAATTAAACTAAACGAGGACAGGAACTTGACCAAATAAGGACAAACCGGAACAGAAACCGGGGCAAAACACGACACAGACAGTCCAGAATCCTGACAATTACGGGTAGGCAATTTTATTTTTCTTCTGTGGAGCACTCAGGACCATACAATGTTCGTCCAATCACTGGTCCTGAATACAATGATAGGATGTCCTACCTGCCTGTCAACCTCCAGGCAGCCAATAGCGAGAGTGCAGGGCGTGGCTACTGTAGCAGCCTGAGCCAGAGGATGTTTAGCAGTGTTGCAATGTCCGCAGTTTTTCCGTGGAATTAGGCTACTTTTTTCATTGTTGCCGCTGAGTTTGTTTTAGTCTATGTGTAAAAGCGATGTGTTTAGCCGTTACAGAAGTGCAAGCCAAAATTCGAAGACTTGCCAAAATACACAGAGACAGACAACAGGGTAAAATGAGCATTAACACTGGCAGTGTTTATTCAAGATAGAGGATTTTGATGGAACGTTTGGATTTTGATGGAACGTTTGGGTTTGAATCAATACGACGAACTTGTGGAGTAAGCTAAACTTTAAGTTAAAAGAATCCCTAATATGTTGGACCTTTTAATGAAACTAGCCTACTTTTACCTGTTAAGACATGCCTTGACTTTTATAGAGCTGTATTTGTGATGCTTGAGGTAGTTTTGTAATTCTGCTAATAGTCTAACCCTAGTTTTATGCACTTATATTTATATGAATAAATATATTAACAATAATATATTTTAATTTATATACTGTTTAATGTGTGTTCAAAAATGCTGGTAAATATTCTCAATTCACTTGTCATTGACAAATGTGGTGAAAATTTAGAACCTTTTTACTTTTTTAGCATGAAATACAACAATTGCATGTGCCTTTGTCATTGCTGTACCTGGTTTAGGTCCATGCAAATGACTGTAAAAGATTAGTGAAGAGACATGGTTCACACAGCGCACAGTTGCAGTAAAGGTCATTATGTCTGGACAGAAATCACAGGGGTGAAGCTGAATTTGGCACTGTAGAGTTGGCACAAAATGAAATGGAATCTAATATTATCTAAAGCTGACAAACTGCAAAAACATTGCATCTAACAGACATGTTTTTCTGCCTCAAAGCCTTTGACCAATAAAGTCTCATCAGACACATGAATTTTATTGCCATCTGCTTCACCATGTCAGTGTGGCAGTAAAAACAGACCCCCTTCCATCTCATAAATATGCTGCTGAGTTATCATCACACAGGGACTTAGTGTGAAAGAAATGAGATTTGACTTGGACCAGAGCCTGCGTTTTTTTCTTTCTATCTTAAAGAAAGACCACTGATGCACCTGCTGACATCATATCAGCGCCGGCGGAGGGGGATCTCATTAAAGATCAACCCCCTGAAATCTTTTTTACACAAGATCAGGACTGTTTTGAAAAGAAGAGATTGTGAAGCATGGTGTGTGGGAAGCAAAGATGTTGTTACTGATGTAAATGCTTGTCATTTTTTTTTTGGATGGTATGCCTGTTAGAGCAAATTATGTTTAAATTACACATACTTTTCAAAGTTAAATTACAGGCACCATAAAAATACAATTATGCTATTAAGCCAAAAAGTAAAAGATGTTTTGCATATAGTGACTGCTGTAATGCTGTACCGATTAATTAGCATCCAAATCCTGCCTGTTTAATAAAGAAAAGCATATCCGTTATGCATTCAGCGACAGAAATGAATCCACGTTTGCAGGTGTGCAGAAGCTTTTAGCTTCGCTGCACACATAAACCAAAAATGCCAACTGCAATGCCAATCCTTGGCCTACTTTTATAAAGTTCCAGTGTCTTCTGAGTATTAACGGCCTTATGATTGATGCACCTATCAGTCACACCAACATTCAAGTAGGCCATTGCACACGTTTGCCCTTCATCTGTCACAGAGCTGGTGTCATTAGGTCTCCTGGAGCAGGGAGGGGATTGGGTTCCTGTCATACTGAGGGGGATGCTTCCCGAGAGAGTGAATTCCCCCAAGAAAATGTACTTACAGCAGCTGAACTAGCCGTGCAAAAATGCAACAAAAGGAAAATAGTTGTTGCATGCTTTAGGACTGTTTATTGTGGCAACATACGCTGTATGTACAAGATGTGGCAGTTTGCTAATGATGATTCTTCCATCAAAATCTTTAAAGAGATTTCTATTGAACTTGCACTGAAATCAGCCAAAAAAAAAATTTAAAAAAAGTTCTTCAAAGGACTAGGGTTATTAAAAAAAAAAAAGTTGCAAAATAAATGTACAGGGTCAATATCACCATAGAGTGCCTTTCAACCCTCACAATACTCAAAAATTTTGGTTTTAATTTCCCATTCACTTTATGTCATGTCATGAATAGTAGACACTCAAGTTCTATAGAAACATATTAACTGAGCTCCCACATTTTTTTTTTTTTAGATAATTATGGGCCATTATTCGAAGCATAAACCATAAGATATGTCCACCCTGTCATGGATATATATATATTACTGTTAAATATGTTTTCATTACAGAATTAAGATGCAAATTATATTTTCTGAAAGCAGAACACACATAGCACATAAAGCAGAACACACAAAGCATGACAAAACATGACAATAACATCTATTAAACTAAAAAAAATAATATAATAATAATAAATAATATAATTACATTCTCAATCACATGTACCCCCCCCCCCCCCCCCCCCCCCCCCCCCCCCATTCATTTTAGATTTTTAACAGTATTAACTACAAATGAATGCTATGTCAACCCTGTCATGTATCGTGTATGTGTCATGTATGTGTCATGAGTCTAAGTGGCCAACAGGGTGGACATTTTGAGCTTAAATTAGCATATTAGCTTACAACAAACTGTGACTAGCTAAATAGTTAGTCTGGTTGTTGAAGAGAACTTGGTATATTTGAACTTACATATTTTGAAAATACTGTATTCTAATCACTTCTGGCATATTTTATGCCGACAGGGTGGACATGTTAAGCTTTGGCAAAGCAAGTAAGCAAAATCATACGAAGAAAATTTGTCAATTGAAAAGTCACCAACTTACCACTGAAAATCTGTTGTCCTGATGTCACTAAAGGGGATGGCCTTATCTTAAAGGGGCGGATTCCCCAATACGACAGGGTGGACAACCATTCAAGGGACATGGACACACTCTTCTTTTTTATTAAATAAAAATATCGTTTTTATTACCAAATGATCAATATACTCAAATTGAACAAAATATTAATAGGAAAACAAAATTTTTAAATTTTATGATTTGACAATATTATACTATCATTCAAATTTAATGAGCAATGCATGGGACATAGCAAAATAACATGCATCCTCTTATACAAATCTAAAAAAAAATCTGGAAAATGTCTCTAAAGAGCCAAGTAATGCTTTTGTCATGAATATAAAAGGGGGAAAAGGGAAGTGGTGTGTGGCCAAGTATGGTAACCCATACTCGGAATTTGTGCTCTGCATTTAACCCATCCAAGTGCACACACACAGTAGTGAACACACCTGGAGCAGTGGGCAGCCGGGGAGCAGTTGGGGATTCGGTGCCTTGCTCAAGTGTCTCACCTCAGTCATGGTATTGAGGGTAGAGAGAGTGCTGGTTATTCACTCCCCCCACCTACAATCCCTGCCGGACCCGAGACTCGAACCCACGACCTTCAGGTTACAAGTCCGACTCTCTATCCATTAGGCCACGACTGCCCTAGTACGATATAAAAACTTAGCCTAATACAACATACCCTTTCATAGTCGTTTTGTTGTTGTTGTTGTTGTTGTTGTTGTTGTTGTTGTTGTTGTTAAGATGTCATGGTAAATGAGTAATTTATGTACAGGACACCAGTGATAATGACCCTACAATGAAATTAAATTACACTGAACAAAATTTGAACAGGCAACACGTCTGTTTTTGCCCCCATTTTTCATGAGCTGAACTCAAAGATCTAAGACTTTTTCTATGTACACAAAAGGCCTATTTCTCTCAAATATTGTTCACAAATCTGTCTAAATCTGTGTTAGTGAGCACTTCTCCTTTGCCGAGATAATCCATCCACCTCACAGGTCTGGCATATCAAGATGCTGATTAGACAGCATGATTATTGCACAGGTGTGCCTTAGGCTGGCCACAATTAAAGGCCACTCTAAAATGTGCAGTTCTATCACACAGCACAATGCCACAGATGTCGCAAGTTTTGAGGGAGCGTGCAATTGGCATGCTGACTGCAGGAATGTCCACCAGAGCTGTTGCCCGTGAATTGAATGTTCATTTCTCTACCATAAGCCGTCTCCAAAGGCGTTTCAGAGAATTTGGCAGTACATCCAACCGGCTTCACAACTGCAGACCACGTGTAACCACACCAGCCCAGGACCTCCACATCCAGCATCTTCACCTCCAAGATCGTCTGAGACCAGCCACCCGGACAGCTGCTGCAACAATCGGTTTGCATAACCAAAGAATTTCTGCACAAACTGTCAGAAACCGTCTCAGGGAAGCTCATCTGCATGCTTGTTGTCCTCATCGGGGTCTCGACCTGACTGCAGTTCGTCGTCGTAACCGACTTTAGTGGGCAAATGCTCACATTCGATGGCGTCTGGCACTTTGGAGAGGTGTTCTCTTCACGGATGAATCCCGGTTTTCACTGGACAGGGCAGATGGCAGACAGCGTGTATGGCGTCGCGTGGGTGAGCGGTTTGCTGATGTCAATGTTGTGGATCGAGTGACCCATGGTGGCGGTGGGGTTATGGTATGGGCAGGCGATTGTTATGGACAACGAACACAGGTGCATTTTACTGATGGCATTTTGAATGCACAGAGATACCGTGACGAGATCCTGAGGCCCATTGTTGTGCCATTCATCCATGACCATCACCTCATGTTGCAGCATGATAATGCACGGCCCCATGTTGCAAGGATCTGTACACAATTCCTGGAAGCTGAAAACATCCCAGTTCTTGCATGGCCAGCATACTCACCGGACATGTCACCCATTGAGCATGTTTGGGATGTTCTGGAACGGCGTATACGACAGCGTGTTCCAGTTCCTGCCAATATCCAGCAACTTCGCACAGCCATTGAAGAGGAGGGGACCAACATTCCACAGGCCACAATCAACAACCTGATCAACTCTATGCGAAGGAGATGTGTTGCACTGTGTGAGGCAAATGGTGGTCACACCAGATACTGACTGGTTTTCGGACCCCCCCGGACCCCCCCCACCACCAATTCAGTAAAACTGCACAGTTTAGAGTGGCCTTTAATTGTGCCCAGCCTAAGGCACACCTGTGCAACAATCATGCTGTCTAATCAGCATCTTGATATGCCACACCTGTGAGGTGGATGGATTATCTCGGCAAAGGAGAAGTGCTCACTAACACAGATTTAGACAGATTTGTGAACAATATTTGAGAGAAATAGGCCTTTTGTGTACATAGAAAAAGTCTTAGATCTTTGAGTTAAGCTCATGAAAAATCTGGGCAAAAACAAAAGTGTTGCGTTTATAATTTTGTTCAGTGTAAATATAAAAAACTTTATTTTATTTCAGCATTATTTCACCATTTCAATTATTTTTTTTTTTTTTTTTTTAGTTTAACTTAAAGTACTAACATAACTAAATCTAAATAAACTAAAACTAATACATTTAAATAAGCAACAAAATGACAAAAAAATATCTGAAATTTCAGTAAAACAGAAAATATGAAAAAGTTTTCAAAGTTTTAATTCAAAATATTAACAAAAACTATAATGAAAATTTTTTTTAATTTAATTTACACAGAATGAGCCCAATTTGTACTTTTACAATTGTGAAAAAAATAAATGGTGGCTAATGACATCATCTAAAAATAAACACTTTGCTTTACACTATAGTGTCGAAAAGTTTGGGGTCATTTATGAAAGAAATTAATACTTTTATTCAGCAAAGACACATTAAATTGCACAAAGACATTTATAATATTACAAAATATTTATGTTTCAAATAAATGCTTTTCTTTTGAACTTTCTGTTAATGACCGAATCCTGAAAAAAAAAAAAAAAAAAATGTATCACAGAAAAATATTAAGCATATTAGAATGATTTCTGAAGAATCATGTGACACTGAAGACTGTAATTGTAAAATATATTAAAATAGAAAGCGGTTATTTTAAATTGTAATGATTTTTCATAATATTAATGTATCTATGATCAAATAAATGCAGCCTTGGTGTTCATGAGAGACTTCTTTCAAAAACATTTTAAATTTTCATCTGATATACTGATGGTGAAAAGTTTTGTGAAAGGAGTGAAATTATTTCCTTATGAAATAATTCCTCATGAGGCCAAAACTCAGGAACTCTCGCAAAACAGATGCCATGCAATAAAACAATAAAACTGATCTGGAGAAGCGATCTTCAAAGAAAGCAAACAACACCACCCTGACCAAACTTATCTCTTTGTTCATTTACGACCCCCTTCTTCCCCCTGCTCTCTCTGCCTCTCACTCTTCCTCCCCAAAAGCAAGAATATCCATATGCCACATGTGTTATAGCTTGTGAATGCTGTTTTTTTCCCTTTCATGTTTGGTATCATTTTAAAGGTCTCTGTGCCATTGGTAAATTGGTCTCAATTTCACAGTAGTCACTTGTATTATGAGAAATATTGAAAACTTTTGTGGAATTGTGTTCTGCTGAGGAGGGGGTGTGTCCCCTTTTACACTATCTCTAGCCAGGTGCAACCCGGGAGCACGGGAACCTAAAAACCAAAAGGTCTTTGATGTTTTTACAACTGATTTAAAGATTTCTTTGTTTTTGTTCTGGTAGTATATAAGGGAAAGTTGCAAATCACTCATTGCGACTCTGTAGCCAGAATAAGCCCGTAGTGTGGTGTGTGCTCTTACACTCCGTACTATGTATTTTTAAAAGTCAGGTATGCATTTAGTTTTTATTCAAAAATGTAATTGTGTTAAACACATTGTGCCCATAGAGCACAGTATAGTTGTTTGTGTAACTGTACACATAGACTAGTTGAGTTTATTCTTTAAAACACACGATTACATTGCTGTAAGTGTTCTTTGAAATATTTAGGTAAAAGGTTGTTGGTGCTATGCATTTTAGACCATGTGTCTTGTGTTAAATTAGGATAACTGTTACATGTGTGACTGTTAAATTTGTTTGTCTCCTGCGTAGATTACTTGGCTATTTCCCATATAGCTACAGTGTCTATGTACAGGAGCAGGGTAGCCACGCGGTTTCAATGTGATTCACAATTGCATTATCCTTTCTAAATTGGCATCTAATTATTTTCATTATGTAATTGGCATGATATAATTTTACCTGACTAATAATAAATTGTTATTTTATTTATTCTGATCTCTTCTGAAATCATTTTTCAAGTAGATTAATGTGTAGTGGTATTTCCATAAATCTGCGTTCAGGACAGATCATACTGAAGCACCGATGCTGAACCATGGGGAACATCATTAGGGGCTTCTGATTTTGACTGTCACTGACTTAACACGGTGTAGCTCTCGTGGTTATAGGGAAACTACACTTTTTGTTATGAGTATGCAGGCACAGTTCACTTAAAGGTATTATAACCACTCTGCACCCTCTGAGTAAGTTCAGAATTGACGAGTTTATGTCCGTGGATTCGCTATCGGCCGAAGTGTAATTCTTGTGCGATACCTGGTCCCTAATGAACGGAGAATTGAAAGTATGGGATTTCCAGAATAATCAAATATCTAAATTAATGTACAATCGATATCAGTGATCAGTTTTTAATTAAGAATATTGCCTAAATTTAACGATCACTTGAAATTGGAGTCAGATTGAACACGGAGCTAGATCAAAATTGAAACTAAATTCTGATAAATCCAGAAGCACAAGTAAAAGACCGAACACGCATTAAACATTCAACCAGGCCACTGGATTCTGTTTTTTGGGCTGGCAGGTGGAACCTTACAGATGCATTGCTATTTGTCAGCTATTCAAACTGTCCAACATGTTTTGCTCAATTTGACACATTTCACCTTGCTAATTAACAGCTTTGTTAACTACCTGTTAATCATCTCCATCAAACGCTCAGCAGGAAGACTTTAATGTGATTGAAAGTGATACATAAACCATTTACACAACAATTTCAGTTTATGTTACGCTCCTGGATTGACACAGTCGTCTGGGCTGGTTCACAGGGTGACCCATGAGCTATTAACATTGTGTCCTGGAGCAAGACACTTAACCTCACATTGCTATAGTTTAATGGGTTAAAAGAGTTAACTAGATAACTACGTAGCTTCCTATACAGCTGTTTCACAGATGTGTCATCAACTATGAGCATCTGATTCAAATCAAATCTGAACACGATGATAGTGGAACATGAATAAATAGCAAGACTTAAATCCTGTTAAACCAATTCGATTCTATTATCACAGTTTATTTTCATTAAAAAATATAATTATTAACTCACCATCCTTTGAAAGGTTATACAATATTGTCCTAATCTATCAGACAATGTTTTCTATACTCAAAGTCCATGAGGTTAGTATGACTCGTGATGGTTTCTCCTCGATAAAAACTTGGATGACTGTGGCTGTACAGGCAGCGTTTATGAGGCTGTAAAAGCTGCCATCTGTCATAGAGGTATGAGATGATCCTCTTTGGTGTGTTCTTCACATACCTTCCTGAATCTCTGAAATTAAAATGAGTTTCAGCTTCAGTGTCTTATTAGCTGTGTCTCCAAGATATCTATCTTTATTCCTACTTTAAAAAAGGGGAGATCTCTCGAAAGGAAATAGACATACTGTAGCAAGGACTTGATATTGCTTTAATGAGCTTTCCTTTCCTCCAAATATCAGTTTTTTTCAGTTGTTAATAAACTCATGCTTGCTCTGAAATGGCTTGAAGGGGTGATATTTTTCACTATGAGGAACCATCGTTTTAAGCACCCAAGCAGTGCTGCCTAGATTCAATATGTTTCCTGCAAGAAGTAAAATGATCAAGTTAAAAATAAGGCATATTTTTCACATAATTGTTCAGAAAAGAAATACAAGGAATAATTATATGTAATTATTTCTATTTATACCTGAAATTTAATAATAAGCTTAGTAATCTACACTGAGAAAATGGTACAAACTAAATTAAGTGGTTTTAGTCAAGTCAAAAAAATTATGTAATATCACAGAATCAACCTAAATACATTCATTTATTCCAACAAAACCACATGCTATGGGTATAATAAAGTAGAAATAGCTAGGTAACAACTGCAGGTTACCACAATGTACAGTGTACCTACATACTGTATATTTTATCAATACATTTAAATTATGGACATTTTAAATATGTGTCACGGTGCACACACGAGGGAAACGAGGAGACGAGGATAACTCAAAATACAGTCTTTAATGAAATCCAAAACAGACAAGGCAAGGCAAGGCAAGGCAAGGCACGGCACAGCAAGATAAGGCAGGGTAGACACACAGGAACACCGGGAATAACAAGTAGACCAGATGAAAATGAACAGAAGAGGCAGGAACTAAATACACAGGATAATTAGCTAAACACAGCTGGAACATAATCATATTTGACGAGGACAGGAACAGGAAGGACCAAATAAGGGCATGGAGGGTGAAACACACAAGACAAGATGGACAGGACTGTGACATTACTCCCCCCTCCCGGAAGGCGCGACCCGCACCGTCGCTCTGTACCACCACTCTGGACACAGACAGTAATACAGGATGGGGCCTCCAGGACGGAACAGGAACGGGCACCATGGCAGATCAGGGATCTCAGGAGGCCATGGCGGTGCAGGGAGCACAGGGGGTCATGGTGGTGCAGGGATCTCCAGAGACCATGGCGGAGCTGGGAGCTCTGGAGGCCATGGCAGGTGGTCTTAGTGGCCGTGGCCTCGGTCCCCTCGGCATGCACACTACAGCCGGAACCCCTTTGGGAATGGCCTCCATGGCCATAACCATAGGAGCCGCCTGCCTCAGACGAGTCTCCATAGACATGACATGGTGATTAAAATATTCCTGTGGACACAACTTTAAAACAGCCTAGACCCTGGTCAGGGGCTGGAGCCATCACTGGACTCTGGTCAGGCTGGGAATGGCACTCCTGGCCGTGACTGGGGAACTGGTGTCAACGGCGGTCGGCGGGCTTGAGTCAGCGGTGACCGGCGGGCTTAAGTCAGTGGCGGACAGCGCTCTTGGGTGAGCCGCGGATGGCAGCGTGAATTTCCCCGCGAATGGCGGGCTTGGGTGAGCTGGTCGGCCGGCAGACTTGGGTGAGCCGCGGACGGCGGCGTGCATGGGTGAGTCGCGGACGGCACCGTTGATTTCCCCGCGGACGGCGGCGTTGCAATCTACGCGGACGACGGGCTTGGGTAAGCTGCGGACGGCAGCATACATATCCCCGTGGACGGCGGGCTTGAGGGATTCACGGCCAGCGGACTCGTGGCGATCCCGCCGAACTCCAACGCTATCAGTGGGCTATGGCGGGATAACGAGCGGCGACTTCCATGCCGCGGGACAGACACACAGGAACAAACTAAAATAAAAACTTTCAAAAAACGAACAAAACAAAACGAGGTGAAGGGGCGCCGCTTACTGTTTTGGTCTGGTCTTCTGTCATGGTGCACACACGAGGGAAACAAGGAGACGAGGATAACTCAAAATACAGTCTTTAATCAAATCCAAAACAGACAAGGCAAGGCACGGTACGGTACGGCAAGGCAGGGTAGACACACAGGAACACCTGGAGTAACAAGTAGATCAGACGAAAATGAACAGAACAGGCAGGAACTAAATACACAGGATAATTAACTAAACACAGCTGAAACATAATCATACTTGACGAGGACAGGAACAGGAAGGACCAAATAAGGGCATGGAGGGGGAAACACACAAGACAAGATGGACAGGACTGTGACAATATGACTTTGAATCTGTGTGATTATAAATCTGATTCATGGAACTGAATCAAAGTTTTTGGTATTGGTAGGTGGCAACAAGTAACCATATTTTTGAGTGAGTAATACTCAATATCCAAGTTGTCACTTAGTACAATTTCTCATTTTAAGCTAAACTTAAGATTTTAAGGCAGAACAAACATTTAATTTTTAAATTGAAACAAATATTTTTATTTTACAGTTATTTTCCTACACAATTATGTTTTTTTAACTGTGTAATAAAAATCAGTGCTTAAAAATCTTGAGGTTCTGAGGTGGCTCACACTTGGAATAAAATGCACCCAGTAGTGACACAAATACTAAAAACAATTAACAAGAATAAAATCAAATGTGCTTTTACCTCAGTGCACCTGTAGACCTTTTGTACTGCAATAATATGATATTCAGAATTTTGACCTTGTCTTTATAAGTCATCAATTTATTCACTTAACGAAGTGAATATACCAAAACACTAATTCAATCAGAAACTAAACATAACTAAGGTGTGTTGCTCAGAGACACGACAGCTGATTCTGCTTGCCTATTTTTTTTGCCTATTTGTTGCACTATTTTCACTTATCATAGCAAAAATAGACAGTGCAACTGGAAATATTGTGTCTAAAATGTATCCAAAATATCTCAAAACTGTAAAGTGATCTCAAAGTGCTCAAGATCCCACATATGGCACTGAGAATGACGCTATCTCTGTCCTCAAAAGAACAGCTGGGTGAGTGGCAGTATTTTCAGCAGGCTGTGGGTTGGGGTGTCCGTCCTCCCACACCTGTCACTCATGGTGGGTGCAGAGCTCACCTCAAGCTGTCCTGAGGGACCATCTACCTTCAGGCCATATCTGTGTGTGGGTCGTCTCTGATGTGCCTTACACCAAGGTCACGTCTGCTACGTGATTCTACCTAACACAAGGGCCCACCAGATGGTCCCACATACAAAAACAAAAAAAAAAAGATAAAGAGAGAGAAACCATTTGCACTTAAACCTGCCAAGACTGCTGTTCCATATTAATCTTGTGTGAGGATACGTTATATTTTTGGATTAGCTTAGCTCAAAGGGATCAGTATTGATGGATAGGGTTTCATCCATATCTAAACATTGCAGTGGCGAAGATTTTAATAGTGATGTGAAGAATTATGATTGTTTCCTTCTGGCAATCCTGCTCACAGTATGTGAGGATTTCCATATTAGCCTGGAGCAACGCATGGTGGGATTTACAGCATTTCCATTTCCACTAACAAAAACACAGCAGAGTAAAATATGTTTAATTTGAGCAGACTTGCCAAAGAAAACAACACAATGATATGGAGTTATGTGCAGTCAGCATACTGAAGTTTATCCCTATATCTACTTTGTTAATTTTTTTAATTAAAGGCACAGTCTCTAAACTGCCACAGTTTAAAAGATGAATGACAGTAAATGTGCTCACATTTGCTCCTTCAGATGATAAAAACGTTCCCATATACACCTGTGTTGAACCCCTTTGTGAGCAGAGCTGTGTTTGTAGCTGCGCTGCCAATTTTGGGGCAACAATGGTGTTGTCTCGGGAACTGAAAAGTTTGGCAACATCTTTGAGTCTTTGAAAAGTGCAAATGCTTTCTTTTTTAAAAAATTGTTCTTTGGAGCACCTTAAGAACAGCCAAGAATACTGTTTGAGAATGAAATATTTGTTGCTATATAAGGTTCTTGACTTAAATGCGGTTCTTTGGAGTAAGGTCTTTTTTTATCTGATATTGCAAGAATTCCTTACATTTTTCTAATTTAATTTCATCATTTATTTATTTACTTATTCAATTTTTATTATTAAAGGGAGCTTAATACCTGTAGGTCAAATAAAGCTTTTATTTGTTTGTTTCGATTTTTCATTTTTTATAAATGCAAGATTTGCATATGGAAGACACATATGGACACAATATTTATTTTTATAAATATTATTAGATTTTAATATTAAAATATTTGTAAATATTGTAGCTAATGTGATAATGATTTAGCTTGGTTTAACACATTTTATAAAAGTCTGTATATTTCCCTTAAAATCCTGGTGAATTTATATATAAATAAAAATATATGTATTATTATTATTATTATTATTATACATACTGTATCCAGCATTGTATATCAATGCATACAGGACATGTTTAATATCACGTTCATATTCAAATGTATATTTAGTTAAAAATAAAAATTGTATTATTTAATACTCAATTTTTATTTTGAAATATAACAGTACTATCACACTTTATTATTGTTTATTATTTTATTTTAAAAACCTACATAAACTATATTACTGGTATTATTACTATTATTAATTTTTTAATATAGTTTTATTTAATGAGTCACACTATGTACAATGTGAGGTCTAAACTAAATCTCCAGGTGCAAAAAATAGATGATTTTCTCCTATACCGTAATAGAAAAGTTACAGTCATGAAAGCCAAACCCAGTATTTAATAACCATTTTCAAAAATTTGATAATTCCAGTGGGACAATTGCTACTCCAAGTTATTTTTGTTAAGAGCCCCTGAAAGAGACAATTTAAGCTGCTATTTGGCAGCCAAAACATGGTCTGTCACTGTCATTTGGATCCAGACTACAGTAGCGTCCATCAGGAGAATGAAAAAGGCCTATGTGAACATTTGGTCACGTCCTGCACCACCTGGAAAGATGTCATAAAAAGAGAAAACTGTCAGATGCGAATAAGAGAAAAAGACACATAGGCGGTGTGTTGGCCGGCTCCAGCACACAGATCTCAGGGAACACAATGCTATCACAGCGGCTGTGACTGTTCAGGGACACAAGCCTTTAGCCTGGGCTGTCAGTTGTGCTATCTCTTTCCCGCAGCTCAAATAAAGCCTCCTCACCTTTGCTCTTGCCCCAGTCAGGAAATGTTGGCAATCTCAGGGGCTGAACTTGAGGACACTACAGATTTAGCACTGGCAGTTTGAAGACTAAAATTGTAGTTTTTCTTGGTCCTTTGTGAGAATTAAAAGGGTTTCTCACACTACTTTTTAGTGATGCAACAGTCTAATAAATTAGATCCAAAAAAAAAACAACAACAACAAAACACATTCCTTCACAGATTTTTGACTATGAAACTAAAATAAACTGTGAATTCTCCTTGGATGATTCAGAAGATGAATCTTCATTTTGAGTAAACTTTGAGTCATAAATGTAATAAACTTTCATGTATTTCATATTTTAGTTTTTGACAAGCTATTTTTTTACCTAACTCTATGTTGTTTTTCTGAGGGTTCATTTATGGCACAAAAATGCACAGAAACCAATGAGGGTCAGTTTGGTCACTAAAACAATCGATGCAATGAAAATTTGTATGGCCTTTCCATAACACATTTACAGTATGTGTCAAAACTTTGTATGCATATTCATGACTGTGTATGAGAAAATGTCACAAAATTTCAAGGAATGAATAGTTTAACAAGTGTTCCAAACAGTTTGAAAATCTAAAGCAGTTTAAACTAGTCAATAGGAAATCAAAATTTAATTTAAGCTAGAAGGACTATGAAAATACTGTTTGGCTTGCTGTTGTGATGTCAGAAAGATAAATTCATTAAAAGTCAACGTCTTTCAGACTGAGTGTAGCCCCTTCCGCTCTGCATGTTTGAATTATCCCAACAAATGGCTAAAGTTACTTTTAAACTTTTTGCTTATTTTTTCCAATGTAATGCAATCTTTGCAAATAAGCTATTAGTGAAGTATGGGGAGTTAAAAATAATATCGGGGGCTAGAAGCATCATGGGAGATCATGCACCTATTTTCTTGATAGGGCACCAGAGACATTTTGGCTCACTTGGTGCCCTAGGCAAGATAAGACACACACACAAAAATGTTACAAAAACTTCATCAGAAAATCTGTTCTATAAATTTCGACTATTTTGCCTAAAGTCTTTTTGCTAAACTTATTTATTAATATTGCATTCAATGTGTGTTGGACTATGGAAAACCATAAGGAAGAAATATCTTGCAAGGTTTTTTCCCCCACTACTGGTTATTAAACCACATAAAGTGATTAAAAAATGCAGATTGTCACCTGTGGTTATGTCTGTGGCTGACAATAAAGTTACCAGGGCCTTTTTACTTTTAGTTCCATCTAATGATAAAGATAGACATCTGCAGAGCTTTATTTATTTTATTTTTTTCATAAATGTGATGTGCCTCCTAAAAAAAAAAAAAAAAAAAAAAGAACCTTAATAATAAAAGGCTCTGAGAAAGTAGTCATGAAAGATTATAAATATAGCTCTAGTCAGACCTAGACTGACTAGATTTCCCTGAAGAGGTCAAGTACATTTTTGTTTCATAAATGTATTTTGTAACTTTAATCTCATCCTAAATTTGCTGTTGCATTGGTTTCATTGTGGATATGAACTTTCTGTGCAAAATAGCAGTTAAAATTACTGCTGACTTAAAAAGAGAAATAATAATAAACAAAAATAATATCTTATCTGAATAGTGGTTTCAGTGACTCATTATTAACAATTTAAGATTTCATTTGTTAACATTAGTTCACTAAATTATTTAACATGAACAATGAAAAATTGTTCTAATGAGTTTATTAATCTTAGTTAATATTATTATTTTAACATTTCTTGATATGTTATTAAAATAAAAATTGCATTTGTTAATATTTAAAGTCAAGGTAGGTAATTTGGTTCAAAAAATTTTTTGTTATGCTGGTTGAAAATTTCTTCACATCCCGATAGCAGTCACTAAGTGAAGTGGTCTACATGTATTTCTAAGTATTTATATTGTCTGTGGAAGGTGTAGGACATTAAAATGTCTGTCCAATCACATCCCAATAAATATGAATAAATATTGTTTAAAAAAAAAACAATAATGTTTGTTAGTTAAGCATTAACTAGTGTGTTAACTAACGGGACCTTATTGTAAAATGTTACAGAATATTTTCTGGGGCTTCTAAAATATCTGAGCAACCAAACTTGAAAACTACGTCTTGTGTATAAAACTTAAGCATCTTTATAAAACAGATTCACAAGTTCGACAGGATTAAAAGACAGATGAGGGTGTAAATACAGTTCAGTCTTGTGATGTTGCATTGTCCTGTGGATATACTGTGGGAGTTTGTGTTCATCCTTGTATGACAGAAGAAAAGACGCACAACTCAGTCCGAGAATGCTAGAAGAGCAATAATGAGCAGAGAGACTACAGGTCCAGAACTACAGGGGCTCTGAGAGAGACATGCGTATAACAGTAATGAGTCTAAGGGGAAGAGAAGGAGAGCCTGAGAGAACAATTGTGTGCTGGAGAGAAGAAAGGGATAGAAAGAACAAGCAAAGAAATGAACAATTGGTTGAAAATAAGAGAGATGGAGAGTGAAACATCAGGGAATTGTAAGACGCTTATTGTCAGGAGAGTTGCTCCGTCGCTGCAGTGTGAATGTAAGGGAAAGGTCGTGTGGGAGATTGGGATCAGGAAGGTCAACTTTCTAGTTATTAGACCTCACAGGTTAGCGGTGTGATGGGATGGCTTCATCCGCTGAATACGTACCGACGGCTCTCCAAAACCCAACCTTGTTGCATTTGTACTGCAGGTATGATGTGTGACGCAACAAAACCTGACGCTAGTGAATGACCTGAGCAAATGTGAACTGAAATGTGATGTCTTTCTTTACAGAACCATATTCTAGCCTGCCATTACTGTTTTGTTTTGTTTTTTTAATCTCTTTGTTTTGTTTTTTAAAAGTGATACTTTATCTTTTAATTTGCATAGCCTATTACAGAAAAGCAGTTTTACATAGTGGCAAAAAATATTTGTTGGTGAAAACAGACCCAAAAACTTTAATAGATGTAGGACTTCACAATAATAATCTAAAGACCCCGTTTTTCCACCACGAACATAAGAAAGAATGTTTTGTCCAGTGGAAAGTTTCCAAGGATGCTAAAGTTTCTTCATGGTACCTCAGATGCTAATAATAAAAAAGTGTAGACAGCTTTGTTTATTATAATGGTTTCATTCTCATTTTCTCACATTTCTTACTAGCAGTGCAGACACTGTGATACCTGAGAATATTTGAGACTCAAAACAGTATGGGCTCAGTTGTGGTATCAAAAGCACTGGCACTGGATGTGCTGCACTGTACATGCTGCAGGGACATTTTCTTAAAGAAAGCAAAATGACCAGTGTCTCCTCAACATATTTGGATGAGAAAAAAATTAGTAATACAAAGGGGGATATTACATAGACTTTTTTTCCACATTTTTACACTTTTAATAACTTTATTTGCTTTATTTTTATACCATTTTTACAAATGAAGGCATCCCCAAAAGGTTTGGGGATATTTTTTGTAAGATTTTGCTTATTTTTGGGTACAAATTTGTGCCAAAAATATTGTTAAGTAAGTACAAACACAAACACAAAACAAATATTACAAAATATGAGACAGCAAAGAACTTTTTCCAAGTGACACCAGTGGAAGAAGTTTCAGATAGAGGCAACGTCTCTTTTGTCTCATTCACTGTGTTCTAAGTAAGATCCTAATTGAAATGTTTATTTGTGATCCTAACTTGTGCTTAATAGGTATGTTTCATTTTAGTTTAAAAAATTTAGCTTTCAAATTTTTGGGATGAACTCTGTATTTCCCGGAATACTCTAATTTACTCAAAATATTATATAGTCATTTTATGTAATTAATTTTTTGTTGATATTAAATTTAAAGTAATCAGAAAAAAATGTTGAGTGGAGTATGGCAAAACTAATGGCTGTGTTTATTATTTTGACTGTACTGAACTTAGTTTAGAGACATATTCCAGTAATAAATAATCAGTTGAGGAAAAGAAAACTCTTACATATGAGGCAATAAATGATATTAGTTTTATAAATAGCTTCATTAGTTAAAATGAATGACGTAACTGTTATGTAATAATAATAATTATTATTTAAATAAGAATTTTTATTCATGTCATTGCAGTTCAACTTCCTGTCAATTCAAATTCACACATGTATGATGCTTTCAGAAGATTTTTTGATTATTGGAATGAAAAGAAGGTGACTATAAATAACAATAGAAAAACAACAGATAGTAGTAACACATTAAAGATATGTGAAATATGATTTTTAGTTTTATTATTTTTGAAGCAATTGAAAACAAAATGTTTAAAATGTATAAATCTAATGAAACTGTTTTAATAAGCAATGTGATAATATTCACATAAAAAATATAATAGTACTGGTTGCTTGTTGATAGTCCAAAATGTGATGTCAATGCCGTTTTATGTCTTTTTATGTTTTTAATGCAGACTGTGTTCAAGTTTTCAAAGGTTTTAATTACCATACATTACTTATGAGAAATTTTAAGCCATTTTATTTGCTCAGTGCACTTTAATTCTCATCAACTGAGAATCTTTCAAAAGAAAACCTTCCAACTCCCCAAATCCAAGACTGTTTGAAACAGAAGAAAAGAAGAATAGGCTCTGAATATCTCAGACAACATTAGGATGAAAATATAATGTGTTTGATGTTAATTTTTATTGTTGTTGAATACAGAAGACAAAAAGGGATTGTGTGCTTTGAGTTTATGAACGAAAAGGATTGCCAGCATCAAAAGTTTTCTTGAAAGAGTGTTGAAATGTGTCTTTGTGGATAATGAGAACTTACGCCAATGCGCAGTCAGATGCTATTTCTGTGAAATTGCTGCATATAATACGTAAGTGTTGCATTTCTGATGCAAGAAATGGTAAATAGCAAGGTACAAATGCATTTGGATGTTGTTGTTTTCTCAGAACTCTATTCAAACCTCCACGCTCGTAGTGCGCTGTCTGTGTAGAAGGGTATTCAGATTTCCCAAGGCAGGTATAAAAATCAATACGACTTATGAGTGTTTGTGAATGATTCATGAACATCAGTCATGATATACATGTAAAGAGAAAACAGCTTTGTTCAATGTGACTCATTATGTGCCTTTTCTCTAGGTTCCTTCAATGATCATTTTTTTTTATTAATTTATTTTCTTGCTCACAAAGCATCTCAGGCATGTTTATCAAATAGAACATTTCATCTTACTTGTGATTGGCAGATCAGGAAACACATGATGGTAAAGCAGATCTCAAGGGTCTAATACCAGCAACGTCAAGACATGTGCTATTGAATAAAAGAATATCTCTCTATTACCATGGGTCTCTTGTAATATTACATTGATTTACAGGGTACACGAAGAGAGTGTGTGTGTGTGTGTGTGTGTGTGTGTGTGTGTGTGTGTGTGTGTGTTTTATTTTTTAAATACAGATCACATGTTGACTCTGCATGCATTTCATTTGTTTAACAATCAGCGCCATCAGCTGCCTCATATTATGCTTAGGATTTACATTTCAGATATGCATGTATGATATACAATGGTCAAAAGAAAGTGTTAAGAGAGTCAAGCAACATTTTAAAATGTCTAAATGTTATTGCATTAGATAAAATATCAAACTTTTGCAAACAAAAGATGCTATATCTTTATAAATGTATGTTATATATTTATAATATTACATTACATTTAATTTTATAATTATATGTATATACATATATATATATATATATATATATATATATATATATAGTTTAAATACACAATGAAAAATTAAAAACAAAATATATAAAAACTATTGTTTGCATATTTTGTCTACATGTTCAATAGTTTGAATGATTGTTTCATTTATCAGGCCTTACAGGATTAGTTATGATCATATTTCACGATATTTCACATCTGACAACTAGAAAGTCTCAAAATAGGTTAAATTTCATAATTTAAACTAAATACATGTATTTTGTTTTGTGAAATTTTTGCTTGAAAGAAGCTTGTTTTCTTTCTTTAAAGACCACTGTACTATAGTGTATAGATTCAAGGTGTATCCGTCATCATTACCTGTGGTTATATTATAGGAAGAATATTAGTTTCAATTAGGGATGTGCATCTCATAACTGAGGCCGATGCGATACACATGTCGATGCATAGCCAACGATACAATACACTGAAGATACATATGAAGCAGCTACCGATGCCATGCGATATGATTCACCCCATTACGATGCAGTGCGATCTGATTTCGATTCGATTCAACATAATGCGATTCGATGCAATACGATGCAATGCAAAAAATATGATAGCTTTTATTTCTGTGGTTCAGACAGACAGCAAATCATAAAGTAAATAAGTGTCTTCTGACATCTAATGCCTTGAGGCCTGTTTCATAAAACTAGTTTACCAAAAAGGCCAGGCTTATTTCAGTTAGTCTGACTCATTGTCAAATGAATTGGTTCCATAAAGCAAATTTAACTTAGATCAAGCTCAGTCACCGTTGCAACTTATGCTGGAAAACTAACTTCGTCTGGGGCAGTCTAACTGTCAAGCTAAGCTGAGCTCCTCTGACACTGACCAATCGGAACGCATTGATATTACCAACTGACTCTCTCACATACTATAGCCATGCAGCCTTTCTCTCTGGATTTATGACAGCCGTATCTTTTATAGTTAGCAGAACAGATAGCACAACATTAGAACATCACAATCTAAAATTGCTCTTTAAAGAATTAATATCACTAAATTAAAACTACATTTTAACTGCTATAAGAAACACACATTAACCCATCTGAGCTTAGTAACTGGGACTCTATTAGCTTACATTTTATTTGCCCATTACAATAGTCCCTCTACAGTTACTGCTATCATAAAAACACACTTTTATGTAGGTTTAAAATTCTACAAAAGGCACATTTAATGTCCAACAAAAAAATATTTTATCAAAATGCATATTTGACTCAGAATTATCGCTCTACTATTCATCTGTTTATTGCACATGTGTGCAGCAGCGCTCGTTCACTCGTGTAAGCTTTGCCCACTCCCGACAGCAAAATTGATATATTTGCATGACTTTCTAACATTTACAAATGAAAAATATACCTGTGACATGTCAGTTATGCACTGCGGAAAACACGACGTCTCAAATGCATTAAAACAGCACAAATATATTGGCTGTTTGCTATGGTGGATCGATTTGATCAGTGATCGACATTAAGGACTTAAAGGGGACCTATTATGCCCCTTTTTACAAGATGTAAAATGAGTCTCTGATGTCTCCAAACCGTATATGTGAAATTTTAGCTAAGAATACCCACAGATAAATTTTTATAGCTTGTTAAAATTGGCACTTTTAGGGTATGAGCCCAAACGTGCTGATTTTGAGTATATTGCTTTAAATGAAAATGAGCTGTTGCTCCCGGAGAAGAGGGCGGAGCTTCAAGAGCTCAAGCTCAGGCAATAGCAGTGCTAGCCTTTGCAAATAAATATTCCACTATTAGTACAAGCCTGTTATCTTTACAGAAAACATACTCTGTTTCAAAGTCAGTCATCTGATTATATTGTGCATAATAAATTCGCGTTTATGAATTACACAGACGGGGAGCACAGTGGGATAAAAATAACAACATAGCTGGTCTCGTGCTATCACAAACTTTATAAGTCCCACTTCTGATTATGAGCTCGACAACTTCAAGCGATCGACTCACATTGCTTTCATATGAAAATTTTAACTACCACATTCCTATTCACGGTCAGTCTGGTCGCACGTGAAGGCAGCAGCAGTGAAAACAGGCAAAGACAATGATAGCTTTAGTAATTAGCCTTACAGAGTGCCAAGAAGCGCTTTCAGAAAGGCAATTTGGAAAACAAACGTGTGATACTTACTTTGCCTGGAGCTGACGTTCGCACAAGAAGCGTTGGTATTGATTTCTAAATGTTTAGGGGATGTTACCGATTTTTTCCGGGATATTTCCTTCGAAAATGAAATTTAACCACAGTGTCCTCGGCTCAGATGAGGGTAGATTATGGCGACTCCTATGTTCATTAGTGCATCCCAAAACACAACACTTATAATGCCTCTTTGGCGCTGACATTGTATATATCTCCAGTAATGGCGGACCGCAGCTTCTCACTCAGGGCTGTGTTTATGCTAATAGGGCAGAGAGCATCACAAATGGGCGGGACTTTTTCCCCTCAGTGACGTGAACAGAGGGAGAATCTGAAACAGCTCGTCTGGAGAGACTGTTCATGATTTATTGGTTTTATAAAAAAATGAGTTGGTGGATTTTTAACATTATAGGCTGGTTGTTTTCACACACTGCAGCCATACAACTGTGTTCAAACACCTTATAAAAGTGATTTTTGCATAATAGGTCCCCTTTAATGCCTGCTTTTCCTCAGGACTCCTGTTGTGATACATCATATTCATGCAGCAGTTGTGATGACAGAACGCGCTTGAGAAAGTTTAGAGAGAAGAAATCAATCTACATATAAAATCTTGGTCACTTTCTAAACAATAAAAGTATAGCGCATCCACTAATAATTATATATAAATAAATTGTTTTTTACCAATGCAAATATATTAGAAACGATGTGTGGCGATACAAATACCAACTGTATCCGATGTGCACTTTTTTAAATAGATGCATCGCATCGTTAACTTTGTTTGCAGATGCACTGTGCGAATCAGTGAATCTTCCCATCCCTAGTTTCAATAGTTAATTTTAGTTGTTCTCCCCATTTATGGTTTTATAACAGATATCTCTAATACAAGAATAATCTTGTCTTGTGGAGATTAAGCATAGACTTTGACATTATCAAAATGAAACAGAACAATGGGGTATTTGATCAAAAGGATTTGTTTTGTTTCAGGGAGAAACTCCGCTGTGGTATTAAAGATGTTTTGCATTTTGATGATTGATTTGGTGTATTGAACTGCAGTACAGTAGCTTGCAGCTGAAGTTCGTCCTGTTGTTGTCTGATATGGTTAAAGTCTCTTTAATCCTAAAAGGCTTTCAATCAAGCTAGGAATAAATTTGAAGTTAAATCCAGGCCAGCCAATACACTAGATATGTAGGGTTTCTTTAACAATGGCCACTTTTGGCCCTGCGGGTTTCAAATGAACTCCTTTAAAACATACATTCATGCTTTCACTGTTTGAAAGCATGAATGTATGTTTGTTGTTTGAAAGCATGAATGTATAATATCCACTAATATCAATCAGTAAATAATATACATGCATTGTAGGAGAATTCTGTAATTTTTCTAAAATGTCATAAATGTTTCCAGCATGTTTTTCATTTCCACCACATCTTAAATCACTGTGATGGAAATGACTTTGTTTGTTTGTTTGTTTTATTTATTTATTTAATTTATTTTTTTGACAGAATTACAGAATTTGTTTGGAGATAACACACAATATGCTCAAATCTGCTCAAAAGTGATATTGAGTTGGCAAACCTTTAAGGCAAAAAAAAAATGTTTGAAGAGTTGTAAATGATGCCGCAACATAAGAAAATTCATACAGTTTTGCTCATTTCATTCACTATTTAGATTAGATGTAATAATTCATTACTCTTTATTTTTTGTAATTTAATTACACTTCTGATGTAATTGCATGCGTAAGTACTGTATTGAACAATTCTATATAAAACTATTGGATTTAACATCAAAATGCAACATCTATCAATGTTAAAATGTATGTTTATAATGTAATCGTCTCCCTTTAAATATCAGTTCAAGAATAATTTATGCACTTTTATATTATTTATTTGAAAGAATTAAAAGAGAAGTTTCATGTCTATCCTTGTACTGTTCAACTGGTCGAGGTTCATATGGGATTTAGAAAGTAATTAGTAATAAGTCATGCAATATTTTTAGTGAGAGTAATAGTACAGTAATGTAATTACACTGTTGGAGATGTAATTAGTAGCTAGCTGCATTAATTTCTCTTTAGAGTTACTGGTCTTACAGACTTTTGATAGTCATCAAAGTTTTCGAACACGGGTAAAACAATAAATTTATACATAAAAGGCTTTCAAATGTAAAAAAAAAAAAAAAAATTAAAAAATTAAAAGGTCAAGGTCTGTTAAACAAAGTCCAAGACAGAATTAATGTGACCTTAATATAACAAAAAGAAAACAGCTGAAACTACCTTTTAATAAAAATGAACCTCTAGGACACAACTGTGCCTGTAGTTGAAGAAACACCCACATTCATAAAAATACAGTCTGTGAAGCATTATTTTAATTGTGTCATTATTCAAAATGATTACCAAATTAGTAAGACAACTCCTCACTGAATTCTATCACTTAAATGTGGTCAAAGAGATTAACAGCATTTCCATAAAGCTTTAATGTCACTGCAGTATCAAGTTTAAAGAGCAGCATTATATAACACATTAAAAGTTACATTAAAAACCTGTGTGTGTTCTGGTGAAGTGCGTTCTGCTGCCTATGGTTCAGAAAAACACTCCTTTTTTACTGAGCTGCTCCTCATTTTCAAGCCTACCGCTTACAGCAGACTCAAAGGGAGAAATTGATTGCCTTGCTTTTACCGTTCGAGACAGCTGTTCAATTTCATTGCTGTGGCATTTTGTAAAAGAAAAGTGAGGCAGTATTTGGAAGATAAAATACAGATATAAGCCAGCAATGCAGATAAAAGGTTAGAAAAAATAAAAATAGAAAAAGTTGACTTTTGACATTCTAAAATCAACAAACTCAAGTCAAAGCTAAATTGAATCATAAAACGTCTGAGCACACGCAGTTCTTTTAACGTCAGTTTTTTTTAAAAGATTTTATTCTTCAAAGGCTGGGTAACATGGTGCCGTGAACTGATGTGACAGGATTGTGCAGAATAAAAGAGGCTCTTTTCAGGGAGTTCTCAGGGAACCTGAATTTAAGAAGGGAATACAAAACTCAGCAATTCTTCGCAAAAATGTTTAGCTTTAGGGCATCAGAAATGCTTAATTGGTGGATAGAAATTCACCATAGCTCTGCTTTCATTGGAAAAGGTTCCAATCAATAAATTTCTGTGGTTTTCATTGATCATATTCCTCACAGCAGTAAACCATTCTTCTGTGAGAGTTTCTAAAACAGTGAATCGATTGTGTGAAACAATAAACTTGCTGTTTTCATAACTTATAATAGTAACTTTACATGCTCCTGAACGATATGTGTAAGGTTGAAGGGGAGGAAACAATAGTAACATCTCTAGTTGAAACTTTTCTTGTTTACTTTTCTTGACTAAAGCTAAATCTCATCTCAACATGTTTGTTAAATGGTTATAATCTGAACATCAACTTTTATTCCATTCCATTTTGAGGTTAAACGATTTTTTATATATATATATATATTATTTTTTATTAGATTACTGTGTTCTGGGAATTTGTTTTGTTACTACGATATTAAAATGATTTGTGTGTCTACTTAAGGGATTTGTGAACGGAACTCATTTAGAATTTGTGGGGTAAAATATATTATTGTGATAAGTTAAAGTGAGAGGGGTTGAAATTTACCCACTCAAAATTAGGGCAGAAGCTCACCAGTGAAATGTTGATGTTGGTGTTTTAATATACATATTGAATATTTATTATAATTCATGGAGTTATTTAATAATCCCATTAATTAAATTTCAAACATCTTCATTACTCCTAATAGCAGACTAATTGACTGGAATCAGTCAATTTTAGAATTTAGTTTATTGCTATTTTTGTCACTTTGTTTAAAAAATAGGCCTGTACATACTTTAAAATTATACTGTGTATTATTTATCTCATTATTGAGTAACAACAGTTCATGAACAATAATGATAAATGTGTGCATTTACATAAAATATTTGATTATTACAATTGAAAATATGTGTCAGTATTGGCTTGGCTACAACTAGTATTGTAATGATACGAATCACAAGTGCAGGGTAGTGAATCCAAATGCAGGTTTAATTAATTATGTAAGTAAAGAAGAAAACCAAGGACAGGAATGTGAGAACCAATGTGAGAACAAACATAGACAACTGAGAAACCAGGCCTTAAATAGACAATGGCTAACAAACACAGGACAGCTGAAGATAATTAAGGAGTAACGATGTGAAAACAGGAAGCAGGAAACAAAGCAGAACTACAAACTAAAAATTTACAGGTCACACTTTATTTTAAAGTCCAATTCTTGCTATTAACAAACCATATGAATTTTGCCTCAGTAAACTACTAATTTGCTGCTTATTAATAGTTAGTAAGGTAATTGTTAAATTTAAGTATTTGATAGGATTAGGGATGTATTATCATGCAGAATATGTGTACTAATAAACAGCCAATAAGTTATTAATAGGCATGCTAATAAGCAACTAGTTAATAGTGAGAATTGGTCCCTAAACTAAAGTGTTACAATTTTACAGAACAAGAGGACAGATGATATACAATGCAAGTATGAATTTCCATATGAGTCAAAGCTGATTTGTGCTGGTTAGATGCTGGACTACTGTTGGCTGAATTGTTTGAACTAGCCTGTTCATCACAACTACAGCACATGACAAGCATTGTATAACTAATTGACCAAGGAAGTCTTGCAGATTACAAGTTAAAACGTCTGGACAGGCAGTTATGTGTGTTTAATCAGTCTTGTGAAATAAAACAAGCACCCCAACATCTAAAATACATAATATACTGGTCTTCTAGCTGGGACTTTTGCTCACTTTACATGATATGATATGCCAATCAATTATGCATTATAAGAGACTTTTTTTTATAAGCCATTTTCCAACACTGGCCATTTTCTACAATGACAATGTGCGTGCCATCATGCATTCTCCGTTTTCTTAAAGCCTTGAATGAATATTTCATGAAAACCAGTAAACATGACAAACATATGTACATCAGAAGTCACAAAACCCTTCACCAAAACCTAATAAACGTTTTGTTTGTCTTGTGAAGAGCCATGGCTTATTCGGGAAACCTTAATAAGACGACAATAAAAAGAGTCATTTGCATTTATCAGTGATATATCACCAAACAATACAATTACAGAAGCAATAAACGCACTGAGAGTCCCAGACGTGTTAATGCGAGCAAATATTTTTAGGTGTAACGAGAGCATTTAAGCCTAATAATCACATCTTTCATAACTTCATCCTCATAAAAACAATTCTAAAACACAGCTTGGAGTTCAAGCTCTGTAAATACTTCCTAAATGCAATATTTTGTGTGTGTGTGTGTGTGTGTGCGTGCGTGTGCGTGTGTGTGTGTCTGACAGCTTATGTACTCGGAAATGAAAACACTGCACGAATTTAAGGAAGTGAGATGTTTCAAAATAGGACTGAAATAACTGGAAGCAAAGGAAATAGCAGCTATCAAACCCGTGACCTTCAGACAGGCGTTAATATCCTCTTAAATTCAAATAATAACAAGTTGTCCTCACAATGAGCTCAGTTATAACATACAATCTTCTTTCCAATTTTATTCTGTCTCTAATTAGTATTTCTTCCGGTTTTAAGGTTGCTAATGATTGTCTTGCAGATAAATGAAGCTCTCCTCTGGCTGGGTATGAAAGGTATTGTTGAATGCGATGAATACGATGCAAACGAAGTGGGTTAATTAGGGTAAAACTGAGAAAGCGAGCACTGCAGGGAGAGTGCTCGCGTTGATCTATTTCCGAGGTCGTGGTTTTTGAAGTTGTGTGGGTTTTGGGGGCTGGCCTGAAGAATGACTTCAAAGTTTTGAGACACAAATGAGATCCTGGTGAGGCATGGAGACGCAGGCGCATCTCGTTAGCAAGCACACACCCCGCACTAAGGGCCTGCGATAATAATGAAGGAAATACCTGACCACTTGCCTGCTGGGAGGTTAACGTCAGTGTCTGGAATTCTTTTAGCTGCAAGTTTCCTTCTTGGCCTGCAGTATATTGTGGATCCAGCCTTGAAATCTTACATTTGAGGTCTTAGAAACTGGGGATTCCTTTTATAGTTAGAGATCTGTGGTTTGCTCTAGTAGGGTATTTAAACAGAGCTCTAGAAATTTGTGCATGAATTAGTGTGGAATCAATTCAGATGAGAAATAAAGCAAACAGAAATAATCTCCGTTTTCTTTTAGTAGTAGGAGCCTCTATTGAGACTTATGTCAGTAAAGGCAAACCTGAGGGGCAGATAAGTAATTACAAGTCGGTTTCAACATATTTATTCAAAACCAAAACACCTAAACTCAAGTTCAAAAAACAGTTTGAGGACAACCGGATGGAAAGATTGAGTTGAACAGTGTCAAGGTCACAAGGCCCTTGATGACGTGAGGCTGAAGCAATCACCTGGGTTTTTTCATAGAAATGATTGCCAGTGGGACTGTATGCTGAGGTCCCCAAAGGTGGAACGCTCTATCAGTGCATATTTCTACAGATGGGAATGCATATCTATGAAGCCCACGGACAGCATTTTGATTCGGTTCACAGAGCATTTATGCCTTTTTATTTTAGGGCTCCATGTAGGGTAAAACCTGACTGTCTTTAAAAATAACAATGATGATTCAATGAACAAATGTACCTTGCAAAAGAGTAACTTTCAAGTTTCATCATGGTTCATCAAAATATTTTTTTTTGTAGTAGTTTGAATGGCAGTGCACAGGTTAAATTCTACTGGAGCTGTCCTTGAATTAAATAATAATAATAATAATAATAATAATAATAATAATAATAATAAGCCAGAGGTGCGTTTTCCAATAACACTGTTAGCCAACGGTGGTTGCAAATTTCTCAGAGCCATAGTTCCAACAAACATTCGCAAACATAATTGTGTGATTAAAACTCCAGCTCTGTAGCTATGGTTAGAAGCATAGTTTCTTGTTAGTATGACATGTGGACTTGTGTGTGCAGTACATTCTACATCTTTCATTCCAATTAAATATATATGTATATACATTGAAAGGGATAGTTCACCCAAAAATGAAAATTCTGTCATTAATTAATCATCTTCATATCCTTCCAAACCCACAAGACCTTCGTTCATCTTCGGAACAAAAATTTAAATATTTTTAAAGAAATCCAAGAGCTTTCTGACCCTGCATAGACAGCAAAAGAACTACCACTACCATGTTCAAGGCTCAGAAAGGTAGTAAGGATATCGTTAAAATACTCCATGTGACATCAGTGGTTCAACCGTAATTTTATGAAGTTACGAGAATACTTTTTGGGTCCAAAGAAAACAAAAATAATGACTTTATTCAACAATCGTGGTACTGTTGTGAACACTTGTCGAAGACTGACACGGAAGAGAAGCAATAGTTGAATAAAGTCATATTTTTTGTTTTCTTTGCGCACAAAAAGTATTCTCGTAACTTCATAAAATTAAGGTTTAAACACTGATGTCACATGGACTATTTGTTTTTCTGAAGATGAACTAAGGTCTTACGGGTTTGAAATTACATTAGGGTGAGGAATTAATGACAGAATTTTCATTTTTGGGTGAACTATCCCTTTAAATCTATGTGTATTTCAGCATATCAAAAATCAGCACCATTTTTGAAGAGCGTGTATGTGTACAGGAACCCTGGAGTATGATGGTAACCTAAAATTAATCAAACATCAAATAAAGCAAAATGAAGGAGATCAAAAAATTGAAGTAGTCCTCAGATGTCATGTCCTTTACAGCAGCATTTCTGATCAATTACATTGTGGAGAAAACTACTGACTGAATGAACTGCATATATAGTCTGGTGGAGTACACCAATTACATACTGCATGTAAACATGATTAAACAAATAAAACAGCTTTCTGTTGTTTCATGTAAATGAACCATAATAATGTGATATTAATTGTGATCTTGAATTGAGTAATCAACAGAAGTTATTACTCCACCAATTGTGCGTGACATCATTAACAAATCACAGAGGTGCAGCGATGTTACTGTGGTCTCAGTTAAAAAATCACAACTAGCTATATTTTTTTTTCTCCAACGATGCATCGTACTATGGTAGTTAAATAGTGAGATACGGAATTGTACAGGAAACGCACACCAGCAGGATACGTTCAGTAGGGTTTTTTTTTTCCTAATGTTTACCTAAATTTGGCCCTGTACTTGTACTGAAACCTTATGGTTGCCGCTTCACAGCAATGCTGTTTGTTTGTTTTTTGTTCTGTGCTGTTTTTTTCTTCTCTGTTTTATGCTGCACACATCCGTTATGGAAATTCTTGGGCTCCATTGGTCTTTAGTAAGTATAATGTGTTTGTTTTTATATTGTTTGGTTTGTTTTATGGGGTTAGAATTTTTGCATATTTCCAGAAAAAGAGATTTTAAACAACAAATAAATGTAAAGGGATTCACAAATGCTAAACAAATTCACAAATGAACAGAATGAAATCCAAAAATATATACAGAAGTTCCAGAATTAAATGAATTAAATTTACAAATAAATAAAATTATGAATTAGATTTGCAAATAAAAAAATATCGACAAATATCTTTTTTTTATGCCACAAACACAACTTTGTCTGGCATTCATTTGTGGATCGCTTCCTGTTCATTATGGATGGCTTCCTCTGCATTTGAATTTCTCCCTGTGCATTTGTGGATTCTGAAACATTTCTAGCATCGACACACACACAAATCCAAAATAGGTAGACTCCACCCACTCTCTACTTAACTGTCTATATCAGCAGCTGTCAATAGTCTATATTCGTCATTCAAAATGAGAAACTGAAACAAGGATATACGAGAAACACGAAATGTAAACAAAGCAGTGCTTGCTTACCATTCTAAAAATTATTTATGTTGGTAACTTTCTTCATTTTAACCGGCTCATGTTGTTATCAAAATATTCACTTATTGGAATGCTTGGTTAAGATAACATAAGAAGAGCCTTCTGTCTGTGCCATCTTGACTTGCTTGCTTTCATTATTTGAACTTTAATTCTCCTATCAGAGTTCTCACTGTTACCTAACGCCGATTGAACATGCTGAATCGGGCAAATTAACACCAACATGTAGAACACAGTGCAAAAACTAGCCTGACAGATGCTCACCGACAGCAATAATAATGAAAGCAAGCAAGTCAAGATGGTACAGACAGAAGGCTGTTCTTATGTTATCTTAACCAAGCATTCCAATAAGCGAATATTTTGATAACAACATGAGCCGGTTAAAATGAAATGAAAATCAACTTTCTTCATTTTAACCTGCTCATGTTGTTATCAAAATATTCGCTTATTGGAATGCTGGAGCCAATTGCCATGTCTGTCCCGGAGAGAGTACTGGTAGAGCTTGTCCCACCAACATCCTTACCTATAAAGCTCTTCCTTGTCTGCCTGTTCCATCCAGCTAGATCAGGGGTGCAGAGTTTAGCTCCAACTCTAATCAAACACACCTGAACCAGCAAATCAAGGTCTTATTAGGCATACTAAAAACTTCCATGCAGGTGTGTTGAGGCAAGTTGGAGCTAGATGGACATCCCACTTCTGTTCGGAGTCCTTCTTCGTCTTCTGCTCCCATCCAGCCTTCTGGCTCCTTCATCTACGCTGGTCCCGCTCAGCTTCCTGGCTCCTTCATATCTGCCAGTTCCACCTGGTTTCCAGGCTTCTCCTCCACTGGTCCCGTCCAGCCTCCAGTGTCCTTCATCCTTGCCAGTTTCATCCAGCTCCTTGGCTCCTCCTCTCCTGCTTGCTCCATCCAGCTTCTTCAGCTCGGATCCCCCTGTTTGTCGTTCTGCCTCTGCCACAGATGTCTGAGCCTCTGGCTACACCTCAGCCCTCCACACCTTCGGCTCCACTGGGATCCCCTCCTTCCCTCTGGCTCCTTTGTCCTTGTTCCCACAAACTCTACCTCAGTCAGCCAAGCCCCCAGATCCACCTCGGTCCCGTGAGCTTGCGCCTCTGCGTCAGCCCTCCAGACCACTGTCATTGAACCATTCATACAAATGATTTGTTCGTTCAGTAACACAACTTTGTTTGAAACTATTTTCATTGATACTGCAAAAACAGATATGGCAACTGGCAATATTGTGTCTAAAATGCAAATTACTTAACCCTACTGCTGATTGAGTTAACATTAACTTAACATTGTGTTTATTAAACTGTTGCATCACACAATTGTGGTGCCTTCTTTTTACTACAGTAACTTCTAAGAAACAGCCAAGCTATAATTTCTGTTTCTAACAAGATGTTTTTGAATTAACAAAGGTTTGGGTCAGGGGCATCGCTAGACCTATTTTACTGTGAAATACCTCTTGTGCCCCAGTAAAATATTACTAATAAATCCTTGTATCAGTGAGATTGTTGTATACTGACCCGAGAATATATTTTTTTCTTGTAATATTTCAGCAATCAATCTGTTTAGAATCAGAAATAGTGATGACAAATTTGCAAATGAATCTTTTGATCTAATCAGTCAAACGGGTTCGCGCAATTGAGTTTGATTCATTTGAACAGTTCGCTCATTCAGAGGTAATGGTATTTTACAAGACAGAATGCAAAAAGAGCACTGGATGAGATGGATATTTACCTGGGGTTGTGGTCAAAATTTTACATAAATTTGCAGTATCTGCAAAATGTTAATTAGTTTACCAAAATAAGAGGGATCATACAAAATGCATTTAGTACTGACCTGAATAATATATTTGACATAAAGAAGTTTACATATAGTATACAAAAGAAAATAATAGTTGAATTTGAATTCATAAAAATGACCCCGTTCAAAAGTTTACATATGCTTGATTCTTAATACTGTGTTGTTACCTGGATGATTTTTGTTTTGTTTTGTTTTGTTTTGTTTTTTACTTTTTTAACTTTTGAACAGAATGAAGATGTGTACATTTTTCTTATTTTGCCTAAATATCTTCTTTTTTTTTCATTTAGTACTGCCCTTCAGGAGCGACAGATGATACTTACATGTTTCCCAGAAGACAAAATAAGTTAAATTACCCTGATCTTCAAATTCAAAAGGTTTTCACCTCCAGTCTCTTAATGCGTCATTTTTCCTTCTGGAGAATCAGTGACCGTTTGAATCTTCTGTAATAAACCTCAGTTGTCCTCAGTGTGAAAAGATGGATCTCAAAATCAAACAGTCATTGTTGGAAAGGGTTCAAAAGATGAACCCATGCAAAAGATGCTGGAAAACCAAAGAATTTGTGGGACCTGAAGGATTTTTTTTTTTTTTTTTTTTAAGAACAGCAGTCAGTTTAACTGTTCAGGACAAACAACGGACTCATGAAAAACTATCACAAAAAAAAAAATAAATAAAAAAATTATAAAAAATAAAAAATACAGCTGTGGGTCATCCAGGTAACAACACAGTATTAAGAATCAAGTGTATGTAAACTTTTGAATGGTGTCATTTTTATAAATTCAACTATTATTTTCTCTTGTGGAATATATGTAAACATCTATTATGTGAAATATCTTATTCAGGACAGTACTAAATAAAAAATAACATGCATTTTGTATGATCCCTCTTATTTTGGTAAAATAATTAACATTTTGCAGATACTGCAAAGTGTATGTAAAATTTTGACCACAACTGTACAATCCACTGTAAGAAACAAAACTTAAATGTCCTCTATAGTTCCCCTTTCAGTCGGTCACTCCGAGTCACGTCGGATGACTGACGAAATTAGGATCTCGCCAGAGAGACCAATCCACTTCGAGTGTAACTAAACGACTCAATGGACATTGGGCATGCGATTATTGCATCCAGCTGCCGCTGATCACAGCGTGAGTATAAGAGGCAGCAGGTGCACCGCATTAATTCATGCTTTCACTGAGGAACCGAGCCGGTGACCCGGCAGCTCAGCGGTGGTACAGCGACTGTGGCGACGGGACGTAACGTCTCCGTTCCCTCCTTCAGGGAACGAGGGTTACATACGCAACCGAGACGTTCCTTATATCTCTTTATTGTGCATGCATGCACTGTAAAAACTGATGAGTTGACTTAACTTAACTTATTGAGGAAACCCGTTGCCTTAAAATTATTAAGTAAATAATAATTTAAAATAAGTTAAGTGAATTGTCAAGTTCACTTAATTTTTATTATTATTATTATTATTATTATTATTATTATTATTTACTTAATAATTTTAAGGCAACAGGTTTCCTCAATTTTTTTAAGTTAAGTCAACATCACTTTTTACAGTGCAGCTTGTGAATGGCAAGTAAAAACTATTTATTTCCATTTCTATCCAAAACAGTATTAAAAAGAGTATCAAAATATAATGGGGGGCCTTCGCCCCAGTACTGATGAAAGACTGGAGGTGCCCATGGTGGGGGCACATTTTAAAGTAGCAACAGCAGATCCTTAATGCATGGCAAGAAAATAGTTTATTTACATGCTTGTGCATTGAAATGCATATGGCCAAATGGCCATATGGCCACAGCCCCGCTTTAATAATGTGTGAATAAATTTGCCCCCATATGTAGGCTATAAAACACTGAAAAACCATAACCACAGGATATATGTGTCCTGTAAGGATATGACAGCTCACACGACTTCTCCCTGCTATCACGCTGAACTACTCGTCTGGAATCTGTCATTTGTCTCTGTCTTTTGTAATATGCAGCCAAAAGGATAACCTTGTCAAGAAAACATTACATTGTGATACTTGGTTTTTTAATAAGCTTGTATGTTAATTGCTCTATTATCACAGATTAGATTCTAAATATTTTATGTTAATTAACCCATTACATGTGCCTCTACGCAAGCTGTCACATTGAAGTCGCATTAATAATTGAAATAAACCATCAGTAGTTTGCACGTATGACCTAGACACCCATCTGAATATATTATTCATACATCAAACATATTTGTGTCTGATTATGCAGAAAAAAAAACTCAAGGGGTGCAGTTGACTCAAATCCACTGTTTGAAGTCGTAGTATAGGAATCAAATATAAATTTTCTGCAGCTGTGTCTTATACTTGTCCTTTTTAATAGAATAGAGTGCTTTTGAATAGTTTATGATTCATATCTGAGGCTGCTATCTGGCTCAGCACAACTTTAACATCTTTCAGACATCTATTTCATGAATTATTCTTCAAACATAACTTGCATTGATGAAAAAAAACTGACTGTCATTAATGTCCCCACAAAAACAACTTCAAGCCCCTTATGTTAAATGATTAGTTAACTTAATAAATCAGATATCATTTTGGTTTGTTCCCTAGTGGCATTTTTAATTGAGCCATCAGACACACAAGCATCTATGTGTGTGTGCATCTATAGTGATGTATCCAATTTGTTCATTAATTATTTAATTAAGGATTAGAGGGGAAGATCTTGTGGAGATTTTCTATATCTTACGGGATACCGCAGAGAGTATGATTATGGCACTGATAGCTGTTATTGACTCTAGATTCTCATAACACAGACAGCAATACGTCAAGTGAATAATGTATTCTCCTCTGTTCCATTAAAGTGGTGGATTTTCTTGCAAGCGATAATATATCCAAGTTGGGGGCAAAGCTTAGACAGCTATGAAATATGGATCTCATGGATTGATTTTAAAACATCACAAATGCTCACTTTTGCTAAATTAAAGCAAGATGGGCAAATTAATATTTGAAACTTGCCTGCCACTAATGTGTGAAAAATGAAACAAAACAAGGTTCTTATTTGAGCTGTCATTGAACTGTTAAAAAATGTAATTCAAATTAATTAATCTAATATTGATCAAATAATTAATCATCAAACGAATTGCAAGTAGCTACATATATATATATATATTAACATTTACTGAAAGGCCTCTAAAATAATAATAGTTTAAGTTGTTAAAACTAGATGAGTAAATAACTGAATAGATGCTACAAAAGATGTCTTATATTGTTGCTTATATTGTTTATGTACATATCATTGAAAATACAGTAAGCCTATCACTGTCCTAAAGTCCACAGTAATCCAGACTCAAGGGACATTCCAATGTTCCTGTAGTCAATCAATGCTATTTTTAATTTATTGATGTAAGTCAATTAGTCTCATGAGAAGTTGTTGTAATTTGTATTAAATGGTGAAAAAATGTACTAGTATTTATATTAAAATTATTTATATTTATAAAAAAAAAAAAGAAAGAAAAAAAGACCCATATGTTAACCTAACCCCACAGTAAGTTCGTTCACTTATCCAAACCTTGAAGCTACTGACAAAACTGTAATTGGAAAAAAAGGATTTACCAAAATAGCAAAACAAATTGGGGTCATTCTGTGTCAACTTAACCAGAGGTCCCCGGCTCAAATTTTTAGATTTTGCTAGAGGGAATCAAGATACAATTTTAACATTATTTATTCTTCAGACACTGTTCTTTAAATAAAATAAGTATCAGATGTATACAAAGTGACCACTGAAAATGAAATATTTGTAACCTGATGTCATGACGAAAACGTGAAATACATACCGCCATGTACAGTATATTTTGTGACATATTCAATGTCAAATGTCCACTGAGTGGTGCTAAAAGAGTGTTCAGGTTTTTTCCATGGAATAGGTGAATGCACATATGGTATGTTTTATCTGATGTTGGTTTTGTACATGTCACCACAGTTCTGACTTGAAATGTCAGTTGAGTGGCGCTATAAGTCTAATGCTCCGTGACATTTTAAAATAACGTACCATCTGCACTACACCTAACCCGATAGTATGAACAAAATGAATGTGATGTAAAAACGTATCACAAGCATGCCATTTTAGCTTGTTTTTCAATCTTTCATCTTTTTTATCATGAATCATGTTTTCGACGGGATTCATACCCAAAGATTCCAAATCCTAAGTCCAATTCTGTGCTGGCTGAGCTACCGAGCACTTGTTATGTCCGGAAAATGAAACATATGGATCTGTAATCATAACTGTGTATGAAAACGATTAAGTGCTCAATGTTTTACCACCTCTAGTGTTCATTACTGTTGGAAACTGCAGTGATACGTTTTCGTCATGAGATCAGGTAGCATATTCAACAATTTGAATATGGAGTGTGTGACGAGTCGGCTGCCTCCCCCTTATTATCAGCAGCACCCCGTCCCTTAATCGCCGCCCTTCACCAGGCTCCCGACGGGAGTGGGTGTGTGAGAGAGGAGGGGCACTGAAACAGCCAGGTCTGGCGGCGTGTGATGAGGCACACCTGAAGGGAATGGAGCCTCATCACCGCCGCTGTTAAATGCCGAGCGTGCCTCTCCTCGGGAGACCGGTCTCTTCCCCGTGCATGCACGCTGGTGTCCTCGTGGGTCCAAGAAGGGAGCGTAGAGGGATTCCCGCGCCGCCAGAGTCGTGAGCCGCCGGACCCACGGTCCGGACGAGAACCGCACCCGCTATGCGGCTGACAGGCCAGGATGCCGGGCCGTTCTATCCCCTCAAGCCCGTGGGCCAAGGAGGACGAAGAGGAGCTGAATCAAGCCGCCGCCCCTCACGCCCCAGACCAAAGTGGGGAGCGCGTGCGGCCGCCGGACTCCGCCCCTTACCTGGACCCTTCCTTCCAGAACACTGCCCCTCCTGCACGAACCCCGCAGCACGACGAGGACACCAGATCCCCTGTTTGGTTTGGACACCGTTTTCCCCTTTGGACACTTATTTTATTTCTGTTAAATAAAAGCCTCTCCGAGGCCTGACGCCCAACCCACTGTGTCTGTCGTTTGCTCCTCCCGCCACAGTGGTGGAGAATGCGGGCAAGGCGGAGCTTAGACAGCGCAGTTGGGCAACACCTGATGACGTCTTCCCCTCTCGCTCGTAAAGGTTCAAGAAAACCCGCACTGGGACGGAGGAACGATGGAGACGGCCTCGCAGCCACCAAAGGGGTAAGTGACGTTTGTTACTATTGTCATTTACCCTGTGGTTGGTTGAGGCTGTCGACTAAAACCCGGTTTCTCTGCCCCGGTGCCGGCGCGTTGCGAGAGGGAGAGTTGCCCGGAGAGGAATCCCTGCCCCGCCTACTCCGACCGCTGGAGCCTGGTTGAGGAAGGTAGCACTCCTGTGTGGGCGGCGGCCTGATGAGAGGGGTGTCGCTTGGTGGGGGAGGATGTGACGAGTCGGCTGCCTCCTCCTTATTATCAGCAGCACCCCGTCCCTTAATCGCCGCCCTTCACCAGGCTCCCGACGGGAGTGGGTGTGTGAGAGAGGAGGGGCGCTGAAACAGCCAGGTCTGGCGGCGTGTGATGAGGCGCACCTGAAGGGAATGGAGCCTCATCGCCGCCGCTGTTAAATGCCGAGCGCGCCTCTCCTCGGGAGACCGGTCTCTTCCACGTGCATGCACGCTGGTGTCCTCGTGGGTCCAGGAAGGGAGCGTAGAGGGATTCCCGCGCCGCCAGAGTCGTGAGCCGCCGGACCCGCGGTCCGGACGAGAACCGCACCCGCTATGCGGCTGACGGGCCAGGATGCCAGGCCGTTCTATCCCCTCAAGCGCCGTGGGCCAAGGAGGACGAAGAGGAGCTGAATCAAGCCGCCGCCCCTCACGCCCCGGACCAAAGTGGGGAGCGCGTGTGGCCACCGGACTCCGCCCCTTACCTAGACCCTTCCTTCCAGAACATTGCCCCTCCTGCACGAACCCTGCAGCACGACGAGGACACCAGATCCCCTGTTTGGTTTGGACACTGTTTTCCCCTTTGGACACTTATTTTATTATTTCTGTTAAATAAAAGCCTCTCCGAGGCCTGACGCCCCACCCACTGTGTCTGTCGTTTGCTCCTCCCGCTACAAGTGTCACTGAGGTTCCCATATCTCTGGGACTGAATGACAAAGGGCATTGAAAATGAAGATACCAAAAGAACTGTTTATAAAGAACTGCAATCTAAAATAATATTGTGATATCTTTAATACTTCTTGAGTTATAGGCACGCAAACTTTGAAAAAAGAATATTTACGGCACTCAAACAGGTATGTTCAATGCAGCTGTTTTGAGAGAAGGAAAGAAGATACATTTCTAGTTTCAACATTTATTGTTCAGACATTGCTCTTTAAAAGAAAAGTATCATATTTGCACAAAGTGACTCACATTTGGTCTTTGACCACTGAAAATGTGTAGAATTTAACGATTTACTCCTGGAGCCATACTGAAATTCCAATATCTCTGGAACCGAACCATATGGGGCATTAAAAATGAAGATGCCAAAATGAAAGTTTATTAAAAGACCCAATATCTAAAATAGCATTAAGACATCTTTAATACTTATTGAGTTACAGGCATGCAAACTTTGGAGAAAAAACTTTTAAAGTGCTCTTTCCCCATTTCTGAATGGTCACCATTGGCACATAATGCAACAAAGACTGCTAAGGTCAACAGATTTTACTAACCGACCTATCAATCTCTGTGTAAAAATAACATTATGATGCTGCAATCTTTCTGAAGTCATTTTTACACCCCTGAAATTCGGTTAATTTGACATGGAATGAACAATTGTACAATATCATCTCATGGACCTCCATGCTTAGTTTTTTTTTTTTTTTTTTTCCCTAAGCATATTTTTTGTATGACTCAAAACATACTGATCCATACAAATTCGCCACCAATTTTCCAAAATGTAAAATACAGATGAGATCGACTAAACATCTCGAGTTCGGGTTGATATCTTACTGTTTAATGATCTTGTTCGAATTATGATGAGCCATAAAAGTGTAAGCTAAGCCCATTGTAAATACATGACATGAACATTTTTGCAAAACCTCAAAAACATACCTGCTAAAACAAGATAAAATGGCATGGTAAAATGGCCATTGTGTCTTGTTTTGCTGCATCTCACACCTTGAGTACAGCATTTTAACAACACATCTGAAAACATGTTGTTGTTTTCTTGTTCAACTTTGTCCATGTCACTTACAGAACACATATATGGGAATATACTGGAAGATATCATGCAATATAGATTTCTATATATTGGAAACTTATCCTTATATTTTTTCAGTACTGCAATAAGTGTTCCAAGAAAATATCCCATAGACCATTACACACTACACCACCAGCAGCAGCCTGAACCATTGATACAAGACAGGATGGATCCATGCTCTGAGATGCTCTTCTACACACCTCAGTTGCAGCGAGTGGTTATTTGACTTACTGTTCCCGTTCTGTCAGCTCAAACCAGTCTGGCTTTTCTCCTCTGACCTCTGGCAACAACAAGGCATTTTCGCCCGCAGAACCCCTGTTCACTGGATGTTTTCTCAAATATTCAGTATTTGTAAAGCTGAAATTCCTTATGTATAATTCAATAATTGGAATATATTAAGACAATATATTGTTCTATTTATTTTCAGTGTACATTAGATAATTTAATACATTGATAATTAAATATATGGAAATATATTTTATTTGGGTAAGGGATAATAAAGGTCAGTGGGGTCAGGGGCGTAGCATCTGGGTATGCAGGTGCATATGGTCCCGGGCAGATTGGGGGCCCGCCGAGCCAAGGGGGAACTTTTAATTGAAACAAGGGAACGAATATAGAGCCCTGCACAGGCCCGACCCTTGTCTGACAGGTTATCAGAATTCTCCGCCCGAGTCTGACCCGAGCCCGTGTCTTCTCTCTCTCTCTCTCTCTCTCTCTCTCTCTCTCTCTCTCTCTCTCTCTCTCTCTCTCTCTCTCTCTCTCTCTTTCTTCCCCTTTACACAGCTGCTGTTGCAGCCATTAAAAAAGTTCAGTTTTGGTTTTTAATAGCAAAGTCATTATATTTTGTTTCGTTTCTTTATTAAGTTAATTTAGAAACATGATTGGAACATTTTATGTTTGTTAAATTCAAGTTTTTATTTATTTTTTTTTTAAATACCAAGGGGCCAGCGCCAGACAGTGAGTTGAGCATATATTTGATCAGTTTAGCCTTCTCAAATAAACATGATTTGAGACATTATAAAACTTAAAACTATAAATTTAAAAATGTAAGATAAATGTGTGATAAATATCAAATCGTTTGTGCTAAAAGTGGAAGCTAAAATGCCCTTTGAAGGACATGGAGGCGCTAGGGAGATCACTTGAATTTTTTGGAAAATGGAAAATTAAAATACGCTGTAATTTTTCCTCATAAAGGTAAGAGTATACATCATTCGAAGCTGCAAATATTTTTATTTGTGTGCACTCACAATATCAACAAAACATTTCCCTTTTGTAAAATAAAGAAAACAAACAAGGTCTTAATCTTGAGCAGGAACACTTCACAAAAACTGAACCGAAACTCAGCAAATACTTGCCTCACTGACATGATAAATATATTTATAGACTTCATACTATTATATTTTTATAAATTTATTTAATTATTATTATTTTTTTGTTTTGTTTTGTTTTTTGGGCCGCTGTGCCAAGATTGTGTTTGCATGCAGTACAAATACCCTACAGCGGCATTTTAGTGTCATGCTGAAAAATTAAATAACTAAAAACTAAAAGATTAACGTCATACTATTTTAAGAATAAAGTCAAAATTACGATAATAAAATCATGTTATATTGCATGAAGTTAATGTGAAAATTACACTCCGCAAAAAAAAAAAAAAAAAAAAAGTCTATGGCATCCAACCTCTCATTCTTAACACAAAAAATAGCAATAAAACGTAAGCTAATAGATGTTTTTGAAACTCTAATTGATCTATTTCATTCATTCGTTTGTATTAAATTGTTCTGATTTTTTTTTTCCAATATGCTGTACAAATTTTTTGCATATGAGCCCAAAACAACATTGGAGGTTAAATTAATTTTAATTATATTTCATTGAAAATTGAAATAAATTGAATAAATACATAAATGAATAAATAAATAAATAAATATCTTCTTTTGTCTTGCGCAGATGAAAGAAAGTCATACAGATTTGGAATGACATAAAGGTTAGCAAATAATGGCAATTAATTTTTTTATGTTACATTTTTATTTATTTATTTATTTATTTATTTATTTATTTATTTATTCTTTCTTTCTTTCTTTCTTTCTTTCTTAAACTATCCATTTAAACTTATATTACCGCAAAGTAGGAAAATGTCCAATTACAAAATTTGCATTAAGGTTAGCATGCATTATATTCTATATTTTTAACTGGGTTAAAATAATGTTCATTTGACAGAATTTGATACATTTTTTATTTTCAGAATCTTTTTGTGTTGTTTTAATATAGCCACTTGTCCCCTGTACGTTCCTCTTTTTGTAGGTGCCATAAAGTCAACATAAAAAGGGATGTGATGTATGTGCATATGTATATATCAAAGCCGCATCCCCTCAGGGCTTGCAGTCTGTTTTTGAGAGGTCTTGCTGTCTGGATTTGTGCGCTCACACATCAGAGTGAGAAATGTTTTGCCACGTATCTGTTGACCTTCCTGATTTACATTATGGTCCAATGAGACCGAGCGCCCGGGGGTGGCGTCAGCATGGAATACACAGCACTAATGATCTATTTGTTTTTGTCTGGAGATGTGGACACACTCCTCGCCCCTCTGTGAAGAGCTTCCTTTGATGAACCGATTCCCAGTGAGATGCCCATAACGAGCTCCGCGGTCACTCCATGAAGCAGGTGATTTAATTCTCTGTTAATGAACGTTTTTTTCAGAGATGAGAACAAAGTAAATTATAATGCATAGACAGCAGTATGTCTCTTTTGTGTGTATGATGAACGGTGTAATGGAGGAGGTTGCTGCCTCATGATTTTTTCCCATTCTGCAATGCATGTGGAAATGAGGACATGGGGGAGGGGAAGTACTACAAAGTTGCAAAAAGTTTTATTCCCTGTGTTTTCTAACTTCACCCTGCTTGTAAAAAGTAGCAAGACTAAAGGATAAATAATTCAGTACATAATGGATCTGATTTTTGTCATCAACGGACCAGCAGTTTAATAATTGAATAATGTATTAATAATAATATTTGCTGCAGTAGCCTCTACAGTATAGTCTCAAGTGTAAAGCATCTGAGAAAACAGGGTTCTGTTTTTCAGATACAGGTCAGTGCTATAAATACTTCATTTTTAATTAGAATTTTAATTAGCTCATAGCAGTTTGAGGAGTAACTAACAAAATGTAGCAACACCAGTAACTTACATACAGCTACAGTAGTGTGACAGCAGCTAGAAACAAGCTAGCAGGTATGGCTGTTAAATTAAAGTGAAATATTTATATCTAGGGATTTATATTTAAATGTAAATCTCTGCAACTCCACTCTCTGACACTAGGTAGCACTTAAGGAACAGTAGAATTACAGCCCATAACCTTCATGGACAAAGCAGCATTGCAATTAAGAACACTAGCTTACTTTATTAGGTATTAAATAGAGTGAAGATGAAATCAAAATGCCATTGAATCTTTTCTGAAGACCTAAGATGTACAGTCATATAATTAATTCATTCATATATTCATTTGTATAATTCCCTTAGCACTCTTTTAAAACCTCCCAGGTTTCCACCCAAAACGAAACTACTCTGCGAATTACTGCATATTAGAGTGTTACTTAAAGCTTATGCTGGATGCTTTTCTAGTTTAATTCACCCTAAGTTAAATCATTAATTAAAAACAATCATTGTTTTGTGCCAGAATAATATAGTTTATTTAACTATATTGATAGTAGCTTGTAGTGTAGCTAAGTTTTCAAGAGGATCCTAGCTGTTAGCTTAGCAAGCTACACTTATAAAGCAGCTTCTGTGGCACTGGTTCATAGCAAATAAATGAGGCTGAATCATTATGAATGAGGCCTTAATGCAATGAAAGTAGAAATGTTAATGCACTGGTACTGTATCTGCCTCTTGGAGTAATGCTGACAGCTTGTCTACAGTGCCTATTGATTAGCGATTTGGTTTCTCAGGGAACAGGGCCTGTGAGATGTGATATTGTAATGAATCACGACAGTCAGATTATTTTGTTGTGACCTGATTTCCCTGCATGTTAATTTTGATGCTTGGCATAGGCAGCAGAGGCGAGGGAATTTCAAAGATAACGGTCTCGTTATGCTGATATGATGTGTTTAAAGAGCTGTGCTAACAAAGCTATGCATCTAATGAGCCTTTCACACATACACAGCATTGGAGTGTATTGATCTCTCTCACTTTCTGTCCACTGTGTAAGATTGTACAGTAAGTAGGCTACTGTGTGAGTGTTGTGCAAGAACACAATATTCATGCAATTTAATATAAAATTCATATTCCAAGTTCAGTGTTTAAACTCAGTCCCTCAAAAATAATTTTGACTCATCCCTCATTTTCGGTGTTAAAAAGCAGAGATTATGGTGAGGCTCTTGCAATGGAAGTGTATGAGACCAAGTTTTAAAGGAGAAATGTTTTTAAAGCAGAAATGTTAAGCCTATAATTTTATAAAAACATTTACATGAATTCTTGTGTTAAAACTTGTCTATTATTTGAGCTGTAAATGTGTTTGAACCATAATTTTTACAGTCATTCTAGTGTTTGTGGCATTACTTTGTCATAGAGGTGAATGAATTCTTAGAAAGAAATTTTATTTAACATATAAATACATATAAGTCTATTTTTTACATTTATGAAATGGTCCCATTCACTTCGATTGTAGGAGTAATGGAGGACAAGTGTAAAGGAGAGACATCAGTTAATTATTCAGAATTATGCAAAAGTATGCAACATTATGCAAAAAAATTCTGTTGATTGAGCATAACTTGTACCCAGAATATTCCTTCAGTATGATGATAAGAATTTTTACATTTTCTGAAGAAAATATATTTGGTGTTTGCCAATGCAAATGCCAGAAAGTTACTAGGTTGTTCCTAGTTTGTTTGTTTTTGTTTTTCTAAGTGTCATGTGCTTCCCTGTCTATTAGTTTTAACCCCGCCCCTCTTGTTACCTGATTATTGGTTCATTTTTCCCACCTGCTTCCTTGTTATCCTTCTAATCTCCTATTCTATTTATTCTCTCTGTGTGCTCTGTCCTGTGCTGGTTTTTTGTCATGTTCTTGTGGTATGTTTTTTCCTCTGGCTTGCTCTCAAGTCTTCTTGTGATCTGTTCCAGAGTCTTGGTGTGTCCAACTCCCTGCCTTGTTGTGTTCTTAGCCCTGCTGTTCCAGAAGATTTGGATTTTTTCAAAGTTTTTTTCAGTGGAAAAAGTCTACCCACATAGAATAGAATCCACCCACATATTTGTTTAGACTGTTTTAGCTTGCTTGATCTGAGCAAATTTCTCTTCTGAATCAGATGAGATACTTGAGAAGTAATGTTATGTGTAGAGGACTTGTATTTCAACTGAAAGCAATGGTTTCGTGTTAAAAATCTCTTGATGAATTGATGGACTAGAGTTGTTTGGATTACTTGTGGAATATTGTGATGGGTTTTTATCAGCTGTTTGGATTCTTATTCTGACGGCACCCATTCACTGCAGAAGATCCACAGGTGAGTAACTGATGTACAGATTGTGTGGACAGTATTACTTACTATAGCTAAAAGTCGCTGCTTTGTTATTTCTTAGTTATTTCTATGCTTGGAATTAATAAATAGAAATTGTCTCAACGGCCTCGGAGTGCGAGAAGAATCGGAGCTGTGCTGTATGATTTAACTGGTGTGATTTTATATTATTATTATTATTATTATTATTATTATTATTATTATTATTATTATTATTATTATTATTATTATTATATTTTTTTTCCCTCCAGACAGAGCTTTGATATTTGCAGAGATTTGATAATTGTCCGCAGTGTTTACATAAAATCAATAATGTACTTTAATATTATTTATATATATATAAGCCCTTTAGTTAACTTTAAAGCATTACATACAGTATGTGCTGAATCTGTATCTTTGTTCTTGTGAACTTTTATCAGAACAGAAGTTTCCATCAGCATTTCAAATCTTTTACACTAACTGCAAAGATCAAAGTGAATCACAATTCAGAAGCCAACGAACAAAGTAACATCCCTGCAGCAATTTTCTAACCCATAAATGCGAATAAGAAGCTATAAAACCGCAATTCCTGTGAGACTCATCGGGGGAAACAATACTCTGTAATACGCAGAAACAATATGAATTGCTGTCTGTTCTGCAGCATGCAAACTATGCAGATCTAAATCTGTGTGCAATGAGAACGCTCGATCCAATTATAAGCGCGTCTCGCAGATGTTTGTGATGTTTGTGGCTCAGTGCGCTGGGAACACCTGATGTTGGGTTTAGAAATTGTTACAATACATCATTACCATTTCTCTGGAGAGCGAGGATGTGTATTAGCAATTTTCACTTTAACCACGTACATTTCAAATGTCTCAGACGGGAGCAATTATGCACAAAAGGTGGTTCTGCTGCTTTTTATACATCCTAAGTGCTTCTTTTGTGTGCATTTTACAGCACCTGTTCTATATTATAGTCTTGTAATCAAACACCGCATGAAAAAGAAACCGACATGGGGCCAAAATTGCATTACGTTCTTGGAGCAAGATTAGACGTCTTGTTACCGAGAGAGACTGGCACTCAGACAAACATCAGTCAGACCAAAATGATGTTCCATCATCATCTGCTCCATCCCGGAGTGGTGTCATCCTGTCCGTCGCAGGCCCTCCGCGCTCGCCACCCTGTCCGGAAAGCGCCGAAGTGAAGCGAATTGCTGTCACAACTTGAACCGGCCATTTCATCATTCTTCAAAGAGGTGTGAAACATGGAGTTTCTTGGCAAGAAGGCATTTTAGGTGTCGCTGTCTGAGGGTGCAGGCAGTAGAGTGTCCAAAATGATGAAACGGCAATGTAGAATGACATTGTCCTTGGGGAATTTTCTTTTTTCTTTCATTTATAAACACTTTTGTTTGGAGAAGATCATCGTTAACAGATCTGAAGCATTGCACATTGTCCCAATGCAAAGGCTACTCAACACATGGTTATTAAAACAAAAAAAGGTATTTACTCAAAATAAATGTTAAGTGAAATTAAAATACAAAACAACCATCCAAGATGGCGGACTGACAGTGTCATTGCATTAGCAAAATACTAATATCCAACTTTACCAATATCAGTAACAAGTCGAGTCTCCTAGGGAATTTATGGATGTAACTTTTCTTGGTAAGTGTTCTTTCTTGTAAAACTGAACATACAAAGAATAAAATGTGTAATAAAAGATGCATCTGTGGTGTTGGAGCAGCTTTCTGTTGGTCAGCATAGCACACTCATGTGACCATCTTGAAAATGAGCAAAAACTACTTGGGGGAACTTTTGACCTAAATTTTTCCAATTTAATTAAATTAAGCCTATTAAATACTCATTGTATTCAAGCAACCAACAAACATATATTCAAACTTATTTATCTGCTTATATTCAAATAAATATTTGAATTACTTAGTCAAATGGTTTTCCAAGACTAAATTACTGTCAGATCACATTTGTAACTTGAGCTGATCATGGATCTGCATTTATTACTATGGAATTTCAAAATAAAAGTTCATTAGGGGGAATACAAAATAGAATGTTAAATAAATAATTTTAAAAATACCAGCTTTTTTTAAAGATAGAACTCTAAAAATAAATGTTTTGGCTCAACAAATAAAAATAATGCAATAGTTTTAATTCATCTTTTTTTGAGTAATGACAGCTTCCAAATGACATTTTGTTCAACCAATAAACTATATTGCGAGGAACCTAATAATAACATAAACAGTTAATTAATAAATAAGCTGCTCTAACTAATTTCAACATAATTGAGTGGTGGCCCTAGAAACGATGAATCTGTTTCAGCTAAACTTAACAGCTAGCATATAGCACATAACATAAATTTCACTTTAATTTACATACAGTATTAAGAAGGTGTAATGATCAACATTATTATGTCAACAACACTTATAACTTATTAAAATAATGTTGGCAACTTTTAGTTAATAAATTGCATTTATTTAAGTTGTGGTAACAGGTCCTCTGAATTTTTGAAGAGCATTTGAGCCAAAGTCATGTTGAGTCAAAGTCATTTGTGAGGTTCCATGGTTTGGTGGTCTCCCTGCATGTGCTCTTGTTAGTTGGTTAGGCTGGGAGATCACATAGACCATCTTAAACCAACTAAGGCTAGAAAGCTATCTTAGAATGTATGTATAAGATGTTTTTTTCATGCTTGTTCAAATTCTTTTTTTTAACAAGATGTTGAATCGTCACTGATGAAAAGCAGGCCCACAGCATGACGCTACCTCCAGCAGCACTTCACTCCAAGTATTACGTTTTTGAAGTGTGAGAAAGGCTAGATTTGCTCTGTATGTATTGCTTTGAATTTTTTAATCTAAACCTCACCAAATCCTTTCACACATATAAATTTGAACACTATGATGCTTTTTGGCAAAGATGAGCTCACATAGATTTATTTTTTAAATGTATTTATATATATATATATATATATATATATATATATATATATATATATATATATATATATATAGTGTCACATGAAATCAAGATGTATGCTTTTTTATGCTGCATTGCTAGGACATTGTGAATAGTTGCCAGGGCATCGCTAGTAGCTGCTAGAGTGTCATTGGAAACACATGCATATGACAACATTTCTGAAAAATGATATAACATTGCTTCTTGCTTGTTTTTCAAAAGCGATATGTCTAGTGAGTTGTGCTAAAAGCATGTTCGGTTTTATCTAAAACAGGTGAGTGTGAATCTTTTTTTTTTTTTTTTTTTTTTTGGTTGTTGTACATATCACGGCAACTCAGAAATAAATGAAATGTCCAGTGAGTTAATGCTCTATCATGTTTGAAAATAACATACCAACTACAGAAGCATTTGCTGAGGCAACCATGTCATTTTAGCTTGTTAATACAAGTCTTTGAGCTCTTTTATTGTGACTCATGTTTCACGGGACTGTATTATTGTGACTTCGTGTTGGCCAAATACTCTGTATCACAAGTTCAATGCTGTACCAGGTAAGCTACCAAGCAAGTTTACAATGTCAGAAAAGCCATATATGTAGCTGATTATGTGATTTGAACTTCAAAATGCATTATTTACAAATCATGCACTATTGTAAAAGTCTATACATAGTATTTTGCAAGGAACTATGTGAAAATAAGTCTTTAACAATCATTAATTTGCCCCCATAATTATGATTAAAAGAAATAGTAACACTTTACAATAAGGTTCCATTTGTTAACATTAGTTTACATAAACTAACAATAAAAAATACTTCTAAAGCATTTATTAATCTTAGTTATTGTTGATACCAACTTTTAATAATACATTATTAAAATCAAAAGTTGTATCTATTAATGTTATTTAATGGACCTGAGCTAACATGAACGAACAATGAACAGCTGTATTTTTATTAACTAATGTTAACAAAGATTAATAAATACTGTAACAAGTGTATTGATCATTATTAGTTAATGTTAGCTAGTGCATTAAATATAATTAACAAATGGAACCTTATTGTAAGTGTTACCAAAGAAATTAATAAAGGTAAATGGAATACATGTTGGCATTTTACTGGTGTTTATTTCAGCTGGAAACTGCAGTGGATTGTATTGGTACATTTTTGGAGTGTTGCAATCAATCAATCAATAGTAAATTTTATCATCAGCCTAACAAAATTTGTAAGCTCTCCCCATCAAATCTGCAAAATTTAAAGTCTGTAGCACAAAGCTTAGTAAACGCTAAGTATTAAATTAGTAATTATTCATTTTAGGTTTCAATGTTTATACAGTTTCACAGACAGCTAATTTTCAATGCATAATTCGTAATTCACTACTGGTTAGGAGTCTAAAAATTTCATGAAACTTTAAATGATAAAAAGAGGCTATATAAGAGACAGCTTGTGCATACATACCACAAGAAACTGCTCTCGCCTACTGATGAGATGGTCCATGACAAATTAAAGAAAAAAACGGCAAGAAGCATTCCAAAGAGATAAGGATGCTGGGTCTGTAATTGAATTCTCATTTTATAAGGCAATTCAGAAGGCTTGCAGCATCTTAACAGCGTGCCACGTATTTGTTTATGAATGGGGAAAAAATCATCAAATTTTAATTGTGTATATTGAACTGGGCGCCGAAACAGTAACCGTTCCCAGAGAGGCCATTTGTCTTGACTCTTAAAATACTTAAAAATACAACAATTGAGGATCTGCTGAGTGCATCGTCAAATACGTCTATTTAAAGTGTGTTCGTTTGCACAAGTCGAAAAATTCTCTTAACACTCTCAATTTAATTAGCAGGGATGTGCAACAACAGGATAATAAAACCCAAATTAGAGATGCATTGGAAATGTTGGTTTTAATGGAAGCTTCAGGCTCATTTCTCCGTGTGAGATTTCCATGACACGTTCCAACCTACTTGCCCCAAAGAGCTGACCCACCCGGGAACTCAATTTGTGAAAAAGTGTCACTCAGTTTCAGCAGGATGAGAGAAAATGAAAAAGGCTCTTTTTAAGGGGAAAATGTGCATTGATCAAGGGGACTTGACATGTAAATTCTGATTTGTATGGGTGCGCCGTTCGGGCCAGGCGCCTTTCGGGCGCAGGAATCCATCATTATTGGCATCTGTATCTGATTACCACAGGGACTGTGAAGCTTTCATAGACCGGTAATAGAGAAAACTGTCCCAACCTTTTTACTAGTGCATCACTCAGCGAGTCAGAAGAATGGGTCGCTGCTAAGTGACAGAGCGACCAGTACTCTGTCCTTTTTACGCAGACATCTCTGCTTAGAGCATCGGATAATGTGCTGAGCTCTCACTAACTTACATGTCTGCTTGTCCAGTGGAGATGGATGTATACACCGTTCACTGCCAGTCTGAGCCACACTGGGCTGAGGAGCTTGTCGCTCATTTAGGATCAGTGCACTTTCTTATAGGAGATGTGTTTAAGTGGCTGTCTGAATTCAGGATCACTGATTGCAAGCATTGTGACTCAGATGGAGCACTGACAACACCTTCGGAGATATTGCATGAAAAGCTTCACATGAGCCACAGGGAAAACATCATGAATGAGATCTTTTTAATATTTCAGTTGTTTATCTTAGAGAGGAATGAGATTAAGTGGAGAGCAAATGGAGATTTAGGCTTAAATCTGCTGCTTCACGGGCACCAGTAATCTCAAATTTCAACAGTGTCACACACTGTGCTCAGATTTACCAAGATGGCAAGATGGTCTTTCTCCAAATATTCAATTATCTGAGCTATTATTTTAGTATTTTTTGTTTGTTTTTTGTTTTTGTTTTTTTACTATTATATATAGCTTTTAGTTTTTATTTTTCATTTTAAAGCTGTACTAATTTGATGTGCTTTTGTCATTTTTATTTGCTTGTTATTTTTAAAACATTTCGGTTTAGCTTTATTTTATTTTTAATTCCATTTTAATCATTTTAGTACTTTGACTTATTTTATTTCAGTTAGTTGCCAAAGAAACATTTCTAATGTTTGTTAAAGTTTATTTTTTATTTTTCATCTAAAAATAATATTTTATTTCAGTTTATTTCAATTAACAAAAACAGTTGTTTATAGTTTTCATTTTAGCACTGTTTTAGTATTTTATAATATTAGTATTACTTATATATTATTATAGTTTTAAATAATATTTTGAATTAAATTTTAGTTTTACATTTTCGGTACATTTTATTTTAGTTACATTATATTAATTGTCTTATGGGTTTTTGTCCCTTTTATTAATGTTTTTGTTGTTGTTGTCGTTGTTGTAATATTTTGTAATATTACATTTCATTTTTTTTATTTCCATTTCATTTTAGTGCTTCAACTTAAACTAATTTCAGTAAGGTACCAAGACAATATTTTTAATTTTCATTTAGATTTAGTTTTTTAGTTTTTAGTTTGTTTCATAATATTTTTTATTCTAATATTTTCTAATATTTTTGTCAGGGAGCCCCAGCGCACACCAGATCCCAGTTACCTGAGCACTGATTGCCCACACCTGCCTCAGCTCGTTACACTCCCTTTATCACTGCACTCTCCACACTGCACCAGTGTCTGGTCTACAGTTTGCACTCCTGAACTAGGCCCGATGCCTTACCGTGTGACTAACCTGTGTTTACTCACCATTAGATGCTCCTGCATGCCGCTGCTTCAGTTCTCCACCGTTCCTTCGCTCCTCAGGATCACCTGCCAAAGACAAGCTTCAATAACCTCAGCTAAGAACCCAAGAACTGTTGTTTGTGCTACACTCACCAGCCATCTGCCTTTCATGGTCTGCTCATCGAACCTGTCAATAAATCCACCTGTGTTAACTCTTACCTCTTGTCTCTGGCTCGAGTCGTGACAATTTTATTTATTTCAGATTTATTTCAATGAACAAATTTTTTAATGGTTTTAGTTTCATTTAATTATAATAATATTATTGTTAATATGATAGAGTTTTGGCATAATCCTTTATTTTTCTGTTTATTTATTTGGTTTTGGGGTTGTTGTTGTTTGTTTTGCAACATACAGGTGGAAAAAAAACATTAATGTTTATTTGTGTAAAAATAAACTTAAATTCTTATTTTGAAAAAATATTAACTCTTAAATATAATGAATGATATGTGTTCATTCACGTGTATTCAAGCTGCAAGGAAAATAAATACATTTTTTCTTGAAAATTGTATTTTCTAAGAACTTTGATTTTCCGCTCTTATTTGTTTTTGACCATTAAATGAGATTCATAATCATGTGAAAAGAAGGATCCACAGTATCCAATTCTGTGAAACACCACACAAAACAATTTTGTGACTGCGGTTTGTGGTTGTCAGTTGGGTTTAGTATAGTACAGTCAAGCAGCTCTAACACTGTTTGTCAGTATTCAGCAAACAAGTCATTTGCCATGTATACATTCTCTTTCACATGGGCCCCGCAGACCCACAGATCCTTGTAATCGATGCCCTCTGTCTGTTTGGATCCAAGCAGAGACGACTAAAACTGAACTTCAGTTCACCTCTGCCTACTAGGATAATGTTGCTTCCATGGGATCCTGTTATTTTAGAGAGTATTCCCAGTGGCACATTACAGTGGTACAGGCTGTGCAGAGCGAAAGACCGGATATAAAATGGCCAATCATCACCATTAATCGCCCCCGAGTGGATGCACTGTTCGTGCCGCAGTAATTCAATGCCTGCTGAACAAGAGAATCTGTTCTGAAAAAGAGGGACAGAGAGAGAAACGACGAGCTGCTGAAATGCTTTCCACTTAACTGGATGCGTTTAATGTTTTTTTTTTTTCTCATTTTAACTTAATCTTTGATTGTCTGAGGCTCGTGTCGGCTGATCATTACGCGTTAGGTTTCTCCATTAGGAGCGTTCTTTATTAGTTTAGTTGGAAAAGCCTAAATTGATCCTGCTATTATTTACTCACACTCACATCGTTCCACACCCGTGTGCTGATATTACTGTGTGTAACAAATATTACTGTTTTTTTTTTTGTTTGTTTTTTTTTAGATTTTTGAGAGTCCCTACACAGCTCTTGATAATGAGCATATCTGCTAGGCTCCAAAAAGTCACATAAAAAGACCATAAAAGTGGTCATTATGATAATATGACGTCTTCTGAAGCCAAACAATTTTGTGTGAAGGAAATTTATGTTGTACTTCTGCCATTTTCAAATTCAGGGAGCTTCGGTGTTTGAATAGATAATTACAAATCTGTCAATTAAATAATTATAAGTCTGTTAGTCCCTGTGAAAAAGAAGTAGACTTAAACATACTTTAACATACTGAAATAAAGTTTTAAAAGAATATACAGGTATGAGAGACCACTTGATAATTCTCAGATTCTCTGAATTTCTGAGTAAAATGTGATTTTTGTTTTATTCTGTAAACTACTGATGACATTTCTTCCAAATTTTAAAAAATGGTGTTAGTAGACTGTAGATTTTGAAATGACAGTTAAAATAACAAAAAAAATGGTTTTAGACATGCTTATATTCATTTTTAGGCAGCACAATACCAATGTTTTAACTTCAGAAGAGTTAAGAAATCAATATTTGGTGGAATAACACTGATTTTCAATCACAACAAATGAAAACTGACGATTTTCAAGTGGTCTCTTATTTTTTTCCATAGCTGTACTTAAGTGTGAACTGAATGTAATGTGTTCAGGCTGTTGACTGCATACTAACTGCAATTAAATTAAAAGGCATTATAGTTTAAATTAATGTTAAATGCAATTAGCTGAACTAAATATTTATTTCGACCCACTTAAGTAGGCCTGAAGTACATATTTATGTAAATTCATAATACTTAATAACACTATTATTGTCCTTGAAATAAGTTTAAAGTGTACTGTTAAATGTACTGACAACAATGAATGTTAAACTAAAATAATCTTTAATGTTATTTCTACTGAAACTTGTGTCATATATTTAAACATATTTGTAATTACACTTTTACTGTATAATGATGAAGCTGCAATTTAAAACATTTTAAATATATGAACTGTAAATGTAATATTGAATAACATACTATAGTAAAGTTATAATCAAGTACTTTACGTGTACTTTGGTATGTTAGTGAATGCATCAAAATAAGTGCACTGTTTTTTTCAAGTTCTATCTATTATTGGAGTGCATTTTACAAAGAAAATACTATCTTAGTCCTTATGCTTTAAAATTTCATGTTTAATTCAGTGTGTTATATTTTTTTCTTCTTTTTTTGCATGGCGAAAGATGGTTAAAACATGATTTAAATTTTACTTTAAAATAAAACTTTACATGCGCTAACTTTACAAAGTGCATTATGTAATAATATTGTATTATCTGAAAGTAGAGTTTTTGATAAGTATTTTTTAAAGATTTGAAGTACACTACAAGTGCACATTCAATACAATTAAGTGCACTTCACAAAGGAGAACACTTCTTTTATGATTGGGATTTTGAGACTTTGACAGACATGGTCATTATGCATTTGAAAAAAACAGCTTTTGTGCTCCATAAAAATAACAGCATATGGTGTGGAACGGCATGAGTGTGAGTCAATAATGACAAATTTCAATTTTCGGGTGAAGTTTTCTTTTCAGTGTTGACTTTGTGTTTTCTGGACTGGCAACAAGCCCAGAGTGCAGCTGAGTATCTGTAGCTGTTTTAGTGGCTGACTGTGAAATACGATGTTTGAAATTATTTTCTGACCTCTTGGTACGCACTGTAAATGACAGCATGGTGTCGCTGGCCTGTTCTTCACAACAGATGTTTGGCTCCTGTGTTTAGTGCCAATTAGAAACATCCTATTGACTCCCATTTGAAGCAAAACATTCATTTGAGTCTTAAAATATAATTATTTTGTTTGCTCTAGCTCTGAAAACTCTTGCTGTAGCACTCTGGTACTTCATCATCTTCTGAGGTATAATTTGCAGCTGTTTAGGTGATCATTATATGCAGAAAAGCATTATATGCAGATGATTTCACATCGCAGATGAAAATTACAGAGCTTTTTCTATGTTGCTCTGGATAAGAGGTGTGTTATATGCCTTGAATGCAAATGTACTGTATATATATATATATATATATATATATATATATATATATATATATATATTTCCCCAGACTCACAACTGCTATGCATGCCATTTCATTTCCTTAGGGGGAAGTTGTTTTTTCTGTACATATAAGACAAACTTTCACAAGAGAGAAAGTTAATGCTTCTCAGCTGTCAGATGAGTCAGCCTGGTTTTAAATATATGGACATGGTTGTAAGTTGTTTCAGGCTCTGCTTGCCTCAAACTTTCAACTTGATCACACAATATTTGACCTTATCCTACGATTACCTCAAAACTAACCTAATTAATTTTGTTATTCCACATAACGACATCACCTCATTAAATTTCTTCTCTCTTACTTCTGAGCAGAAACTCTTCAGAATATATTTTTATACTATATACTCTTCGGTATTATGCTTCTTGTTGCCAATATCCATCTCTTGCTTCACAAATTATTCAGTGATGCTTATCACTCTTTGAATATGATATGAATTCATTTTAAGGTTATTGCTGCTATCCAAGGCCCTATTTACAACAACCCTCATTTTCAACCTCCTTCTTGTGGGAAAGCAGCAATGTTAAATCTTTTAAAGACGTTTTTGTGGTTCACGCTTGCCACTCAGGCAGTTTTAGGCATTTTCTTTCCTTATCATTGGTCTAATCCTAGAATAGCTTGTTTAAAAATCAAATCAGCAAGGATTTATTTTCCAGTTATACAACATCATGTTGCTTCATAACGTTCTCTGGATCTACTGTTCGAAAGTTCAGGGTCAGTAATGTTTTTGACAGTATTTCAGTGAAATATTGATACAATTCAAAATAACTGTTTCCTAACAGAATTTACTTTAAAATATCATTTATTCCTGTGATGGTAAAGCTTAATTTTCAGCAGCCATCACTCTAGTTTTGCTGCTATACAAACAGTAATCAAATTATTCATATGCATGTATTTTAATAAGCCATTGGACAAACTTAGAAGTCACAAGCAGCTCATTTTACATTTTAAAATGCCATATAATACTAAATATAAGCCCTAATGACTGTAATGTAACAAGACCCAACCTCAGCATCACCGCAGAATGTGGATTTTGTAAGCTGATACGTGAATAAAACCTTCCAATGCTGAAAAATACCTTTTTGCATTTATTTTGAATATTGCCTGATCTATAACAAATATTAAGCTACTATTTAGGCGCTTAAGTATATATTTAAGAAATAAATGTTCATATCAGAGCTCTGTAAAATGAACCAAAAACCTTAAAAACAAAAACATTTTTTTAACTGTGCTGTAAGTATTTATTATTTTTTATTTTTTTGACTGTAAAAATGTATCCTTGTTTCTCCAAAAAGCAACACTACAGCCAGTTATTCTACTTTGAAATGTGCATTCCATGTCAGAATGTCTGTTTTTGTTTTGGACTGTGTGACTCCGCCCACTGACAGTTTAACCAATAGTATTTCAACACCCCGGGTTGCCAGTTGGTGGAAAACACAGTGTATTGCAGCCATGGAAGCCAGCTAACAAACTAAGTCAGAGATTGTAAATTCTACCCGATCTAAAAAGACTCACATCCATCTAAAAAGCTCTATGAATAGCGATATATTATAACGCAAATAAATCAACTCATCAACTTACAATTTTTAAAGCTTGTAGCCTTCCATTGTCATTTATTCTTGTTCCTGTTTCGTGTCTTCAATCTGGCAACCCACCTGAGTGTCGAGTGTGAGGAGGAGGGGGCAGAAGAAACAACACTCTCCAGTACTTTCAATTTAGACTGCAGTACCCATTTCAACCACTAGCTGTCAATATTACATACTACACCTTTAACAAATAAATGAAGGAAACATGAAAAGATTTTAGCACTACAAGTGTACTTTGTCAGTTCAAGCATCTACGCCAATGAGCTCAGTCTATTATAAACCAATGAAATTGGATGTGAGCAGAGTGACACGTGTTGCCCCGCCCCATTCCCCAGAATGCATTGTGAAGTACTATAATTGCTCAGACAAACAGAGCAGTGTTTTGATAGTACTACGGAGATGTAGTCTTTACACTTTTTGAGGGAATAAACCTGCGCACGGCTTGCAGTTTTCTCCGCTATTAAGCTGGGAGATGAGAAAGTATGGAAAAATGACACACGTCACCTTTAACTCCTCTGCTGGCAGATACATTAGCACTTGAATCACTTCGAGTGTGTCACAAGAGTGCTACTGAATGTTTCTTATTCTCCAAACATTTTCCCCCAGGGAGACCTGGGTACTGTTTGACAACTACTGATACGTGAGGTGATACACGTCAAGCTTTCTGACTTGAATAATTATGTTTACAGCAAGTTTTGAAAGCTGATTTTCTGTTCAGAATAACAAATTTGAGAAAAAAGACAATCATTCTGCTACTCCCTGCAATGACAGGCAGATAAACACAGCTGCATGAATCTACATTTTGGAAAACATCTTTTATCTAACACAGCTACACAACTGAGATAATACGCAATACAACTTGAAATTTTATGAAAATTTCCCTTCAACTTGGCATTAGCCATCCATTTTATGTTTGTAAAGTGGAAAAGAAAAGTTGTGGAGGCAGAGCGAGTTATTATTAAGCTACATTTTTTATATTTTATTTATTATTTTTTGGAGTAGCGAGTAAAATATGTAACAAGTAAAACAACATATTAAAAAAATCCATTTTCATTTCATGTGGACTTTGAGGAAAAGCCCAGAATAGGACAACTGCGAAGATGTTGTGATTTTCAAATTGTATAACATCTTTTCATCTGAGCATTTAAGAGAAATGTAGTGTTTAGGAATGACATTTGGTGATTCAGACAAATAGTTGCTAAGTTGTTTACTTGCTCAGGAGGTGAAGAGTGTTTCCTAGCAAGCGGCTTCTGTAAAAGCTTTTACATTCAGCAAACAAGTGAAAGACCATTTTTACGCTTTCACAGTATAAAGGTCACCTAATGACAAAATTATTTGCTTTAGCTTTAAGGGTCAGCCTAAAATTGTCATGTGATCTGTCTAAATCAAGGAGGAGTATAATGCCTGGACAAAGCTATCTGTTAGCATTCAAGGTCATGTCAATGGAAGTTGCTTGGCTGGTGCATGACCCTAGAAGCATGCAATTTGAAATTTTCCCTCTTTGCTCTTGTGCGCGTAATTTAAACTTTGTAAAAGCCATGTTAAAAAGATCTGGGGACTGTTAAAACATACTATAATAATATAATCAAATATTATCAGCCATTATAAAATAATCAAATATTTGCTTTAATATAATTTCAATGCTTACAAATTTTTAGAATACACAGCTAATTTTGAATGACTATCAATGGAGAAAGATGCTGTCAAACCTTCACTCCTTGGTGAACATCATTAGACAGAAACACGTGTCAGGTTGTCCTGTAGTGGGCAGCAAAACTCTTTTCAACACTGTCTTAGGCAGATGCCCAGGCCTTCAATGAATTGCATGAGAGTGACATTAAAATCATGTACGTTAATCATGACATACTCAGTTTTTATTCTCTGTATAGGTCTCACTCACTTTTCACTCACTCACAATTGATGAAGAGATCACCAAAATATGAAAGTTCTGTCATGACTTTCCCACGTATGTCAAATATATAAAGAGGTATTTTTACGAAGAGCTATATAAATAAATAATTCTCTGAAGATACAGGTGCATCTCAATAAATTAGAATGTCGTGGAAAAGTTCATTTATTTCAGTAATTCAACTCAAATTCTGAAACTCGTGTGTTAAATAAATTCAGTGCACACAGACTGAAGTAGTTTAAGTCTTTGGTTCTTTTAATTGTGATGATTTTGGCTCACATTTAACAAAAACCCACCAATTCACTATCTCAACTAATTAGAATACTTCATAAGACCAATAAAAAAAATTTTTTTTAGTGAATTGTTGGGCTTCTGGAAAGTATGTTCATTTACTGTATATGTACTCAATACTTGGTAGGGGCTCCTTTTGCTTTAATTACTGCCTCAGTTCGGCGTGGCATGGAGGTGATCAGTTTGTGGCACTGCTGAGGTGGTATGGAAGCCCAGGTTTCTTTGACAGTGGCCTTCAGCTCATCTGCATTTTTTGGTCTCTTGTTTCTCATTTTCCTCTTGACAATACCCCATAGATTCTCTATGGGGTTCAGGTCTGGTGAGTTTGCTGGCCAGTCAAGCACACCAACACCATGGTCATTTAACCAACTTTTGGTGCTTTTGGCAGTGTGGGCAGGTGTCAAATCCTGCTGGAAAATGAAATCAGCATCTTTAAAAAGCTGGTCAGTAGAAGGAAGCATGAAGTGCTCCAAAATTTCTTGGTAAACGGGCGCAGTGACTTTGGTTTTCAAAAAACACAATGGACCAACACCAGCAGATGACATTGCACCCCAAATCATCACAGACTGTGGAAACTTAACACTGGACTTCAAGCAACTTGGGCTATGAGCTTCTCCACCCTTCCTCCAGACTGTAGGACCTTGGTTTCCAAATGAAATACAAAACTTGCTCTCATCTGAAAAGAGGACTTTGGACCACTGGGCAACAGTCCAGTTCTTCTTCTCCTTAGCCCAGGTAAGACGCCTCTGACGTTGTCTGTGGTTCAGGAGTGGCTTAACAAGAGGAATACGACAACTGTAGCCAAATTCCTTGACACATCTGTGTGTGGTGGCTCCTGATACCTTGACCCCAGCCTCAGTCAATTCCTTGTGAAGTTCACCCAAATTCTTGAATTGAATCGATTTTGCTTGACAATCCTCATAAGGCTGCTTTTCTCTCGGTTGGTTGTGCATATTTTTCTTCCACACTTTTTCCTTCCACTCAAATTTCTGTTAACATGCTTGGATACAGCACTCTGTGAACAGCCAGCTTCTTTGGCAATGAATGTTTATGGCTTACCCTCCTTGTGAAGGGTGTCAATGATTGTCTTCTGGACAACTGTCAGATCAGCAGTCTTCCCCATGATTGTGTAGCCTAGTGAACCAAACTGAGAGACCATTTTGAAGGCTCAGGAAACCTTTGCAGGTGTTTTGAGTTGATTAGCTGATTGGCATGTCACCATATTCTAATTTGTTGAGATAGTGAATTGGTGGGTTTTTGTTAAATGTGAGCCAAAATCATCACAATTAAAAGAACCAAAGACTTAAACTACTTCAGTCTGTGTGCATTGAATTTATTTAATACATGAGTTTCACAATTTGAGTTGAATTACTGAAATAAATGAACTTTTCCACGACATTCTAATTTATTGAGATGCACCTGTATATTGTGTCTTAATATCTGCAATTTTACTTCTCAAGGGCAGTAAATGACATGAAAAAAATATTTTTTTTTTTGGATGAACTATCCATTAACTTTGCATTAACGTTCTGTAGGCTATTGTTTGCATGTTTCAATGCACAGCATCAGTGTATAACTGGAGGCCACGGAGGTTTGCTTGAAGAGTCCCTGAAACATCAGGGTCATTGCTAAACATCAGCATGTATTGATGGTGTCAGTCAGTACCATTAATAAAGCTGGCCCGCATGTGTCAAGAATTTGATCTGTTCCAGTTATTTAGTAAAAAGGTGTTTTTCTTCAGGTGTCATATCCCTGAAAAAACCCCTACTCATATGGTATTGACAATGGCTTGTTGATATCTACTATACATCTCTAATTTCTTCACAGTTTTCTGTGAGAAAAACCCTGCATCCTGCCTGGTGGGTAATTTTTGTATCCAAATCTGTCAAGTGTGTAGGTAAGGAAGTGACGTCACTTGACGTTGACTGCCTTTATGTTGTTGTTAAGCAGGTGTCTGGGGTTATTTTGAACTGCTAGGGAAATGAACTTACTGAAAGTCACTGGTTTTCTCATCAGCGCTCAGATGATCATAACACAACAAACTGTGTCTGATGAGATAATATCTGATGATGTGTTTTTATAAACTTGAATGAAGTAGCTTTTGTTATGAATTTGCTGTCTACTGAATCAGTACACTAAATAACATAGAAGCACCATGTTTTTTTGCAATCCTTGGAAGTACCATGTAAATACCATAGTGCAGAAATATGGTAATCATTTAGTGCTACTGCATGTTATAAAGTCAAACCAAAATTTATTCAGACACCTTCAGCATTTCTCACATTGTCACAGTTTATTCACTATAGTTTAGAAAATGGTAATAAAATATGACAAGAACTCAAGACTTAAACTGTGTCAGAACAAATTCATCTTGATAATGTCAGATAACTTTGATAGAAAGGTATGTAACAAAACATTTTATCAATATTACTGGTAGTCCACTGTATGAAGAATTTTGGGGTATAATATGTCACAGTTTATTTTATTTTGCTATCCTCACTTACATAAAAGAACTAGTGTCCTGCTCCCACTATTAAAAAATATCAAAAATTATATCTGGTGTCTGAATAATTTTTGGTTTGACTGTATATCACAGGACATTTTTATAAGGATATGGTGAGCATGAATTCAGTTTACCTTCAGTTTTACCTTCGGCTTTCCTTTAAATTGGAATGAACTGAAAAGTCACACAGCTATGTAAAAATCATATGTTGTTTCAGAATAATGAATGGCAAATAATATTTAAAGCAGCTGATGACTCATGAATGTAAATCCAGTCAGGGCTTGAATTCCCTCGGTCGAACACATGCCCTACTAACAGCCCTGTTTGCCTTCAATCAGCATGTGTGACGGGCAGAAAGGGAATGCTAAAACAAACGCATGATGAAAAGGCAGTTGCAGAGAAAGGAGACAGTAGGAAGTGTACGATCTTTAGTGCCCTTGGATAGATGAGAGCAGAGGGCCAGACTCTACCACATGAGGGTCCCTTTAACCGCAGGCCACTAACCATTCGGTTTGAAGCCACTTCTGCTCTTGGAGGAATGAAAGTGATCCGCTGAGGAACAAGCTCTTTAAGTACCGGAGAAAATATGGATGTACTGGATAGCATTACCACATCAGTGATCAAAGTCTTGTCTATGTGGCAAGAGAACAGTCTGCTCAGATCGCCTTGAGATCTCATATTCAGAATTTAAGAATCGGCTTCTTTCAGTCCATGAGTATTTAGTTCACTGAATTGGCTGCAACATAGAAATTGAAATGGAAAGAAACGTGAATTATAATTCAAAATTGTAATCCAAAACTTTAAAAAGCACAACAACAACAACAACAATAATAATAATAATAATAATAATAATAGTCTTGTTGTTGTTGTTGTTGTGCATATTTTTATTTATGCTAGTTAACTTACGTTAAGTCCAATATTAACCATAAACACAAGACAGATTTCAATTTAATTTAAAATTCCAATCCAGCACAAACATTAAAAAGTACAACAACAACAATAATAATAATAATAATTTTGTTTATGCAGATTAACTGACCTTAAGTCCAATATTAACAATAAATACAAAACAGATTTAATTTAATTCAACATTGCAATCCAGAATAAACAGTAAAATGCTCAACACAAATATATAAATAATAATAATAATAATAATAAAATACTATTATTATTATTATTATTATTATTATTATTATTATTATTATGCACAAGCTAATTCATTTAAGCTAATTAGCTTTATATTACTTCAAGTAAAGTCCAATATTGACAATTAACTCAAAACAGATTTTAATTTAATTCAAAATTAAAAATGACAATATAAATGTAAACTAAAAATAATTGAATAAATATTTAAAAATAAATATAAACTAATCAAACACACAAAAACTAGTAGTAGTAGTAGTAGTAGTAGCAGTGTTCTTTGTTGTTGTTGTTGTTGTTGTTGTTGTTGTTTTATGAACATTATTTATTTAAGATGATTAACCTAAAATTACCACAACTACCAAATTACCAATATTGACAATTGCCACAAAACAGATATTAATTTTCTAATACAGCACCACAACATGTCCACCAGATAGTTTTAGGTGACTTTAGAAAAAAAATACGATATTGGCATCAAAAGTGTTCTCTCACCATGGTCCATAAAAGTAAATTTATTAAGCAATATGTAATATAATTTTCATACAAATTTCTGTAGGTGCCATTTAGAGCACTGATTATTAAGATCATCCAAAATTCTAGCAATGCCCCATATGTTGCATGACAACATGTTTACAGTATATGTAATTTCATACTGAAGAGGGCAATGTGTTATTTACAGCAGTTATATAAAATTCTTAGAATTTCATTCATTTGAATCTTTCTTCCTTAAATTTAAATTGGAATGAATGCATCATTTTTCCAGGCTGAATCCAGATTCAATTCAGGAAGTGAATTGGAATTTGAAAGACATTCTCAATTCACTTCTAAAGGATGTGCAATCCTGAAACTCCAAAACCTGATGAACTCACTGCAGTTGGAATGCAAATCAGGTGTCAAAGGGCATTTGTCGTTGTCAGTAGATGTGTTTTCGCCAGCGTTAAAGACAGGAAGTAGCTCTTCTCGTCAGCACATTTCATTTTCAATTTCTGTCTAACTCGCATTTCCCTTTTTTGTCGAGAGCTTATGAGAATCTGACGGCTATAACAAATGAATCACGCTTGAGTAAAACTTTGATGTAAAAGACTGATGAACAACATCCTGAGAGAAGATCTTCTGAATAACTCACAGTCTCAAGTTACTACTTCATAATAAAAACATATTACGTATGATAATACTCACTGACAGTTTCAAATTGCTCAGAACCTTACCAATCAAGCCCCCAAAAGTGTTTGGGGTTTTTTTTTTTATGCAAGCAGAAAACATTTTAAGGTGTTTTCACAGCTTAAATATATTTGTTTCTCAGTTCCTCACGAAAAGCTGTTTTATGGTAATAGATGCTTTTAGTGTCTAAGCAGCACATTGTTTAATATTTGACATGACAAGGAAAATTTGCATAGTGTACACTTTATTTCATGATGAGAAATTTAGATTAAATCAGGCATGTTTGTGTGTTTAGAGAGAGAGAGAGAGAGAGAGAGAGAGACAGAGAGAGAGAAATATAAGGTCAAAATTTTGCTAATATAGGTGTTAAAATATATTTAAATATTTTATTTTATTTTATTTCATTTTTTAAATATTTTTAATCTAAATATATTTAGATATTTTTAGATTTAAAATTTTTTATATATTTTATAGTCCCGAATATATTTAAAAAATAAATTTTTCATTTACCCAAAATGGCTATTTTAAGATTAAAAAAATAAATAAATAATAATAATAATAATAATTTTCTTGCCCTTTGAAGTACATTTTGTGATATATAGGCCTATTTTGGCATTTAAACAAAATGTATTTTCAATTTGAAAAATATATTTCCTTAAGTTGCTCTGTGTCAAAAGTGTTCTATTTGAATAGAGAGAGAGAGAGAGAGAGAGAGAGAGAGAGAGAGAGAGAGAGAGAGATGAACTAAAATTGGCAGAAGCCGTTATATTTGTCAGCAAGTAAGGAGTGTTTAATTCTCCAAATGTGTGAATGGTTGATGTCTGTGTATGCAAATTGAAAAGTTTTACTAAGCGCTGCCCAAAGCCTTTAAGTGATGCACTTGTGATCCTGCCCTCAAAAGGACACTCTGAGGATTGTGTGGTTTGGTCTGTGTGCCTCTACGGCTGTTGATTAAATGAAAATGTCACCCTTTTCTCTGTCTGAGGACATTTCTATTCCCTCCTGTCATTTATTGTGCCAAAACGGATTTGTCCATCATTATAATGGCTCTGCAGAGGCAACAGCCACAGTAGGTATACAGAGTGTGTCTTTATCGACAATTTCTTTGGTCTTTTAACTAATGCTAGGATTAGTTTCAGCAAACTCTGAAGTCTTCACAAAACCTCTTGAAAATCCAAGCAACCAGCTGCATTTTTCTGAGACTGAGGGTCAATGACAGTTTCACATATTTCTGGATAATTTATTGAAGATTTATTGATTATTCACATTATGACTTGATCATTTATTGAAAAAATAAAAATTGCAACAGACTTGCATACTTGTTCTGATGATTATGTTGTTGTTTGTTTTTGTTTTTTTGTGGGGCGTAATAAAAAATGACAAAAAAAAAAGTACAAATGTATAAAAATGGATAGCTGGTGTAACTATCCTTGGGGAGAACCTTTATAAAGTAGTTTGATATAATATAATATAATATAATAATTGTTTGTTTGTTTGTTTAAAGTAAATCAGTTTTGCTTTTAATTTTTTTTTTTTTTTTTTAATTGTAAAAAAAAGTCACAGAGAAGACCCCATAGCATACTGTCTGAAAATAAATGTAAAAATATGTAAACTTTGCAAGCAGATAGATGTCCTACAGCAAGGAAACCCAGGCAGAGAGATATTACAGTAAACCGTGGGTAGTTTCCCTGACAGGAAGTCATCTTAACAGGTATGGGAAATGACCTCTTAACACACTTAGCATACAAATATGAGCTTCAGTGTTTGGTAGTTTACACTAGACCGAAGACCTGCTGTGTTGATGTGTGAGTGCCAACAAGAGGGAAGAGCATGAAGATTTTTGTGTTTCTGTTTCCTCAGTTTAACTTCTCTGCCCCCAAGGAGGAAGCATATTTCAAAATGCTCAGTGAGGACGAGCTGCTCGCCTGCAGAATGAAACAGACCCACTTGAGGTACAGTTTTTTCCCCACACTTTTCTCATATTACCACCGAAAGCATTGGGGGGAGAGATGATGTCTTGCACATTCACCCTCTGGGGCTTTTGAACATTCTTTTAGCAAGTGTATTGAAATTAAGTTTGGGTAGTTTTCTCTTCGTTGTTTGTGACTTCCTTTATTTCTGGAGCTCATCGTTGTGACCAAGCACGAATCTGTTTGTCTTTCATCTTTGTAATGTTGCACCTTTGGGATGTATTAAAGCAACGTTTTATTCACTTTAATGAAAAAAGCCGAGAGAACAAATCGTCCTGCACCAGAGAATGTAGATCAGTATAAAATGCACCTGCTGTTGTGTCTGCTTACGTACCTTGTTTTATGAATATATTTTATATTAAGAATAACTGTGGTAGTATCTCAGTGCTAAACCAGAGATATGTCTAAATCCTTTCTTTGCTGAGATGAAAACATGTTATATTGAGAACCAAAAGTACAACTATTGCTATTACTAGAAATGCATGTAAAACAACGAGAATTAAATATAAAAACCGTAGACAGTTTGTGTATTTATTGAGTTTCACCAGAACTCTTATTTACCATGTTGTTCTGTATAGCTGTTGATCAGATGGACATTTGTGCTTCTGTATCTATAGCTAGCACTGTGGTAACACTTCCCCTTATAGCTGTCACGAATCTTTGGGTTGGTGCCTGGTGGAAGTAACACATGCGGGGTCCGATTGCTAGGGCTGGGCGATTTTTCCGATTTTATCGATTAATTCGAATTTAATGTTTTGCCACGATTTTATTTTTTAGAAATCGAGAAATCGCGATTTTGAATAGAAATATTCCCAAACGTCAGAATTCGACACTTTGACAATATGCCGGTGATAACAGTACAGAGAAAAGAACGATTCAACCGCATGTCGTCGCACGTGATTAATCGCTCACGTGTGACGCGCTCATAACGCGAGGTGCCATTCACACAGAATGCGCTTTTGTGTTGAAGATGCGACGCGAGCAGTGGAATAGGTAAAACATGCAAGAAAATAACTTGAGCGGCGTGTTTTCATAATGCCGTTTCATGCATGAGACGCTGCAAGAGACGCGAGCGCAGCAGTCAAAGGCGTCCATGTTTACATAGAACAATGGAAAACCAGCGCAATCGAATAAAAACCTGTAAAGAACTACTACTCTGTGTCTAATTTTTCATATTTGAATCATGGTGAAAGCTGCTGTTCATTGTTTTCACAGAACATTTATTGTTAATAGTCTACTGGTGTTATACCTTCAGAAGTCAGAAAGAGCTTTATTACCAAGTATGTTCACACACATAAGGAATTTGACTTGGTGACAGTAGCTTCCAGTGCAGAAGAAAGTGTGGACATAGTGCAAACTAGTGCAGCAGACATAGGAATTACACAGTAGAGATGGAGTATAACACTAATATAAGAAAAACAGAAAATTAAATAATGCACTATATACAGAAATATAGAAAAATGCAACTCTTTAAATGAATGTACAGATATATTTACAAGTATGCAGTTTACAAATGTACAATTTTTGGATTCTACGTATAAAGTCAGTCATTTTGAATTTGAATTACATTGACTGTTGAGAATTTTTTGAAGCATTTTCATTGTAGCCCATTATTTCTGAACATATAATACATATAAGACAAATTTGTACAGGATGTAGTTGTAGTACATGCATCTTTTCTGCGTGTGATTTTGTTTAACATTTACATCATGTTGACAACATGTGTGGTGCACTTGGAATAGAATTTTCTTTAACTAGTGGGTTAATAAAGAAAAAGTTATTTGAATCATGTTGTAGTTATATTTTTTAATTGACTAGTTAAAAATCGTAAAAAAAAATCGAGAATCGGTCAAACGTTCTGGAAAAATCGAGATTTTATTTTTTTGCCAAATCGCCCAGCCCTACCGATTGCATATGCATACATTTATGCACAATGCAATATGATGCCACAGATAGACAGACAGACATACAGACAGACAGACAGACAGACAGATAGATAGATAGATAGATAGATAGATAGATAGATAGATAGATAGATAGATAGATAGATAGATAGATACATAGATAGATAGACAGACAGACAGGCAGGCAGGAAGTCATGCAGACAGATAAACAGACAGATGACGAACAGACAGACAGACAGATAGATAGATAGATAGATAGATAGATAGATAGATAGATAGATAGATAGACTGACAGATTGATTGATTCATTCATTCATTCATTGATTCATTGATTCATTGATTTTGCTTTCTCTCTTTGCAGGAGTAAGGATAAAAAAGGTCGACTCAGTCTTCTTCTGGCAAAGTCTGGATCGCATGAAAATGTCAGTCCTGAGAAGAAACCACCAGCTAAAACTAACCAGTGAGTCTTCGTCATGTATAAACACTGATTAACTATTTAATTAGGAAACTGTGGAGTATTTATTTAACTGCAGTATTGTCAAAGCGTCACTGTTTAACATCGATAGTACGATTCAGATAAAAATGACGCTATTTAAGAAGCAGCAGCTTTACAACACTTAAAGACTTTACTGATTAATGTGATTTGAACAGCATCGCGCCAGACATGGCTCTGAGATGGGGTGATTCATTTGAGGAGCTGCTGAGTCACACAGGTATGTTCATCTTAGCAGTATACTGTAGTTAGCATACTGAATGTTTCTCAGTTTCATACTGAGCTGAAGTAGAAGTGTGCATCCCATCATAACCACAGGATGACAAAGTCTGCTTGTGACTACACAGGTTCTCAACTTTCTGGTTTGCATGTGATTCTAACCAGTGAACCAGTTAGTTTTAGTTTGATTCAACACACAGTTTGATTTGTGCCACCTGCATGGAATGTGTTTTGTCTATCTCTGTGGATGCATGGCTATGAGCATAGTTGTAGAGATTATTATAATAATATATATAGTTGCAGACAGCTATTATGGGCCATAGCACTGCAGCTGGTGAATTTACGAGAAGTTCAATGTCTATCGTTAAATTTACCAGTAACACTTTACAATAAGGTTCCAACTGTTAGCATTACTTAACTAACATTAACAAATATTAATAAAAACTGCAACAAATATATTGCTCATTCTTCTCAGTGCATTATTTAATATTAATTTATGGGACCTTATTGTAAAGTGTTACCATTTTACCATATTCAAAGTTGTATTATTTTGGATCAGTTGGTCGTGCTGCAACCAAATTTGCATTGTATTATCATGGTAATGTGACAATGATTTTTAGAACAGTCTGTGTCAGTATACAAAAGCGTTGCAGGTATAATGCCTCACTTCCTGTTTGATGGCTTGCAAATTCATTAAGGTTTTAATTTAGCAATTAATGTTACGTTTCATCTTGTTTCAGATGGGGTAGAAGTCTTCACACGGTTTCTGCGCACTCAGTTCAGCGAGGAGAACATTGAGTTTTGGTTAGCCTGTGAAGACTTCAAGACTACTGAGTCTGCAACCAAACTGCAGTCTAAAGCCAAACAGATACACGCCATTTTCATCGATAAGGAAGCACCCAAAGAGGTACATACACATTTTCATTTTGAACAGTAAGAACAGGGTTTTAATTTTGCACAAATGCATATGTAAAGAATAGAAGCTCCTGTTCTATTGTGCACTTCATCCAGCTGACAGATTTTTGAAAATACCTTTCCATTAATCCTAGTGGATAAAAAACTGTAGAAAACATAAGATTCCATAAGATTACAATAAATGGAGACTTGAGTGTTCAAGCTTTAAAAAGGCTTAAAACATTCCTGTTTTAACCCAGCAGGCACCAGACGTCTATGTAACGTCAGGTTGACGTTGGACATGACGTCGGACAGACGTTGCATTTTGGTTGAAAATGAAAATCGGGTTGACGTCAAAATTTGATTGCACAACCTAAAAACAACAAAATCTCAACGTCAGCTGACGTCGGTATTGGACATCAATTTAACATTGACGTTAGACGTTGAATTTACGTTGAAGTTTGGTCACCCGACGTCGCAACCAAAATTTAACCAAATATCAACATCTTATGACGTTATGTGCCTGTTTTGTGCCTGCTGGGAAATCATAAGAGTGGTCCATACAACTTGTTCTAAGTGCACTATGTTCCAAGTCTTCTGAATTTAATTAATGGGACCTTATTGTAAAATGTTAACAATTTTACCATTATTCAAAGTTTTAATATTTTGGACCAGCTGGTAGCACTGCAACTAATTTTTATATTATTTATATTATATTATATTATATTATCACCGTAATGTGACAATGATTTTTAGAACATTTTATGTCAGTAAAATTCCTCACTTCCTGTTTGATTTCTTGAAGTGCAAATTCGTTAAGGTTTTTCTGGCAAACCATGTGGAACGGCAATAATTCAATATGTGACTGAACATTTTTGGTGATCTGAAACAATTTTTTTAAAAAATGGCACGTGAAATGACATTATTCCAGATTACGTTATTCATGACGTTATTTCAAAATTCTTGCATTTTTGCCTATATTTTATACTCTTTAGCCAGTATGTTGCAAATATAACAACTGTAGGATGAATTTGAACAAGGAATATTTAGATTTAAATTCTATAATTGAAATCTGCACAATTCAAGGAGTAGAACAAAGAAATGAACCATTTAGGCTATTCAGTTTTAAAGCTATAAGCAGAAACATTTTGCTGTGAGTAGTGTTGGGGATAAAGCATTACAAGTAATAAGAGTTACGTAATCAGGTTACTTTTTTCAAGTAACTAGTAAAGTAATGTGTTCATTTTAAATTTACAAGAAAATATCAGAGTTATTAAGTTGCAAAACATGCAACTTTTGTTGCGAGCAGTGTTGGGGGTAACACATTACAAGTAATGCGAGTTACGTAATCAGATTACTTTTTTCAAGTAACTAGTAAAGTAATGTATTACTTTTAAATTTACAAGAAAATATCAGAGTTATTAAGTTGCGAAACACGCAACTTTTGTTGCGAGCAGTGTTGGGGGTGACATTACAAGTAATGCGAGTTACATAATAAGATTACAGTAACACTTTAGAATAGGGAACACTTATTCACTATTAACTACGACTTTTGCCTCAATAAATTCCTAATTTGCTGCTTATTAATAGTTAGTAAGGTAGTTGTTAAGTTTAGGTATTGGGTAGGATTAGGGATGTAGAATAAGGTTATGTAGAATAAGGCATTAATATGTGCTTAATTTGTACTAATAAATGGCTAATATTCTAGTAATATGCATGCTAATAAGCAACTAGTTAAGAGACCCTAATATAAAGTGTTACCCAGATTACTTTTTTCAAGTAACTAGTAATGTATTACTTTTAAATTTACAAGAAAATATCAGAGTTATTAAGTTGCAAAACGTGCAACTTTTGTTGCGAGCAGTGTTGGGGGTAACGCATTACAAGTAATGCAAGTTACGTAATCAGATTACTTTTTCAAGTAATTAGTAAAGTAACGTGTTACTTTCAAATTTCCAAGAAAATATCAGAGTTATTAAGTTGCAAAATGTGGAACTTTTGTTGCGAGCAGTGTTGGGTGTAACACATTACAAGTAATGCGAGTTACATAATCAGATTACTTTTTTCAAGTAACTAGTAAAGTAATGTATTACTTTTAAATTTACAAGAAAATATCAGAGTTAGTTTTTGAATAAGTTACACAAGTTATTTTGTATTCTCGTTTATTCACTGAAACATCTCTTGTCTCGTGTTGAGAGAAATTGGGAGTGAGGTGCAGAGGCACTTGCTTCAGCCTGAGGCTTATTAATTTCACTTTTGGTGTGAAAGGGCTTTTGCCAAAAATATAACTTTGGGTTTTTTGTTATTAAAAATAAATAAGCAAGCCCAGCCAAGGTGACAAAAAAGTAACGCAAAAGTAATATAATACATTACTTTCCATAAAAAGTAATGTAATATGGTAATGCATTACTTTTAAAAGTAACTTTCCCCAACACTGGTTCCAAGTATTCAGAATTTTCCTTTTTTGAGTGAACTAATTTACTCCACTACAACCTGTTTATTAGCCCTCACAACAAATAAACACATGCTTTTTTGGAAAGCATCTTATTTTTGGTGACAAATGATGCTACGTTGCTGTTAATGAAGCAGCGCTTTGGGTAACCTCAGTGGGAGTCACATTAAAAACAAACACGGCTCTGTTAAATGATATCTGTGGTGTAGTGCAGAGCTGCATCACCATCAGAGACCTGCCATTGTGTTTGCGCAGAGGCCATTGTCGGCCCCCGGCCACATGACTGGGGGCAGATATGTGACCGTGTGGTTTTTCTGCTTTTGGCTGCAAACTCCCCCTCAGCCGCCCACACAACTGAGAAAATAGACTCTGAAAAACTGTGAAGTGAAAATGAGGCAGTGGGACCACTCGCTCTAGTCTGACCAAAGTAAGAACGAATAAAGCAGCTAAGAATGAAAGGTAGCACTACTGAAAGTCAACTTTATCTTATCGCTGCTGGTAAAGGAAAACCTTAAAATTGTATTACTTGTATTTATTCATAAATAAGGAGCATTGCATGCATAAAAAAACGCAGAATTTCTGTTCAACAGACATGCGTTAGTCTGATGTAATACTTTCAGAGAAATGTTTTTTAAGAAGTAGCAACTGTGGCCTGGACAGAGGGAGAATGAGTCAGAGCAAGTGCTGTGGTCAGAAAAGAAAAGTGTGTAAATAACAAATAAAACAGACAAACAAATGACAGTACTAATGAAAATGCTTTTGTTTTATCCTAATTTTCCTAATACAATATTTGCCATAAATTATATTAACAGCACAACAGTGTTAGCGAAAAGTGTTAAAATGTACATGCATTTCAGAACGTCTCTGTATTTGGTTTTGCCAGTATAGGTCAGTGACATGACACTCATTTGTTTGTGTGAATCTATTAATTTATTCACAAATATTAAAATACAATTCTTTGAGGGTTATGAACTCAGAAATGTTAGGGTTGTACAATTGTACTGATATTATGACAGAAAAAAAATGAATTCATTACAAATTATTATGAATAATAATTAGTGATATTTGTGGAAAATAATTTTACTTTAAAAATATATTACATTATTATTATTATTATTATTATTATTATTGAAAATAATGATTAAGATGATGTTATTACTTTTAACTTGATGGTTACACCACATCACAGTTGAAACTAAAATTAAAAAAGATTTCATTCTCTTTTTTGTGGACAGAGCATCATGTGCTTTAATAGAAAACTTTAATTTTGACTGCATCTGGCCTTTTGTACAAATGAGATCAAATATCACAAATTTGCTTAAATTTGATTAGTGACATAGAAAAAATGCTGAATTGTCAGTACTTCTTCTTCTTCATTTTACATTACAACTACTTTTGTTTTAAATGTTTTCAAAATACTAAAACTTTGTTTCCAGGCTTTTCAGTCTGGTCTCAGACCTTTACAGTGGATGTATTTTTTTCCAGAGTTTTGCACATGAAAAACAAGAATTCTAAAAATAGACTGAAAGGACTGAAAGACAAGCTACTGAGAATCTCCTGCTCATAAGATTTTTCTAAAGCAGAAGAAAACACAGATCAGCGATATAGTGAAATCGTATTTGGCCCACAAATTTAACTTACGACATCATTTTTCATCTTGCATAACTTCAAGTATCTTGTCTTTCATCATAGTGCACAATTCCTGAAAACTGAATTTTTTTGACGTCCTCACGTTTTGCTCTTTTCCCTCAGATCAACATCGACCACTCAACCAAGGCCACCATTGAGAAGAACATCCTGAAGCCCAATAGGTCCTGCTTTGATGTAGCACAAAATAAAATCTACAGCTTAATGAAAAGAGACTGCTACCCACGATTCCTCACCTCCGACATCTACTTGACCCTGACCAAGAGGCCAGGCCCACCCTCTATGACCAGGAGAAGGTCCCGCTCCTTCGTTTTTAATGAACGTCCAGAAGGCACAGCGGCCTGGTTGTAGATTTGTACTGTAATGCTGGTTTATTTTATTGTACATTCACATTGTCAATAGCACTTGATTATGTGACACCTCTTAGCTATTTATTAACATTAGATCCTGTGGGCTGGTATTTAAATACTAATCATTCTGTCGTGATTGTCAAACGTTTGGTTCTGCTTGAAAGATTTCATGCCAAGCTTAATTTAATCTACATGTTTAAAATGCCTAAACATTGTGAATAACTGTTTAATGATAAATGTCTGTATAATAAACTGTACATAAATGTCTTTTATTTTGGCCTACAGCTAATTGTATCAATGGCCACTGTTGTGACACTCTCAAAGACAGTAAACAGAGAGAAAAACTTTGAAAGAACTTTGAAGAATTGAAAAATATAACATTCCAGTGTAAGAAGTGGGATGGAACTCAAACATCTATATTTATGATGGAGTTTGATTGTGTAGCCAGACTTTACACAGTCTGGTCCAATAGAGCACCACATTGATCACATATTTTTGTAGGCCAACATCAAAATTAGCATCACCGTGGTTTCCTCCACAAAAACCCAATAGGATTTTTCCATTCGTTTTTGGAATATTGCAAAAAATAAGCTCTGTGACCAACAGAAGTTTATGATTCTTGCACATTTTGTTCATAATGATAATCTTCAGAAATAAACACAGCTTAAATAGGGTCCTATTATGCCCTTTTACAAAGTCTTGATTTGGTTTCTGATGTGTACTAGACTAGGTTTTCCTGCTTGATTGTTCTAAAAACGCATTATTTTTCACATATTTTTCATTATTGCAGCACCTGTCTTCCCGGTCTGTCTCGAGCGCCATATTTAGTTACCGTTTCAATGAAACCCCTCCTTTTGAAACAAGAAATGTTCTCTGATTGGTTAGCTAGCCCAGTGCATTGTGATTGGCCAACCGCTTAGAGCGTGTTCCGGAAATGACAAGCAGCTAACATAACTGTGAGTTTCATCTGCTCAGCTGTAAATATCAATGATGGTGTCAGTTTTGCCTTACTGCTGTCCTCTGTAAAATGTGCAGCACACAGATAAACGATGGGGTTATAAAGTTCAGGAACAGTGTTAAAAATAAATTTGTCCACCTTATGAAGGCTAAACAAAGGGTTTTGAAATCAGGGTCAAAAAAACGGCGCTACTAAAGCAGCGCTTTTTCTTCTTATATAACGCAGCTCAACCAGGCCTTATCCTCTTTTTTGTGTGTTCTGTGATCAAGAATTATTTAAAATTCAAATATTTTCAAAATATCTAGAAGAAACACATTGTAGTCCAAATGAGCCATTTGTTGCAGTTCTTGAAAATTGTTTTCTGTTACAGAGAATATCTCCTTTTTGGACTTAAAATATTGTTGGACTTAAAAATGTTGCATTAAAATATTGCATCACTCTCTAAAAAAAAGTATCTAATTATGTTTCTTAGTTACTTTTTATGGAAAGTAATGCATTACATTACTTTTTAAATCTGGGCTGGGCTTGCATGTTTGTTTTTAAAATAAAAAAGTTATATTTTTGGCAAATGTAAAAGCCCTTTAACACCAAAAGTGAAATGAATAAAGCCTCAGGCTGAAGGAAATGTAAATTAACGTCTGTACAGTAGAGGACTCAGCTCAAACAAACCTTCCAGCTGTGCTACCATTCCTGATTGTATGAAGAATATGGTGCAGAAGAAGAAAGTTCAACACTCTTCAGCAATGAAAAAATGAAACACAAATGTTTTCATCTAAAGTCATTTTTGCTTATTAGTGTGGTTGATTTGGATCATCAAAGGTCAGCAGCAAAGACACTGGTTAATAAAATGAGTTTAAATACATAAAGGATATTTGTGTTAACAGGCACGTGCACACATAGACATCAAAGGGGGCTTGAGCACCTGCCCTTTTTCTTCCTGGAGAGAAAGTGCCCTTTTTTTTCTTTCTTTTTTTTTTAATAAATGAATATATGTATATACGTGCGTGTTTCTGTTTGCGCACAGCTTTCCCTGTCAAACAAATAAAAAAAATCTAAATATCAGGTCGGGGCAGGAAATGTTGAGACTTTCTCCCCTCTGCGCAGCACATCAGTGTAGCACACATTGATCGGCACATGCGCATCAAAGACAGGCAGGGAGCTGCAGAAGTGAAGCCCTCCTTTTCCAATTGTGTTTGTCTTGGTGCGGAGGTGAGAGGTGATGAACAAAAGACTAGCTACCTGTGCCTCGAATTTACAGCTAATTATCCAAAAGGCAAATATAGTTAATTTGTCTTGCTAATATCCATGACTCATGAGAGCTACCATGTAAGTTAGCTGAAGTTTAGCTAAGGCAATAGGAAGTCTAGTAGGTTAGACCGGTGCGCGTTCTTTCACTGCATGATTCAGTTTATTAAAATGCATTTCGAATGATCACAAAATTCAAGATATGGGGCAGAAATGTATATATTTATATCATTTCATATAGTTAATCAGTATCAGATATGTATATATAAGACTGATGTTTTTTCCACCAAAAAGCAGCATGATTACAAATGTGATATTGATTTTATACAGCAGTTCAATAAACAAGAATTTAATATTAAGACACTGATGTTTTAGACACAATATTGTCTGCTTTTGCTCTATTTTGCCAACAAATATAATTCCAATTTGCGTCTCTGAGCAACATGACGGTGTTTTGTTCCTGATTGAATCAACCGTTTAAATGATTCGGTTCAGTCGCAATGACTCACTTATTAACAGTGACTTGCTGCTACCTACTGGCAGTGTTAATTCCACATTTGAAGTATCTTTTCATGTATTTTTTTTTGTTTGTTTAATAATTTCAAATATCAGTATTCAACGTTTTATGTTTAAAATATCAAAACAGTATTAATGCATTTGTAACTGCAGGTTAAATGCATTCATGTCCCGCATTAAATAGTGTGTAAATGCAGCTTCTGTGTTTTCTCTGCATTGCAAAGATTAATTTTGTCAATACTGATTTCATTTGCTTAACAGCCCAAATGACTTATTATTCTAATTGACTGATTCAATTTAAGAATTTGACTGAAAAGATGATGCAAAAAGGGATTTATAAAGGTAAAAATGCCCATAAAAGGTAAACAAAAAAAATCAATTTAAACTTTAATTTATTTTAAATATTAATTTCTATCACTGCTGTGAACTGATCACCACACTAAATATGAAGAATATCAAAAACTTTAGAAGTCAGCTGTCCACGGTAGTCCTTAAGATATCAGCACAGTAACACACTCACCAAAATCACCATTATCGATAAAATCCCAGAAAATATTGAGATATTTTTTTTTGTCAATATCGCACACCCCTAATATATTTAACGTTTTGTTTAGAAAAAAAATTAAATAAATATGAGAAGTGCCCTTTTTTCCACTTGAGCCCCTGCCCCTCAAAATGTCTGTGCATGTCCCTGTGTGTTAACATATTTAATTCTGAGTTGGCATTTCACTGTTTTCATTCATTTTGAGGAATACTGAATCTGTTTTTGTGCAGGTGAGATGAGTAAATGCATTTAGTCTAGAACTACAGTAACATATTTACACAGCGCACTCAACGCCTCTGCATTTACTCCCAATTTCTCTCAACACAGGGACAGGAGACCTCTCAGTCAATACATGGGAAAACAAAGTAACTGGAATTAATTATTTGAAAAAGTTACTCAAGTATTTTCTTGTAAATTTAAAAGTAATGCGTTACTTTACTAGTTACTTGAAAAAAGGAATCTGATTACGTAACTCGCATTGCTTGTAATGCGTTACTCTCAACACTGGTAATCTTGCAGATCTTTTTATTCTCAAACAGCAACATTACACATAAAGTTGAAACTAAAGCTGAGGATCCCTTTAATGAATTTTGAAGCCTAAATACAGTCAACAAAATCCAAACATAGGCTATAAACGAACTACACCAAAGTTGCATGACTTCAACGTCTAAACCATTAAGCTTCAACAACTCATTCAGAGTTTAAAAAAATTGTCTTTAAGTTTGAGTTAGAGTAGTTTGCCAGAGTGTGATTATAAACACAAGGCTGTGAAAGCGACTAGTGAGTAGATGGGTTTTTCTGATTTGCATAATGACTTTTAATGTCAACCTCTGTAGTCCCATTTAGCCACTTATTAGCAACTGTTTTTTCAAGAAAAGTAAAAGCTTTAAAAATTCACAAGGGGGTATAACTTATGTATATATGTCATAGAATAAAACAGGAAAATATCTTGATCTTGAGCTGTGTTAACCACAGACATTATTTCAAGCATTTAACCAAAAACCCATTCAAAAAAAACACGTGACTTCTGGATGATGAAACCGGAAGTGCTAAAATGCTAACTCATTTCCAGGTTTTGGCCTACAAAAATACATCATCCCTGCAACACAGCTCATTTTAGCCAAGAACCACCCACTTTGACCAACGAATGAAATCTGTTTGGAGCTTGCAGTGGTTTTGCGTGCAGTCTGCAGACAGACTGTGGGAGGTCCACAGGTGTGACGCTTGAGGCTGACACTAGCTGTGCTATGCAAACACGGCTAACAGGTACTCAGTGTTTGCAATTTGTCGAGATTTCATCCCAGTGATGTATTCTTTTTTTCCCCACAAATCACTTTCTCCGAGATGGCCACATCTACCTCCTGATGTGAATCATTAGAGCTCGTGTCAGGCTTCCAGCTGTCTTCAGCGAGACCCACGTCTGATCCACTGTCATCCTATCAAACCAGACTGCTAGTGTCTCATAGCAGACATCAATTATGCATGCGCAGACAGGCTACTGGAATGAATAATGTCTAACTTTGGGTGCCACCAAGCAGAACGCAGTCAGAGAGAGAATTAAAAATATTTATATCCAACATTTTACTCAGTTTCTGTTTGCAGCATGAATCTGCAGAATAATTTGCTCCATAAAGCAACCCATTTACTTGAATAAGTGCATCATGGTCTCAAATAAAAGGTGAATGCTGAGGTCAAATACTACCAACCCCATCTTGCGGGAAAACGTAACTATTTTATGAGGTGGTGATTTCGTATAAATTCATATAATGTAAATTGTTTTATTTTTATTCCGAAAAAAATATGCATGAAGGCCTACCCTTAAACATAAACATCACTGAGGCATAAGCAGTTTGTACGAAAAACGTACGAATGATATCGTACAAATTCATACGAATTAGCCACCAGTTTGGAAAAATGTAAAATACTTACCAACTGCCGTGAGATTGTGTTGAATAGTACATTTATAATTTTGGTTACACTTTATTTTAAAATGTCTTTATTACAGTGTAATTATACATTTAAGTACCGAGTAACATTAATTGAGTGCAACAGTTGGGTTCCAGAAGTAAAAATGCCATTCATTTTCTCCATAGGAAAATGGATTTTTAATGATAGCTTACAAACCTTTAAAGACAGACCTACTGTGAGCTCTGAGATTGTTAATCAATGGTACATGCTTTTGTTAAAGCCAACAGTTTGCGTTATTTCAAATTATGATTCGCATAATTGTGTTAAAAACTGCAGAATCCCTAGTAAAATTAAAAACTACATTACCCATGATGCAGTAAAGACAATTCCACCAATCAGAGAGCAGCAGTAAACAAATTGAGCACTGAGCTCCACCCACTCCTATGAAGCATATGTATGCATATTTTGCAATAAACTTAAAATATGTTGTCTATACAGTATATACAATCAACCATTTTAAATGGATGTTTTTTTATTTATTTCTCCATCGTATTTAATTTTATTGTCATTTGCAATGATTTGCAATGGGATTGCAGTTCTTTCCCTCACTAAATCCGTTAAGTACACAATCTTGTATCTTTGTCATTTCGTCTAATATTCAAATACTTTTATGCTCCAAATAAAAGCTTGACTGTTGAGATTCATGGCTTATAGCACTTTAACAAGTTTTTTTACACTTTATTTTAAGGTATCCTTGTTACAGTGTAATTATACATTGAAGTACTGAGTAATATTAATTAACTACATGCAGAGGTGGGTAGTAACGAGTTACATTTACTTTGTTACATTTACTTGAGTAAATTTTTTGGGTAACATACTTTTAGAGTATATTTAAAGATGGGTACTTTTACTCTTACTCAAGTACGTTTTTAGTGAAAAAACGCTACTTTTACTTCGTTACTGTGGGCGATGCTCCTCACGTTACTTTATCTTAATGCAATACAAGTTAAAAATGCTTCAATTTATTCCAAGTGCGCCGTCTACTTTTCTCTGGGCAATGAGCGATGCCCATTCACAAATGATTCATTCTTTTGCGACAATTCTGTCTATGGCTCAAACCAGTTGGCAAACACAACCAGTGAATTGATTCGCGAATCAGTTTGAATGATTCGTTCAGTCCCCTGCCGCACGCGCTGAGTCATCTGAAGCGGTTCTCACTCAGAGTTGTAACATCAAGAGAGTTGAAGACGTGGCTTTGGATCTACAGTCAATTGAAAGCAAATCTGCAAAGGCTATTGTTTGCTAGCTATAAAGATCTTTATTAGATGAACACCTCGTGTGCTGTCTGCTGTTCCACAGGTATAGATAGCCAGGCTACATTCGATTACAGTACAGTACACGATACCACTATGACATTACCAGTTTGTTGTACATGTACCTTATACATTAAATACAATGTATAATTTATACATTAAATAAGCTGTCACAAAGTATGAAATGAACACACGCCAAACCTGTGTTAGCGGCGCGCGACCTGTTTAAATGGCATTGCCTAGACACAATTAAAGGAAAACGCCACCGTTTTTCCATATTCCAATATATTCTCAACTTAGACGATTTAATACGTGCCTCTCCCGTCTCAGTGTGTGCACTTAATCGCTCTAGCGCGGTGCCACTATGCTAGCGTTTAGCTTAGCACCATTCATTCCTTAGGATCCAAACAGAGATGAATTTAAAAGCTACCAAACACTTCCATGTTTTCCCTATTTAAAGACGGTTACACGAGTAGTTACATGAGTAAGTATGGTGACACAAAATAAAACGGGCCAATTTTCTAAGCAGATAAAAAATTATAACTATAATGTATGGCGGAAGAGCGGGAAGCTACCAAGGAGTTTTCTGGAGTGATGATATTACTGCGCTGAGGTCGAAGTGCTGCGAGAAGAGAGAAGTACTCTTCCGCCATACATTATAGTTATCATTTTTTATCCGCTTAGAAAATCGCCACTGTTTATTTTGTGTCACCATACTTACTCGTGTAACTACTCATGTAACCGACTTTAAATAGGGAAAACACGGAAGTGTTTGGTAGCTTCTAAATTCATCTCTGTTTGGATCCAAAGAAATGAATGGTGCTAAGCTAAATGCTAGCATAGTGGCGCTGCGCGCTAGAGCGATTAAGTGCACGCACTGAGACGGGAGAGGTACGTATCAACTCGTCTAAGTTGAGGGAAAAACATATTGGAATATGGAAAAACGGTGGCGTTTTCCTTTAATATAGATATTTTCACAATATTTACGCTTACAGAAATATACATTTGTTTACATTTTGCAGAACAGACGAAAGAAGATCCGTCAATGTGTATTTGTTTCGTTATGTTCAGATGTTCAGTAGCGGTCATGTGAGGAGTTTTCACTCTTTTCCATGTCAGAGGTTATATACATATATACATAGGCTATATAATAATACATAATTAATATACTTTAAAATATAATTTAAGCTGTTAACATCAGCTGTTACTCCAGTTTTCAGAGTAATATGATCCTTCAGATATCATTATTATTTGCTTAATATTTTTTGGAACCTGTGACATTTTGTTCAGGATTATTTTATGAATAGAAAGCTAAAAAGAACAACATTGGTAATAAATCAACATATTGGAATGATTTCTGAAGGATTATGTGACACTGAAGACTGACATAAAGGCTGATAAAAATTCTGATTTGCATCACTGAAATAAATTACATTAAAAAAAACATTAAAAATCTTTTGAACGGCATTGTGTGTGTATATATATATATATATATATATATTATATGTGTGTGTGTATATAAATTTTATCTATATATCTAAATAAAAATAGACTATAGCTATTCAGTATATGATCCAAAGTAACTAGTAACTAACTACTTGGGTAGTTTTTTTATCCGATACTTGAGTACAGTTTTTGGGTACTCTACCCACCTCTGACTACATGTACTTACTATATGGTTAGGGTTAGGATTAGGGTTTGGTTTAGGGTTACTTGCATGTAATTATGCATAATTTAAAGGTAACACTTTATTTTATATAAAATAAAGTGTTACCTTTTTTTAAATCCCTATGGGGAAAATAGGTAGCACTTTACAATAAGGTTGTATTAATTAACGTTAGTTAATGCATTAGTTAACATGAACTAACAATGAACAACGCATCTGTTCAGCATTACTTAATCTTTGTTCATGTTAACTTATTTATATACTAATGTGTTAGTTAATGCATTAGTTAACATGAACTAACAATGAACAACTCCACTGTTCAGGATTACTTAATGTTTTGTTAATGTTAACTTATACATTCACTAATGCATCTGTTTATATTAACAGATTAATTAGTTAATGTTGTGGTTAATCCATTAGTTAACATGAACTAAATATGAACAACGCATCTCTTCAGCATTACTTAATGCTTGCTCATGTTAACTTCTTCATATACTAATGCGTTATTTAATAAGCTTTATTTAATTACACTATATACAGTATATACACATAAGTTTATAGCAGCTAACACACACAATGGATAAACAACACTAACTCCCCATTTGGGCACTGATTTGGGCTATTGGTAAACTTGGAAACCATCTAAACATCAATGGATAATGTTTCTCATGATTGTAGACTGTTTATTAACATGACTTACCACTAACAAAGCATTTATTAAGGGAATTTGTGAACCTTATTGTAAAGTGTACACTAGCTCAACATTAACTAATGTTTAACTAACATTTGTAGAATGTTTATTAATATGACTTACCATTAACAAAGTATTTACTAAGGGACTTTGTGAACCTGATTGTAAAGTGTACACTAGTCGAACATTAATTGATGTGTTACTAACATTTGTAGACTGTTTATTAACATAATTTAGGCATACCACTAACAAATAATAAACACACGAAAAAACTAAAAATAGATTTAACAGATTTGTTCCCATGAGACAGCACACCACACACTAACAAATCACGACTGTAAATGCGGGAAATCTCGCACTGACAAATGTGACTTTAGAGTAAACAAATGGCAGACGACGTGCAAGAAAAAATGGCGATAATAATATTTGGATACCTTTTGTTTACCAAAAGTTCGCTGTCACAGTCATGTCTGTCGTGTCTTGTGTGTTTCCCCCTCCATGCCCTTATTTGGTCCTTCCTGTTCCTGTCCTCGTCAAGTTTGATTGTTTATGATTTCATTCAGGTGTGTGTGTTTAATTATCCTGTGTATATTAGTTCCTGCCTGTTCAGTTAGTTTTCCTCTGTCTACTCGTTACTCCCGGTGGTTCTAAGTGATGCATGAATGGCTTTCTCTCATTTAAGGTCCAGTAAAATCAATAATGCTTTGTTATTAACCCACAAATGTTAGTTAAACGTTAGTTAATGTTGGACTAGTGTACACTTTACAATAAGGTTCACAAATTCCCTTAGTAAACACTTTGTTAATGGTAAGTCATGTTAATAAACAGTCTACAAATGTTAGTTAAACGTTAGTTAATGTTGGACTAGTGTACAATATAATAAGGTTCATAAATTCCCTTAATAAATGTTTTGTTAGTGGTAAGTCATGTTAATAAACAGTCGAGAAACATTATCCATTGATGTTTAGATGGTTTCCAAGTTTACCAATAGCCCAAATCAGTGCCCAAATGGGGAGTTAGTATTGAGTGTGTTAGCTGCTACATAAACTTATGTGTATATACAGTATGTAGTATAATTAAATAAAGCTTATTAAATAAAGCTATTTACAGGCATAGTTCATTGTTAGTTCATGTTAACTAATGCATGAACTAACACATTAGCATATGAAGAAGTTAACATGAGCAAAGATTAAGTTAATGCTGAACAGATGTGTTGCTCATTTTTAGTTCATTTTATCTAATGCATTGTAACGTTAATTAATACAACCTTATTGTAAAGTGTTGCCGAAAAAGGAATAACGTTAACTAGTTAATCTGTTAATGTAACGAGATGCATTAGTAAATATGTAAGTTAACATTGACAAAACATTAAGTAATCCTGAACAGTGGAGGTGTTCATTGTTAGTTCGTTAACTAATGCATTAACTAATGCATTAGTATATGAATAAGTTAACATGAACAAAGATTAAGTAATGCTTAACGGATGCATTGTTCATTGTTAGTTCATGTTAATTAATGCATTAAGTAACGTTAATTAATACAACCTTACTGTAAAGTGTTACCGAAAAAGGAATGGAAAAAATACTTCTCGAACCAATGCTGCTGAAAAAGTGGGCAGTCACTAATGCACTCTATTAAAAACATACTTACTATAGGGTTAGAGTTAAGGTTTGGTTTACAGTTAGTTAACATGAAATTATTCATAATTTACTGTTATTACTATAGTAAGTATATGCAACATGTAACAGGGACACTGTAAATAAAGTGTTGCCATTTCTACTTGTTTACTTGGCTTATCTAGGAATGTAAACTAAAACCATCAAACCATAATGATCATAATTAGCCCTAAAATCGAGCATCTTGGTAGAACGATTATTTTAATAGCTATTAAAGTGAAAGAACTGAGGTTTCATGAATCATAAATGGATGTTGACTAATGAACTGTTTCATGAGCTGTGTGAGATCGGGCAGAAATGTCATACAAACACAGAAGACTTGATCATCGCTCTGAATGTACAGAAGATGTCTTATACCATAAGGTAACCAAAATGGATGTTTGCTTAATGTGACCATATGGAAACTAATCTTTTTTTGTTTGTTTGTTTGTTTTTTTTGTTGTTGTTGTTGTTTTGGTATAACTCTTGTTTGGGAGATTGTAATACAGACAAGTATTGGGTGACATGATCAAATGTGTTGTTGTGTTTAACACCCCACCGTGCTACTTTGAGATACACCAGATGTTTCTGCAAAAGCATTTGACCCTGACAGGAAAGAGAAGCTACTCTTAAAGGGATAGTTCACCAAATATGAAAATACTGTTATTTACTAACCCTAATGTCATTCCAAACATGTATGACTTGCTTCTGCAGATCACAGAAGATATTTTGAAGAATGTTTCAACTATTTTTGTTCATACAATGAATGTCAGTGGGGTCCTTTGTCCATTGTATGAAAAAAAAATAGTAAATGACAGAAATTTTCATTTTTGGAAAGAATGGGATTCAGCAGTATGACTGTCTGCAATAAATGAATCTTATTTGAAATATCTCTCTGTTTTGTGAAATGAAAGCAAACGTATTTACTCCTCCAAATGACATATAAACCACCATCATCTTGCTAAGCTACACAAATGACAAAATTTGGAAAGGATTATGGGTGTTTTTGCTGTCATCCTAGAGCAGACTAATAAACCCTTACAGCACATTATCTCTCCATGCCACCATTATACAGCCATGCAGCAGAATGTAGTTAGTTAATGATATCTTTTAGCTGACACTCAGAAAAACAACACACAAGAAGTTGAAGCGTATGTTTGTGTGTCACCATAACCCGACTGACGCCGTGGCAGCGTGTGAAGATTTGACACCGATAACACAAATTCATCCCTGTTGATGCTTGTAAGAGTGGTGGGGGTGTTTTGCACATGGATGCTTAGTGTGCAGCAGGCCAGGAGGAACAGAGGTGAGAGGAAGTTCATTTAGGAACCACAGCTCCCCCTGCTGGATTACAGAGTTTGTACATTTGAAAAATGAAAATTCTGTCATCATTTACTCACCCTCAAGTTGTTCCAAACCTGTATGAATTTCTTTCGTCTTCTGAATTCAAAAGAAGATATTTTGAATAATGTTGGTAACTAAATAGTTGACAGTAGCCACTGACTTCCATAGTGTATATATATATATATATATATATATATATAATTTTTTTTTTTTTTTTTTTTTTTTTTTTTTTTTCCATACTATGGAAGTCAATGGATATTTGTTTGTTTAAAACTGTTTGGTTACCTTTTGTGTTCAACAGCTGAAAGAAATTCATACAGGTTTGGAACAACTTGAGGGTGAGTAAATGATTTATATATACACTAACATCCATATGTTTGTTGTAAAATGTTTAATGTTTTTGAAGAAAAGGGGTATTTTATGCTCAACAGGGCTCCATTTATTTGAACAGAAATACAGTAAAGGATTGTAAATCATTCTAATATGCTGATTTGGTGATCAAGAAACATTTCCTAGTATTATTAAAGTTGAAAAGAGTTAGGTTTTTGTTTGTTTGTTTGTTTGTTTGTTTGTTTTGTTTTGTTTTTTGGGGTTTTTTTGTTTTTTGTTTTTTTTTTTTTTTTTTTTTGCTTGATTGTTTGTTTGTTTGTTTTTTGTTAATGGAAACCATTATACTTTTTTCAGGATTTTTATGAATAGAAAGTTCAAAAGAACATCATTTATTTGATATAATTTGTTGTAACATTATAAATGTCTTTAGTGTTACTTTTAAACAATTTAATGCATCCTTGCTTATTAAAAGTATTATTAAAACAAATTATTATTAATGTATTTTTGTTTTGTTTTGTTTTAATGAATGTTAGTGTAAAAAATGAATAAAATAAATGACCAATCAGAGATTAAAAAATGATAATAATAATAATTATAAAAAAGAAAACAACAACAAAATAAACTGAATGTACAAAAATATGGAATGTGTTTGACACGTGGTAGGGTTGTTTTTGTTTTTGTTTTTGTTTTGGACACAAGTGGTCCCAAGTCCCAGGATAACGAGTGCTGGTGTCATTAAGAATTTGGTGGCGTCTGTTAAAACTAGTCTGTCTAGAACTTCAAAACAATCCGACTGGCTGAAAACTTTTAATGAAACACCTGAACAGAAATCCTACAAAATTGCTTTATGATGTATATCATCTAAACTGTTAGTATAAAGCCAAAGCTATAGATACCAAAGCTACACACTTCTCATTCATTGTGTTTTATGTTATACAATACCACTACTGTAGCCAATTAGCCCATTAGCATAGGTTATTCCTTATGAAAATGTTCAGCTGCACATTTTAATGCATTTTTGTTTGATCAGGAATCACAAATAGTTACCCTCAGAGTCCTGGACAGAGTCAATGGACAGACCGAACATTTCATGATTCCAGGATGTTTTTCCAGGATCATTCCAGCCCAACTTCACTTCATGTTACTAGCCAACTTTTTCAGTCTACACTATGCAGGCACAGTTTGATTCATGGCAGACTTTTTATCTGGTTTCTCCCAAAGAGAATTCTAAATATAGTGTCTCGTTTTCAAGCCTGACAAAGGGAATGCCTGATCTTGCTGACCCTGTCGAATACAACAAACACACAGACGTCACACGCACACATGAGCTTACACAGGTGCTACAAACAAATTACACAGACAAATGAGTGAGTCCCAACAAGAGTTTTATACTCAATTCCACCCAGTCTGGAAATATGAAAATATTAATTATTAATGTTGTTACAATTTTCTGAAACTGTGCACATCTTCTTTCAATGTTGTGGATGAATCAGAGTATGAAGAGTGTAGAACAGAGTACGAACAAGTGTAGATGAACTGAATACAAAGCAAAGGGACAAATAAAGTTAAAAGTACGTGTCGCAGTGAACGAATAACTCTGATTTCAGGAATCAGCACAGGTGAGTGTGTCCTCACCCTTGCCAGCTTTTTTGGAAACCAAATTCTCCTGGCCATGTGTAAGTCATTATGCATGCAAATCTGGCAGAGGATTTTCCATTGCTTCTGGAGATTTACATGGCCACTGACAGACTGAGACAATACTAAAGGAGAGCTCAGAGGGGATCACGTAGAAACCTTTTTTTCACTGATGACATTCAGATAAAGGTCAGATAGGTGATTCGTTTTCAGTCGTGGAACTTTATGTCCAAAATTAGAAAAAAAGTGTTCAATAAGGTTGAAAAAAAAAAGGATTTCCCAACCTTCAGATCTAGTGTTACCCATGAATCAAACCAGAACCTGCGGTAGGAAGTTTAAATACCACTTTTCCACTGGCCGCCCAAAACCATCACTCCAAATTTCCAAAAGAAAGGACTCTTTAACTCCTGATCCCACAGTATTCAAAACCACACCTCAGTAACTAGTGAACTAGACAGAAACACAAACTCTAACAATTATGGAACTGATTTCAGGCATCATCAGACAAAGACGACAATGGGAGAAGTAGTTGGACACGTAAGCCACACAAAAAAAAAATATGTGTATGTCAACGTCAAACGCAGAACAAACACACTTCTGCATTATTAAGCATTAAAGCATTTTACAAAAATATATTCAAGTGGTTACACCTGTGTGAACTTGAGGAGAACTGACTTCATACAGTACATTCATTAAAATCACCTTGAAACCAGTTTGTTACAAACCAAAAATGGCTTGAGTTATGAGAAAAGCTCCAGCATCATTTGTTTGCAGATGCCTCTTGGTTTGGTGTTTTGTGTCTAATGCAATGACTTTCAAGCATCCAAATAGTTTTTGGTGTAAATATATACCAAATATGATATTTGAGATATGCTAAGTTTTGTAGCTTTGATTATGGGAAATGATGGAAAATTAAACAGGAGGTACACCGATATTCTGGTACCATTGAAAGGATTAGATCGTAAATTATAGGCAAATACTTCAATTTAGGTCTATTTCAACCACATGCTATTTGGTTATGGCAGGATTTCCATTCTGTGATTTCAATATTGTGGATATATATGGTGATGACCTAATGGAGACCCACCTGGACCATCACACAGGCAGGTGTTGCTGTGGTACCAACTAGTTCTGGGACCGGCTGCACCAACTGCATGTGGGCAAGTTCAAACGTACGCACTAGTAGCACTATTTAGTTTTTGAGCACATAAATTTATTCAAACATTAATCAATGTTTAAGCGAAATATTTATGGTTTATATCAATGAGCTCTTTGTGACATCAATACTTTACACATAAAATGTTGAAATTGTGTGGACTAATTCTTAGTAGCTCTCCATTGTCACGATGCACTACTGTGCTGGAGCGAGGAGACGTGGAAATGTAGGAGATTCAATACAACAATAATGTTTATTAATCCATATCCAAGGGAACACACAGGGAAGTCAGGAGACACACATGAAAGACGATCAATACTGGAACTCAGATTAACAGACAGACAGGAACTAATATTTTTTCTGTGGAGGCTCCTGCACTCTGGAATCTATTACCGTTATCCATAAAATCATCGTCAAGCATGGACATTTTTAAAAAGGACTTGAAGACCTATTTATTTTATCAAGCTTTTGGGGTTTAATTGGGTTGGAGAATTGTGAAGGATTGGCTTTTTGTCATGTCTTATTGTTATTTCATGTTTGTATGAATTTTAGTATTTTTATTAATTATGAACAGCACTTTGGTCCATTTTAATGGTTTTGAAAGTGCTCTATAAATAAAAGTTGAGTTGAGTTGAGTTGAATATACACATGATAACTAAACACAGCTGGACACAAATTAACCAATAATTAACTAATAAGAACAGGAAGTACCAAATAAGGACATAACAGGAACACACATGTGACAGATCGCCCCCCTCCCGGAAGGTGCGTCCCGCGCCGTAACAGTACCACCGGGGAGGGGGGGTGGGCGCACTGGAGGCTGGTGCAGAACGGGAACACAAAGAATGCCTCCAGGGCGAATCAGGCAGACCCGGGCGGCCATGGCGGGTCAGGAGACCCGGGCGGCCATGGCGGTGCGGGGAGCTCAGGAGGCCATGGCTGGATGGCCTCCGTGCCCTTGGCCTCACCCCTCTGTCTAGCCACTACAGCCGGAATCCTACTACCCCCCCCCCCCCCCCCCCCCCCCCAAAAAAAATCCTTGGGGAGACTTATGGGGTCCAACTGGGGTTCAGGAGCCCCCCCCCTGGGCTGAACAAGGAATCAGGAGCCCTCCGTGGGCTAAACACAGGAACTGGAGCCCTCTGTGGGACATGAGACCCACAGCCCTCCTTGGGCTGAACGGGGTGACAGGGACCTTCTCAGGGGTGTGCTCAGAAACCACTTCCATCGAGGCCTCTGGAGAAGCAGGCGGCTTGGGAATGGCCTCCGTGGCCATGACAAGAGAAACAGTCCGCTTCTTCTCAGGAGCCCCAACAGACATGACAAGACAGACAAGACCGACAGGAATGGTTCCTGTCGATAATATTTCTGTTAATATGACTTGACTCAGGTCTGGAGCTGGAGCCGACACTGGAGCTAGCTCTCGAGGAGCGGGCACTGGAGGTCGATCTGGACGGTGCTTTCGAGGAGCTGGCACTGGAGGGCGCTCTGGACGGTGCTTTCGAGGAGCGGGCACTGGAGGGCGCTCTGGACGGTGCTTTCGAGGAGCGGGCACTGAAGGGCGCTCTGGACGGTGCTTTCGAGGAGCAGGCACTGGAGGGCGCTCTGGAAGGTGCTTTCGAGGAGCGGGCACTGGAGGGCGCTTTGGACGGTGCTTTCGAGTAGCGGGCACTGGAGGGCACTCTGGACAGTGCTTTCGAGGAGCGGGCAATGAAGGGCGCTCTGGAGCTGGAGCCCATGACATCCCCTCATACTCCACCAGCAATCCAACGGGCACATGTGAGGTGGACAACAGGCTTGAGTGAGCCGCGGACGGTGGTGAGCTTGACAGCTGAACTTGACAGAGGAGTGGGCGGCGGGCTTGAGCAAGCGGCGGCGGGCTTGACAGCGGTGGGCTTGAGTGAATGGCGGTGAATCGTGTGAACTCCATACTGCGGGGAAAAACCAGGAAAAAACAAAAACTTTCAAAAACAGGAAAAACAAGGGAAAAAGGAGCGCTGTCACGATAAACTACTGTGCTGGAGCGAGGAGACGCGGAGACGTAGGAGATTCAATACAACAATAGTCTTTATTAATCCATATCCAAGGGAACACAGGGAAGTCAGGAGACACACACGTAGCACATGAAAGACGATCAGTACCGGAACTCAGATTAACGGACAGACAGGAACTAATATACACATGATAACTAAACACAGCTGGACACAAATTAACCAATAATTAACTAATAAGAACAGGAACTACTAAATAAGAACATAACAGGAACACAACGGGAACACACATGTGACATCCATACGAAAAAATAATAATAATCTAATCTAAACTTATAAAACAAGAAAGAAAGAATGAATGAATGAATGAATGAATGAATGAATGAATGAATGAATGGATAATAATAATAAGTATTATTATTATAAATAAATATAATGAATTCTATCTAATTTTTTTAATGCATCAAAATATTTCATATGTTTCAAATGTATTAACATATGTATCAAATTATTTAATATATATTATACAATTAAATGAAAATAAATTAATGAATTACATAATTCGTAATATAATGAAATAAATGAATATTACATTTTCCAGGTTGAGTATTAAAATGTATTTATTGCCCCTGACTAATTTTAGATGCAGTTACTCAATGTTTTTTTTTTTTGCATATTTAAATATACTATTTAATATATTATTTAAATTTTAAATATTTAACATTTAGTATATTATTTACATCAATGAAAATTAGTTAATTTGCACTTATTTACTGTATGTGAAACAGTAAATAAGTGCAACATCAACTATAACAACAATAAATAGAAAAGCACAGTTTTTTAGCATGACTTGTGTTTACAAATTTGCAAACAGTTTATTGGATCAGTGGATCAGATGTGACACATTACTTATGAGAGATTTTGACCTATTATTATAGCCCTTAAAGGGATAGTTCACCTCAAAATGAAAATTTTGTCATCATTTACCCTTGTATCGTTCCAAACTTGTATGACTTTTTTGCTTCTGTGGAACATGAAGAAGATATTTTGAAGATTTATTCAATGCTTTGAATTTTAGCAACTGCATCACACCATCCAACATTTCTGCCTAGAATTTCCCTCCCTCGTCTAGATAATTAAAGATATTTCATTTAATTGTAAGTATTTGATCAATTTATTATTTGTAATAAGTGCCTCAGCTGATTTTTTTTAACATTGTGCCTTGATACATCACATTTTTGATCGTATTTTCACAGATTTACAAATGAAACAAATACGATGCTTTCTTTTAAGCGTCACTACAACACAAAAAGTCATATAAAGCAAAGTTAAACAGTGGACTGATGAGCAGGCCATCACCTCCGCGCTGAAGATGTTTTCTTCATGACCTTACAGACTGAGGAGGTGACCCTGCCCAAAGCTTTGCATGCTGATTTCCATGTGTTCCATTCATGCCAGTAAATGTGTTTAGACCCTCCAGAGCCACACAGAGTCAGAGAGTGAAGGAGACTCCATGCAGAGGACACTGCTGTCAGAGATGGCCATAAAGTGAGTCCCTGATTATTAATGATTCCATCCGCATTCTTATTTTTACATGATATTAACAACTTGAATTTACTGGTCATGAGGAATTTCAAATTCTATGGATTTAAAGTTACAGGAATATTGCTGGCAAAATGCGATTGGATTGAAATGCTAGGATTCTGTAATCAATGTATTTGAAATCTGTATCACAATCAGCTTCACCGGTGAAGGATCTCCATGTAATTTTCAAGGGTAGATTTTGTTGCTTTTCTCAGGAACCTGTTGAGGATGTGGACTCTTGGGGCGAGTCCATCGAGAAGCTTCTGTCCTGTAAAGGTAAGAAAATTCAGTACTGAATATTCTCTGTTAATATACAATATTGTGCACTATTCATTTAAGATAAATCGTAAATATTACTTCTAAAGAACTTAAATAAACAAAACACGTTTTTAATCAGCAAGAAAATGCACATTTGTTTAAATGAAAAAATAACAAAAAAATATTATATATATTTCCATATATTAATATATATTTCATCAATATTTATTTATTTATTAACCATACGTATTGAGAAAAGTATTCAATAAAATACATTTATATTACAGTTTGCTTATTGTCTATTAAAAACATAAGAAGATACTTATGGATTATTATGCAGTTGATTTGTCGTGTGTTTGGAGTTGGCATAATGCAAATAAATAGAGTTATTCTGTCATTTGTAAACACTAGTCAAATTAGTTTGAATAAAGTCAATGGTTCATGCTGAAGTGATGCATCTCAATCTCATTGCTGTATAAATACATATCAAATATTGTATCTGCTTAAAGTATGTTTAAATATTAATTTTCAAATTTCAGTTTCAACATCTAAATTGGAGAAGTAACACTTAACTATTTGTTATAATTAACCCTCATGATGGTGTCATGCTGCAGCGGGACAGATGGCTTTCCAGGACTTCCTAAAGTCGGAATACAGTGAGGAAAATATTCTGTTCTGGCTGGCATGTGAGGAATACAAAAAGATCACGAGCGCACCAGAGATGATCAGCAAGGCAAACCAAATCTACACTGAGTTTGTGCAAACGGAAGCACCCAGACAGGTGAATGACTGAACTGTGCTCAACTCCTGTGCTCAATTATTTGGTCCTGCTGCTCTAAAGTTCATGAGAGCATCCTTGATGAGAGTTTCACTTTCATCCTTGGGGGGTGGAAGCATTCTGCATTTTAAGATAGAAATTGGATATTGATTTAGTCTTCAGTACACAAGACCCATTATTTTCACACACACACACACACACACAAAAAAAAATTAATAAATAAATCATGGATTTTATTTGGTCTATTCATATTCTCAAATTATGTTTAAACATTTTTTTCCCTCTCGACTCCACCCAAACAAAATATTTATTTAAAAATATTTATATAAAAATATTACATGTATTTATTTATTTATTTATTTATTTATTTATTTAGAAAGAAAGAAAGAAAGAAAGAAAGAAAGAAAGAAAAACATGTGTTGCCCTTATTTTCAGGTCAACATCGATTCTGGGACTCGCACAAATATTACAAACAACATCTCAGAGCCAACCCAGAGCTCATTTGATACGGCACAGAAGATGATCTTCAGTCTGATGGCGAGAGACTGCTATCCCAGGTTTCTGAAGTCTGACATCTACCAGTCCATTGTGCAAAAGCATGGAAAGAGATGACTTCATAATGATTAATGATTAATGTACATCAAGTTTAACTACTGCCAGTAAGTTTTTTTTTTGTTTGTTTTTGTTTTGTTTTGTTTTTGTTTTTTTGTTGTTTTTTTTTGTTTGTTTGTTTTGTTTTTAGTTTTTATTTTATATTTGGTAAACATGGCCTAGTTTTGGACTGAAATAGCTCATCAGTTTTTTGAAGGAAAAACATGTTTACAGTGTCACATTAGGATTTATTCTGATTTGATATTCTGTTGTTGCCTTTGTTTTATTTTTTCTGCTCACAGAATATTAGACCAATTAACTACATCCCATTATAAACTATAACAGGAAAAATTCATGCATCAAAAAATCATTCCATATTGGATTAAAAGGATCTGTTATGAGCCTGAACGAATTCAGTAATTTCCTGTTTATCAGCATACTCTTGAAAAATCAAGAATAATACGAAAATGAGAATTTGAATGCTGCTTTTTTAACACAACTTGTACAGCTAATTCAGCTACAGTTCATTTCTATAATAGTGCAACCTATCGGTCAGATATATTTTTTTTTATTTAAGATATTATTAAGTTTTATTTAAGTTAAGATATTTAAGTTATTATGATGATGATGATGATGATGTAAATTTTTTTATTATTAAAAAACATTATTGCGTAGGTTTTCTTATGATTGATGTTATGACTGTCAGGAGGAAATTTGTAAAATGATTTTAAATGACCATTTAAATATGAACACTTTTATGCAGGAACATCCTGGATCGCTTATATAAAAAGATGAAAAAAAAATTATATATATATATATATATATATATATATATATATATATATATATATATATATATAAAATTTAAATAAATGAACATAAAACATGAAAAACTGTCTGATCACTTTATATAAAATGTAAATATATATAGGTCTTTTATTTATTTATTTATTTATTTATTTATTTTTCAGTTTGTGGACTGTGAGTAGATGGCATATTTAAATTGACACAAATAAATGCAATAGATAGTGAGGAACAGATCAATAGTCTGTTTAATGGGTTGTTAAACTAGATATGACAATGAATAACAATGCCTGACTAAGGTCCATTCTTGCCATTGAAGAATCACCAACTTAGGCAAAAAGAGAGAGATGAGAGAGAGAGAGAGAGAGAGAGAGAGAGAGAGAGAGAGAGAGAGAGAGAGAGAGAGAGAGAGAGAGAGAGACAGAGCATCAGATCGTGATCAGAGAGCATCTGATAAAGTGACCAACCACAATTTGTTTTGTTTTCATGTGATGTTTAGGGGAAGTTTTATCTTAAATAGGTTATTCCACAATAACAGACCAGCACTGATGAAAAAATTACATAGCATTCATAATGCCACAGGAAAAAAAAAAAATCTGCATAAGCTTAGTATCTGTCCATAAGTAATAATGAGTATTGATTATTTCACAGATGCAATTCAGTGTGGACATTTTTTGAAATCCTGGATATCTACTTCATATTTACCTCAAATAAAACTCAGAACCTGGACCAGTCTTCTAGAGCAATCAGCAAATGTATAAAGTTCTTTTCTTTTAGTGAGTAACATGCATCAGACTCATGTGTCCAGAATAGTTCACTCATTTTTTACTCTACATACTGTAGTGCACTGTATAGGGAAAAAGTGAATACATTAGCCAGAGAGGACCAGTGGACTGGTTGCAAAAACAACTAGGCCTATGTCACACAAGTTTTAAGTACTTTTTCTTGTAGGCTATACCTCATTTTAAACTCTTCATTATTATTTTGGGAAATAATAATGATGACAAAAGATTTCTTTGTAATTTCTTTGTTGTTTTTTTATGTTTAATATATATATATATATATATATATATATATATAAAAAGTTCATGGAAAGTTCATATCATAATTCTAATAATAGCAATATATATAATGATAGTAACTGATTAATAACTGTTGTAAAATTCAGTAGAAACACGGGTAATGCCATGACAGAAAATTAGGCTACCATACGCTGTATGTTAAGTTTGCGGACGTTTCCTTCAAATTTAAACACAACACTATGAAATGCGTATATAACAATAGGGGTAAAACTCCTGTGAGAAATCAATATGGAGAATTCCTTCAAAATAACAAGGTAGGCCTACACTGGCCCGTATTTTTACGGACTTTTCTTTAGTGCATGCAGTCCCATTCACGTTGCATTATGGGAAATGTGACTTAAGTGTGTGTTCATATACACAATTACCAGGAGAAAGCTATCCAGGAGTGACTTTGAACACAACTACGGTTAATTAATCAGCTGTGGACGGTCTGAGTCTGAGGTTTGAGCAGCGATTCATTTTTGCTAAATGGATGCGTACCAATACTTGACCACTAGGTGGCGTCAGAGCACTACAATGAATCATTTTTTGTAGCACAGCAACACCAAGCTGAACTGAATCACAGAAGCTCAAGAGTTTTGGATTTGACCCTTTAACTGACCCCACATTGTGTAAAATATCAGTCTTTTTTGTCATATATCCTCCGACTTTTTAAATTCTAGCACAGTCATTTGAAATATTAATTAAGTAGATGGCCTGTTGGAATGTAAGGCCTGCTGTTATTTTTAGCCCTTGCATAGGCTTAATTTTTTCTTTACCCGTTTACAAAAGACATGCGTACATAAAAAGCATGGAGAGAATTTAATATACTCAAGAACAATTCATAGTTATCAAACTTCCCTATGCAAATGCATTTAATGAGAAAACGTGCCTGTTTACGCACAAATTATTTTAGAAACCATTTGCATGGGTTACAATATAGACATTGGCATGCAAAATATGTGGCTGCTTTTACATCAGCACACCTAGAAACTGCAGAACAGTCACATATGAAACCAGTAACAACGTCATGTGCTTTCGACCTAAAAAGAGAACACAATACCATCAACATACCTAAATTAGGTGCAAGTATCAGCTGCTTCAATAGCATCTGAGGTTTGAAGATAAAGAGGTAGCAGAAATTTCCAAAGCAATACTTGCCTGCCAACGGTATATATAGTTTAAGTCAGTGTTATAATGCTTTAGGTGGCTAATTTTTGATAGTTATACTGTCAGCTTGCTTTTAAATTGTTTAAAGGTTCAAGATTAAATATGTCTGTGGCAACTAAGAGAGACAGTTGAGGGTTTGCACAACATTAAAAGTCGGTTTTGGTTTTTTACCTTAGTGGTCTACATCATAACAGACAGACGTTGCGTTCGTGTCTTTCTGTGTGTGTTTATGTGTGTGTTTATACCCTCTTGTACACCACAGTGACTTCCTCTTCCGCTTATCATTTTTTTTAGTGTACATTCATATCCAAAAGGGAAACGTTAGCTTCATCAACATGAGAATATGATGTTTCAGTAGACATGATGTCATATGCTTTTTCCACTGGGCCCCTTTTATCAGTGTAATATTCATTATAGCATCGTCTTATTGGCAATGACATATTATTGGCAATGACTAAAGTGTTACTGTTAATTTAGATGTTTTTTTTTCAATCATATTTCCCCTTTATAATTCACTTTTTTATAATTAGCAAATAAACTCATGGGCCACTTGAAATTCTCAACAAAACATATTTTGAGAACCACTGTCTATGGCACCGGTCCACCCAGATTGATGATTGCTCCACCCAGAATAACGCTGCTAGAATGGTGATGTGGAAATAAAGCGCAACTGCAAATTAACCACATCTGTTGTGCATATAAAGTTTGTAATGTATATTTTTACAAATAAGTAATAATCAATCAGATCACAAATCTGAGAGACGTGACCACTATTTCTATAAATGCAACGTACAGCACAGCTAGCACTGTATTGCAACTATCACTGTTTAAATTACCATATTTGTATTACTTTACTGCGGAGGTTGCGGTAAAGAGGTAAACAACCACACTTTTGGGTCTCTCTCATATGTAGTGCAGGTAAATCAGATTCATTTTATTTTATTTATTTATTTATTTTTATTTTTATTTATTTTTATTTATTTATTTATTTATTTATTTTATTATTTATTTTATTTTTTTTTTATTTTTATTTTTTTTTTGCTTAAACAGCACTCCTTCTCTCATTCACTATATTGCCAAAAGTATTGGGGCACCCCCTTCTAATGAACAGGTTTGACTACTTTAGTAATTTCCATGAGTACAAATTTTAATGTTTAAGCATATAATGATATTCTAGGGAATTGTGTGCTTTTAATTTTATAGCAACAGTTTGGACAGGACCCTTTTCTATTCTAACATGAAAATGCCTCTGTGTATAAGGCAAGGTTCAAAAATAAATGATTGATTCAGTCAGTGTGGAAGAACTTGACTGGTTTGCATAAAGCCTAGTCCTAATCTGAACACCTCTGGTGTGACTTTACATGCAGACCTTGAGCCAAAAACTCATCACCAACACCAATGACATGTACATATAGGTACAGTCATTTTAGACACTTTCAAAATTGTTGAAACAAAGATGGAAATACAATTTTTAAATACATGAATTATGTTCCCATCTTTGTTGCCACAGATTTGGACGTGCCTTTTTCTGTTCTAAAGAAGGGGGTGTCCCAATACTTTTGTCCATATAGTGTATGTACAACTCATTGGTGTTTGGTGATGAGTTTTTGACTCAAGGTCTGCATGTAAAGTCACACCAGAGGTGTTCAGATTAGGACTAGGCTTTATGCAAACAAGTCAAGTTCTTCCACACTGACTAAATCAATCATGTCTTTTTGAACCTTGCCTTATACACAGAGACATTGGCATGTTAGAATAGAAAAGGGTCCTGTCCAAACTGTTGCTATAAAATTAGAAGCACACAATTCCTTAGAATATCATTATATGTTTTAACATTAAGATTTGTACTCATGGAAATTACTAAAGTAGTCAAACCTTTTCATTAGAAGGGGGTGTCCCAATACTTCTGGCAATATAGTGTATGTAGGTTTGGAAAGTTTGATTTATTCTAAATCGCTTTTTTCTAAACCTCACATGGCCCCTGTCCCAAATGGCCAGTGCTGGGAAGGTTACTTTGGAAATGTAATAGGTTACAGATTACAAGTTACCCTATTCAAAATGTAATAAGGAGTGTAACTATTTCAATTACTTTGTTAAAGTAATGTAACTGATTACATTAATAAAGTAATGTTTCCACAAGTTGGTATGATTCTTTAGGGTCTTCATGAAATGTCTGCAAAATACTTTGGTTAAAATTCCTCAGTGGTCATGTAAACAACACCCTTTTTACCTTGTCAAAAACAGTTCTGTTCACAGCAAGCCGTTTCAGTGCATGTCTCTTTAAATGATAATGAGCTACTGAGCGATGAGCTACTGCTATAAATGTTTTTGTATATGGGGCCAGGGCTGAATTGCTATGCCACTACTACAGCAGCTGGAGTGTGGAAAAAATGGCGGACCTGAGGCGGGGCCTGAGCAATATGACATCATTGAAAAAAGTTAAAGAAAAACGTACTGCGCCATGGTACAACAGTAATACCCATTCTCTCAAGAAAGAAACTCGTAATCTTGAGCGCAAATGGAGAAAAACTAACTTAGAAGTTTTTAGAATTGCATGGAAAAACAGTATGCCCAGTTATAGACAAGCTCTAAAAGGTGCCAGGGCCGACCATATCCGCAAACTCATAGAAAATAACCAAAACAATCCAAGGTTTTTATTTAGCACAGTAGCTTGATTAACAAATAACCAGACGCCACCCGATCTAAATATTCCCTCATAGTTTAGTAGTGATGACTTTATGAATTTCTTCACAGATAAAATAGATAACATGAGTAATACAATAACAAATGTAGCTTCAACAGCATCTAATACTTCAGCTTCATTCATCATACCCTAAGAAAAAAATGCAGTGTTTTACAATTATAGGACAGGAAGAGCTAAATAAACTTATCACTGCATCTAAACCAACAACATGTTTATTAGATCCTGTACCCAGGCCCATAGCCAGCTATGAGGCCACCGAGGTCCGGTGTTCTGTCGATTTGTGCTACCCTGTCAGATTTTGCTACCTCCCATTAAAACAGTAGGTAGCACAATTTGACAACGAAAAATGCTACCTGTCAAATTATGTTTTATTAATGTCTACACCTACCACAACCCTCAACCTACCCTTACAGTAATGCAAATACAGTAATTATGTGTTATATTCGCGTTTGTGGCTAGAAGGGATACAGCTACCGGAAACCAACAATAAATAATTTTTTTCTACCTATTAGATTGTGTTTTATTAATGTCTACACCTACGCCAACCCTAAACCTACCCTTACAGTAATGCTGATAGATTAAATACTGCTGTTCAGTGTGAGAAAAAATGATACAATATTGACGTGCGCATTCGCAGTAAGCCCTGGTAGGAAAATCTGACGGGTAGGATAAAATATCAGGACACCGGACCTCGGTAAATGTTTCATGTTCAGAAATAAAATTTGTACTCTGAATGACTAATTTGCTGTTAAACTCATCATATGAATATCTGCATGACATGTATAATTCAGTTTAGACAGTCTGCAAGAAGTTTAGTGTCCCTGGTATGAGAACGATCGTTGCGAGATGCTGACGAAGTAATCTAGTCTCTTTGAGAGAGCTGTGAGGGAGGACCCGTGTTGCCAGATCCAGCTATTATAAGCGTTTTTAGACTTGTCTTTTCCAATTAATTTGACACTTTAGAAAGTTAATAAAGCAGGAAGTTATAGTTTGGGCTCAGCGATATATTTAGCTTATCTTATTTGCAAAAGATTTAAAATAATTTAGGTTTATTATTTTGTTTTTAATAACAATATCTGGCAACACTGCATCGCATGCACTAAAACTGACAGTAATCAAAAAAGCCCATGGCATAGACAGGTTATTGCTGACAGGATACGACATTCGGTAAGGGAAAAGCATAAATATCATTATATTATCTGTCAGAAACGTTATTATCAACGCAGTCAAAAACAGTATTTAACACTAGTACACAGATCTGTTGAACAAGTAGGTTACATAATGAAATGAAATGAAATGAAATACGTAAACACTAACCATGAAGAAGTCTATGCTATGCCATTCAGTATAGTAGTTAAATGTTCACAAATCATGTTATAAACATTCATAAGAGCACTAGACAAAGTTATCAGCTATAGCAATGGTTATTAATAAAAACTATGACAGTAATATATTGTTGCATGAATAATAAACAACTGATAAAATTATCCACCCCTAACTGTGCAGTATTAACAAATTTTGATGCAATAAATATGGTATGATTTAAAAATGATCATACCTCCAAAACAGAGAAAACATCTTTCACAAACTTCTTTCACAAACCTCTGTCTCTTTTCAAGTGTTTATAGTGTATATAATGAGTATTTGTTTGTTATAGCACAATTGTTATAGCACAATTAACTCGTCGTTCTCTTTAGGTCATGTCCCAAAACCATTCAAGCTGGCGGTAATTAAGCCTCTTATTAAGAAACCATTACTAGATCCTAGTGAACTGGCAAATTACAGACCCATTTCAAATCTTCCGTTTATGTCTAAAATTCTAGAAAAAGTTGTGTCTGCTCAATTGTGCTCCTTCCTGCAAAAAAAATTATCTCTATGAAGAATTTCAGTCAGGTTTCAGGCCCCATCATAGCACAGAAGCTGCACTTGTTAAAATTACAAATGACTTGCTTCTTGCGTCAGACCAAGGCTGCATCTCATTGCTAGTTTTACTTGATCTTAGTGCTGCGTTCGACACCATAGATCATGACATACTCATAGATCGATTACAAAACTATACGGGTATTCAAGGGCAGGCTTTAAGATGGTTTAGATCCTACCTGTCCGATCGCTACCACTTTGTTTATTTAAACAGGGAGTCAACTCAATTATCACCATTAAAGTATGGAGTACCACAAGGATCTGTCCTAGGTCCTCTGCTATTTTCAATATATATGCTGCCCCTTGGTAATATTATTAGAAAATACGGGATTAGTTTACACTCTTATGCTGATGATACTCAACTATATCTCAACAAGACCAGATGAAACTTCTAAATTATCTAAGCTAACAGAGTGTGTTAAATATGTAAAAGATTGGATGACCAATAATTTTCTCCTATTAAATTCAGATAAGACAGAGATATTACTTATTGGACCAAAAAACAGTACACAGAATCTCTTGGATTACAATTTGCAACTAGACGGATGTAATATTACTTCCTCTACAGTCAAAAATCTGGGTGTTATATTAGACAGCAACTTGTCTTTTGAAAATCATATTTCCCATGTTTCAAAAACAGCATTCTTCCATCTTAGAAACATTGCCAAGCTACGAAACATGTTACCTGTTTCTGATGCAGAAAAGCTAATTCATGCATTCATGACCTCCAGACTGGACTATTGTAATGCACTGCTAGCTGGTCGTCCTGCATCTTCAATAAACAAGCTACAGGTAGTCCAAAATGCAGCGGCTAGAGTCCTTCCCAGATCAAGAAAATATGATGAATATTACCCCAATTTTACAGTCTCTGCACTGGCTACCTATTAAGTTCCGTATCAGTTACAAAATATTATTACTTACCTATAAGGCCCTTAATGGTTTAGCTCCTGCGTACCTAACTAGTCTTCTACCACGCTACAATCCATCACGCTCCCTAAGGTTGGAAAACTCTGGACTTTTGGTAGTACCTAGGATAGCAAAGTCCACTAAAGAAGGTAGAGCTTTTTCGCATTTGGCTCCCAAACTCTGGAATAGCCTTCCTGATAACGTTCGGGGTTCAGACACACTCTCTCTGTTTAAATCTAGATTAAAGACACATCTCTTTGGCCAAGCTTTCAAATAATGCATCTCTTAATCTTGTACTGCAGTTATATCTGATCAAATGCACATTATTATTCTTTAGCTTGGGTTAAACAAATCAATTTTGCTTGGTTGGAACAGCAGCTTTGCTAATTATGTCTCTATTTGTTTCTCTGTTTCTGCCACAGGATTGACATCCCGTGGTAACTAGGATTTACACAAGCTTCAGTCTGGATCCAGAACACCTGAGAAGAGATGATGCCAACCCCTCAGAGGACCTCAGATGATGCCAACCCTGAAACAACATACAGAACTACCAAATCTTGCTATAAGTTTGATTTCAACATATAATAATTGCTGTTAATAGTGTTCATCGTCTGTTTGATTATGTCTTTAACTGATTTTTCCGTACATTTCTGCCATATGTACATTAACTGGAATAGTCACCAATGATAAGCTACTACTAAATATATTGTAGAAACTTAATTTTCTGTACAGCGCTTTGCAACGATTTGTATTGTGAAAAGCGCTATACAAATAAACTTGAATTTAATTGAATTGAACAATGGGGACCTGCATGATATTAAACAGGTGGTTTTAATGTTGTGGCTGATCAGCATATGGCCTCACACTGGTCTATGGGATTGTCTGCCAGGCAAAACCATTAGTCTATTTTTGTGGGTTACAGGCTGAAGTTTCATACTTTTTTATTTTAACAAACATCTAAACACTGAAGAATAGTAACCGTGATACCTGCCTTAGTAAACACAAACTCATCTGTACATAATGTTTTAGATATCTTCTCCCAGCACATGTACAAAGAGTGCTGCTTTGCATCAAGTACAGAGAACATTTCCATGTTTACGCCTTAGGCAAGAACATTGTCATCTTCTGTGCTCTTTTTGACTGTCGTGTAACTGTCTGATACTGTGTAATGGACGAATCAATGCAAATCGCATCTGATACCAGAAATGTGACTCTGTCTGCTCATATAGTTTGTTCTAAGATGATACAATCACTGAAGTTCTGAGAAGATGCAGGATTTTGTGAGAAATAACAACCAAAAAATGATATTGAAGAGGGCAAGGACAAGTCACAGTGGTAAAGCTAGTCTAAATCCAAGGCAAATGGAGTTGCAGTTGCAGTTTCCTGTCTGACACTTTCATTTTTAGTCATTCTTTTCTCAGCTCTCATTCTTGATTAACTAGTGGTACACAAGAGGAAATGACTGTTCACACATTAGGATGTAAACTGTGAGATGTATGCAAGTTAAAGGGTCTGAAAAAATTTTCAAAATTTCCCAAACGATGATGCTTGCTTGTTATATTATGCATGTAGGTTTACGAGAAAATCTTGTGCTGTAATTTTAAAGCACCAAGGTGATGAGGACTGATTCAGGTGTCTCATGTCAAGTCAAGTCACCTTTATTTATATAGCATTTTTAACAATACAGATTGTGTCAAAGCAGCTTTACAGCAGCAAATAGGAAAATAGTGTGTCAATAATGCAAAATTCTGTCTTATGTTAAGAACATCTTGGTCTCCTTTACATAAAAATCATGTACTGCTTTTCAAGATGCGTGTCAGTTTCCATGTGCAAGGTCACACCAAATGCTTTGTTCCTTTCCACACTGGAAACATCAGTACCACATATAGCATGTACAAGGTATGCGTGTGCAGGGTCTAAAACCCACACACTACCGACTTGGTGAATGCACCTTAAGAAAAAATATCAAAATTTTGTTTCATAATACATATTTTTGGTCTTCTTGTGCACAATCTATCATTGCATGTTTGCCATTTTTTAATAAAATGAAGTTACTTTTTAGCTGAATTTACCTAGACTACACAGGCAGGAAAAAATAATATTAATTAACAGACAAATTGATGTTTAGCATTGTCGATGCTGTTCTAATGCTTTGTGTGTCAATTTTGCCTTTTCCATTTTTGTTTTTCTGATCATTTTGGCTGACACTACACAAAGTTAATGTTGTTTCTAATCATTGACTTACTGTATCCAAGACTGTAATAATACCCCAAAAATCTCCTTAGCGTTTAGTATAAGGAGAATAATTCATTAATTAATTTCCCCCAAAACAGTGGCATTATGTAAACAAAACTGGAATTTAAAGGGGTTTAAACCCTGAAAAGTAATACATTTTTGGTAGTTATGATCAGGACTGATGTTGGAAAAAAAAAATCTATGTCAGTGAAAGCGTATCCTCTAAGGACCTCTGTGTAAGTTGACACACAAGGATTAAATATCCTGGCACACAAGGGGTTAAATATCCTGTTTCACTCTGCCATGCATTGTATTGTTGAGATAAAAAGTGTATCAGATGCTGTTTCATGTTGACTTTAAATAGTGATCTGCTGTAAAATGAAAGCTCTGGTGTCATTTCAGTTCTTTTTCAGACATGACGCAGCTGCGGGCCTTGCCTGTCACTCAGTGTGAATGTATGTCCACACACTGAAGCGTTTATTTCAATAAAGCCTTAATCATCATGCTCTCCACACAACTTATGAAAGTATTTTTATACTTGCTTTAAGGACGCAAACACAAGCACAAATTTGATGCAAACACAGTTCTTGCTCCAATAATCTCTCTAATCAGCCTGTTACATGTAAAACAGGTGCAGTGAAGCAAGAAAATATTAATTGCTTGAGAGAGATTTGAATATGAACATGCAGAATCTGCAGTGTGCCTGTTGTTCATGATATCCATCTCATGATATACAAACCTCTTGAAGGGTCGCAGGGATGCTGAATCCTATGCACAGCCTAAGTGTATTTTAAGACTGTAAATGCATTCTGTTGTACCTGCAAGTACAACTTGCAATATATTATGAGTATAATAAATTACATAAATTTTTCCATACCAAAAACAATAACAAAAAACATGTTGCTACAGCATATATTTAGTATATATTTGAAATATATTTTACCTATATATACATATTTGTCATAACAAGTGAAGTCTCAGGAAACAAAAACAGAAGTGAAACCGTTGACTTGAATGGGGCTTTCTGTTGTGTTAAAGTGACATGCCTCAGTAGACAGTGCATTATTTTCCTCAGCAAAAATCCCTAAGCCTTGGGACCATTTATTTTACAATTTTACTTGGATTTCTGCAAAATCAGATTTCTTACGAACCACAAACAAATGTCCCTGCAGCTCCAAGAATTAGCTAACTATCTGTTTTTGTTGTTACCTTTTTGCTAACCATGGTCTCTGGAGGGGACAGTGGATTCGCTAGGGATTCTGGGCCCATTGCACAGAATTTGCTATGGGGCCCCCTCAAAATCACTTTCAGTGGTGGGGGACCCTCAGTCGGACCCTATGCACTCTGTCCCCTCTTTCCCTCCAGTTGCTACACCCCTGGTTGGGGGTAACGCATTACAAGTAATGCAAGTTACGTAATCAGATTACTTTTACAAAAAGTAACTAGTAAAGTAACACGTTTTTTTTTTTTTTAATTTAAAAGATGATAAAAAACAGTGAAATGCAAAGTCAGGATATGACACAAACCTGCAATAATTAAATGTTAACAAAAATCCTTTATGTATGTAATTCCATTTTATTAACCAGTGTCTTTGCTGCTGGCCTTTGATGACCCAATTCAACCATACTAATAAGCAAAAATGATTTTAGATGAACATAACATTCATGTGTTGTGTGTGTGTTTGTGTGTGTGTGTGTGTGTGTGTGTGTGTGTGTGTGTGCGTGCATGCATGTTTATGTGGTTTATGAGGACACAAATTTGTATAATGACATGGGAATGACCAGGGCCGCATTAACACTGTAAGGGGCCCCTGGGTTTTACCTCTTGAGGGCCCCTTCATCAATGAGATCTACAGTCTACATTCACTCAGTCTTGATAATCACAAAGCGCAAGTCGTCAATAATAAATAATAAATAACGAAATAATAAATTCTTACTAACTGTTCACTTGTCTTCAGTTGGAATCGAGAATTGTAAAATTGAACTGGTATCTATAATTTTGGTATCAAAAACAATGATAAAAAAACTATTTTATTTTTTTGTGGCAGGGCAAGTAAAAAATTAAACCACTGTTGAGCCCTTATGGCCAAATCTTCAGTTGCCTCACGATTTGATTTGAATATGATTATGCATCACAATGCACATTTTCCTCCAATTATTTAATTACCATAGCACATGAATAATCAAATCTTTTTATTTTACCTTTGATATTAAAAAAATACAAAGATGCAAATTAAAAACAGAGCAAATACAAAATAGGCCTATGAAAAAAAATGGAATTAAGAGTACTTTACTTTTTTACTTATCTAATTTACAGAAGCATTTAAGAAGAATAATACAGAAATGTAATAGTCAAATGTAAGTATAATCATTGCATAGTCTTTAGTGTATTAATTTCAATTAATAAAGCTACAAAATTTATTCAGTCAAGAGCAGTGAGTAATTCCCTCCTTTCTTTCCTTGTTTGAGGTGTATTATATTAAAGATCTAAAACAGTAATCTAATCTAATATGTTACACATCAGATTTTTCCACAACTGTTTACGTTCAATTAAGACATACCCATCAACGTTTACGCGAATACTCCAAAGACAGATAGCCTACATTTTGAAGTAATTCGGTGTTGCATGCTGAGAGGCGGCCGCGTGCGTCGGGTGTGTCAGTCAGCGCAAGTAACGCATTGAGATCTTTTATTGTGTCTTAGCCTATTGAGCTTAAAATCTCGTTTTAACATCAAGCTTTTCTCATTCATACATATTCTTTCCGTAAAAAAACGAAATGTGCCCAAATATCTTGCTTTATGAGAAGTTTATGCTTTGCTTCCAAAGGCATACGCAACTTTTCTTTATTAATATAGCCTATACTTTCTTATAATAAAACAGTACATTATATGATACGACTATTTAATTACATTTATGCAGAATCGTCTACATCAGCATCGCGATGCGTCATAAAAATGATTATATTCCACAGCTGTAGTGGCTAACTGCCAGCTCAACTAAGATGGAAAAGCATTTGACTAATTATAGCCTATACACTGTAAAAACTAAAGGTGCCTCAAATACCCTTTTGAGTACTCAAGGAACTTCAAAACGTATTTTAAGTGCCTCAAAGCTCTTTTTCTCATAATAGGGTTCCTGGAGGAACCATTTCAGTCTTTGCAGTTTTTGCAGGAACTTATGGGATCCTTGAAGCACTTTGTTTCCAGTTCTGAGGTTCTGGAGTCACCCTTTTATTACACTGAGACCTCAAAGTGCTCCATAACAAGAAAAGTGATCCTCTGCACTGGGGCGAGTTTGCTCTTTTCCCAGTTGACCTGAAGGCCCAGCTGGCTGAGGTGACAGAGCACCAAATCCCTGTGTTCGCACAACTGCTCCCAAGACTGAGCAAGAATGAGCCAGTCGTCGAGATAGTTGAGGATGCGAACGCCCTGTTCTCTCATGGGAATGCGGGGAGACAGGGCCAGCCCGAAGGGCAGGACCTTGTACTGATATGCTCGACCCTCGAACGCAAAGCGCAGAAATGGCCTGTGTCGAGTAAGAATCGAGACATGAAAGTACGCGTCCTTCAGGTCGATCGCTGCAAACCAATCTCGGGGACGGATGCACTCGAAAATGCGTTTCTGCGTGAGCATTTTGAATGGTAGCTTGTGAAGGCTCCGATTCAAAACTCGCAGGTCCAAGATCGGTCGTAACCCACCGCTTTTCTTGGGTACAGTGAAGTAAGGGCTGTAAAACCCTGACCTCATATCGGCTGGAGGGACCGGCTCTATCGCGTCCTTCGCCAGTAGGACTATGATCTCCGCACGCAAGACATGGGCATCGACAGCTTTCACTGAAGTGAAGTGGACACCTCTGAACTTGGGGGGGAAGCCGGGCGAACTGAATCGCATAGCCGAGCCTGATGGTCCGAATGAGCCAGTGAGACGGACTGGGGAGCTCTAACCAGGCTCGCAGAGACCGCACAAGCGGGACCAAGGGGACCGTAGGCGTACCCGCAGTGGGGCAGCGAGGTAGAACGCAGGGACGCGGCACGGGGGGGCTCTCTTTAGGAGGCGGCCCGTAGCGGGGTCTGAGTGTGGTGTGCAACACATATCTGGTTCCACGGTCAGACAGGGGGTGCAGGAGAGGCTTGGGTGACCTTCTCGAACTGTGTGCTGCTGTCCGCTGGCGATAGAAGAGGTGGATGAGAGTGGAGAGGTTTTGCTCCTCCCACTACTCTCCGAGCCCTCTTCGGACCCGGAGATGATAGAAACTGCTCTTTTATTGAGAATTTGGGTACCGCTGGCTGTTGGGCCAGCGGCGGAACAGAAAGAAAAGGGAACAAAGGATTTGCCACCCGGCCCTCCTCCGGGGGAAGGAGCGGTCCCAACCATGTCCAGGTCGCCCGTCCTAGGGCCTCCTGCTCTTGCTCTTTTCCAGCCATTGCTCTTGGCTTTGCCGCCCCTCTTAGCAGGGGCCTGGATGGGCTGGGGACCCCGCTTACAACTGGCTCCACGGTGCCGCTTGGGTGGAGGCTGCTGCTGCGGCACGGGAGCGAGGGCAGCCGTGGGGGGGAACCCAGAGGAACCCAGAGATTCATGTGACAAAAAGGAAATAGGACTTCTTCTTCTTCTTCTTCTTCTTCTTATTGTTATTATTATTACTTATTACTATATTTACTTTTTCGGAATGGCACGGAACGTAATGACTTTTGTGGCACTTCGCATGTGAAAACAAAAAACTTGGGCATGATTAAAAAAGACTAAATAGTCTTAAAAATTGTCAAAAAAAAAAAAAAAGGGGACATGCAAAATCTACAAATCAGCCACAGTATATCCAAATAAAAATGATGTCTGAAAGCAATAGGGAATATATACATATAGGCAATAGGGAATATATACATATAGGGCCATACAGGCAGTGGCTACACCATGGTATTACAGATTATTTTCTTTATTTCTTTCTGCCAGATTGCACTTTTATCTGCCTTCATTTGTTGGATTTTAAATTCTTTTGTTGTATAACTTAAATATTGCAATAACTAAAAATAGTTTTTTTTTGTTTGTTTGTTTGTTTTTTAGAAATAAATGTAAAATCATTTGAAGGTAGATATTGTTTTCCCTGAAACTTTAAAGCAAACATTAAAAATATTATTGAACCAAATATGGCTCAACACATTGATTTAATTAAAAATACACTAATTATAACAATCAGTACAAGTGTAATATTTCGAATTTTTATTTCCCTAATGAAATAACTTTCAATTATTCAGAAATAATTGTTTAACAATTAATACAATAAAAAATAATTCTGTTTATGCTGTTGTCAAGAAGAAGAAAATGTATTGGGGCTGGCGCGTCCTCGCGCGCGCGCAAGAGCGATTTCAAATACAAAGTAACGTTAACGATTCCTCTCCTCAAAGAAACAACCACAGCGCAGCACTGTCTAACAAAAGGTGAGTAAATTCTCCAAAATAAATATACAGATTTACTATTTGTACACAAATTCCTGTACTGACACGCTTAACTGTATGTTTTTATATTTAAATGTTTGTTTTACACCATTTTAACCGCTAATTTAATAGCCGCGATGCTAACTATCATAATGAACTTCGTGGGACGAAATGGAGAGCATTAAATCACAAACGATTATTTTTAGTCATCTTTGCTCATTATGTTCACTTTTTGTCATTGTAACTCTCTTCTTTTCTGAACTATTATTGTCGTTTCCGTTTGTTAATTCGTTACCCATCCATGTTACATGTAGACTATCTAATATATTTAACGTTAGCCTATTGTTCGATTAATTTACACATACAGTAACGTTACATAAAAACTGTTTTTATCCTTTTCTCTCGAGTTCTCTTAAAATGTCACAGGGTTCACTGAGCAGCACATGTATTTATTTTTTTGCTTTGAAATAACTGAAATAGTGTTTCAGTGAGGCCTAACGTTAATCCAAAATTATATATGAATCCAGTCTTATATACACTATTACACTGAACTGAATGAAAGAGTTTATAATTTATCCGTTTTCTTTTTTATTTAGCAGTTAATGAAGATGTGTGTTCTGTGTATGTTTCATGAATATGGCTCTGTAGTGGACTGCTGGAATTGCTGATGTCTGTCGATGGCTGACAGTAAAGTGATCTCTCTGGACTTACCCCATCTTTTGAAGGTGTGTAAATAAGTGAACAATTGCGGAAAAACATCAGAAACTGCTCTAAAACATTCAATTACTTATAGTTTATATGATTTTTTTTTTCTTTAAGTTTCTTCTGAGAAATCCGAGCCTTGTTACATGACGATCCTGCTGTGCTGGACTGTATATGATAAATGAGGTAAGTCTGAGTTTGTGCATTTTGAGGTTTGTACACAAACACACACACACACATACATATTTATAGGTGTATCTCAATAAATTAGAATGTCATGGAAAAGTTCATTTATTTCAGTAATTCAACTCAAATTGTGAAACTCGTGTATTAAATAAATTCAATGCACACAGACTGAAGTAGTTTAAGTCTTTGGTTCTTTTAATTGTGATGATTTTGGCTCACATTTAACAAAAACCCACCAATTCACTATCTCAACCAGTGTCAATTTCGTCAACGAAGACGTTGACGAAAAATATTCGTTAACGAACATTTTTTCTGTGACTAAGACGAGACGTTGACGAGCTAAAAATAATATCTGATGATAAAAGCTATGACGAAATGTATGCCGCGTCTTCGTTAACAAGACGAGACGCGACAATATTATTTTAGGACTACCAGACATTCAAAACACATCCTATAGGATAAGTTAACTCTCTTGTCTTTCAAATTGTGCGTCTCTGTCATTGGATTGCGATCGGATGAGGGACGTTCGCATATCTAGTCTCAGTATGGCAGCCGCAGTGGATGGACAGGCTACCAAAACGCGAACTAGCGATCTGAAACAATGGCCTCAGGTTAGAGATAGGGTGACCTGACGTCCCGTTTTTCCCGGGAGTCACAATTCTTTGTCTATTAACTTAAAGTTAGTGAAGGCGGGAGAGGCGGAATCGCGTTGATAGAAGTGCTCTCTCGCGCGCACGCTTCTCTTCTTCAGTTCTCACACAGTGCACGATCAGTTCTCATTGCTCAAATACACACACAGGAGTCCAAATGTCCATCGTGTAGAGTATCTCACATAAATACAGTCAGTTATGGCTTAAGTGAAAGTAAACAGGTGGGTGAAAACTGAATGTGAGTCAGTATTACATGCATGCCTTCCGTCTTAAAGGGACAGCATTCCTAATTAAATACCTATCTGTGTCATTAATGTTAATCAACAAAATATGTTAAATAAATGTAAACATGTTAAGTAAACCTACTGTATCTTAAAAATTTGTTTAATTTGTAGCTCAACCCAATAATGAAAATGTCATAATTTATTCCAGTTTTTCTAAATTCAATCCTTGATTCAAATTTAATTGATTTGGTCTAAAGAGAGAAGAATGAATGACTATTTCTGTTAGAAGACTACACATAAAAATATACACATAGCTACCTAAATAAATGTTGGTAACTGCAGTTTGACTAAAAGTAATGACTAAAAGTTGACAAAAATGTAATGACTTTTTCGTCGACTAAAACTAGACTAAAACTATGAAAGACTCAAATAACTAAAATGTGACTAAGACTATTAAGCATTTTCGTCTCAAGACTAAGACTAAGACTAAATCAAAAATTCCTGTCAGAATTAACACTGATCTCAACAAATTAGAATATTTCATAAGACCAATAAAAAAAATAAAAAAAAACATTTTTAGTGAATTGTTGGCCTTCTGGAAAGTATGTTCTTTTACTTTGACAGTGGCCTTCAGCTCATCTGCATTTTTGGTCTCTTGTTTGTCATTTTCCTCTTGACAATACCTCATCGATTCTCTGTGGGGTTCTGGTCTGGTGAGTTTGCTGGCCTGTCAAGCACACCAGCACCATGGTCATTTAACCAACTTTTGGTGCTTTTGGCAGTGTGGGCAGGTGCCAAATCCTTCTGGAAAATGAAATCAGCATCTTTAAAAAGCTGGTCAGCAGAAGGAAGCATGAAGTGCTCCAAAATTTCTTGGTAAACGGGTGCAGTGACTTTGGTTTTCAAAAAACACAATGGACCAACACCAGCAGATGACATTGCACCCCAAATCATCACAGACTGTGGAAACTTAACATTGGACTTCAAGCAACTTGGGCTATGAGCTTCTCCACCCTTCCTCCAGACTCTAGGACCTTGGTTTCCAAATGAAATACAAAACTTGCTCTCATCTGAAAAGAGGACTTTGGACCACTGGGCAACAGTCCAGTTCTTCTTCTCCTTAACCCAGGTAAGGTGGTTCAGGAGTGGCTTAACAAGAGGAATACGACAACTGTAGCCAAATTCCTTGACATGTCTGTGTGTGGTGGCTCTTGATGCCTTGACCCCAGCCTCAGTCCATTCCTTGTGAAGTTCACCCAAATTCTTGAATCGATTTTGCTTGACAATCCTCATAAGGCTGCGGTTCTCTCGGTTGGTTGTGCATCTTTTTCTTCCACACTTTTTCCTTCCACTCAACTTTCTGTTAACATGCTTGGATACAGCACTCTGTGAACAGCCAGCTTCTTTGGCAATGAATGTTTGTGGCTTACCCTCCTTGTGAAGGGTGTCAATGATTGTCTTCTGGACAACTGTCAGATCAGCAGTCTTCCCCATGATTGTGTAGCCTAGTGAACCAAACTGAGAGACCATTTTGAAGGCTCAGGAAACCTTTGCAGGTGTTTTGAGTTGATTAGCTGATTGGCATGTCACCATATTCTAATTTGTTTAGATAGTGAATTGGTGGGTTTTTGTTAAATGTGAGCCAAAATCATCACAATTAAAAGAACCAAAGACTTAAACTACTTCAGTCTGTGTGCACTGAATTTATTTTACCCTCATGTGGTGTTCGGGTCTTTTTTGCCCTCCGAAAATTTTCTTTTTCCTGAAAATACTAGTTAATGATATTGCATTGGACTGAAATTTAGTGACTTTGTTCACAAAGGGTATAACTACTTCTCAAAAAAAAATTTTATCATTTTCGTACTTTTTGGGGGGAGATTTTTCACCTTGTTCCACTTGTGGTGTTCCTGAGCAAAAAGGACTCGGCCTCAAAAAATTGCTTATAAATCACTCATTATGCTATATTATCACCAAATATTGGATTCAATCTTTTTGTCAGCTTGTTTTCTTTCATTTAGGACTGGTTTTGTGTTTCTATGTGCATCTGATTAATTGTAGGCCTCATTTATCTGAGAGTAGATACCTTAGTTTTTGAGTGAAAAAAATCTTTTTTTATGAATAATTTTCACAATATTAAACAAAAAATTATAAAAATTTGCACTGTTTATCACACTAGTGTGCTTTAATGTTTAATCAGGAAGTTTGCTTTTAAACGCTTTTATTTTGTACAAAATTGCAAAAAGTCACACTTGTGGTGTTCGGGGTCAAAAATGACCCGGCCTCAAAAAATTGCCTATAAATGACTCATTATGCTATATTATCAACAAATATTGGATTCAATCTTTTTGTCAACTTGTTTTCTTTCAATTAGGACTGGTTTTGTGTTTATATTTGCATCTGATTAGTCGTAGGTCTCATTTATCCAAAAATAGGCACCTCATTTTTTAAGTGAAAAAAGGCATTTTTTATGAATAATTTTCAAAATATGAACTAAAAAATTATATAAATGTGCACCGTTTATCACACTAGTGTGCTTTAATGTTTAATCAGGAAGTTTGCTAGTAAATGTTTTTATTTTGTACAAAATTGCACAGTCATACTGTATATACAGGTGCATCTCAAAAACTTTGAATATCGTAAAAAAGTTCATTATTTTTTGTAACTTATTTCAAAAAGTGAAACTTTCATATATTCTAGATTCATTACAAGTAAAGTAAAATATTTCAAACAATTTTTGTGTTTTAATTTAATGATTAGAGCTTACAGCTCATGAAAGTCAAAAGTCCAGTATCTCAAAATATTAGAATATCTAATTTAGCACAAGTGAGGTGTGGCATGGAAGCGATCAGCCTGTGGCACTGCTGAGGCACTATTGAGTCTTCAGCTCGTCTGGACTGGTGTATCGACTGTTTCTCATCTTTCTCTTGAAAATATCCCATAGATTCCATATGGGCTTCAAGCACAGTAATATCATGGTCAGCAAAGCACTTGGAAGTGGTTTTGGCACTGTGGGCAGGTGCTAAAGTCCTGCTGGAAAAGGAAATCAGCATCTCCATAAAGCTTGTCAGCAGATGGAAGCATAAAGTGCTCCAAAATCTCCGGGTAGATGGCTGCATTGACTTTGAACTGGATAAAAACACAATGGACCATCACCAGCAGACGTCACGGCACCCCAAATCATCTCTGACTTCAGAAACTTCACACTGGACTTCAAGCAGCTTGGATTCTGAGCCTCTCCAGTCTTCCTCGGGACTCCAAACCTTGATTTCCAAATTAAATGCAAAATTTACTTTTATCTGAAAAGAGCACTTTGGACCACTGAGCAGCAGTCCAGTTCTTTTTCTCCTTGGCCTAGGTAAGATGCTTCTGATGTTGTTTCTGTTTCAGAAGTGGCTTGGTAGCCCTTTTCCTGAAGACGTCTGAGCGTGGAAACTCTTGATGCACTGACTCCAGCTTCAGTCCACTCCTTTTGAAGCTCTCCCAAGTGTTTGATTCGGCTTTGCTTGACAATATTCTCAAGCTTGCGGTCATCCCTGTTGCTTGTGCACCTTTTCCTACCCAATTTCTTCCTTCCAGTCAACTTTGCATTTTATACGCTTTGATACAGCACTCTGTGAACAGGCACCCCTTTCAGTAATGACCTTCTGTGACTTACCCTCTTTGTGGAGGGTGTCAGTGATTGTCTTCTGGACCATTGCCAAGTCAGCAGTCTTCCCCATTATTGTGGTTTCAGAGAACAAGAGATACCCGGAATTTATACTGTAGGGATGGTCATTTAATGAAACTCAAATGGAAATATTCTAATATTTTGAGATACTGGATTTTTGACTTTCATGAGCTGTAAGCTCTAATCATCAAAATTTAAAAAAAAAAAAAAAACTTTTGAAATGTTTTACTTTAAATGTAATGAATCTAGAATATATGAAAGTTCACTTTTTGAAATAAGTTACAAAAAAAATTAACTTTTTCACGGTATTCTAATTTTTTGAGATGCACCTGTATATATGTATGTATGTGTGTGTGTGTGTATATATACACACACACACACACACACACACGCATACATACAAAAATGAGGAACATAGGCAATTTTTTGTTATATTAGTCCACAACCATTAATCAGTGCACTAATATAACAAAAAAATCGCCTATGTTCCTCATTTTTAAGATACTCTGAATAAAACCATGTGCTAAATGAATAAATGTCAATATTTTGTTATTAAATTTTATGTAAATCTCTCCAACGCAGAATCTTACACTAACTGTGGTAATGGAGACCCATTTGGTGAGAGCAGCACTGCAGATTTTCCTGATGGTGAGGAGCTACTTGCTGACGAACCTACCAACATGAGTTCATCTTATTCTATAAGTGCCTTTGTTCTATTCAACATTATACAGAAAAGCTGTTAAACGTACAGTAAAGTGTACTATTTTTCTGCTGTATCTGTTGAGTATTCAGGAGGAGATCATCTACCTACAGCTGTCTTGAGGCTTATCAATTTCTTAAAATGTCCTGTGTGAATTTTCCCAATCTGTGACCTCCATTTAGAACAAGAAAGAATGTTATCATTGACTGCAATGTACATTGCTAATTTGAATTGTACTATTTTTGAGGTGCATGAAATGTGTTTTAAAGTTCTAAGATATTTGAGTCACATTTATTTGTTTATGGTTTTGTCAAGGTGTAAATGTTTTATTTTTTATTTATAACAATATTAACACTATGGTGATTCCATGAATTGGATTGTGATGTGCAGTATTGATTATTTAAGGTGATTATTTATTTGAAACTTATATGGATATTGTTGTTCTTTATCAATAAACAATGTTTGATATGTATTTTTTTTAGTTTTTCAGTTTGTTTATTAAAAAAAATTTAAAAATGTCAGTAGCGGGAACAATAAACTAGTGGATGGGAGGGGGGGACAAATATTAAAGAACTGAAATTGGGAAATAGTGCCTCGAAGCACCAAGGTGGTTCCTGACGATTCTTATTAAAAGGGTTCCTCCAGGAACCGTTAAAGTTTCTCAGAGAACCACCCCTTTTTAAAAGGTGCCAGAGGTTCCACGGAGGGTTCCGCCGGTGTGGCAAAGTGAAGAACCCCAAAAGGTGCCTCCAGGAACCTTTAGTTTTTACAGTATCTAACTACTGAATACTGACAGCATATGACCTACCTGCCATGATCTGCATCGGCATCTTCTCCTAGCCCCACGTTAATATGCTGTGTGCAGCTTCGGAATTTTGGCCATTTTTCTCTTGTCTGACGGGCTGACACTTCTCGAGCAAGACTTGCAACGCCAGTACGTGCATTCAAAGCAAACCGATAACGCGTAATTTTAAGGGAACAGTGAACTCATTATAAAATGCGGTTACAATATTTTCTGGTATCACCGGGGCCCCCCCTCAGCCCGGGGCCCTGGGCTTAAGCCCAGGTAAGCCCGCGCATTAATGCGGCCCTGGGTATGACATAGGTATTACAATGTGAAAGTCATTTATGTGGACACTTTCGGTGTCCTCGTAATTCAAAAGGCTTATAAATCATAAAGAATAAGTTTCTTTGAAAATCTAAAACTGCACAAAGTTGGTGTAGGGCAATAGAAAATACAATTTGTACAGTATAAAAACCATTACGCCTAGAACTTTTTATATAAAAAAACAAATGAGCGAGCCCAGGCCAGATGAGAAAAAGTAATGCAAAAGTAATGTAAAGCGTTACTTTTCATAAAAAGTAACTAACGTAATTAGTTACTTTTTTAAGGGAATAATGCAATATTGTAATGCATTACGTTTAAAAGTAACTTTCCCCAAAACTGGTCTCTGGTATCAGTTGTGATACCAGCATCTTGAAATACCTTGAGATAACAAAACTTGCAAACTGAGATTTTGCCCTATCTGAAAGCTGCATTTCTTCCCTAATTAATGTACTATAGGAATGCATGCATGCATGTAACTAAAACTTTTTCTTATGTGTTTGCAACTTCTTTGGATAGCAAACACTTATCCTCTAGCTTAGCATAGTGCTAAATGGTTCTTAAAAGTTAAAAGTTTTTATTAGCTACTACACAATATCCCTTGATACCTATTACAAAGACACTATTAACACTTGCAAGGTTTTATGAAACTATATTGTGGGCGAAATATTTCTGGGTACTTTCAGATGCCTGTTGAACATTAAATATATTTTTACTGTGTTAAGGATTGAAAGTACGATACAACAAATTATCTAAAAAAAAAAAAAAAAAAAATCAACTTGCTGACTGTGTCATACAGTTGGCTATTGTAGCCATCAGTTCAAATGGTCAATTTCCTAAAATACGCCTAAGTATATTAAAGATGGAAAAAGCAATAACACTTGCAAACAAGACGTGTATATCAAAAAAAAGTACAGCCATTGTTTGTTGGCTAAACACAAACACAGAGCTTGTATACAAGAGATCTGATGCAAAAGTCAGCATTTGCTTATCTGTCTGTGAACTTTCCAGTCTGATTTGCATCTCTGCATCTACACAGCCATGCTGTAGCTGCTTTCATAGACAGAAACACTATTGCGCCTGTCTAAGCGAGTTATCGTCACTCTAAAAACTTCCTCTTTCATTGTGGTTAAGTGATACTAAGCGGATGACGGCAAAACAAGACAGTATAAAAGAGTTGTGAGAACAGCCCGCTCTTATTAACTGAAATAACCAAAGCACAACAGCATACCAACACATATCAGCACCAGAAAAATTTATAAGATGCCAACCATATTATCATCTTCAACTGAAATAAAGAACATGAACAAGGAGGATAAACCAGTCAATCCTAGGTAAGTGTTGTTTATTGTTGTAGTTACTTTTAAAATGTGGGTTAAAAACAGTATGTATCATGGAACTGGTGCTTTTGTCATTCAAATTTAACTGAAAAAATTCTCCCTTCTCAGGAGACTAGACAAGTGGCGGATTTGTCGTCCGTTGGCAGACAAGTAAGCTACTTTCAATTTAGTTTTTCTCTTGTATAATATAATGACTATTGTGTTAGGACTGCATTTGAACGTCCACTCATAATGTTTTATTCAAACAGACTCAACCCTAGTGAGACTCTGCTGTGGTCCCAGTCATTGGAAAACCTTCTCAGATCCAAATGTAAGTGGCATACATATAAATTAATTACTTATTGAATCTAATCCGCTTGATATTATGCACACATACTTGTGTGAATTTTATATTCATAAATACATTTTAACACAGCATTCACGACCACTTCTTTTCCATTGTGGTTTTAATTGATGTTATTTAGGTCAGGGCAAAACTGTACAAACAAAGCCTACACTGTTTATTAGATGGTCAGATAGCTGGATCAAACAACTGACCTGAACTGGTGGTATATGTATGCAAAAGAGTAGAGAAAAACAGGTTTTACAAAAGCTGTTTGGACACGTAAGCCACACATAAAAATGTGAATAATAATAATTAAAAAATATACTTTTATTTAGGTTGCATTAAATTGATCAAGAGTGACAGTTAAGACATTTGTTACAACGGATATTGAAATAAATGCTGTTTTTTTGTTTTGTTTTGTTTTACTTTCTGTTCATCAAAGAATCCTTTAAAAAAAAAAGTATCATGGTTTTCACAAAAAATATTAAACTGCACAACTGTTTTCAACAATGATAATAATAAATGTTACTTGAGCACCAAATTAGCATATTATAATGATTCCTGAAAGATCATGACTGAAGTAAAGACTGCTGAAAATTCAGCTTTGCATCACAAGAATAAATTATATTTTAAAATATATTCAAATAGAAAACAGTTATTTTAAATTGTAATAATATTTCACAATTATTATTTTTACTGTATTTTTATCAAATAAATGCAGCCTTTAAAAAAAAACATTTAAAAAAAAAAAAAAATCAACGGACCTAAACTTTTGAATGGTCTATTGGTCTATGTCCAAATAGTTCTTGTAAAACCGAACCTGCTTTTGTCTTTCGATTTGTATTTTAGAGAATATATCTGCATACATAAATTTCTTGGTCTGGATCTTTTTTCTTCTGTATATATGTAGTGGGAGAGAGTAAAAAAAAATCTCAAAGCATGGAATAAATTTTAATGTCAAGCAAAGGTGATGATTTATTACAAAGAACAAGCACCTTGACACCAGTTTAAAATTCATTTAAAAAAAAAAAAAGATTCAAAAAAGACGGTTGTTCTGAGAAAAGCAGTTTTAATCTCCAATCTCTAATACTCATTTTATCTCCACTGCGATGACATTCCGTTTTCAGGGTGATTTAAGTGTCCAAACACTTATTGAGGCCCAGTAGCTGCTGCATTGACATAAAACAGATGCACTCACATTGAGCAACAGACTAACCCTGCGGTTTGTTCTTATAGATGGAATGGCAACATTCCACACCTTCCTCAAATCTGAGTTCAGCGATGAGAACATTGAATTTTGGCTGGTTTGCGAAGACTTCAAAAAAATCAGGAGTTCCTCCAGACTATCCTCAAGAGCCAAGAAGATATTCGAGCATTACATCAAGGCAGAAGCTCCCAAAGAGGTAAGAACAGTGTGAACTGAAGAAGATCTCCATGTGGTTTTATTAATCGATAGAGTAATTAATCATGCTTCTCACTGCTACTCCGTCAATATCTCCTCAGATAAACATTGATCACGTCACGAGAGAGCTTATCAAGCAGAACGTCCAAGCTCCCACCAGAGTTTGTTTCGATGATGCTCAGAGGATTGTCTACGGTCTTATGGAGAGAGATTCCTATCCCAGGTTTCTTCGCTCGGACATGTACAGATCACTTCTGGAATCAGTCTCACAACGGATTAAGGTCTGAGAACATCTTGAATGAAAGACTTAAGGACTCCAAACACATCTGTGGGACTATTGGAGCAATGGACAAGATGGTCGTGGAGTAATCAGGCTTTGTTGAGATTCAGGCCTGGACTCGGGCTGCACCGGACATTGTGATCCACGAAAAAGCTTGAATAAGCTATTGTTTCTATGTACTGTATTACACTGCTCTATTGTTCTGTGTGGCTGTGGGATATATAAAGACAAATGAGCTTTCTGTACAGCTCACATGTGATGAACCACAGGAGATCTGAAACATGCTGCAACCGCAGGAACACCATATGGACCTAATTTAACTTTATTACTCTGAAGAGTGTCAAATCTGGTTAGCATGAGATGCCTTGGGAATAATACTAACGACAAAACTAATTCTTTAATATTAACTCATAACTCAATGAGAAACAACAATTTCAAGTGACACAAAATGACATGTAAACATACAATGTACAGAGCAAATGTAAAGCACTGTTTTTGTGTCCAGTGGGGAACTTATGGGATATTCTCACAATAATATGTATAATACATCTAGTCATTTTATTTTTTTTTTCTAAGATTTCTCAGTTTGATGTTATTTCAGGAGGTCAACAAGTAATTTAAAAAGTGTGGCTTGTGTTTCCTGGATGCATCAACTTACCACTGATTTCTGAATGGCAAATTATTGTGATGGACTTATAAAACATGTGAGATCCAGATTGTCTGGATTTTCATTTTTAAGAGCCGTTTAATAACTTAATAAATGCAACTGCAAATAGAAAGTCATTCGTTGTTGTTGTTTTGTTTTTTTTTATTTGGGGATGCCTAAAAGATTTATTTGGAAGCCAAGATTTAAAGGTATGAATATATCTTTGCATTAGATAAAGAAAATTCTGAACCAAGTGACATTTATTTTAAAGGAAGTAACACTTCTGCAGCAAAACTATTTAACAAAAAAAGATGACTGTTAAGTTTTAAATGTTAAAATAGTCACATTTTAGTTTGGGGACTAATTCGCACAATTAAATTAACTACAACTTTTGCCTCAATAAACTCCTAGTTTGCTGCTTATTAATAGTTAGTAAAGTAGTTGTTATAGGTTTATTTACAGGGTAGGATTAAGAGATCTAATAAATGCTTATAAGTACTAATAAACAGTCAATATGCTAGTAATATGCATGCAAACTATAGTTATAGTGACAAATGGTCCCTAAACTAAAGTGTTATCTTTAAAACAACTGATATTCTGTTCACTGAAAAACAAAATGGTTCAAAAGTTCTGATAAATGATGATATAATATATACACACAATGAAATATATATACAAACATTTTTTTATTTTTTAAATGTGCTGATTATAGGTGCTCAAATATTTTTTTGGGCCACTGTAAGCAAGTCAGACATTCAGTGCAAAATTTTAGGGACTTTTCTTTAGAAGAAAAATATTTATTTTGCCATATGTAACATGAACCGTAATACACACACGTAGTTATAAGAAATTTAAATTGGATATCCCCTTCAGCATGCTGCTTTCTGTTTCATGACCGAAAGTTTGTGGGGGGAGGAGATGGGGTAACATCACATGATGACGCCTGACTTTCTGTCACCACTTCCCTATTTACACAAACAGTGTGATAGTCACCGCACTCTTTTCAAATATCACAGACAAAAGGAAGTTGACATGCCCACTCAGTACCCCTCAACTAGGACAAAAATAATCACATCACACACGTACTGTCTAGTTTATTTTTTCCTATAATGCTCATTTGGAAAAAATTTCATTTCCTCTGTGAGAATATTGCAGGTTTTATGGTCGGTCAGGTGCTCTCTAAAAATTCTGGGTAATTTACTTCCATTGTCTTTTACTGTTGACCACAATAAGCAGCATATAATAAATTACTTTATGGTGTATGATGCATTAGAAAGAACTGTTCATGATATGCGTACAATGTACCAAACAGAGAATCTCAAAATTACCCCAAATGATCATTTGTTCTTCAACTTCATTATTTTCTGAAATTAGTCCAATAAGGGATGTGTAAAAATATATTTCCTGTATGTCATGTGATTTGAAAAACCCCTTTTTATTAAATATCACCTTGATAGTGAAAATTCTGATATAAATATGTAAGCAGTCCATGTGACAAGAGTATATAAAGACAGGCATCATCATTAGGCATCATCTACTGACTTGTAACTGGTTAACTGTAAGTTACCTTACCATATACGGTGAAAAAATCGAAGATGGTTTAACATCACATTATATGTAATTTGCTGTAAAGTACATCAGTATATGTTAAAATAACAGCTTGGCCGAAGATGAATTCTGGTCATGTAGGTAGCAAATTCATTGTATTACAGTACATTTCTACTTGCCACAACATTTCCTCTGGAGCAACTCGAAGGGCCTTTCTCAATGACTTTATGCTGATTATTCATAGTTCACTCAGTAACTTAACCCTTAACCTTTTAATGACCTTCCCAGACGTTTAACCTCTAGGCTACCCCAGCATTTTTAGAGAAAAGTGATTAATATAAAGCTAAAGCCTCAGAGGCTGAGACAGCTGTCACGTTACACAATAAAACGTGCATTCATAAAGTAAAGATGATCACTAGCCAAATTGCAAAAGGAATTGTTTCCAAACAGGTTTCCAAAACACTCCCCCTTCTGCTACTAACAGTTATTCCCGCTCCAAACTCAAACCACTGTGTGTGTGTGTGTGTGTGTGTGTGTGTGTGTGTGTGTGTGTTAGGGCTGCAACTAACGATTATTTTGATAATTGATTAGTTGGCCGATTATTTTTTATTTATTTATTTTATTTTTATTTATTTTTTTATTTTTTTATTAATCGATTAATCGGATAAAAAGCTAGATTTTATTCTTTTTTATTTTATTGACAAAAACACTTCCACATTCTGTCCAATGTCCTTCAAACAAACGTGCCAACTGAATGCTATGAAAACATTCAGTGCTTAACAATTTATTAGACCACCTGTCATAATAAAGAGAAAACACAAATATTTTAGGAATCTGTCAAAGAATTGTTTAAATCTAAAAACTTTATTGTCATTTATTGGGCAAATAACAAACTGAAACAACTAAATATTTATTCACATAATAAAAAATAGCCTCCTGTCTTTCATAACAGCATGCATTCTTGCTGGCATTGTTTAGAAACTTTTTGACTGTAATTGGGTATCTGAAAAAATCTTTCATAGATAACAGAAATAATTATATTATAGCATTAGAAATAGCCTACTGTTACTAAAGAGATTACAAATACAGATATATACAAAATGTGACCCTGGATCACAAAACCAGTCTTAAGTCGCTGGGGTATATTTATAGTAATAGTGAAAAATACATTGTATGGGTCAAAATTAATGATTTTCTTTTATGTCAAAAATCATTGGCACATTAAGTAAAGATCGTGTTCCATGAAGATATTTTGTAAATTTCCTACTGTAAATATGTCAAAACTTATTTTTTGATTAGTAATATGCATTGCAAAGAACTTAATTTGGACAACTTTAAAGGCTATTTTCTCATTATTTTGATTTTTTTTGCACCCTTAAATTCCAGATTTTCAAATAGTTGTATCTCAGCAAAATATTGTCCTATCTTAACAAACGATACATCAATGGGAAGCTTATTTATTCAGCTTTCAGGTGATGTATAAATCTCAATTTCGAAAAATTGACCCTAATGACTGGTTTTGTGGTCCAGGGTCACAAATGATTTTAGTAAACACCAATACTGTTAGTTTAGAGCAGCAGTGGCACAAAGCTTATATTATTTGTTATAAACCTTAAATACATTTGTTTTAATAAATTTGTTAAGCACTGTATATAGGCCTATAGTTTAAATCTCTTCATCAAACATTAAGATAATAATAAAGATAATCGACTAATCGATAATGAGAATCGTTGTCGATGATTTTCATTATCGATAATAATCGACTTTATCGATTAGTTGTTGCAGCCCTAGTGTGTGTGTGTGTGTGTGTGTGTGTGGTCCTGGTAAACCCTACGTTATGGGGACAAAATGTCCCTACAAATATGTTTACAGTGGCCCAAATATGTAAATAAGTTTTCTGAAAATCTAAAAATGCAGAACATTTTCTGTAAGGGGTAGGTTTAGGTGTAGGGCGATAAAAAATACAGGGTTAAAAAAAAACAACTAGGTATGCTGAGAAGGCAAAAGTGTTTTTGGGACCCCTGTTTTAGTTCTATTTAAAGTCAAAACAGATTTAAAGACAACCCAATCTCTTGAGAAAATGCTGTTTCATAACTATTTCATAAACTATTTCATAAACTTGTGGCAAACATGTATGAATTTGTACATTTTAAGTCATACGAAAACATACCGTCTGTAGGAAAAAAGTATGCATAATGGTCCACCCCAACTTCACATTTGGGTTACAATCTTAATCCACATTTGGGCGTATGCAGATTGTATGAAAATTCATATGAATTCACCAAAACGCAAAATAATTAAAAACTGCCATGAGAGCGTGTTGTTAAAAATGCTTATAATAGCCGTAAATCTAGCACTACTCGAGCATTCGCAAGTTACATTTTACTGGAGATGTGCATGTACTAATGCGTCATCATAATACATGCTCACACGGTTCGTGTGCCTGAGACGTCAAAGCAGAGTTTAAACCGTGTTCAAGCACACACGCAAGCCACATCCTTTCATGATTTCATTCTGTTTGATCTACTGATATCAAAACAGCAAATGGAGGTCGCAAGATTTGGAAAGGACAGCACATTTAAACATGTTCAGGCCTGACAAAGCACGTAAGCGAAATCATTTGCACCACAAACACACTATCTTTTCGGGCATCTAATTCACAGTTGCAAATCTTGGACATACAGATTCATACCTAGTTTCATACCTACTCTGGGAAAACCCCAAAATGTCAAAGTCACTTCTTGAGGGGAAATCTACACTTATTGATTGGCGTCTGTTATAACAGATAAAGGCTGTAAACTAAAGGATATTAGGCCTCTTGTTTGTTTTCCTTCAGACTGTCTCAGACATGCCAGTGTGGATCAGTGGGTTCAGTCTCTTGAGAAGCTTTTTGCTTCCACGTAAGTATCTTCATAAGTTATCTCAATGAATCTAAGTATGATAATAAAACATGGCTCCTTAAAGAGGCATTCATTAGTATCACAATGCTTTCAGACACAACACTGCCATCAACCGACATAGCTCTGAATAACGTCTGTGGTTTTTATGTAAACTACATTTGATGCAAGTGAGTTTTTGGAGTTTTTGAGAACAGTCTACACAATAATTAATTCCCTTACCTGCCCAACGAAACAAGCAGAAAAGAAGAAGATTTGATGATGGATAAAATCCTGAAGAGTGATGACCATCACTCTTCAGGATTTTATCCATCATCAAATCTGTCCATATCTTTCCACCAATCTTTCTCTCCTTCTTTGGCCATACAGGTTCTGGTTCTTCAATTGTCTTTGCTGGTAAATCATGACAATAAGTCAGTTTCATTGTCTAATTTTCATGCTTTGCATCACCAAACACTACTAGCACATCTTAAACCTTAGTCAAGTTACACGCCACATTGAATTTAATGCAGATGAAAACCAGACTGTGAAGGATAAACAATGGCACACACTGTATAAAGGTCCTAGATGAAAGAATTTTCACCAACTCGCAACTTTCAAAACTGTTTTATGAAATTTTTGGTCTCCTGAAAGTTTCTCTCTCTCTCTCTCTCTCTCTCTCTCTCTCTCTCTCTCTCTCTCTCTCTCTCTCTCTTTATAAAGATAAGTTTTATTCCTGTCAGAAATGAAATATGATGCTAGTAGCATCATGCTACCCTGGTCTATGAGTGTAAGAATTCTTTTTGAAGTTTAATAAAACACCACAGATCACTATTTTGGTATACATTCACACACACACAAAAAAAAAAATGTATTTCTTATTGTTTACATTTTTTAAATTACCACCATACTGAATATTTAAACCTTAAGGATACTGCAAGGGGTCTGCCAATTATTGTGTGATATTAAACTGAAAATATGCATTTAAGCAACTGTATGTAAGTTTTCTACCTTCAAAAAAATGTGTAAATATCAGTTTTAAAATCATTCTGATGGTACACTGGCTTTAATAAGAAGAATGGATTGTGTTTCTGTTCAGGAGAATTTAAATTTGGTAACCGGGTACGAAATCCAGCAAAAAGGACGAATTGCTTTAAAATACACACAAACTAGGGCCTACAGTTGCTTTACACATTCAAACTATTTTTTGCTAAGTTTGCTTCATCCAATGCTTCATCCAAGTTTACTTTATAGTTTAATTGTCCCTTCAACATTTATTTTTACATTAAAAACATTAAAATAGCCTACCCTTAAGATATTAAATAAAATGTAACACACGTCTCAGACAGTCTATCAATACAGGTGATAATACAATACAGACGATTGTGATTATTTTAGTGCAATGTAAGAATCATAACAGCGTATGTAATCAAATGAATATGGTAGCTATACACATTTTATGACAGACCAGTCTTAAAATACAACAATATGTAACAATAACAGTATTATTTAATAACATTATTTAGTAACAAGGACTCCATGCTCCATCCTTTGCATGTACAAGGTTGAAAGCACGGTAGTGAATCTATAGCCTGATGGAGAATGATGCCTGTCCTTGATTCTGTCATTCAGTCTGTGTGCCTTGGAGGATGAGTGGTGACTGACAGATTTTGTGTTGAGCCTGGTCTGACATAAGTTTTATCTCCTGTAGAAATTACATATGAAATGCTGACACTGAGTTTCTAACTGGCCCTAGGTCAGCGAGAAACTGCAGTGACTTTAAAGTATCTAAGATGTCTATTAGACCTGACCAGAGGTGATTTGTGACTGTACTGCAGCCCCAAAATCATGATCTTTGGCAAGTTTATTTCAGTAAAGTGACATTCTGTGCAAAGCAGACAGTTTTGTGAATCACTATGCTGATAGTTTGCCAAGGAACTGACTGACTGTTTTTTAATCTGCAGCAGAATTATAATAAAATTATAATAAAAGCAGAATTATACAAAATGATTTTTCATTAAATATATGTATTCAGTTATTTCATTAATATATTCAGAGTTTTAAAGTTGGCTAAGGCTCTTTTTTCAGTTTTTAATTCATTTACCCAAGATGGGTAAAAAAAAAAAATACTGTACCAGTCTTTGTTCAGAGCCCAGAGTAGTAATTGGCATCATGTAAGAATTAATGCTTGTCAAATCAGCATCTGTAAGACTGCACGTTAAAAGACCTCATGCCTTCAAAGGATTCGTTTAAAATAAAAATGTGGTTAATAGCGTCATCTAGTGGAGAGTGGCTTACATTTGAGCATTTGGCAGGCAAATGTTCAAAACTACTAACATTCAATCTATACATACATTTTATCAGCTCATTTTTGCCAGTTTATATTATTTTATTTTATTTTATTTTATTTTATTTTATTTTATTTTATATTATATTATATTATATTATATTATATTATATTATATTATATTATATTATATTAGATTAGATTATAATTAGATTATTAGATTTTCAACTCATGGAGTCATTTTAACCAAACGCGTTGCAAATAGGCGTGCGCATTGTTTTACGTTTTGGGTAATTTAATCATCAAATACTTAAATGCTAAATGCTTATCTGTTTTTTAAAGAGTCTTTTTAATGTATGAAAAGGAGATGCTATGTCAGCTCCAGATCCAGTGCAAAAAATTTTTACAAAAATACATTAAATTGCATTAAATACATTAAATTACATTTTAAATTATTTAAAGTTATTATTGAGCACTTCTGGTGGTTATTTCAAGTATTTTAAGAATGTATATTTATTTATTTATGGTTTGGTGGATAATTTCAATATGCAAATATATAACAAAATCCTTTTATATCGTACACATGATGGTTAAAATCAAAGTTGCGGAAAATAGATAGAATTTTTTGATTAAATAGATTTTTTTTTTTTTTATTAGAAACTCTGATCTAGGTTAGGCTATAATAGAGAATATTTATAGCTAGATCGGTGATTAGAAAGGATATTTTTTCTATTCTTCTTCTGCTGAATTGAAAAATGAGTTTTTTCGCATGTTTTCCACACTTTTTTTTTTTTAAATTTCCATGACTTTTTATGACACTCGTTTGTGATTTATTATTGGATATTTTTTTTAATGTTTTTGAAAATACATTTTTCAGCTCTCACTGTCAACCGCCTCGGCTGAGAGTTATCTGATTGGTGGAGACAAACCGGAAGTGGCCTGACGCCATCGCGCTCTGTGAGCAGTCAATGCGCGTGAGGAGCAGGGGGGGTTTGTTGTTATGTTGCGTCTGTCTCACACACTTGACTTTTGACATAAAAACACCATAATCACTAATATATAGCTTCCGCATGTCTGTTTTACATGTCCGCAGTGGTTTTGAGGAACTAATATTAACTTTTAAAGTCTGTCGCCTGTCCGCTAACGTTAACATTTCGTCCGGCGCGGCGGACGAAAAAGCAGAACGATTTTCTGTGGTGAACAGCCGCGATGGCATCTGTTATGTCACCTTTCCTTTAGTGGTTTTGTCTTGTTTCTGTGATCTTGATCAGTTTTGTCAGGTCTGTGTGACAAGGATCAATGTCACATCAAAACCAGCACAATACCAAAACATTCCAGTCTATGTTATGCATTTTCAGATTTCTTTTATTATTAGTATTATTATTATTGATTATTTATTTGTAGGCTTACTGTATAATGCAACTAACTGCATTAAACATCATATTTCTGCTTACGCTATTTTAGCTGTAAATTTGCCATGTTATGTAGTTATCAGAACAACTGTTGACTTGTCTGTTTTCATAAAAGGTATGTCCAGCATGTTCTGACTTGGCTATTGGACAGACATCTTTATAATCATAGTAGTTTCTGTGATATATCAAACCCTCAAACCACAAAACAAACAAACAATTTAAAAACAATTTAAATGATTTCCGCCTTTGCTTTAACAAATGCAGTAACTTTGTAACCTTAATTGTGACAACTAAAGTCTGAATGCATGTTACTATGGAAGTTTCTGCCATTGAATTAAAAAATAAAAACGGAAATTGAAACTTTTTATCTAACAATTCAGATTTTTTTTCTTGCATTTTTTCTTTTTTTCTTAGAACTGCAAGATAAACCCAGAATTGCAAGGTAAAAAGTCGCAATTACCTTTTTTCCCTGAGACTGAAACAAAAAGTGAGAAAAAAAGTCAGATTTGTGAGATGTGTATATATATATATATATATATATATATATATTGTAATTGTATCTCACAATTCTCTTTTTTTTCTCAGAATTATGAGAAACAAAGTCTGAATTGTGAGATGAAATTACTTTTTAAAAATTTTTCATAACTGAAATGGGCTTATTTATTTATTATAGATCTCATTGTGTTCATCTGTGAGTTCACCTGTGCATATCTTTATTTATTTATTTTTTATTCGTTTATGTTTAAAATCAAAATGTCAAAACTGGACCTTTCTCTAGTGACATATGCAGGATTTCCAGTCGTTTAGTCTGCTTAAACAGATCCCCACAAACTCACATTCATCTGCTTTCACTTTTGAGTGCAATGGCCACATTTCAAAATCCAATCAACGGCCTATGCATTGAACTTAGTCTCCGCCCTGCATTTGTACTTTTCTGATATTCTCAGATCTTATACGGAAGAAAAGATCTGTTGCAACTTTAAGTGATTACATTCATCTAAAAGGATTTGGTGTTAATCATTTTTAAGCTAAAATTAGAGACTTTATTTGCAACAAGAAAATGTACAAATGTACAAATTCACACTTGTTGTTTTACCTCCTATTAAGAGATGTGGCAGTGTAATGACAATAAAGGATGTAAATGACTGTTTATTGTGAATGATAAATGTTTGATGTGTGTAGGAGATGTCGAAGAGGAAGAGCAGTAATTCAGGGCTGACACCTGATAAGAGAAGCCGGTTGTCTCAACCTGAGTCTTCTGAAGAGGATGAAACGGGCTACTTCAGTTCAGGAGATGGCATGAGCACATCACAGAGTGTAGGACTTGTGCACCACAGTACAACTGTCTCGACTGCTCATTTTTGCTATAAAATACCTTATGTGTAAAACCCTATCATATGTATGCACATTCTGCATAGACTTTTGCTTGTGATGTCCCCATACATATCTATGTATGTGTGTTTTCAGGTCACAGGTGAAGTGGGCATCATAGAGAGTATCTCTCTGAGGAACTTCATGTGTCACTCAATGCTTGGTCCCTTTCCGTTTGGTTCAAACGTCAACTTTGTCGTAGGAAACAATGGGAGTAAGTCCTTTTCGATTTTTCATTTTTTTGTTACATGATAATAGATTCTTATTGTTCTGTGTAAATTTGGAAAACCTGAGTCATGGCAATGTTTTACCCAAATTGTGAAGTTTTAGTAACTGTTTTAGATTGGAAAGCAAGACTAATTGTTTGAATCAGTCTGATGATTCCTTAATTCAATGAAATCATTGAACCCATTTGATGTTGAAAATAAAGTATCATACATGTTATTTACACTTTTTTTTTTCTTGACGTTTTCCTCACCTTTGGTTTTATCTCAGAGTGAAACAGTATATGTCACTTGACTCGTCCAACTGAGTAGCAAATCATTAAGATTTGTCCATATTTGCAATTCTTTTTTAAAGGACATTGTCATATGTTAAAATACACTAATACACAGTGCTAACAGAATTGTGTGCCATAATGCAATAATCAAAGATTTAAAACATTATTAAAGATAATTCCAAGACTTAAGCCGTAAAATAGGTACACCACACTCTGGACCACTAGGGGGCCACAGAACCCTGATTGGGGAACATAGCAGCTATAAAAGTGAGATTTGTGGCTCATAGAAATATTTCTTGAATTAATTATAAGAGGTCACAAGTTTGAATCTTGATCAACTGACAGCTGTTTGAAATAAACTAATTAAAGGAACAGTTCACCCAAAATGAGTTTTAAGGACTTATTTTGTACTTATAAGTACCCAGAAAAACCTTTCCAATTTTTATCACAAGTACAAAGAATCTGTACAAAATGGACAAAATCTTGTCCTATTTGGAGAAATTTAGCATTACCAGTGTTGGAGAAAGTTACTTTTAAAAGTAATGCATTACAATATTGCGTTACTCCCTAAAAAAGTAGCTAGTTACTTTTTATGGAAAGTAATGCGTTGCGTTACTTTTGCGTTACTTTCACATTAATTTTTAAATATGAGCAGGGCTTGACTGTTTGTTTTTAATATAAAAAGTTCTATTTATAGCAAATGTAAAAGCCCTTTCACACCAAAAAGTGTAATGAATAAACCTCAGGCTGAAGGAAAAGTAAATTCACGTCTGTACAGTAGAACACAGGAGAAGAAGGTTCAACACTCTTCAACAATAAAAAAAAAATGAAGCACAATTGTTAGTTTATCTAAAGTCATTTTTGCTTATTAGTATGGTTGAACTGGATCATCAAAGGTCAGCAGCAAAGACATTGGCTAGTAAAATGGGATTAGATACATTTGTTTTATTTAACATATTTAATTATTGCAGGTTTGCACCATTCTGAGTTTGCATTTCACTGTTTTAATTCATTTAGATGAATACTGAATCTGTTTTTTTGCGAGTGAGATGAATTAATGCACGTTCACATTTAGTCTAGAACTACACTAACATCATGTTCACACAGTACACACAATGCCTCTGTACTTCCGATTTTTCCCAACATGGGGACAGGAGACTTGTCAGTCAATAAATGGGAAAACAAAGTAACTGCCATTACTTTTTTGAAAAAGTAACTCAGATATTTTCTTGTAAATTAAAAAGTAATGCGTTACTTTACTAGTTACTAGTTAAAAAAAGCAATCTGATTACGTAACTCGCGTTACTTGTTATGCGTTACTCCCAACACTGAGCATTACATCACTTGTTCACCAATGGATCCTCTGCACTGAATGGGTGCCGTCAGAATGAGAGTTTAAACAGCTAATAAAAACATCACAATAATCCACAACACAGCTAAAGTCTATCAATTATTGTTTTTGTTTTTTCTGTATGTTTGTAATGAAATCCATCTTTAAGGATTCACTGCAGAGGATTCATTGGTCAGCAAAAGATGTAATGCTAAATTCTAAACTCATCTACATCTTGGATGGCCTTTCAGCAAATTTTTTTATTTTTATTATTTTTTTTTTTTTTGGTGAACTGTTCCTTAATATTTTTAATGTCTGGTGAGTGGAGAGGAGATTTTTAATGAAGTACTGTAGTTATCCATAATTTGGAAGATAGATTAAATAATTGTGTATTTTTAAATAGGAATATCATTAACAATGATAAGACGAAAACAACATATCAATAGACAGTTTTGTGACAGTTGTCATTGCTTGTTATCAGTGCAGTGTTTATGGATTTTATTTGTAGTTGTTTAATGTGTATTTGTGTGTTAGGTGGAAAAAGTGCCGTGCTGACAGCTCTGATTGTAGCCCTGGGCGGTAAAGCTCACACCACTAACAGAGGCTCCTCACTCAAAGGATTTGTGAAGGAAGGAGAGAGGTACGACACACTTATCTGGATTTCTCTGCATGTAGTCACAGTCTAATTATAGTCTCTCACACTGTTTTCGTGTCTGGAACGTTTAGTTCTGCAGATGTGTCCATCACTCTGAGGAACAGGGGTCGTGATGCTTATAAACTAGAAGTATTTGGCCAATCCATCATCATAGATCTTCGTATCTCCAGCGAGGGAATGCGGACATATAAACTAAGAAGTAAAACAGGTATACTTACAAATACAGAACCATTTCACCTTTGGGTACTTACTTACTTAGTTTAATTTAGGACTGTGAGTTAAAGACATAGTTGATACAAAAAAATAAATAAAATTGTCATTTACTCACCCTCGTGATGCTCCAAACCGATAAGACCCTCGTTCATGTGTAAAACACAAATTAAGATATTTTTAATGAAACCTGAGAGATTTCTGTCCTCCCTTTACTTCAAAGAGTTCATAAAGACATCAAAAAAATAATCCATATGAATCGACCTGTTTAATTCAAGTCTTCTAAAGAGACACAACTGCTATTTTTGTATGATGAACAGTTTTATTTTAGGCTTTTATTCATATAGAAACATTTTCAACACATATATAGAGCACATCAAATATGATAAATGTAAGCGCAAACATGCTTCTGCGAAAACAAACCTCATTTACTGCGTATTTATTGAGCTCCGTGTATGTGGGTTGATCAGTGTCAATATATGAATAATATATTGCTCAATTCATATGGATTTCTTTTATGATATCTTTATGAAATTTTTGGAGTTTGAAAGTTTTGGTTGCATAGACTTTCAACAGAGAGATAGAAGTCACTCAGGTTTCATTTGAAATCTCTTTATTTGTGTTTTGAAGATGAATGAAAGTCTCATAGGTTTAAAACAACATTAATGTAAGAAATTATGAGAATTTCCATTTTTTTGGTGATCTAACCCTCTAATTTTGTTCTAATTTTAGAGCAGTTTAATCTTGACAAGGCAGTTTATATTTACATTTAACAGTGACTCATGTAACTAATTCATTTGAAATTGTTAATTTAATTTAAAACCATTTAATAACTGAACTTTTCAACTCTATAATTTCATAGCTCTTAAAAATGTTTCTTCGACACGTTCCAAAATAATATTCGTGTCTGTGCTCTCGTGACAGAAGGCAAATGAAGATTTGCTGAAGCACTTGTAATTAAAGCCAGAATCTGATTCTTTCCTGATGTGTAATCGAAAGCCAGTCGAGTCAGAGGTGCACATATGCACAGCATATGTGGCATCTGTGGTGCTCCGCTGCTTTTGTTTTATATTGGATATCAAATACCAAAGTTGTCAATCATACCAAATTCGATGGTTTCATGCCCTGTATTTCACTGCAGAAAGCACACTGTGGTTGGTACGAACCATGTTTATACTGTGTAGTGAACCTGTATTTGTTGTAGTCTGGGTAATATTTATTTTACCTTGCATATTTTACCTTTTGTTCTTGGGGTTTGAGGATGAGGGTAAGTCACGCAACTTGTCCATGGTGATATCTGCCTGATTTGGTTAGCTTCTACCACATGACAGATGAGTTAGCACAAAAAATCTGACAATTTGATTTTCCTGTCTCCCAGGTCACTTAGTGTCATCAAAAAAGGAAGAACTGATCTCCATTTTGGATCACTTTAACATCCAGGTATGGCTAGATCCTCTCAATTCTCTAAATGTTTGCTAACAAAACTATTTAAATGATCTGTTTTGATTTATCTGTTTGTTTGATTTTTTTCATCCTCAGGTGGACAATCCGGTCTGTATCCTAACTCAGGAAATGAGTAAACACTTCCTCCACTCCAAAGGAGAGGGCGACAAATATAAAGTGAGACTTTGTGTGTGTTTGTGCCTTTGTTTCTCTTACAACAATACAAGCTTGAAATTTGCTTTGATCGTTTTCTTTAGTTTTTCATGAAGGCCACTCAGCTTGATCAGATGAAAGAAGATTACAGCTACATCATGAAGACCAAGACCATGACCCAGAATACAGTGGAGAAGCACAGGGAGGTGAGTGCTGAAATAATCACATTTACACAGTGATTTATGTAACTGAACTGAAGTTATGTATTGGATGGAGCAGCTTTGGAAACAGTATCTGATTGGATTTGGAATCTAGATGCTCTTTAAGATGGCAGTATAGTTGTCTTTCACTCTCTGATTTCTGGCACACCATTTCTTCTCACACAGACTCTACAAGAGCTGAAGAGAAAGTACCATGAGAAAGAAGAGCGCTATAAAAGTCTGGCTTCACTCGATGAAATGCAGCAGAAGTTGGATGAGCTGAAGAATCAGATGGCTTGGGCTCTGGTTAGGAATCACTGCCAGCATAACATGAGCTGTGACTGCATAGCCCAAATCAAAATGAACCCAACAATCATTTCCTAATCAGATTTTATCATTTTCATATTATCATCATATAATCTTTGTAAAGGTACACTGTGGTTTTTATACTTTTAATGGCACGTTTCTGTTGAGTTGCATGTAATGTACAGCCTGACCAGCCTGATTGACAAACGAATGGATTTTTTAATGATTCAGTCAGAATGACTTAGAATTCATCTGTTTTAATCAGTGTAACAACTCATTCACTGATTGAACCTGAATCATGAACTATTTATGGTTCCCATCTCTAGAAAATCACATGCTTCAAATATCTCATAACCGAAGATTGTGACCTAATACTGAAATGTATGTCCATGTACATCAGGTGGCAGAGGTGGAGCAGGAGATGAAGCCAATGAGAGAACGAATCACAACTGAAGAGAGGTCCACTGTCAAATATGACCAGAAGGTGGAAGAGTGGGAGGTGACTGAATATTATCTGGACTTTCTGTGGTCCAGTATCCTCTAGTGTATTCATGAAGCAACACATTTGACTGCAGGATAGTTTGGGCCAGATTTCAGCTAAGTAGGCATTTTTGGCTAGAATGAGACTGATGTTTAAATCGGTCAAAATCTTTTTTTTTTTTTTTCTTCTTCTTCTTCTTTTTTTTTTCATAGTTTAGGGGCAGGTTTAGCAGAAATATATTATTCCACAATATAGATTCAGATTCAAGTAGCTTCATTGGCATGGGAAAAAAACATTTCCATTTCCAAAGCAATGGTAACATAAAATTACAGACACTTTTACACACAAAAAAAAGTTATGTGAAGTGAGAAAGGACAGGCAAAAAAAGAATGCAATGCACCTGGCAGCCATGTTTGCGCTTGCTGAGGCTTCTTCTCCTAGCAGATGTGGGAGTTTGTTCTTGATATAGACTGACATGAAAAAAATTCAAGTATTATGGCACAACAGTCAAACACTTGTATTGAAAACACCTAAAACATGTAAAAATGATTTTCAGATAACCTACTACAAAGTGCTTAAAACAAAAGTTGAATAACATTCAAAGATTTGATGCTGCTAACCAATCAATTTCTTTATCAGACATGCTCAAGAGTTAAAAAACAGCCAATTGGATTGAAACAAAAATTTGCTCTTGGCCACAGTAGATCACAACTTTAGGCACCATTTATATTCTAGCTTCCATACTGCCATCTTTTAGCAACCTCGATTTTTGCTGTTATTACAGAGCTCTGTTGGGTTGTACACAGCCAGCAGCCCTAGTTACTTTATTGAAGAAAATGCTTAGTGAAAATCTATTTATGTTTAATTCACAGTAATGTGCAGTGTGTCTATTTTGGGTTGTGTTTGTTTGTAGGGGAAAGTTCAGGAGGCCAACAGGATATTGGGACAGTTGCAGGATCAGCTGGAGGGTGTGACACAGCGGATGCAGCAGCTGCAGCCACAATGTGCTGAACTGAAGAGCCGAGCACAGGCGCGCAACCAAGATCTCAAAGCCTCCGAGGTGCACAACCACAACACAATAAGAAGGGAAATAGGAAACTTTATGTGCTCAAATCTCAATGCATTTTCATTTTTCGTTTTTCTTGGCTCAGGCTGGTCTTCATCGTAAAAAGACTAACTTGAGAGACCTTGAAAAGGATAAAGATCAGCTTAACAAGCGGATCCGAGAACTCAAACACAGGTACTTCAAAAGTGTACCGAAAGGAAACAATGCTACATAACATTATCCTTGTACCATTTCCAGCTGTTTCATTATGACCCAACCCCTCCTCTCTGTCCAGCATAAGTCAGACGAACTCAGCTGACACTCATGCTCGTGTGGAGAAGATGAATCACATTCAGGCTGAGCTGGAAGAGCTACGTTTACAGGACTCCACTCTGGCTCAGCAGATCAATCAGTTTAAACAGGCTTGTGCTGCTGCTAAAGACAGACTGGGTAGAATGAGGTTAGTGCAGATATTGGTAAAAGTCTATTCTATACAAAGGGTTCCTATGATCATGCTTAAAGATATCTGCTAATTTTAACATTTTCATGCCTGGAAAAGTCACACCATTCATCAGGGTTTCCGCGGGGTCTTAAAAAGTCTTAAATTTAGTTGTATCAAATTTAAGGCCTTAAATTGTACAAGAGAGTCTTAATTATGATTTCAAGAGGTCTTAAATTTGGGGACGGAAAGGCCAGAATTGCGATATGGCTTAATGTGACGATTAAACTTCAAAAGGTTATGATTTCATTAAATAAACATGAGCGCTGCACGTTCAAAGTCTGGTGCTGCGCTGCTTTGTGTTCTGTTTTTACCGGGAAAACTGTTATATTTTTACCAAATGCTCCACCTGCTGGCAGAGAATGAATGTGCATTTTCAATAAGCCTGTTGTTTTGTTCAGAGTTCAGACCAATGCGAAAATTGACCCGTGTTTTTACCCTGCAAACATGCAGAGCTTTAAATGTGAACTGGTGGATCGATAAGAAGACAATGCATTATAAAAATCGAAACAGTATCGGGGTGTGCGATATGTATGGTCTGCGTTTAGAATTATCACATAATTCAAGATATGGGGGCAGAAAATTTATATATTTATATCATTTCATATAGTTAATATCACATTAAGAGTGCCGTTTTTTCTCCAAAAGTCAGCATGATTACAAATGTGATATTGATTTTATACAACAGTTCAATAAACAAGAAGTTAATATTAAGAGACTTACGTTTTAGACACCGTATTTCCTGCTTTTGCTATATTTCGCCAACAGAAATCATTCCAAACACAGCCACAGCGCTGTTTTGCGTCTCTGAGCAACATGACGGTGTTTCGTTCCTGAATTAATCAACCGTTTAAATGATTCAGTTCAATCGCAGTGACTTATTAACAGTGACTTGCTGTCACCTACTGGCAGTTTTAACTTTACATTTAAAGTATCTATTCATTTTTTAAATAATTTCAAACATCAGTTTTGAATGTTTTATGTTTAAAATATCAAAACATTATTTATGCATTTGTAACTGCAGGTAAAGTATTCCATGTCCCTCAGAGCTGCATTAAACAGTGTGTAAATACATCTAAATGCCAGATGTAGCTTCTGTGTTTCTTCTGCATTGCAAAGATAAATTTTGTTGATACTGATTTCATTTGCTTGGTAACAACCCCAATGCAAAAATTTGACTCAAAAGATGATGCACACTTTTAGAAAAAAATGGCTTAAAAATGCCCATAAAACTTTAGAAAATATTAAGTTTTATCACTGCTGGGAACTGACCACACAGAATATGAAGAATATAAAAAAAATCAGCTGTCCATGGTAGTCCTTAAGATATCAGCACAATAACACACTCAGCAAAATATCATCTAATTATCGTTATTGATAAAATCCCAGAAAATATTGAGATATCATTTTTTGTCAATATTACACACCCCTAATTTGTTATTTAATTTATATATCAATTTATTCATAATAATTGTTTAAATTAATATAATAAATACTTTTGACTCATCCATTTTCTTAAAAATGGTTTAAAGGCTGAAATGTAAAGTTTATCATTTATAAAACTTTTTGTTTCTGTGAAAATTTGTACCTGAACTGTAAATTATGCTTTTTACAGTAATTTTACAGTTTAATATGGTACTATAGACATTGCCCTACCCTGCTCATATGGTCTTCATTTTATTTGTGAATGTCTTAAAAAGGTCTTAAAGAGTGTTAAATTTGAGCTTAAAAATCCTGCAGAAACAATGTTTACATGCTCAAGTTTTGTTTCAATCGGACTGAATTCATTCAGATTTATGAATCTGAATGTAGTGTTTACATGAACGCTATATAAAGTGATCGGGTTGATGTGCATGTTTATATGTCACAAGCTTCAAATCGGATTTTTTTGACATGCACACACTGCATAAATATAGAGTTTCCCACTGTTTGCACATAATAACCAGTCTCCTACACTGTTTCTTTATTTGTTTTAAACAGCAGAATTAATATTTATCCATTTCTGGATAAATATTACATATAAACCGCTGTGCCGTGCTGCTTATATTCGTCACGCAGTAAAATTGCCCCTCCCTGCACTCAAAACCCGTCGTCAGTGGATGAGAATCCGAAACACGCTCTGGCGGGACATTGTCCTGCTCCACTTCACAGTTGCTGAGTGAAAGGAGAGTTTTATAATGACAACACACGCATTTATACAACACTTTTATTCCAAAGGAAGAACCGCTCTTTCCGCGCGTCATACGTCATTATGCTATTTCTACAACATTGCACATGCGCAGTCATTTCAGTTTCAGTTTTCAGTCCGATCAAGTGTTTACATGCACTCTCAATCATATTAGAAAAGGAATAAACCACCCCTTTCAATCCGGTCGAAATTTTGTTCAGATCGAGCTCAATCTGATTGATTGAGGTGCTTTAATCTTAATTTACATAAAGGCTTTTCTATCCGATTGAGCCGTCAGACCAATTACAAATGGATTATTTGGTTGCATGTAAACGAAACCAGTGTTATCCGTCATGGATAATACTGTGTAAATAAAGAAATATGTAAGCGATATATAATTTTTTAGTTACATCAGCTAGAAATAAAATCCCCATAGGGATTTTTAAAAAAGTCTTTATTAAAAAGTTTTAAGCCTTGAACCAAACCAGCTATGAAGATAAAATTACATTACAAATTTCAAATTAAAGTAAAATTGTGTATAAAATTGGACAGAAACTCAAAGGTACAAGACTGTGTACATAATGGCTTTAATGAGAGAAAGAACCACAATCCCATGAAGCATTGCGAATGCCATATTTGAATTAAAAATGGTGGCGGAATATGAAACTGTTGATTTAAAGATGCTGATTATACGTATAGAAACAATATATTTTACATTTATTGGAAAATATGAATGTTATTCTTACAAATATTAATGTAGTTTGAAAACCTAGGGAGACTGACTCTACGTCATTCACGGTCCTTCATTGGAGTTGGCAGCACTAAAGTTTTTTTTGTTGTGATTTACGTGTCACAATTCTCTGATAGGTGGAGATTTCTCTGCAGAATCATGGAGAATGTAGTTTTTTACTAGGAATTCTGCCTTTGAACACAATTTAAAAAATTAGTTGAAATAATGTGGCTTCAACAGAAGTGTATACCATCAATTAACCACCTCTAAGCTTGCAGTATGTTTGTCTTAAAAAGTCTTAAAGTTATCATTCAAAATTAATTTCCCTATGGAGAAAATGAATATGATTTTTAGTTCTGAAACCCAACTGTTCAACTCTATTACTGGCAATGATAATAGGAAGTCCCAGCAGATTTTCTTGCCTTCATTGAAATTCTGATCACATAATTCATAATAAAAAATTTACCTAATTAAAATAGGAAAATGGTAATTAAAATAGTGGTCCCAAACTTTTAGGGATCACTGGATCTTAAATGTACAACAAAAATGTCTCATTTCTAATTCTTATTTTACCTGTTGACCTGTCTCACTTTGTCTATCTTGCGATTTTCCATTTCTCTTCATTCTGTAGCCATGAAAAGCAGGACCTGCAGCGAGCGATGGAATCTAAGCGACGTGAACTGGCTGCAATGGAAAGCAGTCGAGATAACCGACTTTGTCGTTTTGGTGAGCATATGCCGGCACTGCTAAGGGCTATAGATGAGGCTGACCAGCGGGGTCAGTTCAAGAAGAAACCTGTTGGACCGCTTGGTAAGTATTCTGAAACTTAGAATTCAGATGAGCTACTTCCCTCTCATTTATTTCAGGATATGGTTTAGATCTTAAGACCAAAGTATACTTCAGTTTTTGAACATGCAGTCCGAACATGCATACTCTGTATGGTAAGCTTGCATGTGCATTTTGCTTGCACAGTTTTATTTATTTGTTTATTTTTTTGTATTAATTAGTTGATTAGCTTAACTAAACTTTGGGCTTTAGGATAAACAGTGTTGCATGGAATTTTGTTGCTTAAAGGTTATTTTGTTTCTAGGATTCTGTATCCGATTGCGGGATCCGGAGCTGGGTCTTCCAGTGGAGTGTTGTCTGAAGGCACTGATGTTAGCTTTCTGTTGCGATAATCACGCTGACGAGAGAGAGTTACAGAGAATCATGAGTCGCCACGTCCAGCAGGGCAGAAGACCTCAGATCATCGTCAGCACATTTATCAACAAGGTCTATGACGTCAGGAGCGGGTAACTAGAGATCACCTTACCAACACTTTATTTTAAGGTGTCCTTGTTACACGTTACATGTACTTACTATTATAATAATAAATTATGTATAATTACATGCAAGTAACCTTAAGCCTAACACCTAATCCTATAGTAAGTACATGTAGTTAATTAATATTACTCAGTACTTAAATGTATAATTACGCTGTAACAAGGACACCTTAAAATAAAGTGTAACCCCTTACCTGAACTGATATCTCACTTAGAAATGATTACCACTGTCTTTGTAAGAGACATATTAAATGCTATTAATAAAATGTTAAATCCACATTTACCACATGATCTAAAGTTATTTTGGAAAAACCAGGTCAGGAAAAACCAGAGCTGACCACCCACTTGATTTTTTTTATTTTTATACTAATGTCACTTAGAAAGTGTCAGCTCAGATTTAGCTTCTTGGTTTCCAGCCAGTACTTCACTTTGTTGGTTTGTAGCCAGCATAAGATTGTCACTCAAAGGAAAACATTTATGATTGGAAAGATGAATTAAATATTTTTTTTTATTGGTTTTCAGGGCTGTCAATCACCCTGAATATCCAACTGTGCTCCAGGCACTTGACATTGAGAATCCAGTTGTGGCCAACTGCCTGATCGACATGAGGGGAATTGAAACCATTCTGCTCATCAAGGTAAGACCATCAGGAGGCCCACAAGCATTTACCTGTTTGATCATAATGTGTTTCCACATCCTGTGTAGTAGGGGTGGGCGATATGGCAAAAATATCATATCACAATTTTTTTCAGGAATTTCAAGATTTTATCACGATTCTTTGTCATGTTGGTTTTACTATTTTGCAAGTTGTTTGAGCAGTACAGCCAAATTAATTTCCCTATTTTAAAAAACAAAGTCTTTCAAGGTAACAAAATATAAAATAAAAAAGAATGGCAAATATTTACAGGGTTTCCGCGGGGTCTTAAAAAGTTTTAAATTTAGTTGTATCAAATTTAAGGCCTTAAAAAGTCTTAAATTGTACAAGAAAGTCTTAATTATGATTTCAAGAGGTCTTAAATTTGGAGACGGAAAGACAAGAATTGCGATATTGCTGAATGTGACGATTAAACTTCAAAAGGCTATGATTTCATTAAATAAACATGAGCGCTGCAAGTTCAAAGTCCGGTGCTGCGCTGCTTTGTGTTCTGTCTTTACCGGGAAAACTCTTATATTTCAGCCAAATGCGACACCTGCTGGCAGAGAATGAATCAGTTAACATAGATTAAACTAGAGTGCGTGCGATTCAGTCTATTAAAATACATTTAGACTGATCACATAATTTAAGATATGGGGGCAGAAAATGTATAGCCTATATTTATATCATTTCATATAGTTAATGTCACACGAAGAGTGCCATTTTTTTTTCTCCAAAAATCAGCATGATTACAAATGTGATATTGATTTTATGCAACAGTTCAATAAACAAGAAGTTAATTTTAAGTGACTTACGTTTTAGACACCATATTGGCAGTTTTTGCTCTATTTCTACAACAAAAATAATTCCAAACACAGCCACAGCACTGTTTTGCGTCTCTGAGCAACATGCGGTGTTTCGTTCCTGAATGAATCAAACGTTTAAATGATTCGGTTCAGTTGCAATAACTCACTTATTAACGCTGACTTACTGCCACCTATTGGCCGTTTTAATTTCACATTTAAAGTATATTCATATTTTTAAAATAATTTCAAACATCAGTTTTCAACGTTTTATGTTTCAAATATCAAAACATCATTTATGCATTTGTAACTGTGCAGGTTAGCATTCTATGTCCCTCTGAGCTGCATTAAAGAGTGTGTAAATACATCTAAATGCCACTTCAGATGCATTGCAAAGATAAATTTTGTTGATACTTATTTCATTTGCTTGGTAATAGCCCAAATGCAAGAATTTGACTTAAAGGATTATGCACACTTTTAGAAAAAATGGCTTAAAGGTAAAAATGCCCATAAAACTTGATGGAAAAGACTCATTTCTATCACTGCTGTGAACTGACCACACAGAATATGAAGAATATCAAAAAAATTCTGGAGTCACCTGTCCACGGTAATCTTTAAGATACCAGCACAATAACACACTCAGCAAAATATCGTCTAATTATCGTTATCGATAAAATCCCAGAAAATATAGATATCATTTTTTGCCAATTTCGCACACCCCTAATTCATGTTATTTAATTTATATAATGATTTATTGATAATAATTGTTGAAATCAATATTAATACTTTTGACTTATCTATTTTCTTAAAAATGGTGTAAAGGCTGAAATGTAAAGTTTATCATTTTACAAATGTCATGAAGCTGATCCATGGACCTCCATTTGTTCGCCACCAGAGGTCACCCTTCCATCACATTGACTCTCACACCACACACTACCCCGGACTTCATTTCCCAGCAGCCAGTTCCCTAATCACATGCTCACACCTGATACCCATCTCGCAATCACACACGCTACATAAGCCTTGGACTTCCTCTCTGTCTCTGCCGAGTATTGTACGCAAATATCCTAGTGATAGCTACCCTACGAAGCCCTCTGAGTTGTCTTAGTCTTGCCTTGCCTGTTTTCCCGTGTTTTGATTTCTGCCCGTGTTTCCTGGATTAACCCTTGCCTTGCCGTTCGGACTCTGTTTGGCCCTCGTTTGGATTATTGCTGTTTACCTGGATTTACTCTCTCTGCCTTGCCCTTTGGATATTGTTCGCCGATCGAAGACCCACGCTTGTTCTACGACTACTCTGTGTCTTGCCTGTGTTATACCTGTTTGCCATCGTCTGACCCTGCCTGTGTTTTGACCATGTTTCACAATAAAGCCTTGCACATGGATCCGCACGTCTCTCGTCTCGTCAGCCCCGTAACAGAATACTCGGCCACACGAGGATCCAGCGGCTTTTCTACAGGACCCTGGCCAGGTATGGACCCATTCGATCAGCTGCTTGACCTGCGACAAGGGAGTCTATCCATTGAGGAGTACGTCACTCAGTTTTGTGAGTTATCTAACAAAGTACCTTTTGATGAAGTTGTATTAAAAGACATATTTCGTTTTGGACTAAGTGAGCCTGTAAAGTCATGGTTACCTGAAGGGAAGTTTAATTGTAGTTTAACTGATTTTTTGGACTATGCTTTGCTATGTGCTGGCTCTTTGTTCACTGTGGGTGTCGCCGATGAGGCACGCGACACCACATCTATGACTGAAATGGTGGCCGAACCAGAGCACGTTCAAAAAATGGCGGCCACAACAACACCTCATCATGTCCTTGCTGCCAGTCATGAATCAAGTCAAGTCGCAGTTGGTCGTCATGAATCAAGTCACATCACTGCTGATCGTCCAGAGTCCCAGCACGTCACTGCTGATCGTCCAGAGTCCCAGGACGTCACTGCTGATCGTCCAGAGTCCCAGCACGTCACTGCTGATCGTCCAGAGTCCCAGGACGTCACTGCTGATCGTCCAGAGTCCCAGCACGTCACTGCTGATCGTCCAGAATCGCGTCACGTCTCAGCTGATCCGCCAAAGCCTCATCACGTCTCAGCTGATCTGCCAGAGCCTCGTCACGTCTCAGCTGATCTGCCAGAGCCTCGTCACGTATCAGCTGATCTGCCAGAGCCTCGTCACGTATCAGCTGATCTGCCAAAGCCTCGTCACGTCACAGCTGATCTACCAGAGTCTAGTCACGCCTCCACTGATCTACCAGAATCTCTTTGCATCTCAGTGGATCTAACAGAGCCTCTCCATGTCTCCGCTGACCTTCCGGAGTCCCTTCACGACACCACTGACCCTCCAGAACCACGTTACGTCACCGCTGATCATCCAGAGTCTTGTGACATTCTGTCCACCACACCCAGATATTCAAGGTCAGTGCTCCGATTTCCCAGGTTGATGTCTAGTGTGAGTGATGCACCGCTGGTGTCTGCACGTGCAGCGGGTATCCCCAAACCCACTCACTCTAGTCCTCCTGTCCCTGAACTGAGTCCCCTGTCTGAAGCGCTTCCCATGATGGGGATCGTTTTATGTTGCATTTGGGCTGCATATACCACCACAGAACTGCCCCAGGCGATGGCACCCGCTGCAGCTTCTCCAGAGGAGGTGGCACTTGCTGCAGAACCTCCTGAAGCAGCGGTGCTCGCTTTAGACCCTTTTATGGTGGTGGCGCCCAGCAAAGAACTCTCTCTCGTTTCATACTGTACCACTGTAGAACCTCCAGAGGTGGCTGCAACTGCTGCAGAACCTCCAGAGGCGTCAGTGGTATCCGTCTACGAATCCTCGTCTAGCCCTGTCACGGCTATGAAGGCCGTCTGTGAACTCTCGTTCTGCCCTGAAACGGCTAGGAAGGCCGTCTGTGAACTCTCGCCCTGCCCTGTCACGGCTATGGAGGCTGTCTATGAACTGCTGCCTTGCTCTGAGCCGGCCATGGAGGCCATATATGCTCTGCCTGTCTCTTGTGTCTCAGTTTTCCCTAGGTCCCAGCCCCTACTGTGGGTTCCTGCTCCGCCGTGGAAGTCTTCTACTCTGCCCTGGTGGGCTCCTGCTCCGTCTGCTCCGCCCTGGTGGTCTCCTGCTCCGTCTGCTCTGCTGTGGAGGTCTCCTGCTCTGTCTGCTCCGCCGTGGAGGTCGTCTGCTCCACACTGGTGGGCTCCAGTTCTGTCTGCGCTACCCTGGTGGGCTCCTGCTCCGTCTGCTCCGCCCTGGTGGGCTTCAGCCTCGTCTGCTCCGCCCTGGTGGGCTCCAGTCCCGCCTGCTCCGCCTTGGTGCCCTGTTCTGCCTCGGTCCTCGACCTCTCCACTCCCAAGTGGACCTGGCCCTCCGTCCCTCCCTCTGTTACGCCTCCGCTCCACCACCCTCTTGGATTGTGTAATGTTTGGAGCGTCTGGAAGCCGCTCCTTGGGGGGGGGGGCTATGTCATGAAGCTGATCCATGGACCTCCATTTGTTCGCCACCAGAGGTCACCCTTCCATCACATTGACTCTCACACCACACACTACCCCGGACTTCATTTCCCAGCAGCCAATTCCCTAATCACATGCTCACACCTGATACCCATCTCGCAATCACACACGCTACATAAGCCTTGGACTTCCTCTCTGTCTCTGCCGAGTATTGTACGCAAATATCCTAGTGATAGCTACCCTACGAAGCCCTCTGAGTTGTCTTAGTCTTGCCTTGCCTGTTTTCCCGTGTTTTGATTTCTGCCCGTGTTTCCTGGATTAACCCTTGCCTTGCCGTTCGGACTCTGTTTGCCCCTCGTTTGGATTATTGCTGTTTACCTGGATTTACTCTCTCTGCCTTGCCCTTTGGATATTGTTCGCCGATCGAAGACCCACGCTTGTTCTACGACTACTCTGTGTCTTGCCTGTGTTATACCTGTTTGCCATCGTCTGACCCTGCCTGTGTTTTGACCATGTTTCACAATAAAGCCTTGTATATGGATCCGCACGTCTCTCGTCTCGTCAGCCCCGTAACAACAAAACTTTTTGTTTTTGTGAAAACTTGTATCTGAATTGTAGATTATGCTTTTTACAGTCATTTTACAGTTTAATATGGTACTATAGACATTGCGCTACCCCGCTCGTGGTATTAATTTTATTTGTGCAGGTCTTAAAAAAGGTCTTAAAAAGTCTTAAATTTGAGCTTAAAAATCCTGCAGAAACCCTGTATTTAGGCTAAAGTGGGTGAAGATAAAAATCTGTCTTTTTTTTTTATTATTTTTTGTTATTTAAAAAAAGTAAAAAAGATACACATTGCAAATGCGCATAATATACAAATAATACAAACAGTGCTTTATTTTTCAGGTACAATAGGTGTATTAAGCAGTAACATCCAAGAAATTCAATTAACAAATACACTATACATCAGTTATACATTGATTTTTATTAAATTGGCTGTATTGAAGTTCTTCAATCAAGAGCAGTGAGTGATTTTTCTCTTTGTGTTTTGTTGTTTTATTAACATTAAAGGAATAGTTCACCCAAAAATGAAAATTGTCGTCTGCCTGTGAATTCTGTCATAGTGTTTTATTTTTATACCATCATTTACTCACTCTCAAGTTGTTTTAAACCAGAATGAGTTTCTTTCTTCTGCTGAACATAAATGTTATTTTGAAGAACGTGGTAGGATTTTTTTTCCACCTATCAAAGTCAATGTGGACCAGCTACTGTTTGGTTACCCACAGTCTTCAAAATATCTTCTTTTGTGTTCAGCACAAGAAAGAAATTTATACAGGTTTGGGACAACATGTGAACGAGTAAACAATCACAGAAATGTAATTTTTGGGTAAACTATCCCTTTAATGACAATCAGCAGCATGTTTAGTACTGTCGCTTTAAGACCTGCATATAATCTAATATACAGACACGTATCTGTTTTTCTCTCAACTGTTGACTTTCACCTTAGACATAACCAACTGAGTCTGTATGTAAACCTTGTGTGTTTTGACAATATTAGCATGAAAGATAACTAAGCTCAGTAATCAGTAGGGCTGTGTATCACCAGCAAAGTCACGATACGATACGTATCACGATACAGAGGCCACGATACGTATCACGATACAGGACTGCACTGAATTTCACCTCAGACAAATTTAATAAAACAGCTGTTTATGAAACACTGCATATAGGGCCATTGCTAACTGAACAGTTGACCTCTGCATTATGAAGGGCCTCCATAACTGTACCACAGTACAATATAGGTAATGGCATATGTTTCATATTTACATTGGGCACTCTCCACCAGGTACAATATTCTGATTGTTTGCATCTTGTTTTTAAGCCCATAAATAAGAATGTAGGCCTACTCGTTCTACTAAATTTATATTGTAATGTACTCATTGTAATATATTAAAATCATCTTAACATTGCTGGTAGATTATCATTGCACAAATCAACACACTCTCTACGTTAAAAAAAATAAAATAAAAACTAGAAGAGTTCTAAACTAATGCCCTGTCGTCACTGTATCTCACTCACACACAGATCATGTTGCGCGCCCACACAGACATTCTTTTAGGCTGCCCCGCAATTTTATCAATAAAATTTATGGCTTTATTTTAATGACAAATGTCGCGAGCGCATTATTACAAGGCGAGAGCGCATTCATGTAATACGAGCACGCGCATTAAATATACAGCTTCACTGTTAATAAAGAAACACGGCAAAACGGTGGTAATTCTTACATACACAGCCTCTCTCTCTCTCTCATAAATGAACACTTGATAAATTACACTTTTCTGATAATAGAATATTGAAGTGGAGATCGCTAAACTGCAAACTATGTTTTCAGAAAGCAAGCGCATTTATCCACAGTGGCGTGAGAGCGCGTGCACATGGTTGCGAGATTGACAAAGACAAGTAACACACTAAGCAGATATTTCCATATTGCGCAAATGTGAAGCTCTGTTTCGGGGATTACGTCTCTTTATATCAGGCAACCCCCGTTGTGTTCCTCTGCGGCCAGATTAAACCTTGTTGTAGCCTGTATTATGCTCTATGCATTATTTTTTAGAAACCTTGCACTTTTCTACTCCATTTTAAAAGGTGTTCTTGTATTCAAATTAAGCGCGGTCCACTGCTGAACACGTGCCACAATATCGATACAGGGCCAGCTGTATCGATACTCATATCGTCAAATCTCTGTGACGATACATCGTCGTATCGATATTTCGAACACAGCACTAGTAATCAGGCGCTGTTTTTAGTGTACGCGCTCAGAAAAAGTGCACGTCAGAACAGCACACAAATGAAATGTTTAACCGGCAAGGATTTTAAGTAGGGCTGCAACAACTAATCGATAAAATCGATTATTATCGATAATGAAAATCATCGACAACTATTCTCATTATCGATTAGTCGGGTCCGCCCACAGTGCACGTCCAACTTCAGCCGGTCGCGTCAAAGTAACGTTACAGCACTGAATAACGCATTTCTGTGGCCAAAATGCATCTAAAAACAGTGGTGGAAACAGAATGAGATGCTGCGGGAGAAGTACGAGATCCAAGCTGTACAAAACATGAAAATTATTTATTTTAAGCTTTAAATTAATGCATTAGTGTAATGGCTTGCCCCTGTCAGGCGCTTTGACAGATGCGTGTGCGTCCTCAGCGCAAAAACGTTCAGTTTACGGTCATATCCTTATCTGTAAATCACAAATTCACGCGAGCATTTCCATTTTTGCATAAAGTTCCATCCTGACAGTCTGTGTTAAGTTTAAATCTTTACTGAATGAGCGCGAGCGCGGCGGGCGCGTGAACGCGCTTCAGAGAGGGATTAAAATTCAGCGCAAAAACATTCATTGTGCTGAAATATCTGTTGTTGAACGTTAAATAAAGGTTTAAAAGTCAACATGTAGTGCACGTATTTTATGAGAGTAGGAACTGTAAAGGGATGACCGCGTATAGTTGTCTGAATATAAATATCAGATGCTTCATAGCCGCCTTTTACGGGATAAAGAAATTACAGTAAACGTGACTGTGATCAAAAAGTTGGTTAACACTGAGTTTGTGTTTTCATTCGTCTTTATTATTATTTTAATTTTTGATGAAGAGATTTAAACTATAGGGCTATATACAGTGCTTACCAAATTTATTAAAACAAATGTATTTAAGGTTTATAACAAATAATGTAAGCGTTGTGCCACTGCTGCTCTAAACTAACAGTATTGGTGTTTACTAAAATCATTTTTTAGCTGTCTGTATTGGTTAGTCCTCCAATATGCGTAAGCTCTTTACAGGGTTTCTGCAGATATGAACAAGTTCAATTTAAGACTTTTTAAGACCTTTATAATACCACCTTATATGAAATTTAAGACCTAAACCTGTAATGGAAATCCACATTATATTACATACATATATGTAATATTTAAGTGTTTAATGTAAAAAGAAAACAAAATATCACCGCTGTCACAAATTATATTTATTACTATGATATACTATGAACTTTTTATATCAGCAGAAAATATTCCATATACAAAATATCCCCACAAATGTACTGCATCAGTAAGATTTTTTGTGGTGTAAACAATTTATTCTGTATTCCCCTACTGCAATTCTAGCTGTCTGATGACGCAGTAACTACCGCGGTCATTAAGTCCATCAGACTGAAAAAGATATTTTAGCGGTAATGTGACCAAAAATATTTAAGACCTATTGAATCTGAATTTAAGACATTTTAAGACTTTTTAAGGACCCGTGGACACCCTGTCTTTAGTAACAGTGGGCTATTTCTAATGCTATAATATAATTATTTCTATTATCTATGAAAGAATGAAGATCTAGATCTATGAAAGATTTTTTCAGATACCCAATTACAGTCAAAAAGTAGCTAAACAATGCCAGCAAGAATGCATGCTGTTATGAAAGGCAGGAGGCTATTTTTTATGTGAATAAAAATTTAGTTGTTTCAGTATGTTATTTGCCCAATAAATGACAATAACATTTTTAGATTTAAACAATTCTTTGACAGATTCCTAAAATATTTGTTTTCTCTTTTATTATGACAGGTGCTCTAATAAATTGTTGAGCACTGTATGTTTTCATAGTATTCAGTTGGCAGGTTTGTTTGAAGGACATTGGGCAGAATGTGGAAGTGTTTTTGTCAATAAAATAAAAGAAGAAGAAAATTTAGCCTTTTTTAATCCGATTAATCGAAATAATAATCGTCCAACTAATCGATTATAAAAATAATCGTTAGTTGCAGCCCTACTTTTAAGCACATGCAAATAATGTACTTTTGTGATTGCGAATAAGTGCTGTGTCCCATGAGTGTAACTCTACCGCAGAATTACCATTTGATGTGAATGTAAGTCATGTTGTACAGTATATTGAGGCAGAGGAGACGCCAGAACTGCAACTGATAGAACGTGCGCTGTAGCATGACACTACGATATTTCTTCAAAAGCAGATCTTGGAGACATTTTAATCATCCACGATCAAAAATTGTCATATCACACACCCCTACTGTGAGGTGAAGAGCTCTGTTCATCTCTGCTTTGATTTTACCACAGAATGCTAAAGATGCGAGAAGAGTCATGCAGTGTGGAGATCGACCACGCAACTGCAGAGAGGCCTTTACGCGTGAAGGGGACCAGGTCTACTATAACCGTTACTACTCCTCCGAACAGAACAGAGCACTCTACCTCAGCAAAGATGTGGAAGAGGAAATCAGGTTTGAAAATATGAAATCCATTTTTGAGATGTTTGAATTCATTTCAGTGCATGGCAAAAAGAAATCAATTAGTTACCACAATTTACAGGTGCATCTCAATAAATTAGAATGTCGTGGAAAAGATAATTTATTTCAGTAATTCAACTCAAATTGTGAAACTCGTGTATTAAATAAATTCAGTGCACACAGACTGAAGTGGTTTAAGTCTATGGTTCTTTTAATTGTGATGATTTTGGCTCACATTTAACAAAAACCCACCAATTCACTATCTCAACAAATTAGAATACTTCATAAGACCAATAAAAAAAAAAACATTTTTAGTGAATTGTTGGCCTTCTGGAAAGTATGTTCATTTACTGTATATGTACTCAGTATTTGGTGGGGGCTCCTTTTGCTTTAATTACTGCCTCAATTCGGCGTGGCATGGAGGGGATCAGTTTGTGGCACTGCTGAGGTAGTATGGAAGCCCAGGTTTCTTTGACAGTGGCCTTCAGCTCATCTGCATTTTTTGGTCTCTTGTTTCTCATTTTCCTCTTGACAATACCCCATAGATTCTCTATGGGGTTCAGGTCTGGTGAGTTTGCTGGCCAGTCAAGCACACCAACACCATGGTCATTTAACCAACTTTTGGTGCTTTTGGCAGTGTGGGCAGGTGCCAAATCCTGCTGGAAAATGAAATCAGCATCTTTAAAAAGCTGGTCAGCAGAAGGAAGCATGAAGTGCTCCAAAATTTCTTGGTAAACGGGTGCAGTGACTTTGGTTTTCAAAAAACACAATGGACCAACACCAGCAGATGACATTGCACCCCAAATCATCACAGACTGTGGAAACTTAACACTGGACTTCAAGCAACTTGGGCTATGAGCTTCTCCACCCTTCCTCCAGACTCTAGGACCTTGGTTTCCAAATGAAATACAAAACTTGCTCTCATCTGAAAAGAGGGCTTTGGACCACTGGGCAATAGTCCAGTTCTTCTTCTCCTTAGCCCAGGTAAGACGCCTCTAACGTTGTCTGTGGTTCAGGAGTGGCTTAACAAGAGGAATACGACAACTGTAGCCAAATTCCTTGACACGTCTGTGTGTGGTGGCTCTTGATGCCTTGACCCCAGCCTCAGTCCATTAATTGTGAAGTTCACCCAAATTCTTGAATCGATTTTGCTTGACAATCCTCATAAGGCTGCGGTTCTCTCGGTTGGTTGTGCATCTTTTTCTTCCACACTTTTTCCTTCCACTCAACTTTCTGTTAACATGCTTGGATACAGCACTCTGTGAACAGCCAGCTTCTTTGGCAATGAATGTTTGTGGCTTACCCTCCTTGTGAAGGGTGTCAATGATTGTCTTCTGGACAACTGTCAGATCAGCAGTCTTCCCCATGATTGTGTAGCCTAGTGAACCAAACTGAGAGACCATTTTGAAGGCTCAGGAAACCCTTGCAGGTGTTTTGAGTTGATTAGCTGATTGGCATGTCACCATATTCTAATTTGTTGAGATAGTGAATTGGTGGGTTTTTGTTAAATGTGAGCCAAAATCATCACAATTAAAAGAACCAAAGACTTAAACTACTTCAGTCTGTGTGCATTGAATTTATTTAATACACGATTTTCACAATTTGAGTTGAATTACTGAAATAAATGAACTTTTCCATGACATTCTAATTTATTGAGATGCACCTGTAGGTCTTTAATTTTTTCTAAATCCTTAAATTGAGACCAAAATTTCTGCATGCAACATATTTTGACTTAAAGCATGGGGCCTTGTGGCAACACTGCCTTGATTTACAGTCATAAATAAATGGATGAGATGGAAAAACAACAAACTACTTGAGACGAGACAGAAGAATGATATCATTAGAATCACTTTCAGAGTTATTATTTCCAGCTGATGAATGATAAAATCATTGACAGCTAATCAAAATCCAGCCGACTTTAAAAAAACTCAAGCATTTAAAGCAGCTTACGACAGAGCTGCAATGCACAATTATAAACAGATGTTCTGATGGTATGTCTGGGTGTGATGCATCTTACCAGTAACATTAGTATCTGTTTAACTAGTTAACTTGTATCAACCACCCAGATCAACCTAGCAACCATTTAGAACACCTTAGCAGGAACATATTAATTTTATTTCTTTTTTTTTTTCTTTTTTTTAATTGATCAAAAGTGATGATGAAGTCATTTAGAATGTTACAACATTGCCATTTTAAATAAATTCTGTTTTTTTGAACTTTGTATTCATCAAAAAATGAATCATGGTTTCCACAAAAGTATTAAACATTTCAACTCTATTCAGTGTTGATAATAATAATAATAAATGTTTTTTGAGCATCCAATCAGCATATTGGAATGATTTCTGAAGGATCATGTGCCACTGAAGACTGGAGTAGTGATGCTGAAAAATCAGCTTTGTAATGTGAATAATGTGAATAAATTACATTTTAAAATTTGTTAAAAGAGAAAACATTTATTTTAAATTGTTTTTTTTGTTGTTTTTTTTTTTAATCAAATGAATGCAGCCTTGGTAATCATAAGAGATTTTTTTTTATTTAACTTTTGAATGGCAAGCCAACATTAATTGAACACGTCAAACAAACATTCAACATTTAATTGTGCATTGTTGAGACTCCCATCTGCATTGTGGACAGTTTTCTATTAATCTGATCAACAACCAAGAAAGATCAAAACCTTTTTTTTCTTTGTTCTGCAGACATTTGCAATCTGCTTTACATGCCCAGAGAACACATTTGGATCGCTTTCAGCAGGACATGCAGCAGGTCACCGACGATGAGAGGCAGAACCAAACTCTTCTTCGCAGAGCCTATGAAGACCACAAGAAAGCCCAGGTCATTAAATACCTGCCGTGTACAGACCACATCATAGCATTTTAACCGAATGTGTTCTAATATGTTTTTTTTTTTTGTTGTTGTTTGTTTGTTTTTTACTAACAGGAATGTTGTCGGAAGCTTCAAGCAGAGCTGACAGAATTGCAAAATGTTGAGGAACCTCAGTCAGAAGACTTGAAACCTTTGGTAACAAACAGATTCACTCATTATAAAGGTAAATGTTTTGGTGGGTTTCTGTGTCTCATGTCTCTGTGTTCAGGAAGAGGAACTGGAGGAGCTCAGCAGCCAAATAAGTGTGTGTCGAGCGGAATTTGAAGCTGTGCAAAATCAGGTGCTGACACACAAGAGGGAATATGAGGAGGCCGAGCAGCTTTACCGGCAGCAGAGGGAAGATTTTAACAGCATCGTAGAGGAAGCTGATCCCATTAAGGTTAGAGAAGAAGTTTCATTCAAGAGTGTGTGTAACATCATCGGTGGACAGCTTTTAACCACCAGAGTCCTAATTCCTCTTAGCTAATGTTTAAAAATGGCAGACTCTCAAGCTTTAAAATAAGGATCATGAGCTTCAAGTTCACTTAATACTGAATGAAACAAGTCCACAACAGCACACATTCTTAATTATCAACGTGTCCAATCTAGTAAAGAGTTTTGTTTTTACATAATTGCTTGTAGGAGCAATTGAGCAACAGTGAGCAGGAGTTGGTGAGGAGTAAACATCATAAAAAACACTATGAAGAGAAGCGGAAAGCCCATGTGGACATGATAGAGACACTAAAGAGGAAGCTGAATGAGAAGGACCAGGAGTTACAGGTGACCAAACACTGACATCTTACACTGATCCACTAGATATGAAAAGATTTGCATTTATTTGACTGAATCTATTTTTGACAGGCCTCCATAGCAAAAGCCTCAGAAATTTACCCCGAGCGCTTGGATGTGAGGAGAACAGCGAAGAGTTTGGACAGCGAGATCAGCCGCCTCAGACACAAGATCAACACACAGCAGGACCAACAAGGACACAGAGACACTATCATCAGGTACATAGACACAGTCTCCAGGCAAATCTCACAAAGCCTGTGAAAAGAATGTGACTGGGTGGTATTTCACCCCAAAATCAAAAGAAATAAGAAATTGTTTATCGTGAATAAAAAAGAAACCTGTTTTTAAGACCATTACAGGATTAGTTCACCCAAACATGAAAATTTGCTGAAATTTACTGACCCTCCAGACATCCAAGATGTAGATGAGTTTGTTTGTTACCTGTTTCAGATTTAGAGAAATTTAACATTCACCAATGGATCCTCTGCAGTGAATGGGTGCCGTCAGAATGAGAGTCCAAACAGCTGATAAAAACATCACAATAATCCACAAGTAATCCACACCACTCCAGTCCATCAATTAACATCTTGTGAAGTGAAAAGCTGTGTTTTTAATAAAAATATATATATAATTAAGATGTTTTTTAACATCAAATGAGTGCTCTACCATAATATTAGTCACCTCATCTGAATCAAGAGAGTAATATGCATTTACAAGCTAAAACAGCCAAAAACAATTCTAAAAAATATGTTGATGGATTTTCATGTGAGAGTCCAAAAGGAGATAGACTTTATTCCACTGGAGGAAGCATTATTATGGATTATGGACTTTATGAATTTTAGCCAGAAGCAATGGTATATAGTTAAAACACTATAATGATGCTTTTATTTCTTACATACATGCAGCCTTTTGCTCCACAAGATGTTAATTGATGGACTGGAGTGGCGTGGATTACTTGTGGATTATTGGGATGTTTTTGGAGAGCAAGTGATGTAATGCTAAATTTCTCCAAATCTGTTCTGATGAAGAAACAAACTCATCTACTTCTTGCATGTCTTGAGGGTGAGCAATTTTCATCACATTTTTACAATTTTGCAGGACATTTAAACATATTTCCTCTCTGATTCTCCCCTCAATTCTTAAAATATTTAGTAATTATATACTTGTTAAATTATACCATGCTACCATACTATTAAATTTGCAGTTATACGAAATTATACCATCATATTAACATATGAATATGATAATCAGAGTAGTTCATCTGATAATGTACCATGGTACTGCCACAGTACCATGCAGTCATTTTCCCCTTGCATCTATGAAGCGCATCTACATTGTTTATCATGCAGATGGGGTTTTATATGTTATGATGTTACAATGATGAAGTTGTTGGTCATTGAATCTTCTAGGCAGTTCCATGAGGCGAAGGAAAACTTCAATAACGTAGCCCGACAGGTCAAGGGTCTGGAGGCTTTCATCCGCCAGTTATCTGAGATCATGAACACCAGACACAACGTCTACACTGAAATGAGAATGTACGTTGAACAAGTTTCATTGCAGGCTCTCGTCTGATTCTTGCTGACTGGTTTGAAATGTTTTCAAATAGATTGTTTTAAACTGCCTGAACTTCAGACCACCAATTCAATGGTCACAAATGAAACAGCCTTTGTTTGTCTGCTTTGATATTTTAATGTCTCTCAAAGGTAAATTACTGTGTGAGTTTTACTGAATTATTTTTCTGTTGAAACATTTCCTATTAAGGCGAGACAACGCAGGTGAATAGGGTAAAAAAAACTAACAAATGTCACCATACTTCCCCAGTTGATTTATTATATTAAGAATTGTTTTTTTTGTTTTTGTTTTGTTTTTTGGGTTTTTTTTTTTTTCAAGTTTTTTTAAATGGTATGTTTAAAAATGCAAATAAGCTGTTGTTTAATTAAATATGCAATAATTTGCATACATTTCCAGAACAGGAATCTGAACATTGCATAAAGCCAGGTTCAAAATTTTTGTTTCATTTTGTTGACAGAGTTAAAGGTTTTTACAGCAGGGATTTTGGATATCCTTTTATCATTCCATAAATCAGAAAATACTGTACTTTACATCAGCCAGAAAAAAAATTCTTATGCACATAGATAAAGTGCAATAAAATAAGTGTATTTTGTATGTTTTCTTTCCACTAGTCTGAAACAACGTTATGAAAAGCCCAAAATCTCAAAATTGACCAGTGCGTTAAAAAAATACAAAAAAAAACAATGGTTTTACCTGTAGAGTTTTGCCTTAAAACAGCAAGCTGTAGTGGGACATATCAAAAGGTTTGTCCATTTTTGGACAAATGGTAGTGATAATGTCGGTTGTGTTTCTGTGTGTTTCCAGGTATCTTTCTGTACGCTGTAAGTACTACTTTGACTCCATGCTGTCTCAGAGAGGATACATAGGGAAGATGACCTTTGACCACAAGAATGAGACTCTCTCCATATCAGTAAGACTTTTTATGATAATATCATTGATGTAGTTGTTCATGATGTAGTCATCAACACCAGATGACTCAGTTAAACTATTCATAGAGGCATGTAGTCTTGTATAATTTAATTGTGTTGAATAGCCTATGCTCTCAAAAAATGTCTTTGGGGTCAAGATTTTACTTTACATGCAGTAACCGTGATCTTTTAAAAGTACAGTAGTTTCTCGTGATGATGGTCATCTGTCTCTTCCTCAGGTTCAGCCAGGAGAGGGTGATAAGGCTGTTCTGAGTGACATGCGTTCTCTGTCTGGAGGAGAGCGTTCGTTTTCTACCGTGTGCTTTGTCCTGTCACTGTGGTCCATAGCTGAAACCCCGTTCCATGCCTTGGACGAGTTTGATGTCTATATGGTAAGGAATATATATATATATGTGTATGTATATGTGTGTGTATGTATGTGTATATATATATATATATATATATATATATATATATATATATATATATATACATCAAAGTCAAAGTCAAAGTCTGCTTTATTGTCAATTCTGCCACATGTACAGCACATACATACAGAGAATTGAAATTGCGTGACTCTCAGACCCATGGTGCATACAGTTAACAAAACACTAACAGTAGACGTAGAATGCAAATAAATACAGTTTAAAATATAAAAACAAACTATACAAATATACAAATAAGGACATTGTAGAAAAAGAGTTTGATTAAGTGGCATAAGGCACATGGCAGATGAAATGCAAATCGGTTAAATAAACAAAACTAAACAAAACAAAACTGTGCAGATATGAGTGTAGTGCAAAAAGAGCTTAACAAAACGAAAACTGTGCAGATATAAAGAGTGTAGTGCAAAAATAGCTTATCAGGCTGTTTAAAGTGACAGAAGAGGTAGTTGAGTGGGGTCAGTTCAATACTGACTGAGGTAGTGGGCAGTCCAGTGGTGCACTAAGTGACTGGTGCGGGTCACAGTGTGTAAGTGGGAGGGGGGGGTCAGAGTTCAGTGGTGCGTGGGGCAAAAGAGGCAAAAGAGGGGAGGGGGGGCAAGGTCGGGAGGGAGTTCAGCTTCCTGACAGCCTGATGAATGAAGCTGTCCTTCAGTCTACTGGTCCTGGCCTGGAGACTCCGCAGTCTCCTTCCTGATGGCAGCAGACTGAAGAAGCTGTGTGTCGGGTGGGTGGGATCACCCGCAATGCAGAGGGCTTTGCGGGTGAGACGGGTGTTGTAGATGTCCTGGAGGGAGGGGAGAGAGACACCAACAATCCTCTCAGCTGCTCTCACTATGCGTTGGAGTGTCTTGCGGCAGGACGCATTGCAGGCGCCATACCACACAGTGATGCAGCTCATTAGAATGCTCTCGATGGTGCCTCTGTAGAAGGTGCACATGATGGGGGCCGGGGCTCTGGCTCTCCTCAGTTTGCGGAGGAAGTAGAGACGCTGCTGTGCTTTCTTGGCCAGTGCTGCGGTGTTGTCAGTCCAGGAGAGGTCCTCTGTGATGTGCACACCCAGGAACTTGGTGCTGCTCACTCTTTCCACGGTCGCACCGTTTATGGTCAGAGGAGCATGCTGAGTGTGCACTCTCCTGAAGTCAACAACAATCTCCTTCGTCTTCTCCACATTCAGAGAGAGATTGTTGTCACTGCACCACCCGGCCAGGCGGCTCACCTCGCACCTGTAGTTTGTCTCATCTCTGTTACTAATGAGACCCACCACAGTTGTGTCGTCCGCAAACTTAATGAAGAGGTTGGAGCTGTGTGACGGTGTGCAGTCATGGGTCAGCAGAGTGAAGAGGAGGGGGCTCAGCACACATCCTTGAGGGGCCCCTGTGTTAAGTGTGATGGTGCTGGATGTATTACTGCCGACCCGTACTGCCTGAGGTCTCCCAGTCAGGAAGTCCAACAGCCAGTTGCACAGCGAGGTGTTGAGCCCCAGCTGGACCAGTTTGTGAATGAGCTGTTGAGGGATGATTGTGTTGAATGCTGAACTGAAGTCTATGAACAGCATTCTGACGTACGAGTCTTTTTTGTCCAGATGTGTGAGTGCTGAGTGGAGGGCAGTGGCGATGGCATCATCGGTCGAGCGGTTGGACCAATATGCAAACTGGAAGGGGTCCAGGGAGGGGGGGAGGGCAGACTTGATATGATGCATGACTAGCCGTTCAAAGCACTTCATGAGGATCGGAGTAAGTGCGACTGGACGGTAGTCATTGAAGCAGGATGGAGATGGCTTCTTCGGGACTGGAATAATGGTGGTAGCCTTGAAGCATGTGGGGACAACAGCCTGACTCAGCGAGATGTTGAAAATGTCTGTGAAGACATCAGTGAGTTCCGCTGCACAGTCTCTCAGTACACGACCAGGAATGTTGTCAGGACCCGGAGCTTTGCGTGCATTGATCCTGCTGAGGGATCTCCTCACGCTGTCCGGGGACAGCGTCATCACCTGGTCGCCGGGAGGAGGTGGGGTCTTCTCTGCAGTGGTGCTGTTTTGTGCCTCAAAGCGAGCGAAGAAGGCGTTCAGCTCGTTCAGCAGGGGGATGGTGCTGTCACAGGTGCGCGGTGGGGACTTATAGTCCGTAATGGTCTGAATCCCCTGCCACAGGCTCCGAGTGTCCCCGCTGTCGCTGAAGCGATGGGCTACCCTCCTGGAGTACTGTCTCTTAGCCTCTCTGATGCCGCGGGATAGATTGGCCCTAGCTGTCCTCAGGCCCACCTCATCTCCAGCTCTGAAGGCAGCGTTCCGAGCCTTCAGGAGTCTGTAGACCTCCCCTGTCATCCACGGCTTCTGGTTGGCCCGGACAGTGATGGTCTTTGTGACCGTTACATCCTCAATGCACTTGGTGATGTAGGCAGTGACAGACTCTGAGTACTCTTGGAGGTCTGTGGTGTTATTGTATGTGGCAGCCTGCTTAAACATATTCCAGTCAGTGGTGTCAAAACAGTCTTGAAGTGCCTCTGACGACCCATTCGGCCACACTTGTATCTGTTTGTGAACTGGTTTGGTGACTTTAACGACCGGTCTGTATGCAGGCATTAGCATGACAGTGATGTGGTCTGAGGTGCCAAGATGGGGGAGGGGAAGGGCCTTGTAAGCTCCTCTCTGGGTGGTGTAAACAAAGTCCAGAGTGTTGTTTCCTCGTGTTGGAAAGTCTACGTGTTGTTGTATTTTTGGGAACACACTCTTTAAGTCTGCGTGGTTGAAATCCCCAGCTGAGATGAGAAAAGCATCTGGGTGGGCTGTCTGCTGCTCACTGATGTGCTGGTACAGTTCATTAAGTGCCTCACTCCTGATGTTGTTGTTGGAGCTGGGAGGGATGTATACAGTAACGAGCAGTATGGCTGTATATTCCCTCGGTAGATAGAATGGCCGGCACTTAATAATCATAAACTCCACCAGGGGCGAGCAGTGTTTGCAGACCACAACAGCGTCGCGGCACCACGCGTCATTAATGTAAACACAAAGCCCGCCGCCGCGGGTCTTACCTCCCTCGACGAGAGCTCTGTCCGCTCGATAGCATGTTAGCTGGTCGAGCTGAATGGCGCAGTCCGGAACGCTGTTGTTGAGCCATGTTTCCGTGAAAACAAAAACACAGCAGTCTCTTACAGTCCTCTGAGTTGAGCGTAGTAGTCGGATGTAGTCCAGTTTATTGTCTAAAGCTGCCCTCCACACTGCCCTCCAAAAGTTTGGAAACGCCCTAGAAAAGTGGGGTTTTGGACAATATTGGCATGAATCCTTTTTAATTTGTGATAATTTTGCACTGATAAGGGACAACACAAACTACGAAAACATATTTTATTACATAAACAGTTTATACATAGAAAATACTTAGATTCCACCATATATCCACCATTAGCAGCTATTACAGCTCATTCATAAAACAGGTTCATTGTATTCTAAACTTAATTGGCAATCAATTGTTGAAGCTATTAAGGTGTGCTGACCCAAAAATCTTTTAAAAATCTGGGCCAAGTTTAAACCAGTAACCAGGCATCACAGCTGGCAAAGGGGCATGTCTGACTTTGACATATGTGACCCTGGACCACAAAACCAGTCTTAAGTGTCAATTTTTCGAAATTGAGATTTATACATCATCTGAAAGCTGAATAAATAAGCTTTCCATTGATGTATGGTTTGTTAGGATCGGACAATATTTGGCCGAGATACAACTATTTGAATATCTGGAATCTGAGGGTGCAAAAAAATCAAAATATTGAGAAAATTGTCTTTAAAGTTGTCCAAATGAATTCTTAGCAATGCATATTACTAATCAAACATGACGTTTTAATATGTTTACAGCAGTAAATTTACAAAATATCTTAATGGATTATGATCTTTACTTAATATACTAATGATTTTTGGCATAAAAGAAAAATCTATAATTTTGACACATACCATGTATTTTTGGCTATTGCTACAAATATACCCCAGCGACTTAAGACTGGTTTTGTGGTCCAGGGTCACATATATATATTTCCATTATTATGTAATCAAAATGAAAATTATTATTGCTGGTCTTCAATGATCAAGTTACTTTAATGTACTGTATTTGCACCAAAAAATGATAAGGATTTATGCTGATATCATCCAAAACCACACTTTGCCAGGGGTGTTTCCAAACTTTTGGAGGGCAGTGTATATATACAGGTGCATCTCAATAAATTAGAATGTCGTGGAAAAGTTCATTTATTTCAGTAATTCAACTCAAATTGTGAAATTCGTGTATTAAATAAATTCAGTGCACACAGACTGAAGTAGTTTAAGTCTTTGGTTCTTTTAATTTTGATGATTTTGGCTCACATTTAACAAAAAAAAAAAAATGCATCACGGTTTTCACAAAAATATTACGCAGCACAACTAATGTCAACTTTGATAATAATAAGAAATGTTTCTTGAGCAGCAAATCAGCATATCAGAATGATTTCTGAAGGATCATGTGAAACTGAAGACTGGAGTAATGATGATGAAAATTCAACTTTGCATCACTGGAATAAATGACATTTTAAAATATATTCAAATAAAAAAACATTTACTGTAAATTGTAATAATATTTTACAATATTGTTGTTTTACTGTATTTATGATCAAATGAATTCAACCTTGGTGAGAATTAGAGACTTATTGAGAAAAAAAAATTAAAAATATTACCAATCCCATTCTTTTGAACAGTAGTATATATACTGCAATCCTGTTTTTATCACAGAATCAAGTAAATTGAAAATAACTTGCTAAAATATTTACTAATTAAATTTAATCAGGATTTTGTAATCGGTGTATATTTTGAGTGCTGTAACTGGTAACCATTTTTTTCACAGTTTAGCTTTTTGTAGTTCATTTAAATGGTCAAACAATGTTGACATGAATTTTTACAAATACAAAAATGTAATGTAGTTTCTCTGTTTAATATGTGGCCATAAAGTATGCATAAATAACTATGCAAATGCAAAAAAATTGATTGTAGTAGTTTTGGACACTACGGGATTTATCATGTCAAATAGCCAACAACGTTGTGCAAATACAATAAGATATTTGTCATGGCTACTTATGAGAATCAGGTGACTGGATTCCTGGAGAAGAGCGTGCAGTCACTGCATTGTGTGTTTGCTCTCTCAGGACATGGTGAACCGGAGGATCTCCATGGACATGATGCTGAAGATTGCTGCCAGTCAGCGCTACAGACAGTTTATTTTCCTCACACCACAAAGCATGAGGTAAAGAGCTTCTCTGGTGTTCTGGTGTGGTTAGAAGACATGATTGTGTTATTGCCTTATTCTTATCATTTATAACGCTGTTTTAAATTGATAGTACTAGTAAAAATGTAATGTTCTGCTTTCCGTATTCCAGTTCTCTGTCAGTCAACAGCCTGATCTCCATCCTCGGTCTGAATGACCCTGACCGCAGCCAGTTAGCTCTTCCATTCCGTCAGAGGAACCCAGAATGATACTGCTATCCACTGAACGTCTTATCTTATGTTTATCAGGCAAATCAAGTCAGATCAGGCAGAGTACTTACAACTAGCAGCTGCACTTTACATCTCTATTATGCACAAGCTTTTTTTGTTCAAAGATGTCATTTAAATATACATTTATAACTAATTTAGTTATTCAAAGCCAGTTTTTGTTCTGCACTTTTAAATTTTTCTAAAATAATAATTTTTAGGTTTTACAAGTATGTAGGTGGTTACAATGTTATTTGCATTTTTACCTGTTGAATAAGGCATATAAAGGTCAGTTATAGCTTGTTGATGTTATTTGTTTTTATTTCATTTTTCAGTCTTTCATTGTTTTATTTTTTATCACTTAACTAATTAAAAAAGAAATTAAAATGTTTCCAGTATAACAAAAAAATAATCTCTCACTATTTTGTTTGATCATTCATCAAAAATATATAGTTTTGTATTACTGGTGTATAACAGTATGGAAAAATATTCCAAGTCTATTTCAGTTGAAGGAAATCACATGAGAGAGAACCATATTATATGTCCCTTTTTTGTATTTACAGCAAGTTATGAATCTTTAAACACTGACCTTGAATACATTTGGCTTCTGAATGGGCAGAATGCAAATAATGTTATAAATTGTGGTTTCCCAGTAAAGCTTATGACATACAGTCACAATAGCACTGATTCAGTTCTGTGATAATCTTTAAACCTGTACTTCAGTAGCAACTACATGATGTCGTCCATTTGTCTCTTGTCAGTGAGTCTCTTACTTGACTCACAGTTCCTCTTTGCTGATTCAGCTTGTCATATCTAGTTACATCCTTGAGGCGGTTCCCCTTGACATACATTTGTGGTTTTTATGATTGATGGTGTGCAAACTGGGGACTGAACATTGTTCCCTGTTCATTGCTCATTCATTGTTCACTGTACCCTATTAGATTTTAGTCTGAATATATTCAAACATATGGTCTGTAGGGGTGGGAGAAAAAATCGATTCTCCGATGCATCGCGATTCTCTCTTCAACGATTCTGAGCTTGTTGTTTTTTTCCGCATATATGGCACGTGTGCGCGCTAGAGCTTCATTGCACAGAATTTTCGCTGAGACACGTCCACATTGCTTGACAGTGTGTGCTTCCACCCACCGTGTTTTACTTTAGGTATGCTTTAGATATGCTTTCATTTATGCCGTTTGGAATGCAGTACTATTAGATGCACAAAACTCGCGCACTGACAGACTTTCACGTGCACTTTGTATTTGTTTGTCCTAAAGCTCGATTGCGGCTGCGGTTAATGCACTTGCATTTTCGAATACTTTTATACGAAATTGATTTACACACAGTCAATTATGTTTTCAGAGCAGGACAAAACATCTGATATATCGAAATAGATCTGTGCATTAGTGTGAATGCAGCCTGTTAAAGCTGCCACTGTCTATGGTCTCATCAGTAATAATCAAACGGCAATAACGCTGAGGAAAAAAGAAAAAACCCATAACTATTGTCCGTAAACTTTCGGATACTTAAAGAACACTTATTTTAAATAAGTAATTGTTTTAAAAAGTAGCCTGCGTGTATTATAAAAAAATAAATAAATAAAGTAAATTTTGCACAAAATAAATTTGATATAAAATTGATATGAAAATGTAGCCATGTGCAGTAATAGTGAAAACTGAGAATGTGACACATCGTGATATTGAGTTGATCATCATAATTTAATTGTATCGTGAAACCAGTGAAGATTCACACCCCTGCTTTTAAGATGGCAGTACTGACATACAGAGATTGCATAAACAAAAAGCATAGAAACTGCTATTTTGGTTCAAATGTAAAGTTGTAAAGATGTATTTGCACAGCAGAAGAATTATTCGGGGAAAAAATGTAGATCAAGTATCGTTTTGGAATCGGATCGTGATTCCCAGAATCAGAATCGGATCGGATCGCGAAGTACCTGAAGATTCCCACCCCTAATGGTCTTAACCATTATTTACATAATAATGAAATTGACCTTTGTGAGTTTGTGAGTATTAACTTAAGTCAGAAATACTATACATTTTAAATGTATTTTTCTGCTTAAAGTTAGCTTTTAGCAGAAACGTGCATTTAAAAAAAAAAAAAAGAATGACTCATCATGAACTACAGAGATTATTGTCCAATCAAATTCTCCGTATAATGAGAATGTCCCTCCCCCAATACCATCTGAATTATAAATATGTAAATATGATTCAATTGTATAGTTAACAGCTGTAATTTTTCAGATTGAGTATATTTTTAACGATATACATGGATGTTTATTCATGTGGGAAAAAAAATCTGAAAAACAATTCCAGGGGTTAAAGGTTAAAAAGGTATCATTTATAATTAACAAAACTAACCCTTGCATTTACAATATCTCACAAAAGTGAGTACGCCCCTCACATTTCAGCAACAATTTTAGTATATCTTCTCAAGGGACAATACTACACAAATGAAACTTGGATATATTTTAGAGTAGGCAACGTGCAACTTGTATAGAAGTACAAATTTACTGTCCTAACATATAGCCATTATTGTCCAAATAACTGGCAACAAAAATGAGTACACCCTAAGTGTCAATATTTTTGTAGGGGCACCATTGTTATCTAGCACTGCCTTAATCCTCCTGGGCATGGAGCTGCACAGGTTGTTGCTCTCATTCATCCTCTTCCACTCCTCCATACTAACATCACGGAGCTGGGTTCTCTCTAAAATATCTAAAATATGTTGGGTTGTTTCAACCCAATTTTGGGTCAAATATGGACTAACCCACCTGTTGGGTTAGATTTTTACATTAAATTTTTAACCCAAAAGTTGGGTTAGTCCATATTTGACCCAAAATTGGGTTGAAACAACCCAGCATTTTTTAGAGTGTAGACACATGGTGCTTCTCCACCTTCCGCTTGAGGATGCCCCACATGTGCTCAATAGGGTTCAGGTCTGGAGACATACTTGGCCACTCCATCACCTTCAGCTTCATCAGCAAGGCAGTTGTCATCTTGCCGGTGTGACACCATCTGAGCTAAACGGATTTATCTTAGTTTCATCAGACCGCAGTACATGGTTCCAGTAATTAATGCTCTTAGAGAGGTTGTCTTCAGCAAACTGTTTGAAGGCTTTTTTGTGAGTCAGCTTCAGAAGAGGCTTCCTTCTGGGACGATGGCCATGCAAGCCGACTTGTTGCAGTGTGCGCCGTATGGTCTGAGCACTGACAAGCTGACCTTATGTTTCTGCAACCTCTAAAGCAATGCTGGCAGCGCTCATGCATCTGTTTTTTGAAGCCAGCTTCTGCACCTGCCGCACAGCACGAGGACCTAACTTCTTTGATCGACCCTTGCGAGGCCTGTTCCGAGTGGAACCCATCTTGGAAAACCTCTGTATGACAGTGGCCACTGTACTGTAACTCAGTTTCAGGGTGTTACTGATCTTCTTATAGCCTTGGCCATCTTTGTGTAGAGCAACAGTTCTAATTCACAAATCCTCCAAGAGTTCTTTGCCATGAGGTGCCATGTTGAACATCTAGTGGTCAGTATGAGAGAATTGTACTCAAAGCACCAAATTTTAACTGCTCTAATACAAGATACACAAATTTGTATGGTCCTGTCAAGCAGACAAAAACATGAACATGATGAATAGGACATGTGGCTTTGCATGGTTAAATGACGTATAGCTGTTATCACTTAGGGTGTACTCACTTTTGTTGCCAGCTTTTTTGACAATACTGGCTGTATGTTGAGTTATTTTCAGAGGACAGTAAATCTTTATTGCTATGCAAGTTGCACATTGACTACTCTAAAATATATCCAAGTTTCATTTCTATAGTATTGTCCCTTGAGAAGATATACTAAAATGGTTGCGAAAATGTGAGGGGTGTACTCACTTTTGTGAGATACTGTATATAAATTGAATTAATATTACATAAACGAAAAAAAAAATAATAGCATGATTAAGAAATCAAGACAGATATAAAGCATTATTATTTTATTGCGTAAGCTGTGGGCTATTTTGTATAAATATGTAAAGAGCTACAAAATAGCTTCCACAAATCATCAGCTTATAAAAAAATTATAGCACAATCCAGCATTGATTTTTCTGGCGATGAAACAGATAGCATAATAATTAGTGGCTGTACAGTTACTGTTAGTAGACGGATCTAATTTCAAGTTTCAAGTAGTCTCCAGCCAGACCTGGTCTCCAGATGATAGACGCAGCACTGCCATGTTGGAGGGAGTCGCGAGTTCGCAGTTTCCGAGTGCCGTTCACCACCAGGGCTGCGCGTAGGGGCCGATTACGCACTGTTATGTAGTAGGAAAAGATGTAAACTCCCCATGAGTGCAGTTGGACTTACTGGCGTGGGGGTCCCAGTGACCCTCCTCGTTGTAAATGATTTTTTTCAAACGTGTGTCAGCGCTCCAAACACACGTAATCTCTTCAAAACATTCAGTTCTCTCCTCTGTCCCCCTTCACCACCTCCCACCACTTCTATAACAGCTGATGATTATCGGAGCATGCTGCACAACTTCTTGTCCAGGCCCTTGTCATTTCTAGGCTGGACTACTGCAATGCTCTTCTGGCTGGACTTCCATCATGCACAATCAAACCTCTACAAATGATTCAGAATGCAGCGGCACGACTGGTCTTCAACGAGCCCAAAAGAGCCTCTCTTTATGTCCTTGCACTGGCTACCAGTTGCGGCTCGCATCAATTTTAAGACATTGATGCTTGCATATAGAACAACCACAGGCTCTGCACCCGCCAACTTCCACTCACTATTACGAATCTACACTCCCTCCAGAAGTCTGAGATCTGCTAATGAGCGATGCCTCGTGATACTGTCACAGAGAGGCACAAATTCACTTTCCAGAACATTTTCGTTCACTGTTCCTGGCTGGTGGAACGATCTTCCCGCTCCTATCCGGAATGCTGATTCCCTCACAATTTTCAAGCGACAGCTGAAAACTCATCTCTTTTGACTCTATTTGACTTCATCCTAAATATTAAAAAAAAAAACATTGTCTTTCTCTTTATTTATTCCTTCCCTTTCTAGCTTGTACTTGTTCGGATCAAAGTCTGAAACTTGGTATTACGAGCACTTCCTGTGTCTGTTTGCCTCTTTAAGATGAAACGCTTTATGTATTCCCCGATTGTAAGTCACTTTCAATAAAAGCATCTGCAAAATGACTAAATGTAAATGTAAACTTGATCGGCAGGCCAGGCAGCGGGAACGATCGGCTGGGAAAGAGACCAGCGCTGAAGGCTGAGCGCTTCTGAACGGCAGGCTCACCCTTAAGGCCCTTGAATCCCCTAACACCTCGTGCTCCTTTTAGGCCTCGTGTGCCTTTCATCCCTGGCATCCCCCTCTGCCCTGGTGGTCCATGGGGTCCTGGAGGACCAGGCTCTCACTGCTTACCTGGGGGTCCTGGGTTTCCCTTCGGACCCTTAGCCCCAGGAACCCCATCTGTGCCGTTCAGACCTGGCACACCCATGTCTCCTTTTGGCCCTTGAGGCCCTGGCTCGCCCATACTGTCTTTCTGTCCTTTCTCTCCAAATGGACAGTCTCCTTTGTCACCCTTCTCCCCCTTGATGCCATCTGGTCCGGGGGGGGCCCAGCTGGTCCTTGTATGCCAGGCTCACCCACCTCTCCCTTTGTTCCGTTCCGGCCGGGCTCTCCCTTGTCCCCTGGGTCTCCTTTCAGCCCAGTTAAACCTGTATCTCCTTTGTCTCCTTTGAGGCCCATTTCACATGCACACATTAACATCAAGTGGAATTTGAAATATAAGACCCATTCTTAGGAAACTGTTACTGTATAACGCTTTGAAAAGGCTACTGCTGAACACTTCAATATGTCAACCTTACTTCAGTTTTCCCACATAACGTGCCACAACCACCGTAGACAGTGAGGGATCACCATATGGTATTTTCACTGATTGATTCTTAAACCAATCCTGCTTAAGTAGTTACAGCCAGTAGTTATTCATCATTACCAACTCTAAAGAACTACATTATTTCAACCCCATCACACAGAGTCTTTTATTCATATATTTAGATTACAGTAAATTCTGATCTGAGTTCTAAATTCTGAGTATCATTTAGTTTCTGTGTGCCTTGTAAGAAATTGCAAAGACTCTGATGTCACTACTTTCAAAAATATTGGGGGAAACGTTGCATTATAACATGGTTACATAGAAAGTAAGGGACAGATAAAAATTCTAGATTCTCAAAAGCATTTTCTAAAAAGAATGAAATATATAATGAAACAATGAAAACAGTATAATAAATACAAGTAGTTATTTACCTCTAACCCTAAAGCTCTACATTATTTCAACCCCATCACAGTCAGTCTGTAATTCACATACTTAACTGAGTAAATTCTGATAGTATTGCTTAGAAATTTCACAATTTAAAAAAATTTTCAGAAATTACACAATTTAAAAAAAAAAGTCATCACCCTTATTAGGAGATTAGCCATAACAGAGTTGAAATATTGAGCTTCATAAGGTCAGTGTAGATGTAACAAAATGCTAAAAGTTGCATCTCTTTGAACTGTGTGGTCTGAAAGAGTTTTATGACACTCCTTTGAATATGTCTAAAAGATCAAAACATTACTGTGGAAAGAGGGAGAGTGTCCTCGCTGCAGACTGTAGTGCTGTGACGTCATGTATTTTGACGTCACGCATGTCTTAGTGCGCATGCGCAAAGTGACGCAACGCATGTCTTAAAATGCATGTGCCATAACTCGCTTTACTGCACATTCGTGTCTTATTATTATTAGCATCTTTATTACTTTTTTAAAGTATTTTATTACTTTAGCTTCCATGATTTTGTTCGTTTTTGAATGTGTTATTAGAGGTCAAATTATATAGACCTAATTATAAATAATTAAAGAGAACACTCAGATTTCTATGCTGAATAGTTGCTGCTTTGTGTACAGAGGTTACTGTGGAAAAAGCTCTATTTTTGCTGTTCCATAGCTGCTGTCAGACAGTGGATTTATGCTTTTATTCAGCCTGTCTCCTGTTTTGGTTTATACTAATGCAAAAATTGGACCAAATGTTTGTTGTAAGTCTTAACCGGTAGATTGAAAACAAACTATTGTGCATTTTAAAAAATCTCAACACTTTAGATAATAAGTTAGCCTATGTAGAGTTGTTTATGGAGCAGATCAAATGCCTATAATGTATCGTTTTGACTCTTGATTAAAAAATGATTTAAAGGCTGAAATGTGAGGTTTATCATTCTGTGAAAGTTTGCTTTTTCCTCTATCATTGTTTTTATTTATTTTTATGCATTACATTTGTTCATGTTTCTGTACTGTTTCTTTGGCCATTTAAAAAAAGTTTCAAGGTTAGTAAAAACAATCATGCCAATAAAATAGTTTGAAATTGATTTCAATACATACAGTACATAGTCTCCATCCCATATTTTGCCCAGCACCTCATTAAAATTATCAGATGATAGCAATAACAATTTATTTTATTAATAATAATAATAAAGTTATTTGAGTGGCTGTTTATATGATAGTGTATGTGAACAACAACAACAGAAAAACAACATTTACTAGTAAACAATGTGTGACAAGCTTAGGGGTGTGTGGGGACATTGCAATCTACATTTATATAATTAAGTTTACATACTTAACACAATATGCTGAGAAACAATATCCAAAGTGCTGACAGCAGAAACAAAGCGTATACAACATGTATGATATACCTATATAACAATACACATTACACAAAGAGATTGTTGGTAGGGCAGTAGCACAGAAATATTCACAGTATACAGTGCATCCAGAAAGTATTCATGGCTCACACACTTTTTTGAATTTCCATTACTTCTTTATGACACTTGTTTGTGATTTAATTAATGGATTAGGATGTTTTTGAAAATGCATTTTGAAAATACATTCATTTTTCACCACTCACCCACCTCTTGGCTGTGAGTGATCTGATTGGTGGAGACAAGCCGGAAGTGGCCTGACGCCATCGCGCTCTGAGCAGTCAAAAAAGCCCGCGAGGAGCAGGAAGGTTTACAGGTATGTTGCGTCTGTTTCACACAAAACTTGACATAAAAACACAATAATCACTAACATATAGCTTGTCTGTTTTACATGTCTGCAGTGGTTTTGAGGAACTAATGGTATCAGCTTTTAAAGTCTGTCGCCTGTCCGCTAACATTTTAGCAGAAAGCGAATTTCAACGTGACATTAGTTTTTATAAAACCTGCGTAATGTTGTACCTGCCCAGTATCTCACAGTAAATTTGCTGCTCGCGTCCGGTGTCGATGGTGTAAGTCTGACTGGGGAAAAAACTGATGATCCTGTAACCACAATGAAATTTTTACTGTTATTAATGTCTTTGCGAGTCATTCTTCGCCTGAAAAGATGGCGAATAAAACGAAAGAGGCCATGTGTGAAGCACGCGCATGAAGTATGCGCATTGTCATGGCAACGGTTCGCGATTACGTCAGAGTTGTTGTGGTTTGTTGGAAAATCATTCACACTCTGCTCAGACAATCCGCGACCCAACAAACTCCGATTAAACATGTTCAGTCGGGTGAAAACAAACTCCAACAGGGGTAACACACTGATCCAACAGACTGGTTTGTTGGTGTTTGTCTGTGCAGTGTGAATTGGACTATACAGTCACTTTTGGAAACGGTTCAAATATGCAGAAGATGCTGGAAAACCAAAGAATGTGCAGGAGCTGGAGCATTTTTTTTTTCTGAAGAACAGCAGGTTGTTGAACTGCTCAGGACAAACAAGGGACAACTATCACAAAGTATGAAAACAGTCCTGGATCATCCAGGAAATTACATAGTATTAAGATTCAAGGGTATGTCATTTTCATAAATTCAGTTATTATTTTGTCTTGTGGAGGTATATGTAAACATCTGTTATGAGAAATAGCTTATTCAGGACAGTACTAAACAAAATAATACGTGCAATTTTCATCATCCCTCTTATTTTGTTTCAATTATCAACATTTTGCACATTCTGCAAGGGGTATGTAAACTTATGAGCACAACTCTATATCCATCCTACATGTTCTGACTTGGCTATTGATCAAACATTCTTATAAGAATAGTAATTCCTGTGATATATCAAATCCTCAAACCACAAGACAAACAAAACAGCAATTTAAAAACAACCTAAATGCTGTCCACCTTTGCTTTAGCAAATTTTGTAATCTTGATTGTGACAATTAAAAGGAAATTACAACTTTTTATCTCACAATTCTGTTTTTCTTCCGATTCAACTTTTTTTGGTCGAACTGCAAGATATAAACTCAGAATTGCAAGGTAAAAAGTCACAGTTAACTTTTTTTCTTCTGTGGCTGAAACGGCAAGTGAGAAAAAAGTCAGAGATATACATTTGGAATTGCAAGTTTAAAAAAAAATGTCAGAATTATGAGTTTATACCTCACAGTTCTCTTCTTTTTTTTTTCTCTGAATTGCAAGAAACAAAGTCTGAATTGTTAAATAAAAAGTTGCAATTACCGTTTTATTTAAATTTCAATTTACCTTTTTTCTTGAAGGAAATGGGCTTGTTTATTTATTATAGATCTTACTGTAAACTGTTTGTCTGTGCATATGTTTGTTTGTTTATTTATTTATTTATTTTTAATCAAAATGTCATAACTGGACCTTTCTCTGGTGACACATGCAGAAATTCTCCAGTCATTTAGTTTGCTTAAACCCGTCCGCATGAACTCGCATTCATTTGCTTCCATATTTGGGTGCAGTGCTGACGTTTCAAAATCCAATCAACAGCCGATGAATCAAGCTTAGTCTCTGCCCTGCATTTGTACTTTTCTGATCATTAGTTACACTCAGATCTGATACAGAAGAAACAATCTGTTGTGACTTTGTGGTTACATTCATCTAATAAGATTTGGTGTTAATCGTTTTTAAGCTAAAATTAGACTTTATTTGCAACAAGACAAGGAAAACGTACAAATGTACAAATTCATACTTGTTGTTTGACCTATTAAGAGATGTGGCAGTGTAATGACAATAAAGGATGTAAATGACTGTGTGTTTATTGTGAATGATAAATGTTTGATGTGTGTAGGAGATGTCGAAGAGGAAGAGCAGTAATTCAGGGCTGACGCCTGATAAGAGAAACCGGTTGTCTCAACCTGAGTCTTCTGAAGAGGATGAAATTGGCTACTTCAGTTCAGGAGATGGCATGAGCACATCACAGAGTGTAGGAATTGTGCACCACAGTACAACTGTCTCGACTGCTCATTTTTGCTATAAAATACCTTATGTGTAATACCCTATCAGACATCTGCATAGACTTTTGCTTAAGATGTCCCCATACACATCTATGTATGTGTGTTTTCAGGTCACAGGTGAAGTGGGCATCATAGAGAGTATCTCTCTAAGGAACTTCATGTGTCACTCGATGCTTGGTCCCTTTGCGTTTGGTCCAAACGTCAACTTTGTCGTAGGAAACAATGGAAGTAAGTCCTCCATATTTATTTTTTTGTTGCATGAAAATAGATTTTTCTGTACTGTGTAAATTTTAAAAACCTGAGTCATGGCAATGTTTTACCTGAATTGTGAAGTTTTAGCAACTGTTTTAGATTCGAAATCCAGACTACTTGTATGAATCAGTCTGATGATTCCTTCATTGAATTTTGCACGCAAAGAAAACAAAAATAACTTTATTCAACGATTCAAACAACGACATGAGGGTGAGTAATTAATGACAGAATTGTAATTTTTGGGTGAACTAACCATTTAAAGGGGTGGTTGATTGCGATTTCACATTTTTAACATTTGTCAGTGTGTAATGTTGCTGTTGGAGCATAAAGAATATCTGCAAAGTTACGACACTGAAAGTTCAATGCAAACGGAGATATCGTGTTTTAAAATTCTGGCAGTTTAATGCCTACAAAAATGACTCGTAGGGACTACAACGAGTTACTTCCCGGGTTCGTGACGTAACAAACCCAGAAAAACCCTGCCCCCGGGAACAGGCAACAAAGGGGGCGAGGCCTGCGCTGCTTTAGAAAAGAGGAAGAGAAAACTAGGGGTGCACTTAAAAACTAAAGCAGCGGTTCTCAATCCTGTTCCTCGGGTCCCCCTGCTCTGCATCTTTCTCTCTCTCTCTCTCTCTCTCTCTCTCTCTCTCTCTCTCTCTCTCTCTCTCTCTCCGTCTCTCTCATTCAGATCATCAGCTCAGCTCAAACAATGAACTGTTCCATTTATGCACTTATTTTCACATAGCTATGAGAAGCATTATATATGGACGCGCGTGCGGTTGCCGTAATGTATTAAAGCTTTAATCAGGATAAAACCGTATATTAAAAGTTAACAGAAACAGTAGCATTTACAAATAACAGCGTATCTAAAAGCAGGGCTTGCAAAATTGCTAGCCCGATCTCCCTTGTGTTTTCCAGTCGGGCTACCAAAATGTATCACCGCCCTGCCTGACGGGCTACCTTAAATACAGGGCTCCCACGGGTCCTTAAAAACTCTTCAATTTAGTTGTATCAAACTTAAGCACATAAAAAGTTTTAAATACGTTAAATGGTATATTAAATATCTTAACTATAATTTCAAAAGGTCTTACAGTTGGGGACGGAAAGACAAGAATGGCGATACAGCTGGATTAAACTTCAAAAGGCATTGATGCAATTGAATAAATACGAGCGCTGCACGTTTCAGTCAAAACGAAGCGCAGATGTCTTTATGTGAATGTATCTGAAGGCAGGGTGGCCGCGGGTCCTTAAAAAGTCTTAAAATGTATTAAATAAAGTTTTGCTTAAAAAAGGCCTTAAAAAGTCTTAAAATGTCTTAAATTCAGATTCAGTGGGTCTTAAATTTCTTCGGTCTCATTACCGCAAAAGTTTCACCAGTCTGACGGACCCAGTGACTGTTTACAATCATTGGACAGATGGAAGATTTTATTACATTCAGCGTAAACAGCGATTGATAAAGGATAGTGTATTTCTGGTATTAGTGTTGCGCTGTTGAGGCTCATGCTGCCTGTCTCTGTGAGAGACTTATATGGAGAAATCAAATCAAATGAGCATAACGGCAAACATAAAGAAACTAACAGAACGAAAATAGTTCCAAACAAAGATCAGAAGTATTGCACATTCTCCAAGCAGCACTCGCATTTTTGTTACTGAATGATTCAGTGTTTTGAATGAATCGGTTGAATGAATAAGTGACTTACCGCCACCTACTGGTGGTTTAGTTAGTTTAAAAGTATGCATTTTTCCACCAATATTTCTTATTTGTATTTTCAAAAAAAAAAAAAAAAAATTTAAAACATTAATCTCATAACATTATTTATTGCGGTTGTAAATTTGTAGTGCAAACTATTTAATTTGATTGCTAACAGCCCTGTTGTGTATATTAAATTTCTTCATCAGTTGTAAGAATTTGACATGAAAGATGACGCATACATTTAATAAGGTTAAAAAATATTGGACTTTATGGAGGTAAATAACAACCTGGGGTAAATATTAAAAACATGCAGATTTAAATATGTAAAAGCTGAATAGAAAACTGATGAAAATATTGCTTCATTTACACCACCAAAAATATTGCTGATGCGGAGCTTTTGAGGTGATATTTTGTATGGGATATTGTCTGCAGATATGAAAAGTTCTCTGTATATCGTAATAATAAATAGCATTTTTGACAGCAATGATATTTTGTTTTCTTTTTAAATTTAAAAACACATTAAATATTACATTTACGTATGTAATATAATGTGTATTTCCTTCACAGGTTTGGTCTTAAATTTTACATAAGGTGGTATTAAAAAGTCTTAAATTTAACTCGTTCATATCTGTAGACACCCTGTGAAGGGAACCGACTGTCCTCAGAAATGTCGTTGGCATTTTTATTTCATCTTACCTATAATGCCTGATAAAGCAGCGTTTATGAGCGCGGACGGCGCTGCTTTGTGTACAGCCGCTAACGGAGTTTCTCTGAGCGAAACCGCTATATTAAGCCGCTCCTAAAGCGCCACCTCATGGCAGAGAATGAATTTGCATTTCCAAAAAGCCTTTCTTGCTGTTTATGGTCAGATCAATGCAAATATCGACCCATGTTTTTACGCAGCAAACGCAGAGTTGTAAATGAGAAAGAAGTTAATGTGCCTTCTAAAAATCTAAACAATCAAGACAGTAATATTTATTCGTTTTAAATTAATATAATAATTTATATGCTTGATTTAGCCCTTTTCATAAAAATGGTCTAAAGGCTTAAATGCTGTTGTATAAGATTTTCGTTTTCGTGAAAACCTGTATCTGAACTGTAAATAATGTCATTTTATGGCTTAATACTGTATGTTACCATAGACATTGTCCAACCCCGCTCATACTGTTTTCATTTTACTTGTGCAGCTCTTAAAATGGGTCATAAATTGCCTTAAATTTATTTTCAAAAATTCTGCAGATACCCTGTAAATAGTGAAATAAATTTCCTTTCTTCATATTTGTTGATATTTGTGTATTGAAAATATTTTTGATTGACATTTAGACTCCTATCTGATTTTCTATTCTTTAAAAAAAAAAGTATGTAAAGTATGAGACAACAACAAACAAAAAAAACATACCATTAAGAGCCATACTTGCACAGGTTCTACGCGATCCTCTTCGCTAACATTCGGGCTCAAGCGGAGCACATGCCACTGAGCTGAGGGACGGGATGTTTAGACGCACACTAGAGGCGGTTTAGCCAATCACAACACACTGTGATTGTAGGCCCATCGCCTATTTCTGAGGGAGGGGCTTCATAAAAGCAGGAAATGATCAGAGCGTTTATCAGACAAGGGACAGAGCAGTGTAGAATAAAAGTAAATTATGTGAGAAATTATGTTTTTTTTTTTTGTTTTTTTTAAACAAAGCATTAACACATGTTAGACTGCACCCCATAAACACAATCAAGCCTAGAAAAAAAAGTCAACCACCCCTTTAAGCTATAAAATAGGTACACCACAGTCTAGACCACTAGGGGGACACAGAACCCTGGTTGGGGAACATTGCAGCTATAAAAGTGTGAGCTGTGGCTCACAAAAATATTTCTTGCATCAAGTTAAGGATTCACTGCAGTGGATTCATTGGTCAGCAAAAGATGTAATGCTAAAGTTCTCCAAATCTATTGAATATGAAGAGACAAACTCGATCTACATCTTCGATGACCTAAGGAAATTTTCGGCAAATATTGTTTATTTATTATTTATTTATTTTGGTGAACTGTTCCTTCAATATTTTAAATGTTTGGTGAGTGGGGTGGGATTTAATGAATTACTGTAGTTATCCATAATTTGGAAGATAGATATGTATTTTTAAATAAGCATATCATTAACTACAATAAGAAGAAAATATATCAAGGGACACAGTTGTGACAGTTGTCATTGCTTGTTATCAATGCTGGCAAAGTTTTTATGGATTTTATTTGTAGTTGTTTAATGTGTATTTGTGTGTTAGGTGGAAAAAGTGCCGTGCTGACAGCTCTGATTGTAGCCCTGGGCGGTAAAGCTCACACCACTAACAGAGGCTCCTCACTCAAAGGATTTGTGAAGGAAGGAGAGAGGTATGACACACCTATCCGGATTTCTCTGCATGTAGTCACAGTCTATTTATAGTCTCTCACGCTGTTTTTGTGTCTGGAACGTTTAGTTCTGCAGATGTGTCCATCACTCTGAGCAACAGGGGTCATGATGCGTATAAGCCAGAAGTATTTGGCCAGTCTATCATCATAGATCTTCGTATCTCCAGCGAGGGAAGGCCGACATATAAACTAAGAAGTAAAACAGGTATACTTACAAATACAGAACCATTTCACCTTTGGCCACTCACTTACTTTGGGCAGTTTAAATTAGGACTGTGAGTTAAAGACAAAGTAACTCCAAAAAAACTGGTCATGATTTACTTATCCTCGTGATGATCCAAACCCATAAGATCCTTGTTCATGTGCAAAACATAAAGGATATTTTTAATGAAACCTGAGAGATTTCTGTCCTACCTTTGAAAGTGCATTCACCCAAAACTTTGACACTTTCATAAAGACATTGTAAAAATAATCCAAATGAAGCGATCTGTTTAAGGGATAGTTCACCCAAAAAAGAAAATTACCCTATGATTTACTCACCCACAAGTAGGGCTGCTGCAAACTATTATTCTGAAAATCGATTAATCTAATTATTATTAGAATGATTAATCGACTAATCATCGATTATTTCACTGATTAATCAGTAGACATTGACTGATTATTCAGCTTTTGCAATTAGTTAAAATGTTGAGTTGTGCATATTCGAACAAATATATAACGGTAATCACTTCAGCTTTTGAAAGTCATATTATGTAATTACAATTATTATACAATTAATTTATGCAAATGTGTGTATATGTGTATATATATATATATATATATATATATATATATATATTTGGCACACAAAATAGATGACCGACAGATAAACTCTCTCATTCACCATGTAATTAGCTATATGAAAAAGTAACTGAATGACACATCATTCTGCCTAACATCTCCTTTTATAAGTCATATGGATAAGAAACAAAATAAAGTGATAAGACGTTTTATTATTGGATAAACTATTTGATTCACAAAATAATCTCTCTTAAAATACCTTATAATAGGGTTATGATAATCAAAACAGTCCTGAGCTAGATCAAGCTTTCATCTTTGCAAACCAAACTATCACTTTAATTAAATAATATTTTTTTCCCACTAATAAAAATATTTTATCATTAGCTAGCTCCACACTGGAGAGTTGCTTTATAACAGAAAATCAAGTTGTAATTCTAACTGAAATCGACACTGACTCTGCTTTATCATGTTTAATACTGTAAAGCTGCTTGATTTAAGGCTATCTAATCTATTGCATAAAGCACTATATAAATAAGCGTGACGTGACTGGACTTTACTGCAGAGCTCGTGCAAACATCCACATCGCTGTAATCAATGCGTTTTTAACTGCTGCTTTCAGTTTTTGTTGTGTTTATTTCGTTACTGAGAGGAAAGCGCGCAGCATGTGTTTACATATTCATCCAAACGCCGCTCAGCAGCTTCAGGTTCGTTCGGCTGCATTTGCTATGAAGCGCTGTGTCTTCTTTTGAATTGCATCCAGGAGAGCTGAACTACACTCTTGCGCTACAGCGCCACGCTGGTCAAACCGCATTATTGCAGGCTCTTACATTAGGTCATATGAGATCAAACAACTACTCGACAACAAAAATATTTGTCGACAATTTTGTGTCACCATACTTACTCGTGTAACTACTCATGTAACCGTCTTTAAATAGGGAAAACACGGAAGTGTTTGGTAGCTTCTAAATTCATCTCTGTTTGGATCCTAAGGAATGAATGGTGCTAAGCTAAACGCTAGCATAGTGGCGCCGCGCGCTAGAGCGATTAAGTGCACGCACTGAGACAGGAGAGGTACGTATCAACTCGTCTAAGTTGAGGGAAAAACATATTGGAATATTGAAAAACGGTGGCGTTTTCCTTTAAGCTTATGAGGCTGTCACGTGATGAATGAACGACTCAAACCCAAAGACTCGAAACAGGTGAACTAATTCCAGTACAGAACTTATAGGATGTTGCGCATGTGCGACTGAACGAATCACTCCCCGAGACGACTCGTTCTTCCGAGTCACATTAAAGATTCGTTCAAAATGAACGAATCGTTCAAGAACGACCCATCACTAGTGACAAGCAGTTCTCTGAGAGATTGTAAACTTTAGCTGTATTCATTGTGGAACTTGCTAACTAACACATTATTAGAAAAGACGATTTGTTTTCTGTAGATTTGAAAATCTAATACTCACTTCTTCTGTAGGTGAAGCTGGATCACGAATGATTCGCTCAGACGCATTCAGGTAGATCGGGGGGGCGCATTTGCTTCAAAAGCAAAAATAATACTCTGTGTCTTCAGCGGCTGTCTTCAGATGTTGTGAGTAAATGACGACTGCTATGTTCATTATTGCATCCAACAACAAAACACCTCAATCACTTAGAAGACATTCTTGTCTACACCTGCTTCGGCATCGAAACAATGTCAAACTGTTTACAGTTCACTCAGGTCTAAAGTAAAACCCCAGTGTCAATTAACAATCGTGGGAGTGACCTGGGCCTGTGTGACATCACACAGCCAAGAATCTGTGAACAGCTTGATCTGACAAAGGGGTTATTATTCACGGGGATTTAAAAAAAATTAAATAAAAAATTATCATTATAGGGTGGTTGTGTACACACACTGCCAAGACACGTTTCAGTTCAAACAACATGTAAAAGTGAATTTTGCATCCGATGACCCCTTTAAAACTTTATGAACCGTAATATCTAGCTTCCACTAACTGGTGTATACGCATTCATGAGAGAGTGGCCTTCCAGTGGATGATGTAGGTGTAAACTCTGGTGAGAAGTGACGAATGCGGAAGCGCAGAGGAGAGAGCAAAGCAAAACACCGGTCATGAATTAGAAGTACAAAACGAGGTTTTGTCAAGAAAAATGCTGGAGGATTTCGATATAAGCCCAGAGGAGACTGATTTTCCTTTGCTGTAAACAATACTTGATTCTCGCGAGACAAGCATGTTTTTTGTGCTAATTGTACTAATTTTAGAGCAATTCAATCTTGACAAGGCAGTTTATATTTACATTTAATAATGATTCATATAACAATTTCAGTTGAAATTGTGAATTTTTCATTTAGTGTACCATACTTTGTAGCTCCAAACCATTTTACTTTGACACGTTCCAAAATAATATTCATGTCTGTGCTGTCATGACAGAAGGCAAGTGAAGATTTGCTGAAGCGCTTGTAATTAAAGCCAGCATCTAATTCTTTCCTGATGTGTAATCGACAGCCGGTCGAGTCAGATGTGCACATATGCACAGCATATGTGGCATCTGTGGTGCTGTGCTGCTTTTAATTTAAATTGGATATCAAGTACCAAAGTTGTCAATCATACCAAATTCGATGGATTCATGCCCAGTATTTCACTGCAGAAAACACACTGTGGTTGGTGCAAACCATGTTTGTACTCTTTAGTGAACCTGTATTTGTTGTAGTCTGGTTTATATTTATTTTACCTTGCATAGTTTTGTTCTTGGGGTTTGAGGATGAGGGTAAGTCACGCAACTTGTCCATAGTGACATCTGCCTGATTTGGTTAGCTTCTACCACATGACAGATGAGTTAGCACAAAAATCTGACAATTTGATTTGCCTGTCTCCCAGGTCACTTAGTGTCATCAAAAAAGGAAGAACTGATCTCCATTTTGGATCACTTTAACATCCAGGTATGGCTAAAGATCCTCTTAATTCTCTAAATGTTTGCTAACAAAACTATTTAAATGATCTGTTTTGATTTATCTGTTTGTTTGATTTTTTTCATCCTCAGGTGGACAATCCGGTCTGTATCCTAACTCAGGAAATGAGTAAACACTTCCTCCACTCCGAAGGAGAGGGCGACAAATATAAAGTGAGACTTTGTGTGTGTTTGTGCCTTTGTTTCTCTTACAACAATACAAGCTTGAAATTTGCTTTGATCGTTTTCTTTAGTTTTTCGTGAAGGCCACTCAGCTTGATCAGATGAAAGAAGATTTGACCTACATCATGAAGACCAAGACCATGACCCAGAATACAGTGGAGAAGCACAGGGAGGTGAGTGCTGAAATAATCACATTTACACAGTGATTTATGTAACTGAAATTAAGTTATGTATTGGATGGAGCAGCTTTGGAAACAGTATCTGATTGGATTGCGAAACTAGATGCTCTTTAAGATGGCAGTGTAGGTTTCTTTCACTCTCTGATTTCTGGCACACCATTTCTTCTCACACAGACTCTACAAGAGCTGAAGAGAAAGTACCATGAGAAAGAAGAGCGCTATAAAAGTCTGGCTTCACTCGATGAAATGCAGCAGAAGTTGGATGAGCTGAAGAATCAGATGGCTTGGGCTCTGGTTAGGAATCACTGCCAGCATAACATGAGCTGTGACTGCATAGCCCAAATCAAAATGAACCCAAAAATCATTTCCTAATCAGATTTTATCATTTTCATATTATAATCGTATAATCTTTGTAAAGGTATACTGTGGTTTTTATACATTTAATGGCACATTTCTGTTGAGTTGCATGTAATGTACAGCCTGACCAGCCTGATTGACGAATGGATTTTTTGATGATTCAGTCAGATTGACTTAGAATTCATCTGTTTTAATCAGTGTAACAACTCATTCACTGATTGAACCTGAATCATGAACTATTTATGGTTCCCATCTCTAGAAAATCACATGCTTCAAATATCTCATAACCGAAGATTGTGACCTAATACTGAAATGTATGTCCATGTACATCAGGTGGCAGAGATGGAGCAGGAGTTGAAGCCAATGAGAGAACGAATCACAACTGAAGAGAGGTCCACTGTCAAATATGACCAGAAGGTGGAAGAGTGGGAGGTGACTGAATATTATCTGGACTTTCTGTGGTCCAGTATCCTCTAGTGTATTCATGAAGCAACACATTTGACTGCAGGATAGTTTGGGCCAGATTTCAGCTTTTCCTGCCTAAGTAGGCATTTTTGGCCAGAATGAGACTGATGTTTAAATCAGTCAAAATCTTTTTTTTTTTTTTTCACAGTTTAGGGGCAGGTTTAGCAGAAATGCAATATTCCCAGGGCTTAAAGTTCTCTGGCACCGTGCCGGGTCTCCGGCGTGTGGTGTTTGGCTGCGTAAAAAAAAAAAAAAGAAGATAGTCCTACATTTAAAAAAAAAAAACTTGTTGATATCACGTTCGAGTTCATGAGTTCGCCTACCAATGTATGAGAGGAACACAGCTTTCACTCTCAACCAAACTAACATTACTAGCCATCAGAAGTTTTTGCTCTTATAAACATGAGACGCGCATAATAGCAGAGGAATGGAAAAGAAGCGGCTGCGTCTCGAACGTGACGCATTGAAAAAGCTGTGAGGCGCAATGGTCAAAGATGTCTATCTAGCTCCATATTTACATAGAAAAGCTATTTAAAAAGCAGCAGAGCTTTGTAAACAGCTCAAAATAATCACATCATCTCCATAAGAACTATATGATTGCCAGAACAAATTTACCGGTAGTTTTGAAAAGGATTTTAATTTACCAGTAAAGACTGTATGTGTGAAAGGGGCTAAACTGTTCCTCTGCATATGCGGTGAGTTTGCGTTGCTTAACATTCATCTGGGAAAACTGTCCGTTATCTCACTAGATTTGTAACATAAATCATTTATAAACCTGTGCCAACACAGGCAGGGTTCGTACGGTCATGAAAAACCTGGAAAAGTCATGGAATTTTAAAACAGCAATTTCCAGGCCTGGAAAAGTTTTGGAAAAATAAATTAACCCAGAAAGTTTTGGAAAAGTCATGGAAATATATTTCACAAATCTCTGTATAATTATGTTTAATCAGGTCCTGAATTTCGGTGCGGGATTGCGCATATCGCATAGTTTTACTCATTCCCGCAGCTTTCGACTTTAAAATGGATATTCACACATTTATTCAATAGCCTATAGCATGTAGGTTTGATGAGTAAATAAATCCACACAGAATATCAGATCAGTCATTTGAAAACGGCGTGAGTGATTCAGCTGTACCGCGTCTTTGACTTTATCTTAAAACGGCTTCACATCGGCGCATCTCGTCTGCACTAAAGAGCTGCTGCACGCTGCGATACAAGACTTTCGCTCGTGTTTTTGTACAGTTGACAGAATTGTCACTTGCCTAATCGGGTCATTGTTGCATCGTCACAAAAATGTATTATTTATTTGCACATCTTTTAAAGCCATTTGGTACCTGCGCGTACCAGAGGCGGTTTCCTGTGCGGTCAGTCATGGCCAAAGCGCGCGCGTATAAAGCTGCCTTGCGAGTACCAAATTGAGTTTGGTACCAAACAAGCTCAGTAGAACCTTGTACGTACCTCAGACATATGCCCCAGTCCGGCCCTTGTCCAACAGTTTATCAGAGTTACTGGCCCGAGTCTGACTGGAGCCCGTGTCTTTTTTCTCTCTTTCTCTTCCCAATTTCACAGCTGCTGTTGGAGCCATTAAAATAGTTCAGTTTCGTTTTTAATGGCAAAGTGGTTATATTTATTTTCGTTTCTTTATTAAGTTAATTTAGAAATATGTTTGGAAGATTTTTTGTTTGTTAAATTCAAGTTTTTGTTTTTGTTTTTAAAGTAGCCTAACGACCAAGTGGCCAGCTGCAGACAGTATGTTTGATCAATTTAGCCTTCTAAAATCAGCACCACTTGACTAAAATAAAATCTACATATAAAATACTTAAAAAAGCATATCACAATGTTAGTTTAAACGTTTGTGCTAGGAGTGTATCCAATCGTTTGTGCGGAGAGTGGAAACTAAAGCGCGCTCTGCAGGACTTGGGAGTCGCCAGAGCAATCACTTGCATTTTTTTCTTATAATAGTAGAAACAACCGTCATTTTTGCTCATAAAGATAAGAGTAATACATCATTCGGGACTGTTAAGGGTCTACTTTTATTTGTGTGCACTCACAATATCAGCATAAGTTGTGATTTTTTTTTTAGAAAACAAACAGGATGCGCTTTCTGCGTCACAAAAATGAACCGAAACTCAGCGAATATTTTATTTCCCCTGGCCCCGACACATTCATCATGGTAATTACTTGCGGGTGTTTTGCGGCAAGCTTTATTGCGTGCGCTTTAACGCGGAACTCCTCCAGCACTCGCTGCTGCTGCTGCTGCTGGACACTAAACACCGTCGAGCCGCTCTTCACGGTCGAGGTGGCATCATGTTGTTTCCACCAGCGTGGCAAATCCATTTCATCACCATAATAATTGATGGATATCTAAAATATAAAAATAAGGAGGAAGCCTAAAACAACCCCGATGCCCGGCCTGCGTCTGAGCTACGACATGAAAATTGTCCTGAAGCCATAAAGAAGTCGGGGCCCGTCGGGCTTGGGCTGAAATACAGGGCTCTAAACAAAATTAAGTGGCTAAATTTGCGCAGCTTGTTGCGTTTCAGCGGCAAAAATACACACAAAATGATATTAAAATGAGTATCCTCATAAGCATTCTTGTAGTTTTTTTCATAAGTGAATGTAAACAGTTGCGAAATAGAAAAGTTTCCAAAACGAAATTCAGGTCCTGCATTTAACTGAGTTAAATAAATGATAATATTCAGTGATGCGATATGTTCTCTGTGTGGAGTAAAGGTCATTGAACACTGGTCCGAAATTTTCGCACGGTAAAAAAATAAAAATAAATAAATAAATAGGCTATGACCTCACGTTGTCAAGTCACCTTTATTTATAGCGCTTTTAACAATACAGATTGTGTCAAAGCAGCTTTCCGATATCAAAATAGGGAAATGGTGTGTTAATCTAAAATGACAAGATTAAACACTCAATTTTCAGTTAAAGACATTTCATTATTGAATTCAGTGATGTCATCGTCCAGCTCAGTTCAGTTTAAATAGTATCTGTGCATCAAGTCGACGATATCGCTGGAAATTAAGTGTCCCCAACTAAGCAAGCCAGAGGCGACAGCGGCAAAGAACCAAAACTCCATCGGTGACAGAATGGAGAAAAAAAACCTTGTGTCAGTCACGTTTACACACTGCCTCCGAAACTTTCGTCAGTCATAAAAAAAAAATTCGGATCAGGTTCGATTTTCTGCGTTTTCACATCCGTAGCATGCATTTTGATGGGAAAGGATGACGAATACGGAAATAAATAAATAAATAACGCATACGAAAATTTCGGACTCAAGGACCTACAGGTCTGGCGCAGTTGCAGCTTGTATTTATTACTAAAACAAGAAAGCAAACAATAGCATTAATAGTTATTAATTTTAGTTAACATATGCTATGATAATTTGAACAGATTTTTATTCTTATTGTAAAATAATGGAACATTAGGTCATGAATATTGTCTCAAAAGTCATGGAAAAGTCATGGAAATTTATTGGTAAAAATGTGTACGAACCCTGCACAGGAGAATACATCAACATATTTCTAATTATGCGATTGATTGTACATCACGATTTCAAAATAAAAGTTTCTGACTTTGCATGTGGCCAACTATTAAAAGGTTACTCCACCCCAAAATGAAAATTTTGTTATTAATCACTTACCCCGATGTCGTTCCAAACCCGTAAAAGCTTAGTTCGTCTTCAGAACACAATTTAAGATATTTTGGATGAAAACCGGGAGGCTTGTGACTGTCCCATTGACTGCCAAGCAATTTGCACTGTCAAGGCACATAAAAGTATAAAAAACAGTCAGAATAGTCCATCTGCCATCACTGACACAGAAGAGCGTACGCAGTTTGCGTCCAGCGGATATTCTCCAAAATGGTAATACGCTGACAAAGAGAAGACGAATTGTTGAATAAAGTCTTTTTTTTTGTTGTTGTTGTTTTGTTTTTTCTTTGCGTACAAAAAGTATTCTTGTAGCTTCACAACGTTATGGTTGAACCACTGATGGCAGATGGACTATTATGATGATATTTTTTATTCTTTTCTGTGCCTTGACAGTGCAAATTGCTTGGCAGTCAATGGGACAGTAACAAGCCTCCCGGTTTTCATCCAAAATATCTTAAATGTTGTTCCAAAGACGAACGAAGCTTTTACAGATTTGGAATGACGTGGGGGTAAGTGATTAATGACAAAATTTTCATTTTGGGGTGGAGTAACCCTTTAAAATTAAATGGATTTAAACGTCATTGAATCACAATTCTTGGCGCCCTCTGCAGGTATTGTTTTTATAATATAGGCATATTACATGTATTTTAACAGTGAAACCATGTAATTAACAATAAAACCATGTAATTACTTGGTTTTGATTCTTTATTTGAGCCAATTATTATTGCCTCATCATTAGTTTATATATAAATATAATCATATGAAAGCCTGTTTTTCAGCTCATAATTTTCCAAGTGTATGATACACTAGATACAGCTTTCTTTCTTCAGGTCAATCATATATTCATGAAAAAAAAAATATGTTTGAATAAGGAATAACTTTGCCATAGTATCCTTTCAAATGTTTAAGTTGCCACAGTCATTGCATTCTTTGCATGTGCAACACTTTATTTGTACCATTTTGTTTTATTTATTTATCAGGTAGTTTCAAGGAAAATCATTTTCAAATTAATTCTTAATTTTTGTTTATTTATTTATTTGTTTTTTTGTCAGATAACCCTATGAAGTGAAGTGACGTGTGGCCAAGTATGGTGACTCGGAATTCGTGCTCTGCATTTAACCCATCCAAGTGCACACACACATTAGTGAACACACACACAGACACGGAGCAGTGGGCCCTAGGAGCGGTTGGCAGGGTTTCCGCGGGGTCTTAAAAAGTCGTAAATTTAGTTGTATCAAATTTAAGGCCTTAAAAAGTCTTAAATTGTACAAGAAAGTCTTAATTATGATTTCAAGAGGTCTTAAATTTGGAGACGGAAAGACAAGAATTGCGATATTGCTGAATGTGACGATTAAACTTCAAAAGGCTATGATTTCATTAAATAAACATGAGCGCTGCAAGTTCAAAGTCTGGTGCTGCGCTGCTTTGTGTTCTGTCTTTACCGGGAAAACTGTTATATTTCAGCCAAATGCGACACCTGCTGGTAGAGAATGAATCAGTTAACATAGATTAAACTAGAGTGCGTGCGATTCAGTCTATTAAAATACATTTAGACTGATCACATAATTTAAGATATGGGGGCAGAAAATGTATAGCCTATATTTATATCATTTCATATAGTTAATATCACACGAAGAGTGCCATTTTTTTTTTCTCCAAAAATCAGCATGATTACAAATGTGACATTGATTTTATGCAACAGTTCAATAAACAAGAAGTTAATTTTGAGAGACTTACGTTTTAGACACCATATTGGCTGTTTTTGCTCTATTTCTACAACAAAAATAATTCCAAACACAGCCACAGCACTGTTTTGCGTCTCTGAGCAACATGACGGTGTTTCGTTCCTGAATGAATCAAACGTTTAAATGATTCGGTTCAATCGCAATGACTCTCATATTAATGCTGACTTACTGCCACCTATTGGCCGTTTTAATTTCACATTTAAAGTATATTCATATTTTTAAAATAATTTCAAACATCAGTTTTCAACGTTTTATGTTTCAAATATCAAAACATCATTTATGCATTTGTAACTGTGCAGGTTAGCATTCTATGTCCCTCTGAGCTGCATTAAAGAGTGTGTAAATACATCTAAATGCCACTTCAGATGCATTGCAAAGATAAATTTTGTTGATACTGATTTCATTTGCTTGGTAACAGCCCAAATGCAAGAATTTGACTTAAAAGATTATGCACACTTTTAGAAAAAATGGCTTAAAGGTAAAAATGCCCATAAAACTTGTTGGAAAAGACTAATTCCTATCACTGCTGTGAACTGACCACACAGAATATGAAGAATATCAAAAAAAAACTCAGGAGTCACCTGTCCATGGTAATCTTTAAGATACCAGCACAATAACACACTCAGCAAAATATCGTCTAATTATCGTTATCGATAAAATCCTAGAAAATATAGAGATATTATTTTTTGCCAATTTCGCACACCCCTAATTCATGTTATTTAATTTATATTATAATTTATTGATAATAATTGTTGAAATCAATATTATTAATACTTTTGACTTAACCATTTTCTTAAAAATGGTGTAAAGGCTGAAATGTAAAGTTTATCATTTTACAAAACTTTTTGTTTTTGTGAAAACTTGTATCTGAATTGTAAATTATGCTTTTTACAGTCATTTTACAGTTTAATATGGTACTATAGACATTGCGCTACCCCGCTCATGTGGTATTAATTTTATTTGTGCAGGTCTTAAAACGTCTTAAATTTTAGCTTAAAAATCCTGCAGAAACCCTGAGTTGGGTGTTCGGGGAGCATATTGCTGTGGTGCCCGGGGAGCAGTTGGGTGTTCGGTGCCTTGCTCAAGGGTCTCACCTCAGTCGTGGTATTGAAGGTGGTTAGTCACTCCTCCCACCTACAATCTCTGCTGGACCTGAGACTCGAACCTACAATTCCGATTCTCTATCCATTAGGTCACGACTGCCCCCTATGTATATGTCCACCCCCAACCACCAGAAAAAAAGTTCAGGCTTAGGGTTTTTTGTTTTTTTTTGTTTTTGTTTTTTTGCGCTTTTTTGCTTTAACCCCTGTATTCCACAGTAGGGCTGTCAAAAAAAATTTAATTTCGAATATTTGTCGAATTTAAAATAAAAATCCACATTTTTAGGTGTGCTTCAGGCAGCCTTATCAGTGGCACACGGGATGCGATGGCGATGTAAGTGTCGTTGCATTTTAATGTTTTTCATAGCTTATCCAGTTGAACCCACTAGACGCGGCACTGCTACGTTGTTCATTCAAAATATTGCAGAAAAAGAGAATATCAATGCGGAGATGTTGTTGTTTACGGCAAAACTGAAACCCAGCCATTCACACAGAATGCATATTTATCGCATTTTCTAGAGGGACATCTATCACCGCTGCACTCGCGTCTCACACAAGAGAGCCACATGTTTAGAAAGCCATGCAAAATTAATGTAAGTTCAACTTTTAAAAAACCTGTCTCAAGACTTTATGGCAGTTTTTCCCCATCCCACTGCATCTCATGTTTTTAAATGAAAAAAGTACTCTTTGTGATTAGTTTTCGGTCCTTTGTATTAAACTATACATACATACATGATGCTGTTTTGTTTCTAATTGTATAAGCAAATTAATTAGTTATATATGGTTTATAAACATTAATTTAAACATTATGCATTTTTTCAAAGATAGTCGTGTTATTTTATTGCTTTGAATAAACGCGCATTAGTAATATTTTGATCGATGTGCCATCTTGTGGCCTCAGGAGAGAAGCCAAAAGCTTTTTTCCCCCTAACTGAAATTATGCCTTTTAAATTCAAATATAATTCGAATAATGATAATATTTAAGTACAAAATTCGAATTTAGTTTTTCAACCATTTTGACAGCCCTATTCCACAGTATAGATTCAAATTCAAGTAGCTTCATTGGCATGAAAAAAAAAACCTTTACATTTCCAAAGCACTGGTAACACAAAATTACAGACACTTTTACACACACACAAACACAAAAAGTTAGATAAAGTAACAGTGAGAAGGGAAGGCAAAAAAATATGCAATAAGTGTTGATGTTATTGTGCAGTTGGAGGTCCTGTTGCACAATACTTGGCAGCCATGTTTGTGCTTGCTGAAGTTTCTCCTCCTAGCAGATGTGGGAGTTTGTTCTTGATATAGACTGACATGAAAAAAAAATCAAGTAATGGCAAAACAGTCAAACACTTGTATTGAAAACACCTAAAACGTGTAAAAATGATTTTCAAATAACCTACTACAAAGTGCTTAAAACAAAAGTTGAATAACTTTCAAAAGATTTGATTCTGCTAACCAATCAATTTCTTTATCAGACATGCTCAAGAGTTGCTTAAAAACAACCAATTGGATTGAAAGAGCCAATTTTGCCTTGTTTTCATCTCATTTTTACAATAAGATTATTTGTCAACACATGACCAATTTATAATTGCAATGGCATGATTTTGGGTTTTCAGCTTTTTTACTGCATATTAACACTAGATGCACAATCAGGTTTGGCACACCAGGATTTCCTGCTAATTCTTACTGTTTTGATAACAATGAGAAATACTCAAAAATCCAATGAAGAAAAATAGCTACAGTTATGCAGTTTATGGACATTAATGGGCTCATGGAAAGTGTGAAGATTATTAGGATTTATTTATTTATTTCCATAATGGCATAGATTTGACCATTTGCAACAGTAGGCCATTTGCTAGGACAATGCAAACAAAAATTTACTCTTGGGCAAAGTAAATCACGACTTTAATGCCATTGATATTCTAGCTTCCATACTGCCATCTTTCAGCAACCCTCAAAGCTTTCTGCCATTATTACAGAGCTCTGTTGTGTTGTGCACAGCCATTAGCCCTAGTTACTTCATTGAAGAAAATGCTTAATGAAAATCTATTTATGTTTAATTCACAGTAATGTGCAGTGTGTCTATATTGGGTGTTTCTTGTTTGTAGGGGAAAGTTCAGGAGGCCAACAGGATATTGAGACAGTTGCAGGATCAGCTGGAGAGTGTGACTCAGCGGATGCAGCAGCTGCAGCCACAATGTGCTGATCTGAAGAACCGAGCGCAGGCGTGCAACCGAGATCTCAAAGCCGCTGAGGTGCACAATCACAACACCATAAAGGCCGTTTCACACTGAGCGCAATGCGAAAAAGCACCTCTGATGCTGACAAACGGTGCTTTCTCACTGAGCGCAAAATGATTGATCGCCTTCTGCTAATTCACGCCTGCACGCGCATTGATGAATTAGTGCTGAAAAGGCGTGGACACAGTTATTTTTGCGCTTGACCTTATTGAATATGGATTTATAGGAGTTTCCCTTTCATTATTCAATAGGAGAGTATTCAAATGAATCACGCAACGTGTTTTACTAATGTTTGCGCTCGTCAAATTACTGGCATTTGCGCCATTACTTAACGCCCAAAAAAAGCATGTCTTAAACTATTTTGCGCTTGAAATGGCTGCAATTATTGTTGCTAGGAGGAGGCACTGCAGAGAATGGTAGAAGGGAGAGGATTTTTTCCACACAAGTTAATTTATTTTGAATGCCAGAAGAACACATCCGAACATATTGTTTGCCAAGACATGTTATTTTTAATTTGCTTTAGGAAATAAAAGACGACTTGGAACCTTCAACTAGGAGTCACGCAATACCAGGTCTATCAAAACTTCTAGCAAACCTTCATTTTTTGTCCTCCGGTTGTTTTCAGTGTTGCAACTGGGCTAATTTGCGCTGTGCTTGGTATATTGCGTTGGTCGATATGTAAATGAAATGTTGCGTCTGTGTTCTTTAATTTGCTCATTGCAATAAATCACCTGCAGAAATTTCCCCTCCCATCAGTGCTGTTTTGGAATTGCACTCTCGTGCTAATTTGCCCAATAAAACTGGCCCTTTATACTGTATGCTCAATTCTCAGTGCTTTTTGTTTTTCATTTTTCTTGGTTTAGGCTAGTCTTCATTGGAAAAAGACTAACTTGAGAGACCTTGAAAAGGATAAAGATCAGCTTAACAAGCGGATCCAAGAACTCAAACACAGGTATACTTCAAAAGTGTACAGAAAGAAAACAACGTTACGTAACATTATCCAGCTGTTTCATTATGACCCAACCCCTCCTCTCTGTCCAGCATAAGTCAGACGAGCTCAGCTGACACTCATGCTCGTGTGGAGAAGTTGAATCACATTCTGGCTGAGCTGAAACAGCTACTATCTAAAGACAGACTGGGTAAAATGAGGTTAGTACAGTTGTTGGTAAAAATTATTAAAAGTAAGATTTCAAAATAAAAAGTTTAACCTCTCACTCTGAGTTTACACGTTTTGATGTCCACATATTCAAGAAATTAGAGAGGCTATAGCATTTCTGTCATAATTAAAATGGCCAAATATTAAAGATTAAGTGGACATGTGAATTAAATGATGTTTGGTCAATTTTAAAGAAGGATTAGATCAGTAAAGTGTAAAAAAAATCAGTTGGCGACCTCTGCAGGCCTTTATTGTAATGCGCAATGTACATTCTATTGTTTATAATACATTATGTATTTTTATAACAGTTTTGTTCAATAAAACCATATGATTGCTTGCTTTTGATAGGGTGAAGTCAGCAAAATTGGGACACTTTTTGGTAAACTGTTTTAAATACAAATAAATCTATGGGTTCAAGTTTTAGATTAAATCTAATATAATCTAAAACTTGAACCCCCCCCACCTCCCTCAAACACCATAGCAGATTCCTGTGGATAGCATCATGTCGAGAAGACGCTGTGCTCTGCACTATGAGGGTACATCCGTTTTTTTTGTTTTGTTTTGTTTTTTTACTGCCAAAGGACCAGGCTGTGAAGAATCAATGGTTAAAGTTCATTTTTACAGCAATACCACAACAGTAAAGCCCCAACCTTGTGTTGTGTCCTCGTCATTTTAGTGTTTCCCACAGACTTACACTCTATGAAATAGAAATATAATACATTTATACATTTAAAATTTAATTAATACAATAAGTAAAAAAATAAATAATAATATCCTGGCCAGAGGAGAACTGGCCCCCCGACTGAGCCTGGTTTCTCCCAAGGTTTTTTTCTCCATTCTGTCACAGAGGGAGTTTTCGTTCCTTGCCGCTGTCGCCTCTGGCTTGCTCAGTTGGGGACACTTAATTTCTAACGATTATCGTCAATTTGATTTCATATATACTATTTAAACTAAACTGAGCTAGACAATGACATCTCTGAATTCAATAATGAAATGCCTTTAACTGAAAATTGAGTGTTTAATCTTATTATTATACATTACTGACACTCTATCCTCCAATTTGATACTGTTAAGTGCTTTGACACAATCTGTATTGTTAAAAGCGCTATATAAATAAAGGTGACTTGACTTGACTTGACTATGTGTGGCGGGGCTTCCCCCGGGAGATATATACCGGTTCACATTTTTGGCTCAGCATGTTTGCTGCTTAAAACCATCAGTCCATTTTCTCATTGGTCTGAATGAAAATGCAAATTCATTCTTTGCCACTAGATGCCGCTTTTGGAGTGGTAAAAATAGCTGTTTCCCCAGTAACAGCTGTACACAAAGCAGCACTGCGCTCACAAACACTGCTTAATCAGGCATTAAGCCCCGTTCACACCGCCAGCGACTTTTTCACTGTATGTCGCTAGACTCTGTACTGTGAAGACGCTTGTGGGCGTTCCTACTGCTGTCGCTCAATGTTATTGGTAGACTGCATGTCTGGACATATCTTTAGAAAATGCAATCACAAACTATGGCCCAATCCCAATTTTATTTTATACCTCTACCCCTATGCCTTTCCCTTGTCCCTTGAAACAGATTGTCAAGGGGTAGGGGTGAAAATATTGCCCTAAGAAATGGGACACCACTACTATACCATTACAACACGTCATCTAGGTCCTACAGTACACACACCTATACTGGTGTGCATTACAGCCTTTAATTACCATTCTATATTAATGCCCTGCTTACTGACACACACCCACATACACACATATTTATCGGAGATCGTGCAGCTCGTACATCCAGGAGCAAAGAAACTTGTCAACGCTGACCTTGCGACTTTTATTAACAACATATTTTAAATACTGAATATTTTCCAGCAACGAGAGGATAAAATCGCTGTTTTTGAAGTAGCCTAAACTCACTCGTTGTAGAGAGAGACGCACAGACGCGCGTACATGCAACTTTCATCTCTCTCTCTCTCTCTCAAATTGGCCATATGAGAAAAAAAGTTTAGCGATTTCTAATTATTGGGGGGACTATCCCCCTTCAATGTCTCTGGTGGTTATCGCCCTGATCAGACATGAAAATTTCTGGCACTATCATGCAGTCAGTAATGATTTAGTGTTAGCAATTTCTTTGAATAACATGACCGTAAATATGAACACGATTGACTGTAACATAAACATGCGTTTATGTTACATTCTATTGCTATTTACACTTAGTGTGAATGGCATCTATTGCTAAATAGCCTCTGCCTTAAAATAAACAGACGATATCGTCCGCTGGTGTGGACGCTAATATCGTTATCTTTATAGTTATCTTTATAGTTATCATTCTTGGTGTGAACCAGCCTTAAGAGCAGTGCTTGCACCCTTTGTTTCCTAAAGAATTTAGTATTTTTATTCAGCAAGGGCAAATTACATTGCTCAAAATATGATAATAAAGTTATTTATAATGTTACAACATTGCAATTTCAAACAAATTGAATTAAAATTTTAAATTTAATTTATTAATCAAAGAATCCTGGGGGGAAAATGAATCATGGTTTCCACAAAAATGTGAAGCATTAGAACTGTTTTCAATGTTGATGATAATAATAAATGTTTCTTGTGCAACAGCATATTAGAATGATTTCTGAAAGATCATGTGACACTGAAGACTGGAGTAATGATGCTGAAAATTCAGTTTTACCATCACAGGAATAAATTACATTTGAAAATTTATTAAAAGAGAAAACAGTTATTTAAAAAAAAAAAAAAATCAAATAAATGCAGTCTTGGTAAACATAAGAGACTCTTTATTTAAATGGGTGGTTGATTGTGATTTCACTTTTTTAACTTTAGACAGTGTGTAATATTGCTGTTTGAGCATAAACAATATCTGCAAAGTTACAGCGCTGGAAGTTCAATGCAAACGGAGATATTGTCTTTTAAAATTATGGCAGTTTAATGCCTATAGTTATGGCTGAGAAGGATTACAACAAGCTTCTTCCCAGGTTGGTGACATCACAAACCCTGAAATTTACATAGACCCCGTCCCCGGGAACATGCAACAAAGGGGGCGAGGCCATGTTGTGCTTTAGGCCATGTTTACACTAGTGTGTTTTCGTTTTAAGATGAAAACAAAATGAATTTTGTTTTAAAATGAAAACAATCCTCGTCTACACTGGCGTTTTCACTGCGTTTCAGAAACGATGTCCGTCCACACTACACAACCGAAAATGTATGTCATATGACCATTCATGCAGGTACAACCATAGATATGTATAGGTAGATTGCTTACTATTTAGATGGCGGATGCGTCTATGTGCGTTTGCCGTGGTAGCCAGCAATACTTGGTGTCAAACACTTAAGTTCTTACTGTTACAAAATAAACAATTTACAAAAATGCTACAACGAAATCATGTATTCTGCTCTATTAAAGCTTTAATCAGGATAAAACCGTATATTGAAAGCTAACATAAGCAGTAGCATTTACAAGTAATAGCGTATCTAAAAGTATGAGACAACAACAAACAAAAATTCTGAATTCTGAGCTGAGGGGTGTGACGTTTAGACACACGCTAGGCGGTTTAACAAATCACAACACACTGGGCCAGCTAACCAATCTGAGCCCATTGCATATTTCTGAGGAAAGGGCTTCATAAAACCAGGAAATCATCAGAGCGTTCATAGGAGAAGGGACAGAGCGGTGTAGAATAAAGGTAAATTATGTGAAGCACTGCATTTTTTTTTAAAAATGAAGCATTAACGCGTTAGACTGCACCCCATAAACACAATCAAGCCTAAAAAAAAAAGCAGTCATCCACCCCTTTAACGTTTGAATAGTAACAGTTTAAAATTCAAACTGTATCTTCTTTGTCAACCCAACACTAATTCAACATGTCAAACTAACATTCAACATGATTGTGCATTGTCACGCCTCCCATCTGCACTGAGACGTTGTCATTACCTTTTTTTGTACCCACATATTTTTGCTATTTTATTTGGATGTTTTTCATTCATTTTGATGTTGGCTCATTTTGATGAATTCATATTCATGTGGACAGTTTTCTATTAATCTAATCAACAACTAAGAAAGATCAAAACCTTTTTTTCTTTTTTCTTCGCAGACCTTATGAAGACTGCAAGAAAGCCCAGGTCATTAAATACCTGCCATGTAGACCACATCATAGCATTTTAACCAAATATGTTCTAATATGTATTTTTTGCTTATTTTGACTAACAGGAATGTTGTCGGAAGCTTCAAGCAGAGCTGACAGAATTGCAAAATGTTGAGGAACCTCAGTCAGAAGACTTGAAACCTTTGGTAACAGATTCACTCATTATAAAGGTAAATGTTTCGGTGGGTTTCTGTGTCTCATGTCTCTGTGTTCAGGAAGAGGAACTGGAGGAGCTCAGCAGCCAAATAAGTGTGTGTCGAGCGGAATTTGAAACTGTGCAAAATCAGGTGCTGACACACAAGAGGGAATATGAGGAGGCCGAGCAGCTTTACCGGCAGAAGAGGGAAGATTTTAACAGCATCGCAGAGGAAGCTGAGCTCATTAAGGTTAGAGAAGAAGTTAAGAGTGTGTGTAACTAGGGCTGGGCAGTATATCGAGTTTGGACAATACATCAATATATTTTTTACAAGTGGTACGGTATGAGGCAATACTGTTAATATCGATATACAGAAGTTTGATATGAGTGCATCTGAAAAAAATATAGCGGAGGACAGACTGAACTGCTGCAGAGAAAGTACATAATACAGTTTGTTCTAAACATGTGACAAGCTTTATGAAGGGCTTTAAAAAACTCGTGAGATATAGTAGCCTATAGTTTATGGTTTCTGTTTAAAGCGGCTCTGACAGAAGGGCTGCGTGTGCCGCTGACAGAGACGTGCTGTTTAATGTGTTTGAGATGTGATGTGCTGTTTCCCTAAATGCATAACTTACATTTCACAGTTATATTCTCCATCTGTAAATGTTAGAAAGCCATGGAAATATTTCCATTTTGCTGTCAGAAGTGCATGAGCCTTCTGCTTTGCGATTCCCCACTAAACTTCACAGACTTCATTTACCCCTTGTTTACACTGCACAAGTCTGCGGTGTGTTACGGCTCCGACGAGGTTTTGTTCCATCCTCCACGTGGTGCCAATTCACACCAGAAGCATTACAGAAGTGAAGCGACAGGATTCGTGAGACCACGTGATTTGCCTGTACAACTTTGTTTTTCTTGATTTTTTTTTTTTTGTGTTCTAACATGGTTGGCTAAATGTTGTTTTGTCTGGTTTAATTCTGTTTATTCCACTCCTACAACTCCTGCAAATAAACTCCACGCCTTGTCCTTTTTTGAATTGTCCTTGTAAAAAGGATTTGTGGTGTCATGTGGTGTCAAATGTGTTTTTTAGCTTTGAGGATGAACCTCTTGTCATCTATTTCTGGCCTCCTAGCAAGGATATAGTGATATGAAATACGATTGGGAGTCTGCACAGGGTGTTTATTTTGAAATCAACATGATTTTTTTTTTACTTTTATTTTGTATTTTCTGTGCGGCTTGGACGCGGCGTCCATCAAAAATAGACTAGGTGCCTATCTTTAGTGAAGTGGCATGGAGAGCCACTTCTGGGACGCTTCTGAAACGTGTAAATAAGGGGTTAGAACGAGCGCCGCCGCACGCATGCACGCCAATCAGACTGACCTCAATGAAATAAGAGTGCAATAATTCTGACTAAAATATACATTTTGCTGACATATTTGTAGTTGGACAATAAATGACATGTAGAATTTTAAACCTACAAGTAAGTGTATTTGTATGATAGCACTAACTGTAAAGTGACTATAATGGGGTAATCAAATTAGCCTTTTTACTCAATTAGTCTGTGCTTTTTTATTATTTTCATTTTTAGTTTAAATTTAACTTCTGCTTTAAAAGCATTATTTTTGTTTTTAGATTGCAATGTTACAGTGTTAGAATGTAATGTGATTTTAAACCTTTTTTGCACATAATATATGCCTACATTGTAACATTTACTTTATTTGTTTATTTGTTTAATCCAAATACAAAAGCGTAGAAAATACAGAGATATATACCGTATACTGCAAATCAGCCAAAAATACAGAGATATGAATTTTGCTTATATCGCCCAGCCCTATGTGTAACATCATCGGTGGACAGCTTTTAACCACCAGAGTCCTAATTCCTCTTAGCTCATTTTTAAAAATGGCAGGCTGTCAAGCTTTAAAATAAGGATCATGAGCTTCAAGTTCACTACTGAACAGTCCACAACAGCACACATTCTTAATTATCAATGTGTCCAATCTAGTAAACAGTTTGTTTTTACATAATTGCTTGTAGGAGCAATTGAGCAACAGTGATCAGGAGTTGGAGAGGAGTAAACATCATAAAAAACACTATGAAGAGAAGCGGAAAGCCCATGTGGACATGATAGAGACACTAAAGAGGAAGCTAAATGAGAAGGACCAGGAGTTACAGGTGACCAAACACTGACATCTTACACTGATCCACTAGATATGAAAAGATTTGCGTTTATTTGACTGAATCTATTTTTGACAGGCCTCCATAGCGAAAGCCTCAGAAACTTGCCCCGAGCGCTTGGATGTGAAGAGAACAGCGAAGAGTTTGGACAGCGAGATCAGCCGCCTCAGACACAAGATCAACACACAGCAGGACCAACAAGGACACAGAGACACTATCATCAGGTACATAGACACTGATTTACATAGGCAAATCTCACAAAGCCTGTCAAAAGAACCCCAAAGTCAAAAGAAATAAATAAGAAATTATATTTAACTTGAAGAAAATAAATACATATTTTTAAGACCATATACAGGATTAGTTCACCCAAACATTAAAATTTGCTGACATTTACTTCCTCTCTGGACATCCAAGATGTGGATGAGTTTGTTTCTTCACCGTAAGAGATTTAGAGAAATTTAACATTACGTCACCAGCAGATCCTCTGCAGTGAATGGGTGCCATCAGAATGAGTCCAAACAGCTGATAAAAACATCACAATAATCCACAATTCACACCACTCCAGTCTATCAGTTAATGTCTTGTGAAGTGAAAAGCTGTTTTTAATTTAAAAAAAAAAAAAAAAAAAAAATCTATAATTAAGATGTTTGTTTTTTTAACATCAAACGAGTGCTCTTCCATTATACTGCTTTCTCAAGAGAAAGTCACCTCGTCTGAATCAAGAGAGAAATATGCACTTACAAGCTAAAACAGCCCAAAGCAATTCTAAACAAATATGTGGGTAGATTTTCATGTGAGATTCCAAAAGGAGATGGACTTTATTCCACTGGAGGAAGCGGTATTATGGATTATGGACTCTTATTTTAGCCGGAGGCAATGGTATAAAGTTAAAACACTGTAATGATGGATTTATTTCTTACAAACATGCAGCTTTTTGCTCCACAAGATGTTAATTGATGGACTGGAGTGGTGTGGATTACTTGTGGATTATTGTGATGTTTTTATCAGCTGTTTGGACTCATTCTGACGGCACCCATTCACTGCAGAGGATCCAAGTGATGTAATGCTAAATTCTCCAACTCTGATGAAGAAACAAGCTCATCTACATCTTGCCTGTATTGAGGGTGAATACATTTTCAACACATTTTTGCAATTTTGCAGGACATTTAAACATATTTCGTCTCTGATTCTCTCCTCAGTTCTTAAGATAAACTGTTTGTCATGTGAAATTATTTACTTTTTAAATTATACCAAGGTATTAACTTATGAATATGATAATCAGAGTAGTTCATCTGATAATGTATCATAGTACTACCACAGTACCATCCAGTTATTTTCCCCTTGCATCTATGAAGCGCATCTACATTGTTTATCATGCAGATGGGGTTTATATGTTATGATGTTACAATGGTGAAGTTGTTGGTCATTGAATCTTCTAGGCAGTTCCATGAGGCGAAGGAAAACTTCAATAACGCAGCCCGACAGGTCAAGGGTCTGGAAGCTATCGTCTGCCAATTAACTGAGATCATAAACACTAGACACAACGTCTGCGCTGAACTGAGAATGTAAGTTTCATTAGAGGCTCTCGTCTGATTCTTGCTGACTGATTTGAAATGTTTTCAAATAGATTGTTTTAATGTGCCTGAACTTCAGACCACCAATTCAATGGTCACAAATGAAACAGCCTTTGCTTGTCTGCTTTTGATATTTTAAGTCGCTCAAAGGTAAATCACTATATGAGTTTTACTGAATTATTGTTTTGTGTTGAAAATAGGGTGAAAAAAAATGTCACCGTACTTCCCCAGTCGATTGATTGTATTAAGAATTGCTTTTTTATATTACAAGTTTTTTGAAATGGTATGTTTAAAAATGCAAATAAACCATTATTAATTAAATAATCAAGAATTTGCATATATTCCCAAACCAGGAATCTGAAACATTATATAAAGCCAGGTTCAAAATTCTTGTTTAATTTTGTTGACAGAGTTAAAGATTTTTACAGCAGGGATTTTGGATATTGTTTTATCACTCCATAAATCAGAAAATACTGTACTTTACATCAGCCAGGAAAAAAAATCAGATGCACATAGATAAAGTGCAATAAAATAAGTTTTCTTTCCACTAGTCTGAAACAACATGTTCCAAAAAGCCCAAAATCTCAAAATTGACCAGCGCCTGTAGTGTCTTGTCTTAAAACAGCAAGTTACTGTGAAATATATCAAAGGGCTTGTCCATTTTTAGTGCACGTTTTAGGATACTGATGATGATAATGATAATGTAGGTTGTGTTTCTGTGTGTTTCCAGGTATCTTTCTGTACGCTGTAAGTACTACTTTGACTCCATGCTGTCTCAGAGAGGATACATAGGGAAGATGACCTTTGACCACGAGAATGAGACTCTCTCCATATCAGTAAGACTTTGCATGATAACATCATTGATGTAGTTGTTTTCTTGATGAATAAACACCAAATGACTCAGTTAAATGATTCATAGAGGCATGCAGTCTTGTATAATTTAATTTTGTTGAATAGCCTATGCTTTCAAAAAATGTCAGGATTTTACTCTACGTGCAGTAACCATGACCTTTTAAGAGTACAGTAGTTTCTCAAGATGATGGTCATCTGTCTCTTCCTCAGGTTCAGCCAGGAGAGGGTGGTAATGCCACTATGAGTGACATGCGTTCTCTGTCTGAAGGAGAGCGTTCGTTTTCTGCCATGTGCTTTGTGCTGTCACTGTGGTCCATAACTGAAGCTCCGTTCCGTGCCTTAGATGAGTTTGATGTATATATGGTAAGGTGTGTGTGTGTATGTGCATATATATATATATATATATATATATATATATATATATATATATATATATATATATGTGTGTATATGTGTATGTATGTATGTATGTATGTATGTATTTACATTACAACCATTTTTATGCACAGTCCCCCCATTTTCGGGGGCTCAAATGTAATTGGACAAATAAATATAATAAATAAAATGTAACATTTGTAATATTTTGTTGAGAATCCTTTGCAGGCAATGACTGCCTTATGTCTGGAACTCATGGACATCATCAGAGACTGGGTTTCTTGCTTTGTCAGGCCTTTACTGCAGCTGACTTCAGTTGTTGTTTGTTTGTGGGTCTTTCTGCTTTTGGTTTTGTCTTCAGCAAGTGAAATGCATGCTCAGTCGGGTTGAAATCAGGAGATTGACTTGGCCGTTGAAGAATATTCCACTTTTTGTACCTTCAAAAACTCTTGGGTTGCTTTTGTTGTATGTTCTGGGTCATTGTCCATTTGTACTATGAAGCGCCGCCCAATCAACTTTGCTGCATTTGACTGATTCTGGGCAGAGAGTATATCCCTATACACTTCAGAATTCTTCTGGTTGCTTCTGTCCTCTGTCACATCATCAATAAACACCAGTAACCCAGTGCCTTGCATGCTCATGCCATCACACTGCTCCACCATGTTTCAAAGATGATGTTGTATGCTTTGGATCATGAGTTGTTCCATGCTTTGGATCATGAGTTGTTCCAAGCCTTCTCCATACTGTTTTCTTCCTGTCATTCTGGTACAGGTGGATCTTAATTTCAGCTGTCCAAAGAATTCTTATCCAGAAGTGATCTGGCTTTTTTTAGATGTTTTTTTTTTTTTTTTTTTGGCAAAATCTAATCAGGCCTTGTTTGCATGAACCCTCCGTATTTACTCTGTTTCCCTTGTATGGAGAGATCCTTTGACCTCATGATGTGGGTTCATTAAAGCTCAGAGTGTGCACTTTAAGCCAATATTTATTATATAACTGCAACTTGAATATGTTTTGGTCAGCAGCTAAAATAATAAAAATTGTGCCTGTGTCCAAATATATATGGACCTAATTGTGTGTGTGTGTATACACACACACACACATACAGGTGCATCTAAAAAAAATTAGAATATCGTGAAAAAAAGTTCTTTATTTTTTGTAACATTTCAAAAAGTGAAACTTTAATATATTCTAGATTCATTACATGTAAAGTAAAACATTTCAAAAGGTTTTTTTTGTTTTAGTTTTGATGATTAGAGCTTACAGCTCATGAAAGTCAAAAATCCCGTATCTTAAAATATTAGAATATGTCCTAAGATCAATCAAAAAAAGAATTTGCAAAACAGAAAAGTTCAAGTATGTTCATTTATGCACTCAATACTTGGTTGGGGCTCCTTTAGCACAAATTCCAGCATCAGTGAGGTGTGGCATGGTAGCGATCAGCCTGTGGCACTGCTGAGGCACTATTGAGCCTTCAGCTCGTCTGTATTGATGGATCGACTGTTTCTCATCTTTCTCTTGAAAATATCCCATAGATTCCATATGGGGTTCAGGTCAGGCATGTTGGCTCAGTAATATCATGGTCAGCAAACCACTTGGAAGTGGTTTTGGCTCTGTGGGCAGGTGCTAAAGTCCTGCTGAAAAAGGAAATCAGCATCTCCATAAAGCTTGTCAGCAGATGGAAGAATAAAATGCTCCAAAATCTCCTGGTACTCCAGACCTTGATTTCCAAATGAAATGCAAAATTTACTTTTATCTGAAAAGAGAACTTTGAACCACTGAGCAACAGTCCAGTTCTTTTTCTCCTTGGCCCAGGTAAGATGCTTCTGATGTTTCTGTTTCAAAAGTGGCTTGGTAGCTCTCTTCCTGAAGACGTCTGAGTGTGGTAACTCTTGATTCATTGACTCCAGCTTCAGTCCACTCCTTGTGAAGCTCTCCCAAGTGTTTGAATCGGCTTTGCTTAACAGTATTCTCAAGGTTGCGGTCATCCCTGTTGCTTGTGCACCTTTTCCTACCCAATTTCTTCCTTCCAGTCAACTTTGCATTTAATATGCTTTGATACAGCACTCTGTGAACAGCCACCCCTTTCAGTAATGACCTTCTGTGACTTACCCTCTTTGTGGAGGGTGTCAATGATTGTCTTCTGGACCATTGCCAAGTCAGCAGTCTTCCCCATTATTGTGGTTTTAAAGAACAATAGATACCCGGAATTTATACTGAAGGGATGGTCATTTAATGAAACACAAATATAAATATTCTAATATTTTGAGATACTGGATTTTTGACTTTCATGAGCTGTAAGCTCTAATCATCAAAATTAAAACAAAAAACTTTTTCAATGTTTTACTTTACATGTAATGAATCTAGAATATATGAAAGTTAATTTTTTTTTTAAATTAGTTACAAAAAAATTAACTCTTTCATAATATTCAAATTTTTTTGTGTGTGTGTGTATATATATATATATAAATTAAAAGAATCCCGTAAAAAAAAAAAAAGCATCACGGTTTTCACAAAAATTAGACAACTTTTTTTTTTTTTTTTTTTTTCCAATTTACTTGGTTCTGTGATGAAAACGGGATAGCAATCCTGTTTTCATCACAGAATCAAGTAAATTGAAAATAACTTACTAAAAAAATCTCAGGAATTTAATTTTGTTAATATTTACTAATTAAAGTTAATTAGGATTTTGTCTTCAGTGTATATTTTTGGTTAACCATTTATTCACACTTTAGCTTTTTGTAGTTCATTTAAACACTCAGACAATGTTGACAAATGAATTTTTACAAATACAAAAATGTAATGTAGTTTCTCTGTTTAATATGTGGCCATAAAGTATGCATACATAATAATTATGCAAATACAAAAAAAATGTTTGTAGTGGTTTTGGACACTGCTGTCACTGCTTGATATATCATGTCAAATAGCCAATAACATATTGTGCGAATACAATGAGATATTTGTCATGGCTACTAAGGACAATCAGGTGAATGGAGTCCTGGAGAAGAGCATGCAGTCACTGCATTGTGTATTGTGTGTTTGCTCTCTCAGGACATGGTGAACCGGAGGATCTCCATGGACATGATGCTGAAGATCGCTGCCAGTCAGCGCTACAGACAGTTTATTTTCTTCACACCACAAAGCATGAGGTAAAGAGCTTCTCTAGTGTTCATGCAGAAATGTGTAGATGTACTGTAGTTAGATTAGAAGACATGATTGCCTTATTTTGTATCATTTATAATGCTGTTTTATATTGATAGTCCTAGTAAAAATTTAATGTTCTGTTCTTTCTGTATCCCAGTTCTCTGCCATTCAAAAGCCTGATCCGCATCATCCGTCTGAATGACCCTGACCACAGCCAGTCAGCTCTTCTGTTCGGTCAGAGGAACACAGAATGATGCTGCTATCCACTGAACATCATCTTATGTGTATCAGGCAAATCAAGTCAAATCAGGCAAAGTACTTTCAGCTGACAGCTGCACTTTAGAGTTCTATTGTGCACAAGTTTACAGGCTTTTTTTCTAAGATCATTTAAATTTACATTTATAATTTTGTTTCTTAAAACCAAATTTGCAGGTTCTACGCTTTAAATTTTTCTAAAATATTAGTTTTTAGGTTTTATAAAAATGTTTGTGATTGCAATGTTATTTGCATTTCTACCTGTTGAATAAGGCATATAAAGGCCAGTTATAGCTTGTTGCTGTTATTTGTTTTTATTTCATTTTCAGTCTTCCATTGTTTTATTTGTATCACTGAACTAATTAAGAAATTAAAATGTTTCTAGTATAACAAGACATAATCTGTCACTATTTTGTTTGATCATTCATCAAAAATGCGTAGTTTTGTATTACTGGTGTTACAGTAGGGAAAAATGAAAAGTCTGTTTCAGTTGAAGGAAATCACATGAGAGAGAACCATATTACCTGTTTTCCATTTCCCTTTTTTGTATTTACAGCAAGTTATGAATATTTAAACATTGACCTTGAATTCATCTGGCTTCTGAATGGGCAGAATGCAAATAATGTTGTAAATTGTGGTTTCCCATTAAAGCTTATGACATACAGTCACAATAGCACTGATTCAGTTCTGTGATAATCTTTAAACCTGTACTTCAGTAGCAACTACATGATGGCATCCATTTGTCTCTGCGAGTCTCTTACTTGACTCACAGTTCCTCTTTGCGGATTCAGCTTGTCATTGCTAGTTATATCCTGTCATGTTTTTGAGGCGGTTCCCCTTGACATACATTTGTGGTTTTTATGATTGATGTTGTGCAAACTGGGGTCTGAGCATTATGTTGCCTGTTCATTTCTCATTCATTGTCCACTGTTCCCTGTTAGATTTTAGTCAGATAATTTTTAAACTTATGGCCTGAACTATTATTTACAGAGTAATGAAATTGACCTTTTTGAGTTTTTGTCTGTGCATATTAACTTAAGTCAGAAATACTGTACATTTTAAATGTATTTTTCTGCTAAAAGTACATTTTTAGCAGAAACGTGCATTTAAAAATAATGAATGACTCATCATGAACTACAGAGATTGTTGTCCAATCAAATTCTCTGTATAATGAGAATATCCCTCCCCCAATACTACCTGAATTATAAATATGTAAATATGAATAAATTGTATAGGTAACAGCTATAATTTTTTCTGTAATTTTTTGTTATATTTTTGAGGATATACATGGATGTTTATTCATGTGAAAAAAAAAAAAACCTGAAAAACAATTCCAGGGGTTAAATGTTATAAAGGTATCATTTTTTTATTAACAAAACTAACCCTTACATTTACATAAATGAAATTAATATTACACAGACGTAAAAAAAAAAAAAAAAAAATCTCAGCATGGTTAAGAAAGCAAGACAGATATAAAGCATTATTATTTTATTGCGTAAGCTGCGTGCTATTTTGTATAAATATGTAAAGAGCTACAAAATAGCTGCCACAAGTCATCAGCTTATTAAAAAAAAAAAAAAATTATAGCACAATCCAGCATTGATTTTTCTGGCGATGAAACAGGTAGCATAATAATTAGTGGCTGTACAGTTACTGTTAGTAGACGGATCTAATTTCAAGTCTCAAGTACTCTAGGTAATATGGGTGGCTTTCGTTTCACCCCTACGAAATGAAGTACTAGTCTAAAATGGTTCATCCAGAGTTCAATGCGATTCCTGGCCATCAGTCCTTGGTGGCGTCAGCATAGAGCAGGAATCCAGAGAACGTGCTGTCGTCCTCGCTGCTGGAATAAACACCGTTCCAGTCCCGCAGAGTCTCCAGCCAGACCTGGTCTCCAGATGATAGACGCAGCACTGCCATATTGGAGGCCTGGTCAATGTCCTGGCCGTAAAGGGAGTCGCGAGTTCGCAGTTTCCGAATGCCGTTCACCACCAGGGCTGCTCGTAGGGGGCGATTACGCACTGTTATGTAGTAGGAAAAGACATAAACTCCCCCATGAGTGCAGTTGAACTTACTGGCGTGGGGGTCCCAGTGACCCTCCTCATTGTAAATGACTTTGTCGAACTTGATCGGCAGGCCAGGAGGCGGGAACGATCGGCTGGGAAACAGACCAACGCTGAAGGCTGAGCGCTTCTGAACGGCAGGTTCACCCTTAAGGCCCTTGAATCCCCTAACACCTCGTGCTCCCTTTAGGCCTCGTGTGCCTTTCATCCCTGGCATCCCCCTCTGCCCTGGTGGTCCATGGGGTCCTGGAGGACCAGGCTCTCCCTGCTTACCTGGGGGTCCTGGGTCTCCCTTCGGCCCCTTAGCCCCAGGAAGCCCATCTGTGCCGTTCAGACCTGGCACACCTATGTCTCCTTTTGGCCCTTGAGGCCCTGACTCGCCCATACTGCCTTTCTGTCCTTTCTCTCCAAATGGACAGTCTCCTTTGTCACCCTTCTCCCCCTTGATGCCATCTGGTCCGGGGGGGCCAGCTGGTCCTTGTATGCCAGGCTCGCCCGCCTCTCCCTTTGTTCCGTTCCGGCCGGGCTCTCCCTTGTCCCCTGGGTCTCCTTTCAGCCCAGTTAAACCTGTATCTCCTTTGTCTCCTTTGAGGCCCATTTCACCTACACACATCAAGTGGAATTTGAAATATAAGGCCCGTTCTCAGGAAACTGTTATTGTATAACGCTTTGAAAAGGCTACTGCTGAACATTTCAATATGTCAACCTTACTTCAGTTTTCCCAGATCAAGTGCCATAACCACCATAGAGACTGAGGGACCATCATATGGTGTTTAAACCAGTCCTGCTTAAGTAGTTATAGCCTTGCAAAATGCCAGTAGTTATTTATTATTACCAGCTCTAAAGAACTACATCATTTCAACCCCATCTCAGTTAGTCTTTAATTCATATATTAGGATGACAGTAAATTCTGACAGTATAGTTTCTGACACTTAGTTTCTGTGTGCCTTGTAAGAAATTACGAAGACTTTGATCTCACATTCAAAAATACCAAACTATTTTTAAAAAGGGGGGAAAGGTAAAAAGATCAAAACATTATTCTGGAAAGGGGGGGAAATGTCACATCTTAACAGGGTTGAACAAAAAGTAAGAGACAAATGCAAATTCTACAATTCCAAAAAAAAAATATATATATATATATGTAAAACATTTTAGAAAATAAAATCTACATAGTTAAAACATGCAATAACAAATACCAGTAGTTATTTATTACTTCTAATCCTAAAACGTATTATTTGTATGTAAATGTATTAAATTAAAAATAAACTAAAATGTATTATTTTTAGTACTGCTTAGTTTTGGCGTACCTTCTAAGAAATTACACATAATTACAATTTTTTTAAAAATATATATATCACACTTATCAGGACTTCACCATAACAGAGTTGAAATATTGAGCTCAATAAGGTCAATATAAACTAATGAAATAATTATAAAGACTGGAAAATAACCTACATCTGTCCATAACAGAGTTGAACAAATTATTGGACAGATACAAATTCTAGATTCTCAAAAATACGTAAAGCATTTTAGAAATATAAATCAAAATAATGAAAACATGGTATAATAAGTACAAGTAGTTATTAATTCTAATTCTACATTATTTCAACCCTGTCACAGTTCATTTGCAATTCTTATAATAGATAACTGAGTAGATTCTGATACTGCTTAGTTTCAGAAATTATACGGTATAATTTGAAAAATTAAACATGCTATTTCCACATACTAAAAAGAGTTTTGTCAGATAATGTGTCAGCAGTTCAGTTCAGATCCGCCCCCAGTGTAGTAGTAAATCATGGCACTATTTTCTGAGAACAGTCCATAAACCAACGTAGCAAGTGTAACAAAGTGAATCAAATACTGGTTTAGGGCCTTTGTCACAGATGAATGTACCTTTCTCTCCTTGTTTCCCAGTGACACCGGGAATCCCGGGTAGCCCACTCACTCCAGGATCACCTTTCTCTCCTGAAGCAGGAAAGGACATCTGTTAACAAACTTACAAGCATTATCTGTGAAGTAACCACAACAATGGGACATTGTGTTTAATGGGACAATGTTTAAGACGGAACACACTGTTTTGGAAATGGGTTGTTTGGCTCACAGTGCTCAAAGATCTCTCCGGATACGTTTGCACTTTGTTCCGGATACGTTTGCACCTTCACTTAGTATTGTCAGCAATGGATATGACTCAGCATCAAGCTGAAATTATTTGCATGTTTACTCTTTGATTACACTGCTTATCAAAATAGATCTCCATCCTTATGAATACACAGAGGTTTTCAAGAAAACAAAAACCCTGAACACTGATGTATTTATTTATTCCAGTGGTGAAGAGCTTGCTCAGGCTAGAAAGAGAGAAGAATTGGAGATCTGAGCTTTGCAGACAACCTTTTGTGTAATCTCAGGGAACTAGCATTACCAGTTTCGAGACAAATTGTAGGTTTTGCCAACTTGTGTGAGCATGTAGCACTAAAGGAAAGGGAAGAGTTTAGTCTGTTTGATTTAGGCGTGGTAATAGATTTTTCTTTGGTGGGGACACAGAAGGACTAAGGTCAAGGTCTTCTCCAGTGTTTGTCCTTCTTGCAAAGCAAGGATATTTGTATACACAATCAAGAGATGAGTGTCAGTGTCCCTAATCCTTTGTTTATAACTTTGGATAGACTAACTGCCATATGTGGAAGTTGTGAAAGGAAAAAAAATGATGGTCCTTTTGTAAACAGTATTTGCCTAAATTTCTTCACTTTTTTTATGGAAGCTTAGATTTAGAACTTGCAATTGTAACATAAATTCATTATTCACTAAGTTCTTCCTGCAGGTTACATTGATTCACTGACCAACTACTTGCATAACAATCAACCAATTTGTTCAAACAGTTTCTGCATCCAAATATGCCTACTATCCTACTATATAATAGGCAAAAAACAGTATGTGAAATGAGTAGTATGTCCGAATTTGTTGCATTCATAAAACAGTAGCCTAAAAATAAATGGATGAGCTAGTACTTTCTGAAATGCACATTCAATGGACACTTTACTATCCCGTGAAGCCATGGGAGAGGAGTTGTGAATGGCAGTGTTAGACAACATGGCATATGTTTCATGACTTAGATTCATTCATACTACAGAACATACTTTTTTACCTGTGGCAAAGTTCAGACAGTATGTGATTTCGGATACAGTCACCAGTTAATTCAGACACGAACAAGTATATATATTATGATTGAGTCATTGAATGGTTTACTCAACCAGTTTGTTCAAAAACGCTAATTGTGAAAATATCACATCATAACAGAGTTGAACAAAAAATAAGGGACAGATAGAAATTCTAAATTCTCAAAAAAATGTGTAAAACATTTTAGAAAAAATATCGACTAACCCTAAAGCTCTACATTATTTCAACCCTGTCACAGTTAATTTTTAATTCTTATACGTAGCTAACTTAGTCTATTCTGATACCGCTGTTTCAGAAATTATACATTATAATTTGAAAAAAAAAAATTATCACTTTTATGAGGGCTTCACGATAACAGAGTTGAAATGTTGAGCCTGCTAAGGTCAATCTAAACATAAGGAAATACTTATATAGACTGTAAATGAAACCTTTATCTCTTAAAATCATGTAGTCAAAAAGACTTGGATATCACTGCCTTGAATATTGAAAAACTGACTACACTGTCAGTTGCGCTGCTTCACTGCCATTCACAAGTTTGTTCCTCATCAAATATATTCACACAGACTGTATCCAATTTTAGACAGTCAGTAATTAATTCAGAAACAAACATGAATATATTTTGAGTGAGTAATTGAATGGTTCACTCAACAAGTTTGTTCAAAAACACAGGGTTCCTTACTGTTGCTTGGAAATGCTGTTGATTTAGTTTTGGCTTCATTTTGGAATGAGAATGTAACTGGCAATATTTTGTCTAAAATGAAAGTTACTCAACATTAACTTCTTGCTTATTGAACTGTTTATCATCTCTTGCTAATACTTATGTCAAACACAAACATATGACATTACCATACAGACCTTTTCCTCCATGAGGCCCCGGAGTGCCAGTGAGTCCATCCTGACCTGGAGGTCCAGGAGGTCCCATCTCCCCCCTTTCCCCTGGAATACCTTGAAAGATGACAAATAAAGAGAAAAGTTGAATGTAACATTTGATTAAGATAGGTACCAACTAGGCAACTACCACTCGTCTTCTTACCCGGCAATCCTTTTTCTCCCACCGGTCCTGGAGGACCTCTCTCTGGTGGACAGCACTCACAGAAGTTGAAAAAGCACTCATTGTAGTCCAACGTGTAGTTCCCAGGGCCCACCCCAGGAGGAACCATGGCCTCCGTGTGGTAGTCAGCAGAATAAGCATCACTGGAGTAGGTGGTGCTGTCGGTGGGGGAAGTAGAGTAAGCGTCCATCATGGAGTCTGTGGCTTCCTCTGTGATGCCACTGGCGGTGGGGCCCACAGTGGTGGTGATCGGATGGGACCCCAAGCGGCCGGGCGGCTGTGGAGGACCCCCTTCGTCTCGAGGCGGAGGCTTCTTAGTGGGTTTCATTCGTGGCCACTGTGTGGTCTTGGGTAGTGATGCTTGATTCCCTGCTGTTACCACCAGCAAGGCCATCAGCAGGATGACCGGGTGGACAATATTGGGCATTGTACAAGTACCTGCACACAAACAGCAAGTGGACACCAAATAGAAGCTGATAAACTAGAACTTTTTCATTTTCCGAAGAACAAATTATCGCTAATGCTTACCTAGTCGTTGACTTGTGTGTGCTGCCTCTCTGTTCTCTTCTCTAAGAGAAAACTGCATCCAAATCACTACCTTTTAACTACCTGTGCCTCCCCATCGCCCCTCAGTCCAGCCAATGAGAGCGTTTTCTACTACATGGGCAGGTGACATACACTTGGCACAGGCCTGAGGATTTGATACCTGAGGAGAAGCCTAATGAGATGGCTTTAGAAAGTTAACGTATCAGTCCTTCTTATTCTCATGCATCTGTATCCCTTGTGTTATACCATTTAAAAGGGCAATTAAAGTGCAGATGTTTACACACAAGAGTATATACACATACACCTGACTATGAATATGAATAAACAGGAATTCATGTTTTGTGTCTGTGTTTTTTTAAAGCTCTCACATAGTTTCAGTAGCAAAATTGCACGCTGCGCGATGTCAAACAAAGGTTGAATAAGTCATGATTTTCCCAAGGATCAAAGAGAATCAGAGACTTTTGGGGGATTTTTGAATGGTCTCAGCGGAGAAAACACTAACACTTGGGGGGCGAATGGTCGTGTATCCTAGACGCCTTCAAACCCTTCCCTTCAGACAAACAGTCTACTTCCTACCAGTATAAATGTACAAAATTTGAACGAAGAAACCTGGGGTCAAAACTGCCTTCTACAGAAATGTGGCCTGAATTGTGTGTAACTGGTCCATTTGGCCGAAGCTCAAAGGGAAGTTAAATAATCAAAGCAAATGAGACGTTGGCCCATGAAACAAAGTCATGGCAGTCTTTCTGCAGCCCTCCTTCAGGAAATCCAGCACTAGTGACTTTTATATCTCCGGGGGTTACTGACCAGAGTAACCCCAGAGTTGAGATGTTCATCTCGTACCTCACGGTGTGATATGATGTCTCCCAGCGGTGCAATGACATCATTCAAGGAAAAAGCTTTTAAATTACACCTCCGGTCAGATCAGTAATGTGATCAAAGCGTGGCTGTGTTCAGACTGAGGTTATGGCATCTTAAACTGGGCATACATCGTCAACAACTTCCATATTACCTAAACTTTTACATTATTTGGAGAAACTTGCTGCCACCACAATACTAGGGTGTTGCTATTGTGTATAATATCACCGTCAGTGTGGGACTATTTTGCTCCTGTTTTATTGTTGGAGCAATTTGAGCATCATGGGCATGTTTTATAAAAAAAAAAAAAAAAAAATTATTTATTTTTTTCCCTTTGTCATTGGCCAAATCACCGTACATGTTGCGAGATGTACAAATAAATGTTACTCAAAATTGTATCAAATTTGATACATTTTTTGTGTGCTTTTTCTAAAAAATGATATATGGATAATGTAGAAGGCATGTAGGTGATTGTGTACAGGTAAAATCTTGATCATGTTGATAATCTAGAGGCCTTTGAAATTAACGTATCAAATATGATGGAGTAGGTTTTATTGGGTTAATGAATTTTTGAATGATGTGGCAAATTTTATTTTATTTTTAAATTTTATTTTACTTAATAAAATTGAATTTTAAGTATTTATTAATGAAAAAAGGTTTACACTGAAATATATATATATATTTTGAAAAATGTTTTTTTTAAAACCAGCTAAGAACTTTTTCTATTTTTCGGTATAATTTTAAAGATATTTTTCTTTTGTCACTGACGCATCAATCATGTTGTATCATACATGATTTAAGAGGAGTTACAGTATGCACTGAAAATGAACACTAGGCATACAGGTTTGCTGAGATCTCCAACTCTAACTATGAACAATAGTAATAGTGATGCTTTCCTTAGAAAACAGCAATAAAACAAACAGCAGTATGTTTTAGCTGGCATTACCCTCTCCACTTACAGTGCCCATTAGACTTGTCTAGCACTGTTTCTGTGGACACAAGGGCACCATTGGGAGTAGGAGATGAGAGGTGTGGGGGGATGCCGTGGGCTGTTACCTGAGCCACCCTCTCACTGCCGCTGCACAGGCCATATGCATTAGCTTCAAGAGGCTCTCGAATGCCCTGCGCTAAATGACATGCCCTTGTTGCCAGGTAGGCAAAATGGAAACCATTAGTCAAACCAAAAGATCCATTTCTCTACACCTCACTAAGCTTCCAGTACTGGAGCACCACAAAAATAAATTCCATTGGACTTCTGTGATGAAAATGAAATCAATAAGATGTGCATCCATTATTCAGCCTCTGGAAGGCTAACAGTATGGTAGGCTTTTCTGCATTGTGGTTTTGCATCAGTTTATCCGTTACTGGCAGTATGTTTACTTGTGGCATCCCTTCATTTGACAAGCCTGTGCAACGTCATATCAGGGCATGAAGTAAAAAAAAAAAAAAAAAAACTGGTTTAAAATCGTTAAGGGTTTTCTTCAGTGTGTTGCATTTTTAAAAAGGCAAGAGGTTTTCAATATAATCTTTCATCAACAAATATAGCAGTTTTAAATGGGTGGTTGGCAGGTATTAAGCCTAACATATGAAATAATATTCAAAACAAATCTATTTTTTAATGGAACACTTTATTGAACCTAAGACAAAATATAAAAGAACAACTAAAAAAAAAAATGCATGTGTTTTATATTTTATATTATATTTGATACATCAGGCTTTTATGGCTGTATAGTATAATATAGGAAAATATGATGCTCACAAAAATATAAAAATTGGTACAGATGTTATTTACAAAAAGCGAGATGTAATTCTGATAGTTTATAATATAGCCAACAAATTACATCTTTAGACTACTTGCATAAAATACATATAAATATCAGTTATCATTCTATATCTTCAAATAATGTCTTAAGATGATATTTAAATGTTTAGTTTTATGAACAAAGCTCTGTAGTTTCAAAACATAATCAATGCAATGCAGTAATGATTTAGAGATGTACAAATAAATGTTCCACAAAAGCCTGTTGTATTATATTTGACTCACATTTTAACATTTATATATTATTATATAAGAAATTATATATGATTGATGTAAAATGCATGTAGAAGCATACAATTGGTGAATTTTTCAGCAAAGTTTTGATTATGCTGGTAATTTACAGGCCTGAGAAAAGCACGTATTAAATATGATACCGTAGATTTTATAGTTAATTCATTTCTGACTTTGCTTGTTTATTTTAAATGGTCTTCCAGTGTGGCAAATCACTACAGAAATTAGGGAAAAAATAGTTTAAAACTGCTTTTAGGTGAACTATAGAATGGAGCTTAACATAAACAACAGACAATGGACAACCATATTAAATATTCAAAACACCTACATAGGCTACAGCAATAAATAAATAAAATAAAAATGTTTAAATGAAAGGAATATTAGTTAGGCCTAAACAATTTGTCTGCTATTAATCAGACAACTCCACTGGAAAAAAAAAAATTAATCTACTAAATGTTCTAAAAATACTAAAATTGATTTACCGACTAACTAACCGATTTTATTCGACAGGACTGATATTATACACATGTATAATATACCTAATAAATACAAGGTACATATTAAAACCCACAATTTTGCTTGCAGTGTCGTCAGCGCGGCGCTCTGTTTTTCAGCTACGCGTGACGTCACCACCTTTCAGATTCATCGACTGGTAAAAAAACAACAAAAAAATAATAATCTGTTAGCTGAAATGTAGTCTGACGTAGGCTTCTCAGTCAAACGGACCGATATGATGTAATTTCTGTAGTGTTTTTAGTGTCTATTTTCCCCGTTCCACCGGGCGCTGCAGTCACGCACGCACGCAGCGCGCGGAGGACGCCAGTCAGCAGCAGCAGCAGCAGCAGCATGTGCATCGACGAATTAGCGGTATAAAGTGCGTTAAAACTCTCTGTCACGCGCGTGAGCGAGTAAATAACAGCCCGTTTTGAGCAGGGACTCGTCGAAAGCGCTAGCGGCACAGATGGCTTCGCTGTCGCTGGGGGTAATGCGATCTGTGCGGTTATATGCAGCGCGTCGGTAGAGCTCCAGAGCCAGACTGCAGCTCAAAGCACCGCGAACTCGCTCCTTCTGCAGCTTATAATATAACCACCGGCCATTCGAGCATCTGCGTCGTTGAGTTCGGGCTTTCAGGGGTGATCAAACACTTGGGGCTGCAGATGGGCTTTAATATCGGTCTGATGAAGTAATTTGAAGCCCATACTTCAGTCCCCGGGTGCAGTCTTGAGCGTGTGATGATAGGAGACACAATGACGCTTTTGTCTCTTTTGGGTCGCATCATGCGTTATTTCTTGCTCAGGCCAGAGACCTTGTTTCTGTTATGTATAAGCTTGGCCCTTTGGAGTTACTTCTTCCACACGGACGAGGTGAAAACCATCGTCAAGTCCAGCCGGGACGCCGTGAAGATGGTGAAGGGAAAAGTGGCGGAGATGATGATGAACGACCGGCTCGGCGGTCTGGACGTGCTGGACGCGGAGTTCTCCAAGACCTGGGAGTTCAAGAACAACAATGTCGCGGTGTACTCGATACAGGGCCGCAGAGACCACATGGAGGACCGCTTCGAGGTGCTTACCGACCTGGTGAACAGGAGCCACCCTTCCATCTTTGCCATTTTTGACGGCCACGGCGGGGAGGTAAGAAGTGTGGGTGCTGATGAGAGTCAGGGCGAAAGCTTTACGTACTAAATTTAGCGGTTCGCAAACCGCTAGTTTACAGTTAAAGGTAAAATTCTAAAAAGAACGTTCAGAGAACGTTGGAAGTTCGTTCCAAAAAATAACCAAACATTAAGGGAACGCTCTGTGTTAGCTGGGACGCCCTTCAAAGCAGCAGTTAATGCAAGAATGTGTTTACTCACCCTCATGTTGTTCCTGACTCATTTCTCTGGAACATGAAACTAAAGATTATGAAGTAAATTCTTTCATGTACTGAACGCGGATGGGGACTGGGATGTAAAGCTCCAAAACGTAAACAAATCACCCTAAAAGTATCACAAAAGTGTCGCCTCTGAACAGGTGCTGCTGTAGCAGTATGAAAGTGTGAATGTTTTTACATTTAAAGGAATAGTTCACAAAAATATTCTCTCTTGACAAGCCTCTATAACCTTTGATTTTTCTTCTGGTGTAATTTTACTCCTTACAATGAGTGAATGGTCTTTTGTGTCTTTTGATAGGAAAAAAGAAGGTCTTACAGATTTGGAACAACACGAGTGTGAGTAAATAATGCGTGAACTGTCCCTTTAAGACTGACTATTTTCAAGATTTTATACTTAAGTCATTAAGGTAAATTTGTGGTTATTATAGTTAGGTAAAACTGATACTAAAATTAAAACTATTAAAAAAAAACTTCCTTAAAAAACTTTTATTATTTCAGCTAGATACCAAGGTTCTCATGTATATATGTGTATAAAAATGAAAAATGACAAAAAAAAAGGAACTGGTCCATTTGTTTATTTCATCATCTTCATTGTGCAGTAAAGCAGATGAACGCTGGTTGGCCTAATGTTTGAATGCCTTCAGAGTGCTCTTAAGCAATGAAATCAACAAGGTTTAAGGAGATCTGATAGACGTGGAGACTCAGGAAGCTCTTTGAATTTGGACTTTACAGATCAGCTATTTTCCTCGCATTTTAATTGGCTGTTTCTGGCTCTCATGATCATATATGGAATGCCTAAACGCTATTTATAGTGGTATTTGTTTATACAAATGTCCAGGGGCCCTCCTGCTATCCAAGCAGTTAATAGATTAAAATGTGCCAACCCCATGCTCTTCGGCCCCAGTAAAAGGCCTTTTAATCTACACTATCTTCTCCCCATAAATGTTTGCTGACCCAAACGTCCTGACATTATGAGCCTTATCTGTATATGTAGACTTGGCAAATTGATATCCGTACTGGCTGATTTTTCTGGTTGTGAAATGGAAAGGCCACAATAATTATTACCTAAACTAAACTGTTAATGTTGGATCACTGACGCATCCACTCAATAGAAAGAAGAGTGCTTGAGTTTTTATTACTACTGAATAGGTATGGGTGATATACTTAAAATTTGATATATCAATATTTTTTTCAAATTTTGATTATATTTTTGCCTGGAATAATCTGGAATAATTAAAAATTAGATTTTCTTCTGCCCCAATTGGAAAAAAAAACATTTAGATAAAACAGAATGAACGGAAACATTTGGATAGAACAGAATGTTTAGTGCAAAAAACACAGAGTTAAAAAATGTAGACCTAGTGACCTTCTTTTTATTAAATTAACACGTAGATGTAACAGGATGGAAAAAAAGAGTACAAAAAGTGCATTCTGACAGCTTTAGAGCTGTGTAATTTACACACTACATTTTACACCGTGCAGCTGGGGTAAATTATGCAAGTGTTTCACAAGTTTTAGCTATGAACATAAGTCTATCAGCTTTTTCTGGTTGAAGAGATGCTCTGGGCATGACACTGTTCCCACTGGCACTAAATAGTCTTTCAGATGAGGAACTAGTAGCTGGAACACGCAAGCACTTCTTGGCTGGGTTACATATTGGTGCCATCTTTGGCACATTAATCTTAATTGTCAGCAATATTCATGATATTCTGTTATTTTATAAAGATTATTAGATTGTTGTGATAATATCTCTAATATTGCCCAGCCCTAACTGAGCAGTTGACAGCTTCCAGTTGGATTTCTTTGGTCAAACAACTCCAGTTTTTGTTTGGTTATGAGCAGTGCTTTAAAAAACTTATCAAGAAGAAAAGAGGGATGAGATGGATTCAGAAGAGATGAACAGTTCAAGATTGGTATATGTCGCACAACTGTTGTCAATAATAATAATATGAAATGTTTCTTGAGCAGCAAATCAGCATATTAGAATGATTTCTGAAGGATCATGTGACACTGAAGACTGGAGTAATGATGGTGAAAATTTAGCTTTGCATCACAGGAATAAATTGCATCTTAAAATATATTCAGAAAAAAAGAAAAATTATTAAATTTGTAATAATATTTCACTGTTACTGTTTTTACTGTATTTTTTATTAAATAAATGCATTTCTATTTTCAGAACAGCACCAGAGGCTCAGAATAGCAACACTGTTAGGTTTAATTATAATTATAATAAATTATAGAGGCAGTCTTTTCCAAACTCCCACAATGTTCTGTGCATAAATCTGATACCAAACAACAGGATGAACACCCCACCCAGTCACAAGTCAGCCAATTCTTTTATTGACTTTTCAGGCTGCTTGCAATTAGTCTTTTTTTTCTTTTTTTCTTTTTTATCGTTGTTCTCATGTTCATTTATTACATCTGTGAAGGGCTGTATTTGTTTTCTTGGGCAACAGCCGGCTGAATGAAACACCTCAGCAGCAGATAGAATTGATTGATGAACTCCGTGATGAGGACAACAGCTAATGGTCAGATAGCCAACAGTCAGTCATATTGTGGTTAAGATTTGCATGTGTGAAGTCAACATGTAATGCAAATATAAGTTTGCAATGCAAATGTAAGCTCTGATTTCATGTGTCAAAAGTAAAAACTAGGTCTGGAGTTTAATCCAGGGGGTCTGTTAAAAATACCCTGTTAAATAGACACCCTTGTGTTTCATCATCTTTTGCCCTGTGGTGTCTGCTAATGAAGAGAGCTCCTGCTAACAATGACTAGCATAGTTGGCCTAATCAACGCTCGTCTTACGCATCCGTTGCTCTTCCTCTATTCCCTGGTGGTCTGGTTTTCTCTTTTCGCTAATTGATCTTTTAATTAGCAATGCTGGTACGAAAGTGTGTTGTGACCTTATGTATCAATTACTGTGTACACTTTCTTCTTTAAACCTGAATATCTTAAAATGCTGTGAATCCTTTTAAAACATTATCAGGTCACATTTCACCCCAAAATTATAGGGAAAGTATATAGGCCTATATGGAGTAAGATTTTTTGTTTTGATCTTATGCTCACTAAGGCTGCATTTATTTGGACAGAAATATAGTAAAAACAGTAATATTTTGAAATATTATTACTATTTTAAAAAAAAACTTTCTATTTTAATATATTTTAAGGTGTAATTTGTTCCTTTGATGCAATTTTCAGCGTCATTACTCCAGTCTTCAGTGTCACATGATCCTTCAGAAATCATTCTAATATGCTGATTTGCTGCTCAAGAAACATCTTCTGTTATTAATATTGAAAACAGTTACATTTATTTGAAATAAAATGTTTTTTTTAACATAAATTTACTAAATATTAGGGTTGTAACGGTACTCAAATATGACAGTTCAGTATGTACCTCAGTTTTGACGTCACGGTTCGGTATGGTTTCGGTACAGCAGGGGGAAAAACTAAACATAAAATTGCTTTTTTTATTAAACAGTGGTTTACTGAACAAATTGCTCTTTTGTTAAATGAATTTAATGAATTTTGTTAAATGAATTTAATTTTCTTAGGAATGAAAATCTACCTCAGTGTATGCTCTAAACTATAGGGAGCCCTTTTACTTTACTATAAGGTTACAATTAACAACAGAGGCCAAACTTAAATTTAATTTCTATTTATTTTTAAATATAATAACCAACACTAAACTTGTATGCAAACATGCAAAAAAATGTATGCAAACATGTAAACTGCACATAATGCAGTTTTTAAATTAACTTCTAAAATTATAACATTTCTTTTTGTTGTTGAAATGTTCATTTAGACAGTGGCTGGCATAACTTGTTTCATAACAGATTTATTTAAACATACATTAAATAATTAAGACATCACTAACAGGTAAAGTAAAATGAGTATATAGTCTAATTTTTCCCGAAATGCTCTTCTCTAAACTTAATTTCTCTGGTGAACTAACAATCTGAGGACACTGATGACTTGCCTGAGGGAAATAAAATGCTACGTGACATTTTGTTTTCAAGCTGTTTTATTGACGTCTTTCTGCAGTTGAAACACTGATTGAGCGATTACATGAGATGTTCATTCATGTTTATTTTGTGTTAAAACTAGTAGTAAAGCGCGTTTATACAGCAATCTGTCATGTCACATCAAAGAGCACCAAAAAAGCATGTATTGTTTGAATTTCCCGATAAAATGGACATAATTTGAAAGATGAGATTTTGTTTCTTATCAAAAGTAACAATTTATAAAACTGGAACTTTCCAATGAAATTCCACTCGTACAACGGTGTGTTTGCTGTATTTGTTCGGTACACCTGAACCGAAAGGCCCGTACTGAAAATTTTCGGTACGAATACCCGTACTGTTACACCCCTACTAAATATAATATTTACTGACACTTTTGATCAATTTCATTTGCATCCTTGCTGAATAAAAGTATGAATTGTTTAAAAAAAAAAATTACTGACCCTAAATTTATGAACAGTAATATATATTGATAATGAATTTTTTGTACATTTGTTAGTTTTTTTTGTTTTGCATTTTGATATCAATAAGTAAATGTAATGCAACAAACACTGCAATACCTTTATTAATTTATTTGAATTATATATATTTTTTTTTTAAATTGTGGTAATGAGAATTGGGGGTGAAAATGTGCTGAATAGTCATTAGAATTATTCCACAATGAAATAAATCTTAATGGTCTTAAAAACACTTTTTTTAAACAAAATATAATTCATTTAGATATTTCATGAGAATCACGGGAATGAACTGATAGGAATTCACAGGAATACAGCAATATGTTTGAACACCGATGCTTAATGGCAGTAATAAAGCCGTCATTGTGTTGGTGCATGAATGAAGTCAAATGGACACGTGACTGTAGTGTGTTTGTGGTGAGAGGGTCTTGAGTGGATAGAGGTTACTGCAGGTCACCACCGCCCTACTGTCTTTGTTCCTGAGACACAATGATCAACATACTTTAATTCAGATTGTGACGCCTGCAGACAAGTAAAGCTATGCAAATTGTGTTATTGTCAGACGCACAATATATTGATGACCGTAATTGTTATTGGCTAATAATAGCAGTGTTGAGGAAGCTTTTTCACCTTTTTCAAGTGGTAACTAACTACATTCAAGTTAAGCGGAGAGTATTTTTAGATAATCAGTGATTATAGTCTGGACTCACATTTACAGGTGCATCTCAATAAATTAGAATGTCGTGGAAAAGTTTATTTATTTCAGTAATTCAACTCAAATTGTGAAACTCGTGTATTAAATAAAATCAGTGCACACAGACTGAAGTAGTTTAAGTCTTTGGTTCTTTTAATTGTGATGATTTTGGCTCACATTTAACAAAAACCCACCAATTCACTATCTCAACTAATTAGAATATGGTGACATGCCAATCAGCTAATCAACTCAAAACACCTGCAAAGGTTTCCTGAGCCTTCAAAATGGTCTCTCAGTTTGGTTCACTAGGCTACACAATCATGGGGAAGACTGCTGATCTGACAGTTGTCCAGAAGACAATCATTGACACCCTTCACAAGGAGGGTAAGCCACAAACATTCATTGCCAAAGAAGCTGGCTGTTCACAGAGTGCTGTATCCAAGCATGTTAACAGAAAGTTGAGTGGAAGGACAAAGTGTGGAAGAAAAAGATGCACAACCAACCGAGAGAAAAGCAGCCTTATGAGGATTGTCAAGCAAAATCGATTCAAGAATTTGGGTGAACTTCACAAGGAATGGACTGAGGCTGGGGTCAAGGCATCAAGAGCCACCACACACAGACGTGTCAAGGAATTTGGCTACAGTTGTCGTATTCCTCTTGTGCGTCTTACCTGGGCTAAGGAGAAGAAGAACTGGACTGTTGCCCAGTGGTCCAAAGTCCTCTTTTCAGATGAGAGCAAGTTTTGTATTTCATTTGGAAACCAAGGTCCTAGAGTCTGGAGGAAGGGTGGAGAAGCTCATAGCCCAAGTTGCTTGAAGTCCAGTGTTAAGTTTCCACAGTTTATGATGATTTGGGGTGCAATGTCATCTGCTGGTGTTGGTCTATTGTGGTTTTTGAAAACCAAAGTCACTGCACCCATTTACCAAGAAATTTTGGAGCACTTCATGCTTCCTTCTGCTGACCAGCTTTTTAAAGATGCTGATTTCATTTTCCAGCAGGATTTGGCACCTGCCCGCACTGCCAAAAGCACCAAAAGTTGGTTAAATGACCATGGTGTTGGTGTGCTTGACTGGCCAGCAAACTCACCAGACCTGAACCCCATAGAGAATCTATGGGGTATTGTCAAGAGGAAAATGAGAAACAAGAGACCAAAAAATGCAGATGAGCTGAAGGCCACTGTCAAAGAAACCTGGGCTTCCATACCACCTCAGCAGTGCCACAAACTGATCACCTCCATGCCACGCCGACTTGAGGCAGTAATTAAAGCAAAAGGAGCCCCTGTCAAGTATTGAGTACATATACAGTAAATGAACATACTTTCCAGAAGGCCAACAATTCACTAAAAATGTTTTTTTTTTTTTTTTTTTTTTGGTCTTATGAAGTATTCTAATTTGTTGAGATAGTGAATTGGTGGGTTTTTGTTAAATGTGAGCCAAAATCATCACAATTAAAAGAACCAAAGACTTAAACTACTTCAGTCTGTGTGCATTGAATTTATTTAATACACGAGTTTCACAATTTGAGTTGAATTACTGAAATAAATGAACTTTTCCACGACATTCTAATTTATTGAGATGCACCTGTAGAAGTCACAGAATTCAGCAGCTCCCCAATCTCTGATCTGAGCTTTGAAAGGCTCGACTCTGTGCTATTTACGGTTTTAAAATCACTGGCGTGCGCAAAGTGGCCCTGAGCTATATCTGCTTATTCTGCAAGTGTTCCGCATGAGCGATGCTTCTGCGTAAATAAAGCATCGGCTTCATCAGAGGCTCCGCCGTGTCTTTTCTGAAAAGCGGCGACTCACTGTTGCCCGGGAAGTGGCTTCGAAAGAGACTGCAGCGTTCTCTTGGCAGACAGGTATTATGTTTGCCTCTCTGGTTTCATCATTATATTTATAGCGTGGCATTGCTGAGTCACTGGCAAAGGCTTAAAGTTGAAAACGCACAAGGCTGTAGTGTGAGCTGCTGAAAGGAATCCAAACCATCCTGACTGATGCTGGGGAAACAGAGTTAGGGAATGAAATAAAGCTCTCAGTTTTGCAAATGATCCCTTTTTTTTTTTTTTTTTTTTTTTTTTGTGGTATGTGTGGGTGTATATATGTACATGGGTCAAAGACAAAAAGGGGGTTTCAAGTGTCAAAACAACAGGTTTAATACAGCTTTAATTTTTTCGTACATTATAATTAATTTTATTTTTCTGAGCAAAAAAAATAATGATTCTCATATATTTTTACCATTACTTACAGAAAAATCGTCACAGTGTAACAATAGTTTATATGCCAATAAATCTTGTCAGTAATATTTAGATTAAAAATCATTAAATGACATTAAAAGACTCCATTTAAGGATCACAGTGCAACCACAAAATACTAGTTCATAGTAATTTTAAATCTTTGCCACTGTCCCTCTAACCACTAGGTTTTAGCCGTTTGTCAGGAAGAAGTTTAAAAGTCATTTAAAAAATATAAAAATTGTATCACTTATTCTTTTATATACATTAATAAGTACAGGTCAGAATAAGTATGTTGTTTAATTTTTTACATAAATATCTGTTATACTGAATAATGATGAAACATTATTTCACCCATATTTTGATGCATTAATGTAGACACTTGAATTGAAAATACTTTGTGTATATTAAATCATTTAATTTTATGTGGTTGTCAATTTGTTTGTTTTGTTTTTTTTTTGTTTTTTGTTTTTTTTACATTTATGTATGTATCTGTGTATGTATTATTTGTTTTTAGTTGAATTATAATTACAGGAAATCCACTGTTAGAAAGACAATAATAATAATAATAATAATAATAATAATAATTAAATAATAATAAATGCATGACACTAAATTGTGATTTCAATATTGACCAAAGTAATCGTTATGACTTTTGCCATAATCAAGCAGCCCTAATTATGGTAATGCCAATAGGTGCTTAATTGTCCTGAAATCCTTTAAGTAAAATATTATTTCTTTTGTCGTTTTCACGAGAGCAGCCCACTTCGCTCATATCCATTTCTTCTCTTTCCTTGTCGTAAAAGTTTGCCACATTATTAACACCCTAAGGTTTTTTTTTTTTTTCAGTTATCAGTAGAATTACAAATGAATTTCATGAATATCAATTCTAAATGCTGAAGTGTGTTTTTTGTGACAGGACCAGAGAGTTCCTCACTATTTTTGCTGTTTCTCGCAGGCAGCCGCTGATTATGTGAAGGCCCAGCTGCCCGAGGCTCTGAAGCAGCAGCTGCAGGCTTACGAGCGGGAAAAGAAAGACAGCCCTCTCTCCTATCCCGCCATCCTAGAGCAGCGCATTCTGGCTGTGGACCGGGACATGGTGGAGAAGTTCTCTGCCACCCATGATGAAGCAGGTGAGCAGGGACAAGCTTGTGTTTTAGGTTGATCATATCTGTGGGCTTATGCTGACTGCAAGCGGTAAATAATGCTGAATCCTCCTTTTGTCTTCAGGCACAACATGTTTGATAGCCTTGTTGTCAGACCGTGAACTGACTGTGGCAAATGTCGGAGACTCTCGCGGCGTTCTCTGCGACAAGGACGGCAACGCTGTGGCCTTGTCACATGATCACAAACCTTACCAGCTGAAAGAGCGCAAGAGGATCAAGAGAGCAGGTGAGTTTGAGCGAGTTTATTCAAGGGAAGGTACTTCAGGCTTAAGAGATGATTTTGGATTGAAAATTTTTGACTTTTGCAAAAAAGAAAAACTAAATAAAAATTCAGCTAGCAAACTGGCAAATCTTTTATATAATATATAATCACCTTGATTATATAATTATATAGCTGGTATTTTTCAGAGGGTTTTTGAACATTTATCCTTGGCCTTTTATCGGCCATTGTCTTTTAAAGGCTATTTGTTTTATTTTCATACACATTATTATTATTATTATTATTATTATTATTATTATTATTATTATTATTATTAAATACACAACAATAGTATTATAACAGTAATATATTTCTTTATTGATGTTATTTAATTTTTGTAATTGAATAAAATAATATTTTAATAATAATGATTTTATTATTTATAATATTCATGAATTTTATTTTGCTAAAGATGACAAGTTTTCATCCCTGAATATGATCAACAATTAAAAGGTAATTGTGAAATCAAATTACCAGCCACTGTCGGTCAAAGGTTCTTTTTTATTATTGTTGTTGTTAAATACAAAACAATAAATGGTATTATTATTATTATTATTATTATTATTATTATTATTATTATAGTAATTTCTTTATTGATTCTATTAATTTTTGTAAGTTACTCAAATATAAATAATATTTAATACTATAATAAATAATATTTATAATATTTAATTGTCAAACCAAATTACCAGCCACTAAAGGTTGTTATTATTATTAGTATTATTAGTATTATTATTAAATACAAAACAATAGTATTATTATAACAGTAATAGATCTCTTTGTTCATGTTATTTAATTTTTGAAATTTAATAAAATAATATTTTAATAATAATGATAATTTTATTTTGCTAAAGGTGACAAGTTTTCATCCCTGAATATGATCAGCAATTAAATGGTTGGTAATTGTCAAATCAAATTACCAGCCACTGTCAGTCAGAGGTTATCTTTTATTATTATTATTATTGTTGTTGTTGTTGTTGTTGTTGTTCATTTTAATTTTTTTATTAATTTTTCTAAGTTAATCAAATACAAATAATATTTAATACTATAATAAATAATATTAATAATATTTTGTCAAATCAAATGACCAACAACTAAAGATTTTTAAATTATTATTATTATTATTATTATTACACAAAAATAGTTATTGCTATATTTATTTTATTAATTGTAATTTAATAAAATGTATTATTATTAATATTATTATAAATACTATAATAATTTTCACCTCTGTTGTTTGATCCTGCATATTACAAGTTATGACATTTTCTGTAGTGTGTGTATATATATAATTATTGATATAATATGCAAATCAGTGCATATTTAATCAAATTTATCATTTGCATTTTTTTTAAACTGCATATTTATAGAAGTTTAAATGAAGTTACAAAACAATAAACAGTCTTTGTATATTTTAATATCACAGTTTAATATAAATTAAATTAAAAAAAAAAAAAAAAACATTTGCCTATTCACTTCTAGATTTCCTCACTATTAACTGTTTGTTTCAGCTAAATACAGTTATAAGGACTGTTGTTGACATTTCTGAAGATGTTTCCTCTAAGTTTGCACTTGCGATGGCTTTCTGACAGTTCCAGATTACTTCACTGTGACTGCACTGTGTGAATATAACGTCTCTGTGATCTCATCCATCAGGTGGCTTCATCAGTTTCAACGGCTCTTGGCGTGTGCAGGGCATCCTGGCCATGTCGCGCTCACTCGGCGACTACCCTCTCAAGAACTTGAATGTGGTCATCCCAGACCCTGATATCTTGACCTTTGACCTGGACAAGCTGCAGCCGGAGTTCATGATCCTAGCCTCCGACGGCCTGTGGGACGCCTTCAGCAACGAGGAGGCTGTGCGCTTTGTGCGGGAACGCTTGGATGAGCCGCACTTCGGCGCCAAGAGCATTGTGCTGCAGTCTTTCTACCGCGGCTGTCCCGACAACATCACTGTCATGGTGGTGAAGTTCAAGAGCAGCTCTGGGAGCAAAACTGGAGAGTAGTTGGACTCAACCAATCAACAGCCTCCATTGTCTTTCCATTAATGCATATTGCCAGAGGCTAGACGGTGTAATATAAGAGACAAAAAAAAAAATTTCTTACAATAAACTGTATAGACACACATATGCATGTGCAAACACATGCATTCCCAGATTTTCTTTCTTTTTTTGGTGTGTGCCAAATGGACACTTTACGGAAAATTTATTTTGTAATTACTCCTTTTTCAATTAAGATGATGTATCCTGGCCTTCCTTAATCAGAGCAATATTATTTGTGAAACAGCAATTGGCATGAATGGTAGAAGGACATTTATTGCCTTGAAGATGCACTCGTTTTGTTTTGTTTAGGAGATATGCATAAATATCATAACTTTATTTTTTGTTGTTTGTTTCTTTTTCTTGTTTTGTGAATTGAGGAGCTGATGAAACCATATCCAGCTCTTGAATTTGGATGTGCATGATCCATTCATATCAGTTCAGGGCATTAATGCCAATTTACACTGGTGCTGCTCATCAGTTAGTTTAAATGAGGGTGGAATAAGGTTGTGTTAGATTAAGAATCTTACACTTTGATTAAACTTCATAATAGGTCAATGTCCCATTCATTTTCATAGATTCTAGTCCTTTCTGCTCATTTAAGTCACTGTTTTAATGGTTATATGAATACAAAAGTGGCTGGATTGAAGGTAGAATGTTATGTAATTATTTTGTGAAGACTGTTGAAGTAGTACTGGCAAACTGTCCTCCAACTTTCCTCCTAGTTTACTGAAAAAATTGGCCACAGCCCCAATATACACGTTAAATTTTTTGCACTGTGTGAAATGTATGTGGGAGAATAAAGCGATAAATAAACCTAACAAATCAAAGCTGATATTGCTCGTCTTTGCTCTCTCTGATAAAAGTTATATACATATACATACAGTACTGTATATATACATATATATGCATGCTAAAGCTTGGCCTCAGTATGATTTTTTTAAGAATATCCAGCAGGGACACATTACATTGATCAAAAAAAAACCTTTTAAATAAATGCTGTTCTTCTGAATTTTCGCTTAAAAAAAAATGCTAAGGAAAAAAAGTTTCTCAAAAATATGAAGCAGCACAACTGTTTTCAACGTAAGAAATGTCTCTTGAGCAGCAAATCAAATCAACATATTACAATGATTTCTGAAGGATCATGTGACACTGAAGACTGGAGTAATGTTAAAAAAATTCAGCTTTACATCAGAAATAAATGACATTTTAAAATATATTAAAAAAAAAAGAAAAGAGCTCTTTTAATTTGTAATGTAATAATATTTCACAATATTAGTGTGTACTATTTTTTTTTTTTAACAAATGTAGCTAAAAAAAATCCTTCCAAATCTATAATACTATAAAGTATAGTATATAACATGTATTTATTTAAATAGAATTTTTCTAATTGTCGTTGGAGGGGAATGACTGAAATCTATTGAAATAAATGTAAAGTATTTTAAACAAGTTTATATTTTATATGGGTTTCAAATTTGGTACACATTTGAAAACAGATATATTAATATCTGTATCATTTTATTATACCAGTATCAGTATATTAATGGTATCCTAGATTGGTCATTGTAACAAAAATACACCTGTTGCAGATCAAGAAGACTTTAATTTTTAATTTTTATATTTTTTTTTTTATATATATTTTTATTTATCTAATATACCTAAGTTCAAGTTTGTTGTCTCCAATTTGTCGTCTCAAAAAAAAAAAAAAAACAACAAAAAAACAAAAACAATGGGACATCAATTCCTACAGGCCTGGAGAAAGCTTAAAGGGATAGTTCACCCAAAAATGAAAATTCAGTCATTAATTACTCACCCTCCTGTCGTTCCAAACCTGTAAGACCTTTGTTCATCTTTGGAACACAAATGAAGATATTTTTGATGAAATCTGAGAGCTTTCTGACCCTCTCTGAACATTTCAGTTGTGTTGCTGTCTATAGGAGGGTCAGCTTGAACATGTCAACAGCCATATCTCCTCTAAAACCAGCAGGCTGGGAGACCAGCTAAGACCAGTAAAAACCAGCTTTGTCTTTATTGATCTCATGTGTGTGAGCTCAGAATAATAAGCAAACGGAATAAGCATATGACGCTTTGCTGTTTGCATTCCTTACAGACTGACTGATAGGGCTGTTCGATTCCGAAATTTTTGGAATCGAGTCTGATTCTGATTCCTGGTTCTGGAATCGATGGGATTTGATTCCAAGAATCGATTCCTCACTGTTGTTTTCGATTCTTGTTTTTTAGATGGGAGGAACCTAATTTCGCCATGACTGCAGGATATAAGGTTATAGAAACTAGCCTTCTCATAATATGAAGTTTTATTTGTAAAAATTGCGATGCATTTCTGTAGCTCTGATCGATTTTAAATTGTAATTTTGTCTGCATTGACCATTAAATTAGTCAAAGTGCACACCTCAGCAGTGGACATGCGTTTATTGCATGAATGGAACAAGATGTGCACAGTTCAGCTGGATGAGGTTTACTTCAACCGTATGCTTTGCACAAAATTAACAAACTGTACACTGAAATAAAATAACCAGAACATTAACACGAGCTCGTGGTTTATATCAATCAGATGCGCTCGACGTTTTCTTTCAGAATTATGGCTGATAAAAAGGTTAAAAAATAGCGTATTATTTAAGATGGAAATAAGATCAAGACCTCGATCACGTCATTACTTATTCTGTCGTGCAGCGCTCAAAATTGTTGACAACATAAGTCACTTCCACCGTAAAATAACATCTGAATCATTTTTTGAACTGGTTCATTAAAATGATCCGAAAGAACCTTTTCGTGGAAATGAATCGGAATCACTATTAGCGAGCAAGAGGCGAATTAATGGGTATTTTTCAAACGGAAGGCTGGATTCATAGATAAATTTTGTTGAACTGAAAACGGCTCTGAATGAAGAGTCGATTCCCCTTGATGGGATCTATTCCAACCTTTGGAATCGACTCTCAATTCCCAATCCCTCGGAATCGATTCTTTTTGGAATCGATTCCCAGCCCTACTGACTGATGTATTTCCACAGCTCCCAGCCACGGTAACCTTACACTTCAGCGCCGTGTGAAGCGACATTTTTTCGGGAATCCCGCGGGATGGGAAACAAAACCACGTATTTGCTGATTTTTATTTTATTTAAACTGTGTGATTTTTCCCCCATTATTTTTACATCAAGGTGTATGCAGTCTGTGCCTTCAAACTTTCTTAATCGTTTTGCTAATAAACGTTCTACGTTTTATAATTATTTGTTCCTCAGTCTTTACTGATTTTCAGTTTTGTATACCTAGCCTATTTAAAATTTGTAAGTTATTTGTTATTTTATATTAGGCATATAGTATGGTGTATTTTTATTCCTTTTGTTAATAAAAGTCATGTTGTATTTTGTATTTTTCGGCAGTTGATGCCGAATTGCCGCTAATTTAAAAGTGAAAGTAAAATGTGCACGGTGCTTTTACAAGCTATTTAAAAGCGGAAGAAAGTGAGGGAAAGAGTGAAAACTCAAGCGACCTAAAAACAAACAACTGCTTGACGCCGAATCGCCGCTAATTTGAAAGTGAAAGTAAAGCGCGCGCGGAGCTTTGGAGAGTGGAAGCTGAACAGCGCGCGCGCTGCAGGACAGGCGCCGGTGCGCTCACTTGCTCTTAAAATCTCCGTAATTTTTGGTCATACAGATAAAAGTACCCTAATACATCTTTCAAATCTGTAAAGACTCTACGTTTATTTGTGTGCACTCAGAATAACAACGAAAGGTTGCGCTTCTGTAATTAAAGCAAACAGGACGCGCTTTCTGCAGTCTAGGTCTCTGTGAACTTGAGCGAGAAACTTCGAAACTCCTTCTATGAAAAATATATCTATAGACTGAAATGTCTACTTTCAAATGAAAAAAAAAATTCAAATAGAAAATGTGTGTTGGCATGGATGATTTACATCATTTTTTTTTTCATCAGCTTTTTTTTTTTTTTTTTTTTTTGTGTGGGAGTGGGACGGGAGAGGTTTGAAAATCCACTCCCGTGTCACCCTCTAACACCGACCTTTAACGGTGACCGATGCATCGTAACAACCGGGGCCAGGTGTAAAGCCCCAGAATAGCACCAGCATTGTTGAGTCCAGTAGGCTATTAAAGCCCCTATCGTGCCTGTTGCCACTGAGCAAGCTTTCTATAAATCTGCCCTTACACACTCTTCCTGGATCTGACGCCCAGTAGTTCAGCGGTCGGACCGTATAAATGTACGTTTGCGCTCAGTTTTGGCACGGAGTTTAAGGGAGACCAAGCGGCCTACATTTCAAGGGTTTTTCCGCGCGCAAAAATGGGTCAGTGTAGTTCAAGGACATCCGAGCAGTTTAACGAGTTCGCGTCACGTGAAAAACGCACTCCTGGTGTTTCGCAGGAGAAACGGCGAGCGGAGGTCTCTCAGAATGAAGCGGCAGCGGAGACACGGCGCCGCGGCTGCGGGACTCACGACGACTGCTCTGGACTGGTCTTTGTGGCTGATCCAACTGTTGGGGTGTGGATAGACGAAACCCTCGGAAGACAAAGGTGAACCTGTGGGTGTGAAGTTTTGGTCGTCGTTGTTCTTGTTTTTCCCTGAAATCCATCTTGAGGTTTCTAAAGGTGACGACAATGTCAACAATACAGTGCTGGAAGTATCTGGAAGGCTTGGGTTCTTGGATGTCTGAGAGACACCAGCTTTTTTTGGTTTGGTTTCCATTAACTGAAATGGAAACAGATTTATTTGAAGAGTTTTTCAATGCATTTATGGAACACAAAACCAGTCATAAGTCATGATGTATGGTTTGTTAGGATTTGACCGAGATACGATGATTTGAAAATCTGGAATCTGAAGGTGCAAAAAAATCAAAATACTGAGAAAATCGCCTTTAAAGTTGTCCAAATGAAGTTCTTAACCATGCATATTACTATCAAAAATTAAATTTTGATATATTTACGTTAGGAAATTGACAAAATATCTTCATGGAACATGATGTTTACTAAATATCCTAATGATTTTTGGCATAAAAGAAAAATCAATCATTTTGACCCACACAGTGTATTTTTAAATATACCCATGCTACTTATGACTGATTTTGTGTCCAGGGTCACATTTATTAGACATTTACTATGTCACTTACTGGTCATGGTCACACATGTGGTCAGCTGATAAATGTAATGGAAAAACCCATGGTTATTTCTTTAAACTTATGATCACATGTCTCAGGGCAACAGTCTTAACTGAGGATTTCTAAAATATTTATTTCATATGTATTTATTTTGCAAGAACTTTGGGTTCAAGTTCCTATGTACTTCATGTATGTCAAATGACATCATATTCTTTAGTTTCTTTAGGATCTTAAACTTCTTTTTTCAGCCATTTTGAGCATATATGTAACATGAGAATCCATGAAAGAGATTTTAATTTTACTTCATCATGGAATATTTTATTTTAATGTGTACATTAAGACTCCATAGATAAATAAAGCAGGACTCCGTTCCAGGCATTCTTAGCATATCATTTGGGAGGTGTCCTGTGATACTTTGACCCATTAATCATACAGCACTATATAGATAAGCTAGATATAATACATCACTGAGTAACACAGACACCATCTTGAGTAAACTCACATTTGTGAGAACACAGTGAGAAGCTTTGGTGTTTATGAACATCTGGCAATGGGCCATTCAGGATCCAGACACAAACCTCAAGCCCGTATCCTCCTCCTAGGGCTTGACGGAGCTGGAAAATCAACACTTCTTTACAAACTGAAGTACAATGAAGACTTCCACACGGTTCCTACAATTGGATTCAATGTAGAAACGATCGAAGCGAAGAAGAACAGGGACAAAATCACCCTGACCGTGTGGGACGTTGGAGGGCAGGTTAAGATGCGAGCGCACTGGAGGAATTTTTACCAAGATACCGCTGGAATTGTGTTCGTCGTGGACTCTGCTGATATTAAGCATCTGGACGAGGCCAAGAGCGTGCTGGAACAGACCTTAAAGAGTGACCACCTCAGGGGACTCCCGGTGGTGGTTCTTGCCAACAAGCAAGATATTGTAGGAGCTGCAACGGTAACGGAGATCACAGAGCAGTTTAACCTGAGAAAGAGTTGCAGTGACCGAGACTGGTTCATTCAGCCGTGTTCAGCGCTGACTGGTGCGGGTCTGGTGGACGGCTTCAGGCGAATGGCACACCTGGTGAAAATGACACCTGAGGACAATAACATCAAAGAGACTGTGAAGTATATAAGATCAAAATCAGTCATGTCAATGAAGTAGCAGCCCACATGGTAGCTTATTAACCACTTTTTATGGAAGGTTATGTACACAGTGCTACTAAATATAGTTGGATAGTTCATAACATGGGAACTGAATGAAAAATCAAGTACTGAAAGTTACTTGGGTTATAAATGAATTATTCTCAAATTTGTTAATATATTAACCAAGACGGTTTAGAAAGATAAAAATCTTAGTCTATAAAGAAATGCCCATACAAACACCAAAACCTGTTAACCACACTTAAAGTTATGTAAAGCAATTAGTTCATACTAGTCGTTGTGAACTACAGTAGTCTACATTTGAAGTGGATCAAAACCTTTCATCAAAGTTGTCCTAAAAACAAAACCTATTCTTGTCTTAGGATAACTTTAATGAACTTTTTGTTGACTACCATATTGTGGAAACTTGAATTAAAAGGAACCACAAAGGGTCTAAATATTACCTTGAATTAATTATTGAATGCATTTATTAAGATATGCTGTGATGTATGTACAGAACTTATACACTTAATGTACAAATTTTACTTACGTTTAAGCACAGATTTGGTAAACAGACTTCTAGAAGGTTATGTAAACAATCATGTGAACTAAATGAGAAATTGAGAAAGGAACCAACCGTTACTCTGAGTTATAATTCATGAATCTATTTATTAGTACAATGTATGCCAGGAAGTATATAAAGAACTTGAATGTGCAATTTATTTCTTTTAATCAAACACAAACTTCAGCAATTGAGATGTATGAACTTTAATGCATGAACATTCTATTTCTGTGACCACAGTAATGGCAAGGACCAAGACAAGATGTTCTAAAACTTATTTTTAGAAAAGGTCACGTTGTCAGTTTCCATTTTTTCTTGTGTTTGTTTTTCCTTAAGCGAAGGGTCGTTATTCAAACCCACTCCCCTCATCTGAACTGAAAAGATCAGAAGCATTAAGGAACAAGCCCTTCTCTAATGGACTGAAGCTTTCGGTCTCTTGATTGGTTGTAAACTCCAGCTCATCAGTCACGGGACTCGTCTCTGTCGAGTTGAATAAGAGCTCCGGCTCCTCAGCAATGGATGCTGAGAAGACCTCAGCTGGGTTGGACTGCAAGTACTCAGTTGATTGGGTGGTGGTTTCTTGCTTTGGGATCAGAAACAAAGGACCTAATGTAGCAATCTTACTCCAGTCTGTTATAAAAAAGGAGAAGGGTGTTTAAGTGCCACATAACTTGAATAAATAAAAACAGATGAAACATTAAAAATGTGCAAACCTTTGTTTGAGTTGGTTCCTCTCTTCGACACACCGCCATAGGCATATTGCTTTGATTGTATGAGAGCTTTAAATGGTTCTATTGACTGACCAGGTCTCACATGATAGAAATCAGCCGCTCCTGGTTTTGGGGCCAAATAAGGCTGCTTGACGGGAGGGGCTAGTGTGATGCGGAAAGGTTGGATTGGTTCAGGCTCTGCCGCAGCTTGTCTGGATGGCTCACAGGTGTTACACACCTCATCATTTCCATCCACAGACTGCCACCTGCAACGTCCACAGGAATCTTCCATGAAGAGCAACTGATTGATACAAAGACTTCAAAAATCAAGCCAGGCATTACCTTCCATCAATATAAGAACACGCTCGATTCTGGGAGCTCACAGGATACGCAGCAGGGATAGCTTTTAGGTAACATGTGATGAATACCTGTTTCAAATAAAACAAGCAAGCATTGCAGAATTAGATTAACTATGTACACTCTTAAAAGTAAAAGGCTCCAAAAGAGTGTTTTTGCAGTGATGCCATAGAACCATTTTTGGTTCCACAAAGAACCTTTCAGCAAACAGTTAAATGAACTGCATTGAGAACAAATCTAAAGAACCTTTTTCTACTATAAAAATAACTTCCAAATGCAGAAAAGGTTTCCATGGACGTTCAAGGTTCTTCATGGAACCATTGATGCCAATAAAGAACTTTTATTTTTAAGACTCTAACCAAAAATTGACATTTACTCATCCTCATGTTGTTCCAAACCTGTATGACATTCTATGCAACACAATGATAGTATTTAAGGTTTTGATTCATGAGGAATGTTGTTAATGAGGTCCAAAACAACAAAAGACCACAATGACAACGAATAGTGAGAGTTAAGGCTGCAATACACTAAAAAGAGTTGAAAACACTAGGCATCATACATTAAACGAATGACTTTCAAGTCATTCCAAGCACAGTCGCAGGCAGAAATGGGCACTTGATGCAGGACGAATTAAATGGTGTTAAAAATCACTCCAAAACAAACATGTTTGATACCCTCAAACTGGATGGAATTAAAGTCTGAAGCTAATATTTAAAAAAAAAAAAAAAAAAAAAAAAAAAAAAAAGTCAAGAGTCAGTGTCTTTTTCTGTGAAATCTGTCAACTCTGAGTGACCAATATGTGCAGACTGCCTCTGACTTTCAACAACCAGTGCCAACTCGTCCAGACTGCAAATCGTGGCAAAATTCTGTACACAATTCGCATAGTCTATTTTAGTCTTTCAATGACAACCTTCATTCATGGGTGAACAGTCCTTTCAATTAATCTTAGTTTCTACTCACCAAGTTGCTAGTCAACTTGTAGAATCTGAAGGCATCCAGTAGTAGGTTTAATTTGTTGCCTTGGCTCCTCGGCAAGAACTTGGAGCGAGAATACAAACTCCTACTGTCTGCAAGACATCTGAAAGAAGTCTACATGATTAGAGTTTCCTTTCCAGAAACAGACTGGTAGAGAGCTTCTCAGTGCCAAGACAAGTAAACAGTTCTTGCATAACATTTTAACATAACTTTGGATACACACTCTTTTATAACAGGACCAGTTTCATTCAGCACCAAATTAGTAATTTGAGGACCAGTTTTTACCAGAGTTTAAATCCAATAGGTGGAATAAGCAATTCAAGTCTGACGAACCGACAAAACTCACCCGTGATAATCCACAAAGGAATATTTGATGTCACTAGGAACCACACCATAAGTTGGTGTGGCCACACACCAGTCAACAAACAGGAGGAGGGGAAAGTGATTGGCCAAGTTAACCGATGCTTGAAGGTGTATCACATCCCCAAGGAAATAGATGTTTGAACCCCTCTCATACTGCCAATCATCTTAAAAATAAAAAAAAGATTGTTAAATAATTCTGAAGCAGAAAGTGGCGAATTTAAATACTATACCATTCATCAGTCGGAGGCTAAAGTCCAGATAATCTGTGCCAGAAATAGTAGAAACAAATGGGATCCATGTGGGTGCCACTGCCGCACTGTCAACACTATACCACCTTGAGAGGATGTAAAACAAAAGTTAAAGCTAAAATTAATCTTTAAGAAATCTGAGGTTTGTCAGCTTACCTTCGGTATTGGCACTGAACAGGTATGACTGCACCTTCCTGGTGAAGTACACCATCAGGAGATGGTAGAGGTGAGTACACAATGACATTTGAATATACTAGAGAGTCTCCAGTTACCTGTGAGAAGACAAATTAAACCCCACATCCGTTTGTAAACTAGTTACCAGTAGTTTACAAGAATTATTTAACAGTGGTTCCCTGTTATTTGAGGCCTGCCAAGCTGGTTGCCAACTAGTCTTCCAGTCAGACTAAGTGACAACACTGCAAAAAAGTGACTCTTTCTTAGTCTTGTTTTCTAGTATAAATATCTAAACATTCTTGAATCAAGATGCATTTACTTGACAAGTAAAATGACTAAAGATATTAAGTCATGTTTTAATAAAAATATTTTTGTTTTTGCTTAAAACAAGAAAAAATATCTGCCAATGGGGTAAGAAAAATAAATCTTAATTCAAAGGCTAAATAAGATTATTTCTCTTACCCCATTGGCAGATATTTTCGCTTGTTTTAAAGCAATTTTTTTTTTTTCAGAACACAAGACAATATCTTAAGTCATTTTACTTGTAAAGTCATCTAGGTTCAAGAAATTTAAAATATTATACTAGAAGACAAAAATACTAAGAAAATCTCTCTTTAAGCAATGCAGCAAACATCCTCTAAAAACTCAAAGACGACCACCAGAATCCAGTTTTGTGGGCAGTTAAGACAGGGTATTTTCCAGCAGAATACCCATCTTTAAAAAGTCTACAGATAGTTTGTGAACTTACAGAGAGTTTGGTTCCACAATCTCTGAAATAAGCCAGTATGGTTAACTCTGACTGTCCGGTTTGCACGGCTCTGCACGATGCTGCAGACGCCTTGTTGAGCAGAGATTGGGAACCCAGCCACAGCTCCTCAGCAGAGACTGGAAGACCCGACGCAAACAGGTCTGCGTTCATCACGACCTCTATCGCTTCTTCATGGCAGTACACGGACACTGTTTTCTGACGCCGTTGTGGAACGGGGTCGTTTATTTTGGTCGGACTTTGCGGAATCGCGGCCTGATACTGACCGCTCAACAGCTGCTGGTTTGCCAAAGGTCCTCCTTGCTGGAATGTCCGAGGCAACATGCGAGCATAACATTCAGTGTGTAGGGACGTCATAAGAAAAACAGCAGTACACCATGTTATTGTGCGACTCAGCCACATCTCGTCAGCTAAATATATCATAAATACAAAACCAGCTTATTATCGTCCACGCAAATGCAAAACCCCGTAGGTCGGATTAATGAAAAATGCTTCTTCTTCTAACATTAACTGCCTAATTACTCACCAAACCACACACACCTGATTTCTATTCTTTCAGGCCAATTAGGTTTCATGAAAATATTTAGAAGCAATGACGTTGCATCACCTGTGCCTATGATATCAGGCTATTTAACAACTTTTGATAACAAAGAACTAACTTTTAATTAAAAGTCAACATTTTAGGTTTATGACTTTCCTTTTACAGTTTTTAGTATTTTTTGAACTTCACATGCAGTGCAACAAATGAACTTTTAAAAGTTCATTTTTTTTAAACAAATATTCCATGTAAACCCCAAATAATGTAATAAAACTTGCATTTGTAATTGTTCACCTACAAAAACACATTTAAAATGTGAGTTTTAGGTGGAGTAAAGCATGTCACATAGTAAACCGCTTGCAACAAACTGACGATAACCATTTTATGACATCCATGTAAATTATGAATAAATACTTACTATAGCATAACGAAATACCATATCATACATTTTGTTTGATATAGAGGTCTATTATTGAAAATGATGCTCACAGTTGAATTTTATGTCACTGCGATAAAACTGTAGCTTCTGTTCTGGTTATAAAGTTTTTAATATATCCTCAGCAATTCTTTACAGTAAGTATAAAAACAACAGAAACATGTAGAAATCAATGGGTTTATTTTGGGTTATAAAAAGTCTAAGACAGAGAAGATAGAGAAATAGACTACAATGTTAAAAAGGCACAATAAATTACTAAGTTTCCTCTGCTGTGCCACACAAAAATACAAAAGCCTTCCCTCCACAAAACTGGAGCGCTGTTTATCACTCATTAAGGCAGACTTTTTAGTTTGAAGTTTTCAAACAGAAATCTGAGGGCTGTGAGAAGGAGAGCCAAACCGAGACATTAAAAAAAACTCTTCTTCTAAAATGAAAATGCACCATAATAGACAAAGCAGCCAGAGCGGCAAATCCTTTCAGTTCTTGTTTTTGTGTTTATGGCATGAGGTATTAACTGGCAAGACGACAGCTTCGTGCTGCTGCTTTTTCAATTACACATCATGGCAGTGTTTTTCTTCTTTTTTTCCAGCAGAAATGTCACAGGAACAGCAAAAAGCCTGAGAAGACAAATTTTTAATTGTTAGTTTCAGTTTTGTGTCGTTTAGTTTTTAACCAAATGCGATTTTAAACTCATTCTTACCAATGGCAGATGCCCGTCATGGACACTCACAAGAAGGAGCAAACCTTCTGTGTCCTGAAGGGGTTGGTGCTTGAAGACACACCGGTCAGCAGAGGATCTTGAAGGGCGTTCTGAATGCAGAACTGCTGAAGCTCTGCAGCCGCCTGAGAAACCTACATACCCCAAAAGAAAAAGAAAAATCAACATCTCACAAATGTCTTAGAAATATTACGTGGGTTGTATACACAATCAGCTTAAGTGCTAAATACATAATGATACTATCAGATACAAATACATTGGAAAATGGGTGTAATATCAGACTAATGTTTATTTCTTATATATAAATAAGGGAGGGTCTACATAACAAACTGCCCATCCTAGCTAGCCAGGAATAGATCACATTTCTTTTTCAGAGTCTGTATAATGCTCAGTTTGTTTAACTGACAATAGTACTACTTCACTACAATTATTTTAATAAAACAATTGAGAAGGCACTGAAACAAAGCTAACGGGCTACAGGTCCACGCCCAAGCTCAACCCGGCGGCTAACTCGCTAGCTTCAGTTTCCTCAGAAATTCAACCGCTAAAAGAAACAAACCTTTACTCTGTTGATGTTTGCTTCGAAGCGCAACTGCTGAACGATTTTCTTCATCGCAACAATGTTTGATGAGCCCGACATGATGTCTGATATTTCTAATCGATGTGCAACAGCGAAGACGATAGGTGTGAGCAGGCGGTTTCCGGTTGATTTAGTCCGGAAGTACACTAGTGAAACGATTCCCTTCACGTATTTCCGACACACTCATGAATATTAATGAGGTACTGGCAAGTGACCTTTCGCTTGAGTTCTCACTTAATTAATATTCATAAGATAAGCATTCAGCGTAGTATGATTGGGTCATCCGTTAGCCGCAGTACAACGCCCACTTGCCAGCGTCAGCCATTCAGCAAAGGCTACTGGGCAAACGTAATTAATATTCATAACCTAGCGTAAAACAAATAGGAATCGAAATTGTTTTCAGAACGTACAACATATTCGCCACCTGTTGGCTTTGAGATGCACTACACTGCTCACGTGATTCCTCATAACTATATTTTCTCGCCTTTGCTTCTTTATATTATAATAGACTGTGACTGATACTCGCATTAATGATTCTGTTTATGGCTAGAATGCTATGTAAATATTGAATTGTTTCTCAATATTCATTATGCTGAAAAGTCTATTACAAAACAGGAATTATTATGGAAACAAGACAGTCCAATAAGATGCGTCCTAGACTGTCTCTTAATGAGATTGGTTTGTCTTGTTTGTAAAGCACAGCTGACCGGGTGTTTTGCCACGATTTGGTAACTTCTCCTCTCTTTCTGTAGAGCTTTAGGACTGTTAAGGTGTGCTTGTATTCACTGTATGAAAAATCCATAATAAGGACAATTTTAAACGGTATAATATTACAGCTGAGGCATGACCATTAATGTCTATCTAACTAAATATACAGGTGCATCTCAATAAATTAGAATGTCGTGGAAAAGTTCATTTATTTCAGTAATTCAACTCAAATTGTGAAACTCATGTATTAAATAAATTCAATGCACACAGACTGAAGTAGTTTAAGTCTTTGGTTCTTTTAATTGTGATGATTTTGGCTCAAATTTAACAAAAACCCACCAATTCACTATCTCAACAAATTAGAATATGGTGACATGCCAATCAGCTAATCAACTCAAAACACCTGCAAAGGTTTCCTGAGCCTTCAAAATGGTCTCTCAGTTTGGTTCACTAGGCTACACAATCATGGGGAAGACTGCTGATCTGACAGTTGTCCAGAAGACAATCATTGACACCCTTCACAAGGAGGGTAAGCCACAAACATTCATTGCCAAAGAACCTGGCTGTTCACAGAGTGCTGTATCCAAGCATGTTAACAGAAAGTTGAGTGGAAGGAAAAAGTGTGGAAGAAAAAGATGCACAACCAACTGAGAGAACCACAGCCTTATGAGGATTGTCAAGCAAAATAGATTCAAGAATTTGGGAGAACTTCACAAGGAATGGACTGAGGCTGGGGTCAAGGCATCAAGAGCCACCACACACAGACGTGTCAAGGAATTTGGCTACAGTTGTCGTATTCCTCTTGTTAAGCCACTCCTGAACCACAGACAACGTCAGAGGCGTCTTACCTGGGCTAAGGAGAAGAACTGGACTGTTGCCCAGTGGTCCAAAGTCCTCTTTTCAGATGAGAGCAAGTTTTGTATTTCATTTGGAAACCAAGGTCCTAGAGTCTGGAGGAAGGGTGGAGAAGCTCATAGCCCAAGTTGCTTGAAGTCCAGTGTTAAGTTTCCACAGTCTGTGATGATTTGGGGTGCAATGTCATCTGCTGGTGTTGGTCCATTGTGTTTTTTGAAAACCAAAGTCACTGCACCCGTTTACCAAGCTTTTTAAAGATGCTGATTTCATTTTCCAGCAGGATTTGGCACCTGCTCACACTGCCAAAAGCACCAAAAGTTGGTTAAATGATTTTTCAAATAAGACTTTTTTTTTTTTAATGAAATGCAAAATACGACAAGGAACATGAAATAAGACAAAAAAAATAGGTTCTATTGTCATATAATGCTGTCTTTAAGTATAGTATATCACAAGTATTTTGTTGGCCACTTAAAATGTGAATGGCTATGAGTAAAATAATAATAACAATAAAAAATGTCTACCATGTGACAAATACAGACCTCTTTTCAAGTCAAGGTTAAAAGGAAACAAAATTGACAGTTTTAAATTAAGAATATTAGGTTAGAGCAACAGAACAAAGGTTAAATTAAATAAATAAATAAGAATGAAAAAAAGATTCAGCGCTTGAAACATATAAGATGTCTCACATTTACAGTTCTTCAACTTCCTCCTTCTTTTTCTCAGGCAGAGTCACATGATCCCAGATGCTGCTGCACTATTTAATGAAACAGAGGGAGCGAGGGATCCATTCTTTGGCATTATGGAGACTGGTTATGGCCTACCAAGTCCAAGCAGCCTAATTCAGGTGGACGCAACTCAGATTTTCAAAAGATGGATTTCAAAACTTTCTATTCATCAAGAAACAAAACTGTATCATGCTTTCCACCAAAATATTAAACTGTTTTCAGCATTGATAATAATAATAAATGTTTCTTGAGCAGCAAATCAGTATATTATAATGACTTCTGAAGGATCATGTGACACTGAAGACTCAGCTTTGCATCACAGGAATAAATTGCATTTTAAAATACAGTGCCACTTGAAAGTTTGTGAACCCCTTACAGAAACTGTGAAAATGTGAGTAATTTTAACAAAATAAGAGAGATCATATAAAATGCATGTTATTTTTTAATTAGTACTGTCCTGAGTAAGATATTTTACATAAAAGATGTTTACATTTAGTCCACAAGACAAAAAAAAAAAAAAAAATAGCTGAAATTATTAAAATAACCCCATGCAAAAGTTTGTGAACCCTTGGTTCTTAATACTGTGTGTGGTTACCTGGATGATCCACGACTGTTTTTTGTTTTGTGATGGTTGTTCATGAGTCCCTTGTTTGTTTTGAACAGTTAAACTGAGCACTGTTCTTCAGAAAAATCCTCCATGTCCTGCGGAATCTTCAGTTTTCCAGCATCTTCTGCATATTCGAACCCTTTGCAGCAGTGACTGTATGATTTTGAGATCCATCTTTTCACACTGAGGACAATTGAGGGACTCAAACACAACTATTAAAAACGGTTCAAACATTCACTGATGCTCCAGAAGGAAATACGATGCATTAAGAGCCGGGGGGTGAAAACTTTTTGAATTTGGAGATCAAGGTAAATTGTACTTAATTTGTTTTCCGGGAAACATGCAAGTATCTTCGGTTGCTTCCGAAGGGCAGTACTAAATGGAAAAAAAAAAAAATTATATTTCTACAAAATAAGAAAAATTTGGACATCTTCATCCTGTTCAAAAGTTTTCACCCCCCGGCTCTTAATGCATCGTATTTCCTTCAGGAGCATCAGTGAATGTTTGAACCTTTTTTGATAGTTGTGTTTGAGTCCCTCAATTATCCTCAGTGTGAAAAGATGGATCTCAAAATCATACAGTCACTGCTGGAAAGGGTTCAAATATGCAGAAGATGCTGGAAACCTGAAGATTCCGCTGGACATGGAGGATTTTTCTGAAGAACAGTGCTCAGTTTAACTGTTCAGAACAAACAAGGGACTCATGAACAACCATCACAAAACAAAAAACAGTCGTGGATCATCCAGGTAACCACACACAGTATTAAGAGCCAACGGTTCATAAACTTTTACATGGGGTTATTTTAATAATTTCAGCTTTTTTTTTTTTTTTTTTTTTTTTTGTCTTGTGGACTAAATGTAAACATCTTTTATGTAAAATATCTTACTCAGGACAGTACTAATTAAAAAATAACATGCATTTTGTATGATCTCTCTTATTTTGTTAAAATTACTCACATTTTCACAGATTCTGCAAGGGGTTCACAAACTTTCAAGCGGCACTGTATATCCAATAGAATATTACTGTTTTTACTGTATTTTTGATCAAATAAATGCAGTCTTTGTGAGTGACGTTACAAAACCTTACTGACCCCAAACATTTGAACAGGTAGTGTAATTTCTATTAATTATTTTATTATTTAACACTGAATCTTCTGAGTTACTATCAGTCATGTGTAATCTAACCTCTCTCACTGTGGCTCAGCGAATGGAAGAGGTCTTACCTGAGCAAGTCCTGCCCACTAGAGAACCAACACCACCTTCAGATGGTGAGCACTTAATAGTTCACACTAAAATGTGATCCATTGCCATAGTGGCACACATTTACAAATATCCATAGCCTTTTAGCTATGGGAATTCACACTTAAGAAATTATACTAAAGCATCATTAATAAAGAAATGGGAAGATAGAACTATAGTAATGTGTATTTGGTGTAATTTTAAAGCTCCTTATTTCCCCTATAGGCATCACAGCCAGCCAGGAGTCCATCACCCTGACAGAAAGAGAGCCAGTCTTCAAGCCTGAGTCAGAGGTACAGCTGTCACTCAGTATCACCACTGTATGTACATCATCACTCTTTAAAATTGTGTGTATCCTAAATGCTGTTTCTCTGATTCCTCAGTTTGAAGGAGCAGATCTGCAGGAGTCCAACATGATCGAGCTACTGATGGAGCAGCCAGATCACTTTTTCAAGCGTGAGTGATAGCAACATGCTGTTTTCATTCACACCCATAATTATGTGCAGTAATTATCCAGGTGCTGAATCCACATCCATATTATACTTAAATCTCATGAATGTCCTGGTCATATTTCAAAACATGCCATGTCAAGTTCATATTTCACCACAAAATCAAAATAAATAAATTAAGCATATTAAGCATTTAATGACAATAAAGCACATTACTCCCTGATTCTCATTAACTACACTACCAGTCATAAGTTTTTGAACAGTAAGATTTTTAAAGTTTTTTTTAAGAAGTCTCTTCTGCTCACCAAGCCTGAATTTATTTGAACCAAAGTACAGCAAAAATATTATTAAAAGTATTAGTAACATATTTTTACTATTTAAAATAACTGTTTTCTATTTGAATATATTTTAAAATGTAATTTATTCCTGTGATTTCAAAGCTGAATTTTTGGTATCATTACTCCAGTCACATGATCCTTCAGAAATAATTTGCTGTTCAAGAAACATTTATTATTATTATTATTATTATTATTATTATTATCATTATCAATATTTAAAACAGTTGAGTACATTTTTCTTTGATGAATAGAAAGATCCAAAGATCAGGTTTTATCTGAAATAAAAAGCTTTTGTAACATTATACACTATACCATTCAAAAGCTTGGAGTCTGTATAATTTTTATTTTTTGGGAAAGAAATTATAGAAATTAATACTTTTATTTAGCAAGGATGCTTTAAATTGATCAAAAGTGATGATAAAGACATTTATAATGTTTTTTTAAAGATTTCTATTTCAGATAAATGCTGTTCTTCTGAACTTTCTATTCATCCAAGAAACCTGAAAAAATTCTACTCAGCTGTTTTCAACATAATAATAATAATAATAATAATAATAATAATAATAATAAATGTTTTTTGAGCAGCAAATCAGAATATTAGAATGATTTGTGAAGGATCATGTGACTGGAGTAGTGATGCTAAACTTCAGCTTTTAAATCACAGGAAAAAATTATATTTTAAAATATATTCAAATAGAAAACAGTTATTTTAAATGGTAAAAATATGTCAAAATTTTACTGTTTTTGCTGTACTTTGGATCAAATAAATGCAGGCTTGGTGCAGAAGAGACTTTTTTAAAAAAAACATTAAAAATCTTATTGTTCAGAAACGTTTGACTGGTAGTGTATATGCAGTAAATGCTGAAAATAAAGAATATTATTTATTATTTTATAAGATATAAAATGTGTAGTATTTATACTTCATTGCATATACATACATACATACATACATACATACAGTGGGTACGGAAAGTATTCAGACCCCCTTAAATTTTTCACTCTTTGTTATATTGCAGCCATTTGCTAAAATCATTTAAGTTCATTTTTTTTCCTCATTAATGTACACACAGCACCCCATATTGACAGAAAAACACAGAATTGTTGACATTTTTGCAGATTTATTAAAAAAGAAAAACTGAAATATCACATGGTCCTAAGTTTTCAGACCCTTTGCTGTGACGCTCATATATTTAACTCAGGTGCTGTCCATATTCTTCTGATCATCCTTGAGATGGTTCTACACCTTCATTTGAGTCCAGCTGTGTTTGATTATAGTGATTGGACTTGATTAGGAAAGCCACACACCTGTCTATATAAGACCTTACAGCTCATAGTGCATGTCAGAGCAAATGAGAATCATGAGGTCAAAGGAACTGCCTGAAGAGCTCAGAGACAGAATTGTGGCAAGGCACAGATCTGGCCAAGGTTACAAAAAAATTTCTGCTGCACTTAAGGTTCCTAAGAGCACAGTGGCCTCCATAATCCTTAAATGGAAGACGTTTGGGACGACCAGAAGCCTTCCTAGAGCTGGCCGTCCGGCCAAACTGAGCTATCGGGGGAGAAGAGCCTTGGTGAGAGAGGTAAAGAAGAACCCAAAGATCACTGTGGCTGAGCTCCAGAGATGCAGTCGGGAGATGGGAGAAAGTTGTAGAAAGTCAACCATCACTGCAGCCCTCCACCAGTCGGGGCTTTATGGCAGAGTGGCCCGACGGAAGCCTCTCCTCAGTGCAAGACACATGAAAGCCCGCATGAAGGACTCCAAGATGGTGAGAAATAAGATTCTCTGGTCTGATGAGACCAAGATAGAACTTTTTAGCCTTAATTCTAAGCGGTATGTGTGGAGAAAACCAGGCACTGCTCATCACCTGTCCAATACAGTCCCAACAGTGAAGCATGGTGGTGGCAGCATCATGTTGTGGGGGTGTTTTTCAGCTGCAGGGACAGGGCGACTGGTTGCAATCGAGGGAAAGATGAATGCGGCCAAGTACAGGGATATCCTGGATGAAAACCTTCTCCAGAATGCTCAGGACCTCAGACTGGGCCGAAGGTTTACCTTCCAACAAGACAATGACCCTAAGCACACAGCTAAAATAACGAAGGAGTGGCTTCACAACAACTCCGTGACTGTTCTTGAATGGCCCAGGCAGAGCCCTGACTTAAACCCAATTGAGCATCTCTGGAGAGACCTAAAAATGGCTGTCCAGCAACGTTTACCATCCAACCTGACAGAACTGGAGAGGATCTGCAAGGAGGAATGGCAGAGGATCCCCAAATCCAGGTGTGAAAAACTTGTTGCATCTTTCCCAAAAAGACTCATGACTGTATTAGAACAAAAGGGTGCTTCTACTAAATACTGAGCAAAGGGTCTGAATACTTAGGACCATGTGATATTTCAGTTTTTCTTTTTTAATAAATCTGCAAAAATGTCAACAATTCTGTGTTTTTCTGTCAATATGGGGTGCTGTGTGTACATTGAGGAAAAAAATGAACTTAAATGATTTTAGCAAATGGCTCCAATATAACAAAGAGTGAATTTTAAGGGGGTCTGAATACTTTCCGTACCCACTGTGTGTGTATATATATATATATATATATATATATATATATATATATATATAACAGTAGTTAATGTAAAGTTACTGTGTTATTGCAGTAAAAAGGACATAATCATTAAACATCATTAAAGGGATAGTTCACCCAAAAATTTAAATTCTGTCATCATTTGCTCACCCTCATGTTGTTCCAAACCTGTGTGTTTCTTTCTTCTGTTGAACACAAAAGAAGATATTTGAAGAATGTTGGTACAAACAGTTGACGATAGCCATTGACTTCCATATTATTATCTTTTTCAGTGGAAGTCAATGGCTATCGTCAACTGTTTAGTTACCAACATTCTGCAAATATCATCTTTTGTGCTCAAGAGAAAAAAGAAACTCATACATGTTTGAAATGAAATGAGGGTGAATAAATGATGACAGAACATTCTTTTTAGGTGAACTATCCCTTAAAGATTAATCAGGAAACTTAAAAATAAAAATCAAGACCTGTTACAGTAATGAGAATTTGTTCATGTCAGATTTTGTGAGATTTGGCCAAAACACTCATTATGAGTAAGTGCTTAGGTCATGTGGTTTCATCAGTTGGCTTCGTGAAATTTCTATCATGTGTTATCTTGTTTTATATGATGGAGATAATATTATAAATCAGTTTTAGGTTTAAATTTGAGAAGAGCTTGTTTTTTTGCAGGTGAAGATGAGAGGCAGCTGGAGATAGACAGGAAAAGAGAGCAAATAGAGAAAGAGACAGAAGAGGACAGAGAGCCCAGGATGCCTGATGAAAGAGAGCAGCACTTGAGAGAGAGAGGCAGCAAGAGTCTCTTTAGATCTGTACGTTTAGAGAATCACACTCAAACTTAGAATTACACTTATTTCATTTCTTATAAGCATTCAGTTAACAAAAGACACTTAAAAATTGAAAACTTTAAAGGTTGATGGCTTTAAAGTCCCAGTGGAATCAAAATCTTGAATCTCTTTCTCTAGTTTTCACCTTGATTAGTCCATAGTTAGGGCTGCATGATCATATTTCATAATCATATTTTAATTGATAATGATTTCTGCTTTTATCGATTAATTAAGCATAATCATTTGCGATATTGACCCACCGGCAAAATGTATCCTTTTTTTATTTGACATTTAAATTGATATGATCAGTAAGTCATGGCAGCTTTTGTTTTTAGATTATTTTATAACTCATCAAAATAAACTGAGCAATTTCAACTTGTTTTTATCAGTTATATGAAATTCAGCTTGATTTTTTTTTTTTTTTTAAGTCGGTTTAATGTCATTTAAGTTGAAATGACAAATACAATCAAGTTACTTAAACTTAAAAATTTAAGGCAGAACTGAACTGAAACTGGATGATTTTTTTTTTTTTTTACCGTGAAGCCTCCAAGAGCTTTTATACTTGGGGTTGCCGGATGTCAAGAGTTAAAATTCCCCAATCAGAGCTATTCTCTTATCCACCCAGGCTTTGATGATTTGAAACACCGACAAACATGTATATCAGAGTTTAGCGGTTTTCTGCTCAAATGAAAGTTTTATATAGCCAGTCTTTGTTCCTTCACATGGCCGCTTGAGCTATTTGCCATTGTGGTTACTGAATAAATACGCTTATGCATCCTCTGAGCTACAATACAAAATTGTTTTTGTTGTATTAATAATAAAAAAAGATAATTTGTAATTATTGGATTGAATTCTGATGAATAATTCTGCAATAATTCTGATGAAATGTAAAAAGAAATTTCTCAAATTAGAATAATCATGATTTCAAATTTTTTTACAAAAAAGATCTGAATTATGATTTTAACCATTATCATGCAGCCCTATGAATAGTACAAGCTGTCAAGTGTGATTTTATCTGGCAGTTTAGAAATGAAAAACTATTAACTATTATTAAAAACTGTAAGCTCTTTGCTATGTCCTGCCCCCACTTCCTGTTTTAATATAGGAAATGTATAGGCAAATACTACCTTCAATCCCATGGAAACCCTGAAAAGGGGCTAAATGATTGAAAAACACCAAACTAACGCTTTAAGATTATTATTTTCCAGAGCACAAATCACTGGTACATCAAGCCAGGAGACTGTCCTGCTGCCTGAGGAGGATCTGGGGCTGCCCATGGAAATGCCTGTGTTAGAAGAAAGAGAAAAGACCCCAGTATCTGTATCCATACCCATGCCGTCCCCTCTGCCCGGCGAAGAGGAGAAAATGGATGTTGAACCCAGAGAAGAGAGGGCAGTTAGAGAGTGGAGCCCTGATCTTGAGCTGTGTTACATTTTGAGGTCTGTCTTTATCCAGCATCAAAGCATTCATCAAGCCCCATGTGTCCGTCTGTAGAATGATTTGTATTATTCAAGTCAGCGTTATTTTGTGTGTAAAAGTAAAATGGTGTAAATCGTATTTTTTCTTCTAGGCATCACTTGTCAGACCACCATTTGAAAAGAAGGGTGCTAAAGAACTACTCGAGAACCCTTGCATGAGTAAGTTGGTCATATTTCACCCCAAATTTATAATGAAATATAAACCTGTAATTAGCAAAGAGCCAAATATACAGTATAAACTACTGTTGTAAAGAAATTACAAAAAAATGCAAAATTCAGCTTTGCATTACAGGAGTAAATTTCATTTTAAAATATATTCAAATAGAGAAAAGTTATTTTAAATTGTAGTGTTTCACAGTATTACTTTTTTTTTTTTTTTTTTTTTTTTTTTTTTTTTTCAATTTTGAAATATTTGAATCTATTTTAAAATGTAATTTATTCCTGTGATTTCAAAGCTGAATTTTTAGCATCATTGCTCCAGTCACATGATCCTTCAGAAATCATTTTAATATTCTGATTTGCTGCTCAAAAAAACATTTATTATTATTATTACTATGTTGAAAACAGAGTAGAATTTTTTCAGGTTTCTTTGATGAATAGAAAGTTTAGAAGAACAGCATTTATCTGAAATAGAAATCTTTTGTAACATTATAAATCTCTTTATCATCACTTTTGATCAATTTAAAGCATCCTTGCTAAATAAAAGTATTAATTTCTATAATTTCTTTCCCCAATAAAAAATATATACTGACTCCAAGCTTTTGAATGGTATAGTATCAGAATCAGAATCAGAATCAGAATCAGAATGAGCTTTATTGGCCAGGTATGCTTACACATACGAGGAATTTGTTTTTGTGACAGAAGCTCTACAGTGCAACAGAAAGACAGCAACAGGACAGGATACAGATAATAAAAGAATAATATACAAATATACAAATAGGCAATGTACAAATAGCAAAAACACAATATATAATATAGACAATTATGGTGTACAGGTCTGATATGTGCAAATCTGAAATGAAAAAATAAGTATGTGTGTTGAATAAATAATTTACAATAGTGTTGTGTGTTCCACTTCTAATGTCAAGTGTTCATGAGATGGATTGCCTGAGGGAAGAAACTGTTCCTGTGTCTGGTCGTTCTGGTGCTCAGAGCTCTGTAGCGTCGACCAGCAGCGCTGAGAGGTTCCCAAAGCTGAGGAGATACCAGAGAGAGAGCAGGAGTGACCAGAACCAGGAGAGAGAGAGGAGGAGAGAGAGCTTAGCTCAAAAGAGGTTAGCATGCATAGCAAGTGTCCCACTGACACTATTACATTCTGAGATGTAACTCGTCCAATGCAGACATGAGTAATACCTTACCAAACTTTTTTTGTCAGCTGAACCTTTTTGACCTAAAATGTTTACTTGAAGTTCCCTGGAAATTTTACTGTAATATTTGAATAATTTAACAACAAATTTGAATGTTCACAGTTCTCTGAGGTTGGTTAATGGTCACATGACATGCAGGTAAACATTATTTGTAGTGGGTATTTTGTTTTGATTCCTTTTTTTTTTTTTTTTTTTTTTTTTTATCCTAGAAACCATTGTCAGTGGCATCAAAAGTGTAGAAACTGAAAAGACATCTAATATAAAGTGGGACCCAAAATTGTAAATACATAGGCACAAATTTAGGATTTATGTATTAGAATTGCATATAAAATTCCCATCAATTTAGACACAGTTTTTATCATAATTAAAATGAATGTGATTTATATTTGTTAGTTATACATAAATTAAACAGTTAAGATTTCTACATTAGTAGTAGTAAACAGAAAATCTTTTAAATACACAATAACCAGGTTTATATATTTGTCATCAATAAATCCAGCTGACTGTTGCCATATTTTAACCATGTTCATATTTAACTGAATAACTTTTCAACACGAACAGATTTATGTTGATTTAAAGAAATTTATATAAATACATTCTGATTCTGAAATATGATTATTAAAATGAAATCGAATGGATAGAAATGTTATGCAATTCAAATACAAAAATCTTTAATTTAGGCAATCATTTTTGAGTGTATTTTTGAGTGTTTTAGTGATCTTTTTGTCCTACATCCTTTCTACTGTAGATTCCCAGAGAAATGCTGGAGTCTGGCCTCTATCAGCAACAAACACCAGGTAAACCTATTAGCACAATACATAATTTCTCAGATTACAGTTGACTTTTTCTAGTTATTGTGGTGTGTTTTGGAAAGGAAAGGAAAGAAAGAGAATAACTGCTACATTTACATACTGAATGTTCATGTTTCAATGAATTTGCAGCCTCTCTGGTGTTTTTGGAAACAACAGACAAGGATTTCTCTCCACTGGAGACACCTGAAATGAGACGGTGAGAGGAGAGATGCTAAAAGAGAGACAGAAAGTCTGAGACGGAAATAGCTGTCGCTGTCAGAAGTGACTGGTTTGACACTTGCGAATTTCACATTCAGTTGCTGCATAATTAAGTGCCTCGGAATAATGACTTCGGCAGTGTGTGTGTGCTGTCATGGGTTCAGATCCCCTGTTGCAGAAATTCAGTTCGGTCTAGATGGCATCCCAGAGGAGAGGGTCCCAGAGATGGAAGATATTACAAAAGAGATTGACGAACAATTAAGGTACTGCCAAAAACAGCCTATTTTTGATGTCACAGTCAATGTAAAACTTTTGTTATACACTACTGTGTTAATGAGTATTTGCATATTTTGTTATTTATTGAAAGGCTATTTATATTTATATTACTATGTAATAGTAAGGTCAAGTCACATTTATTTATATTGTGCTTTATACATGTTTCAAAGCAGCCTCACATTAATAAACAGAAAAAAATAACACTATTAATGTTGCAGAGTTCTTCAGTTATGAAACGTACACAATTTCAACTCAAATGTTACTTCAATGTTGATTTAATTCAGTTCACTAACAGTGTTGCATAGTTGTTGCATAGTTCATTAGTTATGAAGCAAACTCATTTTAACTATGAAGCAGCTCTACAGAAAGCAATTGTGTCGTTATTCAACTCAGGTCAGTTCCATGTTGATTCAGTTCAGTTCAATAACAGTATCAATGTTGTTGAGCTAAGAAACAATTTCGATTCAGGTATAAAGCAGCTGTACTTACGACATTTTCATTATCCATTTCAATGTAGTTCAAGTTTTGTTCTCATCCAGCATTTATTTTTTTACAAATTCTGTATTTTTTTTTTTCCATTTTAATTTCTCTGGACTCCGTTTCAATAGTTAGATTAAATTGCATTACTCAAAAAGCCCATCTTATTAATTGAAATAATTAAACTTAACAATTTAACAGCAATTTATTAAAAGTTTAACAAATTAAATTTTTAGGGGACTATGAAATACATTTATATTTTCTCAAATTCTGTTCTATTTTTACCGAATTCTGTGTTTTCCATTTAAATTTTTCTGGGTTCCATTATAATGTTTTTTTTTTTTTTCCAATTTATTTACAATAATAGCGCCTTTTTTCAGAATTTCTGTGCATGTGTTGTGCATTTTAATTTTTCTGGTAATCAAATAAAGACATAAACATTAATTTATTTTTTAATCAAGTGATAATTAAACAAACCCTTTCATTTTTTGACAAACAAAGTTCTGCATAGCAGAGGTTTACTAGTAAAATATCAAAATTTGGAAGAAGCAGTTGTGTAATTATTCCTTAGGATTTAAAGTTTTAATAATAATTTTATTAGTAGTAGTAGTATTACATTAACGCAAACATTCAATATGTCTGTACAAACATATCTCTGTCACAATTTCTTCAAGTTAAACCAAATTGTTATTTTGATGGAAGTATTGGATATGATAGTATTTTTTTTCTCAAAATGTCTTACATCTTTTTTCCAGCATCGTGGAAATCATAGGACCCAAATAATATTTTTTTATTATTTTATATATTTTTTTGCTTTGTCCATTTCAGTAGCATATGAGTATATACAGATGTAATATCTAAATGTTTTTTTTTTTTTTCTGTTGAAGGCCACAGGATGTTATTGAAGGCTTGGTGACCTTTCACTCTCTGCTGCGCCCTCAGGCCAGCCGCAGAATTGTTGCCCAAATGTTTTTCAGATTGCTAGGTAAGATTATGGCAGAGGATTTACCATTCTAAGATGCCTGACTCTTGTTAGTGAAGACAAAATGAATGAAATGAAATTATGAAATTGAGATTTTGCTGTAAAAAATTGGGAGCACTGGGACTGTTCTCTGAGGGATGATTGACTTGTAGCCCACCTACTGAAATCATATTTATTTTCAACTGAATCATTCAGACTAAAGGGAGAAAGAATTATACTTGTCAGGTATAGCTGACATATGCTGCCCCATCCCACTTCAGCTGCTATCTGTCTACCCATGAGCCTCCTCACCTGCAAGCTGCAAAAAATGGTGTGACATTGAATACAGTACCACAGTTAACAAAATATATGCAATCAAATTCTCCCCAGTGCTTAATTTATTGAAAAGTGCAATCACCCGGACAGATATGCTGTCTTGTTTCGTCTTGTGTTTACAGAGGAAATAGTTGCAGGACAGGCCACAGTGCGACAGGACGAGCCGTATGGTGACATCATTTCACAGCCGTAGATGGATGAGGACTGGTGAGGACTTGCCATTGTTTCCAGACAAAACTGGTATGAGGATATTTATTCATATGCTTTATTAAATCAGTCTTCTGGTTTATTAATTTTTAAACAACTGAAACATTTTTAGTTGTGGTAACGTTACTGATGGTTTAACACGTTGTTTTATTATTGTGATATTTTGTACTCTATGAAAAAAAAGTTTTGTATTTTATAAATTAACTTAATATTTTATGCAATGTTCACTATATTATTCTAATGATACCATGCTTATTACAGTGTTTCTGTTTTTACTATAAATTGTTCTGTGGTAACATAATTAGGTTCTACTGTTCCATCTTTAATATTTGTCTCTTAATATTTATCTATTTATTACAAACAGCACATTTGAAATCTGCATTGTTGCTAGTTTTAATCAGTAAAGTTTATATTGCCTTTTATTTTTAAAGTGTTCGTAAGAGACTAATAAAACTTGTATATAATTTATATTTGTATTGACTATATCTTATTTCACCATGTTTAAGTCATGTAAATGTGATATAGCATGAAGCTTTACACACACACACACACACACACACACACACACAATAGTTTTCTTCTTTTATTACAAAGTCTTATCTTTACAGGTTCATCTCAACAACACAACTCTGCAATATATATTTATCAGTTTGTTTACCGCAAATCAGTTTTGGCACAAAGTACATTAGGCACTAGGTTTACCACAAATACCAGCGTAGACAGAAGTGAATATGCTAAAATACATTTCAAGTTATTTCACATACCTTCATTATCGATCAACTTCGTCATAAATATCAAAATCACAATTCAGTTGAACCCAAATTTGTTCTCATTCTAGAACACTTTCACATAAAAATGAACATTTTCCCTACTACAATGTCACAGCTCTAACAGTGCAAAAGTCCAGAGACATTTATGCTAAATCCAGGTAACTGTTTTCCAAAAATTCTCTTGGAAAATAAGCCGAAGCCCCTGAAAAGAAGAAAAAAAAAAAAAAAAAAAAAGTGTAGTACTATTTGATTGTGTAGATTCAAGAAATTTTAGACCTTTCGAATAAAACATTATATAAAAGTTAAGGTCCGGTCATATTACTAAAAATTTGTGGACAAAAAAGCTGTGTTGTCTATACTGTCAATAGTGTGGTGATGTTGGTCAACGGTGCACATTCACGTGAACAACTTGAACCTGCTGTGAAATCTACATGGGGAATATCTTTCACCTTCCAAAATTCTTTTTGAAATGGCTGAATTCCACCTGTGAAAATTTGCAGAACGACAGTAAATGTGACCACACCTTAGAGTTTAGGTTTCGGATGAATTAAATGATAGTGTCATAATACTGAGCAATTCCCTAAGCACAAATATAGTATAAAGAAAAAGGCAAATTATTATATCAAGGTACTAAAATGTGAATTGTTTCTTCTACATGTCATGTTTGTAGAGAACGTTTATTATAGTTTCTCTACATGTTTGTAGAGAATCTTAAGGTGAAGAAAATGAGTTCTGTTTTTTGAAATTCAAACATTGTTTTGTAACTAAACACCTGTTTATGAAGAAACTGTGAAGTTTTTAACATAGAATAAGACTGATTATCTTATTTTATTCTATTTTCTGGAAACCATATTTTATTTTAATGAGTTTCATAATATAGTAAAATAATTTAATTTTTTATTCCAATATTACGCAACCATATTTTAGCATTGAAGCCTCCTGAGAATCATCAAAACCCAGAATCAGAGATCAGTTGAGAAAGCCATCTTTCAGGGGATTTGCACCAATAACAACACTGGTTGCCTGAGGAGTCAGATAATGAAATAGTGGAATTCACTCTTGCTAATAGGTGTATCTTGACAATGGTGTGTCTTCTAGAAGATCATCCTGCAGAAAAGCACATCAAGTTATTATTTTTGAGGTCAGCACTTGAATTGTCAAATTCCAACCAATATTTTTTAAAATGGATACTGAATGAAAACAAACATAACACTCCAATTAAAATAGTGCTGAACTTTATTACAAAAAATAAAAAACAAAAACATTACTGGGCCAAAAATGTAACATTTTAAGTAAATTATTATTATTAGCAAATGAAATTAACAATCTTACTTTTATAGTATATATTAACCTCAGTTAATGTTACAACTGATCTTGTATTGTATTTTACCATTTCATGTAAAAATAAATATCTACACAAAGTCCAATGCATTGAAATTAGATGTATATTGTATGTATACTCTCCCACTTTATTTGCTTCTATTTTAGAATACTTGACTATTATCTAATAAAAATAACAAAATATGTATTAAAGTGAAAATAAAATTTTGGGATTTGTCAGACGTCACTAGCTTTAAATATGCAACTTAGCTGGATAACGGATGCATAAAGCCCAAAGTATATTTCGGTTTTACGCGTACGCGAGGGTCCGCACACAGTGCGCATGACGCATATTTTGTTACCAAAATAGTATGCGCGTACTGTACACGAACCATCCAATTTTTGTAACCATGCATACTTGTATGCGCAAGTCGCACAAGCGCATTGACTTGGTTTTGCACTAATCAGTTGTTCCACAAGGTGGCAGCACTGGCCTGGACTGTTGTTTCATAGTAGAAAACAAAACTAAAGAGACGGAACAACAACAAAATACCAGAGACTGCAACAACAACAGACAACCGCATTGACAAGTGCTTGTGTGAGGGGGTTCTGAGATAGCAGCAACTTTGATTTAAAAGTGTACAAAGATATTTGTATCGGTCATAACTTCTGGAGAAAACTACATCAGACGCTGGACAAAGATGAAGCTTTCTAGAGAGCATGTGTCGACCGCCTGCGTTCGTACATGCTATCAAATGGAGTATACTTTATCTACATATTCGACTAGTGTACAAAAACAAAGTTCTTTGGACCTAAAACAAACAAACTCCATGAGGTGTCATTGATTCTGCCTCTAGAGGCCGTTCTCATTCTGTATAATGACAGTGGACCTTCTCAGTTGTTTCATCAAAGGATGCAATCAGAAAAAAACTATCGCTATTGTTTCAGCAATCAGTTATCGGTGCCGATTAATCGGCAAAACTGATCAATCTGCAAAACCGATCAATCGTTCGACCACTAATGGAAATCTATAAAACCTTGAAAGATCTCAATTTTACTGTATCACAACTTGCACCCCAAATGCAAGACTCACCATAGGGAGGTCTTGAAGCCGGTGGAATTCTGGATGCTCACTCCGCTGACGGAACCTGAGGAAGAGGACGGCCGAGACCATGGCAGTGCAAATAATGAAAATGGTGACCAGAGCGGCGAGCAGGGGGTCCAGGGGAGATGTAGGGCGGTGGGGAGCCTTCCCTGACTCTAGAAGATTGATGAATTGAGCAGAAACTGATTATCACTATCAGAGGAACTAAGAAAACTGAAGGAACATCATGTACAGACCACAGAAGTAAATGCAGATGGAAAACTAATGAAATTATCATCTGTCATTGTGCTTATTAGACCTCAACGGCAAGACCAAAGACATGACTCAAACAAATTTAATCCCTCTCATACTTATGTAGATTATTTTTCCTGCCTTAGTTTAACATGAATTTAAAGGTTCATCCAAAAATACAAAGTACTTGTTGTCAGGCATGTACAGTTGAGCTTCTGTTGACAATATTTGATGTGCTCTATGTATGTGCATTGATGAATGTTTATATAAAATAAATTAAATCATTTCTAGGGATGTCCCGAACCGATCTGAAGGATCAGTATCGGCTCTCCTAAGCCCAGTCTTTATTTTACGTCAGCTGTCATGCCAGTTTCATGCTGTAGTTGGCGATATGCACTTTCCAGTAGGTTTACCAACCACCATTAAATGGAAATGAAGATGCTCAAATGTGCGTGCATGACGCGCAAGAACCAATGAGGTCACTCTAAAGTTATTTATTTATCGTTTACTTTTATCTGCCGTCAGACGTTGTTGTAACGCATTGCTATGAATTGCGTCTTGCTTCGGATTTGACTGACAGACTGGCATTCTGACACAGCATCATGCTTTCTGACCTTATCTCCACTTTTTTCTGCTAATGTTACAATTATTCTGCTTATTGTTCATATAAAATACAAGAAGTTTAAATCAGTAGTCCCATATTCATAATTGTTACCACACAGCCTGTTTACATGTTTACATCTATCAATGTCTATACAGCGTGTGCATATATAAAATGTGTATCTTTGAAAATGGTAAAAATTGACATTTTTATTTATATATGTTACATATATATATATTTACTTTTAAGCCCCTGTCCCTGAGAAACTCTCTGCACATTCCTGTGTAAATTGGATTGATTTTAATAACTTTAATGTACTTGAAGTGTGCATCAAGCTCTAGGTTAATACTAGTATTGGATCATGACTTGTTATCAGCAGATACTCAATATTTAGTGACTCAGACTGGATCAGGGGCAGAAAAAAACCTGATCAGGACATCCCTAATCTTTTCATCACATAAACTGATTGTGTCTCTTCAGAATACCTGGATTAAACCACTTGATTCATATGTACTACTTTTATAATATCTTCATGAACTTTTGAAACTTTAAATTTTTGGTTGCATGGACTTTCAATGGAAAGACACAAAAATGATGAAAGAATATTAAAAATATCTTACTCCGTGTTCTGTAGCTCAATGAAAGTCTTATAGGTTTGGAATGACATGACGGTGAGTAATGAAAGAATGTTTATTTTTGGGTGGATTACATAAATGGCAGGAACATATTGGCTATCCACACACCTTGATCCCCCACATCCAGTTCAGAAGGTTCATCCTGGTCTTCCAAAGGAGCAGGTCCAGTGACCTTTGAACTGCTGGTCAGGGCAATCTGAGATGTCTGAAGGTACGTGGGGGTGAATGGTGGAGCTGTTTGTGTTGTCTGGATCACACTGCTGGCTGAAGTAGAGACTCCCTGAGGTCCTTCACTTGGACTGATGGACGTTGCAGAAGCTGTGGTGGCTACTGAATATGAAACGGTGCTCTTCAAAACAGAAACTGATGGGCTGCTGGCAGAAGAACCTGCAGGAGAAAACAGCCACAGAAACAGCTATGAATGAGATTAAAGCCATTATTTACGGACAGACATTTGATCAAGTGGGTGGAATGTGGCACTTTCCCAGAGAGTCTCACGAGTTCAGTCTGGATTCAGTCAAATTAAGCCCAGTGTTTTATCTTTAAAGTGGAACAAAGTGATGTACACCCACATGAAAGCACTCAGACTAGAAGACAAACGTAAATGTCAGTGCATGAAACCTGAAGCATTTTACAACAATATGCGAGCAACGCCACCATCTTTACTGTCATCTCAGCTTGTGGTTGATCAGTATGCGTTTTTCAATGGCTGACGTCAATGGGAACATCTATACAGCAGTGTGGCAAATGTGATAAAGCCAATATTTAATCATTTATTGATGGCAAATGCACACAATTCTGAAATAAAAAATAAAAAATAAATATTTTAATAATATATTTTAATAACAGTTTTATGGTAGCATTTACAAATAGGTCAGAATTGAGCTGCATTTCCAAAAAAACAGAAATCCACAACTCTGAATGGAGCACGTTAAAAAAATTAATTTGAAATACAATTACTGAAATATTAAGAGAGAAATTATAAAAAAGATTATTGGATTATGTTTAACAAGAAACTACTATTTCATATAGTATTACTAATAATATGTGTACCTTTTTTGTAATTATTCATGAAATTTACTAGCAATTTGTGAAAATTGTTTCAAAGTAAATCTAATTGGTGTAGAAACAGTTTTCAACCAAGGAATTGCTATTAAATTTCACAATTAATTACAAATTTCAAGATTAATAGTATTTTCTTGTAAAACGTATTGTAATAATCTGTTTAATTTACCAAAAAACTGCTGTGGAAACAGTTTTCATTTAGAAACTGCTGGTAAATTTCACAATTAGTTACAAAGAAACAGCAATACATTGAATTAAACAAGAAATTTTAAAGTAGAAAGACTGAAATAGTATTTCTTTTAAAACGTACTGCAATAATCAGTTTTATTTACAACTTAGAAAATTCATTTTTACCACTGTACACCACATTCTTTTTTAATGCAGAGCTTTATATATTATCTTTTTAATTGAATATTATAACATTTTAAAGGCTCTCAATATAAAAATTACTGCATCTTTCAGCTCTTCAGAAACTGTTCATTTTTGCAGCCTAGTCTTCCACTGTCCATGTTGCTGTTCTCAACACAATCGATGGCAAATTAGACTGAGTTAGACTGATTAATGACAGATAGCTTTTGCAATTAGATTAGGTTTAATTGTATTAGTCTTGCCTGGTACTGAGGCTGTGTCCGTGTTGAGGGTGGTGACATCTTGTAGCGCAGGGCTCTGTGAGATGGTGTCATTGTGCACTACAGCGTCTTTGGATGACTGTGATGGAGGAGGAACCGTAGGTGTGATCTCGCCGGTTGTGACATCCGCTGAAGGAGAGGAGATTCTTTGATAGGCTGTAGTGGCTCGTGATTCCAAAATGTCACTTTCTGAAGTCATGCGATTTTTCGTAGCGACTTCATTCAGAGGAGATCTGTCTGTCAGAGGAGATGAGTCTGTGGTCTGACCTTGGGGAGAAACAGAAAATGTCTGCATGAGCAAGTTTGTTCGTTCTTGTCAATCTAGAAAATAAGCATAAGCATGGAGGGAAAAAAAAATTAATATGCCATGAAATATGTTTATTTGATTTGGGTGAAGCTACAGGAAGAACGCTGTGTGTTCTCATGCTGAATCGGTTACGTGGGCGTTCCAGACCGGATCTGTAGTTGAGTTTAATGGTCACACAGTGAATCCACAGAACAAAGCAGTTGTGACCTTTATGTGTCAAGAAGAAGCAGAGGAACAAACAAACCAGATAAATGGAGATTATGTCCTCAAATATACAGGTTTTGGAAGATTCAGAAGACAAGAGAAGAAAGATCATCCTCCTATCATTATTTTCAGCTATTACTTAGTGGCCAGTTAAACTAGATGTATGAACAACAAAATGTTACTTTAAAAAATACATTTGGGGTTTTTGCCATTTTTATTTAAGCAGACAGAAGACACAGGCCAGATTCAAACCCATGTCTCCCATATCAGCACCACATCGATGTGTCAGATCAACCAACACATCCAATTATCCATGAAATTAACACTGAGAACAGAGATCTCACTTTAAGAATCTAATTAGCACTTAAGGGGAAAATGCAAATAAATACAAATTAGAGACCAAACAAAAATAAAATGTTTTAATATTTTAATATCTTAATCTTTGAAGTATTGTTACAGGTATTGTTACATGTAAATAGTCAATGATATACTTTTCAAAAGAAGAGTGGATAGATAGAAAAAAAGCATGCGAGCAAGACAAAGCCTGCAGATACTGTAACATTACAGAATCCTGTTGCTGTATTCAAGCTAAAATCAAGTAAACCATAAGCCACGTGCTTACCTTTTATGACAGACAAATGAAGAACCATCGCAGTCCAGATAATAAACGCGCTTTGAGTCCTCATGTTGGATAAAGCGACTCGGACAGCGTGCAGATTGGCTGTGATTCCGGGATGATCTTTCCGTTAGATGACAGCGGACATCATCAGAGCTAAAAATATCCCGAGGGGTCTGGGCTTCGACAGCGGGGTGTGGTTAAGCGCAACCTGTAGTCTGAACGCCAGCGTATTTCTAAAGAGAGCGAAGGGCTTCACACTATTAGCGCGTCTGAATCTAACGCGAAGGTCGCGAGAGATTTGAGTGCGCCGTGAATGACGCGTGGCGTCAGCTGTGATTTAACGCGACCCACGTGTGGACCATCGTCAGATCTGCCCCATGACCTGACAGGGCTCCAACAACACCCCCTCACACACACTTTACCACCGAATACTGACTGTTACTGAGCACAAGAGTAGGACATAAGGAACCTAATGAGGATTGAGAATGGAGTCAGTGAACGCAGACGAGTTCACGGTGGAGGCAGTGGAGAGGGTGAGTCGATTGTGAGGCCAAACTGACTCAGAAACACAATAACATCTCATTTGTGTTTGAGAGTACTTCACAAACGGTGACTCATAACGGAACGTTCTAGCGTTTCACCTAAATATCATATACAGTTAAAAGGGAAATTGTAGCCTATACTTTAGCTGCTGCAATTGGTCATCATTTAGTTTTTCACTATTGCAGTTCCTAATACATTTGGGGTTTGAGTGACCATAGTAGTAGTTCATTAAACATACTTACATCAAAACATCAGGTTGAAACTTTTCTAATTTTATAAGTACTTATTTAACAATTTCCTACATCGTAATAACACACAAAGACATAAAACTTGAAAAAATGCAATGCTAATATTGTTTTACTGGAGATACACTCCTATCAGTTTATATTTATTTATTTTATTCATTTATTTATTTATTTTTGTTCCACAATGTGCTTATGCCCAAACAAAAAGCACACTTAGGATGGACACCAGTCAATTACCTTTTTTCAATCAATCAATCAATCAATCAATAAATAAATAAATCTTTTTTATTTTTTTTTATCTTTTTTTTTTTTTTTTAGCTTACTGGGTTTTGATTGGGCCAGATAAGCTTAAATCATTTAAAGAATAAAAAATATTTTTGTTTGCTATTATTAATTTGACACATATATTATCAATAAGATGAGTAAAAGTTTGAAATAAAAAAACAGATGAAATTATATTATTTGAGTTGTGTTGAAATAACAGTAAATTAATGTTCAGAAGTATTTTTTTTATTATTTATTTATATATATTTTTTTGCCTATTTAAGGGTTGAGTGGCATCCTTCTACTAGATAATTTAGTAACTGACATACCAGAATACAAAGAAAATCCAATAGGGATTTAAAATGTCTTTGCTTAAGAGTTAAAAGCCATGAACTAAACCACTCAAATATGAGGTGAAAATCACATTACAAAATTTGAAGCAAATCTGACAGATAGATAGATAGATAAGAAAAAAAACAAAGGTACAAAGAACTACAATCCCATGAATCATTGTGAACAACATAATTGAAATAAATATGATGGATGAATATAAAACTGTTGTTTTAAAGATGTTGATGAGAAAGAGAGAGAGAGAAACAATATATTTTATATTTACTGAGGAATGTGCATATATATCAAGCACCAACCTCCCGGTCTCTCTCTTGAAACCAACATGGAAGTGACTTAAACTGCAATTCATCGACTGGCCACTACACTCTAAAAAAAAAAAGGTGCTATATAGCACCAAAAGTGGTTCTTTGGCTCGTAATCATAGGGGAACCACTTTTGGTGCTATATAGCACCTATTCTTAAAGGTGCTATATAGCACCTTTTTCAAATGGTGCTATTTAGAACCATAAGAGGTGCCATATAGCACTTTTTCTCAAAAATGGTGTTCAACAGTGGTTCTTTGGCTTTTAATCATAGGGACACCTCGTTTGGTACTATATGGCACATATTCTTAAAGATAAGATGCTTTATAGCACATTTGTCAAATTGTGTTATACCGAACCATTAGAGGTGCCATATATGACTACCATAGATGAGCCAATATGGTTCTAAATGACACTTTTACATAAAAGATGAATGATAACTAATCGTTTCTTACCAAATTGCGGCTTTAAAGATTAAAAATCCTGTACTAAATGCTTACTGAGAAACAAAATACATCACACTTTCAAAACCTTTTAATTTATTTCTTTCAGCAGCAAATAAAATGAATGCTGACAAGCCAGGGAATATACATATACAACATCACAATATACTGGGAGTTGTTGTTTTATACACATACAAAATAATGCAACAAGCTTGAAATATGTACATTTTTGAAGAAGAGAGAGTCCTGGTTTACATAAATATACTGTAGCCCTGTAATCAGGTAACTTTTTTGCCTACGGTCTTAGGCCCACATTAGTTCTTCACTTTATTTGGAAAATCTAGTCTTTTTAACATTAAAGGGATACTCCACCCCATCCATCTGCCATCAGTGGTTCAATCTGAATTTTATGAAGTGACAAGAATACTTTTTGTACGCAAAGAAAATAAAAATAATGACTTTATTCAATAATTCGTCTCCTCTCTGTCTCTCTGTGTCAGCGTAGCGCCATTTTGGAGAATACAGCAGGATGCAAACTACGTACATTATTCTGTGTCTACTGCACCACAAGGATGCGCAGTTTTGGTGCAAATCAAAGTGTAAATGCACGTAGAAAACGTATCACGGCGGACACAGAATAGTGTACGTAGTTTGCGTCCAGCTGTATTCTCCAAAATGGCACTACGGTGATGCGGAGAGACAGAGAGGAGACGAATTATTGAATAAAGTCGTTATTTTTATTTTCTTTGCGTACAAAAAGTATTCTCGTCGCTTCATAAACTGATAGGAGATGGACTATTTTGACGATATTTTTTATACTTTTCTGTGCCTTGACAGTGTAATTTACTTGGCAGTCAATGGGACAGTCACAAGCCTCCCAGTTTTCATCTAAAATATCTTAAATTGTGTTCCGAGGACGAACAAAGCTTTTACGGGTTTGGAACGACATGGGGGTAAGTGATTAATGACAAAATTTTCATTTTGAGGTGGAGTATCCCTTTAATAGTGAGTGAGTGAAATTACTGAAAATTAATAATACACAATCATGTGCAAAATAAGTTGTTCACTCTGAAGTACTGTAGTACCTTTCACTCTTTCACTGTCAACAGTGTACTAACATTTCTGTAAGTCCTTCAGGATTTAAAAAAACAATAGAAACTGCAACTAGATTTGGAAGAGGCCCAGAAATATAGAATATTGACTTACAGTGACAGGAAGTAGTGTAAATCTGTGAAGGAATGTTCCGTGTAGGGACACTGTGTAGGGACCATGTCAGTCAGAGCACAGTTCATTCATGGAGCTCTTTTCTAACTAGCTCATGATCTGAATCAGGTGCGTTAAATAAGTGAGACATGTGCAACATGTGGGGGCAGGTTGCTAGGACTGAAATTGAGTCCCAGTGCCGTTGAGATGTCCTCGCTCTCCTCTGTGATTACCTGTCCATCCAACGTGAGCACAATGTGGTCATACTGCATGAGATGACCCTCCCTACAGCCTTTAAGCTTCATCTTAGGTGTTGGGATGGGCTGGGCTGGTCTGAGAATGGCCCTGGGGGAGAGGGGATAATAGCATTTATTTGCAAGGCAGACCTTATGAGTTAAATTACTTTTAACTACTGTCATACAACTGCTCAAATACTTTTGGCCATGAACTGAAAATGAACAAAATTTCTCTTCAGTTTGATAGCATAGTTTGTGTAACCAACAAACATTGAAATCATCTGAATAACAAAATGTGCAATAAGTGTAGTGCTTTGATTAGATTGTGTTTCACACACTGTAGTCAACTGTTCATGGCTCACCTCAACTTCAAACAGCAACCCCAGGTCCTCCTTGAACAGAGCAGGCAAGAGCAGAATAGCTGCTTCCAAGCCTTTAAACAAAATAACCTCATTAGATTAACATAAGATGGTGGATGCTTTTACCCATTTTTTTTTTGTTTTGTTTTTTTACATCCATTACTGTGTGTAAGACAGATAAATACAGGAAAAAAGACAGGTATGAGGTAGGGTGTCAATCAGTGGCACAATGAAAAACTAAGCAGCAATGATTTAATTACCTTTTTTCAGTCTGCCATCTTCACAGTCATCAATCATGCACCTGAACTTCTCCTTCAGGAGACTCCGCAAAACTTGAAGGACTCGGGGTGTCATTATAGAGAGCTGTGTGAGAATTTGTTGGTCCACATGAACATTGGCGTGGTCTCACAGATCCGAAAGGAGCTTATGTTAAGAGGAAGGCAAAGAAGGAAAGACATGTATTAAAATATAGTCATAACTCATACAATTAAATAAAGAGGCAATTAACACACTACTGTACTGAGCATTTTAGCCAGTCTGAAACACAGGAACTCAGAGAGAGTCTCCTCTGTGCTATATTTGGACACACGATTTGTCTCATAGCATTTTATCAGCACCATCCTTTCTTTGAGGAGCTCTACGTTTAAGTCTAAGCTTCTCTGTTTCCTCATTCATTACACGCAGATGTTCCCTGATGCTTTAATTTTCTCCAGCATCAACCTATTGGTGTAGTTAAATTGTTAAAAATGGGGGCTGTCAATAAAATGTAAAAAAAAAACAAAACAAAAAAAAAAAAAACTGTCTTTAGAAAATCTTTAGTCGAGGGCAGCCCTACTAGAAAGAGTCCAGACTTCTAATTATTATTAGGCAAATAACAAATAGTAATGATCAAAATGTTATGCATGACAATCAATAATCTTAAATATGGAAATGTGGCTTACCCATGTCTGTTATGTGTCCTAAAAATGTTAACAAGAGCTCTTTTCATACAACTTGACAATGTACTGATGATTTTATACTCAAACAAATTTCCTTTTGATTTTTCAGTTATTACATCATGAACCATCTGTAACAACATTAGAAGAATAATTTACTCAAAATGTAATTCCAAACCCATATAACTCACTTTTGATGAACACAAAACACATTCTTAAAAAAAGCACCCACAAAAACTTAAGTTAAAAGTAGCTTATGTAAGTCATGTGTCATATCTTATGAGGTGACAAAATCACTTTTAAATTTTTTTTTTAACTCACTCAATATATAAAGTTTGAGTATACTGTAAAGAGTTATTTCAAATTAATATTCGAAAATAGCACTCAAATCCAGTAAATCGACATCAAAATAACTCAATGTACAAGCTTCATGATATATGACATGACATTTGGTCACGAGCCATGCAAGTTTACAATGGTTTGATTTGTCAATATGATGTTACAAAAAGCATTGTAAATGAGATAAAACACTTACTTTGTGTTTTCCTGTTATAAAGCAACCTCCTCATCAGCTCCACACCGCGAGCCGCAGACACAGCACAGAAATATCATTCTAAAACAATGTGATGTTATAAAATTAATACTGTGTGAATAACATAAAACACTTAATCTCTTTATCTTCCGTCCTCGTGTGCTCAGCGTCGTGATTCGCGGGTCAAAGAAAATGGCGACTGTGAGAAAAGTTTCAGCCCGTTTAGGCGCGCAAAGTACATAAATGTCCCGGATGTAACACCTTCTTCTTGTTTGATGACGAATAACTCCTTAAGAGCATTATCTCCGCCTATTGTACTGGAGAACTGGTTGTGGATAATTCAACACCAGAGCTTTAACTCTTTACTGATTTTACTTTTATATGGTATGTGTAAATGAGTTACAGAGACATTTTATTTTGTGTGTGTACATTAAATAAAAAAATATTGTGTGTGTCTGTGTGTGTGTGTGTGTGTGTGTATATATATATATATATAAATTAAAATCTGATGTACATTTAGTAAATTAAGTTTAATTTACTGCAATTACAAAATTTGGAGTATAATGAAGTGAGGTGTGGGCAAGTATTGTAACCCATACTTGGAATTTGTGTTCTGCATTAATCCCATCCAAGTACAAACACAGTTAAAAAACTTAATGGCTGACTTAATGGCTTCTTTATGTACAGCAGTGGTGCTCTATAGCACCTCAACCTCCCCAAAGAACCGCTGAAGAACCACTGAAGAACCACTAAAGAACCACTAAAGAACCATACAGGTGCTTAACAGGTTCTTTATACGGTAGTGGTGCTATATAGCACCTCAACCTCCCCAAAGAACCGCTGAAGAACCATTTTTTTTTAGAGTGTAGAGACTGGCTCCAAAAGGGAATCAATCCCATAGACTCCCCATGTTAAAATCCCCAACTTTACAGCAGAAAAAAATTTGTTTACAGCCTGGCACAAAAAGTGGTTTTGGTCTATATAGCTAATATTGTCCTTCATGACAACTGTGAAGGGGGGTTTTTTATAATCTGTTTAAATTATATTGAGCCTTAAAGTTTTGCATAATTAAGAACGTGGCCACTTGAGTGACAGGTGGTTTGCCGCTGCTGTCACCACTGTCTAGCTAGGTGGGCGTGGCTTCAGCAACCAGCTCTACCTACGTCCCGCCTCTTTGCCCATTTTCGATTATCTGGGAGTGACGCGCTACCAAGATGGCGACGGCCAGCTCCACCCACTTTGGGCTTCAAAAATGCTCTGCATAAACCTACGGGTGACGCATCACGGGACACTACGTCCATGTTTTTTTTTTTACAGTCTATAATATATATATATATATATATATATATATATATATATATATATGAAGAGTTCCAATGCAAAAGCCTCTAAAAGCCATCTTGGTCAAAAACAAGATGATACTGAGTGAATGCTCTCCACACATAGTATACATCAAGTACTTTCACTTCAAATGCGCTAAATCCCAGCCTCAACCCATTCAGAAGTACCAGTACTTACATAGAAACCTATACATAGTAGCCAGAAAGAAATGCTAATTTTAAAGAAAAACGTCAGACGTACTTAGAGGCTTTTGCATCTGAACTCTTCATATATATATATATATATATATATATATATATATATTGGTTTCGATTCTCTGATTGTAATGAGTAATGCTGTTTTTCACCAAGAATTTGGCTGTTGAATATGATAATTAAGAAATTATAAAATTATAAAAAAAAATGTTGAAATATTGCATGCTAATGACTTTAACAGAAGTATACTATCAATTAACAATGGAGCTCTTAATATCTCTATCTTTAAAGATCAATAAAGTATCATTAAAAATCAGTTCCCCTATGGAGAAAATTGGATTTTTACTTCTGAAACCTAACTTTTCTACTCCATTTCTATATAAGGACTAGCTTATATAAGATGTCTGCAACACTGTATCAGAAGCCAAGACTAAATTATCCATTTAATACTATAGACTACTATACTATAATTGAAAGTTGTGTTTAAAGGTTTTGGTGTAATATCATATATCACGCAGAACACTTCTATCACTGCTTGACGTTTCATGAAGTGTGTGAATAACAGTTACTTTGTGCCTACAACTAGTGCCTCTGCCTTTCTGAAGAAAGGGTGAGAATTATTGCTAACACTTGAGTTGAAAGAAATGTGTGACAGCCATACATTTTAACAAGCCATTTTTCTTTTCTTTAAGAGCAGTTAAATCAAAACTGCCAAGGTTTGGAGATGTAAACCCAAGGCGAGAGCTATAATTCAATAGAAGTAAATTTCATCAGCTCCATTCAGGGCTGTCTTTTGTTAGGACAATGCTGCCCCTAAGGCCTCAATTCCTACATATTCCCATAATTCCACTAACAGCTGAGTAAAGCCACACAAGTTTGAAGGTTTGGCCTTGTGCACTTCAGAACAATATAGAAGCTTCTGTAAGTGGAAAGTAACTTGATATCCTCAGTAAGCTGTGCTAGTCTAATAATAACTGTCAGCATGTGGGTGTTTGGTGGCTGGTTTATGTTATGCTTCCCCATTGTGTCTTGTGATTTCAGTTGCATCTTATCTATGTATTATTAATACATTTTTTTCAGGTAATATCAATATGTACACTATACTGATCAAAAGTTTAATAATTCCATATTATTACAATTTTTTAATGCTTTTGAAATAAGTAACTTATAGTAACTAAATAATTTATGCTTACCAGGACTGCATTTATTTGATGATAAAATGCAGTAAAAACTGCAATATATTATTGTGGTTTAAAAAACTGTTTTCTATTTGAATATATTTTAAAATGTAATTTATTCCATGACAAAGCAGAATTTTCAGCTTCATTACTCCAGTCTTCAATGTCACATGATCCTTCAGAAATCATTCTAATATGCTTATTTGCTGCTCAAGAAACATTTTCTATTATTATCAATGTTGAAAACAGTTTTTGCTGCTTAATTTTTTTGGGGTTAAGTTAAAAAAAATATGAAATTAAAACTTTTATTTAGCAAGGATGTATTAAATTGACCAAAAGTGACATTAAAGACATTTATAAAGTTACAAAAGATTTTTATTTCAAATAAATGCTGTTTTTTAGTTCATTAAAGAATCCTGAGAAAAATGTACAACAGTTTCTACAAAAATATTAAGCAACAAAAACTGTGACACTGAAGAATGTAATGACTGCTGAAAATTTACAAATAAATGCAGCCTTGATGAGAAATCTTTTGTAACATCATAAATGCCTTTGCTGTCACTTTTTGATAAATTTAATGTGTTCTTCCTGAATAAAAGTATTAATTTCTTAAAAAATAAACATTTACTTACTGTACCTAAACTATATGAATTGTAGTCTGTCACGTTTCCACAAAAATATTAAGAAGCAATATCTGTTTGAAGACTGGAGTAATGACTGCTAAAAATTCAGCTTTGCCATCACAGGAATAAAATATATTTTAAAATACATTAACATATTAATATATAATATTTAATATTTAATACAATTAAAACTGTTCTTTTAAAGGAAAAAAAATACTATTTTTTACTGTATTTTGTAGTGTTTATTTTTTCAGTTTTTTTTGTTTTGTTTTGTTTTTAATAAATGCAGCATTGGTGAACATAAGAGACTTCTTTCTTAATGATTTCAACCTTTTGACAAAAAGTGTAATTATAATAGGATTATCTCTCTTAATGTTCTGTAGGCTCTTCAGCAGCTCTACTATGACCCTGATATGGACAAGAAGAATGTGGCCCAGAAATGGCTCACGCAAGCCCAGGCATCACCACAAGCATGGCACTTCTGCTGGGCTTTGCTCCGGCCAGACAAAGTATGCAGTGGGTTTGACTTTAAAATGTGTGGATTTCATTGCATTACATTAACTGACTTATTTGGTTTCACATTAGGTTCCTGAGATCCAGTTCTTTGGGGCAAGCACATTACATGCTAAAATCTCCCACCACTGGTCCGACCTCCCACCGGGTCAGTTAGACTCTCTCCGCTCGCAGCTCATCACCCAGGTCAGCCAGTTTGCATCAGGGCCTAAGATGGTGCTGACGAGGCTCTGTGTCGCTCTGGCCTCTTTGGTTCTTCACATCCTACCTGAAACGTGGCCGACGGCAGTACCAGATCTTCTGTGTGCCTTCCAGACTGGAGAGGGTGTGACAGAAGCAGACGGTCAAGCCCGATGCCTCGCGCTTCTAGAGCTCCTCGCTGTTCTCCCCGAGGAGCTTCAAAGCAGCAGGATCCCAGCCTCTCGGCGCTCCCAGCTGAGAAGCGCTCTGGCTGTGGACTGGAGCGCAGTCTGCTCCCTGCTCCAGCAGTTACTACAGCGGCCGGACGCACCCGGTCCCGTCAGAGAGCGGGTGCTGAGGTGTGTGTCCTCCTGGCTCACACTGGACATTGCTTTGAAAGACAGCGAGGGTTTGCTGGAGAGCTGCTTTGCCCTGCTGAAGGAGTCTGAGCTGTTTGACACAGCTGTAGAGACCATCGTCAGCATCATCTCACAGCCTGACTGTCAGAGGTGAGACACGACACAGCATATGTACTGTTAAAACAAGCACTAGTTCCTGTCATATATTAATAGTTCTGTCTGTTTCTTTGAGCATCATATTATTTCCTTTCTCTTACCACATCGTTTATTAAAAAAATGGATTTTATGTGTTTGAACTGCATGTGAAATTTCCATCCATTTGAATAACACAGTCTTAACATAAACTAATAAACTTAATAAGAGGCATATTTGTCAATCATACATAAATGAAACATGTAAGAAACAGACAAGATTTCTAACAAACTGAATGTTTTATATACAAAGTAACCAGGTTTATATATAGGTTTATGTCATCAAAAAATCCAATTTCAATATTATACATTTTAACTAAATGAATATTGCTTGTTTCACAACTGACCATATTTTAACCACATTCATACTTTTTAACTGAATAAATGTAGCTGTTTTCCAAAATTCACAACAGATTTATGCTGATTTGCAGATTTAAGCAATTTAAATTAATACATTTTGAATATGAATATTTAAAAAAATAAATATTTAATAATAATCTATGCCATGATTTTTTGAGTGCAGAAATCTTACCTGTCTCATTTATTTATGACTGACAAATATGCATCACATTTTAGCATGTTTATTAGTTTGTTAAAACTGTGTAATCCAAATGGATTTAAATTTCATATGCAATTTAAATGCATAAATCTTAAAATTAAGCTTAAATATACATATCTGTCAGACAGACAGATAGTGTTTATGGACTGTAAAAAAATAAAGAGATTGCAAATTTCAAATTAATTGATTCTGTTCATAAATATTTAATATTGTTGAATTAACCCAAATACATTAATTTATGGGTTAAATCAGCTAGAAATAGCTCTTTGAGGAAACAGTTGCAGGTTACCCCGGTTTACAATTGTTTTGTTTTTTTATATAGGGGAATTTTTGCAGTAAAACTGATAGATAACTGATTAACTGTATTAAACATGTTAACATATTCTGGAAAAATGTGCATAGTATTTACCAGTGAATATTTTGCTGCCATAATACCATAGTGTTGTTCAAATTCCAAAACTGTTAAGTGTCAAGGTCAGCAGGAAGGGACCCAAATGCAGAGTGAGTGATTTGAATATTTATTGAAAGCACAAGTTTAGGGGGTGCACAGGGGTGAACAATCTTGTGACAACTCCAACCAGCGGGAAGAGCACGAAGCTTGCAGAGGTAGATGGTCTGGGGAACAGTCCCTGTCGGTGGCCAAACCAGGTAGAAGATTGGGGAGAAGGTCAGAGCAGAGAACAGTGGAGGATGCAATCAGAGTGAAGGGACTTAAAGCAGGCCAGTCTCAGAGAGAGATTCTCAGCACCAGGCTTGATTGATTAGACTGTCTTGTGGAACCGATTGGCAGGGAGTCTCAGGCTGGTAGAGCAGGACTGGAGGGAACACACAGCACAAACACACAAGACAGCACTCAAAACCACACAGCAACAACACTACTCAGCAACACGGGGAGAAACCACATGTAATGAAAGAGAGAAAAAAAACAAACAAACAAAAAAAAAAAAAAAAACACACAACAAGAAAATAAAAGGTAAAGGAAATATCTCAATTTAGACTAGTATTAGTTCAAGACTAGAGACAAGACTGATGAACAACTAAAGATGAAATTACAAGTAACTATAAGCAAGATTACTGAGGAACAAAACCAAAAAAGATTAAAAATCAGAAGATAGAAAATCAAGAGCAAAACTGCAGTAAGGATACACAATGACAGGGCAAGACTGGAATATAGAGCAGCAAGCCAGTAACTGTCTCTATGGCACAAGACGAACCCACAAACACAACAGGAAAAGCAGCACAATATAAAGGGAGGAAAGTACACGAGGGTCAGGTGAGCACAGTTAAGAAAACGAGGACAAGACAAGGGCTAAACAAGAGGCCGTGACCAAGGGAAACAAGGAGGTGGGATTACAGGAACACATGGTAGACACAAAGAAAGACAAAGCAATGTGTTAAGACACAAGACAAACAAAGAAACATTAAAGAAAGACAACACAGACAAAGCTGCCAGGGCAGAACCCTGACATTAAGGTGATAATTATTTTCCTATTGAGGAAAAATAACTGAAAAATTGCATATTTTATAAATATACACCTGCATACTACTTTATTACATAATAAAGAAAATTTAAATTACATTGAAACACAGTAGAAAGCAGTCTGCTAATATTTAACATGAAAGATTCATGTTCCTTTCAAAATGTGCCATATAAAAAAATAATTCAAACAGTATCCCTGCAGCTTGTGTATGTTTTTCAAGAAATGAACTAATTTTATGCACAAACAAAACAATCAAACATCCAGTTTTGGCTGATAATTTGAAAAAAAAAAAAAAAGTATGATAACTGATTTTCCCTTACACAAGAAAACTAATTACAAGAACTGGTCAATTGAAACTAATTACCATTCAAGCAAACTTCTATATGTCAGTTCAAAACCCTTGTTGCGCAGAAGGTTGTGAATGAAATACTCATTTTTATAGTCCGTGTGTTTGTGCGTGTGGAGGTTTGCAGACAGTCTGCTGAAGGTTGTTCCTCAGGTGCTGGGTCTTCAGGAGCAGCTAAAGAAGGCGGTGCAGGATGGAGACATGGAGACGTCTCATGGAATCTGCCGCATTGCTGTAGCTCTGGGAGAAACGCACTGCAGGTTGGACATAATGATCTATATGCATCATCAGTCTCCCATTAATAACAGTCTTATATGACCTCAGATGGCCTGGGTCTATAAGAAGTCCAATTCATCATCTGACTGCTCTTGTCTGTTTGGTGAAACCTCTTTTCCCTCGTTCTGTCCCTCTTGACTCCCCAGGACTCTTCTGGAGCAGGTGGATCACTGGCAGGGCTTTCAGGCTCTAGTGAGCATGATTATGTCCTGCACAGGTACACCTGGACACTATCCTGTGGATGAGACCTCCAGCTCACTCACGCTCACATTCTGGTACACCCTACAGGTACAAGTCCACCCCGAAAAATCACTCACGTTTGATGCCAACTGGTGTTGCTTTGACTTAACTGGAGCAGATATGATGTTTTGAGTGCCAGTGGTGTCGTATTGTCTGCTTGTTTCAGGGCGATATTACGTCATTAGATGCTGAGAGGCAGACGCTCTATCTACAAATCTACAGACCTGTGTACTTCCAGCTGGTGGATGTTCTGCTGCAGAAAGCCTGTTTTCCCAGAGATGAGGACTATGCCGTGTGGTCCGCAGATGATAAAGAGCAGTTTAGGACTTACAGGTTAAACTAGAATTTTAATAAGGAAAAAATATAACTGCAAAATTGTTTAATTTTTTAACCCTTAATACATAGGGTCAATAATTAACAAGGTGGAAATAACAACATCACAGATTGCAACTGGGTAAAGCAGTATTTCTGGTTGATTACCACAAAAATTAATTTCCATGTGTAACTGCTTTTCTTAAAAAATTAAATAAATAAATAAATAAAATAAAATAACCTATATATATATTTAAGAAAAGCAGTGACACATGGAAATTAATACATTTTTATAATTTATATATATATATATATATATATATATATATATATATATATATATATATATATACACACAAATATAAATAAAATAATAATAAACATTTAGAGAAAAGATGTGAACACTATACATTGTCTAAATAAAACTTTACACATAAAGCTTAGTAAGAACCCTTAAAATGATTGTAAAAATATTTTAAACAGTTTTGTAGCTCAGATAATAGACTTATTATATAATTATACAATTTTATAATTTTTAATATACTTATTCATAATTTTTAACAGAATAATTATTGTAAGTGATTGTATAAAATTATATGCTTCACATTTCTGCTTTTAAATTCTCCTAAAATTGGCCCCCTTTACTTCTATTTTAAGTGTATTTATATTTATATTTTGAAATATAATTGAAAATATGCAAACATGTCCCAAAATATATTGCTTATGTAGACTTTAAAATATATTTCTTTTTTTTTTTTTTTTTTTTTTTACATATTTTATCTAATAATATTTAAAAAAATTTATATGGTCAGAAATAAATTTTAAAAAATACATTTTGCATTTACTCAAAATCTGTTTTTAAGACTGGAAACTGATTTACCCCATGCATATGTTTAACATATGTTGGCATTTAAGGGTTTAAACTAAATAAAGTATTTTTCAATTTGAAAAAAATAAAAATATATTTTTATATATATATATATATATATATATATATATATATATATATATATATATATATAAAATATATATATATTTTTTTAACCATGCTGTTTACAGTATGTTTATAGCATATAACTGAAATGTATTTGAGCCAAAACAAATTGTGTATATTTTATTTATCAGTGCATCTTTTTCACAATGTGTTAAATTATACAGCGAAGGTTTATACTTAAAATTAGGGAGTTGTCTGGCAAACAGCATTAATATTTCAAGGCAGTCTGCTTAAAAAGGCAAGCATGTGCACACTTCTACAAAAAGTTTTTTTTTCTTCTCCATTCATTCTTCATTTATTTTTCATTTGTATCATAATGCAATAATAAGCTTGTTTAATTGGATTTCAGGATTGACATCTCGGATACTCTGATGTATGTGTATGAGCTGCTGGGCCCAGAGCTCCTCAGAAACCTGTATGATAAACTAGGCACACTGCTGACGGACACAACACACCCCTCCTCATGGCAAGTCAGTCCTAATGTTAATCCGCTTATAAATACGGTGTATATGTCATGTATTATATTGAACAATATCTCTGTATCATCTCCCTCTCTCCCGTGGAGGATATAGAGGCTCTGCTGTTTGGCTTTCAGTCCATTGCTGAGACAGTAGATGTCAGTTACTCAGACGCCATTCCAGGACTGATCGGTCTGATTCCTCTCATCACAGCAAACAGTGTTCAGCTGGCTGAGACCATCATGTTCACCATAGGTACACTCATTCATTTCTAAACATAGAGTTTGTGCAGGTCTTAAAAAGGTCTTAAAATGTCTTAATTCAGCCTTTCACAAATTAAGGCCTTAAAAAGGTATTAAATTGGAGCAGAAAGTCTTAAATTTGTCAAGTCATGGAATTAAACATTTCGGTACAAATATCTTAATATCCTTAAATCAAGATACATTTACTTGAGATGTCTGAGATAAATTAAGCGAGTTTAAGCTTAAAACAAGAACAAATATCTGTCAATGGGGTATAAAAACTTGTTTTCCCTCTGAATTAAGTTTTTGTTTTAATCATAAACTCACTAAATTTTAATCAGTTTCTAATAAAACAAGACTTCTTTTCTAATAAAACAAGACTTCTCAAGTAAATGTATCTTGATTTAAGAATCTTGGAAGACAAGACTAAAGTACTGGTGAAAAACATATTTTCATATTAAATATTGTTTCAAATTAAAGTTGTGTTTTCAAACTTTGAAGCACTGCTAATACAAGGCATTTACATTTAGAGACCACACTGATGTATTGTGTTCAATTCGATTTATTTCTTAATTTAATTTCTTCTTTTTACTTTAAGGCCCTTAGAAAGGTCTTAAAAAGTCTTAAATTACCTTCAAACAACCTGCAGAAACCCTGCAAAAGTTACCTTGAAAGTAAAGCCAATGATGATAAAAAATGCTGAAAAATACCTGAAATAAATTTGTTTTAGTAGTCTAGTTGGTACGACGAGTAAATTAACATTAACCAGAATGTATAAAATGAAAAATGATTTCACTGACTGCTGTCATGGTTTCTTGCAGGTTCTTTGGCCGAGTGGTTGTCCGATCATTCGCTCATGTTGGCGAGTGTCCTGCCTGTGGTCTTGCATGGTCTGTCCAACCCGGATCTGTCTGTGGCTGGTGTTTCTGCTCTGAAGAGAATCTGCCGAGAGTGTCGACACGACCTCCACCTTCACGCCAACGACATCATGGCCGTCTCACAGGTTTAAAAACACTTTTCACCTAGAAGTACCACTACAGCTGTATCAAACCAATGTCAGTGAGTAATGTACAAATAATGTAAGCTCACTGTGGTCTTTTCGGTCTCAGGCAGTGCTCGTCAAAGACATCCATAAAGTAAGTCCAATCCATCTGTGTTTGATTAGTGTTGGTAACACTGTAACTGTAACTTACACTAGTAAAAATAAAAAACAGTACATTGTATAATGCTTAACCCTCCTAAAAAAGAGTCACACCTTGGCTATTCATGGTTGTTTTTCACCAGGGACAGTAAAAATTTGTACTGTCAGTCGATTAAAAAAAAACCTAATTAATCACACATTTTTTTCTGAAATTAATTGTGATTAATCGTGATTAATCCCTCCTAACATTAAAGGTTTTATGTAGCAATAATTTCACATGCCATCTTCAAATTGATGTTGAAACAAAGACAGTATTTTTTAATATTAACGACTGAAGGCGAGTATCACTGGTACCAATACTGATGTCTCTAGGAAATAGTTTTCTTTTTTTTCCCTAATATTTAACCATTGACTATAGCCATTCAACATTACAGTATAATCGAGAGCTATCAATTTTAACATTTATTAGACTTCTAGTTTAAGAAGAATTTTAACATTTATTAACAAATTTTAATTTAAGTGAAATTAAAACAATTTCATATTTACCTGTGCCCTTCAGCAAGTAGGAAATATACAGAAATTGAATAAAGTTATCAAACGCTTAACAGACATCACAGCAGCTGGGTTATTAGGTTATTTGGCTGCAATTACTTTAAGAGCTGCCGCTGCTGAACGTGACATGGATCTGACACGCATGCCAGTAGTTTCAGTCGCGCTTTTATATGAAATGATATAGGCGACAGCACGTGCCGCCGTATTTGTGCGTGCAATTGAAGAGCACATGCTACGAGCACAGTATAACGGCTGACAGGACAGGAAAATTTGTTTACTGACATATGGCCTGACAACATCTCATCTGACCACAGTTCACTGATGTTCTACTGAAGCTACTCAACACCGTTAAATTGGAAAAATTAATCTCCATCGTTAACACACTGTTACGTGATGGTGTGCTAATAAAGTGCTCGACAAAGGGAGTATCTTCAAATAATAGTCTTTTAGTAATACACAGGAGGAAAGTGGCACAACCGAACACAAATCCAAAACGATAGCAGACAAAGGAACATAGGAGAACACAGGCTTTAAATACCAAATGTAATCAGGGAGGAACAGAAAACAGGTGTGGAACTAATTAATGAAAAACCATGGAAACAAACTAGGCAGGAAGACGAAGACATAAAAACTTAACCAAAACAGTTCGCCCCCTCAAAAAAATAGTCCAACAGAGGAGGGAGGGTGGGGGTTCAGGAGGCGGGCGTGGAGAAGGAGAGGGGCAGGCAATGGGAAAGGGGCAGAAGCAAAAACAGTCCAAAAAATAAGTCCAAGGGGGAGTGGAGGGTGGGAGGAGCCAAGGAGGAGCCCAGAGCAGGAGGAGCCAGGTGGCAATCCAGAGGCCAGCCAGGATGGCGGCCCACGGTGGAATCAACGGCGGGAGGAGCCTTGGTGGAGATGGGACCGCCGACACCAGGGGGCCGACTGAAGGGGATGACACCGGTGGAATAGGAGCCCAGGATGGAGCAGAGCAACCGCAGAGCCTGGGTGACACAGAGGATCCAGAGGGCCTAGGCGGAGCCAGCGGCTCAGGCGAATGAGGCGGAGGCAGGGATCCGGAATGACGTGGCGGAGCTGGAGTGACAGAGGATGAAGGTGGAGGAGGAGGGAAGGAGGAGCCCAACAGAGCCTGGGGGACGGAGGGATGAGGCAGAGCTGGAAGAGTGGAGTCCCGTGGAGTAGGCAGGGGGACGACTGAACAAGGTGGAGCCGGAGGACTTAGGATCCAGAGGGCCTAGGCGGAGCCAGCGGCTCAGGTGAATGAGGCGGAGGCAGGGATCCGGAATGACGCTGCGGAGCCGGAGTGACACAGGATGAAGGTGGAGCAGGAGGGAAGGAGGAGCCCGGCGGAGCCAGAGGGACGGAGGGATGAGGCAGAGCTGGAAGAGTGGAGTCCCATGGAGTAGGCAATTCCTCCTCACTCAAACAGTCCAGCCAGAATTCCTCCTCACTCAAAAAGTCCAGCAAAAACTCACCCTCAGTGCTGGGAGTGAGGGCGGGATTATCCTCCATTCCTCGATCTCCACCATAATTCCCACGACGCACGGTGTTGCTGGCTCACACACCTGGTCAGTCGCGTTCTTGAGTCCTGGCTCCGGGGCAATGATGGGCTCTGTCACTTTAAATGGTGTTGGCACTGTAATCGCAGCCGGCTCGGGCTCTGCGGCTGTGGTGGGCTCTGGCGAACACTCCGTGCAGCGAGATGGTGAGGGCTGGCTGGGCTCTGGATCAGGAGTGGGGCTGGAGTTGTCCTTGACAGGGCAGATGGAGAAAAACAGTCCATTATTCTTCAGCACCCACTCCACACAAGCGGCGAAATTCTCCTTGGGACCGTTCGCTGGCAGGCGTGCCTTACACCGCTTGCTCAGGCTGGTGATGTAGAATGTACAGAGCGAGCGGTCCAGGAAGTGGGTAAGGCAAGCCAGATCGAGAAAGTCCCTGGTTTGGTCCTCCAGCGAACGGTCCATCTGCTCCAGGCACACGAGTTGGACGGCTGCGAACTCCATTCCGGGAGAGGACCGAGAAAAATAAAAATAAACAGAAAGAAAAACGCCGCTAAATTACTCACTAGAGGGTCTGCTATTCTGTTTACATGATGGTGTGCTAATAAAGCGCACGACAAAGGGAGTATCTTCAAATAATAGTCTTTTAATAATACACAGGAGGAAAGTGGCACAACCGAACACAAATCCAAAATGATAGCAGACAAAGGAACATAGGAGAACACAGGCTTTAAATACCAAACGTAATCAGGGAGGAACAGAAAACAGGTGTGGAACTAATTAATCAAAAACCATGGAAACAAACTAGGCAGGAAGATGAAGACATAAAAACTTAACTAAAACAGATCATGACGTGACACACGCTAATTTTGACACCACTAATAAAAATGTAACTTTTTTTTAATGAAATGATGTAACACTAATTTCCTTGACGTAGTAACAGTAAGGTTATGTTCTTTTTGGGGGGATTTTAAGTCATTGAGGTGACCAAAAATTTTATGACCTTTTCTCTATTTTCACCATCATTTGTTTAAAGGGATAGTTCAACCAAAAAAAAATTGCTTCACTCACCCTCAAGTTTTCCTGAACCTGTATGAATTTCTTTCTACTGTTGAACACAAAAGCCTTTGACTTCCATAGTATAGAAAAAATACTATAGAAGTCAGTATCTTGAATATCTTCTTTTGTGTTCAACAGAAGAAAGAAACTCATTCATGTTGAGGGTGAGTACATGATGACAAAATTTTCATTTTTGGGTTAACTGTCTCTTTAAACAAATATGCAAACTTATGGAACTTCACTGAAGTAAATTTGAGAATTTATTATTTATTTGGGTATCCTGGGTCAAAATCATATTATGATAATAATGGCCAGTATATGTAATATAAATTTAGATATTACCAATTATTTGGTAATGAATTTTTTAAAATAACTTTGAAGTGTAATTTTTGTAGTAATGCTTACAGTCACTCTCTCCATCTGTGTATTTTTTACATTCTGAATGTTTTATAATTTTACCCCTTTATTTCTACGTGTTTGTTCAACATTGTGGCTGATATTTAGATTTTATTTAACACATATTTTTAAAAAAAAGTGGTCTGTGTTACAGTTTACCATTAATTTCCTATGGTTGGTCAATTTTAACAGAGAACGGCCAAGGTTTGATTAATCAAACATTTATTTATTTATTTTTTTAAGATTGCATATCTAAAAAAAAGTCACAATGTTTTTACTCAGATTGAGAAAAGCATTGAAAAAATGAAATCAGTCAAAAATTGAAAAGCTTATAAAGGTTAATAGATCGTTAGTTAATTTCGAAATTTTGATTCTATATTTTTCATATGAATGTACTGAATATATTCATATGAATGTACTGAAAATGAACTGCTAATCATTCTTAATGGTAATACCACAGTAGGACTGACAGTAAGTCTTCTGTACAGAGCCCTCAGTGTATGTGGATAATGCAGGCGCTTGGGTTCCTGCTCTCAGCCCTGCCCAGTGACGAGATTCTGGGGAAGCTCCTCTCTCTGGTCACCCCTCACATCCAACACCTGGAGAAACTGGCCAATGAGCCGGTGAGGAGCAATAATGTCACTACATGCTGAATTCAAGAGCTATCAGAGCAATGGTGAAACTGAAGAGAAAATATATTTGTATAGTACACAATAAATATAGTTCCAGAGAGGTTTTATAGTTAACTTTAAACCTTTTGTCATTCCAAACCTGAATTTGGTGGAACATGAAAGAAGAAGATATTCTGAAAAATATGTATTACATAAGAAACAGGTAAAATATTCTTTAAAATGTTGTGTGTTCTGCATAAAAAAGAAATTGATACAGTTTTGGAATGACATGAGGGTGAGTAAATTATGACAGACTTTTAATTTTTGGCTGAACTATTCCTTTAAGTATGTCTAGTTCATAACTTTTTGAAGCAGACAAAACAGTTTCGTTTTTACTCAGCATTTTTGCTCTCTTTTGCCCTTCGATGCAGCCCAGCTCTGCTAATAAGGTTCCTATTGTCCACATCCTCAGCCTGCTGGCCAATCTCTTCTCCACATTTGACCTAAACAAGCAAAGCGAAAGATTGGAGGTCATGAGGCCTGTCCAAACACAGCTGCACAACAACAACCCGGTACGACAGCCCATCAAGACTCAAACTCCAATCAGCTATTGTTGATTAGCAAGCATGTTTGAATCAAAATGAACACCCAACAGCTGTTCTGGGCATTTCCTAGGTTGTGGTTGTCCTGCAGCAGGCCTTTCCTCTGATCCAGACCATCCTCAACAAGTGGCTGAATGAACTGGAGGTGGTCGAGGTCAGTGTTTGTGAACGTGTGTGTGTTTGTGAGTTTATGAATGATTCACTTTTCTCTCGTCTCATCTCAGGCGGTGTGTGCTGTCTTTGAGAAATCACTGAAGACCCTTCTCCATGACTTTGCACCGCTGGTGACTCAGCTCTGTGAGCTCATTAGTCAGATGTTCAGCGCTTACCCACAAGCCTCGGCTTTAGACCTCACACGACAAGTAATGACATATAATTAGCTTGATGATAAGTCAAGTATCATAAATATAGTTTGTTTATTCTTTCATGTTTCCCTCTAGTTAGTTCACATTTTTGGCTGTGAGAAGGATCTCTTTTCACCAATCGTTGCTCTGTTGGAGCTGATTACCAACATCACCATGTCCATTTTTCAGCTCGGTAAGAGATTAGAATGAGTCGCTATCAACAATGAGTTCTGTCAAGGTCTGAATTTAAAGTGATTAATCAGTTGAAATGCTTAGCAAAAGTGCATTAAAGGGATAGATCACATGACCAATATTATACTACTAATACTACTCATTTTATCTCAGTAACCAGATGCTTTTGTTGGCTAGTGAAACAAATAAAAAACTACACAATTTGCACAATTTTGCTATCATTGTATGACTTTATAGTCATTCTTACCATAGGAAAATGTTGTTGTAGGCTCCAGAGATCATCCAGATGTGGTGGAGTCATTTATGCAGCTTCACACTCGGGTCTGTGGTTTATTTTGTTATAGTCTGCAGAATATAGATGCTAGTCTACATCATTTACATATATTTATTTACATAGATTACATATTTTAGATAAATTTTCATTGTTAAAAAAATGACCTCTTCTCATTGTTTTTACCATGTAAAGAGGTTTCTTTTTTGGTAATATTTTCTCTGCAGGTTTTGAGAAGAAATTCTGACCTTTATCTTTCAGACCGTCTTGATATCAAAGCTGTTTTCTACTGTGGTGAGCATCAGTAAGTCTATTATCAGCCACAACATTAATTTATTGATCCATTAATTAACTGTCTATGTCTATGTAGGGATCTTGTCATTCAAATTTCCTGAAACTCCAACACTGAAAGCAACTTGTCTGCTGTTTGTAAGTACAACACTGAACATGTTCCAAGAAGCAGTTCATCTTCACAGACAGAATAAACTCTTTCTGGACCATTAATACTTGTAATATTAGTCACCCTGTACCTTTCTGAGTACTGTATACTCCCTGATATGCGTTCTTGATGCTCCTGCACAGACGGAGCTGATCTCTCATTGTGAGGATATTCCTGCTGTGAGGGAGGTGCTACAGGAGGACGGCAAGTTGCTCCTTCAGACCCTAATAGAGGTCAGATATTTCCACACGTGTATTGTTTCCATCAGCAGTTTAGTCATATATAGAAACCAGTGGATTCAGACAGACTCTGTGTATTAGTGGTTGGGATTTTTCAGTCACACTTCCTGTAATTTACATTGTTACACCAGTAGGTGGAGACAAGTGACCTTTATCAGTGAGTCATTGAATAATTGATATAACCTATATATACCATTAAAACCATTATTCGATTCATACAAATATTCCTTCATTCATATAGGATGGAAACAATAATTGTTTTTATGAGTGAGTCATTGAATCATTCACTCAAGCATTTCATTCTTTTTGAAGTACATCATTGGCATGATTGTATACATTATATATATATGACATGATGAAAAATACTAATATATGCAGGGTGCGATTTGTGAACAAACCAGAGGGGTGGATATTTTGAAAAACAAAAAAACTTTATTTTATTTTCCCCCTTTAAAATATATCACAGCAATAAATATATAGATTATTTTTGACAGCTGTTACAAAACCATTTTTACAATAAATATTCTGATTTGACCTTGAGATGAGATAGCTTCAATATTTATAATAATACTTGGTTACAGTGACACTAATAGTTCTCATTTCTGCCAGGAATGCAAAAACATTTGGGAGTCAATGATATTTTGATCAGAATAACGAGACACTGTACATATTTAATCGCATTTGCTTCCATATTTTTGATCAGTGCTTCACTACACAACATACAAACTTTACTCCAAAAGTGTGCACATTAGGCTATGTATTCACGTTTACCTCATATTTCTTTAAATAGAATAGAACCATAATTTCTTAATGACTCGCAGAAAGACGATTCTCTGCTGATCCATCAGTCAATACTGCATGATAATTCCTACATTATGGTGACGGTAAACTTCTGCGTTCTGTCTCATATGCATCAGTTTATTTACAATATCTGCATTAGGTCACAATAGAGTGAGTTTTGAGCAAAAACAATGGGTTTTAATGTCATACTGTCACTATGAAATTGCACGTGCCGACTTTCTGTAAAGCGCTGTATGGACTGAAGCATGTGAACCAGGATCATGAAACCCAGACGGTCTCCGTTAAGCAGGAGGAGTACTGACAGTTAAAGTTCATTTCTGATTTTATTGTTGTTTGTGTTGTCATGTTGCAGTATTTTACTTGATAGTGTTTTTTAAAAAAATATATTTTTATTTTTGGCGTTCTATATGCTTTGTTGTTGGTTGATGGAGTAGCATTACCCAGGGGGATATATATGGCCTAGCCTATATATTTTTTTTATCCCCACCAGGGATAAATATAATTCAGCAGAGACAGGGATACATTGACCAGAAGGGGGGAAGGGGGAAATCGCAAATCGCACCCTGAATATATGTACTATGGTGGTCTTTGATTATATTGTTCAAGGCAGTAGTTGGTTTCAGAAGGTTTGCAGCTAAAAAATTGGACAAAAAGAATGAATCAGGAGTAAATGAAGTGACTCTTTATGAGTGATTCATAGAATCATTCACTTAACCATTTTATTCAAACAAACTGAATCATTCAGAATGGAAACAAGTTTTTTTCTGAGTGAATCATTGAATCAAACAATTCATTCAAAAACACTGATTCATTCAAGAGCAAGTTATGTGACTGTCTTTATGAGGGAGTCATTGAATCATTCATTATATCTATTTTTTCAATCACACTATTTCACTTAGTATAGAAACAAGTGACTATGAGTGAGTCATTGAATCATTTACTCAGCTAATTCATTCAAAAACTGATTCATGCAGCAATTAAATAAGTGATTATTTTTATGAGTGGGTCATTGAATCATTTACTTAACTGATTTGTTCAAAAATACTAATTAATTAAGAAATGAAACACCGCTACTGTAGAGACCAGAAAACAATATTACTTCATTTTAAAGTAATTTCAAGTAAGTTATTTAAAGTAAGTTATTCATTATTAACTTGTTTAATGAAATGTTATATACAAGCAATATCAAACTAACCAACCTAAAATACAGAAATTCAGTCCATTATCATATAAATCACTTGTGTATTGCAGCACAGTGTTTTTAATTGTAACTTTAACTTGTAAAATTCCTGATGGGAGTGCTTTGAGAACATTTACTATATACAGGAATATGTAGTCATTACATTTACATTTAGTCATTTTGCAGATGCTTTTATCCAAAGCGACTTACAATTGGGGAATACATAAAGTGATTCATCTTAAAGAGCCAACAGATAGAGGAAGTGTTCGTAATACCAAGTCTCAGGCATTGTTCAAATAAGTACAAGCTAGAAAGGGAAGGAATAAATAAAGAGAAAGACAAAGGTTTTTTTTTTTTTTTTTAATTTTATTTAAGATTAAGTCAAGCAGTGTCGAAAGAGATGGGTTTTCAGCTGTCGCTTGAAAATTGTCAGGGAATCAGCATTCCGGATAGGGGTAGGAAGATCATTCCTCCAACCAGGAGCGGTGAACGAGAATGTTCTGGAGAGTGATTTTGAGCCTCTCTGTGATGGTACCACGAGGCGTCGCTCACTAGCGGATCTCAGACTTCTGGAGGGGAAGTAGATTCGTAATAGTGAGTGGAAGTAGGTGGGTCCTGAGCCTGTGGCTGTTCTATATACAAGCATCAATGTCTTGAACTTGATGCGAGCTGCAACCGGTAACCAGTGCAAGGAGATAAAGAGAGGTGGCTCTTTTGGGCTCGTTGAAGTCCAGTCGTGCCGCTGCATTCTGAATCATTTGTAGAGGTTTGATTGTGCTTGATAGAAGTCCAGCCAGAAGAGCATTGCATTAGTCCAGCCTAGAAATGACAATGGCCCTGACAAGAAGTTGAGCAGCATGCTCTGTTAGAAAAGGTCTGATCTTTCTGATGTTGTGTAATGCAAACCTGCAAGATCGAGCAGTCTTTGCAGTGTGGTCTTTGAAGGTCAGCTGGTCATCAAAGATTACACCAAGATTTCTGACCGAAGTTGATGGGGTAATTGTAGAAGAACCTAGCTGGATGGTAAAATCATGCTGTAGAGCTGGAGTGGCAGGGAAGACAAGAAGCTCAGTCTTTGCCAGGTTGAGCTGTAGGTGATGTTCTTTCATCCATGCTGAGATGTCCGCCAGGCAGCCTGAGATCCGTGTAGCTACCGTTGAATCATCTGGTTGAAAAGAGAGATAGAGCTGTGTGTCATCAGCATAGCAATGGTAGGAGAAGCCATGTGCCTGTATGATGGGACCCAGTGATGTAGTGTATGTGGAGAAGAGGAGGGGTCCAAGAACTGATCCCTGAGGAACCCCGGTGACCAGTTGATGTGCTGTGGATACCTCCCCTCCCCAGGCCACCCTGAAAGACCTACCAGTGAGATAGGATTCAAACCAGCGAAGTGGAATCCCAGTGATGCCCAGTGATGAGAGGGTAGACAGCAGGATCTGGTGATTGACAGTGTCAAAAGCACCAGACAGATCCAGCAGAATGAGAACTGATGATTTGGAATCAGGCTTCAGTGACCGAGAGTAGCGCAGTTTCTGTTGAATGGCCATTCCTGAAACCTGACTGGTTAGCGTCCAGTTTGTTGTTCTCTGAAAGAAACAATGATACCTGGTTGAAAACAACTCGTTCGAGTGTTTTGGCTATGAATGGAAGGAGAGAGACAGGTCTGTAGTTTTCTATCAGAGAAGTGTTTAATGTAGGTTTTTTGAGCAGTGGGGTTACCCGAGCCTGCTTGAATGCAGTGGGGAAAATGCCTGTGAGGAGGGATGTGTTGATGATGTGTGTGAGTGCTGGTAAGAGTGTGGGAGAGATTGCTTGGAGAAGGTGTGAGGGGATTGGGTCTAGAGGACATGTTGTAGGATGGCTGGAGAGATGTTTGGATACTTTTGCCTCCATGAGGGGGCAGAAAGAGAAGATGGGAGTTTTAGCAGTGGATGTGGTTTGTTGGAAGTCCTGGGTGTGTGAAGGTGAGAACTGACTACTGATTGTTCTAGATTTGTCTGTGAAGAATGTGGTGAAGTCATCAGCTGTTATAGAAGTGGTGGGAGGTGATAGAGGGGGACAGTGGTCAGACATATGTAGTGGTTCTACCAAAATGTTGTCTGCAGTACAATTGCGTGTGTAAATTAAATCAAGTTGGTTGCCTGATTTTTGCGTGCTTGTAGTGGTAAGGTGTTTGAGATCAAATGAAGCAAGGAGTGAATGGAAGTCTGTAGCATAAGGCTTGTCTAGATGAATGTTGAAGTCACCAAAGACTAAGAGTGGAGTGCCATCCTTCACGAAAGAGGACAGCAGCCCATCCAGCTCCTCTAGGAAGGTGCCTAGAATTTGCCCAGGGGGACGGTAAATTACCACAATCTGGAGTTTAATAGGAGCTGTTACAGTAATCGTATGAGATCGCAGACCAGTGCCCCCACCCCGGCCAACTTGACGTGGGGTGTGAGAGAAAGAAAAATTGTTAGCCAGAGAAGCTGGGGTTGCTGAGTCTTCAGGACAAATCCAGGTCTCAGTCAAGCCAAAGATGCTGAGTGTGGATTGTAAAGAAAAAGCAGAAATTAAGTCTGCTTTGTTGACAGCTGACTGACAATTCCAGAGACCCACAGAGAAAGAAAGAGGCGCAGTAGAAGAAGTAAAGATAGGAAGCAGGTTAGCGAGATTGCATTGTCGTCTGCGTGTGATGGTAGAGCGTGGCTGAGAGACAACCAGAATTGTTTGGAAACACATGATAGAGGTGGAAAGAAAGAGGACAGAAAAGGAGAGTGTGTGAAGGGAAGTTAATAAAAAATACTTAGGTGCGTTGCTCGGTTCCGTTGCTCTTTAAAGTCGTGCATGAAAAAGTTGCAGGTCTTTACATGAGGAAGCTGAAGACGAGGGCTGAACGCTTCCACGCCAGAACTCAAACAACAAATAAAACACACTCTAAGAGACTAAAACAGAGTGAAAACAGCCTTCTAATTAGCACAGCCAATAGGCTATAGCAGGGCAAATAGCTCAGATCGAAACTAACACTTCGCACTTAGAGTGCACGAAAGGAGTAATGCATACGACACAGGCTCCTTCTTAGCCGAGGGGCAAATGATTATAATTACCAGTAAGTGCAATCAAAAATATTAACCACAACGAAAATACAGAATAGAAATAGGTAGGAAACGAAGTATTCCTTCCTAGCAGCAAGTAAATAATTCTAGTCATAAAATACTAGACGTATATTGAGTATGCAAGGACCAATTTCATTGTGAATGCAGGCCATTGGGGGTCAGGCTCCACGCAGTCTGGCGGAGCACTTTGCGGAGGTCTTGTTTTCAGTGAGTCGTAACTGTCCCAGCATGCTGTCTGTGTGGCTTAGAGAGGCTCTTCTGACCCCTGGCTTCCCCAGCTCACATCTCACCACTGAGCACAAAGAACACTTCTGCCAGCAGATCCTCAGGTAGAACCATGACATTAACACCAGAACACCAGCCAGGCACTCTCCACTTTGCAAATATTTGTTTCTTCTTTTCAATTGTTCACATAGGGAACAAGTGAGTAAGCGACGGATGAAGGACATTGTGAAAGAGTTTGCTTCGTTGAGTCGAGGACTACAAGGTACAGAGTATGCAGCAAACTACTAAACACACTCTCCATGCAAGATCCAGAGTGGATTCTGAGTCATCATTGCTTTAGTATTGTGGGGTCAAAAGATACAGTGCACTGTTTTGAATACAATCAAGCCATATTTGTTAACATGTTATGATTGAAATAATTGGATATTATTTTGATTTTTGTAATCTTATCACATCTTCTGTAAACACCACAACAGCACTAAATTTTCTTTTCTATTAAAATGATCAAAACATCCTTAAAACAAGATACATTTACTCATGAATTATTTTCAGAGAACATATCTCTATTTTTTCTTATTTGTTTTAGGATAAGCCTTGCTAAATGTTAGTTAGGTTATGCAAGTGTTACACATTATGAATGGTGGTTTTTCCAGTTCTGTGGAAACCTGTGGAGATTTGCAGGCTGTTTAGTGTGTGTTTTTTCAGTTTTCAGTGAAACTTTGAATACAAACCTTGAATACATCTCATATTTACAATACAAAAATATTCTTTTGTTGTTGTTTTTGAAAGAAGTATCTTATGCTCACCAAGTCTGCATTTATTTGATCAAAATACAGTAAAACATTAAATATTATTAAAATGCTGTTTTCTTTTTTGAATTTATTTTAAAATGTAACTTATTTAGGTGATGGTAAAGCTGAATTTATAGCATCATTACTCCAGTCTTCAGTGTCACATGATCCTTCAGAAATCATTATAATATGCTAATTTGCTGCTTGAGTAAAAAAAATTTATTATCATAGTTGAAAACAGTTCATATTTTTGTGGAATAATGAATAGAAAGTTATTTTGTAGCATATTAAAACCTTTACTGTCACCTTTGATCAATTTAATGCATCCTTGATGAATAAAAGTATTTATTTACTTTAAAAAAACAACATACAGTATTGCTAGACATACAATAAATACATAATTTTGTCCGTTTGTCATAAAAAGTGGCAGGATTAGTGTTAAGTGTATTTATTTCTCAGCGATATCATGATCTGTTTTGATACACATAAAAAATATTGAAATTTCCATAACAAGCCATTTCATTTTCACTTCATGACTGACAGTCATGATAATGACAATATACAGTAGGTCATATAGGTTCATTTTTCTATTAATACTTCTACTTATGCACATCTGTTTGGACATCCACAATGTACAATAATAAGAAGAACGGACTGAATCTCAACATAAACAACGAGCACCTCACTCAATTTTACGGGATAAAACAGAAATCTGCTGAGTAAAAAAGTGAGAGTGAAGGAAGTGCTGGGGTCTCTCTCTGTCGGAGGGTCTAGAGTTGATGCAAGGACACAGAACAGAGTGAGTTCAAGGCTTTCATTCGTTCACGTGATTGGATGGATTGCTCTCCAGCTGTGAATTACCGTATCCTGGTGAACAGGTTCAACACTGATTTGGATTCCTGGAGACAGAAGAAAAAGAATGTGAAACAGGTAAGGGTGAGATGCAGGACGATCCACATGTCCAAATGTAAGACTTCAGCCCGACCTTGGTGCAGCGTGTTTTGCTGAAGACATTCCAGAACCTCAGCGTCTCGTCTCCTGCTCCCGTTACGATGGCCTCGCCATCTGGAGACACCGCCTGGACACAACCAGACACATCCTCAGCATACACTCACTTCTCATGCGTGTCTTCACATTATTCAATTACACATCGAAGATTTGATTACTCTTTGTCTTCGCCGGTCATTTGTACTTAATTAAAAATCAGATCCAGAGACAACCGTGCCTTATGGATAATATGACAGTTTACACCATCCACAGTGTCTCTCTGAACTATTCTGAGGTATACATTGAGCTACACATGGAAAATATTATTCATTTTGGTAAAACGTAAAACTAAGGGCCAGATTTACTAAACGGCAAATTAGCGTTAGAGCGCAATTCCATAAAAGCGCCGATGGGAGGGGAAAATTCTGCATGTGATTTACTGACGCAGCCAGATATTTCCATAATGACCAGCGCAATCTACCAAGAGCAACACAAATTACTGCCTGCTTTAAGACATGCTTTTTTTGGGCGTTAAATAATGGCGCAAATACCAGTAATTTGACAAGCGCAAACGTTAGTAAATCGCGTTGCGTGATTTATTTTAATACCCTCCTCCCACAAATTTTGCATCAGAAAGGGAAACTCCTACAAATGCACATTCAGTAAGGTCAGGCGCAAAAATAACTGCGTCCACGCCTTTTCAGCGCAAATTCTTCACTGTACATCTTTAGTCAATCCTCACAGTACTATTTTAACACCAAAAGATGGTTTGTGCTGGCGCGAGCTGTTAGTAAAACTGGCCCTAAGTGTCCATAATGACAAAAAGGATGAACTCTTTGTATTTTTATTAGTTTCATATGGACTGTATGATGGGTGCTTCTTCATGAATCTTCAAAACATTTATGACTCCTTTTTTTGTGAATCAGAGGTTTGGAGCTTGTATCAAATTTGGAATGTCATGTGATTTCAGAAAACAAGGATTCATAACAAAGACATAGCCTACTGTTTAAAACTTTGGCTTCGAAACATTTAAAACATTTTGAGGGTTCAGCACACTAGATCTGGTGAACCCATAAACAAGTGTCTAATGGTTTTTAACTGATCTAATATTATTTTTATAATGCAGGATAATTTTAATTTAACTTAATGAATTTTAAATCTTTTCTGTAACTTAATTGCTTTTAATTTACCTAATTTGCCAAGTCCTGCCTTATAACTCACAAAACAAGCACTATAAATTAACAAAAATTATTTGTACTAATTTTGTCTTTAATTTTGTAGAATGCATTTAATAGGTTACACTTTGATGAAAACATTTGTAATTGGTTTGTAAAAGGTGTTATACATGTTTAGACTGAGTTTTTGCTACATTTACACTGTTTTGACTGGGAGGTGACATCAGCATGTGGCATTTCGAGTGCTACAAAACAGTGAATCATTTTATGAAGCAACTGTTTCAGTTGATTCAGAGCTTCAAAAAGCTACATTTCTCCCATCACTAATGGAATTCTGATTTTAAAATAGTTCTATACCATATTCAAGATGTTTAATGGCTCTAAAGATATTATGTGGTGCAACCATTACGTAAAAAATAACAAATATTCCTTAAATCTTAAATACATGAGTGTTCACGGCACACTTTATTTTAAGGTACAATTCTCACTAACAAACCATTAACTACAACTTCTGCCTCGGTAAACTCCTAATTTGCTGCTTATTAATAGTTAGTAAGGATGTTGTTAAGTTTAGGTATTGGGTAGAATTAAAGATGTAGAATATGGTCATGGAGAACGAGTGCTTTATAAGTACTAATAAACACACAATATGTTAATAATAGGCATGCTAATAAGCAACTAATTAATAGTGAGAACAGGTCACTATACTAAAGTGTTACAGTGTTTACATCCTTATTATTTTCTTAAACTTGTGTAAATATTTTTCAAATATTATTAACTTGTAATTAACTTGTAATTTTAATAGTTTGTCAAACTACCTAATATAGTTTTCTTTTCAAGAATTTCATTCTTTTAATAAGTATTTGTTTTTGACTCTGTACTATACAAAATGAATTTTAATTCAGAAACTATAAACATGCTCATCATAACAATGTTTTCAAGTCAATGTAAGAATGAACTGCATCTCTACAGTATTTTTGAAAAAACACTAGATCCGAAAAACACTTACCAAGTAGAGCACTCTGTATGAATGTCCTGTGAGCTTGGCCACCTGTGTGAGTGATGGGTATTTCCACACCAGGATCTGGTTCTGGGAGTAGCCGTGTGTGCTGACCTGGTGGACATCAATGGTGAAAGCCAGTATGGGGTAAAAAAAAAAACATTTGCTTCGACTGTGAGTGTAGGTGCTTGTCTTACCAGCTCGTTGGCGTGTTTGGACCAGGCCAGGTTGCAGACCTGTGAGCCGGTGTCAGTACTCTGTAACGCCTGTCCGGTCAGAGTGTTCCAGAAGCGAAGGCAACGGTCCGCCGTTCCCCCTCCGGAGGCCAGCAGGCCGTGCTGGTGAGGAGACCAGGCGATGGCCTTCACAGCGGCCAGATGATCGCTGTACTGCTGTACGGGGAGCAGACTGGAGCTGTTCCACACCAGTAACTAACAACAGTAAAAAATAAACACAGGTTAGTTTTGTGTCACGCTATTTATTGGTCTTAATTGGGTTCTTACCAAAAAAACTGAAATCAGTCATTTAAAACCGTTTATTTAATGAAAAGGTTTTTTTTTATATTGAAAGCAGAAAAGAGAGAAAAAGATGTCTTGATATATAGCGATATACAGCAGATGACTATTATTGTGTTGCATAAAACTGAACAACTGATGACAGCACAGGTTGATCTTTTGGTTGACCAATCAGCGGGAAGTTGTGTTTCATGCCCGCCCACATGTGGAAATCAAATATTCAAGCATGTGTCGAGCATTTTCTACACCTGAATCTAAAAATGAAAAATCAAGCAGAATTTTGACAGTTTACACCATCCACAGTGTTTCTCTAAGCTATCCTGAGTTATACAGTAAGCTTTCCTATTGGTATACTTGTGAAATCTGAACTGTTATTGGATTTGATAAAACATAAAAGTCTCTACAGTAAGAAAAAAAAACATGGGCTGGAGTCATGTGGATTTCTTATGTAGCATTATTATGTGGACTCTCATTCTGACGGCACCCATTCACTGCTGAGGATCCATTGGTGAGCAAGTGATGTAACGCTACATTTCTCCAAATCTGTTCCGATAAAGATACAAACTCATCTACATCTTGGATGGCCTGAGGGTGAGGAAATATTCAGCTAATATCTTTTAAAATATTGTTTTAAATTTCAGTTTTTATTATTTTTTTTGAAAACTGAAACACAAAAAAGGCGCTCATCTTTCTGCTTTAAATATTATATCAAAAAAAGAAGGAACGCAACACATATGGATCATGTTCTCAGCCAACTTAGTCAAGTCTTGCATGAAAGGGCTTGTTCATTTATTCTGCTAATCAGATCATCCCATTTATATGACACTCTAACCTTGTTATCGTTCCCTCCAGAGGCAAGGTGCTGGTGGTCAGGTGACCACTTGAGGCCACACACTTCCTGCCTGTGGCCCTGGAGGCGTCTCTCCGCAGGAGGAGGTGTCCTCACGTCCCTCTGCAGAATCACTCTGTCCCGACTACCCGACGACAGCTGCTCTCCATTCCACGCAAGCGCTCCTGAGAGAGAAGAGAGAAGGTGAGACTGAAACTGCCCTGGTTCTATGAAGATTATTTGCCTTTGATGTTCTTAGTTTACTAAGTGAAAACAAATCTTACTCCGAGAGTGATTTAAACCAGCAAACATTTCAAGTGAGTAATTTTAGTGTGACACAAACCTACGCGTGCTGAATGTCCCTCCAAACTGGTCAGCTTCCTCCCTCCAGCTGCGTCCCAAATCTGGACAAATCCTTTATGGGTCCCTACAGCCACCAAACTTCCCTGAGTGAACAACAAAGAAGAAAACATTATCCTGAACAATCACAAATACAATCACAAGTTAGAAATCTTTATATAAATAAGATGTTTGTGCTGACCCTCTCATTCCAACACACTGATGTAACAGAGTCACCATCCACTGATAAGTCACACAACCGCGTCACCTGTGTAAGTTCACAAGTGGAAAATGAAACACTCATTACTGACATTCACATCAGATCACATCTGTAGCTGTTTGTCCTCATAGTTTGTCTCTTACCTGACTGGTACAGGCACTCCACAGGTAAACACAGGCCCCCAAACCAACACTCAAGAGATTTCCAGCTGACCAGTCCACCTGTTCACAAACATTTTCAATTAAATTACACTGTAAATGTAAACATCCTTTGTATAAAAAATGCATATTATATTAAATTATGGAATTTTAAATATTAAAGAAGTGTTATATTATTTTACACGATTCTCTGAAATACTTGATTCTGACTGGTCAATTGCGACATTCTACAGTGAAATATTTCTGTATAATGACCACTAGACTGTATAATTGTAAACTGTGTAACCGCTGTCCCAGGCAACCAATTTCTTACAGTCAGCTGGTCATTATCTCAAAAATAAAGTAATGATAATGTACTGTCAGAGCAATACAAGACCCCTTTGCATGATTTAACTTGGCAATAAAGCTCTTTGATTAATATTTGTAAAATTTTTACATTTTGAAATTTTGAAAAATTGTAGATGTGAAAAAATAATTGTAAACAAAGTATACCAGGTTGAGGTAGAAGTCATCCTGCAGCTCTGGGGCATCAAGAACCTTGAATGGGATCTTGGAAATCTTGCGTGCTGGCTTTCGGGGTGAACGCAATAGTTTGTGACTGCAGACACCAAAACAAAATAAATAAAAAAATAATAATCACATTTAATTTAGGTTTAATCCCAGTGAAATTTTATAGAAATTCACAGACATGTATAATATATGGATAGAATTAATAATGTACAAAACTGTCATGTTGTTTTTATTTGTTATATGGAGACCTGCACACAACAAGGTGTATAAAAAGTAGATATTATGGCTATAAATTGAGGATTTTGTTTTCTCACAACTAATTTGTCCCCATGTTTTATTAATCAGTTCCCTCATTTTAGTTAAATCATGTCCATGTTGTACTGATTTGTTCGCTTGATTTAATTTAGTTAAATCATAACCACATCTTCACCAAGTCTTGGGAACAAATTCTTCATTTGTTGCGACAATATCATTTTCTTTGCATGTAATGTGTGGGGCTCTATATTTTTGTCTTCTATGATGAAAATATCTAAACCTTCTAAAAACAATTTGTCAAAAGGATTAAGAAAAATAAGCTTAATTTGGTAACACTTTAGTATAGGGACCAATTCTCACTATTAACTAGTTGCTTTTTAGCATGCCTATTATTAATATATTGTTTGTTTATTAGTGCTTATAAAGCACATATTCTGCATAACCATATTCTACATCCCTAATCCTACCCAATACCTAAACTTAACAACTACCTTACTAACTATTAAAAAGCAGCAAATTAGGAATTTTTTAAAGCAAAAGTTGTAGTTAATGGTTTGTTAATCGTGAGAATTGGACCTTAAAATAAAGGCCCTTATTTATATGACCCTAAATTCATTCTTATAAACAAGTACATTTATCATGTTTGATTAAGATGTTTTGCAGTGCACACAATAAATTAATAAATTATCAATTATATTTTGAATTCATGCAGAGATTACAGAAAAACGGTACCTTTTGTTACTGAGAGGAGAGAGGGAATAGGGAGAGATTTCATTGTCAAAAGGCACTGTCTTTGTGTGGATGGTGTACTGAGAGACACAAGAAAAACAAGAGTCTAATACAATATAATAAAACAAGAGCAGAAAACGTACGTTTTCCTGGGAGCTTTTTATATGAGAGTGAATCTCACATGGCTCTGTCATGTAAACGTTAGAGTGTGTTGAGTGGGCTCACCCTGAAGAGGCTGTGTGTGTCCTGTGTGAGGATGGTGTGTCGACGGTCATCTGTGTGAGGATCAGGCACGGTTTCAATTCCTGCTCCCAACAGCTCATTCCTTAGCAGTGCAGCATACGCCACAGCATCTGTAACAATCCGTAATTATTTTGTTATATTTTTAATATTTATTCATATTTAATTTGTTTAATATGCTTTTGCTTCAGTGTGCCAATAGGAAATACCAATTTTAGATTTTTAAACATTCCTTTTTTTTCCAAACAGTCTTTAGATGAAATAGAAAGCTTTTTTAACATTAAGTCTTTACTGTCATCTTTTCATCAGTTTAATGTATCCTTGCTGAATAAATGTATTTTTCTTTCATTTCTTACCAAAGAAAAAAAAATTACTGACCCCAAACTTTTGACTGGTAGTGTATAAAGTTATAAAAACTTTCTATTTCAGATAAATGCTGTTCTTTTGAACTTTCTATACATAAAAATCCTGAAAAGAAATTATACACAACTGTTTTCAACATTAATAATAATGATAAGTGTTTCTTGAGCAGCAAATCAGCATATTAGAATGATTTCTGAAGGATCATGTGACACTGACTGAAGACTGAACTAATGATGCTGAAAATTCAAATAGAAAACAGTTATTTTAAATTGTAAAAATATTTAACATTACTGTTTTGATGTATTGAGATCAAATAAATACAGCCTTTGTGAGCATGCTTCTTTCAAAAACAAAACAAAATCTAAAATTTTTGAATGGTAGCGTGTGTGTGTATGTATGTGTGTATATATGTATTTTTCCCCCAAATGATCAAAAGTGACAGTACACACTTTTATTTTGTTTAAAAAAAAAATCTATTTCAAATAAATGCTGTTCTTCTGAACTTTCTCTTCATGAAAAAAATCTTATTCTATTCATGAAAATCTTACAAACTCATAAACTTTTGAATGGTAGTGTTTGTATATATATCAGTTCACAGTGAAAATCGAAGGCATGTACAAGAAGATGCAGAATGACTTCACCTTTCCCTGTGTCTGTACTAGCATCCTTCGCCCGCTGATTCTGATTGGGTGACCAACAGTTTTCCTGCAAACAAACATGCAAATATCAAGTGAATTTTTAGTGGTGCAATGACATTAATATACTGACTTTAATCTATCGTTCTTCTTTACAATAGATGAGCGTAAACTCTTCAGATGAATGGTAACTTACATTGGCATAGTGGAAGTTTATGCTCCAGTTGCTGCCGGCACGTGTGGGGATGAATCTGTCTCCTGATTTCACAGTAACTGGACTGCACGCTGCATACCCTGACTGCACACACAGTAACACACAGCGGAAACAGACAATCATCATACGGAATATTTACATTTCTGCCTCTTTAAAGGGACCGTCCAGCCAAAAATGAAACTTCTGTCATCATCACCCTCATGTCATTTTAAACCTCTATGACTTTTCTCTTTCTATTTTGAAGAATGTTGGTCAACAGTGACTATTGATTTTCATTGTTTTGTTTTGTTTTTGTCCATACTATGTTAGTCAATGCGACGCGAAACAGTTTGGTTACCAACATTCTTCAAAATATCTTCTTTTACAATATGTTCAACAGAAGAAACAAACTCATACAGGTTGGGAACACTTAGACCTAATTTTACCATCACATGGAATATGAGTTGCTGCATTTTTAATTTTACAAAATTATGTAATAAATTATATAATGAATTGTAATCTAATTATTCAGAACTGTTTGCATTGACATGCTTGACAAGAATATGTTTATATGGTTAGAAATCTGGTTACAAATATGGCTATTTTTTTATTCTCACAAAGCTAAACAATGTCAAATGGCCATCAGTTACAAAATAAATGGACGTCTAAGGATCTTTTTATGCTTACCTTGGACGGGTGGCCCTCTGGGACGTTCTGGTGGTTGATTTGCCTTAACAGGCGTCTTTCATAGTCCTGGTCCATTTCTACTGTGATCTACAGTAAGACTCTCTCCTTCAGTCTGCAGATGGGGGTCCTTCCAGGTCTCCCATCTCTACAAAATAAAAAAAAAAAAGAAAGTCTCCATGATTGAATAACACTATACTCATAATATCTACTCAAGTAGCTGTCAAGACAACATACCTATAATATTGTCACCTAGAAATTGTCATTTCTATATATCAGTTCATCACCTTTAGATTACCTCATGAACTGTATTTTGACCTGTTTTGTCCAAAAAATAATTCTAACCAGAGTATTATCTGCTAGATAATACGTGTAACATCACATTAACCATATTAGAAATCCAAAAGCACACGTTTTATAAGTAATTAATGGTCATTTTTTTTAAAAAAGACGAGTGTTTATAGAGGAAGGAGAGCATTAATGCCAGCAGGAGGGTTGTAAACACGCGTATGTCATCAGTTGCCATGGCAGCTCGCTAGCAGCGCTGAGCTAACGGGAGCTTAACATCCAATAATATGACAGGACAACAACGTTTTTTATGAGTTTAATAAATATAAAAGACCTTTAAGCCTCGTATAGTAAAGAGAATAATCTTACCTTAGCCAAGTGCTCAGGAAACCCACATTATACTGACATGTATGTTCAGCTACGTGCGCAATGATTTCCTAAACATCTAGTTCGTGCTTTCCCAACGCGGCAACGGAGTATTAAGGCTGTTTTCGGTAACGTGCTGCCAATTTTCCGGTCTTTAGAGATAATGGTGCGATCATTGAGCAGAGGGCATCAATGTTTATGTTCATGTCAAGATGGCGAGCAAATCAGCTGTGAGGAGAAAGAGTGTAATTCCGCGCACTACCACAAGAGGCGCAGCGTGGCGCTGTCAGAGCAGACCACGGAGCACACAGTCCTGCATTAAAATGTCATAAACCACCAGCACAGATTACTGATAATTCCTTCATGACTAATGTGTGATTAGTAAACCCATATGTGATATATATATATATACATACATACATACACACACACACACACACACACATGCACGCATATATATGTATATATATATATATATATATATAATTTTATTTTTAAAATAAATTATAATGCATTAAATGCAATTCATTTAGACATTTGCTTGAATACTACTTTTCTAGGATAAACCGGTTTTAAATTTCTGAGTTAAAATTAATTTGGATATTATTTTGTTGAGTTTAAAGAAAAAAAAAAGTCATTATAAAAATAATAATAATTTAAAAAAATAAACTTTTTGGAGATTGCAATAAAGAAAAAAGTCTTTAATGCTGACATTATTAAGCATGCAATTTAAAAAAGGTAATCAGTAAAGATGATTTGTTCTAAGGTATTAGCACTATTATCAAGGGTATTATAGCAAGACTCTCCATTCCCACACAGGAACTGCTTGCCTCTGAACATCAGTTGTAGAAATGTGACATCTGCTGGTGGCCATGTGACAAAATGAAGCTCCTCAAGTAAACTAAAGAAACAGTTCCCACTTGCACATTAAACAGGAATTAAAATTCTATTTACTCACTTGCTTTTGCTGTTTTAGATTCTGTAAATGGACAAATTCTGTAGATTCTCTTATAAGGTGTAAATATTTGAAGTAGTGAACTAAAAATGCAAGTGGCAAGTATTTGACTGTTATATTAAAATAATTAAATTACATTTATTTCTCTTAGGTTCAGTCTACACACACACACACATACACATATTATATATGATTATATTATATACAGTATGATATATGAATACACTTGAGTGATCCTAATCATTTTTTAAGGAGCGTATTGACAACAAAAACACCTCACTGACATTTTTTAAATTAGATTTTTTCTTTATTTCTCCAGTTACACTACAAAAAAATATTTTTCGAAGTTGTCAATGAAACAACTCAATGTTTAATTCGTTGCGTTACTTGCCATTTCTTTGTAATTATTCATGAAATTTACAAGCAATTTCTGAGTGAGTTTCTGAGTGAGGAAATCAAACACTGTTTTTCAGCGTGCACCACCTGAACATTTTTGATTTTGTACAGACATCAAGATACTGAGAGAATAATACTGGTTTTCTAATACTGTCATCAAGAAGGACTTGATGACAGTGGAGACAACAGAGAACTGCAGTGGAACATGTCCAAGATGACCTGAAAGCCTATGCAGAGTACTTAAAACATACTGTGTAACAGTTATATGTGAATATATGCAATGGAAACAAAACATCTTACACTGAGACTGTACAGGGAAAGTGGAGAGAATGACATTTTCCATTAGAAACATGTAACTATGCAAAGAAGGACTCTTTTACTTTATGTGGAAACCTGGCCAACAGCTTACTTTACATCCTTCAAGGCCTATAACACATAGAAATGAAAGACTTCATCATTACAAATGTATTAAAATTGACATACAAGTTCCAACAGAAATGTCTATTTGTTCTTGTAATCTGTCTGTGATTTTTTTTATTTGAATTTATTTTCAGTTGATGGTTTATGTAAACATGCAAACTGAAGTGTTTGGGTGTTTCATCTTGCTTTTTTTCAGCATCTCACACCATGAGTTTGAGACCACAACACAAGGATGATGCATTTTCAGCTCTGAATGTTTATTGTATATAATTGAATATCATTTGACATTTTTTAAACTGGTTGTTTTTAAGTTCTTAATTATTTTGAATATATGTATATCTACTCATATGGTGTAGGCCTAAATACGGTTTATAGCAGGTGCAAACAGTGATTAACAACTATTAATTCTGAAGGGCGAGGCCAGGTGGGGTTGCTATAAACCATTAAAGCTCATTTGACTGGAGTGAATAACCACCTCGCTCTCCTTTTGTCAATCACTGTCACACCCCCCACCACACAACAAAACTACACCACACCGATCGGTTACGACTCCAGACAGCCCCCTGCACACCCGCAGACCACCACAGACCGGCAGGGGGGCAAGGGTTACACGCCAAACCGGGTCTCAGCCCGTGCTAAATGACCGCTTTTGTTTCTCCGTTGCGCAACGGAGCGCACACACTAAGTTTCCTATCGAGAAACATCGGCAGAGCCTCAGCTCCACTCACATTCTGGAATAAACCTGTGCAGAAGAGACCGAACAAAGACAGAATTCCACGATTCTTCTGTGTTTTAAGGGCTCGTTATGACGTCATACAGTGAAGAACTCTTCGAATCTTAAAGTATATATTTAAAAAAATACTGTACTGCTGGCAGATAATATACAGGTGCATCTCAATAAATTAGAATGTCGTGGAAAAGTTCATTTATTTCAGTAATTCAACTCAAATTGTGAAACTCGTGTATTAAATAAATTCAATGCATACAGACTGAAGTAGTTTAAGTCTTTGGTTCTTTTAATTGTGATGATTTTGGCTCACATTTAACAAAAACCCACCAATTCACTATCTCAACAAATTAGAATACTTCATACGACCAATAAAAAAAAAAAACATTTTTAGAGAATTGTTGGCCTTCTGGAAAGTATGTTCATTTACTGTATATGTACTCAATACTTGGTAGGGGCTCCTTTTGCTTTAATTACTGCCTCAATTCGGCGTGGCATGGAGGTGATCAGTTTGTGGCACTGCTGAGGTGGTATGGAAGCCCAGGTTTCTTTGACAGTGGCCTTCAGCTCATCTGCATTTTTTGGTCTCTTGTTTCTCATTTTCCTCTTGACAATACTCCATAGATTCTCTATGGGGTTCAGGTCTGGTGAGTTTGCTGGCCAGTCAAGCACACCAACACCATGGTCATTTAACCAACTTTTGGTGCTTTTGGCAGTGTGGGGCAGGTGCCAAATCCTGCTGGAAAATGAAATCAGCATCTTTAAAAAGCTGGTCAGTAGAAGGAAGCATGAAGTGCTCCAAAATTTCTTGGTAAACGAGTGCAGTGACTTTGGTTTTCAAAAACACAATGGACCAACACCAGCAGATGACATTGCACCCCAAATCATCACAGACTGTGGAAACTTAACACTGGACTTCAAGCAACTTGGGCTATGAGCTTCTCCACCCTTCCTCCAGACTCTAGGACCTTGGTTTCCAAATGAAATACAAAACTTGCTCTCATCTGAAAAGAGGACTTTGGACCACTGGGCAACAGTCCAGTTCTTCTTCTCCTTAGCCCAGGTAAGACGCCTCTGACGTTGTCTGTGGTTCAGGAGTGGCTTAACAAGAGGAATACGACAACTGTAGCCAAATTCCTTGACACGTCTGTGTGTGGTGGCTCTTGATGCCTTGACCCCAGCCTCAGTCCATTCCTTGTGAAGTTCACCAAAATTCTTGAATCGATTTTCCTTGACAATCCTCATAAGGCTGCGGTTCTCTCCGTTGGTTGTGCATCTTTTTCTTCCACACTTTTTCCTTCCACTCAACTTTCTGTTAACATGCTTGGATACAGCACTCTGTGAACAGCCAGCTTCTTTGGCAATGAATGTTTGTGGCTTACCCTCCTTGTGAAGGGTGTCAATGATTGTCTTCTGGACAACTGTCAGATCAGCAGTCTTCCCCATGATTGTGTAGCCTAGTGAACCAAACTGAGAGACCATTTTGAAGGCTCAGGAAACCTTTGCAGGTGTTTTGAGTTGATTAGCTGATTGGCATGTCACCATATTCTAATTTGTTGAGATAGTGAATTGGTGGGTTTTTGTTAAATGTGAGCCAAAATCATCACAATTAAAAGAACCAAAGACTTAAACTACTTCAGTCTGTGTGCATTGAATTTATTTAATACACGAGTTTCACAATTTGAGTTGAATTACTGAAATAAATAAACTTTTCCACGACATTCTAATTTATTGAGATGCACCTGTAATATAAAAGGCCATTTAAGTGGAGTTAAATAGAGTACATTTTAATGACTGTTTAAAGTACATTTTGTAATATTTTGTAATGTTTTTGAGTATATTTTGTATTTTTTGTAATCTTTTTTGTAATAATTAATTTGATAATGTAATGTCAAATTAAAAAAAAAATCACTCTACCACTGTTGTTTTATTGTAAAATCTAATAATAAAAATAAATGCATAAATAAATAAATCACTCAAAAAAAAATAAATAAATAAAATTTTGTCATCATTTAATCACCCTCAAGTTGTTCCAAACCTGTATGCGTTTCTTTCTTCTGTTGACCATGAAAGAATGAGTTACCGCATCTGGTCCCCATTGACTTCCATAGCATTTTTTCCCTCTCATACTATGAAAGGTAATGGAGACCAGAAACTGTTTGCTTACCAACATTTTTCAAAATATCTTCTTCTGCGTTCAACAGGCGAAACTTAAGGTAATTGGGAACAACTTGTGTGAGTAAATGATGACAGAATTTTAATTTTTTTGGGTGAACTACCCTTTTAAACTTTTTACCTTAAAGTAAGTTACATTTTAAATCATTATACTTTAATATTGTCATGCTTTAAAAAGTACATGTATTTTGATGTGTTGACTAACATGCTAAATGTCCTTGATTATAATTTTAACTATGTGTTATTCAATATTATATTTACAATTCATATATTTTTAATACATTAAATTGCAACTTCAAGTCCTACTTAAGTGGGCCAGAAAACACTCTTAATTTCAACTAATTGCATTTAATATAAACTATAATAAATTTCCATTTAATTAATAATAATATGTAATTAAGTGTCCAAAAACATTGCATTCAATTCATATTTAAGTATATTCTTTTAAAGTATAATATAAATACTGTTTTTAAATGGTTTGCTAAAGTATACTTCCATAAGGTTATGCAAAAGATTATTATTTTTTTTTTTGGTTGAGATCCAGTTCTTTGTGAGCCAGAACAGAAAAGAACAGAAACAGAAATTCAGATTAACACGAGCCTGATTGTGTCAGAGTTTTGGACCTGTTTTGCCCGTTTCTATTCTGTGTTCCCTTATTTGGCCATGTTCCTGTCCTCGTTTAGTCTGATTATTAGTTGATTCCCCGCACCTGTCTGTACCTCGTTATCCTGTGTTTATAAGCCCCAGTCCATTCAGTTAGTGTTTGTCGAGTCTACCAGTGATGTTCGTGTGTCATTCCTTGTTCCAAGTGTGGATTTACTCTGTGTGTTGGATTGAATTAAAGACTGTTTCGTTTACCCACGGCTTCTTCGTTCCTTCTGGCAGCGAAACGTGACAGATTGTGATTCAAATATCATGTCCATAGAGTCAGCTTATTCTTGATAAATATGAATATCTCAAAGCCAGTCGTTGACATGTACTTCACCAGCATTAGATGCACTCATTACACAGCCTGACTAAATTAGACCGTTGCTTTATCTGATTGCTGTCAGGCTAGTATAGCCGCACACTTCTCAGTATGAGGGATATGTAAATAAGTCCAGGCCTGCCTATGTAGTGATCCAATTGTGCAAAACAGGCTGTATATTAATAACGAGATGAGGGAAAAACAGGAGTTTCCAATTACAGCAGGCACTGACAACAGGGCATCCTCAAGACAAGTGCTAACAAAGCCAGTTTGTGTAGAATAATCTCTAGTGAACAGTACTTCTGCTGCTCTACTATCAGTCATAGTTGTTTTGAAGTAAAGAGGTGCATGAGGTCAAGGATTTTTTGACAGTTGAACACAGATCATAAATTCTATTCGAAATGCAATATACGAAATAGCAGTGTAATCCTGTATTTGAATTTATAGGAATTCAAACCCATGTGTGTGTAACATTTGCTTCTAAATAAAAATGTAAATTTAGTATTGCAATTTTGTCATTTGCCTTTCCCAACAACATTTATTTAAAACCTATAATTTTAAAAGTTATAATTGGAAAACATGTTAGCTGTCATTCATTGCAATTCAAAGCTGGATTTTCCCATCTTGTGAAAAAGAAGTGCACATAGTTGTACTGAATGTGCACTTGTTCTTCAAATCAAACTGACATGTATGAATAACAATGACTTGATTTATAATTTGATATGCCAATAAAGTGAAACAAAAAAATTTAAATGACAGTTTTGCATAATTTAAAGTCTATTGAATCAGATTTAGTGTTTTAACAACTGCAAGGATCAAGCAACATGACTAATGTGATTTATGACTATATCCTTATGTTATATTGCTCTTATCAGCACTACTACAACTTGTCAAACATTTCTTATTGACTCATGCTAGGCCTGTCTAGATATGTAATCCTCCTAAAACATTCCTTTTATGATTTAGCTTACTGAACCCAGTTTGAAGTAAGCAAATCCCGGGTTACGGATGTTGTTTGTTATACATGTTCACTAAAACCTGTGAACGTGACACAAAACAGTAGAGACGGTCACTACTAATGATGAGAGATATGCTGATTATGCCCATGTTTGTAGGTTGAAAGCAGCTCCTTTTAAAACACATGTTTGAGGCATTATTTGATCTGAAGCCCACAGCTGCGTTTTCAATATGATCTCTTTGTGTCCAGCCGCCTCTTATCAGACCCTTCATTTGGTGCCCATGACAACTAGGTTGAGAGACTGGACGCTGAAAGAGAGGGGGAGGTGGAGGCAAGAGACGAAAAAAAGATTAAGTCTGTAAATGACAGCTCGCTCCCTAAAAACAAAGAATATTAGACAGTCTAAATGTAGAGGAAGTGTTGGGAATGCCAAACTATTGTGTTTATTGTACAAAGATGCATATGCATGTTTGGATGAGTGCAATGATTTACTTTCTGGGAACACCTGCAGATAACAGAGAAGAGAAAATGAATATGAAATAAGAGTAAACCACTGGCAGACCCTAAAGGAATGTTAAAGCATAAGTCAGCAGGGAAAATTCCACGAACCGTGTTTCCTCCTCAACAAGGAAACGCACGCACATTGCATTTCTCTTATGACATAGCAATTCAGTGAAACTGTAGGGCAGAAAGATTATAATAATAGATTATAATAATCTATTAAATGTGAGGTCATTGAAGGTCAGCAGTTACATAATGTATCGTGAAGTTGAGGAAAATCCAACTGAATTAAGTGACAAAACCTCTTTCTTTTGACAAATACAGAAAGTCACATGGCAGAAGCCCCATGACATGAAACCTATGGTTGATTAGTTGTATTTGAGGAACAAATCATATTTACACCATTTTTATTCATTTTAAAACTTGTCTTGTGTTATGTCTAAAAGATAAACTAAAACCGCTGAAAACATACAGTTTATGATAACCACTAAGCTTACACGTTCTATTTTGTTTAGTGAAATTTTTCAGCTATCTTTGTAAAAGTAAATGTGCAGTAGGCTATATTAGTATTTGGCTAATTTGTATAACACTGTTTTTGGAAACAGCACATCTCCGCATGTGTCCGGCACAGAAAATGTGCAAAGTCATGCTGCCATAAACAGATCTCTGTAATTTTGTTCATTCCACGGAGCATTTTCTTCTCGAGGCAGTGGATCTCGCGGAGTATCGCGATACTTGAGCAGAACCTATTTAAACACTGAGCACTGCCGTGAGTTGAGTTCACACTCATTCATTGACTGAGACACTCGGATTGTGATTACACTTGAAGGTAAGCGATACTCTGTTAAAACTTTTCTTCTTTTTCCACTGAAAATGCGTTTCATGGGAAGTACCGGTACTCGTTTTTCATGCTCTTGTTTATCACGGAAATTTCCATGTAATTTCGTGACTGTATTTGGTGGGAGAGTTTTGTTTTCTGTAATGCGATATATAGTTACATTGATGGTCTATCTTTACGTACGTTTGAATCTTTGATGCATTGTTGCCTTGTAAACTTTTTTTTTTCTAAGGCACCTACCTGTTGCACTTCGATCAATGAAAAGTGCTTTCAATTTAAATTTTATTGTTTTAAATGCTTCTGATATGCAGTAAAAACATATTTGAGGGTTAAAATTGCGTTATATAAAATATTATTATATAAATATTATTATTATTATTATATATATATATATATATATTATAATAATAAATTTGTGTATAAATAGAATTTACGTCAATAAACTTTAAAGTAACTTTACTACTACGGAAGTTAGTAACTACATAGGTTGCAAATTAAGGAAACCTTGACATAACGAAATACAGAAAAGGACTTCCTGAGGACTAACTGTCATATTCAATTTTTTTCTGTTCTATTTATAACAAGCAGTTAATCATAGATCAAAATATGTTGCATGTACACTTTAATCTGTAGCCTGTATTTTTATACTGTTTCCTTTCTGAAATGTGGTATTAATGGTTTGTTTGTTTTGTTTGTTTGTTTGTTTGTTTTTTCTACAAACATATTTCCTATTATGTCTTTTTTATTGTTTTTTTATGAAACACATTTTCTTCTCTTCACACTAGCAGAAAATGGCAGCTGGAAATGCACATATTGGCAAACCTGCTCCAGACTTCACAGCCAAAGCTGTGATGCCAGATGGACAGTTTAAAGATCTCAGTTTGTCTGACTACAAAGGTATGACCTTAACATTAATGCGGCGAAGAAGAGCTGTCAATGCACAAGCAGAATGTAATATATGAGACATGAAGAATATTTAACTGTAAACAATATGCATTTGTTATTTGTAAAAAAAAAAAAAAAATAACCTGTGCAAGGAAGTATTGTCAGGAAACTCAAGGTTGTGACTTTGGATCACATGAATATTTTTATTAGTGATGGTACACATTGTGTACACCCTGTGTACTTGAGGCAAATGCTTTTTTCTCGTTTCTAGGGAAGTATGTTGTTTTATTCTTCTATCCGTTGGATTTCACCTTTGTGTGCCCCACTGAGATCATCGCCTTCAGTGATGCAGTTGAGGAGTTCAGGAAAATCAACTGTGAGGTCATTGGTGCCTCTGTTGATTCCCACTTCTGTCATCTTGCCTGGTGAGCGATAAAGATGAAGAAAAAACATGTTGAAGTAAAGGGGTCAAATCACACTTTTTGTGTATTTTTTGTAATATATTTCCCTGATGTTCATTGTTGCTAAAGTTTGCTCAGAGTCTTAGACTTGTTGCACGTTTAGGCTGTTGCACATTTAAGAAACGCCCAATGTGAAATGAGCAACAGTGGTGATCTCACACCAGTGTTAGTGCAGTATCATTATCATTAGCATTCTATTATAGTTTTTTTAAAAGTTAAAATTTTAGTTATTTTGTGTTTTTGTCATTTTTATTTTTAAAATGTCTATACTTTTTATTAAGCTTTAGTTTAGTTACTTCAACGTAAATGAAATGAAAATGAGAAAAGTTGCCTTCACAACTCGCTGAAATAAAAAAAAAAAATATATATATATATATATATATATATATATATATATATATATATATATATATATATATATATATATATATATATATATATATATATATATATATATATATATATATATATATATATATATATAATTTTTTTTTTTTTTATATATATATATATATATATATATATATATGTAATTTAATGTCATTTCTTATGCTTTCAGTTTTAGATTTTTTTTATTTTTTTATTTTTTTTTTTAATGATAATATGCCTCTCTCACACCGGCTTGCGGGTCAAAAATGTTTTTAGACACATTTGTTTTTTACTGTGTTACTACTAGGAACAACATAAGGTTTGACAGCCTTTCCCTCCTTTTTCTCATCTTATGTCATTGTTTCTTCTTGTGGTTAAGAACCGTAACATAACTGACAGATCTGGCATGACACGATTAAAACTGTCAGTTACCTCAATTACAAACTTACAACACATCAGTGGTTTTGATTCATCCTAATGACTTTTGATTCAGATTTAAAAATACAGATTTAAAAGGAAGGCAGCTAAATAAGTATAATTGCTTAACTAAACAATATGTATTTGAAACAAGAGGTAAGTGAATACCACCATTAAAGGTGACAACAAAGTGTATTAATTTCAGACCAACCACAGACCTAATATGAAATCAAAATAGTGTACATTTTGCTTCATATTACAAAGTTTATTGTAATATTTCATTATAAAGGTGTTCATAATGCTGGGTGTGTTCATGATGACAGAATTTAAATTTTTGGGTGGACTATCACTTAAGCCTTGTCTTCTAGAAAATCAGAATTTAGTCAGGAATCAACTAGAATTAACTCCATCTGTTCTAAAACCCTGAAGACCAGGCCAAGATTTTGAAGGTCATGTTCATAACAGCAGCTTAGTTTTAATAACTCCCCTCTTTTTTTTTTTTTTTTTTTTGGACTGGAGAGGATGTGGTTCCTCATTATACGAAACTCCTACATTGTGTTCTTTATACTCCACTCTTTATATTGACAGTCATTCTGTGCCTAAAAACGACCTTGTCTTTAGTCATTCTATAGTGCTATAGACAGAATTGCTTGATATTATTGAACTTACTAATGAATGATAATGTTTTATTTGTGTGATGATTACAGGATAAACACACCTCGGAAACAAGGCGGTTTAGGGCATATGAAAGTCCCTCTGGTGGCAGATTCCCTCCGCTCCATATCTCGAGACTATGGTGTACTTAAGGAAGATGAGGGTATTGCGTACAGGTATGAAGGGACTACCTAAATCCAATACAATATTTTGAAAAGTGCAGTATATATTTGCAATGAAGGGTTTTGAGTCAGTATTTATTTATTTATTTATTTATTTATTTATTTTTGTTTAGGGAAGAAACGAATACTCTAATTCAGCAAGGATGCATTTAATTGATCAAAAGTGACATTAAAGACTTTCACATTGTTACAGAAGATTTCTATTTCAAATACATGCTGTTCTTTTGAACTCTCTATTACAGTTTCCACAAAAATATTAAGCAGTACAACTGTTTTCAACAGGGACAATAATAAGAAACCATATTAGAATGATTTCTGAAGGATCATGTGACACTGAAGACTGGAGTAATGATGCTGAAAATTCAACTTTGCATCACAGGAATAAATTACATTTTAAAATATATTAAAATTGAAAAATGTTATTCCAAATTGTAAAAAATACATTTTACAATATTAGTGTTTACTGTATTTTTTGATCAAATAAATGCAGCCTTGGTGAGCATAAGAAACTTCATTCAAGAAAACATTACCAACCACAAACTTTTGAACAATTAGTGTATTTTTCAACTACGTTGTAGTAATGAGTTTTGGCACGCATTCAGATCTCTCTTTTGTTTTGTTATTGACTACTTTCTTTCCTAACATAGAGGTCTTTTCATCATTGATGGCAAAGGCATTCTGAGGCAGATAACCATCAACGATCTGCCAGTGGGCCGCTCCATCGATGAAACCCTGCGCTTGGTGCAGGCCTTTCAGTTCACCGACAAACATGGAGAAGGTACAGCATATTTTCTAATCTTTGTACTGGCGGTACTTCTAGATTTTTACATGGGCTACTATTCCTTTCATACACTGCAGTGTGTTCCATATAATATCAAAGATGTAGAAAGAAATGGGTTTCAATGTCAGCTCATTTTTAAAAAATATTTTTAACAACACTAATATTAAATATAAATTTTGTCTTTTTTGTTGTTGCTTATTTTCCCTAGTTTGCCCAGCTGGATGGAAGCCCGGAAAAGACACAATTAAGCCTGACGTCCAGCAGAGCAAAGACTACTTCTCCAAACAACACTAAAAACGGCATAGTGTAATGGGACTGTCAACATGAAGTACTGCTACTAGTTAGCCTAGCACATCCATGTAGGAGTGGTAATGAAACTACCTGAAATGTATTGTAACATTTGAGTTAGTATGTATAGTTTGTCTTACGGACCTTTTTGTTGTGAAAAGAGATGTTATACAGTGGGGACCAGCTTATTGTATTGTCACAAATTCTTGCATTTCAAACAATAAAAATTAAATTGTTAAATTGCTTTAAATTACTTCTTTTTTTTTTTTTTTTTCTTTTTTTTTTTTTTTTTTTTTTCCTCACATCATTCTACACTCCATATACCATAACGGCAAAGCAAAAAACAGGTTTTTAACATCTTTGCAAATTTATTAAAAATAAAAAACTTAAATGATTCCATTGGATAAGTATTCAAACCCTTATCTGGGACAGTTGAAATTTAGCTCAGGAGCATTCATATTGATTGTAGATGTTACTACACTTCAAGTGAAGTTAACCTGTGGCAAATGCAATTGAATGGGTATGATCTGGAATGGCACACACATCTTAATAAAAGGTCTAACAGTTGAAAATGCATATCAGAGCAAAAACCAAGCCCTGAGGTCAAAAGAACTGCCTGTAAAGCTCAGAAACAGTTTTGCGTCAAGCCACACATCTGGGGAAGAGTTCAGAAAAAAATTCTGCTTGATTGAAGGTTCTCAGAATCATGTAGCCTCCATTATCCATAATGAAAGATGTTTGGAACAACTAGGACTCTTCCTAGAGCTGGGCGTGGTCTAGACTGGTGACCAAGGTGCTGATGGTCACTCTAGTTGAGCTCCATGATCATATATGCAGATGGGAGAAACCTACAGAAGGACAAACATCACGGCAACACTCCACCAATCTGGGCTTTATGCCGGTGTGGCCAGACTCAATCTTCTCCTTCGTGAAGACACACAAAAACCCACTTGCAATTTGCAAAAAAGCACCTAAAGGACCCTCAGACTGTGAGAAACAAGATTCTCTGGTTTGATGAACCTCAATTCCAAGCTTAATGTTTGAAGGAAACCAGCTCTGTGCTCATCACCTGCAGATTATCATCCAAAAAGTAAAGTGTGCTGGTAGCAGCCTCATGCTGTGCATGGGGCTGTTTTTCAGCGGCAGAGACTGAGGGACTCATCAGAGTAAAAGAAAAGCTCAGTGCAACAAAATATTGAGATACCCTTAATGAAAACCTAGTCCAGAGCATTCAGAGTGGCTTATAGACAACTCTGTGAATGTCCTTGAGTGGCCCAGCCACAGCCTGGCCTTGAACCCAATCAAATATTTCTGGAGAAACCTGAAAATGTGCATCTGCCCCTGTCCATCCTGACAGAACTTGAGAGGTGAAGAGGTGAGGAGAAGAATGGCATATCATTGCCAAATGCTTATGAGTAAAGCTTGTCACATCATACCCAAAAAGACTTGAGGCTGTAAAGGTGCTTCAGCTAATTACTGAGTTAAGGGTTTGAATACTTATGCAATGTACTTATTTCAGTTTTTATTTTTAATAAATGTACAAAGTTGTGACAGTTCTGTTTTTGCTTTGCCATTATGGTGTATGGAGAGTAGACAGATGTAGACAAAAAAAGTAATTTAAAGCAGTTTAACATAAGGCTGCAACACACACACACACACACACACACACACACACACACACACACACTTGTTTCGCTATCCTTGTGGGGACTTCCATAGGCGTAATGGTTTTTCTACTGTACAGACCGTATATTCTATTGCCCTACACCAACCCTACACCTAAACTTAGCCCTCACAGGAGACTTTTTGCATTTTTAGATTTTCAAAAAACTTCATTCTGTGTGATTTATAAGCTTGTTTACCCGTGGGGACCTCAATTTAGGTCCCCACCGTGACACGAGTCCCCATGTGTCTGTGTGTATTCAGGTTTAAGTCCCCACCTGAATAGAAAAACAGGTACACACACACACACACACACATACAGTGCCCTCCATAAGTATTGGAACAGTAAAGACAAAATTGCTTTGTTGGCTGTGGAGTCAAGACATTTACAAATATGATTAAAAGATGAATATGAGACAAAACTACAGAATGTCACATTTTATTATTAGCCGTTTCAACATACATGTTTTACCAAATAGAAAGAACAGCACTTTTAGAGTTCATCCCACTCATTGATGTGAGCATAAGTATTGGGACAGCTGAACATAAGGCAGATATAAAAGATTAAAAGCTATTATTTAGTTGCAGATCCCTTGCGCACAATCACAGCAGTGAGTCTGTGACCCATAGACATCACCAGACTCTTGGTCTCATCCTTTGAAATACTTTCCCCAGCCTTTAATGCAGCCAATTCCAATTGTTGCTTGTTTTGGGGAGTTTCTGCCTTTACTCTCCTCTTCAGCTGGTGAAATTCATGTTCATTCGGATTTAAATCCATTTCCATTTCTTTGCCCTTATAAATTCCTTGACTGAACTGGCAGGGTGTTTTGGGTCATTGTCCTGATGCAATATGAAGCACTTCCCAATGAATCTGGTGGTATTTTCTTGAATATTGGTAGGCAAGATGGTTTTATACCCTTCCAAATTCATTCTGCTACTGTCATCATACATTAAGTCATCAGTAAAGTTGAGAGGGCCTGTTCCAGAGACAGCCATACATGCCAATGCCATGACACCACCTCCGCCATGCTTTACAGATGAGGCTGTATGCTTGGGATCATTGCAGTTCCCTTTTTTTCTCCACATTTTTGCTTTCCCATCACTTAGATAAAGGTTCATCTTTGTCTCATCAGTCCATAAACACAGTTCCAAAACTCTTCTGGCTCACCTTTGTGCTTTTTTTTGCAAACTCTAATCTTGCCTTTCTATTTTTGGTGCTGGTCAGAGGTTTGCATCTTGCTGTGTAGCATCTGTAAATCTGTGTCAAAGTCTCCTGAGGACAGTAGATTGTCAGAGCATCACCCCAGCTTTCTGGAAGTTGTTGGTGATTTTACAGACACATCTTTTAGGGTTCATTTTGACAGCTTTTATGATTTGTCCGTAATCAACTACTGTTGTTTTCTCAGCCGATCAGGTCGTTGTTGGTTGCTGGTGTCGCTGGTGGTTTCCAAACTCTTGATTTCTCCATGCCCTTTGTTTTTGCTATAGCTCTAATTGACTTCCTCTTTTCTATTAGCATCCAAATTGCTTGCTTTTCTCTCAAAGTCAGCTCCCTCATCGTCATCCTGGTTTGTGTGTGTCATCATCGAATGCAAGATTCAGAATGCAGAAGTAATGGATATAACTGATACGACACATTCCCTGCTTTTAATATCTGAAGAATGAATGCAACAGGACACAGCTGATCACTTAGAAAGACCTGTGAGGCAACTGTTCCAATACTTATGCTGAACTTCTTAGCTGGTAAAACATCTGTGTTGAATCACCCAACAATAAAATGTGACTCTGTAGTTTTGTCTCATATTCATCTTTTAATCATATTTGTAAATGTCTTGACTCCACAGCCAACAGAGCAATTTTGTCTTCACTGTTCCAATACTTTTGGAGGGCACTGTATATAAATAAATAAATATATATATATATATATATATATATATATATATATATATATCCTGTCACACGGGCATTTGGCGTTTACCGCCAAATGACAGGTGTCTGTTGCGCGCGTTTCTTCCGGGCACCGATTTACCTTAAAGCGTTATCGCTATATTCTTTGCACGGTACTTAAATGATAAACGATAATATTTATCAATTAACACTTCAATTTACACGAACAACGACAGATTAGTTAAGTTAATAACGTTCTGAGGTATTTTTGATGCCATAACAGCTTTTGAGGAGGTCATTTCAGCGTGAGGAAGCTATGAGTAAAGTTAGCTCAAACATGACAACCAGACAGAAGACACTAGCTCAGGACAAACAGGTGATTGTTGAGGTGAGATATTCAACCTTTCAACCTTTTAAGAGATAAACAAGAGATAAACAGCGCAAGTCGCTTGATCCATTCAGATGTGACACAGAATTGTTAATCAGTCGTGTGATATGAGAACATTTATAGTGATGCTGGCTGAAAACAATGAGGTATATTGGAAAACGCTAATAGACTTATCAATTCATCACCATAGTAATTTAACAACAACAATTTTTATAGTTTATTATTATTTATTTTAAAGTCCATATAACCATGGTAATGAGGACCATGCTTTTACTTCTTGTGACCACCTTCCTACTAATACTAGTCAGTTAAACTCTGGATACTTGTTTTCTTTTTAGATGTTTAGTTCTAATGAATTTTAATTGAAGTAAAATGTTAATTCAATTAGGGCCTGATTAAAGATAAATATCAGTGTCTTATATAAATTAGGTGCTTCTTATTTACAAATAATAAAATTCTTAAAGGGAGATTCACCCAAAAATGAAAATTGTCATCATTTACTCAACATCATGTCATTCCAAACCTGTATGAATTTCTTTCTTCTGTGGAACATAATTTGAGAAATTCAAGAAATTTTTGTCCATACAGTAGAAATCAAGGGTAACCAAAATGGTTTGGTAACATTCTACAAAATCTTCTGTTGTGTTCAACAGAAGAAAGTCATTTGGAAAAACATGAGGGTGAGGAAATGACAGAATTTATAAGCAGTAACTTTCCAGCAGTCTAGCTCAAAATCAATGCTTTACTGTCATTATTAAGTTTGTTGTATTTGTCGTGAATTCAGTAATATCTACCGTTTCTGTCCTGTTTTATTTATTCATTTACTTACTCCAATTGAAGGCCCTATGACCCATCACCCCAAACGTTATTTTACATTTTATGTAAAATAACTAAATGTGATGTGATTTTGAGGGGGCCCCATAGCAAATTCAGTGCACAGGGCCCAGAATTCCTAGCTACGGCCCTGGTAGTTTCCATCGTATACGTTAGCTGTGAAATCGTAGTACATGAACATTAAGTCTGCTTCTGTCATTGGAAGAAGCTTTCAGAATCATATTTTCTTTCTTTTATCATTATTGTTAGTATTTTAAATAACAGTAGTAGCTAATGTCTTTACCACAATTTTACTGTCAACAATCACTGTAGTAACAGTGGACTTACCATGTTCATTTTTCGACTAACTTAAAAACCAATACTGTGGCATCGATTATTAATATCAGGGTATCTGATACTTTCGCTGTACCATAGTAGTTTTTGTAACTGTTTTACTATGCAGGTAAAAAGATATTACTGTAATATTTAAATTGTAATGTTTTAAAGGAGTACTAAGACCGAAAATTCAAATTTTCTGAATATTTACTCACCCTCAAGCCATCCAAGATGAGTTTGTTTTTTCATCTGAACAGATTTGGAAAAATTTTGCATTACATCACTTGCTCACAAATAATGAATGAATGGGTGTCCAAGCAGCTGATAAAAACCTCACAATAATGCTGGGCAGCAAGTGATGTAATGCAAAATTTCTACAAATCTGTTCTGATAAAGAAACTTATTCATCTTGGATGGCCTAGATTTTCAGCAAATTTTCATTTTTGGGTGAACTACTCCTTCAAGGCCCCAAAATTATAATTCTATTACATTAGTTGAAATGATCATGTAGCTTATTATCAATATACTGTGTGCTTAATTACATGTCCTCAAATAAATATCTGTATATGTATGTATGTAGTATGTGGATATGGAGTTCAGGGCACTATTCGCTGCTTTAAAGCAGTATTATAAATCAACTAAACCACTGTGTTTCATCAGGCGCTGGATACTAAGACCCAGTCGCTGGTCTTTGTCAAACGCATGGTGGTTATAGCTGTATCCTCCATCACTTATCTGCGTGGGATATTTCCAGAGGACTCCTACAGATCCAGATACCTGGAAGGTATAAGTATACACACTGATGACTTATTAATGGATGAACATCAGTCTGTTTGAAATATCTCATTCAATCAGTTTTGATGAATGTTGTTCTTCAGATTTGTGTCTCAAAGTCCTCAAACAGGATTGTTCATGGCCTGAAGCCAGCAAACTCATTAAATGGTAATTTTATATGTTGTATTTGTACAGTAAAATGCTATGTTTGTATATTCAAATGTATTTTTGAAAGTATATTTGTAATGTGTAAAATAAGATGCTATAAAAAGTCAGCATAACTGTACTTCTGTCCTTCAAGGCTGCTGGGATGTTTTGATGCTTTGGAGAAGGGATATGTAAGTCAAAAGCACCATATTCAGATACAAATCTATGTTTCTCTTTATTTATTTATCTTTTTATTATTATTTCATTCATCTTTATATTTTGCAGCTTCAAATGGTGGTCATTGCGGTCAGTATGCATGTTTTTAATTCTATAAGATTTTTTTTTTTTTTTACAAAAAACCCCCACATTATTTACATTTCCTGTTTGTTTTTTGTTTTATGTTTTTTTTTTTTTTCTGCAGGTACACACAAGCCCAGATGACAGTCATGTAAGTCTACAATCTTCCATTGAGTTTCTAGATCAGGGTTTTGCAATTTTCAACCTTTTTGATGCCAAGGACCCCTAAATCTATTTTCTTATACGTGTCCAAAATCATTTATACTGTGTGAGGTACTGTGTAAGTGGAATATTATAAAATTACAACATTAAATAATTGGCTTTTATATTGTTATTATACTAAAGCCAAATTGTAAAGAATTTTATTTTTTCCAGAAAATATATATTTTCTATAAAATTTAGCTTAAGGTTGACCCTTTTTGGCCAAAATTAGAATAATGTTAGACACAAAAACCTGCAGAGAAGCATTTTCAATATATAAATTGAAGTGTGGATCTAAATGTAATCTTTTTTTATTTATTTTTTTAAGAAAACCAAAAGCTCAGTAGCACAGGAATATAGAAACAAAAATCACAGCTTAACAAAACATAGACTGAGCAAAATGCAAGAACTGACAATAAATAACTGAAATAAAGTGCAATATCCATCTTAGTTTGCAACTCAGAAGTAAGCTATTTTGTACAGGTAAAATAGCTTGAAGCGGCTAACACCTTAACTTGCACAGTCAAGTTACAAATGGCCGCATGCATTCTTACATTAAAAATAAGGTGAATATACACAGTAATGAGCAACTAAATAAGACAGAGAAAGCATTGTAACCAACAGAAACTGGAACACATCAAAATAAGAGTCCTTAGACACAACAGAACACAAAGACACTGAATACCAATTTCAAAGCAAGATAAAGGTGACAATAGTGAGGAGAAACACACCACTGTAAGATTTTTGATTTTCATATGTATATCGCAAAGAAAGAGAGAAAATGCTACAAAGTATTAAATGCAGATTTGTTTTCGTTTTCGTTTTGTATATTTTATTGTTAAAAACTAAGGCTGTAAATGAAATAAAATGATTGCAATTAAATTCTGAATTTCCATCTTTAACATAATTGATATTATTATGTAACCATAATCATATCAAATTATTTGGTGTAACATACATTTTATTAATATCTTGTTAAAACAATAACATGTTCCTAGTGCTATACATTTTGAAAAAAAAGGAAAAAAGTGGACATTAATAATATAACTTTTCCAAACTGTCTGTTTTGTCTATTACATGTTTTCTCAGCACGTCACTGAGTCCTACCAGTTTAAGTTCAGATACTCAGAGTGTGGACCACAGATGGACATCCTGAGGTGTAGTATTGTACACTGAATTTTTTTACTGTTTTGACTGTATTTTTGATCAAATAAATGCAGTTTTACTGAGCAATAAGAGATTTCTTTCAAAAACTTTTGATTGGTAGTGTACACAATTATGCATGGGCAGTACATTAATCCAAAAACAATTGAAACATCCATTCACTACACATACACTAATCCTCTTTTCTTCATTTCAGTAATGTGAAAGGGGACATGAGAGTGACCTTGGAGGACACGAAGAAAGCTTCAACACTCCTGATCAGGAAGCTGTTCCTCCTCATGCAGAATCTAGAGGCTTTGCCCACTGGCGTTTACCTCACTATGAAACTCTACTACTATGATGATGGTACAATATGCTCACTTTACATCTTTCTGCAGTATGTTGAGAGAAGTAGATAACAATGGCTGCTTCATGACAGTTTATCTAGAAATGGTTTTAGGAAAAAATGAATGTGCTTAGTGAAATATCTTAATGACTGGTGTGCTTTTGTCTCAATTTAAGTCACACCACCTGAATATGAGCCACCAGGATTCAAGGCAGGTGTAAATGACAGTCTGTGGTTCGAGGGAACTGCAGTGCACTTCAGAGTGGGCGATATTCAGTCTCGCTTCCACACCATGAAGTTGCGTGTGACGGCAGCACAGAGCCGGCTTGGGAAGCTACTGGAGGGAGGCCAGTTGAGTGAAAACGACATGGACATGGAGACACCCTCTCTCTCTCAAATCAGAGCAGCAGAAACGGTACAAAGCAGATGATATACAGGACCAGCTTTGATATGTGTTCACCACACTGGATTCAGATCATGAAACATTTCTGTGTCTTGTGACAGGTGACCAGAAACTGTGAGCATGACCTGCCCTCTGAAGATGGTAAGTACCTGAAACTGAGGCTTTCGTTCAGTAGGTCTCGTCTGACCAAGTGTGCCGCACACGTCATGAAAAGTGAAGCCAAAACATTTTGATCGCCATCTAGTGGCTGGTCATAAACCCTGCCCTCTCAATGTAAACAAAAGGGACATAAGCCAAAATATAAAATTTATTCTTCCTAAAGATGCTTTCTGTCATTTTAGGTAGTTCTTATAATGCTGGTGTATCTTCAAGTGTTCGGGATTCTAATAAGTTTGCTTTTAGTTATTTGATGCTATAAAAACAGGGTGTGGTGTCATGATTGTGAGCTTGTGATTGGGTCTGTGGGAGTTTGGGTGGGGCTTTGATACCGCAGCTCCAGCTCATGATCACTATAGCACAGACTCAGCTCCAAATGAATCACTTACTGTGCTGACTCGGGCTCCAAATTACGTCTTTTTCACAAGATGACAGCAGCCATATCTGGGATATTTTGCCTACACTTTTCTATAGTTGAAGGAGGTGGAGACTCGTTGTCCATCTTTTTTCACAACAACTGTTGTCTTGACCTTTTGCAGAATCTGTTGCACAGTTCAAACAGCCCAAAAAAGCTATAGCAAAGGTAAGGTATTTTTGATTTCTTTATGGAGATATAAAGTGCTTTTTTTTAATCACGCTTTTTTTTTTCATTATATATTTGCACAGAGGAAATGTGTCCGAAGCAAAGCCACAAGGAGGAAAAAGAAGAAATGCTTTTGAAAAAAAAAAACAAAAAAAACCAAGTTGGGATCAGACAAACAGAATTTTTTTTAAAAGAGTTTTTGCTAATATATATATATATATATATATATATATATATATATATATATATATATATATATATATATATATATATATATATATATATATATATATATAAAGTTAATGGTAGTAAAATGTCCTTTTACCAGGTAGAAGTTTAAAAAGGATTTGACATCCTCTTCATATTATAGAATTGATATATTTATTGATTGGACTTTTTGTTTGTAGTACAAAATGATGTTGAATGCATGATACATCAGCCGCTTGTTATATATAAGTATATACATAAAATAAACAATACTTCACACTACCTTAAGTGAAATATTCCTTCATTATACACAAGCTTTTTTAGTACAATGATGCATCACTTTTTGTCATTAGTTCAAAAATATTACATGCATAGTGTCTCCTCAACCAAATGAATAGGTAAAGCATATATTCACAGCACAAGCATTGTCTGATACACATGCACATTAACCAAAATATCACATTTAAAGCTTTTTAATAATCAAATATAATAACAGTTACTTTAAAATAATGCAGTTTACATTCTTTACACTCATTAAGAATCACACCATCCCACACTACAGGCACTTTATTGTGAAATATTCACAGACAGCTGTCATTACTCGACAGAAATTATGTTGGCACGCCAAACATGGTCCATTAGTGGTGGTGAACATTAATACTCAATAACTGTTAATATTTCAATAACTGCGTTAGTTTGGTAATTGCATTTTAAGATCTTTCTGTAAGATTCAGTCATTAATCTGCAACCAGCATACATCTGGCTCATGTTCAAAATAGACTGTCCACATCACCCATCTCCACCACCACAGTCTTCAACTGAGAGTAAAATTCTATGGTCACCTGGCCATTTTCTCTTCCAATACCTAAAATCAATAAAAAGGTCATGTTTAATTTCAGTATGATGTGTGTTTAATGTTACAGAGCAAACAAACAGACAAAAAATGTTTGGTAACTCCACCTGAGGCCTTGTATCCTCCAAACGGCACCTCCACAGGGGTGATATTGTAGTTGTTGATGAAGCAAGATCCAGCCTGCAAGTTTTCTATAACACGGTGGGCTCTCTTAACATCTCTGGTGAGTCAGAAACAGACAGGAAAGGAAAATATGAGCAATGGGGAAAGCCCCAGTATAGCTTTTTTAACTTACAGAGATAACAACCTATCACACATACTACCATTCAAAAGTTTGGAGTCAGTAAGTTTTTTTTTTATTTTTTAAATTGATCAAATGCAACAGTAGCGACATTTATAATGTTACAAAAAAAATTATATTTCAAATAAATGCTATTCTTCTGAACTTTGTTCATGAAAGAATCCTGAAATTTTCTTTTTGGTAATAATAATAAATGTTTCTTGAGCAGCAAATCAGCATATTAGAATGATTTCTGAAGGATCATGTGACACTGAAGACTAGAGTAATGATGCTGAAAATTCAGCTTTGCTACACAGGAATAAATTACATCTTAAAATGTATTAAAATCTATAACTATTATTTTAAATCATAATACTTTTTCACAATATTACTGTTTTTACTGTATTTTTGATCAAATAAATGCAGCCTTGGTGAGCATAAGAGACTTCTTTCAAAAACATTAAACCCCCAAATGTTTGAATGGTAGTGAACAAAAAAACAACTTTCACTTTACTTAGTAAAGACTCCTGCAGCCAGACCCAGAGCGCTGTCATTGGCTCTCCGAAGAACCTCGTCCTCAGTCTCAAAGGACAGTACTGACATCACAGGCCCAAAGATTTCCTCTCTGACACACGTCATGTCATCTGTGCAACCGTCTGAAAACAAAACACACGAATGAACACAGAAACCGAACAGAACAAAAATAGACTACTGAATGTTTCCAAAACATGATCTCAACATCAGCTGCCAACAGTTTTTCAACTCACCGAGCACACATGGTGTCATGTAGTATCCATCTTTTAGTTTAGGATCTGCTGGGATGAAGGGATCCCCTCCGCAGAGCACTCTGGCACCCTATAAAAAAAGTAGCTACTTTAAAACCCTATCATATGGTAATCAATATAATCATGCTACTATATGAATATTTTCTGAACAACACCTATACCTCTTTCTTAGCTTGGTTCACATATCCCAGCACCTTTTCCAGGTGTGGTTTGCTGACCAGAGCTCCCATACGAGTTTCATCCAACAGAGGGTCTCCTATCTGGATGGCTTTAGTTCTCTTGACCACCTCTTTCAAGAACTGAGGAAGAACTGAGCTTTGCACAAAAACTCTGGTGCCATTGCTGCACACCTACAAATGGGAATACAAAAAAAGAAATATTAATTGGAGTGTATAAATACATATTTAAAGAATATGGCGCTAGTGAAGAGCATATTTACAGATGAACAATATAGCTGACCATATACAGAATGCGTGCCAATGTGAGTGGGTTTTTATGTCCAGTCTGGTTGGCCTGATATTACTAAGGGATAATTGCAGATAAACTGTTGAATCACTGAAAATAAATATTTGGAAAATAAAAGTGGTAATGCTACCATGACATAAAGTGTTTAAACATTTGGACTCTGTAAGATTTTTTTTTCGAACAAAAATGAATACTTTTGTTCAGCCAGGATGCATTTACTTGATCAAAAGTGACAGAAACCTTTTGTAAGATAAATGTTTTTACTATTTCAAATAAATGCTGTTCTTATTAACTTTCTATTCAGAATTTGAAATTTAGGGTCAGATTTACTAACAGCTTGCCCCAGTGCAATCCGTCTTTTGGCGTTAAAATAGCACTGTCAGGATTTACTAAAGACACGCAGTGAAGAATTAGCACTGAAAAGGCGTAGACAGTTATTTTTGCGCCAGACCTTATTGAATGTGCATTTGTAGCAGTTTCCCTTTCAGACTCAAAATTTATGGGAGGAGAGTATTCAAATGAACCATGCAACGTGATTTACTAACGTTTGCACTCGTTAAATTACTGATATTTGCTCCATTATTTAACGCCCAAAAAAAGCATGTCCTAAAGCAAGCGGTAATTTGTGCTGCTCTTGGTAGATTGCGTTGATCATTATGGAAATGATCTGGCTGCGTCTGTGTTCTTTAATGTGTGCATTTTCCGCTCCCATCGGCGCTTTTATGGAATTGCGCTCTAACGCTAATTTGCCCTGTTTAGTAAATCTGGCCCTTAGAACTTAAAGCAATATTGTACTCGTATTTATGCAGTTGGTCTGTATGTCAGCATGGCTAGATTAAAAATAGATCTAAAAATATTTTTATATGAAAGAGTGGAAAAAAAGATGTATGTTCATGCTTTGACATGACTTTCCAGTACAGTACCTGGCCTTGAGACAGGAAGTTGGCCATGAGTGCTCCTCTGACAGCGTTTTCTAGGTCAGTGTCCTCAAAGATGATCAGTGGTGATTTACCACCAAGCTCCAGTGTCACTGGTTTAACCCCTTGGGAGGCCATTTCCATTATCTGTTGGGCCAAAATATGCATTTGAATGAAGGAAGTGCATTCCAGGATGGTTTCCATTACAACTACTATTAGTGACTTTCTCAATAGTGTATAATATCTGGTATAATAAACAAAACTTAGATATAAAAAAAAAAATAACACTTCTGAAAATTCTCTCACCCTCAGGCTGTCCAAAATGTATATGAGTTTGTTTCTTCATCAGAACAGATTTGGAGGAATTTAGCATTCCATCACTTGCTCACCAGTGGATCCTCTGCAGTGAATGGGTGCCGTCAGAATGAGAGTCCAAACAGCTGATAAAAACATTACAATAATCCACACCACTCCAGTCCATCAATATATGTCCTATGTCCATCAAAATCTACCTACATATTTGTTAATAACTGTTAATAGACTGTTTTCACTTGCTTGATCTGTGCATATTTCTCGCCTGATTCGGATGAGATGATTTTTTCACTGAAGAAAATAATATTATGGATAGAGGACTTGCATTTTAGCCCAAAGCAACCGTTTGAAGTTAAAACATCTTAATGATGAATTTGTTTCTTACAAACATACAGATTTTCGCTTCACAAGCTTGACTGGATCAACTGGATTGATGGACTGAAGTGGTGTGGATTACTTGTGGATTATCGTGATGTTTTTATCAGCTGTTTGGACTCTTTGGCACCCATTCACTGCAGAGGATCCATTGGTGAGCAAGTGATGGAATGCTACATTTCTCCAAATCTGCTCCAATGAAGAAACAAACTCACATCTTGGATGGCCAGAGGGTGAGTAAATTGAGTAAATTTAGATTTTTGGGTGAACTATTCCTTTAACCATACAATAAGCAAATTGTTTAAGTGAAGAAGTTCTGTGACAGCTATTACTACTGCTTGAGTCATCTTACTTTCTTGCCTGTGGGAACACTCCCTGTGAAGGAGACCTTCGCTACAGATGGGTGATGGCACAGCAGAGAGCCTGTCTCCTGTCCACCCTGCACCACACTGAACAGGCCCTCGGGAGCCCCAGCCTGTGAATAAATCTCAGCCAGCAGCACTGCAGTCACAGGGGTCACCGGAGACGGCTTGAACACCATAGAGTTGCCTACAATTAAATTGTAATAGAAGACTGTAATGGAGAGTATTAAGATAATCATTTCAGGCACAGATCTAGGACAGATCAAGAGCCAGCAAACAGGATATTAAACAAGTTTTTCACCAGGATTAGGGTCAAAGATTATGTTTTATAGTGCGCCAGGTGAAAATCGTAACGTTTTTAAAATTAAAGCCTTCGAGGTATCATTCATGTCTGTAGCAGGACATGTTATGTGTATCATAATTTAATAGTTAAGGCTATTATCTTGTCATTTTAGGCAAAATATCTAGATTTTCTGGTGAATGCATTAATGCATTTCAATGTGGCTTCATGAGTAAACCGTTCAATTGTACACATATTGAATAATCAAAAATTAAATGTGGGTCAAGTTGCATACAGGTGGTACTTTTTTTCTTTTAAAAAGGAGCATCTTCTTTACTTATGTATTTCTTTCACCAGGAAAAAAATCTAAATCCATTTTTTTTTAGCCAGGGGCCTCTTGTAGCATTTAAAATGGATTTATTTTATTATTATTTTATTTAATTTATTTAGACAAAATCATATAGAATTTTATTATTGTCCATGTATAACATGTAATTTATTGGCCTATCGGTGCATACCTATATTTAAGGAATATGTTCTGTGATTCCAGTGTACAAAGACACACTTATATAACTTATATAACAAATACCACAAGCGATGGCAGGGGCAGATTTCCAGGCTGCAATCTGGAAGGGGTAGTTCCAGGCTCCTATTCCCACACACACACCTAGCGGCTCCCGACGTGTGTAAGCAAACGAACCTCCTGCTAGCTGAACATGCTGACCTGAGAAAGAATAGCCCATTCCTTATCAATGTAGTCTTAATTAAGTTAACATAACTATAAAAAGTTTCTCATACTTACCAAGGCTACAATATTTGATGTAAAATACAGTAAAAACAGAACATTTATAAAATATTACATTTTAAAAGAAGTGTTTTCTATTGTATTTTCTAATGTATTATAAAATTTTCTTTTTTCCTGTGATGCAGAGCATCATTACTCTAGTCCTTTAGAAATCATTCTAATATGCTGATTTGGTGCTCAGTTATTTTTTCAGGATTCTTTGTTGAATAGAATGTTCAGAACAAAATACTTTATTTAAAACAGAAATTGTAACATAACTGTCTTTATTTTCACTTTTGATCAATTTAATGCATCCTTGCTGAATAAAGTGTTAATTTCTTTTCTTTTTTTTTAAGTTACTTACCTTTTTGAATCATACTATATCATAGTTAAAACCAAAATATTAAGCAGCAAAAACTGCTTTCAACAGAAATGTTTCTTGAGCACCAAATGAAAATTGAGCACTGCTGAAAATTCAGATTTGGCATCACAGCAATAAATTACGTTTTTAAAATATATTAAAATAGAATTCAGTTCTTTTAAATTGTAATAATATTTCACAATATTACTGTTTTACTGCATTTCTGGTGAAATTAATTAAACCATAAAAAAAAAAAAAAAAAAAACATTTAAAAAAAAATCTTAATTATTCAGAACTTTCGACAGGTAGTGTAAAAAAAAATTTCTGTAATGAAGTTTTAACTGTACTGTATCTCTTATGAGAATGCTCAATGCTAAAAAACTAACCTGAAAGTGTGGTGGCTTGTCCTGCAAAATACTCAATGCACAGTCTGGCTGAGTCCACATCTAGACGGGCTTCGGTGATGGACTTGCCATTGTTGACGACCTCTATCTCAGCAATCTCCTCTCTTCTTTTCTATTCTCAACAACAGAAATAACTGAAAAAGATCAGACTCAACACAACTTACACATAAATCAAAGCATCACTTTTATGCAATGTGTTAGGATGCCTGATCAATGCATTCAAGTCTACCTCAATGAGTCTAGCCGCCTCTAGCATGACTCTGGCTCTTTCCATGCCTGCCAGTTTACTCCACACTGTAAAAGCAGCACTGGCGCTCCTAACAGCTGCATCAACATCTGCAGCACCACAAGCTTGTAGTTGGCACAGGACACGACCTGTGATACATTCATCAAGACACAACAGGATCAGATATGTACTTTTTTTCAATCATAGAACAAATAAACAATGTTGAATAAAATAAATCAATGGCACAGGTATAGTCTAATGTGACTGTAGTCATGTGATGGGGCAAAGTCTGATTGATTGGTCAACGCTTAGAAGGGGGTGAAATGAAGGAAATTAGTTTCGTAAACACATTACCTGTTGCAGGCTCATATACTGGTTCGGATTTGGTTTCCACATCTTTGACTTTGACTCGGCCACCACACCAGAAGTTCAGTGGATCTTTGATATGAAGGGTTCCTGAGGATATGCTCCTGGTCCCGGTGTAGTACAGGGCCCCACGGAGACCCGGGGTCCGAAGACAGTTCAGCAGGGCCATCTTCAAATGCCTAACACTGAACTTTGACCCCCTGGACGAGTGTCAACAAATGCAATCCATCAGATTTTGCACCAAAACATAGTATTACAGCAATAAAAAGAAAACAGTCAAGCATAAATTAGAAGAGATTTAAGAAAACAATAATAACAGAAGTGTAAATTATTTGTGTATATAAGTTCATGACTATGTTATTGCTATAAAAGTCTGTAAAAGTCGAGAGCAACAACATCAGTGCAACCTGTCATCAGTAATTGAATGCAACATAACACATAGCAAGTGTTGCATTTAAGCTTGAAAATACTAGTAAGAAAAGGTTTTATAGTGACAGACGTCACTCACCTCCTGCAGCAGGTCTGAAGAGTTCGGATCAGTCCAGCCATGTTCCAGCATTTTAGGGCGGGGCTTATACGCGAGAGCGACTCCCATTGGTTTCTTCTTGATGATGTCATTTGACGGTTCCGAAAAATTAAAGAAAAGTAGGCTAAATTTAATTTTAAAATATTACATAAAATACACGCAGTGAACCTTATTGTCTCTAAACATGTTTATGCTGACAGTACCTGCTTATTTTCTAAAGCTTCTATCACTGGGAAATAAAGATAAAACATCCAATCCTTTAAATCCAAACTGAATGTTATTATGGTGATACATATGATAAATCACATAATACATATGATAAATCAATTTACTTTATATGGTAAATGTTTATATGGGGATAACGGAAATTCCCTGTTAATAACCTACCACTTTGGCCTACTTTACCAAATATTTTAATTGAGGCAAAATCTGTTTTCTGCTTCCCTTTTGTAAATGTTGTCTTTTCATCTGTGATGCCATTTATTTGGACATACTGGGACATGTATTTAGAGATATATGTTTTTATACATTAATTTTATTCAGTAAAAAGTAAACACATGAACAAAGGTTATTCTTATTTAATGATAAAACTGAGTGCGGCAATCGTTTTAATCTACATTTTATTTCTATAAAAATACCATTAAATTAAAATGTATAAACAGGACTAAACGGAAGAAGAGATCAGCTTGCAATGCAAGTTCTGCATTCATTTCTTTGTGGAAACGCAGTGAGTGGGACAGTAGGAGGAGCGCTGAGTGTGTGTGTATTATTAGAATAGCGACACACACTCTTGAGCTCACACTGCAAGCATGGCTGGCGACAGTGAAACACATCTTAAAGACCGAGCTGAGAACGGCCACAACATCCGACAGCCGTTCCTCATCGGTGTGTCTGGAGGCACCGCCAGCGGAAAGGTTTGAGCTTTATCAGTGTTCATCAATAACTCCACTATTACTCTCATGTAGGTTAACGGGGTTTTCTGTGACGCCGGTGCCTCCAGCGACCACGTGGCTTTAGGCAGCTCATAATGAAATATACAAGAAAGCGATTTTAGAAATACGTGTGATTTTAAAATGTATTCACATGCCCATATATCTTACGGTCAAAATTTACACACTTAAATTAAAAGCTTTACATATTTTTTTGTAAAATATTGGAAAATATTTTGTTCCATTACTGGAAACAACAATAGAATTTCTAAAACGCGAAAAGAATTTTAAACTTGAACTAACCGACAGCTAATATTTTTCGTTATCCTGTTAAGATGCGTTCAGATTCGTGTTTATTATCGTTTTAAATGTCGGTAATGTCATGTTTTAGCTACACGTGGCGCAGCGTTTTGAATTACCGCGTGTCCTGTTGTGGTTTATTTGCTTGTAAGCGACCTCGAATGTCTAAATCGGACGATTGCTTATGTTTATTTGTTGCTATGCTGGTTTAAAAGTGGTTTGTGGTAGCTGTTAAAATAAAAAATAAAAAAAGTGCTACTTCCTCCGTGTAGGCGATCGAAAGTTGCGGGAACATAACGTCATAATAGCGGAGGATGTTTACTTTGGCACAACGACCCTATTTTAGTAACAAACGATCATTAATAAAGTCCGCATAAATAGAATTCTGAGAATTGTTTCTAAACACATTATAAATGTTAAAAATGTATTGCTGAAGCACATTACAAAGACTCTTAAGTATGTAGTACTGAATTGTGGAGTTAAACAGTTTTTCACCAATTCTGCGTTCGGGATTTTTTTGGGCGGGGCTAAAACAGTGGCTCGATGACGCAATGGAGCCATCGAGCGTGGCCCCGCCCCTAACACTATAATAACTACTAAAAGAACTCTAAATAACAAAAAAATACAGGTGTGTTGAGAGGTCAAGTAGTTCACTGACCTTTGTGTACAGGAAATTTCATTTCCACCGCTAAATAATTACCACTGAGCATGTGAAAACTCATTTAGCAACTTAAACCATAAACTTTCAAAATATGGTTGCTTTATGCTCATTGGCTCCGAAGGGTTGCACATATTGGCGGAATCAAAATGTCTGTCTATCATCCAGACAAATAGTAACTGACCCCAGATTTTAAATTCACACTTGGCCGCTGAGTGAAGGCCATGCTTCCCCGCTGAATTTCCTTACATGGGATACGTGACCCACCCCCATGCTCCTCTACCACTAGTTCACAGCACATATCTGCAGAGACACTAATGGGAAAAGTCTCCTTTGTTTATAGTACAAGTTAAAAGAATGATTCACCAAAAAATATCATCATGTGCTCCCTTTTTCATGTTGTGCGGAACATATTTTGAAGAATGTTTGTAATCAAACAGTGTTGGTGCCCATTGACTTCCATTATATGGACTACAAAGACGTTTAGAACAAGTAGTCATGACAGTTTTTATTTTAGGTGAACTATTCCTTTTACTCAGTAAAGCCTGCCATATGAAATAATAGTCAGAATAGCTTATTTTTTATCTAGTTTATTGAAACTTTAGACAAAATATTTAAAAAATGTGCATATGTGGGGTTTTTTGAGTATCGTATTTCATACATCAGGCTTTTGAGGCTCATATAGCACGATATATGAGAATGTGGAGCTTGGAGATATTTATAACAGTATAACAGACTCCTTCATAAAATTCATAGAAATATCAGTTTCACTTTATATCTCCCAATAATATGCATTAGTAAAATTACATCTAAATGCTTAGTTTTGTGATCAAAGCTCTGTAGTTTTAACTGTGAGGGGCAATGCAGTCCTCAAAAACCCTATGTATCCCATTTTAATACGATTATCCATAATGTCATTATTTAGAATAATCAAGTAAAATTTATGCAGTGCAGTAAGTGATCTTATTTAAATGTTACTAACAATATAAAGTTTTCATGTTAAATTCATAAAAATCAGTCAAGATTTCACAGCAAAAAGACACGTGGACCACAACCTGATGGAGAAGGTTTTTTTTATTTTTATTTTTATTTTTTTTTTTAGAATTACACTAAAAGGCCTTTTACTTAGAGGACAGAAGGCTTAGTAGTGTGTATCTAATATGATACATAGGGTTAATAACACAAACACTGTGGCTTTAAGGTTGTGCACTTGCTAAGGGGTTTTGCGTCCTCTCTTCTCAGTCTTCAGTATGTGAGAAGATCATGGAGCTGTTGGGCCAGAATAAAATTGACCGTCACCAGCGGCAGGTGGTCATCCTCAGTCAAGACAGCTTTTACAGGGAGCTCACACCCGAACAGAAAGCCAAAGCGCTCAAGGGCCAGTTCAACTTCGATCACCCAGGTACTTTAATGTCTGAGGGATGATAAAGGAATAGTTCACTTGGAACTTGCTTATCTATTACTTGTATTAATTTAATTCCAAAACCATTTATTTATTTGGAACACAAAAAAGCATGCTAGATTCCCAGTCTTCTAAAGCCATTTGATATGGCTATTCATGCATCTAGCGCACTTTTGCATCCTCATTTTAAAAATTCCACATCATGTTTAGTTATGCATGTAAGATCCAAGGCTGTTTTCTGTCAGTCTTCAAGTTTGGTCTGTACACAAAATATGGTTTCAGAAGAGATGTCATATGGACTACTTTTATGGACATTGGATCAAAATTATGTTGTCTTTTTTAATAGTTTCTTACAGAGGATAATCTGTTTATCATTCATAGATGCTTTCGACAATGAGCTGGTCATGAAGACTCTGTGTGACATCATTCAGGGGGAGACTGTGCACATCCCAGTTTATGACTTTGTTACCCATTCCAGGTCAGCACTGCTCTCTCTGTCTCTTCACAAGTTTCTATTTTGGGTGTTCTAATGGGTGAATCACTGTTGGACGCATTATGAATCATATGTTCTGCACACCTCTTACAGGAAGGATGAGTTTGTGACTGTGTATCCAGCAGATGTGGTTCTCTTTGAGGGGATTCTCATGTTCTACTCGCAAGAGATTCGAGATCTGTTCCAAATGAAGCTGTTTGTGGACACAGACCCAGACACACGCCTCTCGCGAAGAGGTAGATGCACTGTGACATTTTCACTTGCAATTTTAAGTAGTGTTTTTTGTCTTTCTTTCCCTAAGTAGAGTAGATCTATGAGCTTTGTTGATCATAATGAGTGTGATTTTCCTCTGGGTTTTTAGGGAATTTTGCTGCATTCCAAAGTTCAAGTTAACTTAAAAATACTTGTAAAAAAAAGAGATGTTGCCTTGGGAACTAAATGAAATAAAATAAGTTTAAGTACTAAAACTGAAAGTGACATTTTAAAGAAATATTACAATAGAAATAGGGGGAAAAACCTATGCTAACTGTGTTTTCTTGTTTCTATCAGTGTTGCGGGACATCAGTGAGAGAGGCAGAGAGTTGGAGCAGGTTCTGAATCAGTACATCACCTTTGTGAAGCCAGCCTTTGAGGAGTTCTGTCTTCCTGTGAGTATCCTTCTGAACTAAACCTCGCTTCTCCTTTATTATTATTGCTGCTTTTAACTGATAGAAAAGGGGTCATGTATACTAACTTGACACCTTCCATCTGCTTCCTCACTGTTACTTTATTCTTTGTGCCCTAAATGATCTTAAACATTTATATTTGCAGACCAAAAAGTATGCAGACGTCATCATCCCCCGAGGAGCAGACAATCTCGGTGAGTCCATAGTCACTAGATATTTGATATGATATGCACACTCGAGAGATTTAACTTTTATCTCCCTTTCTCTCTAGTGGCTATTAATCTGATTGTGCAGCATATTCAGGATATCCTGAACGGAGGATTCACCAAACGACAGAACGGTTTTCAGAACGGCCACGGAACCCCCAGACAAAGACGGCCCTCTGAGTCGAGTCGACCTCACTGACCTCACTGCGGCCCTTCCCTCCATTGAGGAGAGGGCAGAACTGAATAATAACAGTGTACATCCCATTCATCCAATGACAATGAAGGGATGCAGAAGCTGAAATGCCTTTGTTGTTGTTACTATTATTTGCATTCGAAATGATGTTGTTGTGGATGATTGTTTGCTTTTACAGGGTTTTGAAAGTGCTATATGTTTTTTGGAAGGTTTGATTGCACACTCAGCCTGTCCTATCAGCGTGTCTATCTGTTTTCTTAGCCACTCAGAAAATAAATGAATAGTGTGGAAAGTTTTGTCCGACTGGAAGTAGAGATAACTTTGATTACGGTGCTATTTGCATACATACTTGAAGTCAGAGCTCAGGTTGGGTGGGTTGTTCCATCCACAAAAGAAAAAACCCTAGTACCTCATATCTGAGGCCCTTTTATGTTTGTGTGATTGAAAAGATGTGTGAATTTGTAATGACGGCAACATGGTGCACTAACATTTTATATATATATATATATATATATTTTTTTTTTTCTAGTTTTCTAGTTGAGTCTTAATGTTATTATGTGGTTCTTACAATTGTAGTGTTTTGTACTTATGACATGACACATTTTGTCCAGAAATGGTTGTTTTACCCACAATATCTCTGTGTGCATAGAGTATTTTACCCCAATTATACCTGATCCCCAATTAATACTATCCACAGATAAAATCAGGAATTACATTAAATACCTCAAACACAGTTACTGTTAACACCAAAAAAAAAAAAAAATTACTTGAATTACACCTTGTTTTATTAACCCTATGCACACTACTTCAATAAGCCTGTTTACTTTCCCCCAATGCCTCTCTGGCACGTATTTTTCTACGAATTTTTCACTGGATTACTTATTTACATCTGATTTTGTTGACGAATAATCCATTACGTTATGGTGGAATAAAATAATAAAACCATACACTGTTTTTGTTTCTTTGTTGCACTCCTTCACATCGTTTCCTACATGTAATACCCCGGATGTCCGCTATGTGGCGCTGCTACAGTGGCGTCCGTCGCGCTCTTTATACGCAATCGTATGACGTATAGCAGCAGGGGCGTGGCTCAAAATGGGGGTATGTGAGTAAAAGCATTGCATACTTGGAAAAAAAAATCAATGAATAGTCGCTTCGCTAACTATTTCTTTTTATATACAGAAATTTGGATTGCAGTTTAAAGCCACTTTGGAGAATGTTACAAACGTGAGGCCAGAGGGAGATGATTTCCGCTGGTATTTAAAGGTAAAGTGTGTTCCTGTGACATGCTGTCAGTCAGACATACAGTTGTTTTGCTCAAAAAATACTGATACTTTAAGCAGGTTACTGTTTTTATGGAAATTTAGAAATCCTTCACGGCATCCTTCAGGATCTATAACTACATATAGACTTAGAATCATTTGTAATGTGATGAATACTGATAATTGTACTGAAAACTGTTCAAGTGGCCATGTGATTTAATGACATGTCATTTTATTTCTGACTCTGTCCTGCAGCTGAAGTGTGGGAATTGTGGTGAGGTCTCGGATAAATGGCAGTATATCACCTTACTGGTAGGCTGCAGAGTGTGGGAAATATAGCCAATAACTGGTTTGCATCATCTACTAGGATTGTTGCAAGATGTTTACATGCTTTTGTCCAAAGCAGCTTAAAAATGAGAAAAAAGTGCAACAAAAAGGGAGCCAACAATATTAGCAGCTAAGATATGGTTATCTTCACTATTTTACAAGCAATTTTTTCTATTACATTTTGCAAGTAATCAGAAAATAAATAAATAATATTTCAATAAAGCACTAAAAAGGGGGCAAACATGCAGTTTTCATTGTGTTTTTTTTTTCTCCCCAATAAATGTGTTTTTATTATTTCTCAAAAAAGTGAGTGCAGTTTACTTTTTTTTTTTTTTTTTAAGTTTTTTAATGCATTTTTATGTCACTTTCTTGTTTATTTTCTGTTGCAAAATGTGTAAAAATGTAAAAATCACTTTTTAAATAATTAAAAAATAGGAGAATAGGTACTGCCACACTGCATAGCAGAGAAAATATGAAATAAATATTTCACTAAGAAATTAAAATTCTGTCACCCTCATGCTGTTCTAAAACAGTATGATTTTTTAAAATGTATTTTTATTTATATTTAAGTTGTTATTCATTTAAAATCTCACCTTCATTAATACACTGCACTTGTGTGACATAGTGCATAGAAATAAACATCTGTATAGTGATCGCTGATCCTTTCCTTTCTTCAGGACAGCATGCCACTGAAAGGAGGACGAGGGAGTGCTAGCATGGTGCAGAAGTGCAAACTGTGTTCTCGGGAAAACTCCATAGGTAACCAACCTACTAGCTAGTAAATGTGCTGATAAAATGCTTACACATAGCCTAAAAGTTGCACAATTACATCTTCTCTATTGGTGTTTTTATATTTTTGGTTGGGTAAGTGCATTTGAATGTCTTATTGGAATTAAGTGGATGTCTGACTGTTTCTAGATATCCTGAGGGACACAATTACACCTTACAATGTAAGACAGAATAAATTCAGTTTTTGTTTGTTACTTTAAAAACCATAGTGTAATAAGTAAAAAATGCAGTTGCATATGAATATTTATAGTTGCATATATTATTTGCTCAGTTTTGCTGGTACATGTATTTTCTCTTCTGAAGGCAGAAGACAGCGAAAGGTTTAAGACAATTGTCCAGTTTGAGTGTCGAGGCCTGGAACCAGTCGATTTTCAACCTCAGGTGAGATATTCCTATAGTGTATATATTTTTTTAAAGAAATAAAAGTATTGATTCAGCAAGGAAGCATTAAATTACTCAAAAGCGACAGTGAAGACATTTACAAAAGATTTGTTACAAAAAAAATTATTTTCAAATAAATGCAGTTGTTTCTATTGATCAAAGAATCTTGAAAAAAATATATCTTGGTCTCCACAAAAATACTTTTTTCAACATTGATAATAAGAAATGTTTCTTGAGCAGCAAATCAGCATATTAGAATGATTTCTGAAGGATCATGTGACACTGAAGACTGGAGTATTGATGCTGAAAATTCAGCTTTGCATAACGGAAATAAATTACATTTTAAAATATATTCAAATAGAAAACAGTTGTAATATTATTTCAAAATATTTCAATATTTTACAATTGTAAAATTGGTAGTATATATAATTATTTAGTTGTCAAATAATCTTCAGAAGCTTTACCCTAATCTGAATAAAACACATAAACGTTCACCTTGTTTCTCTACAGGCTGGTTTTGCCGCTAGCGGAGCAGAGACGTCCACCCAGTTCCCTGAAATCAACCTGCTAGAGAAAGTAAGAACTCTCTCAGTCATTTCACACCTTCTGCTTCATCCAGGACTATAACGGTCTCTCTTCTATGTTTCAGGACTGGACAGACTATGATGAGAAGGCCAGTGAGTCTGTGGGGATCTATGAGGTCACACATCAATTCATCAAGTGCTGAAAAATAAAGAAATCTGATTGAAGAACAGCTGACTGGTTACTGAATGAAGTTTAAATTCTTGTTAGTCAGTGCTAAAAAGGTTAAAGGCTTATTATGTTTGAGGTGGACAGTAAGTTTGGTTATACGATACTACAATAATAAAGTATGGAATGATTGGATATTTTTGTGTGTTTATGTGGGCTTGCAACCCAGCTAAGTACTTTTAAGTTTTTAGTAAACTGATCCAGAAAAGGAGAAGAAAAGAATATGTTTGCATGCCATTATGACATATGGCAAGCAGGTTTACAATGCTGAACATCAATGGGACATTTTAAAACATTATACATTTAGTAGGTGTAATATGTTTATACAAACACCAATAGATAACACACTTCAGAATTGAGATTTTAAGTACTGAAATAGTGCAAATAAAGCCAAATGACAGTCAACATACATTGAATATTTTGGTGTGAAATGGAATATAGTGTGAAAAAGCATACTTGAAACAGAAGGCTACTATATAAATATAGTGTCGTAGGATAATCTATGAACACATATTCAATATTAACTGTACTACTAAAATACAAAGTCTTACTAGTAACAGTTGGAATAGATACTAGTGTCTAATGAAAAGGTCACTATGAGAGCATATTTACCAGTTCGAGGTTTACTACTTGGTTTCATAATTAGTCTATATGAACCACTAGTTGGATGTGAATAGTCTATATATGAACCACAGATCCTTAAAAACATCAAAGGCAAAATGTGCAGTTTGAAATAGTTACTTATCACTACTGAAGTAATAACTATCAACTAATGAACAGTAAAAATGACAAAAGATACTATTGGAATACTAATAACTAAAAATAGGTAGCCGTTGCAAAAATTAACAATGGTTTTACTACAATTAATACCAAATTAATCATGGTTTTGCTACATTAACCACAGATTAAGCATGCTATTTGTAGTAAAACTGGTTATACAAATGGTAATCAGTATACCAAAAGAAAACATGCTTACTACACTTTCATCATAATAAAATCATGTTTAATTTCCGTAAGCTAGTAACATAAAAACAGATATTACTATGTTATATTTTAAGGAATAAATGGTAAAACAGTTTGACAAATGATCATCCTGATAGCACACGTACATCTCAGAGACGTCTATTTGACGTCTGCATTTACATCTGCAAGACGTATTTTTTAGAGTGTTTGCTTATCTGCAATACGTCTATAGGACGTCTCCTTTTAGATGTCAAATAGATGTCTATTAGATGTCTTTAAGATGTTTGTGATTTAGAATGTATGTAAAACTGACATCTGAAAGACGTCTGTCAGACGTTTGTAGACAGCAGATGCTTTCCAGATCAAGAGATCTTTAACAGATATCTTGCAGACGTATGCGGGCATAAATATAAACTTCCCCTTTTTATGAGTTGAGTTGAGTTGAGTTGAGCTTTATTGTCATTCCGCTACATGCGGGGGCATACAGTGGAACGAAATGTCGTGCCTCACAGGACCACGGTGCTACATAAATACAGGCATACAGCAATGAAGTAAAACAATATAAACCTATACACAAACTATCCTACTGATAGATTTTGACTATAAATATACAATCTATATAAAAAATTTACCTATACATAAACTAAAAAATACAAACTATACAAACTATACGAATGCTTCAGATAAATACTGTACATGTGCAAAGAGAGACAATGTGAGTTCAAGCAGCTGGCTGGGGAACAGTGCAGGATGATTTGTAGTGCATGAGCATGTAAACATACATATATTACTGATATTACTGAGTCTTTTTGTGGGATTTGTGTGCACACAGCAGTGTGTGTGAAAAGTGACTAGTGCGCATAGAGGAGGAGAGTGTGCTACTATAGGTGGTTTGTACAGGCCCACTCACCTGTAGCACTCTTCGATTGCACAAACAAAGTTCCATAAGTTCCAGATTGTCCATGTTTCAGGAGGTAGGGGGTTTGTATGGGGATTCAGAGAGGGGCGGGGTGACTTGAGTTCAGGGCTCTCACAGCCTGGGGGAAAAAGCTGTTGAGCAGTCTGGCAGAGCGGGCTCTGATGCTCCGGTACCGTCTACCTGATGGTAGGAGCTGGTGATCCTTGCATGCTGTGTTCACTGTCCGCTGGAGGGTCTTGCGGTCTGCTGCAGTACAGTTCCCGTACCAGACAGTGATGCAGCTGGTCAGCACACTCTCAATGGTGCCCCTGTAGAAAGTGGTGAGGATGGGTGGAGGGAGACTTGCTCTTTTCAGCCGGCGGAGAAAGTGTAGGCGCTGTTGTGCCTTCTTGGAGAGTGACATGGTGTTGGTGGTCCAGGTGAGGTCCTCTGTGATGTGCACCCCCAGGAATTTAGTGCTGCTGACTCTCTCCACAGGCGAGCTGTCGATGGTCAGTGGGGGGTGATCAGCGGAGTTTCTCCTGAAGTCCATCACAACCTCCTTTGTCTTCTCCACATTGAGGGACAGGTTGTTTGCACCACACCATTCAGCCAGCTGTGCCACTTCCTCTCTGTAGTGCGTTTCATCGTTGTTGCTGATGAGACCTACCACTGTTGTGTCATCAGCGAACTTGATGATGTGGTTGGAGCTGAACTTGGCAGTGCAGTCGTGGGTCAGCAGCGTGAAGAGCAGCGGGCTGAGCACACAGCCTTGTGGGGCACCTGTGCTCAGTGTGGTAGTGCTCGAGGTGTTGGGGCCGACACGGACTGACTGAGGTCTTCCGGTTAGAAAGTCCAGAATCCAATTACAGAGGGAATTGTTAAGGCCCAGTAGGTTTAGTTTATTTGTGAGCTGTTGTGGGATTATTGTGTTGAATGCTGAGCTGAAGTCAATGAACAGCATTCTAACATAAGAGTCTTTATTTTCTAGGTGGGTAAGAGCCAGGTGGAGGGTGGAGGAAATTGCATCGTCTGTGGAGCGGTTTGGACGGTATGCAAACTGGAGCGGATCGAGTGTGTTGGGGAGGCTGGTTTTGATGTTGTGCATGACTAACCTCTCAAAGCACTTCATTATGATTGGAGTCAGTGCTATGGGACGGTAGTCATTTAGACAGGACACAGGTGATTTCTTTGGTACCGGTATGATTGTTGTGGATTTGAGACATGTGGGGACGACTGCCTGGCTCAGCGAGGTGTTGAAGATATCTGTTAGGACATCTGTCAGCTGTACAGCACAGTCTTTCAGTACACGGCCAGGTATGTTGTCGGGACCCGCAGCCTTGCGTGGGTTAATCCTAGATAGGGTCTTCCTTACGTCGGCTGGAGACAGACAGAGCGCCTGGTCGTTGGGAGGTGTGGGCAGTTTTTGTGCAGGTGTGTCATTCTGCATTTCAAACCGTGAATAAAAGTGGTTGAGTGTATCTGGGAGGGATGTGTCATCATCACAGGCCTGTGGCGGGGGCTTGTAGTCTGTGATGGTCTGAATGGCTTGCCACAGACTCCGTGTGTCTCTGCTGTCTGTGAAGTGATTGTTGATTTTTTGAGCATATGACCGTTTTGCATTTTTGATGCTGCGGGACAGATTGGCTCTTGCTGTTTTGAGGGCTGCTTTATCTCCTGATCTGAAAGCTTCATCTCTGGTCTTTAGCAGCCCACGAACCTCTGCTGTCATCCATGGCTTCTGGTTGGCGCGTGTGGTGATGGTCTTTGTGACTGTCACATCATCTGTGCACTTTTTGATGTAAGCAGTCACAGTTTCAGTGTACTCCTGTAGGTCTGTGTGGTTGTTGTAAGTGGCTGCCTCTTTAAACATGTTCCAGTCTGTGTCCTGGAAGCAGTCCTGCAGTGCAGAGGTAGCATTTTCTGGCCATACTGTGATCTGCTTTTGAACCGGTTTGGTGAGTTTGAGAAGTGGGCTATATGCTGGGATTAGCATAACAGAGATAAAATCTTTTGAGCTAAATATGGTTGTGAGTGTAGAGCGCCACCTGCGGGTCAGAGGCAGCGCTGCAGCCAGTGTTTGGTGTGTTTATAACCAGCTGCTGTTGTTGTTTCAGTACTGAAGTCCAGCTGAGCTGATATAACGCTAACCTGAAGATGGCTGCAGCAAGAAACAGGGTTTTTGTTATCGGGGTGGGAATGACGAAGGTAAACGCATCGATTGCCTTGATATTTGTGTCTGGTTTGCTAAAAGGCAACTGTAATGCAGCTTAGCTCGCTTCTTACAGAACATACTGTGCTGAAGTTAAGGGCAAATCCTTAGGAGTTGGAGTTTTATATATAAAAACTAACTATAAAGACATTCGGTGACTTTGAATATAATATGTTTTATTAAAATATTGAAGGATAGCATGTTGTTTAGTTATGCGCTTTACAGTAATTAGCCTTATTGCTAAAGGTGTGGACTGGAGGTTCAGTGCTCTGAATAAAGTGTTTGATCGCCATTAAAAAAAGAGTTATGCAATGCTGTAAAGTTTCTTATCAGAGATTCACTGTGTCTGTGATCTGTGTTGACTGCACAGTGCTAAAGTCCTTCACAGAAACCCAAAGATATCAGGATAATCGGTAAATGACCCTGAATTAAATGTGTCATAGTTTACTGTGCGAGATGATACACAATCAGAAAGCTCAGTTCAATGTTACATTGTGGTCATGGTTTTCAAAGTAACATTGAAAGAATAAATATGATTCTTATTGCGGTCCCTAGTGGCGTGGAAGCATAACTGCGCCATCTGAAACGTGAATCCCTTCAGTATGAATTCAATGTTACTGCAGGTTTTTCATATTATATGATGTTTAATTTTATTTTATGCATTATATATTTTATAAATGTCCTGATACCTAATGCCCAAAATTTCAGGCAGCTTTTTTAAAGTACATAGTTCTGAAGAGTCATATTTCAGTGATGTGTTTGTCCTGTTTTTCAGTTTGAAAAGCCGGGTGCGAGAGACATCGATTACCCAGACATGGCCAAAGAAGCAGGTGTGGTTGATGAACCTTGTTCAGATGTTTAGCACGCTGTACTGTAGAAATATGAATGTTCTTGAATCCTTTCTGTTGTGGCACAGGGGAGAAGGCGCTGGCGGATGCTGGAATCAAGTACAGTGCCGTCCAACAAGCTTGTGTAGGCTATGTGTATGGTATGTCATACTTATTGTCAATATTGGATATGGTATATGACATGTCAACAGAGTTTTTATGCATTACATTTTTGTGGGTTTTCTGTATCTCTCCAGGTGACTCGACATGTGGCCAGAGGGCTATTTATCACAGTCTGGGTCTGTCAGGGATCCCAATAATCAACGTCAATAATAACTGCTCTACCGGCTCCACAGCGCTGTTTATGGGCCGTCAGCTCATTCAGGGAGGTGAGAAGGCTTCTACAGTCTGCTGAAGACTAAAATCTGTACTATAGAAGGAGTTCAGCGATTTTATTTATTTATTTTTTATGAATTATTGATTTATTTATTTTCTTTTTCTTTTTTGCAAAACTATGGTTTTGAACACACTCTTTTATTGAATAGTAAAAATATAAATAAAAATAATATTAATAATGTAAAAAAAATAACACACACTACTTTTCAGAAGTTTAGGGATGGTGTGATTTTTTTATTTTTTTAATTTATTTTTTTTAAAGAAGTATCTAATGATTACCAAAGCTGCATTTTTGTGATCAAATACAGTAAAAACATTGCTGTTATGAAATATTATTACAATTTAATAAGACTGTTTTATGTTTGAATATATATTTTAAAATACATAAATTTATTCCTGTGATTGCAAAGCTGAATTGTGAATTTTCAGCCCATATTTAATAAAAGTATTACTTTCTTCTTCATTTTTCTTTCTTTCTTTCTTTCTTTCTTTCTTTCTTTCTTTCTTTCTTTCTTTCAATCTTACTAACCTCAGACTTTTGAATGGTAGTATATCACAATTCAAAAGTCAAAAAAAAAAAAAAAAAAACGTCACCAAAATGTTTTTTTTTTTTTTGGAATATTTTCTGTATTTTCTTGAGAATCAAATGAAAATTAAGCTCTGCTAAAAATTCATATTGTAAATAAAAATAAAAATTCATACATTGTAAAATACATTGTAAAATACATTCAAATAGAAAACAATTGTTGTAAAACATACTAATATTTCACAATGTTACTGTTTTTTACAGTTTTTTTTTTTTTTTTATCAAATAAATGCAGTCTTGGTTAGCATAAGAGACTTCTTTCAAAAACATTTTAAGCATTTATTTCAAACTTCTGACCAGTAATGTATATAATACAAAATCTCATGCACTCAGGCTTGGCTGATTGTGTTCTTGCCTTGGGCTTTGAGAAGATGGAAAGAGGTTCACTATCCTCAAAGGTATTGCAGCACTTTTATAATACCAGTGAAGAAGCAAATCAGCCTGTGTCTCATGTCATCTCATGGGTTTGCAGTACATGGACAGAACCAACCCTATGGACAAGCACATGGAGGTGATGATCAACCGTTATGGGGTGGCGGCGGCACCAGCTGCACCTCAGATGTTCGGCAACGCTGGCAGAGAACACATGGAGAAGTACGGTAAGATCTCAGCAAAGGGTTTGTGTTTGTGATATGAGTGGTTAAGATTGATACAGGCAACTGTTTAGACTCCTGCAATCTGGTTCCTTCTACAATAAAAGCTTTGTGTCTTCTCTAGGCACAAAAGCAGAGCATTTTGCCAAAATTGCTTGGAAGAACCACAAGCATTCCACCAATAATCCGTAAGTTTTAACAACAGTTTGTTACAAAGGAAATGTCAATGTTCATTTCTGTGCGAAAGAAATCTTCATCATATCACAGGTAACTGGAGGATGTATTAAGTCTTTGACTCTCTTTCTTTTTCTCCACATTCTCACTCAGATACTCTCAGTTCCGGGACGAATATAGTCTGGAGCAGGTCATTAACTCCAGGAAGGTTTTTGAATTCCTTACGCTCTTACAGTGTTGGTAAGTGCACCTGACAATAAGCAGAGAGTCATGTTGAATAAGGTTGTTGCCATAGTTTGTATATCCACAATAGCATGGCAATTATCAGTATTTAATAATTATAGTTCAGTACTAGTTAGGCTCAGTTGACAGCACTTGTAGCATATTGCAGGTTACCATAAATTAATTGTCCCTCCTTTTCTTAAAAAAATAGCCAAAATCTGGGTTCTGGAGAAGCGCTTACAATGGAAGTGTGAATGCGCCAATCCATTTTTCTCAATGTTAAAACACTCATTGTTTTAATAGTATAGCCACAAGACATAAAGAGTATGTGTGTTTATTATTGTGCAAAGTAAAATGTTCCAGATTTAATAAAGGTTTAGTATTTCTTACTGTTTCTTACTGGTCTATCTTACAGTCTGTCATATAGCACATCTCTGGTGTCAAAAGTTGATTGGTTTTGCATTTCACATTTAACAGATTAAATTCCTTTTTTAAAATACAATTTAAAATGTGCAATTGATGATTAATAAATTTACTATATTTTTGTTTATTTAACTACGTCAAAGCTTCAATTAAATAAACAGTTTTAAATGTCTATTTTTCAATTTAAAAGTGATTTATTATTATACTGTTTTATTTATTTACAATTTAAAACATGAATTTAAATAAACTGTTTTGAATATCTATTAATTACGTATCTATTATTAACTTGTATGCTTGAATTATTAAGTTGAACTTATTTCTTATCCATTTTATTCAGGGGTCTTTTTTGAAAACAAATGACAAAATTATTGTTTGTGTTAATCAGCATTATTCCACAAATGGTGTTGATTGAGCTTGATATGTAATGAACCCAGCTCAGGGTTCCCACAGGTCCTTGAAATCCTTGAAAGTTTGTGAATCTGAAAAAAAAAAAATTAAGGCCAGTAAACATAAATAAACATACATCTGTTGCCCAAATATTTTATTTAATGAAATGTTGAATTGCTTTGCTTGTTTAGATAATGTAAACCCATGAGGCAAGAAAAACTTAAAAGCATATTCATATATCTTAAAACGTCTGGTTACATGAGCCTAAGCTCTTTACAATAAAATCTATGCAAAAGTTAATATCAGATCATTTTAGAATACAGTATAGGATGTACCGAATATTCTTCAGTTTTATGCAAAACAGAACTATGACAAATAGAATATCAGATCTCTGTCATATGGCCAAAAATAAATGCAAAAAAAAAAAAAAAAAAGCTTTTTTGCATAGTTGTGTTTGATACATGAAAACTGTAACAATGTATCTTACAAGGTAACACGATGTAACCTTGCTCTCATTTGAAATGTGTCCCCACATTAAGTCCTTGAATTTGAGGGTATTGGACCTGGAAAGTCCTTTAAAGTTAACCAAGGTGTGGGAACCCTGCCATCTATATATTTCTATTTATATACAAGCTGGTAAACTATTTTGCATGACAATCATTATTCTGATTTATAAATGTTATTATTTCACATGTCAAAGAAATGTATATGGTCTTATTAGCTAGCTCTTCAACCTGTGAACCACATGGTGGGTCCATCATCTTGTCCAACAGAAGCAGATTTTTATATCGTCTCTTATTTTCCTGTAGCCCGACGTCTGATGGGGCAGGAGCTGCGGTTCTGGCCAGTGAGAAGTTTGTGAGGAGAAACGGATTGGAGAAAAAGGCTGTGGAGATCATTGCTCAGGAAATGGTCACAGACCTCAACAGTACCTTTGAGGAAAACAGCTGTATGAAAATGGTAAGCGTAGCTGACACTGCCATCTCTAGCAGCACTCATCTTAAAAACAATATGAATATGAAGTTTTTTTTAAAGAGATAGTCCCACCCCAAAATGAAAATTCTGTCATTTATTCACCCTCATGTCCTTTCTTACTTCTGTGGAAAAAAGATATTTTGAGGAATATTGGTATCTAAACAGATTCGGTCCCCTTGGACTTCCATTATATGGTCAAAAAATACAATTGGAGGTCAATGGGAACCGAAACTTATTTGTATCAAAATATCTTTTTTTTGTGTGTTCCACAGAAGACAGAAAGTCATGCAGGTTTGAAATGACATGTAGGTGAGTAAATGACAGACTTTTCATTTTTAGGTGAACTGTGCCTTTAAAGAATGATTCTGTATCTCTGATGTAATGTATCTTTTTTACTCTGTCCATCATAGGTTGGTTATGACATGACCCGTCTTGCAGCTCAGAAGTGCTTTGACACCGCTGGCCTGAAGCCGTCAGATGTTGACGTCATTGAGCTGCACGACTGCTTCTCTGCCAATGAGCTCATCACCTATGAAGCTCTGGGCCTGTGTGCTGAGGGTGAGATGGACAGCTTCGCAAGCACACTTTTCTAGCACAACTTTCTAAACACAAGTTTAGATTAGTAGTGTGTTTAAGATATGATCTGTTTGTTCATTTGTAGGTAAAGCCGGTGAGCTGATTGATCGGGGTGATAATACATATGGTGGCAAATGGGTGATAAACCCCAGTGGAGGACTCATCTCAAAAGGACATCCGCTTGGAGCTACAGGTACGGTTTATCAAACACACCTGATGGCAGATCTGGATGCATTAAAAATATGAATCGTTCACCTGAAAATGTACAATTTAGTATCATTTACTCACGCTCATGTCGCTTTATATCTGTTTGACATTGTTTCAGCTACAAAACACATGAGAAGTTCAGCACATTGTTAAGCTGCTATTTTCCAGAAGCAGACTGTGGCCAGTTGCTCTCAAGCTCAAAACAAATACAACAACAAAACATACCATAAAAGTGATCGTTGTGACTCTTGACTTCTGAAGCTATACAATAACTTCGTGTGAAGAACAAACCAAAACTTAAGACGGTACACGCTAAAAAGTCCCTGGTATTACTTCAGAAGTTTTGAAAAAGACACTTTTATGATACTTTTGTGATGCTTTTTTGTCTTTTTTTGACAGCAGTGGCATCAATTCACTAAAAGTCAAAGTATGGCGAGTTCAGATGATGTTTTCCAGCCTAGCAATATCACATGACTATATCAAATAAATTAAGTGTAGAATGACAGAAGAGAGAAAGACAAAACTGGAGTTAATCATTAACCAACAGCATAAAAAAGAATTGGATAGCTTTTGGCAGGAAATAACCTGGCAGATTGTAGACAGCTGCTGATATAAGAATAAAAAAGAGGCACCTCTGAACAGCACCTCAAAACCATAAAATGAACAAATACCCCTGTAAAATAATTATTTGCAAACAATGGCTTCCATCCACTTAGAGTTTATTTACCCCTTCACAACTTATTTTTCTGTGACTGTCTGTGGGATAGTTCACACAAAAATGAAATTTCGGTGTTTATTTACTCAGCATAATGTTGTTCTAAAGCTGTATTACCTTCTTTTTTCAGTACACAAAAGGAGAAATGAACAATAATGTCCTACTCACACTTGTCCATTTAATGTCAGTGAATGGTGACCACCTTCATGCTCTTTGTTTTTTAAAAAAGGAACCAAATGTATTATAATATAATCCCACAAAACCTGTGCCGTATATTCAAAGTGTTCTAAAGGCACTGTGAGGTTTGGTGAGGAACAAACCAAAAATGGAATTATTCCAGAAATGTTAACCTCCTGTGTATATTCATGTGGGTCTCCACCAGCAGGGGGAGTCACATATCTGAATCAGTGAATTAACACTAGATTCAAGCAGGACATCAGCTCTGCAGCTGGCTTGAGTTACTACTAGTTGGTGTGGTGGAATATTAAACTGTTTGTCTCCTAACTGTTAACTGGTTGGTGTTGTAAACCATGTGTAGAATGATTGGCTCTTTACATCATCCTCCATCCATCCTTCTGTGTCACTTCCTGTCTTCCTCAACACTGAACAGTGGATATGTAGTGGATATGTCCTGGTGGAGGAGGTTCAGACTCACTTGATTTCATCTCTGGTCTTACATGGTCCTCTAAATCCATTTATCTTCATAATAGTGGTCTGAATATTTTTTGGCACATGGATCAGACAGAATCTGAAGATATTTAAGGTGCTTGATTTCTTTCTCCAGTTCAAGTGGTTTGACAGTTTTCCCTGATCTCGATCCTCACCTTTTCTACGAGGAGTTAGGAGTCACAGGCTTGCTCTGTCTGACTGAAAAGGTCTTATTCTAAGTCGGGGGTAATGAGCAAACGTGCAAGCAGTTTAGCCCAGCAGTATAAAATGCTCAGCGTTAACACAGGAGTCAGGACCTCAGGATTAAGGTGGAGTGTCAAGTCACCGGCCGTCCAGCGCTGCAGACGCTCATCAGTTCACTGCAGTGGTGATAGAAAACAGAGACGTCTTGACTTACCTGAACGGTGTGAGATCATAGCGTTTAAAAGGTGCCTTTTTGCACTATCAGCACTCTCCATTACGCTACCGCAGATCGAGCAAGAATGGAAGGTGTTATTATTGTAATATTATGCGCTTTGTACTGTAATGTTTTTTACTTTTATTTTTTTAATGAGACATGATGTTATCTGACAGCGTTGCATTCAGTCCTCCACAAACGGTGTCTCTCATCATGCTGCTAGCCTCTGCTGTGCTTGTGCGCGTTCATTTGTTTTGGAGGAGGCGTGGCTTTGGAGACTGATTTTGCAGGGAGGATGCCATCTTAAGCTAGCTTGCTATTGCTCTCTAAAATCACCTACCCTATCTTTAATGTAAAAAATTGCAATATAATAACACTATTAAATGGTTAAATAACATTTTCATTTTGCAACAACAGACCTTAGTCAGTGTAATGGCATATTTTATTTTAAAGGCTGTGAGGAATATAAATACAGTGTGTTCAATGGATTGTACTATTTGTTACGAAATGCCATTTGTTTGGTTGACAAAACATCTTACTAAAATAATTTTAACAGACAAAAACTACATAAAAATCTGGAAATTTTGAGTTTTGTAAATGATGTGATCTAGGACATTTATGCCATTATAAAAACTGAAACTCAAAGCTTCATTTTCATCTGTGTGAAATTCAATATTGCATCCACCCTGATTAAGGTCTATCAAAAAAGTTTTTTGTTTTTTTTAAATCCTTTTTACATATTACATTCTGCAGTATCATTTATTTTCAGTTTCTGTTCATTCCATGAATTTCTAATCTCTGGTTTTAGGTCATAGCATGTGAAGAATATTTACATTAGAGTTACATTTACAAGATGTTGTATGTCTGTTGTAAGAAAAAAAAATCTGAGAGTTTTCAGTGCAACTACTTTATTAAATTTTTATTTAAATAACATTTTGCACAGAGACCTTCAAGAAAGTGCATGGTCCACTTCAGAATCAGCAGGTCACAGAATATAGAAATGCTCACACAGAACCAGTGAAGGCAGATGGCTGTGTGAGAGCGAGTGAAGGCAGTGAGTGAACTCTGGCCTGTTTTCGTGGCTCAGGTCTGGCTCAGTGTGCAGAGCTGTGCTGGCAGCTGAGGGGGGAGGCAGGGCCTCGGCAGGTCCCGGGGGCAAAGGTCGCCCTGCAGCACAACATTGGTCTTGGTGGAGCGGTGGTCGTCACTCTCTACAGGATGGGCTTCCCTCAAGAAACAAGGTATGTTTAAAGCTAAAATGTGCTGTGAAGTGTCTTAACAAGCACTGAGATGACTGGCTCAGATATGTTTTATAATCTATATGGTCTATCTATATATTCAAAATTTGGTCAATTATTTTCCAAAATCCCAACTATCCGTTCAAAAGTTTGGGCTCAGTAAGACTTTTTCATGTTTCTGAAAGAAGTTTCTTATGCTCACCAAAGCTACATTGATTTTAAACAAAAATACAGGAAAAACAGTAATATTATAAAATATTATTACAATTTAAAATGACTGTTTTCAGTGTTGAAAAGTCAACTGTGATACATTTGTTTTCAGGATTATTTGATGAATAGATGAATTTTAAATAAATAACAGAATTTATTTGAAATAGAAATCTTTTGGAAACTTATACATTATGTTACTGTCACTTTTGATCAATTTAATGTGTCCTTGCTGAATAAAAGTATTAATTTGAATGAAAGTATTAATCTTACTAACGGCAAACCTTTGAACGGCAGTGCACATTTTTATTTAAAAAAAAAAAATTATGCATATTTCTTATATATATTATGCTTGAATGGTTCAGCTCTGTTGTATGTTTGTTTAACCATACTGACATGGGGTACAAAATCCAAGGTACAAAAGATTATATTTCTGTATGACTTACGTACATAATTACATACAAGTCTGTGAAGTTATAATGTAAGTCATTTGAATATTCAGAAAATTATCTCATTTTAAGTATTAAGTTTTGTTAGATGCTTAGTTCTTTTACATACATTAAAACTAGACCTTTGGACTTGTTACACACCATACATGCACCAGCAGTGTTGAACTGTCTGAACTAAACCTTCTCAGCTCTCGGATCGCTGCAGTGGCCACCAGCGCGTCCAGCGACCTCAAAGGCTTCAAAGCTCACACTGTCTTCAAGGAGATCGAGAAGAAGCTACAGGAGGTAATTCATCAGGAATGAGGCTTTCTCTCACCAATTATACCATGCAAATCAGACTTTGCCTCTGTACGCTGACAGTGGTTTGGGATTCATTAATGTCTTCTGCAAACCTATTACACCCAAAAATAAGATGCGCAGATAGACAAGAATGAACAATGACTTGTGTCTCATTTCTTGGAAAGAGTAATATTCCTGGAAGATGTGTAAATCACATCTCAAATGACTTTTTAAATTACAACCAGTGTAAGAAGAAAAATAATATAATAGCATACTGTAAGTGAAATTCCGACAAGAATAAGATTCACAGGGTTTGTCAAGTGGGTGAAAAACATCCAATTTTCAGCATATTTATTAAATGATGTATTTATTTTTAACAGGAGGGAGAGGCATATGTAAAGAAAATTGGTGGTGTTTTTGCTTTCAAAGTGAAGGATGGTCCAGGTGGAAGTGAAGCATTATGGGTCGTGGATGTAAAAAATGGCAAAGGTTCAGTGACCAATGATGCAGGTGTGTTCACATCATTGTGTGCTGTGTATTATCGGAAGATTTATATGACATTTAATTTTTATAAAAACAAAATGTTCGCTAATACCATTTAAAAATGTTTTTTTTTTAGTTTTTTTTTTAAATCACAGGAATAAATTACATTTTCAAATATATTCAAATAGAAAATAGTAATTTTAAATTGTAGTTATATTTCACAATATTACTGTTTTTACTGTATTTTTGATCATATAAATACATCTTTAGTGTGTGACACTGCATTAGTGTGCATTACGACCCCAAACTTTTAAATATTTTTTAAATATTCTTTTTGATATTGTAATGAAAACAACAGAACAAATTATTTTTTTGTAAATATTTTTTTGCATTACATACTGAACAGTCATTAGTTCCATTTAACTCTAAATTCAGTGTCTGCAAGAGCACTTTGTCGTAAAATTTTCCATCAGTCTGACGTTTCACTGTTTACTTCCCACACAGGTAAAAATGCCGACTGCACCATCTCTATGTCCGACTTAGATCTGCTTGAACTGATGACGGGGCAGTTGAATCCACAAACGGTACGGTTTGATAATGGTTTATTCTTAGTGGTATGTTGATATCTTGTAGTTATCATGAAGAAAAGAACATTGAAGCTGTTCTGATAAGTTGGTGTGAGTGTAGTTTGAGAGCTAGATAAGGTTTGAGACAGAGCCAGCGGTGCAGGATTAGTCCCTCTTAAACCTCGTCCCGTGGCCTACAGACACACTGACCGTTCGTCTGGCCTGCTAATTTAGCATCCTCAATGCAAGTATCTTACAAATTACAGCCAACACAAGATTTGCAAACTGTTTTGACTCCATTTGTGCAATTTTAAAGGTATTTTTTTTTTTTTTTTTTTTAATCTTTCACGTTCCAGAAGTGCAACATGAATAATACTGCAAATCATTAAGGCTGGAGTTATATAGCTAAAAATGTTTTTTTTTTTTTTTGATTAATTAAAAAATTGTTAAACCCAATTAATGGTTTAACAATGTAGAGACTACAATGAATGAACCATAAACTAATAGTTACCAAATTATTTGTAATAAAGTCATTATTTTGTAATTATTTGTAATAAAGTAATTATTAATTACTCTAAGTGCTTTGTTACTGCATAACTATTATAAGTGTTACTGAGCCGGTTCATAAGAGTCAGTCGCTGGTGAATTGGACTACACTGATCATGCTTTATGTTTTTGAGTCATAAAAAAGAATCGGTTCATAAGAGTCAATTGGTTGTTTTTTAATCAATTTTGCAGGCTGTGTGGCTGTAGATTCAGAGTCATTGCTAACAAATTGTGCAGGAAACACTGGAATATAGAATTAAATATAATTCTTGGAATTTTAAGAATTAATATCAAGATATTGTTCAAATGATGATGAGTAACTGGAAAATCAATATTTTTCCCCCAGCCCTAGAAAAAGGTAAAAATCTAGTTTTATATCCTATCCAATGTTCTTTTTTTTTAATCAAATCAAAAGTTTGCACCATAATGTTGCTAGCTGCCATTGCAACAGTAGCTGTTCAGATTAATCCAATGTCAGGGATGACCTTTAACCTGTGATGTGCAGTCCATAAAACTAATCTCTATGAAAAAAAGATTAACATTGAGTTACTTTGACATTCCCTTGACCTGGCTTTAGCTACCATGACATGCATACAGCATTATGTCGCATGTCCAACTATTCTTTTGACTGAATCACACACATTAAAGCACACAAAGCCTCCTGACACAGAATGCCGATCAGAGTGAAGCGGAAATCTTTAACGCAATTCCAAATTAGGCTAATGGCCTCTAATGTTTCCCCCGCTTATGTGAGTCAGAGCACGAAAAATAGATTGTTTTCATAAGTCCTTTGAAATGTCATTCCCCTGTGATTTACACCCATCTGTGTTGACTCAACCAACCGCCGTCATGTCTGTCCATCTGTGGAACGCTACATCAGATGGTTTGACAGAAGCTTCATCTAAAAATTAGCCACTCTTTTCACAGTAATCCTCCATAAAGGGAATCATTTTCAGATTAATCCAAAATAGAAAAGCTGAACCATTTAGATGTCAAATCCGTCATGCTCATAACATGGTCAAATGTAGAAAAAAGTCAGAGAAATGTTAGGGGAACAGGGAAAAATGATCATAATCTTTTTTTATTTTGTATTCATATACAGTGTATGTAAATATGTGTATGTTGTAGATTGACCAGCCCTTCTCTGTGACAGTTTTTAGTATCATTGAGATACTATTATAATCTTTATTCATATTTTAAAATAGTTTATATTTTATGTTTTGATTTTAAATTTGGTAAAAATTTTTAGTAATTTTGTTGTTTGTTTGGCATTTTATTTAATTAATTAATTATCATCTGTATTTTTTCAAATTAATTTTATTTTCTAAATTTATTTCTGGAAAAATTTGCAAGTTAAACTAAATGAAAATGAGAAATGTTGCCGTCAACTAGCTGGAAAAAAAAAATCTGTTATATTATTTATTAGATTTTTATTTATATTATTTTTTATATTAATTTAAACTGTTATTAATATAAAATTCTGACTGTATACCTCTTATAAAGTGTTACCGATTACAGATTATTTTATTTTATTTTTTTATTATTTTATTTCAGTCACCATTTTAGTTCAAGTACCAAAAATGTTTTTTTTTTTTTTTATGGTTTTAGCTAACTATAATAACTGTGGAGCCCTAATTTGTTAATTTGTATTCTTATTTAAAGGCATTTTTCCAAGGAAAACTGAAGATAACTGGTAATATGGGAATGGCCATGAAACTTCAAAACCTTCAGCTGACAACTGGAAAAGCCAAACTGTGAAACTGTGTCTACTGATGAACAGGGAAGTGGCACAAATTTATGCAGATGCGTTTTGGAGAGATGATAGAATAATTAATTTCTGAAGATAATTTGAAATTGTATGAAGTTGTGTAATATTACACTATAACAGTGAGTCTGTTGGCTATTGCATAAACGTAACTGCACAAAGAATACTGTATGTTACAAACATACCTGAAAGACACAAGCAAAGCATGTCAAACATTATCCTGCACAATAGTAATATTGTGGTATATCAGGAAGAAGAAGAAATGTAATGTTTCCTTGGGAAAGATATCACAGTAAAGTGACCTTCCTCGAATCAGCATTGTTTAGTTGTGATCAGTAAATCACCACTTGAATCTTGTAGATGAACATGGAGTCTGACCTTTCAGTTATATAAAGATAGCTGTCCTATAATGTGCATCTAACTGACTAATATCAGTTTTATCATTAGATTTCAAACGAGGTTTGTTTTGGACCTTTATATCTAATTTGTAGTCAACTGAATTAAAATAAAAGCTGAGAGTAACAGATAATGAAATTTTCATTGAACCTTTAAAGGCCTCAGAACTGTGGTACATTGTCATTTCAAAGTATTTTTGTGTAATTGTATATTAATCAAGTTTGTAAAAAATTACAACACATTTCTATATTCTTTGAATAAATATTCAGTTTACTTCAAAACATGCTGTCATTTTCCTACAATGTTTTTAGATTTTAAATAATGTAGCAAAAATGTCTGCAATATTACAATACAGACTCTGCACTGATGGAGTAGCTTTTGCTTTGTCACTACAATTAAAACATGACCATTTTCTTTCATCTAGGTCATTAAATAGCAAGCAGTTGATTTGTTTGGAAGTGCACTTTATTTTCCATAAATCAGGATTTATTACTCACCTGCTGAATTTTTATCCTGAAATAGTTTGACCTACAGCAGCTGACCTGTTTATGGGTACATCTCCAACACTTTCAGCACTGCATATTCTGTGATAAGACAGTATAAATTTAAACTCTGCAGTTCCCAAGAACACAACATAAGCACCATATGTTTAGAAGGAACAATAGGGTGTTTTTCCCTTTTCTTCTGATTTTGTCGCTTCTTCACTCGCAACTTTAAAATGAACTAGCTACTTAACTAAATTTGCAAGTACATCTTCAAAGTAAGTGGACAGCGATATGAGAATAATTTACTCCGTTCTTAAACCTGAGTAAAGAGGATTAGTTAAGCTTATCAGCAGGCTGAACACAGGCTCAGAGCATGAGAAGCTCCATGGTAAAAAAAAAGAAAAAGAAGAAGCAATAGCAATATTCTTTTGTAGAATGCAACTTTTTTCTGCTTTTTAATGAGCAATTACCCAGTATGTGAGTCTTGTGATGTAATGGCAGCTCTGTTTGCTGCAGCGTTTCAGCTGCTTTGCATGTCCATGTGGCTGTATGAACCTCGTGGCCTTCTCCTTCTGCTCATCTCTGCAGTCGTTCCTAATTACACATCCACATGCTCTGCTATCTGCATCTCACAGGCAGTTAAACCACCAGTGGCCAGAATAATTACGACAGACCTCTTACATACAGGCAGATATCAGGGAACATAATCTAACAAAATGAGCAAGTTTGCATCTTGTAGGGTAACTGGTCTCTCTGTTCTGAACAATTGTAATGCCATTACATTCCATTGGCCATATCATGGAGGAATGTTTTGGTGTAGTTTAGTTACTTTTAATAATTGTTATGCTCCCTTTCCTATAAGTTAACCCACTGGATATATGCATCTTCACAAATTTCTCATCTTTGAACACCATAAAACGAGAAGAAACACATCGCTTTCATCAGGCGTACGGAATGAGTTATTTTATGGAATTTCATTCAAATCACTATTAATACATTTGACATTTTTCATACAAAGAATCCATACAAGTTCTGTAAGGTTTTGAGAGTGTGGCATGATGTGTGAGTCCATAAAGCCCATTTCTGACAAATTTCACAGAAGTTTGGGTTCATTTGCCCTGACATTTGAACATGTGAAGACGTTATACACTAGAGCAGGGGTTAGAAACCATCCTCCTGTAGAGTTACAGGTCTGTTAATATGCAAACAATACCATTCAAACATTTAGGGTTGATCCGAATTTTTTTTGTTTTTGAAAGTCTCTTATGCTCACTAAATCAGGCTTTATGTGATCAAACTTTTTTTGGACATTATTTTGATGAAATTCTAATCTAAAATAACTTTTCTATTTTCAGATAGTTTTAAATGTCATTTATTCCTGTGATGCAAAGCTAAATTTTCAGCATCATTAATCCTGTCTTCAGTGTCACATGATCCTTCAGAAATCATTCTAATATGCTGATTTGCTGCTCAAGAAACATTTATTATTATTATCAATGGTAAAACAGTTGTGCTGCTTCCTATTTTTGTGGAAACTGTGATGCATTTTTTTCAGGATGCTTAAGAAACTTAAAAACTTTTTGTAACATTGTAAATGGCTTTACTGTCACTTTTGATCAATTTAGTGCATCCTTGCTGAATAAAAGTATTAATTTCTTTCAAATAAATCTTACTGACCCCCAAACTTTTGAACGGTAGTGTGTGTATACATATTTACAGTATTCCCCAAAAATATTTGGATACTTAAAAAATATATAATTTGTATAAATGATCAATAAATGTCAGTGCATTAGATAACAAAAGATCAAGCCAAGCAGCATCTACAAACAAATAATGCTGGAGCAAATAATGCCCAGTTTTTCTTGCTAACTTTTAAACATCTTGTCTCAAAACTTACTTTTAACCAACTGGTGTTTTGGTGATTTTTTTAGTGTATGTATGATATGCATCCTATTAGAAGAACATGATAAAATGCCATTTATTCCTGTGATGCAAAGCTGAATTTTCAGCATCATTACTCCAGTGTCACATGATCCCTCTAATGTTTGACAACCAGAAAGTTTCCATATACTTTTTATATCAAAACAGGCTTTTATACTGTATATATGAAGACTTCAGATGCAATTTTTTTTCTGAGATTTTTTCTTTTAATTGAGCATTTTTACCAGGCTCCTGTTTACGTTCAGTAATTTCACTTTAATGGCAAAGAAAAGGTTATTAGTCAGTTACTGAATGCCTTATTTTCAAATGTCCAAAGTTATCTTCATAAGAGCCTAATAAAAATGCTCATTTAAAAGAAAAATCTCAGACAAGTGTAGAGGGTTTTGCTTTTTAAGTCTCTCTCTCTCTCTCTCATATATATTATATATATATTATATATATAATTTATTTATTATGTTAAGCCCTAAGCTATAGCCATCTTTAAGTTTCAGGGTTTTCTACAGATCTAGGTGCAGGTAACGGCTGAAACCTCTGATCTAATGCACTAACATCTGGACATTTTGCAGCAAATACTACAAGTGTCCAAAAACTTCTTGAGGCCACTGTATGTGATCATTGGTAGTTAAATCTTCTTCAGGGGACAGTTTTCTCTCTCGTTGTTACTTAAACAGAGAAAGCTTTGAAAAGAACCTTTCTGAAGATGAAAAGAACCTTTCTGAAGATGAAAAAAAGATAGCAGCATATAATGTACAACATGCCAGAATAAAACAACACATATCCATATTCCACAGACAAGGTGTCCATGAAGAGTGTTGTTCTTCTCTCCTGCGGATCACAGGGAAAGCACACGATGATAACAGCACTCATACGTACACCGATCTTCCTCCACACACTTCAGCCAGGAGCTCAGCTGTCTGGGGTCAACTGCGTTCAGCAAATCCCCTTAACAGGTCCAAAGATTCACAGCCCCTGATCGCTTCAGCTTCCCATTGTGAAATTCCCTACAAAGACATTCACACACAAATCCAAAGGTAGAGAAAGAGAATGGCTGGCGTCTTGCAGCTCAGTTTTGGTCTGTGAAGGAGTCTAGACATTGGTCTCCAGACCGTTCATGTCTATGGTACAGTGGTCTTTGTCTTTGTGGTCTCGTTTGTAATGGTGTGGAGATAGGTGAGGGGACTTCTTCTTGTCCGGGGGCCTGATGCCCTCCTCCAGCTGCTTGAGACGTGCCACGTCTGGCGACAGGTGCTCGGGTTTCCTCATGGGGCCTGGAGGAGGGGGCTGGAAGCAGCCGTTTTTCTGATAGGACATCATCTGCTGGATGTTGATCATAGGCTTGGTCTCACAGATGAGAGGAATCTGTGAGGAGAAGAGACGAAATCTTAATTTTATAGTGCAATGAACATTAGGGTGTTATTATTTTGAATAAACTCATCTCACCTCCTCGCCCTCCTTCACAAAGTCTTTTCTGCATATGTGTGCCATGATTCCTGTGGCCAGAGCATCACCCATCACGTTCACCATCGTCCTGAACCGATCCCTAACGGACACACAAGTAAACCTCGTAATCAAAAAATTATTAATAAAGATCAATCATAAAACTTTAAGGATTAGTTCACTTCTAGAATAAAAATTTCCTCATAATTTCCTTACCCCCATGTCATCCAAGATGCTCATGTCTTTCTTTCTTCAGTCGAAAAGCAATTAAGTTTTTTGAGGAAAACATTCCAGGATTTTTCTCCATATAATGGACTTCAGTGGTGGCCAATGGGTTGAATGTCCAAACTGCAGTTTCAATGAGGGTCTAAGGGTCTTATATAGCAAAACGATCAACCATTTTCAAAAAAAAAAAAAATAAAAATTATATACTTTTAACCACAAATGCTCGTCTTGCACTAGCTCCACGACTTCATGCATTGCGTAATCACCTTGGAAAGGTCACGTGTTGTTATTTCTTCGTCTGTGTATTTCGGTTCAAAAAGGTAGGGTAGGGCGAAAAACTCCATTTGATTTTATCCTCGAACTTCAAAATATTTTGTAAAGGGCATCTGACTTTCTTTGCACGTTCACTTTGTAAACACTGAGTCGGTACTTCCACCTACGTCACGTGTTTCCTTTCCAACTTGACTACGTAGTACGTGAAGTCGCAGACGCGCATCGCAGAGCTAGTGCAAGACAAGCATTTGTGGTTAAAAAGTATATAAATTTTCATTTTTATTTAGAAAATGACCAGTCACGTGACGTGCTCATGAACCTAGTTGCACTTGAGTAGAGCTCCGTACGTTTGGCCCCTTTTTGCAGATTTTGTTTGCAGATGTTTTATTCATTAATAATACTTTCCCTGATGGCATACAATCGGAAACAGCAGGAGTTGTCTCCGTCGGCTTCTCCGATTAAGAAGAAATCCAAGCCACCGATCACGAGCGATATGGTAGACTTAGAGGATCGCAACCTGCGTCTGGTTGGATTGCCTGAAGGTTCCGAAAAGGACGACCCTATGGGCTTTTTGAAAAGATCGCTACCCACGTGGCTCCCGTCTCTGGCGGGCAAAGAGATTGAAGTGGAGACGCCCTAAACCACGGGTTTTCATCTTTAAACTGTTGCGGTACACGGACAGGGAACTCATTTTGCAGGCCGCCAGACTTCACGCCCCGGTGAAAACATCCGACGGAGCAATGCTGTCTTTCTTTTCAGATTTTTCTCCGATCACCGTAAAAGAAGAAGTGCATTTGCGCCAATTAGGAAGGAAATGAGAGAAGCTGGCATCCAGAATTTTCTTCTTTATCCTGCAACACTGAAGGTCATTCTCAATCAAGGTGAACATAAAATGCTATACTCCCCAGAAGAAGCAAGAGTTTTTCTCAGATCCCATTCATCCACCAACTCTCAGTGAGCTTCAGCTGGAGATTTGCTGTCTAATCGGAGAAGAGATGCTCTAAATGGTTAGGTGACTGTGTCTTTCATTGTTCACTTTAATGTTCACTTCTTAATTCATAGTTACTAGAAGCTTTCATTGTGCATAAAGAATCGCTTACTGATTATGATGTTATTTTAGTTATGGTTTTAGTTGTATTCTGTCTCTCTGCTTTTTTTTTTTTTAATAGAGATACTACCTAGTCAATATATGATTATGGGGCCAATGTTGGTGCTTCAGTAATGTGCAGGTTTTTGTTGACACCACGGATCATATTAAGGGGTGCTGGCAGATCGAATTCTGTAATGTCGCATATCCTAGATAGATCTGGACCAAAGGAATCACACTTTCAAGCTTTTTGTTCAGACAAACTTCGGCAATGTGTAACCTCATCCTCATTGGTGGATAGTTGGCGTTTATTAAATCCTTCTACTAAGTCTTTCACTTTCTTTTCTGCTACTCAGAAATCCTATTCGCGAATTGACTATATTTTCATTTCTACTTCTTTATCTTCAGCTGTTCGTGATGCCGATATCTGTTCCTTATCTCTGTCGGATCATGATGGAAATTTGTGCCGATTATCTTTGATCCCTCGGCCATTTCGTGCAACTAGATGGCGATTTAACCCTAAATTGTTACAGAACGAAAACTTTTGCAGTCAGTTCAGAAATAAATTTGCCGAGTTTATTGAAATTAACCAAGGTTCAGTGGATGATCCACAAACACTTTGGAATGCAATTAAAGGATTTATAAGGAATAACTCAATTTCATATGCCTCTTTCCTTCAGAAAAACTGACACAAAAAGATAGTGGAACTGGAATCACAGCTCCAGAATCTGACTAGAGATAATCAGCGTTGTTTCTCAGACAACATACTCAGTAAAATCATGGTGGTTAGGTCCGAACTCAATTCATTACTGAGATCCAGGGCAGAATTCCTGATTCAAAGATCCAGGCAGAATTACTATTTTCAAGGGAGTAGACCAAGCCACCTTTTAGCTCTAAGATTACGCAACAGTGAAAAGTTTGCTAATATTTCAGCAGTGAAATCCCAATCTGGGCTAATTATGACAGACCCAAAAGACATTAATATCGCCTTCCACTCTTTTTACTCTAACCTCTATACTTCTTCTGCGGATGGTGACCCTGACTCTTTTGCATATTTTCTGTCCAACCTTGATTTACCTAGGCTGTCAGATTCGGATTCGGAATACCTGGCTGAACCGATCACTCTTCAGGAGCTGGAGTCAGCAATCCGATCTATGAACAAGGGGAAATCCCCAGGCATAGATGGTATTTCAATCGAATTGTATACAACTTTTTGGTTGGATTTAGCCCCCCTCATGTTAGATATGATAAATTTTTCATTTACTCAAGGCTCATTTCACCCATCTATTAATATAGATGCTATTTCTCTCTTGTTAAAAAAAAAATAAAGATCCAACTTCCTGTTCTAGTTACCGGCCGCTTTCTTTGATAGGGACTGATGTTAAATTATATGCTAAAGTACTATCTCGTCGTCTAGAGAAATTTATGAATAAGCTAGTTCATCATGACCAAACAGGATTTATTAAATCTCACTCAGCTTCAGATAACTTGCGCAGGTTATATCATATTATTAATTCAACGAATAGTTTGTCCTCCCCTTGCGCAGTATTATCTCTAGATGAGATGAAAGCTTTCGACCAGCTAGAATAGAACTATTTATGGGCAGTTCTACAGCATCTGGGTCTAGGATCGAGTTTCATAAATATGATAAAAGTTCTGTACGCCAATCCATCAGCCACTGTTCTCACAGGTGCTGTTCGCTCTAACCCATTCTTTATACATCGAGGTACTCGTCAGGGTTGCCCGCTTTCTCCTCTGTTATTTGCCCTATCCTTGGAACCTTTAGCTCAAGCAGTCCGACAATCTGAAACTATTTCTCCCATAATTATACGGAATACTCATCATCATATTTCTTTGTTTGCTGATGATATCTTATTGTTTTTGGAGAAGCCGTCACATTCTATTCCTCATGTGTTGAATTTATTTTACCATTTTGGATCTCTCTCTGGGTTTGAAATTAATTGGAGTAAGTCATGTCTACTTCCCCTCAATTCTAAAATTGATTCCCTTTCTATATCTATTCCATTGGTTCAAAATTTTAAGTACGTGGATAGATGTTTTTCCTTCCCTGCAGGAAATTGTCTCAAAAAACTATAATAGTATTCTAGCCAAAGTATCCTTAGATTTGGAAAATTGGTCTCGTCTTCCTACTTCTTTTCAGGTTCGTATATCAGTGAATGTTCTCCCACGTATTAATTTCTTTTCTTCCATGATTCCTCTCGCTCCACCGGTTAGTTACTGGAACAAACTTGATGCATGTGTTTCATGGTATATATGGGATGGGAAACGTCCTCGTATTAAACTGACTACCTTACAACAATGTAGATTACATGGAGGTCTTTCTTTCCCCAATTTTAGACTGTATGCTCAAGTCTTTTCCCTCCGCCCTTTATCAGTTTGGTTTGATCCTGACACTTCTGTGTCTTGGAGAGCAATTGAGGTACAGTGGGTACGGAAAGTATTCAGACCCCCTTAAATTTTTCACTCTTTGTTATATTGCAGCCATTTGCTAAAATCATTTAAGTTCATTTTTTTTCCTGATTAATGTACACACAGCACCCCATATTGACAGAAAAACACAGAATTGTTGACATTTTTGCAGATTTATTAAAAAAGAAAAACTGAAATATCACATGGTCCTAAGTATTCAGACCCTTTGCTCAGTATTTAGTAGAAGCACCCTGTTGTTCTAATACAGTCATGAGTCTTTTTGGGAAAGATGCAACAAGTTTTTCACACCTGGATTTGGGGATCCTCTGTCATTCCTCCTTGCAGATCCTCTCCAGTTCTGTCAGGTTGGATGGTAAACGTTGGTGGACAGCCATTTTTAGGTCTCTCCAGAGATGCTCAATTGGGTTTAAGTCAGGACTCTGGCTGGGCCATTCAAGAACAGTCACGGAGTTGTTGTGAAGCCACTCCTTCGTTATTTTAGCTGTGTGCTTAGGGTCATTGTCTTGTTGGAAGGTAAACCTTCGGCCCAGTATGAGGTCCTGAGCACTCTGGAGAAGGTTTTCGTCCAGGATATCCCTGTACTTGGCCGCATTCATCTTTCCCTTGATTGCAACAAGTCGCCCTGTCCCTGCAGCTGAAAAACATCCCCACAGCATGATGCTGCCACAACCATGCTTCACTGTTGGGACTGTATTAGACAGGTGATGAGCAGTGCCTGGTTTTCTCCACACATACCGCTTAGAATTAAGGCCAAAAAGTTCTATCTTGGTCTCATCAGACCAGAGAATCTTATTTCTCACCATCTTGGAGTCCTTCAGGTGTTTTTTAGCAAACTCCATGCGGGCTTTCATGTGTCTTGCACTGAGGAGAGGCTTCCGTCGGGCCACTCTGCCATAAAGCCCCGACTGGTGGAGGGCTGCAGTGATGGTTGACTTTCTACAACTTTCTCCCATCTCCCGACTGCATCTCTGGAGCTCAGCCACAGTGATCTTTGGGTTCTTCTTTACCTCTCTCACCAAGGTTCTTCTCCCCCGATAGCTCAGTTTGGCCGGACGGCCAGCTCTAGGAAGGGTTCTGGTCATCCCAAACGTCTTCCATTTAAGGATTATGGAGGCCACTGTGCTCTTAGGAACCTTAAGTGCAGCAGAAATTTTTTTGTAACCTTGGCCAGATCTGTGCCTTGCCACAATTCTGTCTCTGAGCTCTTCAGGCAGTTCCTTTGACCTCATGATTCTCATTTGCTCTGACATGCACTGTGAGCTGTAAGGTCTTATATAGACAGGTGTGTGGCTTTCCTAATCAAGTCCAATCAGTATAATCAAACACAGCTGGACTCAAATGAAGGTGTAGAACCATCTCAAGGATGATCAGAAGAAATGGACAGCACCTGAGTTAAATATATGAGTGTCACAGCAAAGGGTCTGAAAACTTAGGACCATGTGATATTTCAGTTTTTCTTTTTTAATAAATCTGCAAAAATGTCAACAATTCTGTGTTTTTCTGTCAATATGGGGTGCTGTGTGTACATTAATCAGGAAAAAAAATGAACTTAAATGATTTTAGCAAATGGCTGCAATATAACAAAGAGTGAAAAATTTAAGGGGGTCTGAATACTTTCCGTACCCACTGTATTGTTTATCCGTATAAATTGAAGCATCTTGTTTTTTCGGGGGTTCCGCTTAGGCAGTGTAAATCTCGGTTTGGTCCCATTGTAACCCACCTCCTCTCCACATGGAGGGTTGTTGAAAGACGTTCACAACTAGTTACAATATGGCATAGGCATTCGCCTATTTTCCACAATAATAATCTTTTGTCAGGCAGTACTCCATTTCATTGTCTGCAATGACCTCATAATAAAGTAAACACTCTTGGAGATGTCTATGATGGTAGTGGTTTAAAATCCTTCCAGAATCTCAAAACTCAATATAATCTGCCAGGCACCTCCTTTTTTATGTATTTGTGCATTAGATTGGCCCTACGGGAGTATGGGGTGCCTTGGAACTCTCAACTGCCTGTTCACCCTTTGCACAAATTAATCCTTCCTTCTGAGGAATCTCCCTCCTCTGCTTCAGTCATCTATCTCTTTCTTCTTGAGCATTCATACAAACCTTTATCTATTACAACTGTTTGGGCTAAGGATCTTAATGAGGATGTACATGTTTTATTTTCGGATCAGGTATGGGGTATGTTTAAATTGTCTTCTAAAAACCCTAATCACCAAATGATTCATTGGAAATTGCTGCATAAGGTTTACTTGACTCCAATGAAACGTTTTTATATGAATCTGTCATCTTCTCCTAAGTGTAATCTATGTTCACAAGGATCTTTAGGCACGTTTTTGCATTTTTTTTGGGAGTGCCCCTCTCTCTCACCTTTTTGGACTCAGCTCTCACAGGACCTATCATATTTGTTGGGTACTGAGATATGTTTGACTCCGCGCCATTTTTTCATGAATGACTTTTGGGACTTCACCTTGTCCGTCCAACAAAGATGTTTACTGTTAGCTGCTCTCACAGCAGCAAAAAAAATTGCTAGTCAACCGTTGGAATCCTCCTCACACAATGGACAGACGAACCTGGACTGTGTATTTGTTGGACATCATCTCGATGGAACTCTCAACTTCTCGTATACATGGATCTAATGTGAAAACTGTAAATTTATGGCATTCAGCTTTTAATGTTGTGTCATCTTTTCTAAAATCTTTGTAAAAATTTATTTATCTATTAATATTAATTTATTTTTTTTTATTAATATTTATTTTATTTATTTATTGAAGTCTACCAGGGGGCGGGATGGGTTGGGGTGGGTTCTAAATTTGCACAGCTGCTTTTTGTTTTATACTACTGTTCCCAGAAGAAAAATTAATAAACAGTTGTTATCAATAAGAAAATGACAAATCGTTACGTTAGATAAGTCCCTTATTCCTTGGCTGGGATCGTGTAGAGCCCTTTGAAGCTGACCACCATTGTCCACTACATGGAGAAAAATCCTGGAATGTTTTCCTCAAAAACCTTAATTTCTTTGCGACTGAAGAAAGAAAGACATGAACATCTTTGGTGACATTGGTGTGAGTAAATTTATCAGGACATTTTTATTCTTGAAGTGAACTAATCTTTTAATGAACATCAATCACCATTGTTGCCAAATTTGTGTTTTTTCCATGAACTGAGCTACTTTTACACTGTTGCTGTGGGTATCCCCCCTGGAACATGGTTTAGACTAGAGGTAGAAACCCTCAAAAAGAGGTTATGGCTCCCCTGAACAGGATTTTGTACTGATTTTGATAGCCAATTTGCCCCAGAAGGTGATTGGGCTAGTTTTGAGTAGCAATTAAGCTGGTTTTGTAACCCTGTCAACCCTGCCAAACAATGGAAATGAATGGGAGAGAGAGACTTACAGGGCCCAATCCACAGCGATAATAAGAGTGATGTCGTCTGTAGGAAGTCCCACTGAAGTTAACACTATCACCATGGTTACCAGGCCGGCCTGTGGAATGCCAGCTGCTCCAATACTGGCTGCTGTAGCTGTGATGCTGAAGAAAGAAGCAAAAATAAATAAATAAATAATGATAAAATATATGAAATACAGAATGCCTGGAGTAAGAACTTACTGATATCTGATATCAGTTAAGATGTTTTTTTTAAAAAAAATTTTTTTATATCATTTAAGAACTTACAGATACCGGAAAACTGGTTTGTTGAATAATAAAAGCATTGTTGAAAAATGAAAAGTAAAAACAGAATCCAACCAAAGAGATACTGATAAGAGATCTGAAATAAACTATATAATTATATAATTTAAAAATATATATATATGAAAATAATGTTATTATATGAATAGATTAATATATGAAATTTAATATGTAATATTTATTAAATTGTATTATATGAATAAATTAAGAGATCATATGTAACATACATAATCAATATAGTAATACATTGTGATATATATATATATATATATATATATATAAAATTTACCCATATTTAATACATTAATAAATCAAGTGATATAATAAATGAATATATAAATAAAGTGAATTCCACTCAAGTGGCCTAATATAATATGATGTTTGAAAAAGTACATATAAAACTTAAAGGTAACTAAACATGTTAATATAAAATATAATTAATTATTAAATGAAATAATAATAATTACAAACAACAATAATATTAATATCCACTGACAAAAAAAGATAAAAGATAATGATAAAAACAAAACAACAACATCAGAACTGTTCGGATGGAATAACTCTCATAGATGTTCATATTCAGATGAACAGTCAAGATTAACAGGAGCATAAATGTGTTCAGATGAGATCTATGGTCAAAAGGGCAAATGTGGTGAGATGTGATCTATGTTTAAAAGGGGCATCTTACTCATTCTTATCCTACCTGATGGTGATGATCTGCCCAAAGTCCAGCTCGTAGTTGTTGACTTGAGCGATAAAGATGGCTGCCACGGCCTCATATAGGGCAGTGCCGTCCATGTTGATAGTGGCACCAACAGGAAGTACGAAGCGAATGATGCGCCGGTCGATGTGGTTGTTCTCCAGGAGGCACTTAAAGGTGATAGGCAGCGTGGCAGAGCTGAAGTACAACACAAGAGCATCAGAGGTTGTGATTTACATGTGTGCTACTTCCAGTTCAAGGCTGGAATACACTACACAACCAGATTTTTTTCAGATTTTAAAAGTTGTATAGTGTATTCTATAGTCTTTAGTCTGTTATCATCTAGTAGGGCTTAGCTCAAACTATGAATTGCATGAAGATGCTGTTACCTGGATGAAGTAGCTAATGAGATGAGCAGGGCCTGTAAAATCCCTCGGATGTAGACGATGGGGCTCTTTTTGGTAATGAAGAAATACATGGAAGGCAGGATGAACAGGCCGTGAAGCACCAGCCCCATGACCACAGTGATGGCGTAGAAGCCCAGTTTCTTCCCCATAGCTGACGGGTCGTCCATTTCCAAGATCTTTCCAGCCACCAGAAACACAATCCCAAACGGGAAGTACCTGCAGTGTTACATCAGAAATAGACTGCATTCTTAGTGGGAATTCAATAAACAGTTGCACACGGTATGTAGGTGCAAATACTGGGTGCAGTGCTGAATTTTTTAGTGCTTAAACTGTGCTGCATATTCAGTATTTAAATGGTCATTGATATCGCTTTGATATTCACAAACATGTTTTTTCTATGTAAAATAGGCCCATTAGAGGCTATAGATTGAGCTCATTCACAAAAATTGCCTAGCGCAATTTGCATCGTTCTTTTAACACCAAATGGAACTCCATGGTAAATGAACCTTAGTTCTATATAAAAGAGCTTTCTATTTCTTTTTTCTATTTCTTTCTTTCTATTTCTATATGCTCTTTCTATTTAAGAAAGAATATTTTGAACAAGAATATCGTAGTTTCAGTTAAATGAGACTGAAATTATTTAGTTTATATGTACATTTGTTTCAATAAATTGGCCAATGCAATGCTACTTTCAGAACAATTAGTGTTTACAAGGAGCTTTAAAATCAGGTCAAATGAGCTTTTTGACATGTTTGCGACCTTGTACTTATAAATATTCCCACCTTAATATATACATATGTATATGTATATGTGTAAAGGTAATTCTCAATTGCGTGCTATAAACTTAGAATTCTGAGAAAAAAGCCAGAATTGTGAGATTTAAACTCGCATTTCTGAGAAATAAAGTCACAATTCTGAAAAAAAATCAGACTTTGACTTTTTTCTCAGAATTGTGGATACTGTATATCTCAGTTGTGAGTTATAAAGTCAGAATTGTGAGATTTAAACTTGCAATTGTAAGAAAATAGTCTTTTTTTTTCATCAGAATTGGATAACACAATTGCGAGTTTATAACTCAAAATTCTGAGAAAGGAAGTCTGAATTGCGTGATGTAAACTCACAATTGTAGGAAAAGTCAGAATTATGAGATATAAACTCACAAATGGGAGAAAAAAGTTCACATCTCACAATTCTGACTTTATAACATGCAATTTTTTACTTTATTTACCACAATTCTGAGTTTATATCTCACAGTTCTGTGGAAAAAATTCAGAATTGCGAAATGTAAATTTGCAATTGTGAGAAAAATGACAGAATTATGAGATAAAAAGTTTTTTAAAAATTTTTATTCAGTTGCAGAAACGGGCTTCCATAGTTTGGTGAGAATGACCCCAACATAACTCTATGTAGTTATTTGTTTTGTTTTTTTTGTCCAAGTGAGACATACATTAATTTTGTATTAGCTTCAGTTACAAGATGACGCTTGTCTTTACCATATAACAATGGCCACAATTTTCAGCACGGCTTCATTCAGACTCTGGCAGAAGTTGACGAGAGCGCTGCCATTTGGTCCCATTCTTCCAAGCATGATACCTAAACGAAAAGAATAACTGAGTATTTATAAAACTGACTGGAAGAAACTGTGGAATTCCAGACGTTGCTGCTACAACTCACCCATAGTAGCTGAGAAGATCACGATACCGAGGACGTTCATGCCCTCACTGGTGCCAGGAAGCGTTCTGAAGACCACATCCGGAGGTGGCGTCAGGTCGAGGGAGAAGTTCTGGATGTCTGTGCCGTTGTCATCCTGGATTCCATAAATGAAGACCCGTTTGGTGGTGGTGTCTAGGACATCCTGACCAATGGTGGGTTTGGGCTTCATGATAGGGATGCTCCTTGTGCGATACTACAATTTCATTACAATTCATCATTAACATGGCATATATAAAACAAATCCACAGCAAAAAGTACAGTAATGCAAAGGTACAATACCAAAGATGCAGTACACATGCAAGATTAATTTCAACATTCCTCATACAATTCTGGCCGAGCTGATAATTATTTCCATGTTCCAGCAATAATTGACAAAACAGTTGATATTAGAGTCCTTCATTATTTTGTCTAAATAAATGAAATAAAACACTAAAAGCTAAAATCAATCATTTCAAAAGTGAATTTAGACATCACAATATTATAATGTGCAGTATGAAAAATAGATATTTATTTTAAGAACAATAAAGGTTATATTTAACAGTGTTTTATTTATTATTTATTTTAAAGATTAACTTAAAGTGAGCAGCAGATGACTGCAAATAATTTAAACAGTTAAAATTAAAAATTAAAATTAAAATGAGCTGCACAATTAAATAGACAATACTGATTTATATGAACAAAATATTGGCTAATAACAGGTGCATATCCTGCACCCCCTCCATAAAATGGCATTCTTGCATGTGGATGGAAATTTAGAAAATTCAGATTTTTGGTGTTAATTATGAAGCAACATTTTAAGTAAATAGCATAAATATCTTTAATACAACATTTTTCCAGTTTAACGGCAGGGCATGAAACTAACAGAAAAACATAAAAAACTCACTTGCTGAAAAGTTGCTTGGACCAAGTTGGCTGGGAACATGTTGCTGATGGAGGAAAGAGAGGTTTTATGAATATTATAACAGAAATTATTGTTTATTACACAGAATCAGTGGCATTCTGATTTTTCTAAACTGCTGAAAATACTAAACTAGTTTATTCTGATTATCTACTAATTTGGTGCTGGTCTATCTGGTAGACCAACAAAACTATGCTGGTGAGGCAGGATAAACAGGAAGTTTTGTTGATTAAGCTAATTAAATGGGGTCAACATCCAAAACACAACATTTGCTGTTGAGCAACCATGGTACTTGCATCTGTAAAAGCACCCCTTGCACAACAGAAGAAGAGAGTATATGACAAGTCTCCAGAGACTTTTCAGTTGGACAGACTCCAACTCTGTAACTGCAGTTTAAAATGTATGAACCTAAAAGTTAAAAGAGAATAACAGCATTTAAGCTAAATTCAAAAAAGTACACTTAGATGCAAATACACTAAAAAGGTGTCTGTGATATCAAAATGCAATTTTATGTTGGCATATGTTCTTTCCCATCCAGTGCCGGCCCGTAGGGTTGTGGGGCCCTAGGCAGGATAATGAAAATGGGCCCCACTAGTGTAAAAACTGTCATAGCAATTTGAGGAGTTAAGAGAAAGCACATAAAATGACAATTGAAATATTTAAGCATAAATGTGCATTAAGTGTAACACAGTCAACATACACATGTAAAAATATTAAACACAGATTAAATATATATATAGTTATAGTTTGTTGTGCATGATTGTACAATTTGGCCAAAGATGTTGTTTTTATATATCAGTATAACTACAAAAATAATTGATTATTGTTATTACTAAATAAAACCATTAAACTAAATAATAATTATTGATAATGATTATTATCAGTATATTTCACAGAAAACTGCAGCATTAGGCTACCTGTTAAAATGCAGGAGGCCTATAAATATAAATGTCTAAGGATTTATTATAAAATAAATTGTGAATAAAAATCTTTGACAGTAATTTCTTAATTTTTGTCAGAAAATCTTATGCGTCCACTGAAAGAGAGATAAAAACCTCAACTACACTGAAGAAAAACTTAGAAGATTTTTCCTATTTTTTTTTACCCCAAATCAGGTGTTGTGAGCATTAGTAAGTGCACACATGTAATGCAATATCTGTTCATTCTGGTAGCCGGAGGGCGCCCTTGCGCAGTAAATCCATAAGTGAAAATCTTATAGAAGTCATAAATCATAGGACATTCCAGGAATTCCCTAATATGGACAAAGGCATACCATGGCATAGCTGAATTAAAGGCAAGTAGACACGTTTTAACTGATGAGATAAGTAGACAATAAATAAATGATTGCGACTAAATGGTTTATCTGTGTTCTTCAAGCCATCTCGGGTTTTTTATATGAATTAAGTAATGCAATGCTAAACAACATAGAATTTATCACTGTATAGAATACTCAAAAAAAAAAAACTAAATAAAGATTTTGCTCCGTTCTGTGATATGAAATCACGTCAGCTCACAAAAGGAATTTATTTCAAACAATCGACTGATGTTATTAAATGAATTTGGAGCAAAAACATGTCATTAAATGTTCTCTTTGTTGGACAACAGGTTTGAAAATAGGCTCAAACCCATGTAAAACCCATGCACGAGTGCTACTGTGGTAAATTTATTGATCACACAGACTGATTTTTTCGTGCGTTTGACATGTCGCACTGTACAGAACACGTGTCATCCGTAGATAGAAGGCGTGTTCGGCTCAAAGCAGCGCTGCGCAGACCGATCTCTGTTTTGACATCAAAGTACCACGAGAGTGATTCAAAAGCATAAGAGTCGTCTGCTCTCCAATCTGATGTCTTTGATTTCATACGTTGATCGGCCAGTGCAGCGCAGATGCATCTCGAACAAGCCTAATTAGAATTTAATTGACAACCTCGCGGCAGCGGGGCCCTTCCCTTAAGGCAATTGTAAGTCGCTTTGGATAAAAGCGTCTGCTAAATGACTAAATGTAAATGTAAATGTAAGGCGGGGCCCCAGGCGACCGCCTGTACGCCTGATGGACGGGCCGGCACTGTTCCCATCACAAGCAAAACACATTAAGTGCATTGCAGAAGTGTGGACATTCTAATCCTAATCCAAATGTCTTGGTTTAGTTTGCTTATCAGCACGCAGTCTGTTTAGCACAGAGGGCCTCAGAAACGCCAATCCCAATAATCTCTCAGTGGAGGTCACAAACATCACATGCTAATTTGGTACCTTTCTAATTCTACCTGTCTACATGAAATGCACAAATTGAGCTAATCTTGTGGCTGTATGTAAATAGTCTCCTCCTCTTTCATCACCTCAGTGAGGGCCATATGGTCTCAGGCTCAGATCAGTAATCAGTTTAGGCTCCAGTCTTCACCATACACTCCAGTGACATGGGGCCATGCTCTGTCACGCAGCACAGGCGACAGGTAGGGCAGGAATTCCCCATTCCTTAGTCCTCAGCCAACCCTAAACTGAGCCATGTCTAAGCTCTCTTGATCCCTCAACATCACGGACACAATACTTTAACATCTCCACAGAAACTCATGATGAAATAAAATCATTATGCCTGCCAATTAACACAGATCATGTGAAGGTGCAATGCATGTATGCCTTTGTGTATAAGGGGTTTGTGTTTACATTTCTGAGAAATTACAGAATAAATTAAGTTGACAGCAAAAATAATGCTCATGATCAGTATACTCGTATACAACATGTGCATTGTGAAATGAATGTCAAAATCTGGGGCTGTCTTTCCCCACCTCAGGACTCCATTTGAACTAACTAACTAACTGACTGACTGACTGACTAAATTTCCAAAAGGAAAGCATTGTGGAATAAGGTGACCAGACGTGCCACTTTCCAGGGACATGTTCTGCAGTGTTACCAAGTCCGCGGTTTTCCCGTGGAATTGGGCTACTTTTACGCTCTTTCCGCGGGATGTTTTTCATGTCCATGGGTTGGAGTGACCCCAATAACCTGATATTTAGCCCCTGGAAAGCGACATTTATCAGGGGAACCCCACCCAAAAACGTGTATTTTACCCCACCAGAACGCGATTTTTACCGGAAATTGAAGAAGATTTTTATAGTTAAAGATCTGCATTAATCAAGTAGAATCAAGGTAAATCTTGCCAATAATATATCTATTTAATCTTCCATTATGTTCTAAGGCCCCTGTGTAAAATGTGCCTGCTTGGCTAGGGTGAGCGGACAAGGAATGTGCATACGTGGCTAGAACATGCAGACAAGAAACATCTGGAAGAATATAAGGGGTCTTTCTTTCTATACCATAACACGTGTTGGCGCCCCTTCTCTCTAGGGAGGAATCAGATTGTATGTATAAGGGAAACTAACTCTAAAGGTATGGAACACGCCTTAAAGGAAAAACTGTATAAAAGAGACAGCACAAAAGCATTCTGGAGATTTTTTCTGCAGAAAACTTCTCGGCTTTGTTCTTGTAATAAAGTCTATCTTCTGGCATCAAAACCCCAAGACTTTGAGAGTGATTTTTCACAGCGGCAGAAGCCACCACAAAATCCCCCCTGAAAAGCGATTGGGCTAGTTTTGGGGTAGTTTTGAGTAGCAATTGGGCGAGTTTTGCTGTGAAAACCTGGCAACCCTGACGTTCTGCCCAGGATTTCTAAATTAGAGCTATAGAGAGCAGAGCAGACAGTTCCTTATGCTTTCGAATCACTCTCGCAGTACTTTGATGCCATAAAATGATGGATCTGCGCAGTGCAAACAGCCAACACCTGGTTATTTTAGGCAATTTAGAAATCCTGGGCAGAACGTGTCCCTGGGAAGTGGCACGTCTGGTCACCTTATTGTGGAATTGTTCACTAACTAACTAACTAACTATATTTCCAACAGGGAAGCCTTGTGGAATGAATGTCAAGATCTGGGGCTGTCTTTCCCCACCTGAGGACTTTATATGAACTAACTAACTAACTATATTTATAACAGGGAAGCATTGTGGAATGAATGTCAAGATCTAGGACTGTCTTTCTCCACCTGAGGACTTCATATGAGCTAACTAACTAACTAACTTACAATTTTCAGCAGTCAAGTACTGTGAAATGTATGTCAAAATCTGGGGCTGTCTTTCCCCACCTGAAGACTTCATATGAACTAACTAACTAACTAACTAACTTACAACAGGGAAGCATTGTGGAATGAATGTCAAAATCTGGGGCTGTCTTTCCCCACCTGAAGACTTCATATGAACTAACTAACTAACTAACTAACTTACAACAGGGAAGCATTGTGGAATGAATGTCAAAATCTGGGGCTGTCTTTCCCCACCTGAAGACTACATATGAACGAACGAACGAACGAACGAACGAACGAACGAACTAACTAACTAACTAACTAACTAACTAACTAACTAACTAACTAACTAACTAACTAACTAACTAACTAACTAACTAACTAACTAACTAACTAACTAACTAACTAACTATATTTCCAACAGGGAAGCCTTGTGGAATGAATGTCAAGATCTGGGGCTGTCTTTCCCCACCTGAGGACTTCATATGAACTAACTAACTAACTAACTAACTAACTTACTAACTAACTAACTAACTAACTAACTATATTTCCAACAGGGAAGCATTATGGAATGAATGTCAATATCTGGGGCTGTCTTTCCCCACCTGAGTACTTAATATGATTAAAAACTAAGTAACAAACTAAGTAACTGTGTAACTAACTAACTCAGAACAGTCAAGCATTGTGGAATGATTGTCAAGATTTAGAGCTGTCTTTCCCCTCCTGACCTTTAAAGACTCCATAACTTAATACATTCAGTAGTCAAGCATGGTAGATGAAATGTATGAATTAACTGACTGACTGACTGAATGACTAACCTCAATAATCAAGCATGGTAAAACATGGTGTCAAGTTCTTGACTAACTGTTCCACTGACCAACTGGAACAGTGACAGTGTCACTGGGGTAAACTCCGGCCTCATTTACTCAAGCAAACACTAACTGGCTTATCATGATCTTTACTCACAAGGTTTAACAAACAGTTTAAAGCCTCAGCATGTGAGATGTCTGGAACCCTTTATATTCTATCACTGAAAACTCAAAACCCACTGAAAAGGGATGTAACAGCATATTTCTCTACATGGTAAATTGATGCCTACTCAATAACTATTCTAGCATAGGTAGCAAACAGACTGATCACAGATACACAATAGCACAGGCTTACCGGATAAGGTCCAGCAGAGCATCAGCTGAGCTCATGATGGGCTTCCCGCTGTCCTCCGAATCCTCCTTCTGGGCAGCTCCACCGGGGTGGATGATAATGACCATGACGATGCCCACCACCACAGCCACAAAGGTCGTCCACAGATAATAAGAGATTGTCATGATGCCCAGTCGACTGGAGCACTTAGCATCCAGTGCTGCCAAACCAGACATCAAACTGAGGAGAGAAAAACATTTTTAAAGAATACATACTTTTTTAACCTTTAACAATAAATATTTCAAAAATGTTTGTTTTTTGGTTGTTTAAAAAATTAAAAAATACATTGTATTATTTATAAAAACCGCCGCGTAGATAATCCGTGCTGTTTTCTCTGTCACTAGTATTTGGATTTAATATTAATATATATTTAATTTGTATTGTATTACAGTTTCACAATATTCCCTGTAAACTTTATGGAAATGAATCATCTGTGTCCTGGAGTTTCTTGGGAGTGTTTAAGCTGAATGGAGCATAGTCCATGACATTTATTGTTTGTTCACATCAGTCTCCTGTTACACCTTAATGACATCTTCAACTTCAGAAACTTCAAAGAACAGCTCAGTTCTTCACTCTGATGGGCTTAACCAGGGCTCAGTCTTTCAGGTTTTGAGGAATATTAAATGCAAAGTAGACCCAAAAAAGAAACAATATATCATGTATCTCCTGATATAGCTTAACAACAAGCAACATGCTTTGAAATGACTTGATGGTGCCATCACTGAACCTATCATCACAGTGATTACACTATCCTCAGTGACTTAACAAAGATCTCTGATTTATAGAAAAGAACAGATATTTTGCCACCTTGAACAACCTTTCACTCAGCTGTGAGAGTTACGTAAGACTAAGACACATATGTTTGCTCTGTGTTGACCTCAGATGCATCTTCAGTGCATTCAATCCATTCCATACCAGTCACATGACGCCAATTCAGAACAGAACAGAGCAGAAATGAGGTTTTAAAGTGAGTTTAGCTTTACAGAGTCTGCTATAGTCATAGCCATTACTGTCTATTTGTTCACAGGGAATGTCTATGCTGATCATACCAATTTATACTGATGTCCCTTTATACTGATCATACTACATACTACTAGAGGAACTGAGGTCATAATCATGACAAGAAAAGCAGGGACAAGTAATAACGTTTGTTGGGTAATTTATCTGCAAAACATGGAAACACTAAGAGGCCATGTGTCATCATCATTATTAATAAACTTTTTTTCCTCATGATCTCAACAAAACAAAAGTTTTCTTATCATCTTGACATAACGTTATTTTTTTTCTGATTTCAACAAAGTTATTATTATTTTTGTTGTGATCACGATATAACCAATGTTTTTTTCATGATATAGATGAAGCAAAGGCTGTTTTCATCACATTCACAAGAAATAAACAGTAGGTTTCTTACCATTTCTTTGGTAACAAAAAAATTATTTAAAGGTGTCGAAGATCATTTCATAACCATGCAGGGATGTGTTTTCTGAACAATTATTTAATATAATGCTTAACTACCACAGTACAATATATTGTTGGAGAAACTAACTAGCAAGTCACGACTGCCTTCCAAAAATGTATAGGAACTTTGTCTCACAGAAATGTAGGAACAATCATCGTTCAAAACATTTTGGTTAAGAACCATTGTTAATGAGATCAAGCAGGTGGTGGAGAGATACTTTTTGCTAATTAATCAGTTCTACATCAAATTAATGTCATATAATGACTATTGCTGCAGTGAACATGGCCTTTGAGGAATGCTTTGCTATTTTTGCTCTATGTTATTTTGCAGGTTTCACTTAGGCATTCCCTTCAATACTAGAGCATATATGCACATGCACACTCTTCCAACACAGTGCTTTCGCTTAACAAATTTAAAAAAGCAGAATGAAATTTATACTGCTTGCTTATTTTGCTCAAATGCATGATATATTTGTCCACATGTCATGCTAATAAGAAACTATGCTTCTAACCACAAGTCGAGAGTTGAAGTTCCAACCACACAAATTTGTGAAGCTGTTTCCAAATGTTCACTGGAACTGTGGATTCAGGAAACACTAAATCATTGAACTATGTTTGGTAACAATAGAACTTGCAACCATAGACACTTGCATCTCAGACGTCCTAGTCCCTTGAACTGGCTATAGCAATGAAACTGAGCACATGTTCAGAGCCACTAAAAGCTGTAGGCTCCTTCTGAAGTATCAGACACTGATTCAGAAGTGTTTTATCACTGACATTCATAGAGCTATTTCAGTTTGAATGAGTCCCTGATCAAAGTAAAATTAATTTGATTTTGGGAGGCTAATTTTAATAAGACAAAAGAAAATCTTCTTCCATTCAGTACTCGTAATCGTACTCATAATTCTGTTATGTTGAGATATTGATTCCTCCATTCTATTCTCAATTTGCTCCTCCATCATTTTATTCATTGATGTAAGAGCAATTAACCTGTCAAGGTCTCTAGTTCTGAATTCATCATTTTAAATAAGCAATTCTCCGTTGTTTAGAGGATTTGCAAAGCTGCACGCTGCATTGTGCATCAAATAAAAAATTGTATGACACAAAAGCCAAAACGATCTCTGCTGTACACAGAGACAATGAAAAGAGCTTGTTAGTAATGAAATCTTTGCTGTCATGAGACATCCATTGCTGGAGAGTAACTAACCAAAAGGAGCAATGCTACTAATCTAACTACATAAGTCAGTAGTGCAATATAAATTATAAAATTAATCCCTGCTGTTATTTTACAGGTAACACTTTAGTATAGGGACCAATTCTCACTATTTACTAGTTGCTTATTAGCATGCCTATTATCAGCATATTGTCTGTTTATTAGTACTTATAAAGCACATATTCTGCATGAGTATATTCTACATCCCTAATCCTACCCAATACCTAAACTTAACAACTACCTACTAACTATTAAGCAGCAGCAAATTAGGAGTTTATTGAAGCAAAAGTCCTAGTTAATGGTTTGTTAATAGCGAGAATTGGACCTTAAAATAAAGTGTGACCATTTCATATTATTGTAAAACAGCATTATATTGGCTTACATTATTGTTTAGATGACTAAGACAAATTTTTATCTTCACAATGTGCATTGATGAATCATTCGCAATAAGAACAGGAACATGCAAGTTATGCTCATTCAACAGCATTTGTGGCATTATATTGTTCATGAGGAACAGGGCCAATTTTTGGAGGATTTAAAAAAAAATATGAAGCTCATAATTTTAAGTTACAAAAAATCTCTGAAAAAGTTTGTGATTGATTTTTTCGCATTAAAATCATGTTCACACATTGTTTACGTCTTGTAGCTATTAAAACAATGAGTACTTTAATGTTTACATTTACTTCCACTGAAAGTGCATTTTTAAGAAAAAAGAAGTCAAATTAATTGTTGCGGCAATCAAAATTAGTGCTGTTAATTGAACTTAACTTGAACCCGCACTGCAAAAAAAAAAAAAAAAGGAAAAAAAAGAAAGATTTTAAAAAAAGATGTATTTTCCAATACAAATATCTAAAGATACTTAAATCAAGATACATTTACTTGAGAAACAAAATTACTTCAGATAAAAACGTGTTATTTTTTTGCTTAAAACAAGAAAAAATGGTAACACTTTAGTATAGGGACCAATTCTCACTATTAACTAGTTGCTTATTAGCATGCCTATAATTAACATATTGGCTGTTTATTACTTATAAAGCACATATTCTTCATGAACATATTCTACATCTCTAATCCTACCCAGCTTAACAACTAACTATTAATAAGCAGCAAAGGATTAAAGTTGTAGTTAATAGTTTGTTAATAGTGAGAATTGGACCTTAAAATAAAGTGTCAAGAATATTTGTAATGGAAAATAGGACAAAAATACTAAATATGAAAATCTTTTTTTGTGGAATATTCCTTTAGTATTCCTTTAAAATTTTGATTTCATGTCGACTCTAATGACTTCAGTCTGTTTAAGTGACTTTAATCACTCTATAATGTAGTGTCTAATAATCCATACTTGTTTTCTTTTTCTAGCAGTGTAGTGTACTGAGTGCTGGTTGTGCGCGAGCAGGCACTTATATATGTTAATAGTGTATGTACATGTGTGTTAAGCCCCTTGCTGTCTGACCCTGCATGTGTTTCTGCTACAGGCGGCCAGCAGGACTTCAAGACCATCTGGAGCTTTCTGTGAAGCACCTCTGTTTGACAAGAGCATTACCCTAATCCTGCCTGGAGATGGGAAAGACCAGATAAAGGCTCTGCGCCTGGGCCTTTACCCCACGCAGGTCACAAATGTCATATTTCTCAGGTGGGACAAAGCCAAATGCCTGCATACAGTATATAGCAGAAACACTCACACAAATCCAAATAATAAAGGAAAACATAAAAGAAAAAAGTATCTTGTATAAATAAATATAAGTAATTTTTTAAGATCATTAGGATTTAAATTAAAATGTTTAAGGAGGCCATGGCGGAGCAGGGAGCTCAGGAAGCCATGGCAGAGCAGACAGTTCAGGAGGCCATGGCTGGGCGGCCTCCATGGCCTTGGCTTCATCCTTTGGCCCGGCCTCTCCGGCCGGAGTCCTATAACCCCCCAAAAAAAATTCCTTGGGGGAAATTACAGGCTCCGAGGCCCTCCATGGGCTAAACTCAGGAACAGGAGCCCTCCGTGGGCTAAACTCGGGAACGGGAGCCCTCCGTGGGCTAAACTCAGGAACGGGCGCCCTCCGTGGCTAAACTCAGGAACGGGAGCCCTCCGTGGGCTAAACTCAGGAACAGGAGCCCTCTTGGGGCTATCCACAGGAACAGGAGCCCTCTCTGGGCCGCACATGAGACCAACAGCCCTCCTTGGGCTGAACGTGGTGACAGGGCCCCTCTAAGGGGTGAACTCAGGAACCGCTTACATAGAGGCAACAGGAGAAGTAAGCGGCTTGGGAATGGCCTCCATGGCCATGACAGGAGAAGCAGCCTGCCTCTAAAGAGCCCCAACAGACAAGACAAGACCGACTAGAATTGTTCCTGTGGACAATACTTCAGGGAACATGACTAGACTCTGGTCAGGGGCTGAAGCCTGCACTGGACTCTGGTCAGGGGCTGGAGCCAAGGCCGGCGGGCTTGACTTTGGAGCGGACGGCGGGCTTGAGGGAGCCACAGCCGGCGGGCTTGACTTCGGAGCGGCCGGCGAACTTGAGTGAGCAGCGGCCGGCGGGCTTGAGTGAGCCGCAGCCGGCGGACTTGAGTGAGCCGCAGCCGGCGGACTTGAGTGAGCCGCAGCCGGCGGACTTGACAGATAAACGGCCGGCAGACTTGACTGAGGATCAGCCGGCAGGTTTGAGTGAGCCAAGGCCGGCGGGCTTGACTTCGTAGAGGCCGGCGAACTTGACTGATGAGCGGCCGGCTGACTTGTCTGATGAACGGCTGACAGACTTGACTGATGAACGGCTGACAGACTTGACTGACGGAAGGCCGGCGGGACTGATGGCGGGCTAGTTCTGGCTCGGGACCAGACACTCTCCAGACACCGGTAGATCCCTTCTCTCCAGCTTAGTCCCTTGGTGTCTGGGAGGTCCACGGGGTGATGGTAGTTGGCCCCGAGCTAGAACAGAGAGTTGAGCGTGGCGTCATCTAAATCCGTCATCCTGGCCAGCCCGCAGAACTCCCAGCTGTACTCCACAAATGGGAGATCCCGGTGGGCTAGGGCGGAGAAGCGCACAGCGAATTCCATGCCGCTGAAGGGAAAAAAACGGGAAAACAAAAAACTTTGCAAAAAACGGAAACAAAACAGGGAGAAGGGGCGCCGCTGCTGTATTGGTCCGGTATTCTGTCACGATTGAGCTCTGTGCCAGGACGAGGAACGAGGAGACGAGAGGTAAACTCAAACTAAACAGTCTTTAATGCATAATCCAACGGGGGTAACACAAGGCAGAGAGAGACTCACATGAACACAACATCGACATTAATACCGGACGCTAGACTCAGGAAAACAGAGGACTTATAAAACACAGGGAATGTAATTAAAAACAGGTGGGACTTAATTAACTAATAATGAAACAATAAAGACAGGAACAGCAACATAACCAAATATGGGCATACATAAGGAAAAACTAGGTCAAGGGGAGCACATGAGACAACTAGTTAAGAGACCCTAAAATAGTGTTAGCTAAACTAATAAATGAAATAGAAATCACAGTATTTGTCACATGTGATTCAAAATTAACTTGATTAAATAAAAAAAATTAAATGAAACATCTGTTAGTAAGTGAATTAAAGCTGCACCTCCTGTCACCATAATTACACTTGCAGTATTGACTCATTATCTGATGACTAATAATCAAGCTATTAATAATTCACTACAGGGGTCAAGGAACAGTTTGTGGTAATAAAAATGAAAGAAATTAAATTAAATTGTTTATTAATGCATAAAAACTTGATGAGACTTTAATGTTCCTTGGCTGAAGTTATAAATGTGCAAAAAATATTTGGTCACACTTTAGTTTGGGGACAAATTCTCACTATTAACTAACTATTAACTATGACTTTTGCCTCAATAAACTTCTAATTTGCTGCTTATTAATAATAAGGTAGTTGTTAATTTTAGGTACGGAGTAGGATTAAGGGATCTAAAATATGGTCATGCAGAATAAAACATTAATATGTGCCTTATAAGTACTAATAAACAGCAAATTTGCTAGTAAAACGCATGCAACTATAGTTAATAGTGAGAACTGGTCCCTAAACTAAAGTGTTACAAAAAAATAAATAAATAAAAAAAAGAAAAAAGAAAAAAAAATTAAATGGCATTTAACCTGAAAACCATTCAAACATCAAATAGATCTGGATCATGGTTTTACAAACTAAAACATTTCAGAAGACCACACACCATAAGGAAAATGTATATAAAATTTGGGGAAAAGGAAAAAAAAAAAAAAGTCAGCATTAAGGAACATAATCTCATAGAGCTGATCAACCTGCCACCATGAGATGAAAAAAAAAGATGTGCCTTAATCTTCCAAAATGTTGATTGATTTTCTCCATATGGATGCAATCATTACGCAATGACAACTGCAGCACCCAACATTATAAATGAAGAGATGTCTTAAAGCAGACTTTATTTTTTAACATATGAGAGGATTATGTGTTCTGCATCATGCTCTGTACAGATCCTCATTTTGCACATCTATATATTAAAATGTAAACGCAAAACGACAGGAAATGGAGATTTGGATTTGATTGGGGCTCAGAAAGTGCCATGTTACCAAATGTAGTACATCTAAAGCATCTATCATGTAACGGCATTTGCTTATAGACCAATGAGCTACAAAAAAACAGCAGCTGTGGTTGCCAGATCTTTAGCATGAAATATATAAGCAACAATTATAAACTTTTTTGCTTTAAAAGCATTACCTGATAGAATGTTATTATATGAACCTACTGAAGTACTAAAATCTGTTTTGTACCTTTACAATACACTTAAATCCATCCAAAAAAAAAAAAAAAACCACGAGAAAGCCTCCTGGTGATTCAAAGCTCATCACAAGTAGCTTTCCCACAAGCTGAGGTAAATACTACTATATATATGTAGAGTGTCATACACACAAATACAAAACATCATCATGGTAACACATGACACTAAAATAATGCAATAAATATTAAATAAACAACATGAGATGTGACATAAAACCTGTACCTGTATGTACATAAATGAAGACAAAGCATTAAAGGAAACAGTTATTTCAATGAATAACCATTAAATGTGAAGCGTCACATTCTGCTAAAATATATTTCAAAGTATATTTACATAAATATATTTTATAACAATGTTCTTTTTTGGTATATTTTTGAAATTGTATTTTACAAATATACAGTAAATATACTTTTTTAAAAGCATTAAAAAATTATTTTGCCCTCCATATAGGCCTATTTTCAATTCAAGAAAATACTTTGACATCTCACATTTGAAGAAATACTTGATTTGGACATATAACACATTTAATAAAAAAAAAATAATAAACTTTAATATATTTAGTTTTGATCTTTTATAGGCTATTCTGTTCACATTTGCATTTAGACTGAATGTAGGCTACTGTAAGAAAGGAAATGGGTTTTCTTGTTCCTGAATTACATTTTGAAATATATTTTGGTATATGAAATACACAGAAATATATTGAAAAATATTTCCCATTTCAAAAACATTTTTAATTTAACTTCATTATTTACAACATATATTTAACATTTTTTCTGTCCAAAATTTTAAAAATATTTTTTCCACTTCCAAAAACTGTAAATTTAACAGTAAAAAATTACATGAAATGCCCAGCTGGATTAATTACAGTTTTTCACTGTATAGTAAGGGAACTTACCATTAACTAATTTACAAGTTTTTACTATATCATTTTTTACAGTTTCTTTTACTGTTAAAAGTATGGTAATTTCTTACAGTGTAAACTACATTCAAAATAAAGCACATGCCATAATCTCATGGAATTCCCTATTGGTGACCATTTAAAACTGTTCTGTGTGTCTGCATGGCCACTGATTAAAGATCAGCATTGTACTGAAATGCACACAGGGATAAGAAAGTACCTTTGATTGAGGCTGGTGCGTTCATCAGATAATCTGGTTTTCGCTCTTGCTGGTAGGCAGATGGCATTGAAACGAGGACAGTACGCAGACCCTGCTTTGGCCCCTAAGCCTTAGCATACCATTTGATTAATATGATATTTTTATTCATTTTAAACCAGCCAAGGCATTGGCAGACCCTTGAACACAGCATCTTTTGTCTCAACCCTGATGAGGAAGGTTCTCATAACCCAGACTTTCCTCTTGAGAGCCAGTTTTTTCAGTGACCTCCTAATTCAACTTGCCACTTACTACTACAGGACAAGCACTAACATTTAGGTCAGCATAAACCTAACTGTTTTATATTTAGTCTCTGGCCGTTGTATTTGGAAGCACTACTTAGGTGTCTGATAGGAGATGTCTTGGCTACTGTGCATATGCAGTTGGTCCTTAGCTTCCTTAGATTAGCGGTAATTAACAACCCTGACCCCGCGTAATGACTCCCTAGTGTGTGTGTTTATGTTCGCTGGGCATCTGGAACACTGACCCAGACGGAAATGTGTGTGTGTGGAGTGATAATTAACTTCTTTTAAGACTTTGTTGCACCAGAGGATGCAAGTACATCAAGCATGTGATAATTAGGTTTGGATAATTGTCTTCTACCTTTGTGGTTGCAAATTATAGATATTGCACAAACAGCATGGCTGTTAAATCCTTAACCAATAAAGGCAGTTCACAAAATATTTCACAAAAAAAAAGATATTCTGTCATCATTTACTCACTCTCATGTTGTTTCAAAGCCATGACTTTCTTCTGTTGAACACAACAGATTTTTTTTTGCAGAATGTCTGAACTGCTGTTTTCCATGCAATGAAAGTGATTAGAGATATACAAAAATGTGTTAAACAACCATAAAAGTAGAAATATGACTAAAAAGTATTTTCTATGAAGCCATGTGATAGCTTTGTTTGAGGAACATTATTATTTCAACTGTTTTTCACTGAAAATCTTCCTTTCTGCTGTATCAAATATTTCAGAATATTTAGAATAATATTTATAATATATCAAATATTTAAGAAGCAGTGATTCACTGATATCTAGAGGTGCCATGTTTGAAAGGATAATAATTTTAATTTTGCTCTGTTATTTATATTAATATATCATATGGACTCAGAAGACTTACTGTAAATGTAGTGCACAAGTCACTATATGGTACTTTGTGACATTTTTGGGGATCCAATATCCAATATAAATCCAATATAAATCACCATGCATTTTCAGTCACGTATGGAAAATATCAGACATTCTAAAAAATATTTTGTGTTCCACAGAAGAAAATAATATGATTGACAGCATTTCTGTAGCTTAAACAGTACAGCATGACGCTCGCAACACCAAGGTCATGGGTTGGAGTAATGCATGAACTGATAAAATGTGAATGCAATGTACCATGTGTCACTTCAGATAAGCATCTGCCAAATGTAAATACATATACTGTAGGTTGTGATGTGGTATTTTTATACAAATGCATATTGATCCTCAAATAAAAAATAGATCATAAGTGTTAGTAAAGATTGCTAGTGATTTAATTTAGCATCAAAATGAATATGTATCAGGTGCTCTAATTAACGACAAAGCTGTATGACATTCATTGTAACAGATATGTTGTAAGTCTATGAAAATTTATATTTGTTAAACTGATCATGTTCCACAATTGTATTGGTATCTTTATTGACAATATTGGCTTTGATATTTCTTGGTAAATATGGTTTTGGAAAAGCAATAAGGTAGAAAATGATAAAAGTTATAAACCTTATAAACTCTCTTTCTATACACAAACTCAATGATATCTACACTTTATAACAGAAAACGTACTGTATAGTCATTTGTGTGTCTATGTTTATGCTTTGTTGTCTATGTATGCCTATGTTTAGGCTTCATGTTTTCTCTTATTGTACCAGATTCATAGTGGTTAAGTTACTCAAAATTAGATTCTCGCAAACAGGGACCTCAAGGAGGAGTAAATTTAGTCCTCTCTTACCTGGAAACTACTAGAGGCAGGATGAGCATCTTCAACATCCGCATCAGCAACTCCCCTGGGAACTGGAAGTACTTCACCTCCTTCAGGAGAAACAGAACCACACAAAATTATCATAGAGTCAAAGTTTACATTTTTATGTGTTTTGTCTGGCCAGTTTACACCTTCAAGTAGAAGCTTCAAGAGTCTTTTTGAACTCTTTGATTTTTTCTATTTTTTCCTATTGTATTACTTCATGGTCACAAGCAAGAAAATCTACTCTTGGACCTTTATATACTTTGTATAAACGTGCTTTAAAAGTATTTGACGAGAAATCTAACAAATATCATCAGTTTGATTATCAATAAGTACATTTTTTTTTACTTTTGACAATTTTGTTGTGTTTTATAATTATGGTTTGATGTACAAAATTGTTAACAATCTTCCACCTTCACCCTTGAAAGAATTTGTTTTCTCTTTTACTGAAAATATAAGACAAACTAGAGCTTCGTCAAGAGATGATTGTGCAGCGAATTTTAGAGTTACTGATTTTGGTCATTCAGCTTTTTCTGTAAAGGTTGTTAATAATTGGAATAATTTACCAATTAATATAAGAAAGTGTTCCAGTTTAGCACAGTTTAAGCTACATTAGAAAATATGGTTAAAGATGAATCAGGTGTGTGACCACTGAGTATTTTTGTATTTTGAATGAAACTTTGGTGAGTTGTAAAATTTTTATAATTTTTTTTAAAGAGTGATGCTTTGTTGTATTTATAGGGGATATTTTTTAGAAATTTGGATTGAAGTTTCTATGTGGGGGATTATACTTTTTATCTGTTAAATTTTGGGGGGATTTTATTGTACATGGTATTATACTGATGTTTTGTCACATAATTTGTTTTGGTATTCTCCTGCCCAGGGACAGCAGATGAAATTTAGCTCTGTAGCTAATTCTGGGACAGTTTATGTCATGGCATTATGTGCACGCCAAAAGCGAACTTAATTCTTTAAGCGAACTTAATAAACGAGTAGATTACATTAATAACGACAAGTTAACTATGCCAAATAATTTTGTGGATAAGTCACAATCCCGTAATATGCCAAATTTAGATTAAAAAACAGGTTTTTTTGTGTTGAACAGAATGACAGTGACTGTTTAATGACTTTTGATGTTATAGACCTTTTAATTTCATCATTAGTTCATGAAAATAGTTCTATCATAATCCAAATTGTCCAATATCATCATGTCTCTTCAATTTCTATATAAAAATACTGCAGCCCAAGAAAGTTGCTCAAGAGCCTTGAAGCAAGAGAAAGGCTTATTGAAGAGCATATTGTATTTGAAGGGAGCTGAGAGTCATGATGCTGGTGTTAAAGCGCTTACAGGCCTGCATTAAGGAGGGGGCAGGGACATGAAGCTCAGATCAGGGCCGTTGTCCAAAAGCATCATGATCAATGCTGACAAATGACTGTGCATCTCTGGCATTCCTGTGCTACTTGCTAATGCTAACATAAAAACAGCTGGCACTGAGCCCTACATCTGCACACTGGCATCCCTGACTCAGGCCATGCAAAGTCTGTAAAGCTGCCATGTGGCGTAATCTAAATGGACAGGGATGCCAGAGCTTATTGCTAAACATTACAATAACTGACTGAAAATATAATGACAAACGTCAACTCAATTAAATAATTAATTGTCAAAATTGATTATCAACCGATAATGTTTGCCTGTTTATAGGTTGTCAGAGTCTGAGCAAGTTCATGCATTTTTTTAAACTATGGATGATTGTTGCAGTTAGGCAGTCACTCATCTCAGCATCAAACTAGTTGTACAACGTCTGTACTTACTTCCACAATATATTATATAATAATATAGATATATTACTGGATCTGAATTTTGACCAGAATAATCTGGATGTGGACAAGACTTAATGCTCATAGATAAAAGTGTAAATGTGTGAAACAACGTTTTTTAAATGAATATCTTCTACATTTGACTATAATAACACTTAAAAAAACACTTTGGACCAACTTTAAAACATACTGTAAATCCAAATGTATTAGTTTTTATTAAATTATTAAATTATATTTATGGCTCGGTTCAAACTTTACATTTTGATTTAATATTAATCAAAAACACAAAACCATTCTTATAAAGTAAAAAAAGCAAAAACAAAAAACACTTACTCATTATAAAGACTAATGAAATCTATATATATTTTCTTTACATATAAGCAAAAATGTTACTTAATGTAGGTCAAAATAATATTTTTTGGCTTTTCACAACTTAATTTCACCATGAACAAACTTAATATTAAACAAAATTAGCTGCAATATGAAAGCAGAATTTTCACTTAAGATAAAACTAAAAGCAATTTGTTAGTCAATGTTTAATTTAGTTTGTTTGCTGTATATAAAGACAACTTTCAAAGACATTTGCAAGGTCTTTTTAAAAAATACATCATACTCACATACATATATATATATATATATATATATACAGACAAATAGACGTCAAAAGACTCCAGCTTCACCTATTTTCAAACAAGGTTTGTTCATTAACCACATGACAGGACTAGTGAGAATTGTTCAACTCAAGATGGATGAGAAGATATGATGAGATTTTCAACTTCAGATCCTTATTGCAATAGTGCTTCAACATTTCAGTTGATTGACTGATAATCCTCTGGGCCACTAGATGACTGCTTTACTCATGTCATGATGACAGAGAGCTTTGATTGAGAGCCCATCTCACTTAACCAATGACACAGCTAGTGAACAGACTCAGTACTGTAGACAGAATATTGTATACTGTAGTTCTCTGCTATTTTATGCGCTTGCAAATAAATTTGTAAATAAAACAAAGATTACTGGAATATATTTTACAGGAAAATGCTTTTTCTGTCCCAGGTCAATTTATGTGCAAGTTTAATATAATTTGAAAAACAAAAGTGCATCATGTCAATAAAAATACTTGCTCTCCAACTGCTGTCGTACTTCAGCTATACAATTAATTTTTGCCATTAACTAATGTCAGATGGCAGGAAAGTTGATACATTGCAGGAAAGATGGAAGCATTGACTTTTATTGGTTCAGGAGGGGCGGGAAATCAAAACTAACCTGCTCAGAGAGGTGTTTGGAGCGCAGAAAGAAGCCCAGCAGGCATCCGATAACCACGGCCAACACTGACAAGATGAGGAGGCCATTCTGTTGGCACACATTTTTAATGCGGCTCCACACCGCACCCAGAGCCATGGTGACACGTCCACGTCTCCTGCCCGCTCAATCAGCCATACAAACAGCCTGACCCAAGCGCACAAATGTCCCGAGGGGGCAAAAACCAACAGACATGCAGAGAACGAAGAATTAGGAAGGTAGTAATGGTGGTAATGAAGTTCCCTCCAAGAAAAAACACTTGTCAATCCAGTTGGTCACTCCTAAAGCCCATCACCCTTTCCAGTCACTAACACACCACCCTCCTCTCTCTCTCTCAGCTTCTCTTCGTTCTGCCCCATCACACCCCCTTACCCTGTACTTCAGCCTGGCCAATAGGGGGCTCTGGGACAGCTGGCGGTATTGTCCCAGAGGTTAATACCAGCGATCCTATTAGAGCCGCACTGCATTAAGCTGATCTGAAGATGGATTAAAGATCTCTGAACAATTGGAAAGGGGATTGTTTCATGTATGTGTGAAAGAACAAAAAATAAAACAGGGCAAAAACAAAGATGAAGCAAGTGACATAACTACACAGCAGGGGGTTTAGACAGAGTTGGCCACTGTGGACACGGGTTGCTGTAGCTCTGTTAGTGGTTACAGGTATGTGTTTGACAGTGTGATTTTGCACCCTCCAGTGGATGATGGGAAATTGTATCTAAGTCCATATATTAACTCAGTCTGCAAGTTCAAGACAGGAAATGCAGGCTGTGCCATGATGTTGATTCAGGGGAAACATACAGAAGGGTTGTAAATGAATGCCTCATATTAATAAACTGCACACCTATGGGTATTAAAAGAATTATACAAAATTTGTTGCACAAAAATAAATAAATAAATGAATAAAATAAATTTTAAAAAGAGAAAGAAATAAAAGCTATTTTGTGCTATTTTTGTATTGTGATATTATTTCCAGCAAATTTATATTAAAAAAAGGCATGCGGATCCATTTGCAGGGCTTTTATTTGACAGAGACGTGGTACAAAACAAGCAAGGTTCATGCAATGGCAAACAGGTACAACACAGGCAAGACAAAGAGTAATCCTAGGGCAAGCGTGGGTCGTCGATCGGCGAACAATATCCAACAGGGCAAGGCAGAGAGATAATCCAGGTACATGAGCGGTAATCCAAGAGAGGTGCAAACAGAGTCCGAAAGGGAAGGCAAAGGGTTAATCCAGGAAACACGGGCAAGAATCAAAACACTAGAAAACAGGCAAGGCAAGACTATAATAACTGAGTGGGCTCCGTAGAGTAGCTATCGCTAGGATATACGCTATACAATACTAGGCAGTGAAAGAGAGGAAGTCCATGGCTTATGTAAGGTGTGTGATTGGCTGCAGCTGAGTGTAATGAGTGCAATGGATTGTGGGAACTGGAGTCCAGTGTAAGTGTAACAGTCTGTGCAGTGTGAGAGTCAATATGATAAACGAGCGACCTTGTGGAGAGTGAGCAGAAGGGTACAGACCAGATTCATGAAATAGCCCCCCCCAAGGAGCGGCTTCGAGACGCTCCTATTTCAATATAATCCAGGAGGGTGGTGGAGTGGAGGTGCAACAGGGGGAGGGACGGAGGGCCAAGTCCACGTTAAAGTGGGAAGACCGGGGACTGAGGCAGAGCAGGACACCCAGGCAGAACCGGTGAAGCAGATATGAGACAGGCTTAAATCTGTAAATATTTTGATGTTTCTTGTTAAATATAAGTATCGTTATTTAAGTATAAGTATCATTTCTCAGGCTTATAAATAATTACAACAAATGCAATTTTTTATGCATTATGATTATATGAATATTATGATTATTCAAAGATATTTAACCTTGTCATTGTGCTTTTTTTCTGTGTATGTAAATCTCATACTAAGATGTACACAAACCAATTATATTTGTTTTCCTTTTTTTTTTTTTTGTCATTAAGATTGTTTATTGTAAAAGATACAACCATCTTTCCCTGATCTTGTATGCAATTAAGCTGTGCAATAAATAAAAAAGATAAAAGGGACAGGTGCACTAACACTTTATAGCATCAGTAACTCGACAACCCTACCTAGTACTGTTTTCCTCAGCCTTTGCAGTGCTTGCAATGTCTGTATAAAGGAGATGTAGTGCAGCTGCTCGAAGATCTCGCCTTTGGAGAAGACTGCTGATTTTATACTGGAAAAATGTAAGTATTACTACTTAAAAAAAAGATTACCCCAGAATGCATTACTAGCTATTACTAGCTCTTATCAACACTACAATAATAATGATAAATGCTGACCAATAATTTTGTCATATGCCATAGGTATGCTTGAATATACACTACTAGACAAATGCAGCCAAAGTGAATACATCTCAATTTTCATTCAAGCAATGAATTAATGCATTAGTTAAAGCTACAGTCTGTAACTTTTTTTGGTTAAAAATGATCCGAAATCAATATTTGAGAAAGTACATAACCAGCCAGTGTTCAAAACTATCGCCTTACTTTAGCCCGATTCACAACGCTTAGTTTATAATAATGTTTTCTAATTTGAGTGGCACGGGTAGGTTTCCGCGGGAAATTCGAGCATGGCACTGCGTCATTACGTCACGTCTGTAAACATGAAGAAGTTTTCCCGGCTACTAGGCTCTGGCACGTGAGGATCATTTATAGCCTTTTCTCACAGCTGCTCAAATAATTAAATTTATCATTTTGATGGCGGATTGTAATCCAGAAAGGATTATGTGTTTATGAAACACGTTAATTAAATTATATTCCAGTTTTAAATGTGGTTCTGATTACAGATAGCCAACGTGGGATTACACAAGTTTTTGTATTTTAAATAGAACCAGTTTGAAGAAAGATTAATTTGCTTTTTGGATTAAAAGAAATTCTTAATATGAAATTTGAATGGTATGACAATTAGATATTAGACTGTACAGAAATTGAAATCTACACGCTAATACTATACTCATAGTCACGCAATGCTGATGTTAACATTAATAATTTGAGAACAAAGTATAATAATAATACTTTGCACAGTTAGATGTGATATGAGCTAACTGATCTTTAGATTTAATCGATTTAATCACTGTTGGTAGCGCGATTTATTGTAATACTTTTTTCCTCAGTTGGGCAGAACAAACGTGGCAGACTTGTTACTTACTTGTTAAAATGGCAAATTACGGTGAAAATTTTGATTTGGGTCATATATTCCAAGACATAGACAGTAAATATCCACACCGGTGCAGTGACTGACAACTACACATTAACCTCAAAACAATAGATTCATCCGCGCTGGAGCCGTGCCTGAACACCGGATCACAACCCCGCGCACTGAAGATCATTCCGCAAGAAATTGCAATTTCAAACATAGAGGTAAAAGTTACGGACTGCAGCTTTAATGAAACAATTATATTTTATTTACTGACAACAGGAAACATGAATGAGTAAGAAATAATAATAAAAGTAACAATCACAATAAAAATACAAGTCAACGACACAAAACAAAGATTTATTCAAACATATTGTTCTAACAATCATGTACACTATATTGCCAAAAGTATTGGGTCACCCCTTCTAATGAACAGGTTTGACTACTTTAGTAATTTCCATGAGTACAAATCTTAATGTTTAAGCATATAATGATATTCTAGGGAATTGTGTGCTTCTAATTTTAAAGCAACAGTTTGGACAGGACCCTTTTCTATTCTAACATGACAATGCCTCTGTGTATAAGGCACGGTTCAAAAAGAAATGATTGATTTAGTCAGTGTGGAAGAACTTGACTGGTCTGCAGAAAGCCAAGTCCTAATCCAAGCTGAACACCTCTGGTGTGACTTTAAATGCAGATCTTGAGCCAAAAACTCATCATCAAACACCAATGACTTGTACATACACTATATGGACAAAAGTATTGGGACACCCCCTTCTTTAGAACAGAAAAAGGCACTTCCAAAACTGTGGCAACAAAGATGGAAACATAATGCATGTATTTAAAAATTGTATTTCCATCTCTGTTGCAACAGTTTTGGGAGTGTCTAAAATGACTGTACCCATATGTACAAGTCACTGGTGTTTGATGATGAGTTTTTGGCTCAAGATCTGCATTTAAAGTCACACCAGAGGTGTTCAGATTAGGACTTGGCTTTCTGCAGACCAGTCAAGTTCTTCCACACTGACTAAATCAATCATTTCTTTTTGAACTTTGCATTATACACGGAGGCATTGTCATGTTAGAATAGAAAAGGGTCCAGTCTAAACTCTTGCTTTAAAATTAGAAGCACACAATTCCATAGAATATATTTATATGCTTAAACATTAAGATTTGTACTCATGGAAATTACTAAAGTAGTCAAACCTGTTCATTAGAAGGGGGTGACCCAGTACTTTTGGCAATATAGTGTATATACTATAGTGTATATGCAGTGAACCCATATACTGCCATCTCAACACAGCTGTGCCAACTCTGCAGCTTTATTCTGATGAAGCAGCTGACCACCGTGTCCACCTTCACCTGTCTCTGCCATCCATCACGTTCCTCATTGCTGCTGTCAGACTGAATCTGATCATGGATGAGAAAGGGACATCACATCGAGGTTATTGTTGTCTGAGTGTACAGAGAGGATGAGGAAGATCATGATGACGCCCCTGAACCACACAATCTTGAACAAGAGCAGGAGAACATGTGCGGGACAATCTGGCTATCGCTGTGTCTGCTCCAAACATTCGTGTACCTGCTCTCCATGAGCACGACTCTCTGTAAAACATTTACACAGAGTAAAACTTGAAACTTTGAAGCTTCTGAAAATTGGGCTCTATTACCAGATGCTGTATGAACAGAAACCAGCAGAACAAACTTGACCAAAATCACATCCTCAATGTCTTTTGGTCTTTTTCTAGATGCTCTCGCTCACTGATGATGCAACATCCGGTCCAGATGAGGCAGTAAGGTCAGGTGGAGTGATAGAGGCTCTCATCCATGACACTGGACCATTTCCAGGATGCTGCTGTGGACTCTCCATCCTCACTGCACACACCAGTCTGCAGACATTTCAGATCATACAAAGATGCACAAATATAATACAAAACTTTAATAGAGCAATGTCATTTGATCTCTGTATTAGAAGTAACAAAATGATCTTACTTTATATTTTTGTTTCAGGTTTTCCTTTCCCCCCCACAAATGCTGCTGTCACCTTTCTTTGTAGGTGCTGCACCACCACAAAAGATCTGCAGCAAAGGCACAGAAATCAAGAATCAGAAAAGCGCTGTAATAACTCTGTTTGAAATGACAATAATTAAAATAAACTACAACTTAAGATTTAAAAGCTGTTTTATTCATTTCAGTAGTATACTCACTGAAAGCCTTTGATGGCAGCATTCCTTCATCAGTCACTCTTCACCGGATAAACACACGTGTGTCCCTGTAACATCCAGACAAGAGTCAGTCATCTCTGTGATTTATCTGATCAATACTGCATTTACATGTTGAGGTACTGTAGCTGCTGATGCGTTAACTCGCTATTTACCCAACACAATTGTTCCTCAATTTATTAACAATACTAATGGACAAATGAAATAGATAATTTATGTTTAGTTACTCCATGTAGATTTGTTTATTTACATAATTAACATTCATCTAAAGCAGTGTTTGTAGCAGTGAATTCTACATAACACACATACATCACTCACTCAGATGTCTGTTCATGAAGTGATGTGCTCATCTGCAATTCTTTTACAGCATTTTCCTGCCACATATTAAACAGACATTTAGTAATCGTCTCTAAGATGTATATGGTTTATGTAAATCCACTCTGGTGATGTACGTGTGCTACTGGAGCTCCCCTGTTCGCTTTACATAATAAAACGTGTTTTTAGCGCAAAATCACAAATAAACTGTACTGTTTAGCGTTTACAATTTAAGCAATTCAACAGTTTGCTCAACAAACGCGATTTTAACACAAGGAACCGTGTTTTTGGTTTGTAATACTCACATTTGTAAACACCCGCGTGCTGTTCTCCATCAGGTTCGATGATGATGTATCCTCTCGCGTGGGCTTTTGGGATTGAAAAGTGTCCATCGATGAACACTTCAGAATCTGGGCTGAAGCAGTAGGACATCCGGGGATTTCTCGCCCACGCTTTTATGAATACTTAAGGTTTCGAACTTACTTCTTTCTTCACATACTCTTTTTCCCTACTATATATTAGGTAAATAGGCATATAAGGACGCAATTTAAGAATATGCAAAGACTATAGAAATACAAAGACGGTTCACTCCTATTCTTATGAATGGGAGAAACTGCAAAGCGCAACATGGCGGGATAGTCCCGCCTTCTAAATGAAAGAGCCAATCCCTGATTGGTAAATTCATTGCGTCACTACCGCGGCCGTTAGAAGCTCCGGTTCCCATAGAAACCGGGGGCTAGAGCAGCCGATGCGTATGCGCAGATTGCGCAGTCATAAGAACGTTGGAACTATGCATGCACATTGGCTGGTCTAGCCTGAAAAATAAGCTTTTTAAACGCTATTTGAGCATAAGAATCAACATTAATGGGGCAGCTCATTTCAGATTTTGTTGCTGATTTGAAATATGTAATTTAATCGAGAGTTCAGCGAGCAGTTTTTGAGATCTCAGGATTCCCCCATTCATTTAGATAGGACTTGGTCTTGTTTGAGCTGCCCGGAGGTCTTGCAAATATGGCGGCCGAGTGAACGGACTTTCCTTAAAAGGGACGTCCGAATCTTGCCAGAATTAGAGCACTCGCCTACTAATTCTCGCCTACTCTTTTATTATGATTCAAACATACTTATTTGCTCGCCTACTGCACTATATAGTATGGAAATATTAGGTTTCGAACGCACCCCATGGTTTATGTAAGGTGTGTGATTGGCTGCAGCCGAGTGTAATGAGTGCAATGGATTGTGGGAACTGTAGTCCAGTGTAAGTGTAACAGTGTGCAGTGTGAGAGTCCATATGATAAACGAGCGACCTCTTGTGGAGAGTGAGCAGAAGGGTACAGACCAGATTCATGACAGTATTGTTCAAATTTCATATTGAATTGAACACATTGAATTTTCAGTATTTATTTTTCACAGGTGTTTTATTTGAATAACACATTGTTTTAGGGTTAACAGATAATGTCCTAGCAGAAAATTACCTGTATATTTTCCCTTTTTTCTTACAGTGTTTTAATTTGGTAATATTTGTTTTACTACCTTGAATTTTTGCAGGTTTTAATCAAATAAATCATTGTACCACAGTATTTAAAAAAAAAAAAAACTGAAAATTGTCTTTGAGAATAATGGGAATTACAACTGATTTTTTAAATGCATTAGAATAAAGAGAATTTTGGGGGCAATTATATTTGCTGATGTTTTATTGTCATAAAAATAAAAATATTTTTAATAATGGACCTATTTTGGTGTTAAATGTCTCCCAAAAAAACAGTTTATAGTCATATGCCCCCATATTTCTTGATATTTCCAGAGGTTGCTCTGTCCTTCTCAACAACACAGTGTCAAATAGGATGAGTATTATATGCTCACAAAAAGGCAGGTTTATAAAGGTTACTCCTAGGACAACAAAATGGCAATCAGCCTATCCAATCAAAGACTTGTTTCTATTTGATATCACTAATTTATTCAGGGAATAGTGCCTCTTCTGAATTTCCATGAGTGATCTATGATTGATTTCTAGTGGGTCAGATTGTGCAGATGTCCATCTACTCTCACAGAAGACCTTTAATGCTGGGCTTTCTCTTCCACTTACTTTATTTTCCTAAATCAGAAGGTCTGACCCTCTCCCATCTCATTTAACTTCAAGTAAAATTAAATTTCCCTGTCTAAGGGGCCTACATTACTCCACATGAGTCAAGTGTCTGTGACCAGAATACTTCATTATGTTTCCATTAATATATGAGATCTGCAGATTTGTGATTGTTTTTATGCTTTATACAGTGTTCTTTAGCTTAATCCTGTGATAAAGAATTAAGACATAAGTATATATTATTTCTAATAATTGGTTTACCTGTTATTACTGCTTTAATAATTAAATGAGTTTTAAAAATCTTTGCAAAAAATAAAAATATGCATTTTTTAGCTTTTTCTTTCTTTCTTTATTTGTTTACATGCTTAGAGCAAAATGCATAACAATTACACTGTATTTTTAAGTCTTGGATAATTTCATTTTTCTTGGGTCGGAAGTTTGTCTCCTTCCAGGATTTGGCTCAGAGTTTAACTGGGACTAAGGAAACCATGTGGACCAGACAGTTTCATTCATTAAAAGCGCCAAGTGTCTTGCGATGTCTATGATGTATCAACCAGACTATGGGGAAAATGAGATGACCTTATTAAAACACAAAAGAGACCTCTCTTTTCACTGCCTGATATGAAAACATTTGACAAGAAGCACAGATTTGTCAGTGATCAGGCTTAAACCACTGGCAGAGCAATGGGATGTGAAATGTCACTGACCAAAATTAATTGCAACCATCATCTGGAATAGCAGTCACATTGTCCTGGTATCTGCTTCACCTCATCATTGCGTTCCTCTTCAGTTTGTGGTAGTGGTACCAGACGCAGACACAACAATGAAGGTGTACAATCCTCTTACAGTTGTCCACTATAATTCATTTTTGAACATGTTATTCAGGAAATAAAGAAATAAAGCAGACTGCAAATTGATAACATTTGAAAAGAGCTCCATGCATTCAACTCATAGACAATGAGTAATTAATATTGATTGAACTACTAAATGATTGCAGCAGGTTTCATACACTACCAGTCTGTGATTTATTTATGTTTTTGAAAGAAGTATCAAAAATACAGTATAAACAGTCATAATGTGAATTATAATTACAATTTAAAATAGCTTATTCCTGTAATCCAAAACTGAATTTTCAGCATCATTACTGAGGTTGTTAGTGTCAAATGATTCAGAAATCATTTTAATATACTGATTTGCTGTTCAAGAAACATTTCTTATGATTATTATGATCAATGTTGACAACATTGCTTAATATCAATATGCTTAATATTTTGTGGAAGACTTGATAGACTAAAGTTTGGGGTAAGTAAGCGTTTAATAGTGACATCAATTATAAACCAAGTATGAATGTCATTTGATTTTTAACAAAAATTTAATTGTTCCAAGGGGTTGTTTTGCCACACAGGTGGGGTAAAGTCCCCAGTCTGACAAAGCAATTTGCATTATATCCTACATTTACAGCAAAATACATGCAGTTACATTAAAATTAAAAAGAGTATAATCAATAAATATGAATTACAAAATTATAATACCTATTTGAAAAATATTGTTAGCTGATGCTAACTGGCTAGCTAGCTAACTAGCTACCTAATGCTAACCTGAGGTAAATTGTATAGGCTATATAAACTCCAAATATTTTTATTCAACCAACTAGAATACATTTGATGGAGAGACAAAGGATTTGAAGTTCAGAACAGAGTAACAGTAATTAAGCCATGACCCCTGGGGGGCGTTTGACCAAATAGCCCTGCTGATAAAAACAAACTACAAATACCATTACAAACATTACAAGCCATCATAAAAAGAGTTTTTCTGTAGTGTGTTTTGGAACATATTCCATTAGAATTTAGTGGTTTTAAAAAGCCACTAATAGAATGTGACCTACCAGTAGAGACCAGGGACCATTACAGTTTCCATTAAAACCAATGCAATTCCCATTATAACCATTATTACAAAGTCTGTGATGCTTTCTAGTGTTGGGTTTTTGTTTTTTTCTCATCAGGGAGGCTATGTGTCTCATGCTGTAATGGTCTAAAATGTGAATGAAGGTTTCTTTGTAATGGGCACACTTTTATTTTTTATTTTTACACACACTGTGGTTCAGTGTGTGTCTTCTCTTACATGCACTATACCAGCCTCGGATTACTAGACTAACTGCAGCATCTTCCTGCTACAAATGTGAAGTTTTGTCTTTTATGCTTAGCAACATAGAAATGAAGTCCAGAAAATTCTATGACGATTGTTAGTTTTGCTTTGTTATAGAAGTAATACGTCGCATCTGGCACGTGTAAAACAGTTGTATTCCGGTAAATGAGATTTCAGCATCATCATGAGCTCCATATGTACGAGTTACAAAAGCGGAGAAAGGGGTTTTGTGAAGGGCTTCTCCTGTCCCACAGCCGACAGTAACATTCGAGCTGTTTACTGCTGTGGATTTAATGATATGAAGTACTGCTGCGCTGATCCCAACAGCTTTTTCCCTTATGAATATGGATATATGTGGTGGCTCAGGTAAGAAACCAAGCTATTGTTATGTTATTTAGCAGTTGTAAAGATGTTTTGCATTTTGTCAGCCACACTCTAGTAACATTTCGAAATGTCTTATAACGCAAGTAGTTAAAAAAGTCCATTCATGAATGGGTTACTGTCTCTGCTATACATCTGCTTCCAACACTAAAGATTAAATGAAGATGAATCTCAGCCGATATTGAACTAGTCTATTAATATAGTTAGGCTACTGTACAGAGAAAATCACTTGATTTGTTGAAACAATTTAAAGATACAAAATACGAAACAGTATTAGAATATTTCTGGATGCTGTTCCAATGAAATAATCTTATAAAGACAATTCATATTTTGATCGATTATAATTTATTGCTGCATTTAGAGTAGATATAAATCATGGACATTTATTTTTGTTCCTGAAACATAATTTGGGTTTCAGGGAATTCGAACACACAGCCTTAAGGTGACCAGCTTTTTCCCCATAATGCTACAGTGATGCACATTTCACATACATGTCAAATTGCATGGTCTGCAGATAATCTGACTGACTTTTTGGTGAAGATTGGTCAAAATGTATAGGTGGATCATTATTAAAATCACATCTAAGTTTTGCAGTAATATGCCTCTTTTAACCAAAACAATAGTTTTGCCATGAGGTACCTAAAAGAAATTGTAACTACAGTTTCATATTATACAGTCTAATATTACTGGGTGACCGTAAAAGTGATGTCCATTGGAATAGACTCTGAATGGATCAATTAATTAATGGACTCAATAAATATTTAGGCTTAAATTTAAGATTTATGTTTTTGAATTGCATATATTTACATATGTTCTTTTAATTAAACAGTTATAACAAACTAATAAACTTGCTGTAATGCATATTTGTCAGTCATACATAAATGAAAAGGTAAGAAACAGGTCAAATTTGTGCTCTCAGAAAATCATGGCAGTTTATTATTAACTATTTGTATATGTTTGGTTTTATTTAAATAATCAGATTTTCAAAATGCATTTTAATCAAATTTCTTATAATCAGCATGAATTTATTAATATTAAAAACAACTGAATTTATTCAGTTAAACTGTCGCCCAACATTATTGAGCACAGAAGTGAAAATTACCCAAAGTAAATGGTTGTAATTCGTGAATGATTTGGAATACAGACTATCTTTTTAAAGATAGCATTTTATAAGTGAAAACATTTGAAAATATATATTTTGCTAAATAATTTGCACTCTAGGAAATCAAAGCCATATGTCTAATCGAGTTGTGTTCAAAATTTGTAGCTGATATCACAAAAATTGAGGTCCCTGTGAGATTTTGTTTAGACGCCCCTGTGTTTTGATGGATTCTCCTTTAACAAATTAATACATTCTGTCACAATAACTTTCACATCACTTCTATCATAAAATAGGTGCTAAATATGGAACCTAGAGTTTCAGATCATTCCAACGATATGTGGTAGGTCAGAATTAGAAAATGGTTTGATAATAAAATTGTGCAGTAAATTTTAAAACATGACACAGACAGGGGGAAGAGCCACTAAAAGATAAACGTAAAACACTATTTCCATTGTAACGCAATGTCCAGTTGAAAAGTTTCCTAGTTGAAATTTAAGCATTTACGCTTTCTAATAATATCTAATTTATGTGTATTACTAAAATATGTGATAGAGATGAAAAGCAATAAATGTAGAGTGCGCCAAGTGTCCTGCTATGGTCTCATCAGTGGTTTGTCGATTGTCTCTTCAGTTTTGGAGCTCTGGTTGGCCTCTCCATAGCTGCTGTGATACTGTTGGTCTTCGTCATCACTGTGTGTGTCCTCTGCTACCTCTTCATCGCCACCAAACCCAGCCACAGGGACAACGGCCTCAGCCTTAGTGTGCCAGGTCAGTACAACCAAATCTACAGAAGCACTGAATAATAATGAATGAGACAGGAACAATGGCATTAACGTGACACACTGTGCCATAATGGATCTATGAATGGCAAAATCAAGGATGCAGACACTGAAAAGAATAGTGACACATGCTGGATGTTAGATTATACATGATGTTCCTCCATCTCAATGACACACATTATGTGAAAATGACATGCTGAATGAACATGACGTGCTAGACATGTTGAAGTAACAAAGACTGTGAAGAACATGATAATGTACTGCTGAATCATAAATGTACAGGTGGATGTCCTTTACTGATATGTGATTAAGCTGTTATTGCAGTCATGACATATTATATGAATATTCAGGTACGGTGAAAATGAATGGGGACAGTTTTGGAGAATTTAAAGCCAGAAATGTGAAGCCCATAATTTTATAAAAGCACCTAAAAGCAGTTCTTATTGTATTGTGTTTGAGCTGTAAAACTGCAAATCATCATTTTATGATCTTAGGGTTATTTCATTTCATTGGAATGCCAACAAAGTTGTAAATTTGGATAAAACATTACACAGAAAAGGTTAGTAAGTGATTTCGTCACACTAAAATCTATTTAACACATATTGCTTATGTTTTGTGGCTATACTATCGAAACAGTGTGACCCTATTCATTTCCATTGACTTGAACTTCAGCTTGCAACACTGCAGTCTCTGTATTCAAGGCTTAAAATGTTTACTCTCCAGACATTAATAGTCTTTACTATTCTTTTAAGGATCTGACCCAACATCTGAGCCCAGCCTTTCTACTGGACCTCAAGGTCTCAACCATTTCCTTAACCGCAAACTGGAAAGTGAAAACCGTCCTGCTGACCCTGAGCAGCTCATTCAGCGTTGCTTCGCCGCAGCTGTCACCAGAGTAAATGTGGACGGACCCACATAAAGAGCCCTTTAGGAAATAGTGGAGAGGTTTATGGTTCTGATTGAGTTTTCAGTGGCGAAATGGTTTTCTTCAGTTTATGTGCTTTTATTCGTTAGTCACTGTGTATTTTCATCAAGCTGTGTTATATCAAGGTCAAACAAAGTTTGATTTCTCAGGATATACCTCTTTAAATTTGCTATTTAGTAAAACATTTAGTAATGATTATCTGTTATAATTTAACTGTTTCAGCTTTTGCTATTGTGCAACTCAGTGTAAAAAGTGATTACGAATCCTTATTGGCAGTACTGTAGTGTGCAATTCTATGCAACAGTATTTCTGAATTAGCAAATCTGCATAAATGCCAGACAATCAGCATGAATGATAAGATAATTGATCATATATAAATATTTTTTGACTTCACCTGTTGGAGTCATCATGGATACAGTATGCATGGCATTATATAATATCATACAAACAGGACAATGTATTTATGTCATTTGGCATTTATTTATTTGACATACATATTATTTTTGTTTTTTATGTCACCAGCTCAAACAAAAATTAATTTGTGTACATTGTACTTAAACATGGAACTAAAATGAATGCATTGAAAGTTTACATTTAGACTTGTTTCTCAAGTTTTTGGTACAATACATTATGTTGATTTTTTGAGGTATGATATTACTGAAACAGTGCAATTTTGAAAACTGTGTCCTGACCTCATCTCTCCTATAATAGTTGTCTGAATTCAATGAACACTAATAAACAGCCAATATGCTAGTAATATAGACGCTAATAAGCAACTAGTTAATAGTGAGAATTTGTCCCTAAACTAATGAGTTACCAAAGAATATAAAGTGATATATTTTCTCAATGATTCAAAAGTTAGATTCAACAGTTAAATTAGGTATGTTTAATATTTTAAGATTCATTTGTTAATTTATTATCCACTAGAGGCAAGAAATTTCCAAAATGACCAGTAGAATATCCCAAAGAATATCACCCCCCAAAGAATATATTCATTTTAGACATGAGCTCTGAAATAAGGACTTTTCACCCAAAAATTAATATTTGTTAAAAAAATTCACAAGTGTTGTAATGCTACATTTCTCCACATTTGTTCCAATGAAGAAACAAACTCCTCTACTTTTTGGATGCCAAGAGGGTGACAAGATGACAAGACTTGACAAGATTTTCATCAAGTTTTCATTTTTGGGTAAACCATTCCTTTAATTGGTGAAGTAACTGTAAGAAAAATGTCTGTGTGGTATTCATACAATATCATTCACGCAATATCATTCAGTAAGGAGGATTAATTTGAAAAATTTGACCTTAATTTAAAATATAAATTGTTCATATCTGGGATATTTAGCTCCTTATCTGACACTGACCTACCTCTGCCTTATTTCAGCTGTAAAATTGACCTGTAATTTTGACATTTTGACTCCTGGCAGGTGCTTATGAGCCAACAGCAAAATCTGACAGTCTGGCACTTTCTGCATTTCCCTTTCAGTTATGTTTGACTTATGAAGGGCAGAAAAACATTTAAAGGTACCCATTGGCACCATGTTTTTTTATTATTTATTTATTTATTGTTTTGCTAACACTGAATGTAATTAGCAAGCCCAGTTTAATCCAAACCAACATTAAACACTCTAATTGCAGCCTGGATTTAAAACAGGTCACACAGTAGTTCAACTCTCTTATGGGAAAAGTCATATGGCAAAATTTTTAAAAATGTTCTTGGCAGAAAGCACAAACATATTTACTATAAATAATGGTGGTTATTATCTTTTTAATTGAACTGTTGGCACAAAACTGATTCTGAAAGAAAAATACAATTGGTTATGAACAAATAAATTTGCATTTACTCAGATATCCAATGAAAGTTTTATGGTTTCCACAGAATATTAAACAGGACAACAGATTTCAATATAAATATCAAGAAATGTTTCTTGAGCAGCAAATCAGCATATTAGAATGATTTCTGAAAGACCATGTGACACTGAAGACTGGAGTAATGATGCTGAAAATTCAGCTTTGCATCACCGGAATAAATTACATTTTACAATGTATTACAATAGAAAACTTTTTTTTATAATTGTAATACTATTTCACAATATTACAGTTTTTACTTTTATTGTAGCCTTGGTGAGCATAAGAGACTTCTTTCAAAAACATTTTTAAAAATCAACTCCATACTTTCAAATGGTATAATATATGATAAATGTTTTTTTCTTCCTTTCCTCTGGCTGTATACAGATGGATTTGAGGCACTCATCTGGACAGCTCAGCTGCACCTACTGTGTGAATATTGACTTCGGCTGTGATATTCACTCTGTCAAGACTACAGTCAGAATCTATTACAAGCTACAGGTAATTAAGTCACTTGGTGTTTCTTTGTAACACCTACACAGGCCCAATGCTGACCTGTACATTCTTCAACAGCAAAAAGCTCTGTAAAACGAGGATAAAAATAGCTTTCAATTCTCAACTTGCAAACCGGGAAGTCACACATGTCAGATAGATTGCTGAAGTAAAAAGTGAAAGTCGTGACGTATTGTCAAGTATGGTGACCCATACTCGAAATTGGTGCTCTGCATTTAACCCATCCAAGTGCACACACACAGCAGTGAATAGTGAACACACGCACACACACACACCGTGAACACACACCCGGAGCAGTGGGCAGCCATTGCTCCAGCGCCCGGGGAGCAATTGGGGGTTCGGTGCCTTGCTCAGGGGCACCTCAGTCATGGTATCGAAGGCAGAGAGAGTCCTGTTCATTCACAATCCCCACCTTCAATTCCTGCCGGTGTGAGAATCGAACCGGCAACCTTCAGGTTACTAGCCCAACTCTCTAACCATTAGGCCACGACTTCCCCCAACTGTAGTCCCATTGACACTGTCAATATCTGCTTCCGTGACAGCAGTTTCTAAACCATCCCGGGTACTATTTTTTTATTTATTTATTTTTTTAACCTTTATTCTACTATATACTGTATGCATTTACAATTATCTTCATATAAAAAAGGAATAATAATAATAATAATTTGCTCACATTTTGCTCACTGAAATACTTTTGTTCTTCTGTGGAAAAGAAAAGCTTAGCAGAATGTTAATGCTCTTTTTCATATAAAAAAGTGAATTACAGAAAGAACCATAACATTATACAATATGACTCATATTACAGCTTTGTTTGAGTAAAAGACTTATAATAAGGAAAATCATTCAAATCTCATTCATTTTCAAATATGCCAAATCAAGACATAACAAAAGGATGTAACAACAGATTTGATGCCAATGCCAAACTTTATGCTGAATTTGCCAAACGTGAACATTTGCATATTCAAATCCCAGACAGACTTTCAGTTAATATGCTTAAATTTCAGTATATCCATAACTGACTATTGGTACTAGATCTTTTTTCTTATATTTGGAGCTTGAAAGCAACTGGTGAGCATTTACTTTCATTTTATCAAAAGAGCAGTGCATACTGCCACCAAACCGTTTTGTGTGCTGAAGAAAATGATGTGGGTTATGAATGACATAAGAGTGAATAAATGATGTCAGTATTGTCATTTTAAGGTTAACTATGCCTTTAAGAAGTATTTTTCCTTTCACTGAATCAATTTTCATATGAGAAGAATACACATAACATGGAATAGGAACATTTTTGTAAAAATGTTAGATCTGAGATTAGATTATTCTTCAGTGGATGGACAACAGAATAATAAGTTTGTAGCCATTTAACACTTTTTCCACAGAACAATAATTACGAAATCACTTAAATGGGAAAATTCTCTGGCACTCATGCTTAAAAGAAGCTTGTGTTTGTAATTAATGGCCAATTACTGGTCAGATTAGCTTTTTAAAGATGACTTGCTGTCATGTACTCACATTAGTGTTTGATGCTTGAAAGCCTCCCAATGCGCTCTGGCATTTAAGTGAACGCATGATTGACAAAGTCATCTTTTGTGATGTGACCTCACATTTTCCAGATCATTGAATCAATTTTACTGAAGCAAGATGTGAGGGAATGAATGACAATTGCAGAAACATAGTAACCTAGTGTATGAAAGATGGTTTCAAGTGTACTACAAGTGGTAACTAAATACATTTTTTTCAATACAGAGAAGGTATGTTAAAAGCATATTTTAGTTCGTATGATGTCCCAAAGTAGCACAGCTGAGTACACTTAGGTGTTCTTTAGATAATCTTAAGAAGTACTAAAGAACAAATTTTAGTATATTATGTACAAAATTAGTGCGTGAATATAGAGCACTTTAAGTAAATTATGGAAGTGCACTTTTTTCACCTGGGGTTGATGGTCCCCAATGACTTCCATAAAAAAATTTTGCACTCTGCTCCTGTAGTACGTGCATTAATATATCGGCCTCCCAAATCGAATAAGGACTTTATTCAGCAATTTGCTGACTTTGTGAGTGGACTTTTACCCATGTATGACAGACTTTTAATCTTGGGTGATTTTAAAGGGGTCCTATTATGCTCTTTTACAAAGTCTTGATTTTGTTTTGTGGGTGTACTAGAACAAAGCAGCAAGTTCGTCAATATTGCCATATCAATTCAGACCCCGAGAATATTGAACAAGAGGATCGCGCAGAACCTGTGCACGCACAGATATTGCAAGACATATTAAAGTGGTAACGATATTGTTGTTGTTTTTTTAGCTAAATCATGTTTTAGATAGGATGTCAACAACAGCTTAAAAATAACTGCATTTACTATGTACAGATAAGTGCAACGGTAATATGTATTATGTTTATTGTTCTTTAATTCTAACATTATAACATGAATTACAGTGAAACTGTTATACAGTTGAATTTATTTATATCATAGTCCCACAGAGTTACACTATTTGTGGCGGCATATATCTGCAGATTCATTCTCTGCCAGCGGGAGGCGCTGTTGGAGCGGGAGAGGGCGAGGTTTCCCCGGTAACGCTGTACACAAAGCAGAGCTCTGCTCACAAAAGCTGCTTTATCAGACATTACATGCAAGATGAAATGAAAAGGAAATCCAAAATTTTCTGAAGACAGTTGGTTTCCATCAGAAATACAGTGATATAAAAACACCCGCACCGGGTTTTGATTTTGAAACGTGCATTTGAATTTCCGGAGGCGGGATTTATTTTAATGATATTCTAATGGACCAATTTGTGATGTCACAAATACAGGAAAACAACTTTGTAGTCCAAACGAGCCGTTCGTTGTAGTTCTTGAAAAGGGATTTTTAAAAAACGAAATATCTCCCTTTGGAGTGGACTTTTAGATTTGTAACTTTGTAGATCTTTTTATGCCCAAACATACACACTACACACTGACTAAATTTCAAAAAGTGAAAAAGCATAATAGGAGCCCTTTAATATCCATGTTGACTGGCCATCTGATACTTTGGCGAAAGAATTTTTAAATCTTGTGGATTCCTTTAATTTACTGCATGTTCATGGGGCTACATATGACCATGGAGATACCCTAGATCTTGTATTATCTTATGGTCTATCAATTTGTAATATTATACTAGATGATGTGGCCTTTTCAGATCATAAAGCTGTCACTTTCGAGATGTCTTTCAGTCATGAGACAGGTATACCTGTTTTTTCTACCCGCTATGCTCGGAAATTAGACTCTACAGCTATTGAGCATTTTGAAAATCTGTTTATTCGAGCCCCACTCACGACAACCTTGGAGAATCTCCCTTTCCATATGGATGTGGAGATGTTATTAAATGAGTTTAACTGTTCTTGCTCTTCCATTTTAAACTCTGTTGCTCCTTTAAGAGTTAGATTTGATAAGCCGAAAACAGAGCCTTGGCTTGATGAGGTCACTCAGGCTTCCAGACAAGCTTGTAGAAAAGCTGAGCGTAAGTGGAAGAGGGATAAACTCCAGGTGTCTTATGACATTTTTAGGGAATCTCTTTCCTTTCAAAGAAATACCTTTCAGAGTTAATTGCTAGTAACTATCATAAACCTAGAGTTCTGTTCAGTACTATAAACTCATTTTACATTTTTTTGTAAACAAGATTGTGGCAATTAGATCTGAGATTGTTAATTGTAATTTGGATCTTTCAGTTCCCACTCTGTGCTCTGCTACATTTACCCATTTTAAGCCGGTTTCTTTGGTGACACTGACTGAGATTGTAGGTCGGATGAAACCCACAAACTGTCCTCTGGATAGTATTCCATCATGGCTGTTTAAAATGGTCTTTGATTTTATTGGCCCGAGCATTCAGTCGATTATTAATGGTAGCCTCCTTTCTGGTTTGGTACCATTGTCTCTGAAACATGCTGTGGTGCAACCTCTTCTTAAAAAAACTAATTTGGATCGTTCTGTTCTCTCCAATTTCAGACCAATTTCTAAACTTCCGTTTTTATCCAAGGTTTTAGAGAAAATTGTTCTTAGTCAACTGCAGAGTTTTTTGGATCAAAATGCTGTGTATGAGATGTTTCCGTCCGGCTTTAAAGCTTATCACAGTCCTGAGTCTGCATTATTAAAAGTACTTAATGATATTTTATTACTAAGTGATTCTGGTCATTCTGTGGTCCTATGCTCTTAGATCTCACTGCAGCTTTCGATACGATTGGTCATGGGATCCTTGTTTCATGCCTTGAGAAAGTGGCGGGTATTCAGGGTACGGCTCTTAAGCAGTTTAGATCTTTCTTATCGAATAGAAGTTTCTCTATCAACTTAGGTCAAGCATTTTCATCCTTTGCTCCGCTGGTGTGTGGTGTCCCGCAAGGATCCATTCTTGCCCCTATTTTATTTTCTTTATACATTTTACCGTTATGGACTATTTTTCAAAAGTATGGGATTTCCTATCATATTTATGCAGATGATACGCAGATTTATTTGCCTTTGAGGAAAAATCATGTAAATGCTCTGGACTCCCTTGTGAATTGTTTGAAGGAGGTTAAAGCATGGATGTCAGAGAACTTCTTAAATTTTAATGAGAGTAAGACAGAACTTGTTTGGTTTGGTGGTCCTACTGTCCCTGAACCGTCAAATTTAGGTGAGTTGACCCCTTTTTGTAAACCTGTGGTCAGGAATCTAGGGGTACTATTCGATAATACCCTCAAATTCGATAAACAGATAAATTCAGTTGTTAAATCTGGATTTTTTCATTTACGATTAGTGGCGAAGGTTAAACCATTTCTGTCTTTTAAAGACTGTGAGAAGGTGATCCATGCCTTTCTGTTTGCGAGGCTTGATTATTGCAATTCTTTATATGTGGGCGTGTGTCAAACAGCTTTAAAACATTTGCAATTATTACAGAATGCTGCCGCTAGGGTCTTGACGGTGACTCGCAAGGGGGATCACATCTCCCCTATTTTGTCCTCTCTGGGCTGGCTGCCAGTCCAGCACAGGATTGATTTTAAGCTTTTAGTTTTTGTAAGTCTCTGAAAGGGTTAGCTCCCTCCTACCTGTCTGAGCTCCTACAGGTACACAAACCTGCTAGGACTTTAAGGTCTTCTGATCAATCTATTTTAATTGTTCAGAGGACAAGGTACAAGCAAAGGGGTGATCGGGCCTTTGCGGTGGTAGCTCCAAAAAGATGGAACAGTCTTCCTTCCTACATTAGAGCTGCTCCTACTCTAAATATTTTTAAAAGATGTCTGAAGGCTCATTTTTTATGTTTAGGTTTTGAGACTGCAGTGTGTTGAGGCATTGGTTTCTGCTTGTATTGTCCTTAATGTTTTATTTGGTGTTTTGTTATTGCTGTTTTCTATGTGTGGAATCTTTTTTTTATTATTATTATTATTATTATTGTACAGCACTTTGGTCAGCGTTCCGCTCTTTTAATAGTGCTTTATAAATGAATAAATGAAAAATGAAAAAAAAGAAGAAAAAAAAACAAAAAAAAAACTATGGAAGTCAATGGTATCCAAAATTGTTTGGTAACCCACATTCTTAAAAAATGTCTTCTTTTGAAGAAAGAAATTTAAACAGGTTTGGAACGGCATGAGGGTGAATAAATGATGACATGAATTTCATTTTTTGTTGTGCTATGTCTTATGCAATTATGCATCTGAAAGCATTCCATTCAGTTTGCACTTAAGTATATTCATTTAAAGTATAGGTCTATTATTTCTATAATAAGTACCTTTTTTTTTTAAGTATGCTAAAGTGCACTCATTTTTCACAAGGGAAGGGAAGACGTTCCACAGAGTGAAAAAAACTTTATTAAAATGTCTTGTGTGGATCAGCTGATACCTGCAAAGACAAGGAAATGAGTTAACAGGTAATAAAAATTAACTATTAACTCTGCTGAAGAGTTACACTTCTTTCAACCTTTGCTCAAGATGCTTCTATTGTGATGTACTCCGCACTGTAAACATGATGATCAAAAATAATAATAAAATACGCTGAAATATTGGATTGTACCAAGCAACAGGTATGTTTAAAAACATTACTATTTATTTTATTGATATTTCAGTGGGCTTTTGACAATATGATAATGCATTTCTCTTTTCAACTGATCAAATGAGAGTCACATGACTGTTGCATTGCTTTACATTGCTCACCACATCCTTATTTAATCATATTTAAGCCTTAATACAACAGATGACATAACATTATTATCGAGTAAGGTTTTGTATATTCTGTGTCTCAAAAGGACTGTTATTGCTCTATGTCCACCATGCTGTTGCTTAACTGACTAATATGCATTGCTATGACTGTTAGTCTATACCAGGAAGCTATTTGCTTATTAAGCAATATGACAGGACTGTGATATGATTTACAGATGGAAAAATATCATAAAAATATTCTCTATTATAGACAGGCCATCATGGAGAACATACACCACAGACTTAATATGGTTCTGATCACATATTTGGTTATGGCAATGTCTGCACATGAATGTCTGACTTCTCAAGAAGACCAATCAACTGTTTATTCGGAACTTCAAATGAACAGTACTTCAGATAAACAAGAAGGTTAGTGCATCAATTTAATGTCCATTAGCACATATTAAATATGAAATGTTTCAATAATTAAGTGAAAGCTGATGTGAACATTATCTAATTAATCACTTTGGTCCTATCAAACATAAATCATGCATTACTGTATTTAAATTCACTTATTATTTTGATATATTTGTGTGTGTCACAAATATGGATCCTGTCCATAGAGCTTTTTTTGTACTTGTAGTTTTGTTTTGAAAGTTGTATTGAATCTGGAACATGTTTTTACTGAAACTTGACCTGAAACAAGTGCTAAAAAAATAATAGATGGATAATCATTTCTTTATTCCAGTATATATATATATTTTTTTTTTTTTCTGTGTCATAGAGATATAGGCTACTACTTTTTGTATTTTCATCAAAAACAATAAGCATTATTAATTTACTACAATCTCTTTTGTCAGCCACAGACTCACCGGGAATCACTGAAGTCCACTCCGCCTGGCCCATTGTGCTGGGTGCTTTGACAGCGGTGCTTTCCATCGGTCTCCTGATAGCACTGGCCGTTAGGCACCGTTTCTTCCAATGGTGCCTGACCAGAAACAGTCACGCTTTATTACCGGAGGGAGAAACAGCCAGTCAGTTCAGCCAAGCTGGAGATCTGGAGAGACAGATTCCAGTGCGTGGCATGAGGGGCAGAATGATCCGGAGTGGAGAAAGTTCAGATGATGATGATGATGATGATGATGATGATGATGATGGCTTCATCGAGGACAACTACATCCAGGCAAACCTGAGAGAGAAAGCCAAGGAAGAGGAAATCCAACAGGAAGATGTTGAAGACAGTGATGATGAACTGGTCATTCCAGAAACTATATACGAGTACTGATCTTGAATATAAAGTCTGGAATCACTATGAAATTTCTAATAGATGATGTTCTTCAAAACTTTTGTTCATCAAAGAATCCTCCACACTTACGTATTCTAATAATCAGTTCATTGAAGGAATATTCTGGTTTTAGTAAAAGTTTAGTTCAATCTTCAGCATTTGTGGCATGTTTGTTATCACAAAAATTTATTTCGCCTCTTTCCTCCTTTACTTAAAAAAATCTGGGTTACAGAGGCACTTACAATGGAAGTAAATGGGGCCAATCCATAAACATTAAAATACTCACCATTTTAACCGCATAGCCACAAGCTATACAGTTAAAATGGTGAGTATCAAGTTAACATGATTTAACTGAAAAAAAAAAAAAAAAAAAAAAAAAAAAAAAAAAAATCCCTAACCTTTCTGCTTATGCTCCACTGATGGTAAGATTTAGTGGTGTACTTATTTTTTTTTTTTCATTTTATTTATTTATTTTTTTTCAAAATTTTGTTACACCTGAAACCCTAAAACCCTCAAATTACTGTAAAAATAGCTCAAATAATACACAGGTTTTAACAGAAGAATGAAATAAATTATTTTTGTAATATTATAAATTTAACATTCCTTCTTTTAAATCCTCCAAAAATGGGCTCGGTTCACTTCCATTGTAAGTATCTCAAAGTAACCTCAATTTTTAAAAATATATTATTATTATTATTATTATTATTATTATTATTATTATTATTATTATTATTTAGTTATTTATTTATTTTTTTGCTAATAAATATCAACCCATAAATGCTGTTGGTTGAGCTTAACTTGTATATATTCTTTTAAGATATTCAAGTGATGAATCTAATGTTTTTTTTGCATACATTTGTTTCCTTATGATCATAGTTCAGAACATCTCAACACCTCAAACTTATGAAAATTAATCCATTCATAATAATTGTTAACCATACAATCCGTTCTTCCCTGTTCTTCTTATTTGCCAGTGTGGCTTTTTCTTTCTAAATGTCTAAAAGTCTATAAAAAAAGAAGAAGAAAAAAAAAAAGCAACTTGCAATGGAAGTGTATTCAGTACTCCAGCAAATGAAAAAAAATGACCACACTTAACTGAACAAACATGCTTACATATATTTCACTGCTTAGCATAAAATTAGCATGACATTGATTTAGTGTAGGTGAATTAATACAATTATGAAGAGCTCATGACAGTTTACTACATTACACATATACCACTTATACGTATTTAATGCAGCTGTATAAACTCTATCATGGATTTATTCAGCAAATTGTGCATACTTAATGTATTGTTCGTTCAACAAATATGAGCCTCTTGGTTAAATAAATACTCTGGAACATGTATGGAGATGACTTTTGGCATTTAGTTTTTGGTGCCATCTGTAGACAGCTATGCGGAACAACAGACTTCAAGACAACAACAGAGGCTGACTTTGGAATAGCATACTAGCAGAGTATGCTTACTTTTTGCCACAGAAACAGTGCAAGTAGTATGCCAGTGTGCTAGATTGGAAATGCATAAAGTCGAATACACTGCATTCTGGGATATAGTATTCAAAGGACTGAACTTTGTTGTACACAACACATTTTGACAAATCCAGGTATTCAATTCAAGATTAATTTCCATACGGATATGGAATATTCCTACTTGATCATTTTGACATCCAACCATAAGTTCCATCACCTGGTGCTCATAGGACGACATGTAAAATGAGAAAAGACAATGCAAGCATTTGATTTGGATGAGTTTGATTGTCAATAAAGATGCCAAACTGCAGGTGGAACAGCTGTAAAATGAACACCAATGAAGCTCATTTATTGTGTTTTACACATCAGTATGTGCAAATAGGTCTTAATATCATGTAGGAACCAGAGCCAGATGGAATTCTCTATTCTTCTCTCACAACAAATTTGACTGACTGGAAGTTGAATCCCTCCATGGTCGGTTCCTTTGGCCTGTCACTGTATACACTCTCACCCTTCGCCGTCTTCGCCTTCTCGTGTTTCTCCTTCCGTGCACATAAACCATCACTCCATACGCCATCACACCCAGCACCACAGCACCTCCACTGACCAGGAGGCTCACGCCAGAGAGCAGCATGTCCAGCTGAGTGAGACTGAGCAGTGTAGTCCCACACACCACCAGTGCCAAACCAGTGAAGAGCAGCAGCACAGGATCCACCGTTCCTCCACTGCGCAGCTGCTCGATGCGTCTGCGACTGCGTATGCAGCCCATGTCTTGCACTGCAGAGCTGAGCAGCTGCTTCATGAGGACCACCAGTGCCAGGAGACACAGAGTGGAACCTACACCCAAACGCCACAGGACCGAGGGCCCCGCAGCAGATGAGGCGGTCGAGAGGAGCCCCACGCCGGCCGAGCCCAGGCTCAGGACCATGGCCACTGAAAAGCAGTAGCACAGGAGAGACACATGCGGCTCGTTGAACCACCACAGCTCCACCTGCTCCTCCACAGCTTGGCGCTGGAGCCAAAAAGGGTCTGCTCGCAGATGAAGGGGAGCTCCAGGACTCATCACACTCAGGGGCAGAAGCTCCATCTCAAGGGTCTCTCAGATGCTGAAATCGTCTTGTAGTGTGTCTTAACACTGTATGGTCAAACATAACACATATTAAAATAATTAACACTTCACAATAAGGTTCAATGCATTAACATTATGGTAGCATCTAAATCACTTGGCATTATATAGTCAAACCAAAAATTATTCAGACACCAGATATAATTTTTGATATTTTACTAGTGAATGCTGGACGCTATAGTTCATTTATGTAAGTGAGGATAGCAAAATAAAGTAAAGTTTTTTTTTTCTGACAGTAGACAGAAGATGATTTTGTTCTGACACAGTTTAACTCTTGAACTCTTGTCATATTTTATTACCATTTTCTAAATGATAGCGAATAAACTGATAATGAGAGAAATTTTGGAGTTGTCTGAATAAATTTTGGTTTGACTGTAATTCTTTTGTGATTATCAACATGAATTTGTTCTGACACAGTTTAGCTCTTGAGTTCTTGTCATATTTTATTACCATTTTCTAAACTATAGCAAATAAACTGATAATGTGAGAAATGTTGAAGGTGTCTGAATAAATTTTGGTTTGACTGTATATATTAGCAAAACGGAACCAACTTAAATACATAAATTTACAAATCAGTTAAAAATTACTCTTTGAAGTAACAAGGGCAGGCTTTTTAAAGTGTAGGTATGATGAATGAACAACATTTTTACAGAATTTATTCAACTATTTTAATGCTAATTTGCAGGTACTTTACTGCTAATAATTGTTTGTTTATAATGCATTACTAGTGTTCATTAATATTAAAACGTATTAGCATATTTAGAAATTATCCTTAACCAAAATTAATAAATGCTGTAAAGTTTTGTTTATTGTTCTTTCTTGTTTGCTATTGCATTAAACTAACATTAACATATAGACTGATTATTCCCATTAATGTCAAAGGCAAAGAAAGAAAAGAAAAGATCTAATGTTTCCAAAACAACAACAAAAACAAACAAACAAACAAACAAACAAAAAAAAAAACAAAAAAAAATGGCTAAAACATTACAAAGAAAACAATTTAAAAAACTCAATTACTTAATTTTATTTTTTATTATTAAAATTGTATTAAAAATGATGGAAGAAATGATGAAATCCAATAAAAGTTTTGCAACAACTCAAATCATATAAACCACAGAGTATCTAACGGAGTTCCCTCACCAAAACAACAGGTTAAAACAATTACAAAGAAAACAAACAAACAAAAATCATTGCAAAAACAAACAAAACATCACAAACAAACAAACAAAACCCATAATAGTGGGTTCTTTTGAATGGTTGTCATGAAAACATAAGCCATGTTTGCAATGGAATGCTAACTGAATACTCTGCAGTGGTTTACTGTCTATTAACTGCACTTTACAAACAAAAACTCGGATTGCAAATGTATATTTTTAACAAGAAGTCATTAATAAAACTGATTGAAGTTTTCCAAACTTTGAGTACAAAAAACGTGCTATATGTTAAAATAGATTTCACTGAAAGTAATAACTTGCAGTTCATTAATAGAGTCAGATGATTCAGTAACTGCTTTGATTCAGTGCAGGATTCATCAGACTGATTCAAAGAGTTTGTGAGTATATTTGATTTATTAATTATATAAATTATAGGTAAAATTAGGTGCTGTGCCTGTACAATCTTCACAAAATGCCAAACTTGTGAAGTGACATTTCTTAATGTATCTATAACATTTTTTTTTTGCTACTTTTTTTTTAGCAAAACAGTTATGCATAAATGCTAAATTAATGCCTTAGTGTGTGCAACCCAACCTTTATTAAACATTACTTAAATTTAGCTTATTCTATTAAAACCTGAAATCTGAAATTCATTAAAAGCTTCATAGTAATCATCATATAAACCAGTTGCATGCAACTAATGAAGTTTTCTCACCTTTTGTCAATGCATGTTTCCAATCCTTGATTCAGACTCAAACTTTTAAATCATGAAATTCCCACAAACGTGATCATGTCCTGAACAGCAGTCATTCTTTCCTGTAGAGAAGATTGTCCTGATTTAGAAAGCTAAATTTTAGTACGTTTATTTCAAACAAACCTACCTAAACACACCTACCATCCTCGAACTCCTTTATTTTGGCTGTAGTGCAGGACTGTGTACTGTCACATCTCTCTTTCTTTCTGTCTTTTTGTTTACCTGTCTCTCTCATGCTGTGGTGTGTCATGGTGCAAGCTGACTGGACATTGGTGCCAAGCACTCAGGACGATGACATACTCCCTCGTTGTCTTCTCCTGCCACATTCCACCAGGACAATAAAAGGTTTCTCGTTGTCTTCTTTGTGACACTAAACAGCATGTCCGCAAACGGAGAACACACACAAACGCTCACTCTCACACATGTGCACGCCTAGCAGGCAGAATGACTGACACAGAAAAGCAAGGATGTCTTTCAAGGCATTGTGGAAAAGACAATAGGCCAATTGGAGGGACTTACAGAGGGACATCCCACCAAGTGAATCTCTGATGTCACGCTTGCAGCATAATGGACGTTTTGTGACTGTAAGGATGGTGTCATTCACATGACATAAGTTTACTTCACTTCTGCAACAATAGAGCTTCTCTTCTCAGTGTTTATATGTGCTGATTGTCCAGAACAGCATGTGTGGCATGTTATTCTTCATAAACCTCCTTCGTACAGGATCATATCTGAATTGATATAGATTAACAATACTAACTCATGTCAGAAGTTGACAGTCATATAGTCTACAAATATTCTGCACATTAAAACAGGATAGAAAATAAACTCATGAATGAATGTGTAATTGTTTTTGTTTTCTTGCACTATACAGATATGTTATTCTGCATTGGGTTATTACAATTAAATATTACTTACGTAATTGTAATAACAACAAAAATGGAGTGTCACTGGGAATAAAAAAGAAAAAAGAAAAAACTATGTAAAACTGTATAAAATAGATATTTTTGTCAAATTTGTCAATAACAAACATGTTGCTATATATATATATATATATATATATATACAAGTTTACATACACCTTGCAGAATCTGCAAAATGTTAATTATTTTACAAAAAATAAGAGGGATCATCATCAGAAAAGTCCTTCAGGTCCCACAAATTCTGTGGTTTTTCTGCATTTTTGTGTATTTGAACCCTTTCCAACAATGACTGTATGATTTTGAGATGCATCTTTTCACACTGAGGACAACTGAGGGACTCATTGTCACAGTCTTGTCTGTCTTGTCTTGTGTGTTTTCCCCCTCCATGTCCTTATTTGGTCATTCCTGTTCCTGTCCTTGTCTAGTTTGATTGTTTATTGATTTCTTTCAGGTGTGTGTTAATTATCATGTGTATTTAGTTCTTGCCTGTTCTGTTCATTTTTGTCTGGTCTACTTGTTACTCCCGGTGTACCTGTGTGTCAGCCTTGCCTTGTCTGTCCTGGATTTAATTAAAGACTGTATTTTGAGTTTACCTCCGTCTCCTCATATGCAACTATTACAGAAGGTTCAGACGCTCACTGATGCTCCAGAAGGAAACACAAAGCGCATATATATATATATATATATATATATATATATATATATATATATATATATTCTTTTTTTTAATTAAATAAAATTTAATTATTAAATATAAATTTATTTATTTTAAATATATTTAATGCTTTTTCATAGTAGTTAAAAACTTAAATTGATAAATTCTTTAATTATGATAATAAAGCCTTCCAGCTAAAACATTGTACTTGCTCTATTATAATATGGTATATGGTCTAATGGTCTAACAAAATTGTCCAAAAAAAAATAAATAAATAAAAATAAATAAATAAACATTACAAATAAATAAAATAATAAAACAAACAAATAAATATCTATTTAAAAAATAATAAATAATATCATGCTGCTTTTTATATTAATTACTTATATATATATATATATATATATATATATATATATATATATATATATATATATATATATAATTTCAATGCCTTTTCACTATAAGTGGAAAAATTTAAGAACTGTCTGAAACATCTGTTTGTTTGTTTGTTACTTCCCCTATAAACTGATGGCCTAATGGTCTAACCAAATACCAACATTTTTCACTGTACCAGTCTATTAGACTAGTTTAACACAGCCAGAGTTACATTAAGTTCACTACACTTTATTGGGCACTTGAAAGAAAATCATATTGTTGCATTGACTTACTGAAAAGATTATTTATTAATGTATGGGAAGGTCATAAACTAAACCAGTAACTAAAAGGTAATACACATAGACATGAACATTTTTAGTAACACACAAGCTTAAAACAGTTCCACAAATGGTATATATTCTGAACACAAAAATGAACATTTTGAGTATAGATATACATAATAAGTAGGTCTCTATAATAATCCAGATCACACTGGGCAGTGTTCTAGTCACCAGTTATGCATCACTCAAGTACAGCATTAGCGCTGTCAGCTGTTGCAAGGTTCTCAGAATCATCTCTGTCTGTGCCAAAACAGACCTGTGAGGTGGTTCACTTCTACACATAGCTGTTCTGCCTCAGACTGAAATTTATACATATTTCACAAAGAACTGTGTCATTATTTCTTATCACCAAAATTACTGAGGAAGAAAAATGCCTTGCATCTCTGTAATTTTATCAAAGGTATTTTATTAAATTTTATTACTGTATTTAAGCATTTATTTTGTGTCTTTTATTCATTCATCTATTTTCTTGGTCTTGTTTTATGGTGTTTGTCTGTTGTCTGGCTTTCTACTGCTCAAAAAGTTCTTGCATTAAAATAAATAAATAAATAAATAAATAAAAGCCAGAGAGAGAGAGAGAAAGCTTACTGATGGAGAGGACCATGTGGGAGGGAGTGCGGTGTCCTGCTGGTTCTGTACTTGTCAGGTCTAGAGGTAATTCAGTGACCTCTTGCTTTACTATCCACTGTCCATTTTGGCCTGGTGACTGGGGGTCCAAACTGGGCTGAGATGGATATAAGTCAAAAGTACTGTACACTAAAATGGGGTGTATTCTATAATAATATGTTTGCCAATTTTTCATTTACACACACATTTTGTTATAGAAACATCATGGGCACATCTGTTCGTTTTAACATTTGTTTTTTAAGCTCTGTCTGATGGAATGAAGTCGTCTGGTGTAAAGTGTTCACTACACACCCTCAATCCACGGCGAGACTGATATGGTAAATTTGTATCCAGACGGAGAGCGAGCAGTCATATCTTTGATCTCTCTGGATCATGGCATGAGAATTTGTGAAAAGTCATGTGATGATGGCTTGTCACAAAGTTTTATTGCTTTCTGCTGGTTGAAGCACCACGGAAATGCACATAGGCGTACCATTTTTAAGAAATCAAGACTAACGAATCACAACATTTACAGACTCCAAAAAAAGGCCTGCACTTTCAGTTGAGGTGAACAGTACAGTGTTGTGTTGTAGCAACAACAAAGCGAGTTCTCACGAGATTTAGCTGTCGGCGTTGTGTAGGAACCTATTATGGAAGCATGTCTTTTACTGATTAGAAGACCTTTTTTTTTTGGATATTAGTCGTCTTAACTATCTAAATATGGACATGTATGTCTTTTAAATTTTATTTTATGGTATAATGATAACGAAACTATAGACTATAGGCCTAGTGAAATGTTGTTGTTTTTTATCATTAAGAACCAGGCATATTGTACAGACAAGAGTACATATAACCAAACACGTCAGGTGTATACGGTATAGAAAGAAATAAAGGAAAAGAAAAATCTACAGAAAAACATGGTATGTATGTACATGGGTCAAAGACAGAGTTTTCAGAGAATCAATCAATCAATCAATCAATCAATAAAGACTACCATTTTTACCATGATTTACAGAATACACACTCAAAAATGTCATTCAGTGTAACAACAGTACATACAAATAAATCTTGTCAGACATATTAAGAGCAAGAAACATTGAATGACATTAAAACACTCTAGGGTTTACAGTTCAGCCCTCAAAAACTGATTCATTGTCATTTTAAATCCTTCAAACCACTTGGTTTTTCCAATTTGTTTTTAATCATTAAAATGTAATAGAATTTAGTATGATCAGTTTTCTTTTATATATTTTAATAAGTGCAGGTCAGAATAAGTATGGTGTTTAATTTTTACATAAATTTATCTGTTGCACTGAATGATGTTGTTTAACCCTATTTTGACATTTTTTTCACTAAAGTGAATTTGAAACATTAAATATGCTAACATTTAATATGCTTTCTACATATATAAAATCACTTACGTAAATTTAATTTGATACTGTCACAAAAATGGGATGTCTTGACCCACATACTGTATACATACTGTATAGCCTACTTTACAATACTCATTTTTACACAATGTATATTGAATACATCCATTTTTGTTGTGATAATCCATTAGTTATTAGCCACTGAAATTTCATTGACTGATGGCGGCCATTTTTGTTGATTTGTAGATTTTTTTTTTATGGCTTAGTACTTGCCATGTAAAGTCTACACATCAAATTTAATTTTCCTTGATCAAAGCGTTGCAGAGTTGTGATGTTATGCAGCTTGGCGTGCATCCTCAAATTGTCCTGTTGTATATGTGTATCAAGTTTCGTTGAGTTTGGATGTTGCATTGAGCAGGTCAGTTAGTCAAAATGGGTGTCGCCAGACCGTTTGGCATACAGCTTCGCAAAGCTTTGAGAAATCAAAACTACTTTTATAACCCTTTTGTCATCCAGCTTATTAGTGATTAAAGTGCCAAAGCAGAGAGCTGGGAGGAGGTGGAGCTGTGAAGATAGCTATTGGTGGTCTAGACAGATGTACATGTCACACAGGACTAGCAGTCTAATTTTCTCAGAGGTAAGTGGACAGCAGCAGCATGTCTATGTTCTTCATAAAGTTACCCTGTTGATCTGGAGGATTTGAATTTTAGTACGATATTCAATAGGATGATATTCAAAGGATGTGTGACTGGAGAGAGCAGAGAAAAGTGAATTTCCATGTGCTGGAAATGAACAAACCTACTGGGTAAACAGCTGCAAGTCCAGACCTCTTCTGCTCTTCATTGTTTAACTCCAGATGCTCCAATCTGCACAGTTAAATAAAGTGATGGTGTACCTCTATATGGCATAACTTACCTCGTTTGAGCAACACTGAAGTCAATATTGTTAAAAAGTGCATGTAATTTAGGTTTTGGAATAAAAAAGTTGAGTTACCGTACCAGTTTAAAGTTGCCACATCACCCTTCTTGACACATTTTCCATTGTGGTTCACTCAGTGGAATGTAGATAAGGAAAGAAACACAGAAGACCAGTATCAGAGACACAGTGATTTTCTGATATACTAAAATGAAACACATGCTGATTTTTATTGTAATCAAATTTTGGGTTACTGGACTTACCATTTTAATTTACTGTTGTCACATGATGACCCATATTTACCACTGTGGCAGCTCAAACAGTGGCATGATGTAGAGAGTCATACACACCATAGAACAGAGACGACCAGTATCAGTTAATCATAGAATTTAATCTTTTTTTTTTTTTTTTTTTTTTTTATGTATTTGTGTATTTTTATAGATATTTTCCTACATTGACTGGGAGATACCTTGTACGTTCTAGTTGGTTGCACACAAGACTACTGTCATAAAAGTAGTAGAATTTAGGACAAGCAAACCATAACAATTTCCTTTTATTTGTCTCTTCTTCCACATTTACCATTGTGGTCCAACGGCTCAAACAGTGGTATGTAGGCCGAGAGAGTTATTCACTGAAATAAACAGTAAACCATTATATTTTTCATACAAAAAATTCAAGCTGCACTTTAACACGTAATACAATTTTCTCAGGCATTTTAATTAACATTCAGATTATGGAATAAAAATGTAGGTTACTGAACTTACTGTGTTCATTAACGTTCAGTGACCTTTTTCAAACAGCAGCATGTAGATGGAAAGTGTCATGCATGATAAGGAACAGATAAGTTTCAGTAATATGCTTTTGTGATATTCATTTCAACACGTTAATTTGATGTATTTCTGTAAAGATTTACCTTCATTGGAAGACAGATACCTTGTTCGTCCCAGTCGCACACAAGAACTACAGACTACAACAGCACTGTGTTCCAATTCATGACGTTATAACAGTAGTAGAATGTTCAGGAACAATTAAATGAACATACTGTAACTGCAGCTCAACCTGTCCGTTATGATGCCATTACACGCATGTAGTACAGAACAACAATATGGATTCAGTATTCAGTATGGAAATACTAAAACAAACAGCTTCTAAAGGTTTGTAATTTTATCATATAAAATTATCCAGGCCGAACGTTTGGATTAAAACACCAGAAGGCAGCAAAGCATCACTTACTGCACTCATCACAGAAAAATAAAAGACCACTTTACTCCAAAAACTCAATTTTATTTGAAAATGACTATAGTTGACTATTACAGTCAAACAAAAAGTGCAAGGAAAAATAAATATGTATTTCAAATATAATGTGAGTCAAAGTGCCTCTTTAAAGAAATATAGTGTTATTTTAAGAGACAAATGATAGGCTATTGTCTTCTCATTTAATTGGACAACAATATATTCAGTCATGTCTGGCAAAACTGACAAATATGAATTAGAATATATGAAAATTAAGGTGCTATTTAATGATTTATAATAATTTAAGAAAGCACAGATTTCTTTGCAAATGAATTATGTAAAACTCAGGAGATACTGTAGGTTTACCATGGTTTTACAAATATATTTCTATACGTTTTTATATTGCATTAGTTTCTATTCTATTGATATAACTGTGGCTGATCGTTTAGAATTTGCTCTGTGTTCTGTGTAATTTGTCAGCACTCTGGAAACAAAATATTCTCAATAAATCTCATTCATACAAGAATTTCATGGAGTAATATTAAAAAGATTCATAAAGACTGATTCATAAAGAAACACTCATTATGACTTATATTTGACACTTTATTCATGCATGGAGCACAAGAAGTACATTCAGTTGGTGAGTGGTGGTAATTTGGTTCTGGATGAGGGTGTCTGGTCGTTAATCTCCTGTCTCAGCCTCTGGATCTCCAGTCGTTGAAACTGGACGATCTTCTCTGCTTCTTCCAAACTCTGCTTCATCATCAAGCCGTTCCTCCCTGCTGAAGCTGTACCTGACGCATGAAAGAAAAAGTTAGATGAGAAACTCCAACATGAACATCTGAGGTGTCAACGTCAACGTTGTCATGGTCCATCCTTATCCAGGTTCATCCAAAACCCATAGATTTCACATGAGTCACCTCTCGTGTCAGCAGAGCTCTTGATGTTCTTGTTAAAGCTGCTTTGACTCTCGTAGTTGTGCAGCTGCATACGGACTGTGCGCAGCTCCTGACGCAGATCATTGATCTCTTTCATAAGAATGATGTTGTCCTGGACACAGATGACAGATGCGAGATCTTTCACACAAATAGAAGAAGCAACTGAAGGAATATTGAAAGTGAAGCACTCATACTGCTGCTTCCAACTACTCCCCTCATAGCATGAATAAAACAACCTTCGGATACTGATATACTAAAATCTTTATCTCCTAAGAGTTTACATAATCTATTAAGTGCTGTAAGTATTATTAATGTACTATTCATTTCTTCAGGTGTTAAAAATCACTTATTACAGTAAAATCAATCCATTTAGACATTTACTGTCTAATTTACTGTTAAATCATAACTACTAAACCAGAGGAAAGGGATAGGCTACAGTTGAAGTACCACACTGTCCAATTGTTAGGTCAGTTTTACTGCTTTAGACTAAAGACACTAATTTCCACTTTAACTGCACACTGTTATTTGTTTCTCTCACCTTCATGAGCTTTGTATTGTTGGCTTGGAAGACATTTGTGTCCCTGGTGAGCTGGTTCTTCAGTGTGGTGATAATCTTCTCATAGTGCTCCCTCTGTCTGTGGTTTTCCTTCTGGGTATCTGTGTCGACCGCCACTTTCTCTACCTGCAGTCACACACCACACAAGCTCCAGTCACCGGAAGTCAAAACAGCATGAATAATGACCCAAATGTATTTCTCTTACCACATCTGATGGCTGAACGTAGCATTTATAGAGCTCTCGAATGTGTTCCTTTAATCTTTTTGGGTCCTGAATGCATTCCACACATGTGTGAAGGTCGGCTTTAAATCTCTGTACCAGAGACCCAATGTCCTGCACCTGGAGAAGAAGACAGCAGGCCAGTCACTAGTCAAGAAAATATAGTGAAACTAGGGTATTGGTACATTTATGTATTTAAATAAAAAAAAAAACTATTTTAAAACAATAAAAAGCAACATACAAAAGTAATTTAATAATATTAAATTTAATGAATAATCACTCATCTTCGGAACACAAATGAAGATGTTTTTGATGAAATCCAAGAGCTTTCTGACCCTGCATAGACAGTAGTACACAAACTAACCTTCCTCATTTCTTTGTGCATTTCTTTGTCTTTGGTTTTCAATTTTAAGTTCAGTTCAGCAATTTTCAGCTCCAGCTGTGTGTTCGTCTTATGGAACTCCTTCAACTCTCCCTCCATCTGAAACACAACACACTGTGCTCATAACACTCATCTGGTTTATGTAAAATGATTTTTATTTACATCTGTAACTACATATTCTGTGACACATTCATTTATTATGAATTATATACGTTTTTGTTATTAATGAATGCTACTTTTTAGGTTTGACAATGCAGCACAATGAGCTGAAAACGATGTGGCTCAGGCAGAAAGGGCTGAATAAAACATGACAGCTTGAAGGGATGACACATGACATATACGCAGTAAAACGCGTCCCACCTCCAGCATCTGCTCCTTCAGCTCTTGGATTTCATTCTCTTTTGGCTCAATCTGCTCTTCCATATATTCAGCCCTGAACTCCATCACTTCAATTGTTTTGTTAAGTGTGTCATTCTTCTTTTTCAGCTCATAGATGGTCTTTTCCTGTTGAGACAGAACAGATTTTACTCTCATGTACTGTTCACTAGTAACTGAAACTTAAATATACTGACTCTGAGTTCATGTATCTGATCTGGACTCTGAGTATCTGAGATGGCATGAAAACAATTCTAAATCATTTTTTGCCCATATAAATTAAACCGATTAAGGCTCTGTGATTTATTTTTAATCCATAATACATTAATTCATCGACCATTTTATTTCAAATGCACATTTTTTCCTCAGTCAAGTGCTGCTGGAATGAAACCTTGTAATGATTTTGCAGTTTTGAACTTCAGTTCCTGAAGTCAGTAGGTTTCTATAATTCTGGAGGGTGTGAAATTTGCAATTTAAAATCTGTCAACAACTGCTTAGACAGCTAAATATCTTAAACTAAACAGGAAAACAGAGGACTTATTTGACTTGCTTTTCCTCATGTCGTCATGAACAGGGTTCATATGCACTTACCTTGTCCTGTATGATCCCATCTCTCTTCTGAATTGCAGTCTTCAGCCCAGTGATGTCGTTCTCTAGTGCTTTGATCACCGACTGCAGCTTCTGCACTTCCTGCTTCAGCTTCTCGATCTCCAAGTTCCTGTTTTCAATTTCCCTCTGCAGGACATGAAACTGTACGACACAACACAACCTACATAAGGTTCAGCTTCCATATTTCTCTTCTGATTCAGACGAGATGTCTTTTTCACTGGATAAAGCAGTATTATGGATAGAGGATGTGTATTTTAGCCAGAAGCAATGATTTTCAGTTAAAAACATCTTGATGGATTTGTTAATTACAAACATGCAGCTTTTAATGATGTTAATTGATGTACTGGAGTGGTGTTGATTACTTGTGGATTATTATGATGTATTATTATTATTATTATTCCTAAGGTTATAAAACTATTGACGTTTGATAGTACCAAAGATTTCAAAGTCTATTAAAGGAGGTAGAGATTTTCGCATTTAACTCCTAAACTCTAGAATAGCCTTCCTGATAAAGTTTGGGGCTTAGACACACTCTCTTTGTTTAAATCTGGATTAAAGACACATCTCTTTAGCCAAGCATTCATATAATGTAATCTCTTTTGCCTGAAAAGCTATGAACAGCAGCTACACTAATGCTTCTCACTTTTGCTTTCCTGTTTCTATCGATAACTGCAGATTGATCCGGCTCTAGTTTGGATTCAGCTTTTGCAAAGACTACAGATGATGCCAACTTTAAATCGATATACAAAACTGGCAAATATTATCCTTATATTGTAATAATTACAAGCATAAGCTGTAATTCCTGCACAATTACAATTAATACACTATCACATTTCTATTATCCAAATCCGTTAAAGGATTGTTAGGCAGCATTAATTAGGTCAACCGGAACCGGGAACACTTCCCATAACACCCGATGTACTTGTTACATCGTTAGAAGAATGGCATCTTTGCTAATATTAGTCTGTTTCATCCTTATCCGAGGCCACCCAGATCCAGTCTGTATCCAGATCAGATGGTGGATCAGCACCTAGAGATGACCTCTAAAGCCCCGAATGTCAGCAGAGACCAGGATAACTACATGCGCCCCAGAGACTGATTCCTCTGCACAATCTGACTCTGCTGCAGCCTAGATTTAAACTGCTGATTTTGTCTGGCCAGAGGAGAACGACACACTATTTTGACACACCATTTCCCCGTTTAAATACTGTAAAGCTGCTTTGACACAATTTGCATTGTAAAAAGCGCTATACAAATAATGGTGACTTGACAATGTTAACTAACCGCATAACATGTACTTCCTGTAATAGCTGTACTGTATATTACTGCCATATGTACACTGATAATACTTTGATACACTCATCTCTGGCTGATAGCAAAATACTTACTAATTGTAACATTGAAACATGCATTTTCTGTAAAGCTGCTCTGAAACATTATGTATTATGAAATACAAATAAACTTCAGTTGAATTGATTTGTCATTGTTTATACATAGTATATTTGAAGTGAAGAACTCAAAACCAAATTATAGTCACCTGCTTTGTTGTGGTATCTAATTCCACTTTGAGCCTAGTGTTGGCCTTTTTTTCTTCTTTAAGATTTTGCTCGTATTTCATGCGGATCTCATGGATTTCCATATCTGCATCCTCTTCCTCCTGCTTTATGTATTCCTCAAATTCCCGAACCTTCTGCTGGGATTCATCCTGATACTGCAAGTTGGAAAGAAAAGAATGAGATATTCTGTTTTCAAATTTTTATTCTGTCATACCTTAAATTTCAAACAGTTTTTGTCATTTTTGGGGTTGACATTCAGAGACTCCAAACATTTTCATTTGAAAAGAGCGGTCAGTGAATGATTCAACATATATCTTTTTGTGTGTTCACAGAAATAATACTGGTTTGGAATGTGAGATTGAGTACATGACAGAATTTTTATTTGCTAAGCACTGGTAATTTGGCAGACATGTTCGCAGTTGCCTTTACCTGGGTGACCAGCATAATTTTCTCCTCCAGCTTGGCCTCATAAGACTGCATCATCTCCTCCAGGGCTCGGGTCTTGCTCTCTTCCACACTGTGCAGCTGCTGCTCATATTCCTGCTGAACTTTATGAAGCTTCAGTTGTAGCTCCTGGTATTTCTCATATTCCAGCATGAGCTTCTGGTTATTGGTCGACTCTGTGAAGAGCAGCCTCAGTTAGTTCAAATAGGCTAACTCTGAGAGGGGAACTGACTGGTTCTGAAGATAGTAAACTTGTTTACATGACAAGCAAAATTACATCACCGTCCATTAAAAAAATCAAATTTTTTATCAGTTCTATATCACCTTACATTCAGTCAAGTGTTCAAACCTTTAACTCAGTGATTCTCAACCAAGGGGCCGGGACATCTTGGAGACACAAGGGTGCCTCAGCAAACTTCCAAGTGGGTATCAAGATGGCTTAAAATGGTTTAAATAAAACAAACCAAGCTTTAAAATAGGTTAAAACAACTCAAAATCAAGACATATTTCTTATTTTAATTTGTTCCAGTGGGCTTGGGAAATCTGGTTAATGTATATAGCATATATACTGTATACTGTTATTGGGATATTTTAAAAGTGTGATTTCCACGTGGAAAAGTCATGGAAATTTGTAGAATGTACAGTGCATTCAGAAAGTATTCAGACCCCTTTCACTTTTTTTCAAATTTGTTATGTTGCAGCCTGATACAACAATTGTTTAAATTAATTTTTTTTGTCATTACCTCATAATGACAAAGTGAAAACAGAATTTTAGAAATGTCTGTAAATTTATTAAAAAGTATTCAGTCCCTTTGCAACAACACCTGAAATTTCGCTCAGGTGCCTCCCATTTCTCTTGATCACTGCTGAGATGTTTCTACATCTTGATTGGAGTCCACCTGTGGTAAAATAAATTGATTGGACATGATTTGGAAAGACACACACCTCTCTATAAAAGGCCTCACAGCTGACAATGCATATTAGAGTGAAAATCATTAGGTCAAAGGAACTGCCTGCAGAGCTCAGAGACAGGATTGTATTGAGGCACAGATCTGGGGGAGGCTACAAAAAATTCTGCTGCACTGAAGGTTCCCAAGAGCACAGTGGCTTCCATAATTCTCAAATGGAAGAAGTTTGGTACAACCAGGACTCTTCCAAAAGCTGGTCGCCCAGCCAAACTGAGCAATTGATGGAGAAGGGCCTTGTCTAGACTGGTGACCAAGAACCTGATGGTCGCTCTAGTTGAGCTCCATGATCATATATGCAGATGGGAGAAACCTACAGAAGGACAAACATCACTGCAACACTCCACCGATCTGGGCTTTATGCTGGTGTGGCCAAACTCAATCCTCTCATCAGTGAAGACACACTTGGAAACACACTTGGAATCTGCAAATCAGCACCAAAAGAACCCTCAGACTCTGAGAAACAAGATTCTCTGGTCTGATGAACCTCAATTCTAAGCATCATGTTTGAAGGAAACCAGGCACTGTTCATCACCTGCAGAGTACCCTCCCAAAAGTAAGGTGTGCTGGCCTCATGCTGTGGGGCTGTTTTTCAGCGGCAGGGGCTGAGGGACACATCAGAGTAGAAGACAAGCTCAATGCACCAAAATATAGAGATAGCCTTAATGAAAACCCAGTCCAGAGCATTCAGAACCTCAGACCGGGCCGAAGGTTCACTTTTCAACAGGACAATGACCCTAAGCACACAGCCAAGGCAACACAGGAGTGGCTTAGGGACAACTCTGTGAATGTCCTAGAGTGGCCCAGCCAGAGCCCTGACTTGAACCCTATCGAACATCTCTGGAGAGACCTGAAAATGGCTGTGCACAAACAGTCCCCATCCAACCTGATCGAGCTTGAGAGGATTTGCAAAGAAGAATGGCAGAAAATCCCCCAGTCTAGGTATGCAAAGCTTGTTGCATCATACCCAAAAAGATTCGAGGCTGTAACTGCTGCCAAAGGTGCTTCAACTAAGTACTGAGTAAAAGGTCTGAATACTTATGTAAATGTGATATTTCAGTTTTTTTTTCTTTTTAATAAATTTACAGACATTTCTAAAATTCTGTTTTCACTTTGTTATGAAGTACGGAGTGTAGATTAATGAGAAAAATGAATTTAAACAATTGTAGTATCAGGCTGCAACATAACAAAATTGAATAAAAGTGAAGGGGGGTCTGAATACTTTCTGAATGCACTGTATAGGGATTTTTCTAGTTATGTCAACCAAAAATTGCTATTTGTGCATAAATTAAAAAAAATAAAATAAAAAATCTAGTAATCATGAACAACTAGAAATGTTATGTAAATTCATTGTTTATAAAAAGTGTGAACCCAATAAAGACCTTCTAAACCATTTTAATTATTTAAAATGTATTTTATTAATTTTAATATACTCCTAAAGGAGTAAGTTTCTATAAATTAAAATTTTTGAAAACAAGAAGCTTTGTCATTACAGCAAAAATATATCTTAGACCACATGGGTGGCCTTCCAATATTGTCTTGGACAACGGGGGACCTTGGAGTCAAAAAAGTTGAGAACCACTGCTTTAACTGGTAGTGTCTATTAATAAAGGTAAGCCAGTGTTCAATGGTTGCAATGGTCCTTAGTGTACCAATATATAAAGCACAGCTCACACAGAAGCCACTTTTAAACCAAGCAGCTTTCCACTGGTTAGTGTGACAAATTCATGTGACCAACTTAAAAAAAAAAAAGAGCGAAATCTGTTTGGGGAACTTTTTTTTTTTTTGGGTGATATTGTGACCGCAGCTTGTAAAAATGAATGAAATATGTTTTGTTTACCCATGTCCTGTTGCTCTTTATCATTTTTCTCTAAGACTTCTGAGAGAGCTTTAACATGGGCTGCTTGCTGTTTCTCTTTCTCTGCTGTCAGGACCTTTAATATAAAAATAATCATTGTAAGTTTAATAAGCCATTAGTGTTATGAAATAAGAATGTTTTTCCCTTGATACTGACCTCTTTCTCAGCATTAAGTGAATTGATCTGTTGGATACATTTTTCAGTGAGTTCATTGATCTTCTCTTTGTATTCAATGTCCCTGAGGCTGAGCTGGTACTTGTTCTCCTCCTGGAGCTCTGTCACTCTTGCGTTCAGGTCCAGCATTATTTTATTCTGCAGGATGATTCAACACAAGATGAAAAAAGGCTGCAGTTGCTCTTGTGGTTTACAGCATTCTGTGTTCATTTTTCCAAAATGTTTCCTGAACGTTTCTTAAACGCCCCATTTTATGCAATGTTAAGATAGTTCAAGAACACAGTTACTGATCTGAAGAAGACCTAAAAACCTGAGATTCAGCCTTATTATTTTAACAATCTATGTCACCTTAAATCAAGAAAGTACAAAATCTGCTGATTTTTTAGTATAAAGCTTAAATGGCCAACACAAATGAAAATATTTCCTGAGATTACCTTTTCCTCAAGGTCTGACTTGGTGATGAGGATCTCTTCTGCATATATTAATTCCTTCTCTCTTTTCAACCCTTGTCCCTCTTTGTCAATGATTTTCCAGATAAAAAGACTGCTGTCTTCTGAGACAGTTATGAGGAACTGGTCATCAAAAGTGATAACCATCTACAGACACAAGACATAAAAATATTAATGAAAAACATGCAATTCTGACTAGGAGCTCAAATTCCAACAAATTTTAGCAATACAAACCTTAGTGACAGGGCCAGCGTGGGCCTGGTACTCTATCCAGTCATTCTGCATGGGTAGAGGGTATTTGATGGCCCTCACAGTCCCAATGGAAGTTCCAATGAAGAGCGCTCGTCCTGAACGAGACATGGCAACAGCTGTGCAAACCACATCACCTGTACGTACTTCCTTAAGGATCTGCAGCAAGAATATTAACACACGGTTTTATCTCGAGGGGTCATTTATGGTTCTGTTTAATCCAAAGCATTCAAATGTGCTGTGCCACAATTGGTCATGAGAAACGCGACAATCAATGACATTTGACTCCATTGATGATGCAATGTGATGTGAGGTGCGATATTTGAAAATGCAATTTCTGGTGAATTTTAGCTTTTTCCACACTTAAAGCTATTGTATACTGTAGTTTCAGAGGGCCATGGAATATGATGAATGAGTAATATGGACTACTTTTATCAAGTCCTTGCTAATTTAATCAAAAGCGAAGGTACATGGTAAAAATAATAATGAGAAATGTACCAAATCAGCATATTAGAATGATTTTTGAAGGATCATCTGACACAGAAGACTGGAGTAATGGCTGCTAAAAAATGTAAAATGTATTAAAATACTTATAAAATACAAAAGTTAAAAGTTAATTTGAAATTGTAATACTTTTACTGCATTTACTGCAACCCACCGACCCCAAACTTTTGAACAGTAGTGTAAACTATATGCATGTTAAAACAATTTAGTGTGAACAAATTACTAACATCTCTTGTGTAACGTTACATGCAACTAAAAGAGTTATTTTACAACTTGTAAGCCACTAAAACCTTAAAAATGACTTCAAATTTTAGCAGAATTAATGTAAAAGTGCTTTTATTAATTTATAAGCTTCATATTTCTGCTTTAAAATACTCAGAAATATGGCCCAAATCACATCCATTGCAAGTGCTTTTTTTTTTTTTTTTTTTTTAAGAAAACAAGCAATAAGTTGCATTTATGCCACAATTGCTGCTGACTGAGCTTAACTTGCATTGAACCCATAATATTCCTTTAATAAACATTATTACATTGTTCTAAACTAGTGTTTGTCTGTAGTTAGTTAACAGTTAACTATCTTACATCCTCTGTCATGTTCTGGATTTATGGTACTAGCATGTTGAGAATTGAAAACATAATTTTATATGCTCTGTATAGAATGGTGACACTAATGTGAACACGTGAATAAGAAAATTATGGTAAAATAGGCTATTTACTGAACCATCCATTTTAACCACATAAATAAATTCAGAAATGTATAGAATATTGAAAACTGGTTAAAAACCCTATATTTAAAGGACTGCATTGAAGTAAATTTATACCAATCAGAATCCAGTTCTGTGACTCAGAAGTGACTTTGTGACAATGTGCTCACCTGACAGTCTTGGATTTCTTTCAGAGAGCAGTCTGTCCCGACAGCGAAGAATGTCTTTGCGTCAGGGGAGATGGTCACTCCTGTGTAGCTGCAGGTCTTGAGGACGCTCTCAGACTCTCGCGCACCGGTGAGAGTATTCCACTCATACACGGCCCCGTCCATGCCACACGACACAAGACGACTGTCGTCTGCGCTGAACGCTATGGCCCGCACCTGAAACACAAAAACATAAAATGTAACACTGTTTAAAACTTTTTCAGGTTTCATTAAGGCAAAATTACAGCAGTGGATTTCCTCTTTCAAAATAGCCTATCACATTATGTTACATACACATAGGATTAGAACAGAGATGACTGTTTTCAATTCTGGGTAAACTATTCCTTTAAATTTCACAACACATACTTTTTCATTGTGTCCCTTCAGATTCAGGACGTCCTCAAACGTGGTAGTAGAGTAGATGTTGATCACGTTTCCATTGACAGCAGCAAACAAGTGGCCCCCATGGCTGAACGCACACTGGGGACAAATGCATGAAAAATTAGCCACCACAGTCAATCCACAACATGTGACGAATGAGACTTTGTAAGAACAATGCTTATACATGAACAATGTTTCAATGCTTATACAAGAACAATGTTGTATACATGAGTAAACAGATAATAGCAAACTTGTGCAATGCAGAGACGCACCTCACGGCAACTGCGTACAGTGAACTCCTTGAAAGTCCTGATATCATCGATGAGCAGAGTCATGAGGCGGAGTTTGTCTGAGAATCCTACCAAGATGAAGAGTCCAGTGGGGTGAAGAGCTATGCTGTAGGCTTCCTCCTGGAACTCCTTATACATCTCTAAAACACTGGACAACACACACTCACGATACTGGAAATATTCAACATAATCCCTGCTAAAAAAAGCCCTGCCAGCTCAGACCTGACGGAATTTTCAGATGTTTTAGGGCTGTCAAAGTCAACTTCAAAATATCAATTCAATATGTTTAATAAAAATAACAAATACACTAACATTCACGTTTTAAGTAAGGGGTCAGTAAAAATGTTTTATGTTTTGTAGAGGAACCTATTATGTTCAACAAGGCTCAATTTGTTTGATTAAAAATACAGTAAAACAGTAATATTGTGAAATTTGATTGCAATTTTAAAATAATGGATTTATATTTTAATATGTAAATTTAAAATGTAATTTATGATGCAAATCAAATTTTCAGCATCATTACTCCAGTCTTCAGCGTCACATGATCATTCAGAAATCATTCTAATATGCTGATTCGATGTTCAAGAAACATTTCTAACTGTTGAAAACAGCTGTGCTGCCTGATATTTTTGTGGAAACCATGATACTTTGATTTTTTTAATATATAGAAATTTCAAAAGAACAACATTTATTTAAAATATAAATCTTTTGTAATAATGTAATGTTTTTTCTGCCACTTTTGATCAACTGAATGTATCATTGCGGAATAAAAGTGAAAAACAAATAATAAATAAATGAATTAATTAATAAATAAAAGTAAAACAAACAAACAAACAAATCTTGCTGTCCCCTATTTATTTTATTTTTTTTTTATTCATAGCCCTAGTTTTTAACAGTAAGATATAAAAATCTGTTTTAAGAAATTTAATATTTCATTAATAAAGAATGCTGTCTTTATGTCATCTTCATTTTATTTTTATTCACACAATATAAATGAGTCTTTATAAACAAAAATATACTGCTAGTTTTATATTTTAATAAGAGGGTCTCTCACAAGGGTTCATTTATTTGGGTGTCCAATAAGTGTAAAAATCTCTAATAAATGTAGGATTAAAAGATTTTGGCATTTGGTCAACCAAGACACAATTTATACATTTCTAGATGTAGATATTTTTGCAAAGTGACCATTATCTCAAAAAGACCATTATCTCATAAAGAACTTTTTCATCAAAAACATCTTAATTTGCGTTCCAAAGATGAACAAAGATCTTACGGGTTTGGAACAACATGAGGGTGAGTAATTAAAGACAGAATTTTCATTTTTGGGTGAACTATCCCTTTAATAAAGCAGAAGAACAACACCTTGTCTCTTCAACAGAGCTGAACTTACTTGGTCTCAAAGTTCCAGATGCGCACTGAGCGGTCCAGGGAACAGGTGGCAATGTGTGGTTTGCGGCTGCAGGTGGATAAACCTGTGATACTGCTGGAGTGGGACGAGTAAGACAGGTGCTCAAACTGAGCACAAACACCCTGATAACACAACAGGAGAAAGAGCAAGTCATGACTGGTATTATGAGTAAAAACAGAAATATGAGTAAAACACCTCTTTTATTACTCTAGACTTGCTACTATTACAGGACACCATGAAGTTTGTTGTCTCGTTTCTCACAATAGCTCTCTCATTTTAAAAAAGAAAATAAAGAAAATGAACCTCATTTCTGATCATCTGAGATGATCTTAAGCCCAGACAACTCAACAGCACAGGATTGAGGATTATATACTGTAGCTTTCTTCGTGTGTACAAGTTGCATTTCTTGATGCAGAGACGGACTGTGACAACGATTTCTGGAAGTACTCCTGAGCCCACGTGGCTATATTTAACACAGTAATATAATAGTTTTTGAATGGTGTGATAATTTTCTCATTAAGTTTAGATTATGGACTGGTATTTTGGCCAGAAGAAATGGTTTAATCGTCTCAATGATGGATTTGTTTCTTACAAACATGGAGCTTTTTGCTTCACAAGATGTTTTTGATGAACTGGAGTGGCATGAATTACTTGTGGATTATTGTGGTGCTTTTATCAGCTGTCTGGACTCTCATTCTGACGGCACCCATTCACTGCAGAGAATCCATTGGTGAGCAAGCGATGCAATGCTAAATTTCCCTAAATCTGTTCTGATGAAGAAACAAACTCATCTACATTGATGGCCTGAGTACATTTGAAGCAAATTTTCATTTTTGAGTGAACCATTCCTTTAAAGTGCTAAAATTAGTAACTGGATATAAATTAAAACTAAAATTGAACTAAACCTTCAACTGAAATAAAAATGACAAAATAAGCACACAACAATATTAAGAAAATTTGTACTGAAATTAAAAAGAAAATATAGAAATAAAAGCTAATTCAAAATACTATTAAAAACTTTAATAGTATTTAAAAACTAAAAATATATAAATATACTAAAATAACAGTGAGGCATACAGCACCTTGTTCAACTCGGCTAAGGAGAGACTGATGCTGTAGAGCTGCCCACGATCTGTGCTGGCGGCCAGGGTCTCTTCTGACGGACTGATGCACAGAGTGCTGATTTCCTGCTGCTCTGCAGAACTGGGATCATTACTGAACTGTTCTGGAGGAATCTGAGATGACAAGACAAGAAAACTCTTTCAGGATCAGCCATACTTTCCAATGCCAAACCGGACACACTACTGTGAACATTTGAATGAGAAAATGTCCTGGCACCTTTATTTCTTTGGTCTTCTTATACTGGTCCTCCTCATCTCTTTTCTCAAACAAACACACAGTGCCAGGACCAGCGGAGCAAGCGAAGCCATTAGAATAACCTACAATGGCTGTCACCCGCGGCAGTGTGGAGAAGGTCTCATTAGAGTGCTGCTTTTCTGACTGACTGCAAGAAAAACATACACAAATGAAAGTAGTACACATTAAATCAAATATTGCAAATATAATAGCCATTGTTTTGCCAAAAAATAAAAATAAAATCAAATAAAAAATCAAAATGAAATAAATGATAAATGTACCAGAAAGTTAAAACACTGATAATAATCAAAATATTCAGGGTTCTGTGCATTTACACTGGAATAAGACTGTCACATGACATGACATATAAGTCCTCAATAACTCATGTACATTCTGTATCAATTATTAGTTGTTTCTTCAACTTCAGGCACTTTTAGATGCCAGGTAGTGATTTTTATTTTATTTTATTATATTTTTATATCTTGACTGCTTTCTTGTTATTTGAATGTCACATTAAAAAATTACTTGTTTACAATGGTGTCAGTGAAGAGATTGAAATGAAATACATGTGGTGTGAAGAAAATAAAGAAATCAAGAAAAATATCAAAAAGGGTGAAATATTTAATTGCATGTATTTAGGACACATGAAATGCTATGAAAAAAACCTTAGCAAAACAAAGAAGTCAGAAATGTTACAAATGCAATATACACAAAAAAAAAAACAACAACAAAAAAATAATAATAATTATAAGAAAATTTTCAATACCTTTGTAATGAAATTTACAAGAAAATATAATATAACAATTACTAGCAATACCTCCATTGAAATTAATGGATTTAATTAAATTCTTTTGAACTTGCAACTCAAACTTTATGCATTATTTTTAACTTTTCAGAGTTAAATATTACTCGGAAATGTTTTAAAACAAAATACATTAATTTTACTTGCAATAAAAATAAAAATCACTTTTATGATGAAAAAGATGATCAATTTTTTCATGCTGCAACTTCTTTTCTCTTTAAAATTTAAACTAGCTGGTCTTTTGGAAATTTTGCTCTAAACACTTTTAGGCTATAGTTTGATATAGTTTATTTGTTATATAATTTACATTAAAAAAAAAATAATTGTATAACATCAAGCCTCAGTTGATACTCAAAATTGATAATTTTTTAAATGCTTATTTCTCTTAAAAGATATTTTTTAAAAATCTGAAAATGAAAAATAAACGAATGAATGAGGTGTATTTTGTATATGTATATATACTATTCTGGGTCAGAAATCACCTGCAATGCATTATAAGGTTTAAGAAAACATGAGATAAATGACAGACTTCTCCTGTATTGTATGAACAGTATGTACACTGCTGCTCATTGTTAGCGGACAGATGAAATAATCTATGATGAGTGTGAAATGAGTGTTTTAAGAGAAGTTCCCTAGTACGTTTCCCTCTTGGCACTGCTAATATCATCAGCACTTGACGTCACAGTTCATTTCACTCACCTGTCAGCCTTCTGCACAGACGTCACATTCATCTCCCAGCGCAGACGGCCTGACTCAAACATCATCAGCTGACCTGCGTCTGTGCCAGCAATCACCTGCTCCGTGGACATCCAGGTGTGGCACAGGAAGTTATGGGTGTCTGTTTTAAATGTGCTGGACTGTTTCAGGGTTTCTCCAGCATAGCGAAAGATCTTGAACACTCTGTTGCCACTCACACAGATCTGTGTGTTGTCCTCAGGGTTGAAGCTGATCTGAGAATGGGAATGGATATAAGGACAGCTTGATCACTGCAGTAATTTTGACCTGTGGTCAAAATGACTTTTAATGGTCAAAGTTTAATTAATTAATGTGGTTGATTTGCATTACAGTAATGAGAATATGAGAAATAGGATTTTTTCCCATATAGCAAAAGTGTGCTTAATTGTCAAAAATAATGTTACAATAATTTGTTATATTTTGTTGAACAAACCATCATATGTCATGCGGAAATGCCAGAAGTTTATTCCATGTATTACAGATCAGTACTTTTACAATTATAGTTAGTAATAGTAAATGATCTTTATACAATTTATACATATATTCCAATATGCATTCATGTGATCAAAATCTTGATTTCCTATCAGTATTATTTTAGTATTACTATTATTGTTTTTAATAATATCTTGAATTAGCTTTTATTTTATTATAATTTTTTTTTAAATTTTCATTTTAATTTTAGTTCAGATTTTAGTTTTATACTTTTTGTAGTTCATTTTTAGTAATGTTTTATGTGATATTGCATTTATTTATTTTTATTACTATTTAGTTTTTATTTTATATTTCAGTTTAGTTTAGTTCAGTTTTAGTTTTTATTTATTTCCCTTTTAATTTTAGTAAATTAATATAATTTAAGTGCTTCAACTTAGTCGTGAAGGCAACATTTTTTTTTTTATTATTTATCTATATTATTTCAGCCTTACAGCTTTTTCAAATAGCAAAAATATATTAACAGTTTTAGTTTTAGTTGACAATAATAATCCTGTTTCCTACATATTATATAATATGTATATATTATATATTATATATAATATATATATATATATATATATATATATATATATATATATATATATAATATATAATAAGATTTAGAAACACTAATTTATATTAATATAATTTTTATATCATATGATCATATCTCTGTTTTCAAGTTGTATATTTGATACTTACTTTTTAACATGATTTTTTGAATAAATAAATAAATAAATAAAATAATGTTATCCTAAGTTGCTTCAGTCCAGTAAATGTTCTCCAACACTGATTTAGAAGATTAAGATTTAGAAACACTAATTTATATTAATATAATTTTTAATAATAAAAAAAAAGAAAAGAAATTATATTTAGTTTGAAGAACATGAACAATATTTCTAGGACCACATTATCTTTTTTTTTTTTTTTAATTTTGACATTCCCCTCACAATTCTTATTACTCTACTGCAAAAAATTAAATGAATACTTTAAACAGTAATAGTAACTAATTATAACTTTAATAATGACACAGTGCCAAACTTCTTCAAACAGACTTAATCTTCTTTATGGAAAATATAATTTCTTGTTCTTGTCTTTTGATTTTGGGGTGAAATATGGCCATTTTAAGTCACCGTCCTGTTAAATGTGTTTACCTGGTTTATGGGGCCATCGGTGCTGGTCTTCACAGTGGCCAACACCTTCTTCTTTTCCCACATCCAGAGGAAGAGAGTCCAGTCTGGGCCGCCTGCCTGACCGATCAGATACTTGGAGTCAGGGGAAAAGGCCATGCAGACAAACGCATCCACCGGGATCTCTCCTCCAGTCAACACTTTCCTCTTCCTGCTCTGCTCGTGCTGGAGATCAAACACAGTGATGCTGGCTTTCTCTACACATTCACACACAGCCAGATAACGCCTGTTTGTGCTGATGGCCAAGGCTTGCATGCCCTGACTTCTCTCTGTACCTGTGCAAACACAGGAAACAGATACTGGTCACCATACAGTTAAAGACAGGAGTCTGATGGGTTATTCCCACAATCACATTTAAACCCAAAATCAAAACAAGGAAACAAGAAAAAATATTTTGCATAAAAATACACAAGGAACATTCACTGTATGAGAGGAGAAAAAATACTATAACACAATTATATATTTATTAAAATAATAATATGATTTTTTAAAAATATATTATAGTAAAAAATAACTTTATTTCAGTGTTGGAGAACATTTACTGGACTGAAGCAACTTAGGATAACATTATTTTATTTATTTATTTATTTATTCAAAAAATCATGTTAAAAAGTAAGTATCAAATATACAACTTGAAAACAGAGATATGATCATAAAAATAATACACACACACATTGCCATTCAAAAGTTTGGGATCAGTAAGAGCTTTAATGTTTCTTATGCTCATCAAGGTTGCATTTATTTGATCAAAAATACAGAAAAACAAGAATATTGTGAAATATTATTGCAAATTAAGATGTTCTATTTTAATATGTTGAATTTATTTATTTCTATTGAAATATTTAGCTGAATTTCTTTATTACATTACTCCAGCCTTCAGTGTGACATGATCCTTCAGAAATCATTCTAATATGCTGATTTATTATCAGTGTTGTGCTGCTTAATATTTTTGAAACTGTAATGATTTTTTTTTTTTTTTTTTTTTTTTTTTTTTAGGATTATTTGATGAATAAAAAGTTAAAAAGAACAGCATTTTCTTTCCAAATTGAAATCTTTTAGAAATAGAAATCCTTCTATTTTTCCTTAACAATATAAGTCTTCACTATCACTTTTTATCAATTTAACACATCCTTCCTGAATAAAAGTAACGTTATTAATTTCTTTAAGAATTTTTTTTTTTTCTGACCCCAAACTTTTAAACGGTAACGTTAGCGTATTAGATCAATAGATATAGCCATATGAAGCGAATAAAGATTGTAATAAAGTTTTGTAGTACCTGGAATGAACTTCTGGCATTTCTGATTGATGTTATAGCGCACACAGTTGTTTCCACACGGAAATATGACCGTTTGCTCATCAAAATATAATAAATTATTCTTAACTCCTGTCCGCAGTCCGAATATATAATGAGATTGTGCCACAACAGTAGCCATCTGACAAAATTATTAGCTTACAATCTGTAGAAAAGAGAGATTTAAGCGAGTTGGTTTGTTAGCTGTGCATCTATACGGCACTGCGGTGTTGATTAGTTAGTTACTACGGTAACAACAAGCTACAGCGTCTGCGTGCTTCAAGACCACAAACCACGCCCATTACACCCCAACCCTATGTAAACATCGACGATAAATTTGCCCTTATACAATTATTTACGACAAAAATACATTATTTACGGCTGCAAGTTTAGTCATCCACGTTTATTTTATTATCAACAAACGTCTTTAAGTATGACTTTACAAATATAATAAATGAAAACAAGTGATAAATAATAGGGCTGCCAACTTTTGAGTTCAGCTTGGAGTGAGAATTCCTACAGCGGTGTCTTTAGGGGGTCAGTCTAAATTACACTCACACTGGTGGATTTGGAAGCCAAACAAATTATATAATGATAATAATAATTTTATATTATTATTCATATGACAGTAATGTTGGAAAACAATTCTGTAAAATAAATGAAAATGAGCATTTCACAGGTGTATTATTTTACATTATTCTACAGTAGGGAAATTACAATACTTTTGTCCTAATTTCTACACTTAAAAGCAGGGCCTAAAACTTTTTGCCAAATCTGCCATTTTAACCATGATACAAACAAAATTTTCTGGTGATTTGAGAAAATTTACCAGCCATAAATATTTTTTCCTGGCCATGAAACTGTTTTTGCAGTTGCTGCTACTACAGCAACAACTAAACATGTTTAATAATAATAAAAAAAAGAAGAAAATTAGAACCAAGCACTGCATTGTAATCACGATACAAACAAAGATACTACACATGTAGCATGAGCAGTTTTTTTTTATTAATATTATTATTTAAATTTGATTTTTATCATCAACATTTGAAGCAAAAACAGAATGGTCTGACTTCAGCATTATGAAATTATGCAGAACTGCATAAAGCAAAAACAGCAGACAGGCTGAATTTCACTCTTGTTTATGGAACAGCAGTGATAAGAGGGAAAATGCCATCAAAACTTCTGTGAAGTCAGTTCCCTTCAGAAATACATACATATAACCCCCCACCCCATATTTACATTTTTCTTCAAATAAACAGTGAGCTTTCTCTGCCCTTACAGTATTTTCTTTGTGTGCATCTGTTAAATTTAGTCATTGCTTGCAAGAGATAAACCGCTTGTTAAGTCTGGCGTCACTGTTTATTGTTACATACATATATAAATGGTGCTTTGCATGTAATGTCACCTCTTTGTACGTAAAGCTGATATTTTCTGTACTTTTGTCTTTGGTACCTTGGCATTAATAATAAAAAAAAAGAAGAAAAAAAAAATCTGACGTCACGCGTCACCGCGTCCGGGTCCAAACGCTCTTTCAGATTTTTTTTTTAAACGCTCTTTCAGATAACACGAGAAAACAACAAAAGGTGCTAATATACACTCACAATGTGATATAATACTACCAAAAAATTATAACCCTAACCTTTAACTCCATACCGAAATCCAATCCAAGCCAATCACAGGCCTTTAAGAAATCAACAGATATGTCTGTGATTGGCTACATTGCTCAGCTCTACGAAAACACGCTGTAAATACAATCTTTTAGAGCGCAAACACATACGCGCTGGAGCCTTTGCCAAATCTGTTTTACCAATTTTCTGTTATTACAGTTTTAATTAGGGGTGCTTTTGACTGCATGAGAAAATGGATGTGTGGCGTGAGAGCGTGAGAAAAATGTCAATCGCCTGAGTCTCACGCTGAATGCGTGAGAGTTGGCAACCCTGTAAATAATGCTAATCAAGCTTATTAAAATTATTATTATTTGATAAACCTTAGCCCTATCAGTATTATAATAAAAATATTATAAAATTATGTAAAACATACAAAGAGAAAATAAAACCGAGAATTTGGTAAAACAAAGACAGATACATAGTGAATAAATAAATAATAAAAACCACATGACAGCGCCCATACAAAGTAGGACACAGGAAAGTTGACAGAAATCAGACATCCTTAGACCCCCAATACAGAGCTTTCCGAAGTTATAAGCCAGTGGAATGGACTGACAATGGGCATTTTAAATATTATTTTCAAATAAAATTTAGTTTCGAAGTTTTTAGAGTCCAGTGGTCTTTCAGTTTTCAGTGATGAGCGCAGAAAGTGATGCTCTGCTGCCCTCTTGCGTTGGGATCCTAACATTCAGCCTGGATGTTTTTATGTAATTAGCTTGAAAAGTAATAAACTGACGTGATTTTAACTGATGTGATGCAACTTAGTCAGAAAACCTTTTTGATTTTGGCTTTTTCTCTGTTTAACTAATGTTGAAGTGATCAGACAGCATGCGTTTATGAACACTCTAATAATGGATAAATGTCTGAATTTGATTTTATTAGCAGGCTATTAGAAAATTATAGGTAGATGTTTTTTTTTTTTTTGTTTTTTTTTTAAATTTAACATTTAAATGGAACTTTAAAGACAGCACAGGTCTTCATATGTCTAAGGTATGACTTTTATTATTGTGTTGTTTCCATAGCCCTACTGAATGCATACTGTGCATCCCAGGCTGTTTATTCAATGACGCCTCTTCTGGACTACATGTTTGTGATTTGTGCTATTTTAGAGCTCATTGGTTGGTCTGACCAACAATAGACCGTGTAACATTCCAGTGGCGTCATAATGGACAGGTTGTGCTGCAGTTACAGTTCATTTATTTGTACCTGAACGTTCTACTACTGTTATAACATCATAAACTGGAACACAATCTGTAGTTCTTGTGTGCCAATGGGACGAACAAGGTATAAATCTTTATAGAAACACATAAAATAAGCATTAATATGTTAAAAAGAATATCACGAAAACATATTTTTGAAATATATCTGGTCTTCTCTCTGCCTTGTTGTGCATGACGTTCTCCCTCTACATGCTGCTGTTTGGGAAGTTCATTGAACAGCAATTAAAGAACACGGTAAATTCAGTAGGCCAAATGTTTTTTCCATAATCTGAATGTTACATATAAATACCAATGCATGTTAAAGTACAGCATAAATCCTTTATCTGAAAAAACCACTGATACTGGTCTACTGTGTTTCTTTCCATGCTTGACCGTCTTCATCTACATTCCACTGAGTGAACCACAATGGAAAATGTGTCAAGAAGGGTCATGTGCCAACTTTTACCTGGCACGGTAACCCAACCTTTTAGTCCAAAACCTATGCACTATTTAACAATATTGACCTCATGTCTTGTTTAACAAGACAAAAGTTATACCATTTAGTGGTACACCATCACTTTTTTTTAACTATGCAGGATGGAGGATCTGGGGTTAAACAATAAAGAGCAGAAGAGGTCTAGACTTACAGCCCTTTGCCAAACAGGTTTACTCATTTCCAGCATATGGAAATTCACTTCTCTCTGCTCTCTACAATCAAACAACCTTCGTATATCATTAATATCCTACTAAAATCCACAGTCATTTTTTTGTCCTTCAGGTCAACAGGGTAACTTTATGAAGAATGTAGACATGCTGCTGCTGTCCTCTTTCTTCTGAGAAACTCAACTGCTAGTCCTGTGTGACATTTACATCCATCTGGACCACCAATAGCTATCTTCCCATTTCCCACTTCTTATTCTTCTGATAAGCTGGCAATCAACAGCAGCAAGTTCTCCATTCCTCACAACTAGCCCCTGCCCTCAGCAGTCTCTCCTCTGACATCTATCCAGCTGTCCAACCACCTTCCTGAAGACTCTACACCCTCCCATATTTTACAAGATGCTTTATCTCTTCAACACTCTTATCTGTGCTCACATACAGCATCAACACATCTAGAGTAACTGCACTGCTCCAACAAACCTGTTGACATGGAACCTCCTATCCACACGTTCTGACCTAGTCATCACAGAAACTACACCTCACCCATCAGTCGACCATAATATCACTGTACAACTGGGTTCAGCAGCACAAACACAGCCAGAAACAGTTAAACTTCATTGGACGACTGGTGTGGACTGGACTACTCCAATGCTCTGTTAACCAGCAATCAGTCCAGCACAGTAAAATGACTGGAACACATCTGATCTTCAGTCAACCAAACAGGACTCCACATCACATCTCTGCTTCCACAACCTTCCTTCACTTCCTACAACGTACTACCCTCAAGAAACAGCTGAAGACACATCTACAAACTCTTTGTATAAATAAATTCTATTTAGGGGTCCTAGCACCAAAGGTACTGTACTGTTTGACAGGGTTCATCCCAAGACCCTCAGTGTCAAACTAACGAAACTTGATACACATAAACAACAGGACAATTTAAATATCCATCAAAATCTGCATTACAACTAAATCCTGTCATCCTGTCATAACTCTACAACAGTTATTCAAAGGAAAATTACAGTGGAGTGAAAAATTGTTGGCCCCCTTCCTGATTTTTTATTTTTTTGCATGTTTGTCACACTTTAATGTTTCAGATCATCAAACAAATGATGTATTCTTTTGTAGAGCAATGGTGTGCTGATAATAGTTTCATATAAATATTACACTCTAAAAAATGCTGGGTTGTTTTAACCCAATTTTGGGTCAAATATGGACTAACCCAACTTTTAGGTTAAAAATTTAATGTAAAAATTTAACCCAACAGCTGGGTTAGTCCATATTTGACCCAAAGTTGGGTTGAAACAACCCAGCATTTTTTAGAGTGTAGGATTATTTACTGTATGCAAACAAGACTACTGAATATCTTTAAGTAAGATTTCTAGAATGATCTCAGTGGATTCTTTAAGAAATTCTGAGATTTGCAAAATAATACTAATGATAACAAATTACTTCTAATGATAAAAGGCTGTTTCGTTCAATTGAAACCATTCAAATAATATTGAAAGAATAACTACTTTGATTACTTTATTTTATGGGGATTTATAAAATACCTACACCATACATTTTATACATTATAATGTCATGCTGTAAATGAAATGATAAATAACAATAAATTAATTTTAAAAAGCATTTGGTTACGGTGCTTTTGCGGTCTACAGATTTCCTGGCCTATTTACCTGAACACAGATGTGTTAACACTGAGGTTGTGTGTTAATAACTCTTGGGTTTAAACGTTTTTATTTTGTTATATATTTTTAAACTTAAAATGATAGATTACGCGCCTATTCCATCAACCTGCCGTTAAACCGAAGAACAAAGCGTCAAGTCCTCCAGCAGCGGAACCATTCTTTTGCTGTTCTCTGTTTCCGTCAGGGTTTTAATGTTACGCACACTCGTGAGAAACAGTGCTGTCCACACGTGAAGCTTGGGGATGTTGTGAATTCTTCTGTTACTGTATTTATTTTTCTAATTCCAGTTCTGTATTCGTTTACAATGGTAGAAATAGATGAGGATCCCCAGATGGGGTTTGAGTCCGAGGAAGACGACGACGAATTATCAGACGGCGAGGTGAGAATATAGTGCACTGTATGTGTTTTGTTCAGGCAGGGCAGTTTTACATTACAGCATCTTGTCATGCTACAGAAGTCAACAAGTACGTAAGAGATCTAAAAGAGTACGTTTGCATAACACGTTTGTGTCTCTGATCAGCTGCAAGAAGCTTTCGCCAAGGGTTTGCTCAAACCTGGACTGAATGTTCCTCTGCTTGAGCCAAAGAAGGCCATCAACAATGTGGTAAGTTTTGTGAAGAATTTTAATCTGTGAAGTCTGACATATGAAATTTAAAAAGGAACAGTTTTTTGAATCTTTAGGGAAAATGGTCAAAAAAACAAAACAAAAAAAAAAACAGGGTATGTGTTTTATGTTTTGCATCATATATGATGCTTCAGCATTTTATGGCCCATATATGTTGTGATCTAGGAGAATACTCTCACACAAAGAGGAAAAAAAACATCGAAACTGAGCAAAAGGTGTTATGTTTGTGTAGATGATGACATTTACATGATCAAAAATTCTGATAGTTTGTAATGTAAATCAGTGAAATCTTTCTAACAGTATAACAGGCTGCTTACATAAATTTTATTTGTCACTCTATATCTGCCAATAATATGTCATAGTGAGATTATATGTAATGATTTTATTTTGGGGGCAAAGCATATAATGCAGTCAATAAATGATGATTGAGAGATGGACAAATAAACCTTCCTTAAAAGCCTGACATATTTGATACTTAAATTTTAACATGATTTTTCTAAGAAATTATGTATGGATAATCAAGTAAGTCAATCAATCAATATTTCTAATAAGATAAAAGTTATTTTAAATTTACTTTATAAAAAACATTAAAAAAAAATAATGAATCAGATGACAATGCATGTAGAAGATTGTGTACAACGGATCTGATAATGTTGCTAATTTAGATCCTTAAAAATTCATATCAGATATGATACTGTATGGTTTATAGACTTAATATTATATATATTGAAATGATTTATTGAAAAATCTAATAAAATATCTTTAATGATTTTATTCTCCATCATTCAGGAGGGTCTAAAGAAATGTCTGGCTGAGTTGAAGAAGAACCTGCCATGGTCTGAAAGGCTGGACCTCACTAACTACCCAGCTGTTGATCTTGTTGCTAAAGCAGAGGGCAGAGTGCAGCAACCAGACGGCAGTGAAGACATCAGTACAGAGGATGACTTCCAGAGGGAGATGTACTTGTGAGTGTGTGACTTGGTCATGTAGAACAAGGATGCTGCTTGACTTATTATGTGTATTTGTGTGTGATGGTATACTTTATTTTAGTGCTGCATGATTGATTGAAAAAAAGTTTCTAGGACTTCACAATTTGGCCAAAGGTTCTCCACATGTATGATTAAGGACAATTATTATTTTATATTTTATCATTATTATTGTTTTATAAGGTGTATTAAAGCTTTTATTATAATATTATTAAGATACACATCTGTGACAGTAGTTTTTTAATTAATTTCTTAGTCCATGCCTTTAATATCAAATATGAATATCTTAAGAAAAAGAAAAAAAACTCCTGTATAACTTCTCCAAAAGTGTGCTCATTTTAAGAAAAACGTACGGATTCTCAAGTATTATTTTTACACAGAATAGGGTGCGCTATAAATACATTTGGTTTATGTTTAAATTATGTTGGTAGTTGAAGAGCAGCTTTCTGTCCAAGTCTAAATATGATAAATATATAAACAAGTAATATAACTAATGAGGAAGTCCCTAATATAAACACAGGCAGGGTTGTCTGAACCAGTTCCTGGAGTATTTTGTCTCTGGTATTTTCATAAGAATAACTTATATTTATAATGCAATGCTAATCGACATAGCCTTTATTACAGTACAGAATACTGTAAAATAAAATATATTCTGCGATATAAATCCACAAAAGATGACAAAAGGAAGTTTTTTAAAATGCTTGACTGATGTTATGAAGTAAGTTTGGAGTAAAATCATGTTATTAAATGTTCTCTTTTATTGGACAGCAGGTTTAGAAAAACCTAAAGTTTGGAAAGATGTTTGGCGTGTGTTGATTTTTAAAGCATGTTATAAGCAACTCAAACTCTGAGAGATGGAGCAGCATTTACTATGCACTGATCAAACTGCTCTGATCACAGCGCTGTGCTTCTTGAAACATGCTGTGCATATGTTTAATCTATTTAAAATCACAGCCTTTGTGATTTCATAATTGCACGAAGCCATATCGCAGTTTCGGATTTTATTTCTATTAATCATGCAGTCCTACCTTATTTATTGATGTTCCCTATTTGTAAATCACATGCCTTTATGATGCTTTTAAATACTGGTTGTTAGTTCTCAGTTTCTTTCTTTGTTTTTTTTTTAGTTTTTTTTTTTAGCATGATTAATAACTTATAAAATGCTAATAATAATTTTAGTTAATGACAGCAAACAATATTTACACAAAATTCCTAAATGAACACTAATTTGACACTTTTTGTAATATTTGGAAACAGTGTTTTGTGCTTCAGTATGTTTCATACTGCATGTTAACTGGTGTGTTTCAGCTACCGACAGGCCCAAGCAACTGTTTTAGCGGCGCTGCCAAAACTGCATAAGTTCAAGATTCCTACCAAGAGACCTGAGGATTACTTTGCAGAGATGGCCAAGACCGATCAGCACATGCAGAAGGTGAGAAAATGAGCGCTCTTGAATTGACATGACGATCAGGCTTTATAGAAAGCATTTTGTCCAGTACACAATGGAAATGAGAGCGCCAGTAACCTCTGTCTCATGGACAAGCTAAGGATATATGCTACTGTTCAAAAGTTTGGGGTCAGTAAGGTACATTTTATTAATTTAATTGAATTGATCAAATTTGACAATCAAGACAGATGTTACAAAAGATTTCTATTTCAAATAAATGCTGTTCTTTCTATTCCTTAAAGAATACTGAGAATATTGACAGTTTTCACAAAAATATTAAGCAGTTTTCAACATTTTTAATAATCAGAAATGTTTCTTGAGCAGCAAATCAGCATATTAGAATGATTTCTGAAGGATCTTGTGAAACTGAAGACTGGAGTAATGATGCTGAAAATTCAGCGTTGCATCACAGGAATAAATTACATTTTAAAAGTATATAAATATAGAAATCTGTTGTTAAATTGAAATTATATTTTACAATATTGGTGTTGGTACTGTGTTTTTGATCAAATAAATGCAGCCTCGGTAAGCAGAAGAGACAAGATACATGCATAAATAAAAATGTCAGGTGCATAAAAGTGTTCCCCTTTGTCATAACTGTTTATTAGATGAGTTCAATTTCACTGTCAATTAAACATTTCCACTTTTTTGTTTTTAACAGATTAGGAAGAAGCTTCTTCTAAAGCAAGCTGCAATGGAGAAGTCAGAAAAGGCCAAGAAGCTCAGAGAACAGAGGAAATATGGCAAAAAGGTCAGTTTTAAAACAGCTCCCAGATTCTCCCAGATTGATGTTTTTGGGTCCTGACAGAACTGGTTTTGAATCTCTTGCTCTGCAGGTTCAAACACAGGTGATTCAGAACAGACAGAAACAGAAGAAAGCAATGTTGTCAGCTGTAAAGAAGTATCAGAAAGGTACATTTTTCATGTGTGTACATCATCAAAGTGAAGTGGTTTCACTTCATCACATGTCCAGTTAAAATTCTTTATATTCCTTATTCGTGGAGCAAATTTTCACTCATCCTTATGTCCCACAGGAATGACAGATAAATTGGACTTCTTGGAAGGAGATCAAGAACAGAGACCGAAAGGATCAGAAGCAAAAAAGCAAATAAACAAAAAAGAGTATGCAGTGACACTATATTTACTATGTTTTCAATTAGATGATAAAGTTCTTTTTCAACAGGATGTGCCGTAAATTATCTAAATAACAATTCCCAGATTCCCTGATAGGCATTATTTTAGGTCTTCCTATTTTATGGGGAAATATTTAGTTAAATATTGGTGTTTTATTGTGTTTAATTGGTTAAGTAAATTTGGCTGTATATCTGTTTTTATTTGTATTCAGTCGATATTTAGCTGTTCAAGTGTAATGCTGTCCACCTTAACAAGATGTTCAGGGGGTCATAGAAAGAAAATGAAACTTTACCTATAAATATGATACATTTTTAGCTCTGATTGATTTTTAAATCATAATTTTGGCAGCTTCTGAAATGGGTTATATCATTAACATTACCTGAGCAGCTGAGTTAAATACGCTCATTGAGGGACATGCATTTATTGCATTTTAGAATGTTTGTTCCCTTTAAGGCTGTTGAACTGAATGATAATGCGGTTAAGCTGTACGAAGCAAACTGTTCGCTAAAACTTCCGCAACATTAACAGTAACAAAGGTGTAAAAGTAAAAAAAAAAAAAGGTGTAAAAGGTGTTCATTACTGTAATTACATTACACACACACACACATATATGTATTAATGTAATTTTCAACCTGATTATATGATCAGTGATCAGATAGATGTACATGTAAAAAATATTGCTCTCATAGGTAGCTTTAATATAATTGGCTTCTTTTGTTAGTAGCTTGTACTGTATTATTTTTTGCAAACAGTATCTTGACTGTTTAACTACTTTAAAGAGATATTTCACCCAAAAATGAAAAATCCTTTACTCACCCTCATGTTGTTCCTTCCATTGTTTCTTACTTTCTTTTGTGTGAATAAAATAATAACACAAAATAATATTTTGGAGAATATTTCAACATATATTGTTATTGTGTATTATGGTTATTATTATTTTTTGTTATTTATTGTTGTTTTTAGTCTGAATTCTAAGAGGAAATACAAGGATAAGAAGTTTGGCTTTGGTGGAAAGAAGAAGGGCAGCAAATGGAACACCAAAGACAGCCATGATGACGTTTCAGAATTTAAAGCCAAAATGGCTCATGGGAAAGGAGGGAAGCGTTTCGGCAAAGGAGGCAAGACGAATGTAAGTGTTTTATTTTATTTATTTATTTATTTATTTTTTTACATCCGTACCGTTAGATTCTAACATTTTAAAGACTTCCCCTCACACGTTTTCATCTTTCCCTCACTTTTTTTTTTATATAGAAACGGCCAGGGAAGGAGGCAAGGAGGAAAATGAAGGCACGCAAATGAGCTGTATCTTCCCATTAGTACCTCTCACTCAAATGGATTGTGCCATTAAAAAGACTGTTTTTTATCTCTTTCTTATTACTTGGGTGAAGTCATGGCTTTGTTCTTTTCTTTTGACAAACACCTTTGTATTTTTCAAAAGACTTCTCCATGTTGCCTGAGAGCAAATGTTTCAGAAGATTTAATTTTTTTATGTTTGTATTAAGCAGACCAATGTTAACACCACCAATAAAACCATTCAGGGTGCTGATCACTGTAGTTCTCTTCAGTGTAAAAGTTATTAAAATGAAAAATTTGGTAACACTTTATTTTACGGTATCCTTGTTACACATGTACTTACTATTATAATAACAATAAATTATGCTTAATTACATGCAACTAACCCTAAACCAAACCCTTATCCTAACCCTAACCCTATAGTAAGTACATGTAATAAATTAATATTACTCAGTACTTATATGTATAATTACACTGTATCAAGGACACCTTAAAATAAAGTATAACGAAAATTTTCCATAGATTTGTGTATATATATATATATATATATATATATATATATAATGTCTTTTTTCTTTTTTTTTTTGATGTAAAGAGACAGACTGTAAAGCTAGTTTTCTCCTACTTGTCTGGGTTTAGAAAGCACACAGTCTTGTACTAAATCAGTCAGCAAATCAAATCTGTTTTCACAGTAATGTTTGTATTTGCTATGGGAGTAAACATACTGCTTTATCTGCTTACATTTTGTACACAAATTTGAGTTTGGCACACACCGGATCAGAGTTTTACATTCAGCGCTGCTCTGAGCCAAAGGAGCACATTAATATTCATGAGATTGTAATTAGTTTATCCTGGTTGTAGTATTCTGACAGTGTCGTTCCTGTGCCGTCTGGGTTCAGATAAGCAAATGAAGTGAGATGTTCATCCTGGGAATCTTAATGTCTCTTTACAAACAGGATCACACTGAGTCTGAGTTACACAGAGGAAAAAAAATAAACTAAAATACTGATTTAAGAGTCGAGAGCTGCTTCAGTTAAGCTTGACAAAATCAAAAAGACACTAAATCTTCAGAATGGAAAAGTTTATTCATCAAACACTTGTACAGATTTAGGAAAATAACATCCTGAATGTCACTACTTCCCCAAAAACAGTATAAACAACAGACATACAACTTTCTAACCTGTCAAATGTAACAAATGAAGACTGATACCAATCAATGCAGTAATAAACTGATTGTAGTGTAAAAAGAAATGTAAAACTGTTGCCTTTTAACTAGAACAAAAACAGCATTGATTTCAGCTGTATCTTCTAAAAATCATGAATGCAACATTGTCACAGTAATGAACACGCATTGTAGATGCTATTGGAAATTGAAAAAGAATAATGAAAACTGCTGTTTTTGAAAAGGAAACAACGAATGCATGTCTTGTACAAATGTGAGGTCCGTCGACATAAAAACCGAAGATCTCATCTGGTCTCATCCGTGTTTCTTGAGGAAAGACTGTCAGCAGGTACAGCATCTGTTTGCTGGATACCACAAACCTGACTTTCTGTTAAGCAAACAGAACTTAATGAACATTGTGAAAATTTAAAGGAAAGTTCACCTATTTCAGTCCCAGTGGCACCAAACTAATTCTATTAACAAAAAACAAAAAAAAAAAAAAAAGAAATCTGACACCAACGGATTATATTACAACATCCAATTGAACATTACAACCGTTATACTGTGATTGTGATGTACTTAAAATTGTTTAAAAACTTCAATAGACAAGATTTCATCATGGCTGTGAGATCCCGGCAATTATGACTAGAAATGTAAATAATCTAGTTGAAGACGTTTAATCTGATCAGGTTTTAACTTATTTCAAATAATTATAATGTATCACAAGGTTTTGTTAGGTATCATATACTGTTATTTTATCAACACAAACCATCATACATAAACAGATAAAATCACTGATTATGACTGATATTTACTTTAGTTCAGTCCAATACACAACGCAAACATGTCATATACAGTACAATGTGATCCAACTGAAATTACCTAATATGAATTTGGTATGAAAAGTAAAAGGTGAGTGTTTATTTTTCCTTTCAGGGTTTCTGCAGGTTAATTTAAAACATTTTTAAGACCAAATAAAGAAAATTTAAGGACTAAATTGAAGGGAACACAATATGTAAATACGTTCTCTAATTGTAAATGTTAGTAGGGAGCAGAAAATGAGTTGTATTAACAAGAGTTTCAAAATACAAGAGATCTCCATTACTAATTCATTAATTTTACCAAAAAAAAAAAAGCTTAACTATAATATGGAATAACTTTCTTTTCCTCAGTATTTTGTCTTGTTTTTCAACACAAATGTTTCTTTAATATACACTGAGAAGCAAAATGACACTGTAATCTTGTTTTCTGAGAAATTGATCAAAATGAAGTGAGTTTATGATAAAACACGAGCAAACAAGCTCAGAAAAATCAACTTAATGAAAATGGAAATCATTCCTCATTGACTGATATTTTCTCTTGTTTTAACCACAAACTCAATTAATTTTGTTCGGTTTCGCAGAAAATTAGACAAACTACTGTATCGAATGTATCTTGATTTAAGGATGTTTAGATATTTGTACTGTAAAACAAGATAAAAATACTGAGGAAGATGTTTTAAGTTTTAAAGCCATGACTTTATGATTTTAACATTTTCTGTTCTAATTTAAATTTTTCATTTGTATACAGGTGAATTAAGGCTTTTTCAGACCCACAGAAACCCTGTCCTCCCCCTAGTTTTATCAGAATAATCAACCATGTACAGTAATAAATGTACAGTTTCAATCTTTAATACCTGGGACTCTTTCAACTTGAGGAGGAAGCTCAGATCTTCCTTGCTCTCCTTCCATGTGACTCTGTGAATGTTGGGAATGTTCATCTCTCAGCCCTGGATATGTAGGGTACGGATTGTAATGTGGAACATGGATCTCCAGAAACACAAGAATAGAAGAAACAGACTTAGCGTAAACAGACCAGGGAAAGGTTTTTCTGAGAAAGTCTGAGACAGAGCTAAACTTTGAAGGAACATTCATAAATATGATCTTCCTGTTGATTTACACTGTTCCCGAAGGTTTTGATAACCTTTGATAAAAAAAATCGAATGAGTTACACAGCTACAAAACTGTCGGCTGTAGCCTGATATCGCAGGACTGCCGTCTGTGCAGATTATGGAAAATGAAGTGATTAGAAAAAGAACATCAAAGAAGTTAAACTAGCTTTGGTGTTTCAAGCCTTCACATACTGTAAGTCGACTGCACAAGATAAAGAGAATAAGAAATAGACATATTTTCTCTTTTTCCTCATTTTTTCTTATAAGTGAGAGCAGCCCAGAGTATTACTGTGACAGCTCTGAAGTTTGGATGAAGAGATAAAAGTTATTTAAAAGTGTAACAGTGAGAAAGAGCAAATAAATTATTACACTACCTTTCAAAAGTTTGGGTTCAGTAAGATGTTTTAATGTTTTTGAAATACATCTCTCATGCTCACCAAAGCTGCTTTATTTGATCAAAAATACAGTAAAAGCTAATTAAGACTTTAAGATATTTAAGACGTTCATGGCCTTAAATTTTGAACAAACTGAATTTATAAGACATTTAAGTTACAAAAACCTGTTTTACCTCAATTAGTGTAAATAACGGTAACACATCTGAGACAAGTTATAAGTAATAAGAGTTCCTCCAAATATTGTGAAATATTATTATATTTTAAAAATTTTAAATATTTTCAAATTTTACATATTTTAAAATGTAGTTTATTAACATTTCTTCTTATTATTAACAATGTCAAAAACAGTTGTCTCATCTTTGATTAATAGAAAGTTTGAAAGAACAGCATTTCATTTGAAAAATAAACCTTTTGTAACATTATAAATGTCAGTTTTGATCAATTTAATGCATTCTAGCTAAATAAAAGTACAATTTTTTTTTTTTTGTAATTTTACTGACCCCAAACTTTTTATTGTGTATGTATCAAAGACTTAACTCATATACCGAATTTTGTAGCTCTCACTTTGACTACAATGGACAATGCTGTCTTTGTCTCGCTAACATAATAGTTTGTAGGCATTTTCATGGATGCCATTGCAGAAGTGAAACATACTTGCCATTCAGGAGTCTCCGGCGGATGGGACAGCGTCCCTGGTTGCAAGGGAACAAATCCAACATGTTCCCTGAAGGCTCCTGGTGCAGGTGGTCTCAGGGTCACCAGCACGGCCGGGAACATGTATCTGTCCGGGTAATGCTGGTACAGGGGAAGAGGCACTGCAAACATCTCTGCTGGATAAATTTGCCCTGGAACTGCCTCTTTAATTATATACTCTCCAGGAAAAGGTGGTGCATCTGGGAATATACAAGTGCATCTCAATAAATTAGAATGTCGTGGAAAAGTTCATTTATTTCAGTAATTCAACTCAAATTGTGAAACTCGTGTATTAAATAAATTCAATGCACACAGACTGAAGTAGTTTAAGTCTTTGGTTCTTTTAATTGTGATGATTTTGGCTCACATTTAACAAAAACCCACCAATTCACTATCTCAACAAATTAGAATATGGTGACATGTCAATCAGCTAATCAACTCAAAACACTTGCAAATGTTTCCTGAGCCTTCAAAATGGTCTCTCAGTTTGGTTCACTAGGCTACACAATCATGGGGAAGACTGCTGATCTGACAGTTGTCCAGAAGCCAATCATTGACACCCTTCACAAGGAGGGTAAGCCACAAACATTCATTGCCAAAGAAGCTGGCTGTTCACAGAGTGCTGTATCCAAGCATGTTAACAGAAAGTTGAGTGGAAGGAAAAAGTGTGAAAGAAAACGATGCACAACCAACCGAGAGAACCGCAGCCTTATGAGGATTGTCAAGCAAAATCGATTCAAGAATTTGGGTGAACTTCACAAGGAATGGACTGAGGCTGGGGTCAAGGTATCAAGAGCCACCACACACAGACGTGTCAAGGAATTTGGCTACAGTTGTCGTATTCCTCTTGTGCGCCTTACCTGGGCTAAGGAGAAGAAGAACTGGACTGTTGCTCAGTGGTCCAAAGTCCTCTTTTGTATTTCATTTGGAAACCAAGGTCCTAGAGTCTGGAGGAAGGGTGGAGAAGCTCATAGCCCAAGTTGCTTGAAGTCCAGTGTTAAGTTTCCACAGTCTGTGATGATTTGGGGTGCAATGTCATCTGCTGGTGTTGGTCCATTGTGTTTTTTGAAAACCAAAGTCACTGCACCCGTTTACCAAGAAATTTTGGAGCACTTCATGCTTCCTTCTGCTGACCAGCTTTTTAAAGATGCTGATTTCATTTTCCAGCAGGATTTGGCACCTGCCAAAAGCACCAAAAGTTGGTTAAATGACCATGGTGTTGGTGTGCTTGACTGGCCAGCAAACTCACCAGACCTGAACCCCATAGAGAATCTATGAGGTATTGTCAAGAGGAAAATGAGAAACAAGAGACCAAAAAATGCAGATGAGCTGAAGGCCACTGTCAAAGAAACCTGGGCTTCCATACTACCTCAGCAGTGCCACAAACTGATCACCTCCATGCCACGCCGAATTGAGGCAGTAATTAAAGCAAAAGGAGCCCCTACCAAGTATTGAGTACATATACAGTAAATGAACATACTTTCCAGAAGGCCAACAATTCACTAAAAATGTTTTTTTTTTATTGGTCTTATGAAGTATTCTAATTTGTTGAGATAGTGAATTGGTAGGTTTTTGTTAAATGTGAGCCAAAATCATCACAATTAAAAGAACCAAAGACTTAAACTACTTCAGTCTGTGTGCACTGAATTTATTTAATACACGAGTTTCACAATTTGAGTTGAATTACTGAAATAAATGAACTTTTTCACGACATTCTAATTTATTGAGATGCACCTGTATACAGTGTTATACAATATTCTGTAAAACTTCCTAATAAAAAAAAAAGAAATTATATAATCTTTAAAAGATAACCGTTAATATATTTATTACACTGTAAATGTGTTTTAACACATGACAAAAATAATGTTGACATCTAAATTAACTAATTTTATGCAAATAAGAAATATTTTGTATGACCAGAGAAATTAAATGGGTCAGACTAAACAGCTACTTGCATTTTTGATAAATGACAACGTTTAAAATAGTCAGTACATGTTTTATTCAAATTGATTTATGTATTAATACATCAGTATACAAATTAGATGTCTATTGATATTGGAATTTATAATAACGTGTTTCAAGAAACACAATAAACAGATTATTGTACTGATACTTGTAAAATCTATTTATCGAATGTGTTAAATCTTTCCTTCCTATGACTGGCGACCGAATGAAGGGTTTACGTTGATTTAAAAGCTAAGTTTATTGCCACGTTTTAAAAATAGTTTATTGTTTAAATAAAATACCAGTAATATCCAGAAAGTTACATTTTATTTACGTTTGTAATTATAAACGAGCCCGAAATACACCGGGACTCTTATTTTGAAATGTTTATGCTTTACTACTTCCAGCTGCTTTTTCGAAAAATAACAAGAAAAGCAACTTGATAATAATAAGACCATCTCGAAGATTAGGGAGCTTAAAGTAAACATGAAGTAAACATGGTAATTTACTTGATGTGAACTGCTCTGAAACCGCAGCCTGTGGAGTACGCAACATGCTTGACATTTAATTTTAGGTAATTACATCATCGCCACGTGAAGTTTAATAATCCATACATTTAAATTCAAGAACTCTTAAAAATGATAATTAAGCCTTTTGTTATACCATTTAAGATATTTAAGACATCTCATATTTAATTTATAAAACATTTAAGACTTTTTACTCCCGCGAATCTTGATTAGGTTACAAAAACTGATTATTATTATTAAGTCTGTTCAAGCAGAAATAGTTTATTATGGTAAAAAAAAAAAAAAAAGCGCTAGCGCTTATAAATTTATTTTCAGTAATATTACAAAATGCATTTAAATGCTTAGAAATGTAATTACTTCTTAAATAATTTTATTTTTGTTAAATTTTGATTTTCTGTATCAATTGTATATTGAGGAGAAACTAATCCATTTTCAATTATAGCCTATAATGTTTTCTAATGACTTAGATTTATTAAGCTGTAATAAGAGTCTCTCCAAAAACATGATACGTTATATTATAAGGTTGCCATTGAAAGTAAAGCATTAATTACTGGTTAGAAAAAAGATTTCAAAAAAGTATTTATAGACAATAAGCACAAACCTCCAACGGCGCACGTCTGAGCGCTCGGTCCCGCCGGTGTCTCCAGCTCACAGCTAACCGCGTTAACGGGACCGCACGCGCTTAGAGGCGCACGGAGCTCGATGTACCTTGTATCGTCCGCGGGTGCTTTAATAGTACTCTTCTTTCTTGCGCTGACGGCGGTTTTACCGTTCACCCCGTTAGCTGAATTACTGTTACCCGCGGAGAGCGTTTTTCTGCCGGATAAAGCGGTCTGCTCGGGTCGATCGGCAGCCGGTAAGTCGTTTCCCGGAGCGGATCTGATCCGTCTTTGAGACGCGAGGATTCTCGTCCGCTCGTTGATGAGAGAGCACTTCCAGCACAAACACTGCTTGAACTGACATTTACCCGAGTGGCCTTTTAACTGCACGATGAAGCCGTGGTTCCGACATCTGGCGCACTTCGGGCTGCGCGCCGCTTTCTCTGCCGTTACTCGATCATTTGCTGCCGCTGCTGGAATATTTGCCATCGCCACGAAAATCCACGAAATATCAGTTTCAATAATAGTTTGAAATATCAAATTAATCTGTTACATCTGAATAAATTTCGTGTGCAGGGTCTGTCCGCCAAATTCATGAAATTGGCAGTTCATGTTAAGAAAAAAAAAAACAAAACAAAAAACAAGGTTCACGTGACGCTACACAAGCGTGAGAACGCAGACTGTCTCATTATGCATGTCTGCAGACAGCGTGATTCCCCTAACGGGAAATTCCCAAAGTTGTAACTATTTACATAAAACAATATATTTCTTTAAAACACACGAATCACATTAATGAGCAACTGACAGAAATTAAAGCTTGTAATTTTAATTTAATTTTAATTTTATATTAAAGCTTTTAATTTTATTAATAAAATATGATTGATGTGGATTACAATTTGACATGTAACCCTTTTTTTTTTTAAATATCTGACCTAATAACCATAAATAATAATAAATTGTTGTGTTTGAAAATACATAAAGAAGCTGAAACTGATATTTCACTGCAATATTGTGAAATATCACCACAATTTCTTCAACTTCTTTCTTTCTTTCTTTCTTTCTTTTTAAATACATTTAGTCATGTGATGGTAAAGTATTTTCAGCATCATTACTCCAGTCTTCAGTGTCCTTCAGAAATAATTCTGATATGCTGATTTGGTGCTCAATTATTAATAATGGTTCTTATTATTGTCAATGTTGAAAATGTTTTGCATGATTAATAATTTTGTGGAAACCCTGGTACATTTTCTTCAGGATTTTAGTAGAAAGATTGAGTAGAAAGTTCATTGAACAGCATTTATTAGAAATATAATTTTTGTAATATAATTAATATAATTTTAATGTCTTTACTGTCACTTTTAATCAATCTAATGCATCCTTGATGAATTAAAGTATTAATTTATTTTCTTTAATTGTACTAACCCCAAAGCTTTGATTGGTAGTGCATCATCATTTAAAAATATTAAGCAGCAAAAAACAGTTTCAACATTGATAATAAATGTTTCTTGAGCATCAAATTAGCATATTAGAATGATTTCTGAAGGATCATGTGACACTGAAGACTGGAGTAATGATGCTGAAAATTCAGCTTTGCATAACAGGAATAAATTACATTCAAAATATATTAAAATGGGAAACACTTATGTAAAATTGGAACAATATTTCACAATATTTCTGTTTTTACTGTATTTTTGATCAAATAAATGCAGCCTTGATGAGCAAGAGACAATCAGAATGAGAGCTGGTTCGAAGTTAAAACGCTTTATGATGGATTTATGGTGTGGATTACTTGTGGATTATTGTGATGTTTTTATCAGCTGTTTGGACTCTCATTCTGACGGCACCCATTCACTGCAGAGGATCCGCTGGTAAGCAAGTGATGGAATGCTACATTTCTCTAAATTTGTTCTGATGAAGAAACAAACTCATCTACATCTCATATGGCCTGAGGGTGAGTATATTTTCAGAAAATGCTTATTTTTGGGTGAACTATTCCTTTAAAGCATTTGCTGAAACTCTTTAAAACTTGTTCTAAACATTTTCTTTCAGTGTCAATTCAGTGGATTGTCTGTAGGCGGATTGGCAGCCACCTGCCGTCGGTTTACATAGTCTGGGTATATGCCAAGTTCACGACAATAGGGTCTTTGCCCCTGTACATTTTTCCCTTTGAATACCTTGTTGTCATTGGCCACATGTATAGTTAAGCAGTCGGGGAGGGGCTTCAGTCCCATCTTACTGCTATTAAAAAGACTGATTATCCTGTCAGGATCGCTCTGGCCTAGTTTTGACTGACAGAATAGTTCATGCTGGCACAGTGCCACAGATGCAGTACTATATTACTGTAACTCTTTTACAAGGTCACCTAACCCCATTATCTTAATAAGGATTATAATGAATGCAATCTCAAAACTGATCATCTCATGCTTTTTCTGCCTTCCTATATTGCTTCAGGGTGATAAGTTTTAAGGAAATGTGTGTAAACTTCCCGGAGGGGTGGTGCTGGGTTTGATCAGATTTTTAGGCTAAATTATCCATGCACTCAATATCTGTTTTCAATATGTCTATTTGGAAATTCACAGGGAAAACTACTTAAAATAGCTAGATTGCATGAACTCTACTGTAAGTCACTTTAGCATATCAAATGAATAAATACAATGAAATTTACACACAAGTTGTAAATAAATAAAAGGTTACTATGTTTTTTTTTTACAAGATAGTACTATATTTAGTTTATATACTTCAAAATGTTATGCTTAGCCTAATTCAATGTGTTACTTGCCTTTTCTTTGTAAATAACTGTGAAAATTAGCAATTTCTGAGTGAAAATTGTTTCTACGTCTTTTTTTTTTGCCAAAAATCTAAGCTGACCACTCATCTTACTGTTACTTTGTAATAAATAAATTAATAAAGTAAATATATTAAATAAAAAGAAACAATAATATTTATTTTATATAGCTAAAATATATACTAAACAAATAAGTAATAATAGAGAACTTGTTTTAAATGCTAATAAAATACATGCAATATTAATAATGCCATAATTATTGTATTGTTTTGACTCATTTTCTAGTAAAGGGTGTTTGATAGCAGTGCAGTTATTATTCATACTCGCTTACGTTTGATGTCGTCACTGATTGAAATGGCCAGTGAATCTTTTGGAGATGCAGTGAAGGAGCGACGCCATCCGACGCGCTTTTGTTTGTGGATGAACACTCTAACCCGTTTCGGAAATGTGGACAGAAATTGGGAAATTATTATTTTTTCATTTTTTATTTTGGGAATTATACTCCGCAAAAGGTTTGTTGCATTCTCTTTTTGAAATGTAATTATCCTGAGCCTTTTACAATGGACTGAGTGAATGATATTTCGTGGGTGAGAGAGACTAAATACTCCTGATCCCACGGACACACCGCAGCCCTGTGTTTCCACATTTCTGCCTTTAAACCCACATAAAACACTTAACTAAAAAAGGTAGTTTGCAACACGAGCAAAATATGTTAAAGGAGCATATGCGTTTATTGTTTCATGAGCATCACTATCCACAGAAACATTTTCGTCTGAAATAGCACTGAAAGAAAGATAAAGATTTGTGGGTGTTTTCTTTGTCGTGGCTTTATTGAATTGCGCGTGTAGGAATGGAATTGCTGCTCAAAGCACGCTGTGTGTTTGGATTCGCTCGGTTCGGTCATGTGTTATTGTGCAGTAGTAGATGTATTGTGATGGTCGCAGGTTATCTGTAAATCTCCTCGCTGTCGTTCCCAGGCACTGAAACTGGAGCTGAGACGGAGTGCGAGGATGGACAGTTTCAGTGCAACAATATGAGATGTATTCCCACCATATGGAGATGCGATGATGATGATGACTGCTCTGACAACAGCGATGAGGAGAACTGCTGTGAGTAGCGTTTACTCACACTGACACACATGTGAAAAGAGCACAGCATATTAAGAAGACCAAACCATAACCAGACCCCAACATTAGCATTTATTGAGTTTAATGACTTATGAGATTTTTGTAAACAATAACTTTTAACATTTATTTACTGACGTTTGTATTGTGCACTTGTAACAAACAACAAAGCATCAAAACTAGTATCAGGTTGTCACACTCTTCACTCCATTATTCTTTATAAAGTAATTGTTGAATGTTAACTTTTTTGTGTGCATATTAGAAACCTTTAGTACATGAAACCTATCGTAAACAAATGTGTATGCCAATATGCCTATGTTTGGGGTCAGTAAGATTTGTTATTGTGTTTATTTTATCAAAAAATCAATAACTGTTCTCTATTTGAATATACTTTGAAATGTGATTTATTCCTGTGATGGCAAAGCTGAATTTTCAGCATCATTACTCTAGTGAACTCAAGAAACATTTCTCATTATTTTCGTTATATTTTTTCAATATTCTTTGATGAATAGAAAGTTTAAAAGATCAGCATTTAACTTTAGATCAATTTAATATGTACCTTCTGAATAAAAAAATATTAATTTCTTTCAAAAAATCTTTCAAATATATGACATCTAACATTAAATATTTATTTAGCAATACTAATACTCTTAGCCTTTGCATGTTTGTAGACCAAGATCACACTTTTTTTTTTTTTTTTTTTTACATATTTCATTAATGGAGAGTAACTGAAAGAATACCTGCAAATTTTAAACGTATTTGCATATGAATTGACTGATTTTCGAGCATAAACTATGAAAACAAAAACTGTGGAATTCATCCAGCCGGACATTCCCAACATTCCCTGCATTGTTCTCTCATTAGACGGTTAATTGCAGTACAAGACCAATCTGTGCATGTGTGTTTTGTACAGTAACTTTCTCACATACTTTTAAGAGGTTTTTGTCAAGTGTGTCTTGCCTCATTGCATCGGGTTATTTTTAAAGGCTCCAGGCTGAAAACAGGTTAAAGTGAGTGCTTGTTTTCTTAAGCAATTTATGTGTCACCGCATCATGCGCCTGTTGAGTTTACTGTTGTGACTGCTCCTTCAATTTCTCTCAACAAAAGGGCAGTCATACAGTCTGAAGTTATTGCATCCAAGCAATGCAACACGTCCATGTGGGATCCTGCCTGTCTTAATAGGGAAATGTTTTTTTTCCCTCCACTTTGTTCATTGATTCAAGCACACAGTTAGGTGCTGAAGATCAGAAAGTTTTTTTTTTTGTCTTATGGTTGATAGAACAGAATGAAAAATAAGCCTGTTTGATTTTCTGGCATTGCAACTAGATAAACAGATTCTTGATCCTGATCTATAATTCCACACCTTGTTCTAACAGCTATTGGCACAGACACCACTGACCTCTGCCCCAACGGATTCCCCCGATGCTCCTCCATCCCATCCCATCCCATCCCCCCATGTCCCTTTTATCCTCCCCCTATTCCAGCACCCCCACCCCCATGTCAAATCCAACGGATACATCCGCACGCTGTCTATATATCCGCATCTAATGCATGACGAGGCCATGTGTATGTGTAGGATCATGTGATGAGTTCTTTATTCGTGACCTGCCCTCTCCATAGCGCACATTGGCGAACGCAGCCGTTTGATCGTGTGTCATGAAGATGAGTCATATTTGTCAGGCATATTGAGTCATGCTGAACTGTCTTTCTGCAGTATAGAAAGATTAATAATCTGAGACTGAGAGTGTAAAATGAGTCATAAATGATAAATGTGATAAGCAGCAGATTAGGTATAGCAGCGGATTTGCTTCAGGACCCAGATTTCACTTTCAAGTGTGACCCATAGTTGTTTATCATACAAAAATAAACAAAAATGTCATTAAAATCCAACATAGTGATTTATTTCCTTTACTTTTGGCCCATTTTTGGGTCCCGAAGCACCATACTGTGCTTCACAGTATAGTAATATCTAAAGTAATCTACTTTCTCAGGTTTTAAGTTATGTAAAACATAGTTAGAATATTTGGTAATAAGAATATATATATATATATATATATATATATATATATATATATATATATATATATATATATATATATATACATACAGTGGTGTGAAAAATTGTTAGCCCCCTTCCTGATTTTTTTTTTTTTTTGCATGTTTGTCACACTTTAATGTTTCAGATCATCAAACAAATTTAAATATTAATCAAAGATAACACAAGTAAACACAACATGCAGTTTTTAAATGAAGTTTTTTATTATGAAGGGAAAACAAAATCCAAACCCACATGGCCCTGTGTGAAAAATTGCTTGCCCCCTAAACCTAATAACTGGTTGGGCCACCCTTAGCAGCAACAACTGCAATCAAGCATTTGCGATAACTTGCAACGAGTCTGTTACAGCGCTGTGGAGGAATTTTGGCCCACTCATCTTTGCAGAATTGTTGTAATTCAGCCACATTGGAGGGTTTTCAAGCATGAACCGCCTTTTTAAGCATCTCAATAGGATTCAGGTCAGGACTTTGACTTGGCCACTCCAAAGTCTTCATTTTGTTTTTCTTCAGCCATTCAGAGTTGGACTTGCTGGTGTGTTTTGGATCATTGTCCTGCTGCAGAACCCAAGTTCGCTTCAGCTTGAGGTCACGAACAGATGGCCGGACATTGTCCTTCAGGATTTTTTGGTAGACAGCAGATTTCATGGTTTCATTTATCACAGCAAGTCTTCCAGGTCCTGAAGCAGCAAAACAGCCCCAGACCATCACACTACCACCACCATATTTTACTGTTGGTATGATGTTCTTTTTCTGAAATGCTGTGTTACTTTTACGCCAGATGTAATGGGACACACACCTTCCAAAAAGTTAAACTTTTGTCTCGTCAGTCCACAGAGTATCTTCCCAAAAGTCTTGGGGATCAGTCTGAGACGAGCCTTTATGTTCTTTTTGCTCAGCAGCGGTTTTCGTCTTGGAACTCTGCCATGCAGGCCATTTTTGCCCAGTCTCTTTCTTATGGTGGAGTCATGAACACTGACCTTAACTGAGGCAAGTGAGGCCTGCAGTTCTTTGGATGTTGTTCTGGGGTCTTTTGTGACCTCTTGGATGAGTCATCGCTGCGCTCTTGGGGTAATTTTGGTTGGCCGGCCACTTCCCAGGATTGTGAATGAACAGCACTCTCTCTGCCTTCAATACCATGACTGAGGTGCCCTTGAGCAAGGCACCGAACCCCCAATTGCTCCCCGGGCGCTGGAGCAATGGCTGCCCACTGCTCCGGGTGTGTGTTCACGGTGTGTGTGTGCGTTTGTTCACTATTCACTGCTGTGTGTGTGCACTTGGATGGGTTAAATGCAGAGCACCAATTTCGAGTATGGGTCACCATACTTGACAATACTTCACGACTTTCACTTTATAACCTTTTCCAGACTGATAGATCTCAATTACTTTCTTTCACATTTGTTCCTGAATTTCTTTGGATCTCAACATGATATGTAGCTTTTGAGGATCTTTTGGTCTACTTCACTTTGTCAGGCAGGTCCTATTTAAGTGATTTCTTGATTGCGAACAGTTGTGGCAGTAATCAGGCCTGGGTGTGGACTGCATGTTGTGTTTACTTGTGTTATATTTGATTAATATTTAAATTTGTTTGATGATCAGAAACATTAAGTGTGACAAACATGCAAAAAAATAAAAAATCAGGAAGTATATATATATACTACTGATACAATTTTTTTTTAAATTTTTTTGAATGACATTTTATTCAGAAAGGATGTATTCAGTTGTAAAAGTGACAGTAAAGGCATTTATAATGTTACAGGAGACTTTTATGTCAAATAAACGCTGTTCATTGGAATTTTCTGCTCACCAAAAAAAAAAAAACAGAAAAAAAAAAAGAAAAGGTGGAAAAATAATTTTTAACCATTTAGATTAAAATGAAATGTTTCTGCACATAAATAAGTTATTTTAAATTGTATGAATATTTCACAGTACTACTCTTTTCCTGAATATTTGATCAAATAAATGCAGACTTGATGAGCATTGAATATGTTTATCAATTTATTATTACACAAAATTATACAAAAATATACAAATTTATTCAAAATTAAAATTCAACATAGTAATTAAAATTACCTTAAATTTCCTTAAAATTCAACATAGTAATTTATTACTATTAATTTTGGCCCATTTTTGGGTCCTGAGGCATCATACTGTAGACTGTAGAGTATAGTAATTTATGCAGTAATCAACATTTTTTTTGGACACATGGATACTTGATCCTGGTCCAAAACTCCACAACTTGTTCCACTAAAAGCTGGCACAGAAACAAAAATAGTTGATCCAACATATTAACGTCTTTTTATTTAATTCTCCCATATTTTCCTCTTTTTAGTGTGATTATAATCCGAAGGGCAGGAAACCAGCCAGAATAATTAATAAAAATGCAGTTTCACACCATATGCGTTGCATATATGGAAATGAGCAAAGCGTTAAAATGTATTTTAAAGCTGTGTCATTTCGGCATGTGATTTTGTATGACAGAGGAGGCAGGAAAGCTTCCTTCATCTCAGAGACAAGCATAATGTGAATGTTCAAATGCGTTTCTGTGTTTGATAGATTTCCTGCTGCATTAGAAAAACAAAACATTTCCAAACGATACTGTATGTGAAATTTAAAGGCTTTATGTCATGAACACTGAATGGCTTTTTCCAACAGGCTTACAAAGAAGCCAGTGATACACTGTGTACCAAATATCGTATGGCAGGTGATACTGAAATACAGCCCTTTCACTATCACCATAGCACCGCAACCCCACGTGGCCTCTGTACAGCTGTAGCCCCCGTCTGTGGGCACCTCAAGAGGCTTTTCCCTCCGTCTGCCCAAAAACCTCTTTTGTATTTGGCTCGAGAGCGAGCCCCGTTTGTGTGCAGACTCCCACTCAGTGGTGGAAAACCACTCAAAGGCCACCACAGAGAGACACCTGTAGGGACAAGCAGAATAAAAGAGCAAAACCAGAGGAGATTAAGACATAAGATTTGATGTTTGGAAAAGAGTGAAAAGGAATAAGAAAACGGGAGTAATTCAAAACAGAGCGGAGTGAGAAATAACCAGCAGCACTGAACAGTGATCTTTAGACCTGGACTCAGTGCAAGAGAATGTTATTGAAAAGAAGGCGTCTCTGGAGGATTTCTCTAGCAGATTTTGAAGAGCAAAGATCCTAATAATGATAAAAGGCTCATGAGATGTCTGCATTCTCATTATAGAGTTAAGGAGATGTTCACATGACTAGGCCTAGCTACTGAATTTTAACTACTGAAGAGACCATTTCACATTCAAAGTATTGTAACAAATTTTTAAATATTGTAAATTGTTCTCTGATATCCACATAGAAGGTATGTGGCTTAGGTAAGGGCAAAAACGGTTTTAGATGTGCGTTTATAACCCTAGGATTTCTCCCTAGAATTAAATGGTCTGTTATTGGCTTATTTGGAAGGGTCATGAATAATAATACTGAGCTCTGCTCTGATTGGCTGTTTCACAGTGCGGCTCTGCTCTGATTGGCTGTTTCACAGTGTGGCTCATTTCAGTAGGAAACACAGGGAGGAAAATATATATTTCAGTACTTTCTCTCGCTGTTATATCCTTGGGTAATTATACAGTATATAAAATGTGGGCATCAGGGAGCCGGTATTAATATGCGGGGCACTGAAACTGCTTTCAAATGCACGATCGCTTTTTACTTTCACTATCGCTTTCGAGATTCGCGATCGCACTAACTCTGTTTATACTATGGAGCGGCAGTACTAACCACACATTTTACAAGATCAGATGCTTGTCAGTGGTGCTCAGGATCTGTAAATCATTCGCCATCATCCTCAGTCATCTCTCGTTACCCTGTTTATGTGGTAAGTGAGATCTTATGTACTGCAATGTAACAGGCTACCGCTAGCAAGGATCTAACCGTGTCACTTTAGTGTCTCTCGTTATTTTATTAGAACGCGTTATTTGCTTTCCGTGCCTTTCTGAATACAGACACCAACCCATCCCTGCACTTCACATCCCCTGCACAGCCTGGAACATAACATTTATTTCCATGATCTGCCATTTTCGCTGTTGTCCTCGCTTGTTTCTTCACAATACCTGCAGAACTTCTGATGGTTCGGCTGGCAGCTGGCCTAGAACATGGGCGGGTATATGCAAATGTTGGGGGTGCAACTATTAGTGATCCCGACTGTTACGTCACAGTCGGTGTTATGTTCTGATTTGTCTATTTTTCAGTGGTCTTTTTTATTCATGAGATTTACATAAGAAGGAGGAAACAAAGGTGTTTGAGGCTCACGGTATGTCATTTCCATGTACAGAACTTTTATTATTCAACTATGCCAAGGTAAATACAGTTTTCCATTCTATGGCACCTTTAAGATGTTTTACAATTTACATTGAGGCATTATTTTCAGGACAAATTGCTTATTTTACCCAAATAACTTATTTTATCTTTAAGATTTCTATATTTAGTTATTTAGCATTTGCTGTACTGCCTTTAATTACTTAAAATAATTTATTTTGATTTTTAAAATAATTAAAAACTGTGTTTACAATAATGAGAATTCATTAAAATATTTAATATTTAAATATTTAATATATTCAATGCTGTGTTACAGTATGTTGATTTTAAATATGCTGCTTTTTTGCTGTACCATTAAGATTTCTAAATGTAAATGCCCTTTTTTGTTATTGGCTAATATTTGCACACAGAAATAGTTCACATTGTTGTTCACTAGAATGGGCCAAATGCGTAAATATGGGTGGTCGTATGTTATTTGCTCATGGTTTGTGATAGAATCATGATGGTTTGTGATCAGTTTTTATCTAAATGGATAGTTCACTCCAAAAAAATTCTGTCATCATCTACCATTGGTCACCAAAACTGCTTGATTGTCAACATTCTATGAAATATCTTCTTTTGTGCCTCACAGAAAAAAAAGTCATACAGTTTGGAACAACATGAGAGTGAGTAAACGATGACAAAATTTTAATTTTTTGAGTTAACTATCTTTTTAAACTTCCATAAATGATCTGTGTGGACTGAGGCTCCGTATTTTGAACATTAGAGTATGTCTTTTCTTCCAAATGAGAAAGAAAAATCCACGATGTGTGTCATACCCAAGTCTGATTTCAACAGAACTTCACTTACTTTGAGTAACCGATCCCAGATTTGCCTCATAGAAGTCTTGACGTGAATACCTGTGGATAGGCATTTGTGGGGTTAGTGTCTTGAGCAAACTAAGTCTCCTTATCCCTACAGCAGATAATCAGTCTGAGAGGTGTCTCCCCCTCCTGTGTGATCTGGGTTCATGAGCGAGCGCCCCGATGTGGCTATTAGGAACTCAGTGGTTCAAATCCACCCATTATCTGTGATTAGTCAGGCTGATGTTGCGGGAAGATTAGTGGATGCTGAGCAGAAGAGCTTAACACTGACATCAAGGAATCAGCTCATACCAGTTTATATACCGATGCATAAAATATATCTGTTTTATACATTTTTGTGTGTGCTTAAAAATGTGTTATGCTAATTTTCGTATAGAGGGCAAACTGGATATGCATCTGGTTTCCCATATATCAGTCAAATATATATTAAACACTTTCTAAAGTATAGCACCACTGCACTCTTAAAAATAAAGGTTCTATATTGGCATTGATGGTTCCATAAAGAACCTTTAAGATGCATGGAATCTTTCCATTCCACAGAAGTTTCTTTAGATGTTCTTCACACAAAGAAACAATGTTTCTTTTAAGAACTGTTCAATGTAAAGTTCCAAAAATGGCTCTTCAGTATCATTGCTGTGAAAACCTCCTTTTGAAACCTTTATTTTTAAGAGTGTAATTGAAGTTTCTAGGTGTGTTAACGGTGAGATTCAAGTGGAAGTTCACCTGAAAGGAGGCAATCACGCTGTCTGGCTCATTATCCTGTCAATGTGATAATGCTCGTCTATCGTGTTCACAAACGTTCCACAAATTTGGGTCAGACTGTTGAAACAGACAGACTAATTGCAAAGTAAACAGCTCACCCACTCAGATATCATCACTTTCAGTCACATCTGAATCAAAATGATTTTTGAAATGGTGATCTGTGAGTGAGCCAGCTTTTAGAGCACTTAGCTCTGTTAAATTAAAGCTGCACCTCTGTAGCTTCTACCACCTGTAGTGTTTACAGAGGAGTTATTGACTAATGGTCCAAAAATAAGGTGTCTATTAAAAAAACAGATAAATAATGTTGCTTTTTTGTTACTGTATTTTATTAGACCATGTTATTTTAGAATCAATATACATACATACATTATATATATATATATACACACACACACACTCACCGGCCGCTTTATTAGGTACACCTGTTCAATTGCTTGGTAACACAAATTGCTAATCAGACAATCACATGGCAGCAACTCAATGCATTTAGGCATCTAGATGTGGTGAAGACGACTTGCTGAAGTTCAAACCGAGCATCAGAATGGGGAAGAAAGGGGATTTAAGTGACTTTGAACGTTGAATGGTTGTTGGTGCCAGACGGGCTGGTCTGAGTATTTCAAAAACTGCTGATCTACTGGGATTTTTACACACAACCATCTCTAGGGTTTACAGAGAATGGTCCGAAAAAGAGAAAATATCCAGTGAGCGGCAGTTGTGTGGACGAAAATGCCTTGTTGATGTCAGAGGTCAGAGGAGAATGGGCAGACTGGTTAGAGATGATAGAAAGGCAACAATAACTCAAATAACCACTCGTTACAACCAAGGTATGCAGAATACCATCTCTGAACACACAACATGTCGAACCCTGAAGCAGATGGGCCACAGCAGCAGAAGACCACACCGGGTGCCGCTCCTGTCAGCTAAGAACAGTAAACGGAGGCTACAATTCGCACAGGCTCACCAAAATTGGACAATAGAAGATTGGAAAAACGTTGCCTGGTCTGATGAGTCTCGATTTCTGGTGCGACATTCAGATGGTAGGGTCAGAATTTGGCGTAAAGAACATGAAAGGATGGATCCATCCTGCCTTGTCTCAACGGTTCAGGCTGGTGGTGGTGGTGTAATGGTGTGGGGGATATTTTCTTGGCACACTTTGGGCCCCTTAGTACCAACTGAGCATTGTTTAAACGCCACAGCCTACCTGAGTATTGTTGCTGACCATGTCCATCCCTTTATGACTACAGTGTACCCAATCTTCTGATGGCTACTTCCAGCAGGATAATGCACCATGCCACAAAGCTCAAATCATCTCAGACTGGTTTCTTGAACATGACAATGAGTTCACTTTACTCAAATGGCCTCCACAGTCACCAGATCTCAATCTAATAGAGCACCTTTGGGATGTGGTGGAACGGGAGATTCGCATCATGAATGTGCAGCCGACAAATCTGCAGCAACTGCGTGATGCTATCATGTCAATATGGACCAAAATCTCTGAGGAATGTTTCCAACACCTTGTTGAATATATGACACGAAGTATTAAGGCAGTTCTGAAGGCAAAAGGGGGTCCAACCCGGTACTAGCAAGGTGTACCTACTAAAGTGGCCAGTGAGTGTATGTGTATGTGTATATACGTGTGTGTGTGTATGTGTGTATATATATATATATATATATATATATATATATATATATATATATATATATATAAACACACAGACACATGTAGGACCACAACACGCCACTGTTTGAATAAGTTATTTTGGATTATAGTGTCTGCCAAATGCATAAATGTAAATGATGTTGTTTATACTAGGGAAAAATCATTCAGAGAGAAGGCGTCTGTTTACATTTAGGATTTCTTTAGTCTTGTGAGAGGCGGCCGTTAAATTCAAATGTCTCTTAATGTTTTCTGTAAATCATTTCATAGTTACTGGTGCGCAAAAATACACAATGCATCTGGTGAGTGTGATGTAGGTCTGGTCCATATGATGATGAGTTTAGGGGGGAATGTGCAAGTTATAATCCGGCCCTTAAAAATCTAAAAGAAAGACATAAGAATGAAGACTATTTTTAGGATCATTACGTTTTTTTTGTGTTTTTTTTTTACACCGATATTATTTTCTCAACAATTAAGCTGTTTTAATTCCCAAAGTCTCATTACTATACTGAAACCGGACATTTTACTTTCGAGTTGCTTGTCATTTTAATTATTCTCATGATTCCCATTATCATAAAAGTACTTTTTCGTGCCTTACAATTGCATTTAGCAGATTAGTGCTGAGTTATAATATAGTTACATTTTATGCCAAAATAAAAAGCAGGCAGTTGAGATTTGCTATATAGTATATATCTCTTTACATGATTGTACTGTATAATATACAAATAAGGTTGTATATATATATCCAACTTTATACAGAGTTGTGAAGAAAAAAAAAAGATTTAATTTATATATATATATACACACACAAACACACACACTATATATATATACAGTGTCTAGCGAAAGTATTCATACCCCTTCACTGATGATGATTCATACTGAAAATTATGAGAATTCAAAAAAAACATTTCTTTCTTTCTTATGAAATATGTTGAAATATGTGCTGGTTTTGTGAAAGATAAAGAAGGTTTTGTTGGGGCCAGTGCTCATCTGAATTGTCTCAACGGTCATGATTATAACATTTGTGTTATGTTTTCTCATGCACATGTAATTGCAAAGAATTTGCAGTGATTATTCTCTGATTCATGTTATTAGCTTCTGCCACAATAGATCAGTAAAACATACTTGATGACCGAGAGCTCCATAATGCACAGATCAGTATAGAAATGCAGAGCGGTTGTGATTTCAGCACCACTGACTACCATCTGTGTTATTTCTCTGCTTTCATACAAAAATGGAACTTTATCTCAGAATCCCATTATTATCTTCTGACATTGATTTTTCCCTCTTGAAATCCATTGCATTCCATTACTGATATGTTGGAAATGAGACGAAATTGGCGAAAGACTAGAGAGAACGTAATATCTCTATGCTGGCTGAATTTTAAATTTCTTTTGAGATCAAGAAAAGTCAAACAGTCCTCTTCAACACAGCAGACTTCAAAGACTCACTCCAGTCTTTTATGAAAGCGCAATATCTGGTGGCTCAGTCTGTCATCTGCTCGATATATGTTAACTACTGTGCTAAACAGAAATCTATAATATTGATCTACTAAAATGCTCTTTCTGTGTAACATTATCAAAGAGATGCAACAGATTTCTGGCTATGAAGTGATACACGCCTCTTCTTCTCTCTAAAAACTTACATATCCCGTCTGGTTTGGTCAGAGTGTAACATGTAATATTGCTTCAGGCAGCTTTAGAGAGGTGTTTTCATCATGTGTTTTGCCTTTGCTGTTTTTGTGGAAACACAGCAGTACAATGGAAAGCAATCTAACTACTTATTGTCTCTTTATTTGCCCAATATTGGCTTATTGGTCATATGGTAATGAGGGCCAACCAGAAAACTAAATTTTTTTGCAGACTTGCTGTGACTCAGCAGAACTCAGGCATAGAAATGACCTAATCCTGACTGACCCATTTATTATTAATGCTAAATTAACGGTATGTCTGCGACTATGGCACATTGTAGCTAGCAGGCTTAATTATGTAAGTGAAAAAGAGCTTCTTGTTTGCCAACATTCTCTGATGCCAAGTCAGCCATGCTCATTCTAATAGTATTGTTGTCTTGCTTTGAAAGTGAATAGTGAAAATATGGAGTAGGATTTACTTAAAAAAAGCTAGGAAACTATTTTTTACTCAGACATTTCAGTGAATTTAACAGCATGTTTCAAGTAGTTTACTTTATTTCAAAAGTAAAATTTATTAACACATTGTTTGTTAGTATAGTTTTAATGTTATATACGTATTCCTGAATATGTGTCCAATAAAATATCTGAACATAAGGCAGTAACATTGACAGACTATATTTTCCATGAAAAATATTTTTATTCAGTGTCTGAATTATTGTAAATGGAGATACAGAGATACAAAGCAAAAAGTACAGACAAAGCATAGGCATAGTATAAAGTTCCCTATCAGTCAGTCACGTTCAACGTAACGTCATAGAGACTGACGTAATGGGATCTCGCCAGAGAGCCCAATCACCTTCGAGTGTTAACAAAACAAGCCAATGACAGTTGGCGTGCGTGTTTCGCCACGCTCACCCTGCCCCGCAGCGCGGGTATAAAAGGAGAGTGCGTGCAAACGCACATCAGCTTTTCGCTTCGGAGCCGAGCCTTCCTGCTTGTGCAGTCACCGAAGAGAGTGTCTACAGACACCGAGTGTGTTGGCGTTACGGCGCATCAGCGGGGGTTGCCGATCCAGTGCTGCTGCTTCTTCAGGGTTGGAAAGCGTGCTGCAGCTCATCAAACTGCGGTCACGCAGCAACTCCTCCTGGGTGCTTCAACACTTTATTTTCTAAAAGAGCAAATCTAAAAGAGCAAATCTAAAAGAGCTCCACGAGCAACAGGCGTCTTTTTAAAGATGGCTTCCCGCTCGTGTGTTTCTGGATGTGTTCATTTCCTGGCTTCATCTGACGGTAACGTTCGCTGTGTCTCGTGCTTGGGCTTTCAGCACGCTGAAGCAGCGCTCGTGGATGAGTCATGTTCTCATTGTGGGAACATGACCATTGCGATGTTGCGGTCCAGATACCTCCTCGTCAAACGAGAGGGTATCCCCCTCGCCATGGCCCGTTCTAGTTCCTCCGTCTCTCGGAGGGCTACTTTGGCTCATGGTCAGGGTGATCCGAGGATCACGGTGAGAGCTTCCCCGTCGAGTGCGTCTCCACGGGCCTCTCATTCCTCCAGCACATCGCACCATCTGGTGTTCCACACGAGTTTGCTGGTTCCTCGGACAGGGCGGGGCCCAGCATCTCGTTCGGAGCGCCAGCAGATGACAGGATGTCGATTGCTGCATCGGAGGGCGATCTAGGCTCTGGAAAGGACGATTCGGCTGCGCTGCCTCCGTCAGGAAGAGTGGCGTTGCCCGAGTCAGATCCAGAGCTGACTGCTATGCTTTCTCGGGCCTCCGAGAGCGTCGGGCTGCACTGGAGGCCCCCTCCTTCTCCTGAACGCTTGAGGCTGGACGATTGGTTCCTGGGGGCGCGCGCCGATTGCTGGCAGCCACCTCCAGTTCCATTCTTCCCGGAGGTGCATGAGGAGGTAACTAGGTCTTGGAGGACACCTTTTTCTGCCCGAAACAGGCCTGGCGCCTCCTCCGCCTCCTCCTCCCTTGAAGGTGGGGCGGCCCAAGGGTATGTGGAGATCCTCCCCCCGGTCAAGCGTGCTCTGCCTGCAGAGTGCCGCCGCCTGGAGGGGTAATCCACACCTTCCGTCCAGGGCCTGTAAGTTCTTGTCCGCTCTAACGGCCAAGGCTTACAGTGCTGCTGGACAGGCCGCTTCCGCCCTGCATGCCATGGCCCTCCTGCAAATTCACCAGGCCAAGGCGTTAAAGGAGTTGCATGAGGGTGGTGCTGACCCAGGTGTGATGCAGGAACTGCGCACAGTGACGGACCTCACCCTAGGGGCGACGGAAGCCACAGTGCGGTCCCTGGGTCAGACGATGTCCACGGTAGTGGTCCAGCAGCGCCACCTATGGCTGACCATGGCAGATATGAGGGAGGCTGACAAGCATCGCTTCTTAGACTCCCCGATCTCCCAGGCAGGCCTCTTCGGTGACGCGGTGGAGAGCCTGGCCTAGTTCTCCGCCGCACAGAAGCAGACAGAAGGCATCCTGCCCTGGCGGCCCGCTGCTGTCGCACACCGCCACCAGCTGCAGCCCCTCCACCCGCTCGTCGCCGAGGGCGCCCTCCTGCTGCTTCCACCTCCACTCCAGCGTGACCCCAGCAGCAGCCCTCATACCGGCCGCAGCTTGGAGCGGGCAGCAGGGATGCGGCGCAGTCCGTCTCTGCCCCTGCCAGGCCCGTGAAGCACCAGGGCAAGCGGCATCTCTGGGACGGGCAAACCCGAGGCACTGGATTCTGCTCTTCAGGAGATGGTGAGTCCGCTCCTTCCCCCGGTGGAGGGCTGGGTGGAAAATCTTTTGTTCCCTGTTTTTGTTGTTCTGCCACTGGCTTTTCGGCCAGTGGTACCCAAACTTTCAAAAGAGCAGTTCCTATGTCTCCGGTTCCCAAGAGGGCGAGGACGGCAGTGCTTGGGACACAGTCTCGACTCCCCCATCCCCCTCTCCTTTCGCCAGTGGGCAGCAGGGCCCGGTTCGAGGACGCGATGCCTTCTCCCGCGCCCCCTGCCCAGCTGTGGAGCCAGGTAAGTGTCGCACCGTGCACTCAGACCCCACTTCGGGACGCACTGCCTTCCGAGTCGAGTCCCTGTGCTCCACTTCACTGCCCCACCGTGGGTATGTCGGTGGCTCCCCTGGTTCCGCTTGTACGGTCTCTGGGGACCTGGCTAGCGCTCCCCAGGCCGTCTCGCTGGCTCCTGAGAGCCATCAGACTCAGCTATGCGATTCAGTTTGCCCGTCGCCCTCCCAAGTTCAGGGGCATTCGGTTCACCTCTGTGTTGGGCAAAAATGCCCCTGTCTTGCGTGCAGAGATCGCGGTCCTGCTGGCGAAGGACGCGATACAGGCGGTCCCTCCAGCTGAGATGAGGTCAGGGTTTTACAGCCCTTACTTCATCGTACCCAAGAAAGGCGGTGGGTTACGACCAATCTTGGACCTGCACGTTCTGAACCGGGCCCTTCACAAGCTCCCGTTCAGGATGTTGATGCAGAAATGCATCTTTCAAAGCGTCCGTCCTTTTGATTGGTTTCGCAGTAATCGACCTGAAGGACGCATACTTTCATGTCTCGTTCCTCTCTCGACACAGACCGTTTCTTTGCTTTGCGTTCGAAGGGCGAGCATGTTAGTACAAGGTCCTCCCCTTCGGGCTGTCCCTGTCGCCTCGTGTCTTCACCAAGGTAGTGGAGGCAGCCCTTGTTCCATTAAGGGAAGCAGGCATTCGCATTCTCAACTACCTCGACGACTGGCTCATACTGGCCCAGTCTCAAGCACAGTTTTGCGAACACAGGTACACGGTGCTCAGACACCTCAGACGGTTGGGGCTTCGGGTCAACTGGGAAAAGAGCAAACTCTCCCCTGTGCAGAGGATCTCTTTTCTCGGCATGGAGTTGGACTCGGTCAACCTCACAGCACATCTCTCAGTAGAGCGTGCTCAGTCGATGCTGAAGTGCCTGGAGTCTTTCCAGAGCAAGATGGCGGTTCCACTGAAACAGTTTCAGAGGCTCCTGGGGCATATGGCATCCACAGCCGCTGTCACGCTGCTCGGATTGCTTCATATGAGACCGCTTCAGCATTGGCTTCACGACCGGGTCCCGAGATGTGCATAGCGACACGGTATGTACCGGGTCTCAGGGGCCCTGACTGCAATTTCATATCAACTGCCTTGAGTTGCTAGCAGTATGGCTTGCTCTGCTCCGCTTCAAATCGCTGCTACACGACAAGCATGTACTGGTCCGTAAGGACAACACTGCGACCGTTGCGTACATAACCACCAAGGTGGTCTACGCTCCCGTCGCATGTCGCAACTCGCCTGCCATCTCCTCCTTTGGAGTCAGAAGCATCTGAGGTCGCTTCGCGCCGTTCATGTCCCAGGCGAGCTCAATCGTGCAGCCGACGAGCTCTCACATCAGCCCGCCCTTCCGGGAGAATGGCGACTCCACCCCGAGGTAGTCCAGCTGATTTGGAGAAGCTTCGGGTAGAGCTGTTTGCCTCCCCGGACACGTCCCACTGCCAGCTGTTTTACTCCCTGTCCGAGGGGACCCTCGGCACGGACGCGCTGTCACACAGCTGGCCTCGGAGCCTACGCAAATATGCGTTCCCCCAGTGAGCCTTCTCGCACAGATGCTGTGCAAGGTCAGGGAGGACGAGGAGCAGGTACTCTTGGTGGCGCCGTACTGGCCCAATCGGACTTGGTTCCCTGAACTGATGCTCCTCGGGACAGCCCCTCTTTGGCAAATTCCTCTGAGGAGGGATCTCCTTTCTCAGAGAGGGAGCACCCTCTGGCACCCGTGTCCAGACTTGGAATCTCCAGACACGTGGAATCTCCACGTGTGGTCCCTGGACGGGACGCGGAGGTTCTAGGTGGGCTACCTCCAGTGGTAGTAAACACCATCACTTCAGCTAGAGCCGCGTCTACAAGACACGCTTACAGGCTGAAGTGGAACCTGTTCGTTGATTGGTGTTCTCCCCGCCGGGAAGACCCCCGTAGATGCCCGATCGTGGTCGTGCTCTCTTTCCTGCAGGATGGGTTGGAGCGAAGGCTGTCTCCCTCCACCCTCAAAGTGTATGTTGCCGCTAATGCCGCACATCACGATGCAGTAGACAGTAAGTCTGTGGGGAGGCACGACTTGGTCGTCAGGTTCCTCAGAGGGGCGAGGAGGTTAAATCCTCCACGCCCTCATCTGGTACCCTCTTGGGATTTCCCCTCAGTCCTGTTGGCCTTGAAGGAGGAGCCCTTTGAGCCTCTGCAGTCAGTAGAGCTTAAGTTTCTGTCGTTGAAGACAGTGCTCCTCACTGCACTGGCCTCAGTCAAGAGGGTAGGGGACCTCCAGGCATTTTCGGTCGACGATTCGTGCCTAGAATTCGGACCGGCTGACTCTCACGTTGTCCTGAGACCCCGGCCTGGATATGTGCCCAAAGTTCCCACCACGCCCTTTAGGGACCAGGTGGTGAACTTGCAAGCGCTGCCCTGGGAGGAGGCAGACCCAGCCATTGCTCTGCTCTGTCCCGTCCGTGCCTTGCACGTTTACGTGGACCGCACGCAGAGCTTCAGGACCTCAGACCAGCTCTTTGTCTGCTTCGGAGGACAGCAGAAGGGAAAGACTGTCTCCAAACAGAGACTTGCCCACTGGATAGTGGAAGCTATAGTCTTGGCGTATCAGGCCCGGCGCTTACCGTGCCCCCACGGTGTAAGAGCACACTCTACGAGTGGTGTGGCGTTTTCCTTGGCTTTAGCACGGGCGCCTTGATAGCAGACATTTGTAGAGCTGCCGGCTGGGCGACACCTAATATGTTTGCGAGATTCTATAATCTCCGTGTAGAGCCTGTGTCCTCTCGTGTACTTGCCTCAGATGGCCAGTAACACCGAACCTGCTCGGTGTCAATCATGGTTGCTGCGCCATTCCCCTCTACGGACAAGATACGTGCGCTTTTACTGCTTCTCAGTTCAGTTCCCCTTGGCGAACCCTGTTGAAGTTCCTCCTGCACCCTCGGCAGTCAGGAGTGGCGGAGCGCCAGCACTGTCGGTCCAGCACTCGTGTGTTTGCCCAAGGTCAGCCCTTGTGCTGGGCTAGGTGCCCGTGTGTAGTGATTCCCCTTCGAGTGATCCCACATGTTTATTATTCCACGGCATGGCTCCCCTGTCGGTGAGCCCGTGTCTTTCCCTGGCAGAGACCTTCTGCCGTCTCTGCGGTGTATTGATCTCACCCCAGGCTGGCTGAGTCTACCTCAGAGACTTCCATATGTAGTACTGCCCTTGGCCAGTCCATATGTGTAATCTCCACATCGTACCTCCTTTATGCAGGATGTGGCTTCCGTAGCGTTCCCCTACTTGGGTACGCTTTCCCAGTGTTATCCATACCCACTGTACGGAACAGCAGTGGCTCTCATCTCTGCCTAAGCCCAGTCCTATCTTCCGTCCCAACTGGTGTGGGGGGACTTGCCGGCTTCCGCAGGGCACTGGAGGGGGTCAGCAATAGTGGCGTTTTCATAGGGATCCCATTACGTCAGTCACTATGACGTTACATCGAACGTGACTGACTGATAGGGAACGTCTCAGTTACGTATGTAACCCTCGTTCCCTGAAGGAGGGAACGGACACGTAACGTCCCGTCGCCACAGTTGCTGTACCACCGCTGTACCACCGCTGTACAGCCGGGGCACACAGTCTCGGCTCCTCAGCGAAAAACTGATGTGCGTTTGCACACGCTCTCCTTTTATACCCGCGCTGCGGGGCGGGGTGCGCGTGGCGAAACACGCATGCCAACTGTCATTGGCTTGTTTTGTTAACACTCGAAGGTGATTGGGCTCTCTGGCGAGATCCCGTTATGTCAGCCACTATGACGTTACGTCTCCGTTCCCTCCTTCATGGAATGAGGGTTACATACGTAACCGAGACGTTCTAGCACTCATATTTACATGAAACATCTGCCTTTTGTATATTGTTAAAATGTGAATGAAATATACTTACATACCAGTCAGTTTCAACACAGATGTAGTATGATCTCAGCTGATTGCATTAGCTAAGCTTATCGACTAATTGGCACATTAACTTAGCTTGGTTAGCTAGCGCTCTAGTGCTCATATTTACATTAAATATCTGCCTACTGTATATTGTTAATATGTGAAAGGAATATACTTACATGCCAGTTTCAACACAGATGTAGGACAATAACTGTGAGTTATAACAAGCTATATTAATAGTTTAATTTAGTAACATTTTAACCTGGTCATCCATGTGCATAACAAAACAGAACCATGTTAGCAAACATTATCCAAAATTCTGTTAGCATTCAAGAGAGCGTGCACATGAACATTATTAATTATCATTATCGATAAGAAACAAGTGGTAACCTGTTACTCTTCTGAAAGGTTTGGGTTAAAGCTGTAAAGTGTCATCACATCTTAGCTGATGGTGAAGAAAATCTGAACTCCAGGGGTCAAATTCATGAAAACTTTTTAAAGGGGCTATATGTAAAAATTTTCATGTTATTATTTGCATTTTTATTGCCAATGTGTAAACGGCTTGTAATGAAAATGAAAAAAACTAGATCTTCTCAAACTTCCTAGGTTGTCTTTGAAATAGACTGATTTTTATGTGAAGGACTCGGGATGTTTTTGCTGGTGAAATCAAAAGGAGGTGATGTTTATAAAATGTCCAGGTTAATGCCGAAAGAGCTGTTCTGTACTGTAATATCAATGTGGCATGCAAGGAAAAGGGATTCATTTAAACTATAGTATCACATAGCCACATCTATATAATCTAATATACTTAAATATACTGTAATCAAACTGACATAAAAGTGTAATTTTAATTACATCTGTCGACATGATGTTGGTGAATTACAGAGCTGGTTCAAGCACATCGCTATGATCAGATGCTTTCTTAACTGCTGTACTCTCACCACTCTCATTTTTGTTTTGTGTTTATTTTGTTATTGAGAGGAAAGCGTGTAGCACTTTCATTTAATTTTAATTTAATTTATTTAATCAGGGACAATGCACATTAATAGTACATACAATATGTAAAATGCGCAACATTAGCCAACACTGGCTAATTTTCATCCGTAGTCCCTTTGGGCAGGTTGATGTTAAGGACAGGAAGAAAATGTAAACAAAGAATATTAATACACCAAATTAAGAACAAGGAGAAAATATGAAAACAGAAGGAAAAAGTAAACTAAAAATATTGAAACACAAAATTGCAGACTATCATACCATATCCATAAATCACTATAAATGATCACAATTTTGGGACAATGACCATAATTTCAGCTTTTTCGAGAAACCACATATTTACATATTCATCTACTCTCAGCAGTATGGATGGCATCTGCATGTTTATTAACAGTGTATCTTTTTACTTATCAAAGACAGGAAAGATTCTATGGATGTTAAAGGTTCTTCATGGAACCATCAATGTCAATAAATAATCTTTATTTTTAAGAATGCAGTTGTTGAAATTCAGAGCCAGTCTGCAGATTTGGGCAGTCGGAGTTGACAGGTTGCAGAAGAAAAGATTCTTGCATATAATGATTTTTTAGCTTCAGACCATGAATCTGTCCAGTCGGAGGAGGATGTCAAATAAATTTGATATTTTGAGCTTATTTCAGAACACATATTGTTTTAATTTGCGTCTACAATAAGGCACATTTCTGGGTGAGTTTGTGTACGGAATGGCTTGAAAGTCTTACATTTACATTTATGCATTTAGCAGACGCTTTTATCCAAAGCGACTTACATAGCATTCAAGTTACAGTTTTTACATTTGCTGAGCTCTTGCTTTCCCTGGGAATCGAACCTATGATCTTGGCGTTGCTAGCGCCATGCTCTACTATTTGAGCTACAGGAAAGTCTTGTAGTGTGTGATCCTCACTTGTTTAGTGTATGATGTCCACACACACTATTTTCATCGCAACTGGCTTGATGGGAGTTCAGCACTTGGAGTCACATTTTTAATGCCCTGTGTAGTTATTTTTAAAGAACCTGTCTCAAGATGAAGTGGTCTGTTGCTTTCATTTGCACTTGTTCTAGAGTGAATGTGTCATGTATCTCTGCATGTGAGTGTGTCCAAACAAAGTCCCTATTTGAGAGTTGTTACTGAATTCCTAAATCAGCAAAAAGTCATGTTACACATAACTAATCAAGACCGATCAATTTTTTACATTATCAATCAATGATGTCACTTAGGGGTACTTGTGCACATCCCTAGTTACAGAATTATGTATTATGTGTATTTAATGTTATGTTGTAATGCTTAGTATTAAAAAAAACCAAAAAAAACACTATATTAAATGTCTTACCGCAGGGAGTTTTTAGGCAGTTTTTTTTAAAGGGCAGTTTTTTTTAAAGATTTTAGAAAAATTATTTTTGAAAACATTTTTTCTGGTGTTTTGTCTTTAAAATAATCAGTCACGCTTTATTTTAAGTTTTAGTTCTCACTATTAACAAAACATTAACTACGACTTTTGCCTCAATAAATTCCTAATTTGCTGCTTATTAATAGCTAGTAAGGTAGTTGTTAAGTTTAGGTATTGTGTAGGATTAGGGATGTAGAATATGGTCATGCAGAATATGTGCTTTATAAGTACTAATAAACAGCCAATAATAGGCATGCTAATAAGCAACTAGTTAATAGTGAGAATTGGTCCCTATACTAAAGTGTTACCGAATAATCTTTAGAGCACTCTTCAAGAAAAAAAAATTAGAACAATCGTATAAGATGTTTTTGAGAATACAAAATGAAGAGTTCAGATGCAAAAACCTCTAAGTTCTGTCTGAAATTTTCTTCTGAAATGAGCATTTTTTCTCAGGCTCCTATGTGTATGATCAGTTATTTTACTTTAATGGCAATGAAAAGAACCTATTCCTACACATTGGAGCCTGATAAAAATGTATTCCAGCCTTTGGGAGCATTCTTGCAAACTTATCTTAATTTATCTTTATCTTAAGAAATGTCTTAAATTCTTTCTCATGAAAATCAAATCTTAATCTAAATTGTATAAACTTGATTGTGCCTCAAGTGATTGTGGCAAGGTCCTATAGAGTAGAGCCTTATAAGAAATCTACGCGAGAAGGTGAAATGCTTCCTCCTCCACTTGCAAAACTATCATTAATCCACAGTCAAGGGTGAAATCCAGCCTGGAGGAGCAGAACAGACAGCACTGCTGACTGCTGAAGCTTCATTCTAGTGCATCTCTAAGGTCTGAGCTCTAATGCCAGATGGCAGCGTGCCCCCTGCCAAGCAACGCCCAACCCCCGTGAGGCTTGTGCTCGGTGATCAAAGCTCCGCTGAGCTCTGCCTGGAGGAGACGCAGTCCAAATGCATCATTGTTGAGGAAAGCTGGGCTGAAACCTGCCCGGAGAAGAAAGGGCATTAAAAGCTGCGTTTTCATCTAACGCTCATGCTCAGGCTCAACAGAGCAGCTGTGGTAGATGAAATGGCGTTCTTCATCATTTATCGCAAACATATTGCGAGGCCTGAGGTCGAAAAAAAGGAGAATGCAGATTAACGATTACCACCAATTTGTCAGCGGTGAAGTATTATACACTGTCTAAAAAAAAAATCTAGCATCGATTGAGGGAAATTTGCTGTGAAGAATAAGGAGGGATCTGTGTGAATTGTGAAGGAGGTGCTCTGCTTTCTGTGAGAAGATGTTGAAGGCTTGTTTGATGTTTACACGCCACTGCTTAAATGGTGTCTGTAGCAAACAGCCCACACATTTATGTGCACTTTACTAATCAAACGTGTGCATGCCACACATCCACGCACGCAGACTCTTTATTCTGAGGTTAAAGTACCATCAGCACTCTTATATGTTTGATCAAATAATTGTAGGCTGGACGTTTCCAACCGTATTGTGAGTGAGAGCTACCTGAAGAGAGCTGCTGTATCCATGCTGTTTCTTTACCCTATGCTTAAGGCAGTAACATTCTACTGATATCTTCAGTTTCAAATTTTCCAAGTAATAATAAAGAAGTATCATTTTATTATTGAAATATATTTTTTTAATGATTTCTAGCAAGCATTATATTATTATTTAAAATAATAATAAAACAATAATAACTGTATCATCATTATTGATTATTGATTATTGATTCTGATTATACGTCCACTTTTTCAGCTGCTTTGGTTCAGCAAGTATTTTTCACATTCATTTTCCAAATGGGTATTTTAAAAAAGAGTTACAAGCCATGAACCAAATCAATCAGCCACGAAGTGAATTAAAACAGTAGAAACTTGATTTAAAAGAATGAAAGAAAAAGACTGTACTTAACGGCTTTAGAGAGGGAAAGAATCATGACTAATGTAGTGTTTTTTTAAACCAGGAATTCTGCTGTCAATTATTTAAAAATAATATTTAAAAAATAATATTTTAAAAAGTTGAAATCATTTTGCTTGATGCATTCAACAAAAGCATGCCACTGATTAACAATCTTGCAGCTCACAGTAGATCTGTCTTGTAATGTTTATTCTAACTGCTTGATCGGTTTCTCACAATAATTATACTCTATTTTTGATACCACAGGATTGTTCTTGATTATTGATTCTCATTGGTTGTCAAACATTTCAAGGTATCAATTAATTATCCATAACAGCATGGCTATATGGAGTTGTTTCATGTCTGTTGTCCACATCACACACTCACAGGACCTTCTTACTTAGGTTTGCATGTATGCTAAAAAATAATGAGAACATTTAATGTGAATTTTTACTTCCAGAACCTGACTTTTGCACTCTAAACAGTATTTATATACCACATCATTGTTCTTGATTCTAATTTATTGATTAGTTTCTCACGACCATTATACAGTATTTTTAAAATCACAGGATTGTTAAGCAAGTTTTAAATAAGGATTTTGAAAAAGGAAGGAAATGATAAAATTGAGTTTATTTGTGGAATGTGCTCTGTGGTGACTCACATGTTCCATGTGACCACCAGGTACCTGTGGGCTCCATGTTGGAGACCAGTGTTGTGGACTATGCATGACTCCCTGCAGGCTCTCTGACATCCACAGATATCTTACTAAACTGACTAGATTTGGTAATCGTTCAGTGGTCTCCTAATTTCATGTCAAAGTCTACACTGCAACACTTACCGACAAATGTAACTTTGCTGACAAATGTAAACTGTACTGCATGTAAATGTAAACTGATAGCATTGCTATCATTAAGTAAAAATAATTCATAGTTGGTGACCAATTTTTCTTTGATTTGATAATATCTCTTTCATTTTCCTCAGATGTCACTATTTACAGCTAATAAGCAATAAGTATATTTATTGCCTGGCTGTTTCAATGCCTACATGTAACCATTGTGCAGATAATGTCTTCAGTTCAGTAATACTGAGGCAGGAAACTGATTGTTCAGTGAAGTGTAATGAAGTTGGACCTGTGCCAATGCATTTATAGCACTTCCTTCAACCTGCTTCTGCAATACTCTGTGCAACATCCATACAACCATAAAAAAAAAAAACGCCTGAAGCCTTAAAAATGCCTAATTCCAGATTTCCTTCAATTCCTTTACACCAACTGATCGACTAGTCATTCAGAAAACCCACTGACTAGTCGATTATGAAAATATGTAGTTTTGCACATCCCTAGTTCAATAAACCTGAGAAAACCTCCTATAAATAGCACAGAATGAATGGTTTGACGACAGTAGATGTTTTTTACAGAGCTTCACGTAGATGTGTATTTCATTATAACGTCCATTGAGAGACCATTAGACAGACGGCAGCAGAAAATTACCACTGAGAGTATTAAAGTACACACATTATCAATTCCTCATAGTACTATTATAGAATATATGCCTCTCCAATGCTATTTTACAAGCACAAATACACACAAGTAAAATAAACCAAATGTGTAAGTAACTTTATCAGCATCTGTGATAATAAACTATAATTCTTAATTCCAGCCAGGCTGCCAAATATTGATTTTGCATTGTTGATATGAGGATAAAAATATGAGGAGATCTGGATTAGATGTGAAGGCATGTCATGGGTTTATATTCTTATATGTGAAGCATGTCCAATCGTGTGATAGAGACATTTATTTGAGGATTACACACATAAACATGATTGGGGACAGGCTGTTCTCTGGAGCGAGTATTCAAAGCTCCAGGTATTTCAATTTGTCCCTAAACCTTAATTCTGGATCAGACTCCTGTTCAAATCCTGTAGTATCATATATATGAGAGAGATGAAGTGAGGAAGAAAGTGGCGGAGAAGTTAATTGTAGTCTTAGATCAGTTAAAGAAAGCTTGAAGACTGTTTTCCTTCTCCTGATTAACACTCATACAAGTTTTAAAATTACTCTTTTTAATTGCAGTCATCTTGTGCTAAACCTTGTTTGCATTATTGCATTATTTTAAGGTATGATAGTAAGTTATTGCTTTACGATTATTCTTAGCCTGGATTCAGATGAACAGAGCACTTAAAAATATTGTAGGCTTTTTTTCCCTGTTATTTTATCATGTCCTCTAATTTAAGACTCAATTAAATGGAATGCTTGATTTTAAAATACTCCACAATGATACTCAATTAATCTGCAAAATTGTTGATGGTATAACTGGTGCTTGATTAATCTTCAAAATAATCAGTAGATTGTCTACACTAAGGTTTCTTGATTCCAAGAGATTTACATTAGCATGTCAGTAGTATAATGATGTGATGCATAACAGAAAAAACATAGAACACACAAATATTAGCTCAACCAGAGATGGGCACAATTACATCAAAAAGTATTTAGTTACAAATTACAAATAGTTGCTCATCAAATGTATTTAATTTAAAATACAAAATACTGGTGTGAGAAATATATTTAATTAAAATACAAGTGATTTGTCATTTGAAAATACAAAAATACAAACAATATTTACAAGCAATCAAGAGCAAGAGACAGTGCCATTACTTTCAGATACACATATAATAGAAAGATAAGTGCTTTCCCCTCCTTGAACAACTTATGAACAACATATTTATTAACAACATATTCTTTAACCCTAACACTAGACAATATATCCAATTTATTGATCAATATTTCTTCTAATTTCTGTTTACTTGAATACCATCAAGCATTTCTACACTTGATTTTTTTCATGTTTCTTTATCGCTCCTTTATCGTTTCTTTATAAGCATGTCAAAAATTAAGCAGTCCTGCGAAACTATTGTCATACCACCTAATCTTACTCAAGAGAATGGCTCAAGCTATTTCACTGTCAACAGTAAATATTAAAGGGTTTCTCCACCCCAAAATGAAAATTTTGTCATTAATCACTTACTCCCATGTCGTTCCAAACCCGTAAAAGCTTCGTTGTGACTGTCCCTTTAACTGCCAAACAATTTTCACTGTCAAGGCCCAGAAAAGTATGAAAGACACCGTTAAAATAGTCCATCTGCCATCAGTGGTCCAATCTGAATTTTATGCAGCGACGAGAATACTTTTCGTACGCAAAGTATGAGTTACTAACTAACTAAATATTAGTTGAGCTCAGAGATGGACAGTTTAATCAGTTACAAAGATGTACAATGAAAGTTTCTCAAATATCAAAATTGTTGGCAGGTTAAATGATTATTACAGGTTGCTATTACATATTGCTGCCTTATTTTATTGGCTACGCGTCATGCTTTTCACATGGCACAGTGCTGCCACAGTAGTGCTGTATAACTGATGTTTCAGCTTTAATTCATTTCTCCTTTTTTATCCAAAATATTCACCTGTTAAATATATAATGAAATAATTGATATTCTGCTTGTAAAATATGTGTAAGTAAATTTATTTTGTCTATCAACACCTTTATCATGATTTAGTTAGTTGATCTATAGCAGGAGATGGGCACTGCCATGTTAGTTCTCCTCCTGAAAGTAAGTGGGAATACAGAATAGAGAAAACTTTATAGTTAGTTACTTACAAAAAAAGTTTTTGACATGAACGGCTCTTGAAGTAGTATTTATAACTGGAAAACGAGATAATCGTAATACCCGAGTTTCTGAGTTGGGCAGGCCATAAACTTTAAACATGGCGGAGGAGAGAAACATAGCTGTAGTACTGATAAGTTTTATTCATTTTTCTGACAACATTTTCATTGTTTTCTCTAGTCGATACAGTCATGTATATTTAAATAAATAACCATTTGTTGCAAATTGTATGCAGCATATTTGACCAAAATTTTAGCATCGCCAGCGAGCTGAATATCTAGATAGCGCAGTCAATGTTTATATGATGAATGGGATGCTACATTTTATTAAAAATACGTTCTCCTGGGGACCCACTGTCCTGCAAAGTTTATTTCCAACCTGCTTCAAGACACCTGCCTGTCTATTTTCAAGCAATCTTGAGGAGCTTGATTAGCTGCTGCAGGTGTGTTTGATTAGGGTTGTAGCTAAACTCTGCAGGACAGTGGGTCCCCAGGAACAGGGTTGAAGATCTGTGTTAGATAATTTTCTATACATTTTAGCTTTAATAAGTTTTCGCCAATAAATGGGCAAGAATGAACTCATGAATGAACCATCATCCATGATTCCTGTTCTATCCGATGACAAAGTACTTCCGCGTGAAAAATTCATAATTACAGCTTGAGAAATTACCGATAGCACATGAAGGCAGCATTATTGCCGCTTCCATGGACATCAGTGTGTATTTTACAATCTATAAATGTAATTTTTGCTAGCACTTATGTGTATTTAAATGTCTGAAACCTAAAATAAACTATGTGGTTGAAAACTCTAAATAGTTGTGATAAATAAGGTGCATTCACACCATATCATAATTACTGTGATGTCAAAGTTCCAATTTCAGTTGGAGTTCAATTCCTCTTAGAACTCATAATTACAACTTGTAAAGTGAGAATTTTCTGAGAGCTCAGACTTGTACCATGTGACCACTGTACCACCTGACCACTGCAGATTCATTTAGGTGCTGATAGTTGTAGTGAATTTTGCTTTCGCCAACCAAAGGAGGTGAAATAGTGTAGTGATGGGTACTCACGTCACAGGTGACGTTATGATTTTTGGATCACGTGTCACTTTAGGTGTGGTTAGGAGTACATCACATAAGAAAGATTGGTGGGATACCTAACTTGTAGAACCTTACTGCATTATCAACACAAGGAAGACACAAGTGTAATAAAATAAATTTTATTAACAAAAGATAGACAACAGTAATCAACAACTACTAAATGAATACCATGAATGAAAAAGGAATAAAGTGCATAAGATGCATAAAATGCAAGTAATTATGTTGGATGTTGCTATGTCAGAGCTACGTTATCTGGAAAGATAAACTGTCACTACTCTGAAACAAGTAAGGAAGAACCTTATTATGCATCAAACAAATACCTGAAAGATTATTTGTTATCAACTGCAATCAGCTATATAACATCTAATGTCAATTAGAAAAATCATATACTGATAATACACAACAATGCCAAGGTCTCTGGAAGAGGTTTGGATAGGTGAAAGTTACGTTCTCTGTGGTTGAGTGAGCAGTCCGGTGGCAGTGACTTCATCCACTGGTTGTGCTGGTAACAATGCAGTGGGGAAAGGAGCAGGAATCCGTTTCGACAGCCTTGAACACGAAGCGCTAGAGGGTGCTGATCTCCTGGAGCATCAAATGGTCCTAAAATCTGGAACACGCAGATGTGACCCTGAAGTAGTTGCAGAAGGTCCTTAGCCTGGAACACGCAAGCAAAGGTACCTTGGAGTGAAGGTTTGCTCTCCGGAGCTTAACCTTGTTGCAAATGTCTGTGTGTCTTCTGCCTCTCTGGGCTAGAGACCCAGAATTTGGTCGATCCACTTTGTCTCTCTAGGATGGAGACTCAGGACGTGCTGCATCTGTTGTTGTCTCACTGGACGAAGACTCTGAATGAAGTCTGAACGTAGATTATCTCTTTCCTTGCAGGCTGGAGGCTCAGAACATGGTCGTATCTGTTGCTGCCTCAAAGCTGGAGACTCAGGAACTGTGTATCTGTTAATGTCTCACCCTTGCAGGCCGGAGACTCAGATCTGGTGTATCTGCTACTGTCTCTCTGGATGGGAGACTCAGAACGGGTTGTTTCTGTTGCTACCTTCCCTGTAACAGGCCAGAGACTCAGAACCAGAACAGTGTATCTGTTAATGTCTTTTCCATTGCAGTACTCAGACTCAGAACGGGTGTTTCTGTTGCTGCCTTCCCTGTAACAGGCCGGAGACTCAGAATGGGTTGTTTCTGTTGCTGCCTTCCCTGTAACAGGCCAGAGACTCAGAACGGGTTGTTTCTGTTGCTGCCTTCCCTGTAACAGGCCGGAGACTCAGAACGGGTTGTTTCTGTTGCTGCCTTCCCTGTAACAGGCCGGAGACTCAGAACTTGTTTATCTGTTAACGTCTTTCCCTTTCGGGACTCAGACTCAGAATGGAGGTGTGTCTTTTGGAAAGGTACCTTTATCTCTTTCCGATGAGGAGGAGATTGCAATCTGGTGCTTCTCCATTTCCAGGCTGTGATTGGCTATTTCCATCAGAGTGGGGGGACACAGTGTGGCCCACCCTTCTTTCCTCCTGTGGAACTTATTTGCATAGTCCAAACACACATTTAGAAAAGTGTCACTAAAGTTTTACCAATGCATCATTCACTTACCAAACCACAACCAGAATACCTTTGGCAACGTTACGAACACATTAGGATGTGAACAGCTCCAAGTAAAGCGTCATCTCGAAATTATGGCAATTACTACATGCATTTGACAGCATATGACAAGCGCTGAGCATGTCTGGCTCTGGCCCAGTGCCAGCTAAAGCGTGAAAGCAGATTTGAATTTAGCGGTTGATCACATGATGCACTCAGTGCTGGGTAAATGACTTACAAATTGTAGTCCGTTACGGATTCCAAATTACATGACAAAAACTGTAGTTAGTAACATAATCCTTTACATTACATATAATCAGATTACTTCTTGATTTTTTTTGAGATTACTTTGACCTAACTCATTTATCACATTGATTTAAATAGGATTATGTTGTACCATATTGATACAAAGACATAGAAAATATATTCCATTCATTGTAATTAACAACATGAAACGCATTAAACATTACATTAGGTCAAGGTTTCCCAAACTGGGGTTCATGAAGGAACTGCAAGGGGCTCGTGAGTTAAATAAAAAGCCAATAATTAATTAAATCATAAAAAAATAAAATTAAAATAATTATTTTTTAAAAATAACATCGATCGAAATAAAAGATGAAAAAGACAAAATAGGAAGGAATTGATTAATTATGAATAATTTCTTGCTATTGTGTAAATAATATGTAATCATGCAATCAATAAAAATATAACTGTAGTCTGATTATGAGTATTTTAAAATGCAATTTAATCTAATTACAAGTACTTAATTTTTGGAATCTGATTACGTAATCCGGATTACATGTAATCAGTTATTAACCAGCAATGGATGCACTGAACGTTCTACGCTTCAGGGACCAGCCTAGAGTGGTCACAGCGGTGCGATTGTAGATGTCAAAGGGTTAATGAGCAAAATGTTGGCCAGTTGGTAGATATGCAACACATATTACTTGCTTAGCAGACTGTATGTTACAGATTGTGCATTTAATCATCAAAAGAATCATCAGAGCAGCCAATTACCAGCTCTACTCTGAACAAAGATCTGTGGTTTGCCATAAGATGAGCATCACGCCTGATGCTCTTGGATTCTCAGAAGGTCCTTTTGATTTCTACTCTAATGAAACAGGGATTTGTGAGTGTTTGCTAACAATAGAGCATGAGAGTCGAGTATCAGAAGAGGCGCTGGGAGGGATTTCTGAACTGTAGAAGCTCTTCTCACCCATCACTGATGCCCAAATACACGGCTGCAATCCCGCCTAATGCGATTTCATTCCCCAAATGCACACTATTTAATTTCAGAGATGATACTTACCAATGAAATGCTAATCTTCTGTTTGCATAGGCCGAATCTGAATGGGAGACTTAGTCATAGGCTATTACAACAAAACTATTACTATTGTTTAGTGGGTGATGTTACATTGTGCAGGAGTAAAATATTTATACTCCCCTGTCTCAATCCTCTGTTTTCAGATACTGCTCAGACTTTATTTTGTACTTGAAACTGCTCAGGTTCAGAGTAGGTTATTTTGTCTGTTGTTACAGAGGCATATTTTTGGCCTGTGTTGGTTCATCTCAGGCTTTGTCTTTTAAATCATGCTAGAGCACACAGTGATTGAAGAATGCAGGACCAAAACAAGATGTAGAGACGGATAGAGGTACGCTTGTCTGCCCTATTTGACAGAAAGGAGAAGCGTATCTGGCTGATGGTGGGCAGGCCTCGGGTGATTACAACGTCCAGATTGAGCTGCTCAAGCAGAACTCTATTTCTTATCTGGGGATGAGACTCAAAGGACTGTAGCACATACAAGCTATCTTGTTATTGGGTTATGAAGTGCGGTACTGCTATATTTCTGATCTGATCCAAAACATACTGAGCTACCTATCTGTCTATATACTACATAAGTAGCTGCCTTCTAAAGGTCATTGAGCACCAATTCCGAAATTTTCGCATGTTAAAAAATAAATACGGTCTCACGTTGTGTCAATCATGTTTACACACTGCCTCCGAAACTTTCGTCCGTCATAAAAAATTCGGATCAGTTTCGATTTTCGGCGTTTTCACATCCGTAAAAAGCATTTTGATAGGAAAGGATGACGAATACAAAAAAGCAAAAAAACAAAAACAAAACAAAAACACATACAAAAATTTCGGACTCACTGTGCAAGGACCTTTAGGCAGCATCCTAACCAAAATAGGACTGGTTTGAAACAACGCCCTATAGCATGATAGGCCTTAGTTTGGGTGGATATCATATTAAAGGGATAGTTCACCCAAAATTGAAAATTCTGTCATCATTTGCTCAACCTCAAGTTGTTCCAAACCTGAATGAGTTTCTTCTTATGTTGAACACAAAAGAAGATATTCTGAATAATGTTAAACAAACAGTTGCTGGTAGCCATTGACTTCCAAACTACTAGCAGCTCTATCTAATATCTTATTTTTTGTTGAACAGAAAAAAGAAATTCATACAGATTTGGTGCAACATGAGGGTGAGTAAATGATGATAAAATTTTCATTTTTGGGTGAACTATCCCCTTAAATTGGAAAATAAGGCTGTGAAGGGAAAAACTTCAGGCCTTTTAGTAGGCCATATACTGTTATTTACATTTTGGCTAAAAAAAAAAAAAAAAAAAAAAGGTAAAAAGTCGGTACTGCTCATTGAATAGACATTGAAAATATGTTCATGTCGCTGTTGTGAAAACTAAATAAACTCTGAAAAAAGAAGCATACTTTTAAAAAGTACTCATTACAGAAATAATATTAAGAAAACACTTAAGTGCAAATTTATTGTAATGTTTTGGGCACTTAATTGTATGTATTATAGTTTAAATTGATTTAAATGTAGTTAGTTAAACTTAAGAGTGTTTTTGACCCATTTAAGTATGATTAAATACATCTTTATATGTATTTTCAGAATTACTTCTGTTGTCTTTGGAATATGGTTAAAGTGTACTGTTGAATATACTGACAAAAATATACCTTAATGTCATTTTTATTGAAACGTGAGACGTGTTTAAAAATATTTGTAATTACACATTTGTAATGATGAAGTTGCAATTTAATGCATTCAAAATGGAACAAGTTTAAATGTAATATCAAACAACACACTAGATAAAATTATAATCAAGCACTTTACTTGTGATTTAGTATGTTAATCAACACATCAAAATAAGTGCACTTCTTTAAAGCAAAACAAATTATTAAAACATAATATTTTGAAATGTACTTTAAAGTACAACTTTAGTAATATTTTTTTTAACATTATTACAAAGTACACTTATTAAAAGTATACGAGTATTTTAAGAAACATAATCATGAAAGTGACATTTTCAGTACATTTTTTAAAATATACTAAGATTTTAAGTATATAACCAGTGATTAATCAATAAAACATAGGCACTTTTTTTTTTTTTTTTTGCAAGGAATAGCTTTGTTTTCATTTTTGTCAAATTAAATATGAAATCTACACTGACTAAATTCTATTGATTCCAGTAGTTTTACATTAGCATGTTGCTAAGCTAATCACACAATACTCTAAAAGGGGAAAAACACACTAAAAATAGTATGTCATTCATTAGAATTGTTATCAATACTTAAGTAATGAATGAAACCCTGTCCTCTCAAGCTCATTGCAGTGCACACTGGGATTGCCTAATCTGTGAAGGATAGGATGTGATGCTGGCTAAAGAAGTCTCTATGTCTGTAGTGAGCCTATAATGCCTTATAATGCTGCTTATGTGATATAACAGCACTTTTGAGATCCTCCATGCGCATATTTTGTTAAACATTTGGCTCTGCACTACCTTGAGTGATTTAGAATAATGCCTTTACGGAAAGTAGCTGTCAGAATGAATACGACTTTTCCTTCTTACGCTATAGCCAGAGAGATTAGAAACTTTGTTTGTTTGTAGATGTCAGATTGGACACCATCAGGTCTGAAAATCTTTTTTTATTTTATTACCAGGAGCACATGTTCATCCTATAACCTGAAGCTAATTAAAAATATCAGTGAATGTGAATTTGATACAGTTATGCGGAGTGAGATTTTAAACCAGTGAGATTTGACTGTGGGCAGGGCCAATTTGCGAAATATTATCTAGTTAAGAAAGTGTTCAAGTGCAATTTTACATTCTTTTCTTTTTCCATTCCTCACTTTCCCTGTTTCTTTGAGTCTTTGTAAGTACCATTCTGTCTTAATTAAAACAGTAGCAATGCCTCCCTAACAGATGGCACTAGTTGGTGAAAACAGTTATTAGTGAATAAACAACTTTGTAGCGAATCACTGAATTGTCCTCATTTTCCTTCAAACATCAAAGCATTACAGTTTCATTTACTTGAAAGGAAATGCATCAATATCATCTGTGTGCAGGTATCTGGACTTATGTAGTATTTAATTTGTAACTTGTCTAAACTTTTTAAAACAGACATTATCTTTAATAAAAGGCACAACTTTATTGTGAGATTTTCAATGATAAAAAAAAAGAAAAAAATGAAAAAAAAAAAACCCCCGGGTAACTCTAGTCCAACTCCATTCCAAACTGAAAAAACTGAAAATGTCCTTTTTTAAAAACCAGGTCATATTACATATTCCTAAATTTAACAGCTGCGCCTGTAGTCACAGAAAAAAGGGGGCAAACGCATTCATCTGACCTAATTGACCTTTTGCTAAGCTCTGTCTTTTTGTGCTTTTCTGTGTGATTTCTCAGTAAAATGTGCTCGTAAATTGGTCAAAATTAATTGGAAATAATTTTTTACTTCAGCTGGACTGAATCAAGACATTGTAAGCCATTTTTATCTGATGTTTTTCTTTAAATAAATGATTAAATTATGCAGTTGCGTTGCTAAAACACTAAAATAAAACTAATTCAGTGTAAAATTGCATTTAAAACTATCAACGCACACACAGACTTGCATTAGAAAAGAGTGAGACCGTTGCCAAGGTAGGTCAGCGGTGTTTCTAAAGTGGGGCTTAGCGAAGGGTCTATCATAATTGCAATCTGCTCAATAAACGTGAAAGCTGCTGATGTAATGTTCCTGTTAGAAACATTCTCGGATGAGTCAGATGCACAGCTTGAGGATTTGGGGAGGGCTGCGGGTGCATTCCGTTTGATTAGACGCATCCCTGTTGGCTGGTTACCACGCATTGCCTTTACCAGAGTCCAAGGACAATAAGAAGCCTCACAGAGCTGTGGGGAAAGAAAATGATTCAGCATTGCCGCAGCGGATCCTTCAGGTTTGTCGACAGGTCTTGTGGAGTTGTGTTAGGCTGTTGTGATTGCCGCCCACTGAAGGTCTGCGAGTGTTTGTGAGAACTCGGCAGGTGGAGAGCAGAGCCTCTGCTTATAATATCTGCAGCTCCAGACTGTTGACCGTGCACTGTTGCATACAGCTCCATCTGCTCAGATCAGTGAATGCAGCAGTCTTACACAAGCAAAGTCAGCATGGGATGAAAATTCACACTGTTTTCTTAATGCATGTTATTGATTTTATTATGAGCAATTCATGCATATGTTTGATTTTGTTCATTTTTATCAAAAATGTCATAACTTGATCTTCCAGTGAAATCTTCTCTAAAATCTTCTCTTTAGTTAGTAGGTTGCACTTCTCCAATCATTTAGTCTGTTTAAACCCGACTCTTTCTTATAGTCAATCTTCAGATCTGCAGCCATCCAATCAAAAACCGATAGATATAACCATCTGTACATACTATAAACTTTCAGGAGTGGCAGCTGCATTTAAATACAGTGAATCCTCTAAATTACAGTTTTGTGTGTACAGAACAGAAGTCACTCGTGAAATTGCTGACTAGCGCTGTTTCGCACGTTTGGTATCAGCTATTTTTGACTGAAAGTAATATTACAGCAACCAAAGACTCATGTTCAGCGATTTTAACTAGACCACTGTCGACAGAGCCATCCTGTTTTGTTAAGCGATGCTTATTATCATTTATTTCAGTTGTAGAATATATGGCATAAATCCCCACCCTAGGTTTTTTTTTTTTCTTTTTTTGTTAATCAGTTACTACAATACGGAAGAGTCACAATATATTGGAATACAAAAGTGCAAGAATATGTATCATGGATATTGGAAAAAATTTGTAGTGCGTGTAGTTCACTTTCATGGCAAGTTTGAGTTATTCCACTCAAGGACTCTTATTTTCAAATATTTGTTTCTATTGTGTATGGTGTATTTTGATTTTCTTGTTAGTTTCTATGGTTTTTGATTTCCCTTGTTTAGTTCTTTGTTAGCTCTTATATTTATAGCCCTGAGTTTGTCAGTTATGAAAGTCACACATTTGAGCATCCATATTTATTTATCATCATTAATAAATGAAAAAAAAAAATTAAATATTTAAAAGTTTTAAAGTGCCCCTATTATGGGTTATGAAAGGTTCATATTTTGGCTTTGGGAGTCCCCAAAAACAGGTTGACATGCATGCAAGGTCAAAAAACACTTTAATTTTCTTATAATATGCATTTATTTTTATCTTATTTGCTCAACGACTCCCAAACGATTCGTTCAACGATTCATTTTTCCAAACCCCTCCTTTGCGTGATGCTAATCTGCAGTGATTGGGCAATTTCATTTAAAGCAGTGTTTGTGAGCTTTTAATATGGAACGATTTTCCGGACTATTTTCAAATAGAATTGCAAATTGTATTTTCAATTGCGTTTTCCATATGTGGACGCATAAATTGTGACAATCCAAATGCAATTGCAAATCTTGCATTACCGTTTGGATTTTCGCTTTCGCGAGCGCACAGTGACTGCCACATTTCAAATGAAAAAGCTAATTTTTCATTTGAAATGTGCAACTGTATTTCCCATGTCTTACGAGTTATGAGCCTGTCATATTTAAAAAGCAATATTAATTACCACATTTGCTTTTTCACTTTCTCTGCGCCGCGCATATAACCTGTCAAAACTCAAATGGAATTGCAATTCCTTTTGCGTTTGAATTTCCAACGTCTACACTGAAAGCTGTCAATCAATGTGAGGGGGCGGGACTAAACTAGGGGGCGTGTTTGTATTGTGGGAGGTGACGTCACTCACAGACGACCGTGCCAAATGCTTTGATCAATGGAGGTAATCGGTAAAGCCTCCGCTAAAGACAGGTGTCAATCAGTTCGTGCCTGTGTTAACAAACAGACAATGCAGCCTTCTTGGCACTATACATAATTCTGTCTTTTTTACCCCAAATACAGCGATTATCCCCTGAGAACAGAGTCACAAACGGTACGCACAATAGGTAAAAATTCACTATTACCCAAACGCTTTTCACCTGTCTCAACATCTCTCACTGTTTACACTCCGATTGATGCAAGTGAGAAAACAGACAATTCTACACTTATTACAGTACATTTTATTCCTTTATTTTAATCTGTAATAGTACGCAAAGTGGCAAAAGAATGAATTTAATGGCAAAGAATGAATTTGCATTTTCATTCAGACCAAAGCGAAAATCAAGTTTTCCCAGGTCTGCGCGCACAACAAGTGAGCGGGCAATATGCTAATGTTTCGTTTTGACATCATCATGAAACGGCTTGGGATTCGTTTTAAAAACGACTCGTTTAAATGATTCAGAGTCGACTCTTTCTTTTGAGAGACAATAACTTTATACACGGTGCACTTTCAGATTTAAAACTTTTCAGGATGTTTTCATTCACTTAGAGCTGTATTACACACTGCATGAAAGGTAATTTTCAAAAATCCATAATAGGGGCACTTTAAATGCATTTAGTCGGGGAGAAAGTGCAAGCATATGTGTTTGACATAATTCTGTATTTTAGGCTAAGCAGAATCATGAATATTTAAAAATTTTTTCCAATCCTGTACAGTTGATTCATTTTGAACAAATCCTTTCTGTGACACGGGAGTAATGAGTTGTTTGATAGAGTTATTTGTTAATTTTTTGTGTGACTGCGCATGAATCAAATGACTCAGGAGGTGAACTAATCAATTCTGTTTCCTGTACACAGGACTCGGCAGTACAGAATTCTGGTACAGGAAACAGAATTGATTAGTTCACTTTGCGAGACGTCTGGTCTGAATCGTTCTTTCGTCGGGTGACAGGCGCGTATGCTATATACACAATATAGAAATGATTAGTTCACCTCCCGAGTCTCCCTATTTTCGGTCCAGTCTGCTCTGGTCATGAGTGAATGTGCTTTTATTGCTAAGTGTGATTATACAATACCAGATAATTTCAGTGTGGTCTCAGACTTTTGCATTCCACTATATGGTACAAACATTTAACTCTCTCTTTCTTTCTCCAGTGAAGAACACATGCGCTCCCTCAGAGTTTGCGTGTGCGAACGGTCAGTGTGTTCCTGGGCGCTGGCGGTGTGATGGAGAACCCGAGTGTCCGGACGGATCGGATGAAGCTGATGCCACCTGCAGTAAGTCACATCATGTCATAAAACGCTTATCGCTTATGTTTAATTATCTATTTTGGTTCTAAACCTTTTGGACTTCAAGCCCCCCACTTTGTCCAAGACCATATTTGAAGGCCCTCCCATGTAAGCTGATATGGTACTACCTCTGGTACTTTTGTTGAGATAAAAATAAGTCAACTCAAAAATATCTGAGTTTAATATTTTGACTTTTCTAATGCTAATTTATTTTTTTTAATAATTTTAAGATTTATTGGGGCCCCTCTGTAAGTTTTCTGAGGCCCCCTGTTTGAGAAATACTCATTTAAAGGATTTAAATAGATTTTAAGTGCTATCAACTGCTTTTGTGATATGCTAAAAAAAGAAAATCATTTTGGCTCGACCCTCAGTTTCCAAAAAACAAGCACAATCATGTTTACAGTATTGCACTAATGGAAGTCAACGGATCAAATTTATCCTACAGCAGTAGTCCCAGCATTAGAAGAATCATGTAGACAACTTTCAACAGCTCCAATTACATATTTTTGAAGTGCTGTAATATAAATACAAGCTTCACATTTCAGTTGTCTAACCCTCCGGAATGCCTTATTCATTATGAATCATCCGTAATGCATTACTGTCAAATGTGGGACAAGTCCATTTTTTCATTTGGTAATCCAAGGGACTGAACTTGTATTGAACCCAGAAGATTCCTTTTGGCTGCTAATATTAAACACACCGCTGTAAAACGCACCTGAATTGAAGTTTGCCTCTCATTTGCTGATTGGCCTCCCAGTGTTTGTTGTACAGCAACTTGATTGTGTTTGCCTGATATTTGGTCTGATTTATCTGGTAAGAGTTTTTTTCCTCTCTGAAGGAAAATCAAATGTGATCTTGTAGTGTTCATGTAGATAGCGTCATGCAATCTCTATGCGACTGTATTCAAGGCTGAAAATCAGAGTGTGAATTTAGGAGCAACATTGAATTCATTCTTTTCAATGGATTTTGTGCCCTTGGAACAAGTTATAGGAGTGTTATTTTATTCAGGGGAAGTTGTTTCAAAGCTCATCAAGGCAGCTTATCTATTTAATTACATTGTCACCTTCTGCCATTGCATATGCACTTTTTGCAAGAATGATTCAGTCGCCATCCACATCCAGTTCAGAAAATGTCTGTTCAGTGGAAAACATGGTGTTAAAAGAAAGGGCTGTTGATGCTAGAATTCCATTAAAGATGAGTCCACAGTCCTTCAAAACTTCATTACTGTACTAACTGATAAAACAGAATGACTTTACTTTTTGTGTAGTGGACTATACCTGTCACAATCCCCGTGGAACAGGGAAACGAGGAATTCACAAAACGAGAGTCTTTAATTTCCAACAGGGAAACACAGCGCACGGGCAAGGAAGACATTCAGCAGCAGCCGGGAAACATGGGGCAGAACACACTATAAGTAGACAGACCTAACGAGGGGAAAATGAGGAACACCTGGAACTAATTACACATAACAAGGACAGGAAACAGGAAAACCCAAATAAGGACATGGAAACACTGGGAGCACGTGGAAACACAAGACAAAGGGATAGAATTCTGACAATACCATAATTTGATATGTTTGTCTAAACTTTCTAAATTTGCAAGAAAGAATCTAACATTTCTGGTCTGAACAACATCCTGAAGTATAAGCTTATTTTAAACATGATAGTTCCAACTCTAAATTCTGATTAGATCAGCTCAAAGCCATTGTAAACATACACCTGTGACCACACATCAACTGAATTATATATTAAAATGCCAAGTTGCTGCATGGCTTGGCAGCCATAAACAGTCTAATGAATTAATGAACCGGTTTATACTGTACATCTGGGACACAAACTCTAATTTAAACCTAGAAAATGACAAAAGTTTTAGCTTAAAAAGTACAATAAATAAATATACATAAGAAGAATTTTTTAAGTTTTTACTATATTTCTATGTTTTACAGGACAGTAAGATTTATTGGACCATGTCCAATAAATTTCCATTTATTATTAGCATTAATAATATTGCTATTAACAATGGTAATGGTAGTAGTAGTAATAGTAATAGTAGTAGTAATAATAATAATGGCAATAATAATAATAATAATAATAATAATAAATATAAATTAATAAAAAAGTAAATAAATGTAACTATTTGTTGGATAAATAAATAAATTATAATATTAATAATTATAGTAATTGTGTATTATTATACAATTATAATAACAAAAGCCATGTTTTTATGCAATATTATATGATAATAATAATAATAATAATAATAATAAATCTAACTTTTTATTAGATGTGGTGTCTTACTGTCTATCAACACCCTAGCTATTATTTTTGTTTTCAAATATTATTAATAATGTTGTTGTTGTTGTTACAGCAGTAGTAGTAATAATAATAATAATAATAATAAATGTAACTATTTGTTAGATAAATAATATAACAAATAAATTATTAGTATTAATAATAATAGTAATTGTATATAATTATATAATTATTATAACAACAAAAACAATTGTTTTGTTATTTTTGTTGTTGTTGATAATAATACCAAATCTAATGTTTTATTGGATGTGGTGTCTTACTGTCTATCAACACAATAGCAATTATATTTGTTTTCAAATATAATTAATAATAATATTGTTGTTGTTATTACAGTAATACTACTACTACTACTAATAATAAATGTAACTATTTGTACGATAAAAATATAACAAATAAATTGTTAGTATTAATAATAATAGTATTCCCGTCTTCCCCTTCTCCCAAAACAGCTTATACTACTGTTTCAGCTATTAAAATAGTTCAGTTTTGTATGTAATGGTAAAGTGATTATATTTCGTTTCATTTTTTATAAATTTAATTTAGAAAAAACTTTTGGAGCATTTTTTGTTTGTTAAATGTAAGTTTTTTATTTATTTATTTATTTTTTTATTAAAGTAACGGCCAAGCGGCCGTCCGTAGACAGTGAGCTGATCATAGCCTATGTTTAATTCATTTAGCCTTCTCAAATCACCACGGCTTGCCTAAAATAAAATCTATAGATATAAAACAATTCAAGTATATCACAATGTTAGTTTAAATGTTATCTAATGCTATCTAATGTTATCGCATATCTAATCGTTTGTGTTGAGAGTGAAAGCTAAAGCGTGCTCTGCAGGACATGGAGGCACCGGTGCGGTCACTTGCATTTTTTTCTTAAAATCGCCAGAATTTTTGCTCATAAAGGTAAGAGTATACATCATTGGGAACTGTGAAGGGCCTACTTTTATTTGTGTGCATTCACAATATCAACAAAATGTTGTGCTTTTATAAAATAAATAGGAAAACAGAGGATCCCTGCTAACATACGATGCTTTCTGCCCTCTCTTCTTGAACAGGAGTGCTTCACAGTGATGAACCGAAACTCAATGAATTGACTCACAGATATGATAAATATATCTATAGAAAGCTTTAAATTACTATTTTAAAATGTAATAATTCAAATTGAAAACAAAAACTCTTTCATTATGTAATCCGTAAAGATGCATTTCTCTCTAAAGGCACGTTGTCACGTTACGATGTTGGAAGGAGCACGAAGGAAACGTGGAGTACAATCAATAGCCTTTAATCCAGGAACCACAGGGGATAATCCACAATAGGAGCTAAGCAAATACACATAAACAACGAGTAGACACGATAAAAACTAACTGAATGGACTAGGGCTATTAAACACAGGATAATTGGGGAAACACAGGCGCAAGGGATCCTAATTAAACTAAACGAGGAAAGGAGCATGACCAAATAAGGACAAACAGGAACAGGGAAAAGCACGACACAGACAGTCCAGAATCCTGACACACGTCCAATGACGAGATGGCGAGTCATTTTTTTTTAATCACTGTCTAAAATATAAAAATAAGGAAAAGCCTAAAACAGGCCCAATTATATATTTTTTTCCTGATTTTTATGTCGCTCTGCTCTGAATACCTTAAAATTTAAAGGATTTGATGCAACGTAATTTTGTCTGATATGGGAATTATTTATTGGCCTATTTTTTTAATCCATGCAGCAATTTCTTTAAAAACAGCTTTAAAAATTACTTTATTGCATTCCAGATGCTTTTAAAGAACTTTTCACTATAAATTTTACGGGTAGCTTGAATGTAAAACATTGTCATGAATTTGTTGTATTTTCATTTGTAAAATAGGCTACAGATTAATTGTTGTAGTCTAACCCGATCTCATGAAAGTGCGTATAGCATGATTTTCTGTTTCTATTTGGCGTAATGTTTATTCGCAGAAATTGACTTTGGTGTGCAAAAGACTGATAAATTTGTAATTAATATGGCATGGCTGGTTCAGTAGACAGAAATACGGGACACACGGGTGGGCCTATAATGTTATAATGTTTGCGGAGCAAATCTTAGGTCTGTCTGAGCACTCATGGCACGCACAGTGCGTACAGCCATACACCTGCAGGTGCCACTGCTAGTAATTACAACAAAACAATGATTTCTTCTTCTTCTTCTTCTTCTTATACTGTCTATCAACACCTTAGCTATTATTTTTTAAATATTATTATTAATAATATTATTGTTATTGTTATTATTACAGTATGATAATAAAAACTATTTATTGGATATGGTGTTTTGATGTCTTTTATCAATTTTATTTTGTTGCTGTTCTATAAAAGTAATACATCATTTAAGGATGTCTTACAGTGGTTGTACGTCTTGCTTTGAATTATGCTTTTTGCCTTATTGCTGTATTGATTTCTCCAGCCTCCATAGTACTTAAGTTGTTTCAGTGTGTTCAGCTGAGTACACTGTTACATCAGTTTACTCAATAACTTTAGTTCAAACATGTTTAGTCTGTCCAGTAGGCCTCTTATGGCTGTTTTGACAAGTGAAAATATAGAGACTGATTGCATTGATTTAATGTGGCCAATATGTGTATTTTCTGAACGCCACAATAAAACCATGGCTGTGTTTCCATGACTACAGTACGCTGGCATCTGTAGGTGAGGAGCACAGCTGTGAAAAAATGAAACATCATCTCAGATTGACTGCAGCTCAAATATGAGCCCTCCCTGCGGTATTTCCGCTCCATGTCTGCATTAACTTAAGCAGAAAGAGACCATGTTAGTTCATGTTCATTTTGTGGATGCCAGTAATGTAGGTAGAAATAATAAGTAATTTACTTCTAGCTAATACATGTGCATATTATTTAGTTTGTTTCTTTCATCAGTAGGCTGCCGTTCATTTCATGTAGGCTGTTTTGAGAAAGTAGTTTGTATGCTAATAAGATTTTATAATCTTCAAGCAGCATCTTCAACAGAAATGTCAAACAAAAGAGTCTCCTGATGCATTTAGATGGAATAAATACTCAAGGGCCATTTCAACAGCAGTTCTTCTAATGAATTCACACAGTAAGACCGATGCTCTCTGGAAAACCATTAGCTGATGGGCAAGATATAAGAAACAATTAGGGATGCTGTTTATTTGGAAGTCTGTTTGTTTGCGTAAATGGTTGTTATGCATTAGACTGAGTATTATTGCATATCTCATGCATAAGAGAAGGATGTTTATGTGATGTTATGTTTTAGTTATAACAGGTAAAATAATAATTTACTTGACACTTTTGTCCAGTGACTTAAAAGTGACAAACACACAAGCAATTTGTCATCATGATACTGTAGTCTACAGGTTTCTAGTCAACTTTTTGTTGACTAAAATATTTAGTATAATATTATAAAGACAACATGTTTTTTATTAAAATAAATAATTGCATTTTTTGTTGTCATACTGATAATAAATATTATTAAAATATGTATGTATGTATATATATATATATATATATATATATATATTAATATATCTGGAAATATTTACTTAAAAAAACCTTATGTAGCTTGCATCGCTGAATATTACTATTGATAATTTTTTGACATTTCTGTTGTAAAACAGTTGTCAAACATTAAATGTTTCTCTACTTCCATCTTCCATCACTTTCAACGTTAAAACCTATCTGGTCTCATGATGAAAACGTACCTCTGGGAACTTTTTCGCAAGACGCAAAATACATACCACTAAGTACATAGCACTGCAGTTTCCAACAGAAATGAACACAAGAGGTGGTAAAACAGCAAGCACTTGTAATCGTTTTCATACACAGTTATGATTGCAGCTCCATATGTTTCGCTTTCCGGACGTAACAAACTTGCTTGGTAGCTCAGCGGCACGGAATTAGACTTAGGATGCGGAATCCTTGGGTGCAAATCCCGTCAAAAACATGACTCACGATGAAAGAGCTGAATGATGAGAGATTGAAAAACAAGCTAAAACAGTATGCTTGGAACTGTGTTTTTACGTCACATTCGCTTTTGTTCATACTATCGGGTACAAAACCAACATCACTTAAAGGGTTACTCCACCCCAAAATGAAAATTTTGTCATTAATCACTTACCTCCATGTCGTTCCAAACCCGTAAAAGCTTCGTTCTTCTTCAGAACACAAATTAAGATATTTTTGATGCATTCTGACAACTCTCTGATACTCCCATAGACAGCAATGTAATTAACACGATCAACGTCCAGAAACGTCACAAGGAGATTGGTAAAATAATCCATGTGACATCAGGGGTTCAACCATAATTTTACGAAGCTACGAGAATACTTTTTGTACGCAAAGAAAACAAAAATAACGACTTTATTCAACAATTCGAAAAAAAAAAAACTCTTTTAGCGCCACTCAGTGGACATTTCACATTGGTGAAAATGAAAACAGAGGTACGTTTTCGTCATGAAACCAGGTTGGTTAAAACTGAAGTTTTACACTGGAATTTGTACTCTAACTCTGAATGGTAAACCCCGCCTACTTGAATTTGATTGGTCATCTCAGTCATTTCGACATTGACAAGAGCTGTTAGACTGCTGAAGCCTAAAAATGTAACTTCCAAATCTTTTTGTCATCCTAACGACAACAGAGAGCTGCGTAATGAAGGGAAGCAGAGCAATGTCTCAATGTCTATGGTGGTTACGACCCTGCTTCATGTTAAATATGTTCTACCCTTTGTCAGAGCCATGTTAAATGTAAACCTTTAAAAAGCATGTTTGGTTTGTATATCTTTCTGTTAAACACTAGAGCTGTAAATAGAATAAAATATTTGTGATTAATCTCCTGATTTCTGACCAGTTTTAAGAAAGCAGAATTAAAGTCTGTGTAAAGTCAATTCTGAGAATTGTTTTCTAAACACATTATGAATGTTAGAAAGGCATTGCTGAAACATATTAAAAAGACTGTGAACTATGTAGTACTTAATTGTGGAGTTAGACCGTTAAACAGTTTTTCACCATTTTCGTGTTTGGGATTTTTTGGGCATGGCTAAAATCATCGATTTGCGACTCGATGAAGCAATCGAGCCACTGAGCACGGCCCCTCCCCTAACACTGTAAGAGGTATGTTCGACTTGAAGCAGCGCTGCGCAGACCGATCGGTGTGTGACACCGAAGTACAGTGAGAGCTGTAGAGAGCAGACGGCTCCTTATGCTTTCAAATCGCTCTTGTGGTACTTTGATGTCATACACTGATCATTCCGTGCAGTGCTGCTTCAAGTCGAACACACCTAATAAGTAGAGCGCATTAGCATTAGTGGTTCGCCCTCTCAATCGGGAGTTACTGTCATTACCTTTAGTTACTACAGCCTACAGTTTGCTAGCTAGCTATGCCTTCGTCACGTAAATGCATAATGCGATAATTCACAAAACAGCTCGGACTCCTTATTTAAATTAAGCTGCTAGATGAAGACAGTTGAGAGAGAGAACAGCTTTCCCGCAAGTGGCCGTGGTTTCAGCGCTGCCAACGGACATGCCCCAAGCGTCTGAGAGCAGAGAATACTGCTTATTTTTTCAAGATTTTGATACCTTATTTTATTTCCTTGGCGTTTTTTTTGTCATTCAAATTTGGCTGGGTAGTTAATAACACATTTTTCTTTGGTGTGACAAACTTAGAACACACATTTAATATTGTTTTACGTGGACTTTAAGCAATATTATTACTCTGAAATGCTTGATTCTGATTGGCCAGTCGCAACATTCCAAGGCGTTATTCCCCGATAACAGGTATGTTAAAGTAATTGATTGTATTGGAAATTAAATTTGAGTATTAATAGTATTAAGAGTTTTGTAATATTTTTGTAGTGTTCATTTTCTTTGATTGTTTTGTACACTGTAATGGATTATAGTACATGTTCTCATAATTATTTATGTGGTGAAAAGCTGTGTAATAAGTGGTGGAATAATTGTACATTATCCTTTAAATCTTCATCTTGTTTGAACTTGTTTGTTCGTCTTGGCTGAAAGCCTCTTGCTAGAACCTGTTTTCTTTATGGATGCTTTGGATTTAGTGAGCTTATGAAATATTGTTACTCAAATCAATATTTTGTGTCCTATTATTTACTCTAGTTATATTTGCATATATAACGTATATGGATAATGCCATGGTCTAGTCAACTGAAATCAGTTAAATACTGATTATTACACCTCATAACAACTGAATGATTGGATCCTCTAGACATATTTTCTACAAAAACACCATGGCCGCAGTGAACTTGTGTAGCAAAACACAGTGGTAGCCTCATTCATGTTTAATTTATCTAGCTGCCATAAACAATAAAACATGTACTTTATCCAGCAATATCTCAAAGGCTTTGTTTAGCGTTTTGCCTCAAACTACTTTCTTCAGCATTCAGGTCTTGTCAAAAAACCATTACGAGATGGCAGTCCTGAGATTGTTTCCTAAGCTGTTCAGCATCCTCAGACTGTGTCCTATCCACGCTTGTTGCAATCTGTTTGTCCACACTAAAGATAAAACTGCTGTGACGTTATACATATTAAAACTCGCTGCTTTATTACAGTACATCACAATTTATTATGTTAACTACTTGTAGGTGTTGAAGTTACAAGTTGTGTGATATCAAATGTGACAAATTTTTATAAAATATAAATAAAGTTGAAATAAAGTTTAAAACGTGTAATTATGGGCTGTCAATACAGCTGTCAATGTTAAAATAAAATAAATTAAATACACTACCAGATCAGAACAAAAGTATCTTATGCTCATCAAGGCTGCACTAATTTGATCAAAAATGCTGTAAAAACAGTAATATTGTGAAATATTATTACAATTTAATATATTGTAAAATGTAACTTATTCCTGTGATGCAAAACTGAATTTCCAGCATCATTACTCCAGTCTTCAGTGTCACATGATCCTTCAGAAATAATTATAATATGGTGAATTGCTTCTCAAGAAACATTTATTATTATAATGAATGTTGTTTTGTGCTACTTAATATTTTTGTGGAACCAGTGATAAATTTCCATTCAGATGTTTGGGGTAAGTAAGAAAGAAAGAAAGAAAGAAACAAACAGAAATTGATGCTTTTATTCAGCAAGATTGCATTAATTTGATCAAAAGTGATGTTAAAGACATTATAATCTAATCTTTCTATTCATTGAAGAATCCTGACAAAAAAAAATCAAGTAAAATATGAAGTATAATTATTAAGTAACAATATTAAGTAACAATGTTTTCAACATTGATACCATTATTAATAATTGAGAATAATTGAGCAGCAAAATGATGCTGAAACTTCAGCTTTGCATCACAGGAATAAATTACTTTTTAAAAATATAGAAATGGAAAACAGTTATTTAAAAAAATGTAATACAGTCATGACAACTCTCGGAACATTTTAACATGGTGATGGATATGACAATGTTAATGTATTTGGTCTTGGCGGAATAGATCTGCTACGCTGTTGCTGAATTGCTGCTGCTGTTGGTTATTGCTGTAGTTGTAGATTGCTGCTGCTGCAAGTAAGTACAGGAACTTGCTACTGCCAATGCATATGGCGATATGGTGCCGTGAGTATTTAAGACATACTGCTGCTGCACAATGCAGCATATAAAATAACCCGTAGCAGATCTATACAGGTGGAGCTGGGGAAGGTGGAGGATTTCAGAGAAACTCTGAAAGCGCGCTGCAGGAATCTCAGGTGAATGTTAGCCAGCCTTATAAATGCAAGGCAGTAAGCTCATTGGCTGCATATGCAGCATGAACCAATCAGCTTGTGCCAAGTCGTTTAACTCTCTGAATATCATCAGTTACGTTAACAACCCGTCAGCCTGTGCCATCTAGAGTTTCATGGCTGAACTATACATTTCAGTCATGACAGCTCTTGGAACATTTTAGCATGGTGATGGATATGACAATGTTAATGTATTTGGTCTTGGCGGAATAGATCTGCTACGCTGTTGCTGAATTGGTGCTGCTGTTGGTTATTGCTGTAGTTGTAGATTGCTGCTGCTGCAAGCAAGTACAGGAACTTGCTACTGCCAATGCATATGGCGATATCGTGCCGTGAGTATTTAAGACATATTGCTGCTGCACAATACAGCATATAAAATAACCCCCCGACAAAGCTGGAAGAGAAAACAAAACAATTAAATATGCATGCTGCTGCTATACAATAATATGCTTAAAATCATCCCTATAAGCAGAAGGAATAAAGATAAAACCCCCAGAACAAGCAGATCTATTACCAAGACATATGTACTGCTGCTGCTCCAGAGAGCCATCAGACTGCGTGTTTGCTATCTATGTGAGCCTGGGCCGGCTTTGCCGAATGGCTTAACGCTAGTGAACTATTGCTGTGTGTACCTGATCGGTTGACCAGATAGCTAAAACTAGTGACCTGAGTTAAATGTGTTTCTGGGCTAATGGAGCCCAGATAAATTAACTAGTGTGAACCTGGGTGCTGTACCCTTAGGTTTATTTAACCAATGACCTAAATAACTCTGTGTGTCTGAGCCAATAGCTCAAACGTAACTAAGTAGAAATGCGCACTGTGTGTGTCATTAACAACCAGGAATCACGCTGCAGGCTGATAGATGAAGTAACCCCCAGCAACCACCTGACTCAGGCTCGGGTGGCCTGAGCAAATAGTTTTGATAAATTTGTCATTCCAGATTTGTTTTTTTTGTTTTTTTGCTTGTTTGTTTGTTTGTTTGTTTTTTTTAACATTCATCAATGTTACTGCAATTGAAATACTTACCTTTAACTTATTAACAAGCTAACAAAATATTTGGCGAAAGAATAAAACACTGTACACTCTGTAGTTGTGGTGTCATATGCCCAGGACTAATTCTGCCTCAAAAGCAGCTGCTCATTTATTTTGATAATTTAAAATATTTATATTGCATATTAAGAACAATAATGTTTGCATTGTATGAACACATTATGCTAAATGCATGGCTCGTTCCGAGATGGTCTTGATCAAGACACTACAGTGAATTTATTTAAATGCAGTTGTCTGCTTTTATATATGTGTCCAAATTAAATTTGCAGCATAGAAATGCTGTGCATGCTGCTGCTGAGAAAATCTCGATGACTGAATGCCTATGCAAGCTGCTGCTAACGCACAAGAGACTAAACTGCTGAGAGCTCCATTAATTAGGTATATAAGTAGCTAGGTGAATGCCTGTTTACTCTAACATGGTGTCTATGCCAGAAGCGACCGGCACAACAAGACAAAGTCAATAGACCCGTTACGATAGGTAAGCTGTATGCAGTGTGATTCGGCCAACGCAACAAAACTGCTACTGCTGCTACTTATAATATTCAGTACATTTCAGTACTGAGTTGAAGTACATGCTGTTGCTGTTAATGATATTCACAATGATGTAGTGGGAATTTACTGTGCGAACTGTTGCGGTTGTAATATTTAATCAAAATTTGCGAAGCATAATCTACTGCTGCTGCACGAAACCTCCTGTAAGCCCTGTTGAATAAGCGAAGTAATAATGCCTATTGCACTTTAAAGAGTTAATTTACCCTCCATGAGTTATCACTAAAATTGCATGCAGCTAAAGCGCTTTCTGCTGCCGCTGCTATATTAGCAACAATATGACTTGCTATGCATGCTTCTGCTAATATTTTTTCTAACTTTGCATCTGAATTTGCTATAAAATTTGCAAACATTGCGATCTGAATAGTTATGCATAATGCTGCACAAAAGTATTGCTACTGCCCCTTTACTGAATAACCAAACACAACCAATTAATGCTTATTTCTTTGAAGAGTTCAGTAAACCCTGTTGAATTGAATAGCAAAGTAATAAAATGCCTATTTCACCTAAAAAGTTCACTACCATCCAAGCGTTATCTTATCACTGAAATTTCATGCAACTAAATGTACTTTCTGTGGCCGCTGCTATATTAGCAACATAATTGAATTGCCATGCAGACTGCTGCTAATATTTGTAACATTGCGTCTGAATTTTGCTATGCGTGCAGCTGCTATTAAAATTCACTAAACTAGCGATCTGAATAGCTATGCATACTGCTGCTATGCTGCACAAAGTACTTAGAATTGCTGTAAGCGTCTTTATTAACAAGCAAACGCAATCGAATAATGCCTGTTTCGTTTTGAAGAGTTCACAAATCTACTGTAAGCCCTGTTAAGTGAGCAAAAAAATAAAATGGCTATTTCACTTTAAGAGTTACGTACCCCATGCGTTATCACTGAAATTTCAAGCAACTAAAGTACTTTCTGCTGCCGCTGCTATAGTAGCAACAATAATTTGACTTCCTGCTGCTAATATTATTTCTAACATTGCATGTGAATTTGCTATGCATGCTGCTATTAGATTCGCTACATATGATCTGAATAACTGTGCATACTGCTGATACAGCTGCACGAAGAAATTGCTTAGAATACCTGTAAGTCCCTTTTAAATAAAGAAAACGCAAATGCCTATTTGCTTGATGAGTTCACATACTGTCCATTTTTAGTCACTGAAACTTCAGCAAATGTAATCGCTTTGGATAAAAACATCTGCAAAATGAATAAATGTAAATATAAATGTAAACTATGGTCTACCTACTGCTGCCGCAACTAAATGCATAATTTGATTTGCTATGTATACTGCTATTAATATTTCGCTAATAATGCAATCTGAAATTCTATGGATACTACTGCTACACTCCATGAAATTACTAGAATTGCTGTAAGCCCATCCATGCATAATCACCGCAATTTCATGCAACTAAAAGTACTTTTTGCTGCCCCTGCTATCTTAGCAATAATAATTGGTTGCTATGCAGACTGCTGCTAATATTATTTCTAACATTGCATCTGAATTGCCATGCCATTCTGCTGCTATTAAATTCGCTAAAAATTGTGATCTGAATAGGTATGCATACTGCTGCTACAGCTGCACTAAAATACTTAGAATTACTATAAGCATCTTTATTTAAACAATGAAACAAACAAATAATGCCTATTTCGCTTTGAAGAGTTCACAAAATCTCTGTACGCCTTGTTAAAGAAACAAAGTAACAAAAGCCTATTTCAATTTTAAAGAGCTACTTACCCCATATGTTATTGTTGAAATTCATGCAACCTGCTACCGCTGCTATAAACAACAGTAATAATTTGACTTGATTTGCTATGCATACTGTTATTAACAATTCGCTAATAATGTGATCTGATTTTGATGATACTGCTGCTACACTCCATGAAGTACCATAATTGCTGTAAGCCCAACTGAGTACGCAAATAGTAAATTCCGGTTTAAGAGTGTCCTACTATTAGCTACATTGTACATGGGCTACTGACTGGAAAAGATTTATCAGTAGTATCTTTATAATTTTAAACGAATTCATGATTAATTATCTTTAAACTATCACTAAACATGTCTTTCATAATAAACACTTCTCTGTCGCTGAACCAAGGTAACGAGTGAAATTAAGATGTGGCCCCTTTAAGAATGAGCGCTCCTTCTTCTGAACTGCATTGCAATGCGCCACGAGTACACCTAGGAGCGGGTATCAGTGTTGCCAACTTAGCAATTTTGTTGCTAAATTTAGCAACTTTTCAGACTACCCTAGCAACTTTTTCTTCCAAAAGCACCTAGCAACAAATTTAGCAATTTTTAAAATTTATTTGGCTACTTTTAGCCACTTTTGATAAGTGACTCAGACAATAAAAAGGCACACATTTTCCATCCAAATTACACAAAAAGAGGAAACCAAAGATGCCTAGCGGTACACACATCATGTGAATTAAGTTAGCTGCTATTTGCAATTGTTCAATTTAATAATAATAATAATAACTGAATAATTGTTCATTTATGATACACTTTGTAAGTAGCTTGTACTTGCGATTGTTGATCAGTTAGTACACTGTAAGAAAAATGGAAAAGATTCTAGTAATTTTCCAGGACATTATCCATTATCCATTGTAATCCTGTAACCCGAAAACACAATGCGTAATTTAAAATGCAGGTAAAAAACCAATACGGAAAAATTATTTCATATTAACATAGTAGATTGTGCCCTATTTTTACAGACTTCTCTTAGAGTGTAGCATACTAACTAACTACTAATTCACTGCTTAAAGCATAATTGTTGAAAATGTGTAGTATTACTAGTTTAATAGCTATTAAAAAAAACTTAATTTGTAATCATTCAAAAATGTGTAAGTGTTCAACAATTCAATCTATTTAAAAATGGTTATTTATATTTTAATATTATATTATGCATATTTTTTTTTTTTTTTTACAAACAAATCTAAATTAACATATAAAATCCAGTTTTTTGCTGAGATTTAATGTTGTGACAATTTTGCGTCGTGATTACACAGTGACGTCATTGAGGCAATGACATCATAATGTCATTTAGCAACTTTTAGCAACAAATCGACCTTCCTTTAGCAACTTTCTCTGAAAATTAGTTGGCAACACTGGCGGATATATTATTTTCTGTTGCTCGCTAAGTTGTTATGGTTAAATAGGTAAGGCTGTTGACAATATGGCGTTTACGAAAGACAGTTATATGGGTTCACTTTGACTTAAATCTGTGAACAACTGTGAAACACCAACTGCAAACCGACCCCACTAGTGAGATGTGCATCTGAAAGCGATCCGTTCGCAGTTGACGTAGAAATGAATGCCCACAGAAGATATTAAAGCATTGAAGATCAGCCCAATTCACTTTACTGTTCTAAAATCTGTGATGCTTGACATTGTATTCTCACATACATGAACTAGGAAAGCTGCTTGCTGCTGCTGCTAATGCTAATGTTGTTGTATGAACAAGACTTGCTTAGTAATAACTCCTCATGCAAATAACCTGCACGTAGTTTTACAACTTGTATGTTTCCTAGTTTAAAAATGTAAATCTGACCAACGCAATAATGCACTGAAATCAGGGTGAAGACCGTTTACTTATCTAGCTGTTGAGTTTCAGAGAAACTCTGAAAGCACGCTGCAGGAATCTCAGGTGAATGCTAGCCAGCCTTATAAATGCGAGGCAGTAAGCTCATTAGCTGCATATGCAGCATGAACCAATCAGCTTGTGCCAAGTCGTTTAACTCTCTGAATATCATCAGTTACGTTAACAACCCGTCAGCCTGCGCCATCTAGAGTTTTATGCCTGAACTATACATTAATTTTTTGAAATATTACTGTTTTAATGTATTTTTGATCAAATAAGTGCAGCCTTAGTGAGCAAAAGGGATTTCTTTAAAAAAAACAACAAAAAATCTTAATGATTCATTTTTTTAATCCATTTGACATGTTTTTGAATGTAAGAATGTGTGCTGGGTGAATGACTCCTATGGTAAGACAGTTACCTTATTATGAAATTTATACAGTGGTCATGATTAATTACATTAATTTATCATGTTATCTTTACACACTAAATTAAATTTAAATTGACTCCCCTAATTTTTTACTAGTTGGAATCTTGAAATTAATTTGAATTTTAATTAATTATTTTTTTCTAATGTAAGTTAGATCACTGAATCTGATGCTCATCTTCCATGATGACTATAAAAGCTTCACACACATAAACCCAAAGGTGCAGCATGAGTACATTCCTATAACACACACACACACACACACACACACACAGTTTTCATGCTGGAGTAACCTTGTGCTCTCACATTAGTGAGCACTGCTGCAGGAGCACTGTTCTTGATGTCTTATTTAATAATAAATGATGCTTCCATGTTCAGCACATTTTCCTATTGCAAGGAAACGCACAGGAATTATAAAAGCCGATTTAACGGCTTTTAAAAGGAAAAACAGTCAAACCCCTTTCATAGGGAAAGCAATAGTGACTGAAAGCTGAGAAAGTTTGTGATCTCTACAGTCAAAATACAGCACAACCAGGGTTTTGCTGCCCCACTTTATGTAATTGACTGCCATATGCTGTCCAATATGTTTAACAAATCACTGCTGGACTACTACATCAAATCTTTTCCTTCAGTATATTGCCTGTCCAGCTGTAACATTACCCAGTTATAATCAAAGGATTATTACTATACTAATAATTCTTTGATTATTAACTATAGTTTGCTGATCTGTATATGAAGTGAACTATAATGGCAGCTGAACTAAAACTTTATTTTTTAAGCTTTCTATTTCTTTAATTTGACCCAGATCTAGAATTGACCTAGTTTGTTCCTCAGTACCAATATGTAGTTAACAATACAGCTACTGTAACAAGATTCAAGCTGTACTAACATTCTGTAAATGTTTAGTTTAGTTAAAATTGATTGTATTAAAAGGATAGTTGATACAAAAATGAGAGATGCCATCATTTACCCATCCTCAATGTTTTGCCCATTTATTTGATTTAAAAACACATTAAAAACAGCAATATTGTGAAATATTACAACAAGATAAAATAACTGTTTTCTATTCGAATATATTTTAAAATGTAATTTATTCCTGTGATGCAAAGGTGAATTTTCAGCATCTTTACTCCAGTCTTCAGTGTCACATGATCTTTCAAGAAACATTCCTGTTGAAAACAGTTGTGCTGCATTTTTTTTTTTTTTTTGGAAACTAGGATACATTTGTTTTCAGGATTCTTTGATCAAAAGGAAAAGCATTTATCTGAACTATTTTGGAACAGTATAAATGTCTTAGCTGCTACTTTTGATCAGTTAAATGCATCGTTACTGAATAAAAATATGTGTGTATACATGTATGTATATATATATATATATATGTATATATATATATATATATATACAGTGTATATATATATATATATATATATATATATATACATACATACATATATAATTTTAATTAAATGAATATACTATGTATTATGTATTTGTATTTTTATGCAGTAGTTATAATCTATTTATTACCAGTTATGCAATATTTGAGCTATGCATTTTCCAACTTAAACTCTTGTAAATCTTGAATTTTGGAGCATAGACTTAAGTTTGTTTGTTTGTTTAAAAAAAAAGACACTTTAGCAGATTATTGCTGAAGTGAACAAAGTAAAAAAAAAAAAAGTACAAAAAGATAATAAAAGTTTAAGTGTATTTTTCTGAAAAATGCATAAAAAATACTATTTTAAAATTTTATGTGAAATGTAGTTTCCGTAGTTCCGTAGTTTTTTTTACTCTAAAATTGCATGAATATCAAAACCATAATTATACACAACTTATTTTCCCAAATTTGAGGATGATATGTCAAAAATTTAGTTTCAATAAGAGTTTGTTTGGGCGCAGTACTCAGCGTTTCCACTAGATGAAACTCACTTCCTGTACATTTCCAGTGCAGTAATTTTTGACTGTGAGTGTGGCTTTTGTTTTTTTTTTTTTCAGGATCATTTAACCTTTTTGAATCATGTCCATGAATATTTTTGGTGTTCACATAGCAAGTGCCATAATCTTTACAAAGTTTCAAACAATTCTGATGTAGTAAAAAAAAAAAATGACAAAGAGCACCAGAGGGTTAAAGGCATTGTGTTGTACAAAACACATATTCATGCCTTCAACTCTGGTCATTGGTTGAGCCAATATATAGTTTGTTATTCTCTCTGGTGTCGCTTGTGGATTAAAAATGCCGCACTGCAAGTTAAAGGAGACTGCATTAATGCTCCGGCACATGATATTCCTGTGCTCTATTTCCATATGGCAGCACCCCTGACAACAGAAATGACTTGATGAAGTGGGGATCAGTTTAATGTATTTAGAGATTAACAATGATATTTGACTCTGCTGATTTCAGTCAAGTGGAGTTAAGAAGCTCTTCATCAAATAGCCATCGGCAAAGCCAGATGTCTCCTCTGAGTTCACCACGACCTTTTCACAACACCACGCTCTCTCACCTCACACCTCTCTGCATATACAGCACGAGCACGAAGTCACATGGGAGCAGAGAAAGCTCTTCTGACCTTGTTATCATTTGTTCCTCACATGCTTTCTCACTCACTCTCCTTCTCTCACCTTTCCCCACTTTTCCAGTCATCTCAACTTCATCTTGACAGTATTGTTAATCTGCTTTAAGAGATAGTTCTCAAAAAATAATATTCTGTCATCATTTACTCACTCTCATGTGACTTTCTTTTAAAATTGATTATATTAAATGTATAGTTGACCCTAAAATGAGAGATGCCATCAGACTGCAGACTGCATTTATATTTCATTTTCTTTCAGCTTTATTTCAATTAACAGAATAAATCTGAATGTTTAATCGTGTTTAAGCATACATTTAGTTAACAATAACAATACTGATACTGGAAAATGTTAATTAAAAGTAGTTCCATCTAATTCCTTTTACCAATTATTTGTGTGCTGCATATTTTTATTTTTATCACAGTCTGTGATGATGCGTTTCAGTGTTCATTAGCATCGTCAATCCTGCTAAATTTTTAACCTTGTACATTTATAAAGGCCTGTTCACACCAAGAATGATAACTATAAAGATATAAGCTTCCACACCAGTGAACGATATCATCTGTTTATTCTTAAGCACGTGCTCGTCTGCCGCTTTAAATTCTTGAGCTCGTTACAGCAGGATTGATTCTGACTGGCTGTCAATGTTTTAATCATTCATCAGCTGGAAAAAAAAAAAATCATTCTGAAAGTGATTCCAACGATATCGTTTCCCTGTGCCTTTATCGTTATAGCTGTGGTGTGGACTCAGCTATTCTTTAATATTGAGAACGATTTTTAGAACTATATTTTTATCTCCATACGGTAGTTATCATCCTTTGGAGAGAACAGGTTTTAACGATATACTCTGTACTACATTACCTTTGCATCAAATTACCAAAAAATAAATAAATAAATAAATAAATAAATACATAAACAAAAAAGCTACTATAAACAAAAGCTTGCAATGCTTGCCCCACCTCAGGAGTTTTCTGATAGGTCCACTATTTTGGAACTGACATAAGTGGCACTGTGTGTAAAAGTTGTAATTCTTTTAACTTGACACAGTGCCTTAAAAATGTGGCGCTCGTGTGAGGTGCTGCAAAAGATGCGAGACGCAACAGTCATACATATCTGTCGTGTTTACATAGAAAAACTATGGAAAAGTAGTGCATTGGAATGGAAAAATGCATTCTGTGTGAACTGCGCCTAAATCTGTCACTTATTAGGTTCCATGTCAGATACATACATAGGTTGTAGACAGCAAGACAGCTCACTGGTTTTTGGAGCAGAGCTCCAGATTGAACATGTCCTGTTGATGTTTTCACTATTATTCTATCCTTTCTTGGTGGATTATGAGTCTCTAAAAGCATTACAATTGTTTAAATGAAAAATCTTTAATGCTTCATTGATCTGTCTTTGTCTTTTGCTCTTTGTGCATTCATACTATAATTAGTCAATAATGCATTCATTAATTCACTTCCTTTAGCTGTGTAAGCATCTGCTATGCCTTTATACTGACACACACCTTCCAACCTACACACTCAAACACCGCATTGCTGCAATGCAGATCCTGGGAAAAAAAAAAGAAAAAAAAAAGCATTTTGGTTGTCATGAAGTGTTATGAAGTGACACTGTTGGTTCTCATTATTTTATAGCCAGGCTGGCTCGAATTGAGTAAAATAATAAAGTCAGGAAAATAAATGACAGCTATTTTGCTTGATGAATGATACTGAGAGTTCGACAAGTGCTGCAGTAATGTAGAAATCACATCTCATTTGATATGTATCACTCATCTAAATGATAAACAGATCCAGCGATGAATAATAAATTCACTCGAGAGCAAATTGAGAAAACTGACAGCCTAAACGGAGCTGCCCTTTCTCCCCGATTCTAGAAAGTTTATGCAACATGTCCTTGGCCAGGCTAATTGGTATAACTTGTTAGGCCATTTTGAATTCTTTCATGATATAAAGCCAGTCGAACGGCCTCGGCAGACTCATTGACTGTGGCGGGTCTCCAGGCCTCTGCAGCCAGAGATGATTTATTTATGCCTGGATTTCTGATACCTCTCAAACTGTAATCTAATTTAATTAGACAGCCTGCCAAATGGAGCAGATTGGCCATGACTGTGAAGGAGAGAGGGGGACAGAGCTGCTAAAACGGGGGCCACAGGCCCTCTGATCTAATGCCTGACCCCGTTTACTCTCACTTAAAGGAATAGTTCATGCAAAAATTACAATACTGTCATCATTTACTCATCCTCTATTATTTGTTTTTGTGCCACACAGGTTTGAAACAAGATGAGGGTGAGTAAATGAGACATTATTAATTTTTGGGTGAACTATCCCTCCTTTAACAGATTGATTGATTGATTATTTATTGATTTATTTTGTGATCCCAAGTAATTTTTTTTTTAACAATACAGTAAAGATAATACTTACAATAAACTATAAGATAATATCATTTTTGTTACAATCAGAGCAGTGTTCATATGGCAGATAAGTTTCAGATAAATTTCTCAGATAAATAAACACAAAATAAAACTAATAAAAAAGCCCTAATTTATATAATTCAAAAACATGGTGATGAACAGCAGAAATTTACAGTATTTTTTTTTCTACAAAAAGGACTTCTGCAATGACTAACTAACTAATGAACTGTTCAAATTAATGAACTAGCTGAATTAAGTGATTCACTGATTCCCTTATGAATTACCCATCCCAACACTACCCATCCCAACACTATACCTTCTAGCATGAACACATTGATTATTGCTAGACAGCATTTTACACTATTATGCTGCTTTAAAAGGATAGTTCAAAAAGGGGTTAAAAAATGAAGTCTGTCATCATTCTGTGATCATTTAGTTTTTTTTCCAAATTCAGTGTTGTTTTGGTTTTCTTTTGTGCTCAGAAATACATTCATATAGGTTTTGAATGTCATGAGGATGAGTAAATGATGACTGAATTTTTGTTTTTGGGTGAACTGTCCCTTTAAGACACTCTTTTCATGTGTCCTCTATGAAAAAGGCAATCCCAGAATGCACTGTAATGTGAGAAAATCTGATTAATAATATATATACTTCATTAAATACTGAAAAGTATTAGTTAAAAACAGTTTCATCAAATTACTTTTACCAAATATGTGTTGTATACTTGTATAATGACATTAGCTTAACTACATGCTAACATCCAACAACTGAAATCAGTTGTGAATCAAGTCTCCTGTGTGTTCAGCTGTAAAAGCTGCATGTAAGATACAATATGATATTTAAGGCAGGGTAGGTGATTTGGTTCAAAAACATTTTTTCTTATGCTGGCTGAAAGTCTCTTCACATCCTGATAGAAATCACTAAGTTAAGTGCTTTTAATGTATTTATATGTATTTATATCTGCGTTCATCCAATCATACCACTCGGTCCGTGGACTACGATAGGCTGTCCTACCTGCCTGTCAGTGTATGTATTTGCATACCTCTGCGTACCCTGTTTGCGCAGACATGATATGTCATCATCGCGCTCCATTACGCTATTGCAGACTGAGCGAGAATGGAAGGCATTATTATTGCAATATTATGCGTTTTGTAGTGTAATGTTTTCTCACCGGTGAATGAGACATTCAGTCCTCCACCAACGCCGTCTCTCATCGTGTCGCTGGTTAGCCTCTGTTCTGCCTATGTTCATGTGTTTTGGAGGAGGTGTGGCTTTGGAGACTGATTTGCAGAGAGGGTGGGATCTCATGCTTTCAAAAGTAGCTTGCTTTTGCTAGCCTCTCCGAAGTCTAGCAAACTACACTGCCTTTAAAACCATGCTTTTTGTCACATATCAACAATTATGGATGGAAACCCTAGATTCTGTCATAAAATTGTCTAATGAGTACAGATCTGAGGAATGCAGTGAGATCAACAAAATGATTCGATGCCAGTCGGTTTACGTGCCACATGTTTCAGGCTAACATTTGTTTCTGTTCCACAGCCGTCAAACAGACGTGTCCACCAGAGAAGTTTGACTGCGGAGGGAAGTGTGTGTCACTGTCCTGGCGGTGTGACGGTGAAAGAGACTGTGAAAACGGTGAAGATGAAGTGGACTGTGCAGCAGGTGAGTCTGCTCTCTTTCTCTCAGATTGTGTGTTTGATTCTCTGCAGTTTTGTTCGAGGCTGAGGTGATAGTTTGAACTGACTTTCACCCTGATGCTGTCGACCTGCTTCAGTCGTGCCTCTAAAAGACACAAAGAGAGATATATTGAATTGTTTATTTCCGGAGCTCACTGTTGTCTTGTTATGTGTGTATTCTGTCTTTTATTGAAACTCTGTAGTACTGGACAATTACGTGTTGATTGGACAATTGTAGTACTAGATAATTACAATTAAGTGTTGATTACAGCATTTAATTTAGATCTACTCTGGTGTGTAATTATTCTATTTGCAATGCGTTTTGCAGAGTTTGAGCATTGTAACCAGTCACAGACAAGTCTGTTGTGTGTGTGAATGTAATGGTGAGATATTTAAATTAGTCTACAGGCCTATCACTGATGGTCCTAATGCGTTTTGAGCAGTCTGATCTCCAAGTGTGTGCTATACTTTATGTTTTACTTAAAGGGATAGTTCACCCAAAAATGAAAATTCTGTCATTAATTACTCACCCTCATGTCGTTCCAAACCTGTAAGACCTTTGTTCATTTTCGGAACACAAATTAGGATATTTTGTGTTGTTACATTATGTAACATTATTTGTTACAATGTAAGTTTGATTTTTAAACTGTTTTACTTCATTGGAATGGCACAAAACTTGCTGACTTTTGTGACACTTACAGTGTGTGAATAAAGTAAAATCATGGTGATGATTCGAAAATGCTAAGTGGTCCTTAAAAAAAGAGTCACACTTTTACTTGTCACGGTCAAAAATGACTGCTATAGGAATTGAGTAGGAAAAATATGAAAATGTAGAGGAGACTCAACTAAGTGGTTAGAGCCATATAGATCAAGCTCTGATCAAGCATTCCTGTTCATTTTTGTTACATTTTAATTTAATGTTTGAATTAGATTATGGGTAACAAAATCCTTTTTCTGTGTTCAGGTTTGACTATAATAATGCAAAAACTGACACGTCAAATTAACATTTCAAAAATAATCTTTGATAATGTCTAGATATATACCTGATACAAGTAATTATGTCTGAAAACGTTATGTTCTCAGCAACAAGGAACACACAGGCCTTTATATAGGGCTAAACACCATGATATTATAGAGGATTTTCCTTGTTTCTTTCCACCAGATGGCATTAATCTGCCTGCATTCATTAGATTTTAAATACTTTTGCTGTATTTGTAACTTAAATACTGCAGTTTGAATAATAAAAAGTTTTTTTCCCCTTATATTGCTATTACTATATATGTAAATAAATAGTCTGTTTTGACTGATGAACAGCATAAGTGTGGTTCCAAAATGAACAGCACTAGATGGTTAAATAAGTATAAACATCCCTTGACCCCCCCCCCCCCCCCCCCCCCCCCCAATCTGTAATTTGGGAGTATTTAGGATTCACTAGATATCACTGCGATAGATTGGTGTGACAAAACTGCAGCGTTCACATAAATTCATTAAGGCCCAGACAGAGAGAATAAGAGATTAATTCTGCAGCATGGACAGCTTCATTTATTGTAATGGGAGTGTTTGTGAGAACTGAGGCAGTGAACTCACACTGAACTTCAGGACTCAAGCGGTTGTGTCAAACTGTGTGAACTTGCAGTAACAGCTTCAGTGAATATTATCTTGAGTGCTGCAGTGTCGCTTGCATTCTGCATAATTTATTCAGCATTTCAATAACAGTTTTATATATCATGCTGCTAAACAGTTCTCAGCTTGTTTTGAATGTGTATCTATATAAAAATGTAACTTTTAAAAAAAAATTAAAAATAATTCTAATCAGTTTCAAGTTATAATTATAAAGTTATAATTATAATGTACAGCCATAGTTGTTTGTGTTGGTCAGTTGATGTCAAATGATGCCCGTTTAACTTGTATTTACAGTTAAAATATATGAATGTCATTGCATTATAAAACAATATATAAAACCAAGTGACATTTATTTGAAAGAAAAGTAGCACAAGCACACTTTTCAAGGTAAATTTCAGGTTGTTGTTTGGTTTTGAAGAGGTTTAAATGGTAAAATGGTCACACTTTAGTTTGTAATTCTCACTATTAACTATTAACAACGACTTTTGCATCAATAAACTCCTAATTTGCTTATTAATAGTTAGTAAGGTAGTTGTTAAGTTTAGGATTAAGTGATCTAAAATATGCGGAATAATGCATTAATATGCAGTGTTTCCCACAGGATTTTGTGAGACTTGTGGTGGCAGGTGACGTCACACACTAATTAGCATATTTATGATATCATTGTGTGGGGTTTGCTTTCAGACAAGTTTCGGCAGTGATCTGTTCTACTCTCTAAACTGTCGCATACTTTAATACAACTGAATGCCCAATAAAACTGTTAACATTTACATATTTTCTGTTTTCATACATAAAACAAGTATGAATAGTGACTAAACACGACTCCTTATGACTACATTTTAACAAGGAGTCACTCTAACTTTACTCCTTAAATCCTGATTTATAATCGCGACATTGATTTATAAAATCAACAGACATCTACACTAAAGAGCAACTATGCGGTGGTTTTGGCTAATTACTTTTTTGTCTCATGCAGCTCGCTGCCTGCGTCTGAGTAACAAACTATGTGCATATTAACAGATGAACTATGTTCATAAGCCCAAACAGTCAGTAAGTGACAAGTGCTTGGAAACTCTGTTTTGTACTCATTTATTGACGAGTCAGCTGTGGTATGGCTAACTGAATGCACTACTTCTCTGCCGCTCACTGCACAGAATAGACACTGAGAGAGGCGATACTGTGCTGGGAAAGTCAGACCTCACATTTGCAGGGCAGTACTGGTGAAATCTTCCAACTGAATGAAAGCTAAGGTTTATCCAAAAAAGTCACTAGGCTTGTCAGTATGTACCTTTTATGGAAAAATGCCACTAAAAGGGTCTGAAAGTTGCTAAATATAGTGCTAAAGAGACGCGGGAGCTGCTACGGGGGCTAGTAATATGCATGCTAATAAGCAAATAGTTAATAGTGAGAAAAATCGATGGTGTTCATTGTGGTAATCTACTTGAGAAGGCAATCACATCATTGTTAAAATAGCTCAAAAGCTAGTACTAAGAAAAAATATATATTATTTGTTTGCATATGCATTTAAATTAATACTCAGTTATTATTTTTAAGTGTGGCTTAGGTGTCCAGAAAGTCTTCAACTACAGTATATTAAGCTTAAACTGAATGCTGAAGGCTGTGGTACCAAGTGATTATTCTTAAGGAGTAGAAGAGCATGTCCTTGACATCCTCGTCCAAGGTTTCCTTGATAAATTTTCTAGACTCTTGGGTATTGATGTTAGTGGAAGAGCTCATGCTCATGTGTCATGATCATTGAATGTTTCAACACTTCTGGTGGGAGGTGCTTGAGCTCTGCTTATTAAACACGGTTGTTTTACCTCGACCAATCAGACGTCCTCACAGACCCACGCTGTGAATCCTGCTGCCCTGCTTTTAAGAAGCTGTGAAAATTGACTCTTACTGTATGTAGCTTCCCTTCCCTCTTGCTCTTCGTAATAGTATCTCTCCACTGTCAGTCTCACATTAATGGCGTCTCACTCTCCCTCCATTTACCCAGTCTCTCTCTTTCTCTTTCAATACTACCTGTTAAAATAAAGAATATAGCCTTGCAGGAGGTAAAATATGATAATTTTGAGCTACTCATTTTATAAACAATGTCTTTTTCCCACTTAAACATAATAAAAATACAAATACTAAAATTAATAAATAAAAATAAATGTACTATTTAAAATGACTATATAAAATGTGGTAACACTTCCATTTGTTAACATTAGTTAACTACATTAGTTAACATGAACTAACAATGAAAATACATATACAAAATATAGAAATACAGTATAAGAATTTATTAATCTTAGTTAATTTTAATTTCAACATTTGCTAGTACATTATTAAAATCAAGTTATATAATATTATTATATTATATTATATTATATTATATTATATTATGAAAAATCTGAATAATTGTAGAAAATGTGAAAAAAGTCTGTCTGAACCTACCTAAAATTATTGCATCCCTTAGATATTTAAATAATGATTACAATCAAGCTTTAATTTAAATAGCCTTTCCAGAAGTTACATAATCATAGTTTAGTTTACTTAAACATTCAGTAATAATGCTTTTCCAGTGGGCATTTTCTGAGGTTTTCTTTAGTTCACATAATTTAATGTTTCCTATCTGTCTGTGTTTTAATTAATTTGTTGTCTTGTTCATTTATGATTATGATCTGGTCTTTTTAAAGGACAAAGATTTCCTCATTACTAGTTTGCATTTGTTAATTGTAATTAACCTGCAGGTCACATCTGTTGACACACTCTGAGGATTTAAGACAAATTTGCTGAAAACGCATTAATGTATCAGCATGGCCGTTTGTAATTTTCAAATTCTTTACAGAAAAGCCATTTAAATAAAGGTTGCTTTAATAATTAACTTGAAAATGTGCCACAGATGTGGTTTAATTCTTCTAACAAATTCAAACACAAACTAGTGTCCCAGACCATTTTGTTATCTTGTCAGCCCATCTGAAACATTAAAAACTCGTGCAATCTCACAAGATTTAAATCACAATGTTAATTGCCCTGTTAAGAGCAAATGAAATACCCTCCAACCATTTTTAACTCTGGGGAATGATAATTCATGGCTGTTAAAAGACTTGGCGAAACACAAAGCCTTATTAATCATAATGCATCTTCTACAAGCAGTCATTTTGGATGGAATAGTTTGTATGGTTGTATGTTTTCCAAATGATTTTTATCAATCAGCGTTTTATTCAGCCGTCCTCATCATGGCACAAGTCCTGACAGCACTGAGCCATTCTTTCCTTCTATAGAGGTAATCATGCTTCTATTTTCATCAAGCTATAAACCCAGAGTCCAGACAATCTCTTACCGCTCAGACTCTTGATCAGTACATCCGTGCCAATGTCACAGTATTGAGCCAGGAGAACCGGAGCCCTGGCTCGAAATGATATTTCACCTGGGCCCTGATGATAATTGATTTCCTGCCTTTCTCTGCCAGCTCTGTGCAGTGTAATACACCTCTAATTATCCACTGCTGAAGGCCTCATAACATGAATCCACTGCGAAGATGTTCAGACAGGATATGTCTCAATGCACTCCCACAAAAGGCGTTTGTTACTCAGTACTGCATTAGTTTAATTTCCTGTTGTTTTGATCTGTAGTGCCATAGAGTGAGGCTAAAAGATCCTTTACCAGCATCCAATATATGTTTGTCATATTAATCTTTGACTTATCTTGTTGTCTATGTTTGATATTTGCAGTAGTTTGATACAACATTATTGCTCTTGGCAGATGCTTTCTTATAAATAGGCTTAAAGGAAATTGCACACTTTAATAATCCATTCCTCAGCCATTGTTGATGTGCACTATTTTCTCAGACAAGCTTTTGCTTGTTTCTAATTTTTGAGTTTATACATCCACTATGGAGGATCTGTGTGTTTTTAAACAATTTTACGGAAGCTATCCAAAATATGGGAAAAAATTGCCATAAAACATTGAGCTTTCCTGATTGAGAGTGGAAAACTATAAAGTGGATTTAAATTTGGTACATTGTGGATCCCCAAATAAATAAAATTAAGTATGTATGCATACATGCATGCATTCATTTTAATTAATTTAGATGTATATACACAGTATTTAAAGACACCTAATATAAAGTGGGACAAAACTTATAAACACAATGGCAAATTCTAAGCATAATAACATAAGCGCCTCTCATTCACCATAGAAAATTAAGGTCTATGGTAAACATCCTTATTTAGCAACTTTTTAACAACTTAAATAAATAAATAAATAAATAAATATATATATATATATATATATATATATATATATATATATATATATATATATATGTAAGTAAGTAAGTAAAGTCTTAATATTTTCAAGTAATGTTCCCCTCAGACCTTGTTTTAATCAAAAATCATTAGGAAACCCAAAGAAAAGTGAATCTGTAGTTCGAATGCTAACTCTCTTCTGGGTTTTAGGACTACAAACTTCCCAGCTCTATACATTATGCTATGTTATTAACACACATTGAGTAGGAGGTGCAGTTCTCTCACTTATTCCTGGTCATAACTCTTCTGTCATCATTCAGTATCCATCATGTCCCTCGCTGTACATAAATTACATGCACTGTAACAGAAAAATGCTCCTTGCTAGTCATTGATCAAAAACACAGTCCTCTGGTACAGTGTTCTCTTCCTCCTCAGATCCCTCCTAATCATCAGCGTTAGCAAGCAGTGGGTAACTTATTAAAGTCATTCTCTCTTTGGCGTTTGGTTAATTGAGTCTTCCATGTATTGAATTATGCATGATTCTCTTGAGCAGGTTTGATTATCAGCCCCTCTAGAAGCTCAAATTGCTCATCATGTAAAATCACATGCAACATCCCGCTCAGCATTTCAAATCTGGTCACAGGCTATGTGCTACGCTAATTACTGTTTACTGACAAACTTCAGCGTTCAGATTCCGTACCTGATCTATTAGCTGTTCAAAACACAAAAGATATCTTAGGGTATGTTCAGAATACTAGCATACTTCTCATTGCATACTGTGTAGTGTACACTAAATGCTGCTATTTTTCAAAGGTCATCTGAATTTATTTATTATTACTAAAATAACTCTTTTCTATTTGAATATATTTTAAAATGTAATTTATTCCTGTGTTGCAATAGTGAATTTTCAGCATAATTACTCCAGTCTTCAGTGTCACATGATCATTCAAAAATCTTACTAATATGCTGCTGATTTTGAGAAACCAATGTTGAAAATAGTTGCACTGCTTGATGTTTTTGAGAAAGCTCTGATAATTTTTTCAGGATTCTTTGATAAATAGAAAGTTAAAAGGAACAGCATTTATTTGAAATAGAAATCTTTTGTAACATTAATGTTTTTACTGTCACTTTTGAACAATTCAATGCATCCTTGCTGAATAAAAGTCAGTAAGTATTAATTACTAATAATTAATAATATATATATATATATATATATATATATATATATATATATATATATATATATATTACAAATATTGTAATAATTATTGAGAATATGAATTTATTTTGAATGGCAGTGTATTATTATATAGTATGCAACAATAAACATACCTAACAGCAATAAATGCTACATTATTGACACATGAACTTATTACATGTTTTATCCTGCGAGTGGCATCCAGTTGTAGTTTTGGAAATAAAACAGTTATTTTGCATTTCAGATTCAGTTTTAATGTAAAAATGTCTTCACTTTTGTCAATCAGACCAAATAGCAACTCAAAAAACAGACATGAAATCACAGTTGATATAATGTTTGGTTCATTCATCACACAGGATATGGAAGGTTAAGTGCAATGCATTGTGGAATACAGTATTCTATTCAACATGGTTGTTGTCTACTGAAAATTTTGTTAAATGTAGTAGGTCATTCAAATATTACGTGCAAGGTGTCATTGCACACAGTATACATACAATATTATATAATAGAGCCGGTATAGCAGTAGGCTAGCATGCTACTCCAAACATATACAGGAATATTTTAGATTATATAAAGTCATGCTCTAATTCGACAGCATAAAAGCATTCAGTGTGACATGCTAGAGCTTGTATATAGTATAAACTGTATATAATATAAATTGAATATTCCTTCTTTCATATATCCTGGTGTTGTAATTTGCATAAAGGCAATGAATTATGAAAAATAAAACCTGAAAAAATGCTCGCTATTTTGTTTTTGCATTCCTGTTGCATTATTTATATTTGGTTGGGATTTTTTTTTTTATTTTTGAGCAAAAAATATCAAATATTTATTCTAATCTGAATCAAATGTTTTTTAATCTGATACATTTTCAAATAAATGTAATAAATTTTAATCTGGTCAAATATTTACTCTAATCTCAAGAAAATGTTCTGTCTTGTCCAAAATTGAAGGGTTTTGTGTCTGTAATATATATATATATATATATATATATATACACACACACAAATATATACTGTATATACATATACATTGATGGTGAATTGTGTGTTCAGAGGCTTTCAGCAGGCACTAGTAGAGAGTAATGTGGGTGGACTGGTCCGTTATACATCTCTCCCCCAGGCTGGCTGCGGCCCACAGCTTCACCTCTACTAATTAGAAGCTCTCATCATCACGGCAGTGTGGTTTCCAGGGAACTGGGTCAAACTGGCTTCGCTCCAACATTCACTACTGAGTCTCCTTAGAAGCACTGCTGACTGGGCTGCAGCTCAAAGCTATAAAAAAATCAATGCAGACCCATCTTTCACTCAGATTCCAAATCTCTGCCAAGCATATTCATCATTTTGCTTGCCTTTTCACCTTAAATACCTAGAATATTAACAATTTTTGAGTGCTTCAAAAATTAAATGGATTGATTTTATTGTTTTTACTCCAAGGGTTACTCCAAAGTAATTTCAGCTCAGAAAATTAGAAATTACTCCATAAGGTTTTGCATCTAGTAGTAGTAGTGTTAAAAAATGATAAATTATAATGTAATAAAATGTCATAAATATAATGTAATCAAATGTTAAACTTTAAAGAATGTGACATTATCACAATTTTTTTTAAACACTGTCTGGAAAATATATCATTATTTATTTCACTTATATTAGCAGACAAGATGTAAAAAATGAGAAGTATACATTTTCCAGGTAGCATTTTTCACATTTAATTTTAACATATTACTTTGTTCAATAATTCGGTGTCAGTCTTTTTTTTTTTTTTTCTTTTTTTTTATACAGCAAGGATGCAATAAATTGAAGTGACAGTTACAATGTTACAAAAGATTTCAAAGTCGTGCACAACTGTTTTCAACATTGACAATATTAAATGTTTCTTGAGCAGCAAATTAGCATATTAGAATGATTTTTGAAGGATCATGTGACACTGAAGACTGGAGTAATGATGCTGAAAATTCAGCTTTGCATCAAAGGAAAAACAAGTTTTAAAGTATACATTATATGCACTATAAACTTTCAGGACGGCAGTAGTCCTCCACAAGCCACTGCTGACGTTAATGGTTGATTGCAAATTAACTGTAATGTCAGTTTAAGTAAGCAAGGGTTAAATGTGGACTGTTCTTGGCCATGAAACTGAAACAGTTCAGAATTCTGAAACAGGGTCAGGCCATGAGGAATACATATCACTGTTTTTTTTTTTTTCTGTACTGTATGTTGAAGTGCTGTAGGGATTTTGCTTCCTGACTTGAATAAATGAATCATCTAAATGGAGGGAGTTTTGGCACAATGATGATAATTGCCTGTTCCCACGCATTAATCTGCACTTAATCTAGGCTAATCTCAAGCCAGTGGCCTTTATACTGGAGCTGTGCACATCATTCACAAGCCTCATGAACATGCAGCAAATAGAGGAGTATACTGTGAGATGAAATGCATCCACACTTTTATTTAAAGTACATTTCAGAAATCAAATATCTAAATTAAATCCAAATGAAACTTCATTAAAAAAATCTATTGAAAATTTAAAGGTTAGTCCTAATAAGTATGAAAAATAGTAAAGACCCCAATATGCTCAAGCAAAATCAAATAAATCTTTTCAGGTTTATTTTTTCATTCAGTTCGACAAGGTCAGACATGACTAAAAAAAAAAAAAAAAAAATACACTGGAGTGCTGAATTGCAGAACAGGTGCAAACATTCACATCCCTGTGATCAGATGCTTTATTAACTGTCCTTTTTCCACTGCTGTTAGTTTAGCTGTGTGTTTGTTGTGTTCTTGAACAGATGGCATCGTATATTTGATGGCAACACATATTTACCCATCTTAATGCATTCAAAAACTGCCAAAACCTTTTGCATTCCTTAGTCAGTTTTGACCCGGTGGAATATAAGCATATAATGTAATGTTTTATTGTATCTGATGACTTCTCATTAATAAAGGAATTCACAAAAAAAAAAAAAAATGTTATTTGTTACTTTGTTATTACTATGTAATTACAACATTATTCCCCTTTTAAAAATTATTTTTATTTAAAAAATTTTTTTGGTGTTTAAAATTATTTATTTTCTTGCATCACAGTGGATGTAGTTCATGAAAAACTTGTTTTAAAATGTCTCATGGACTACAGCAAAACCACTGTGATGCAGGAAAATATATATATGTTGTCAATAATTATGAGATATTTTATTTGAATATATTATTATATGAAATTTATAAGAATATATTATGTGAGAATTACCTATACTTTTTCTAACAAATGTGGACGATGTCAGAATGTTCAATCTTCTGTTTACCCCTGAACAAAGAACAACTTCATGTTGAATATTTCAAGGCCTTAATAGTGAGGCTTGCCTTAGTAAACACCTCTAACTGTTATTACAAAACATTCTGTCCATTAAATGGATATATGCTGAAATAGATTTTTCTCTTTGGTGTATATGACCAAACTAACTGACTACAAACAAAATACACACAACTGTTCAATAGCACATTCACCTAAATCTTATTTCTTGTCTTTCTTGATTTCATGTCTCCTTTCCTATTATGCTTCTCCTGTGTTCCACTTTATCTCTACTGTCAAATCTGTTTCTTAGAGATCCAATTAAAGTCTTGCCTTTGATCAGCAGGTCCTTCAATCTATCTTTATGTGATCTCTTAAGATCCCTCTATTACATTAGCAGCTCTTCTGATCTCTTCTTGAATTCTCTCTTGTGTTTGTCTTGAATCTCTCATTTGGGATTTAAATGAATAGTTGACCCCAAAATGAACAATTATTCACCCACATGTCATTCCAGATTTGTTTGACTCTCTTTCCTCTGTGAAACATTTGAAAACTCCCCCCAGTGTTGTTTTGGACTCCACTGACCCCACTGACAGTGACTTTTTTTTATTATTTTGGGGGTTAACTATCACTTTAAATTTAACAGCCACAATATGTGAGTCTACTATAGAATGAATAAATATGTAAATGAATTATGACACTATTTGCTTTGAGCAGTGCCATATGCTGGCATGGTGTATATGAGATGTGCTCTGCTTCTGTAGATATCAGTCATGTGCTTAATATTCAGGGTTTCACTGGATTGCTCTCTGTTTCTGTTGCCCTTCTCACTCCATGGGTAACTTTTTCTGAGCCTCTGTGCTTTATTTCACCACCCCCTCTCTTCAGCTGCTATCTGTCTGCACCACAGACACAGGACAAACCTCTGCTTATGAAAACATCTTCAAACCTGTTAGAAGCCAAAAATGTGGGAATGATGATGATAATAGCATCATACAATACAAATTAAATTAATATTTCACAAAATAAAATATAAAATACATGCTTCTCTAACATACAGCTGCTGTTAGTTAACTTGGCTGTTCATTTTAGTAATCTTTTTATTATTTATAGTTTTAGTTGATAAAATATAGTATTGATTTTTTTTTTAATGTTATTTTCTTAAAAGGTCCTGTTAAAGTACCTTGGAATTTACACTTCCTTTCAAAAGTTTGGGGTCATTAGGATTTTTTAACATTTTTGAAAAATGGTAACTGTTTTGTATCTTAAAATAGTTTTCTATTTGAATACATTTTAAAATGTAATTTATTCCTGAATTTAAAGCTGAATTTTCAGCATCATTACTCCAGGCTTCAGAGTCACACGATCCTTCAGAAATCATTCTAATATGCTGATTTGCTGCTCAAGAAACATTTGTTATCACTATTAATGTAGAAAAAAGTTGCCGTGGTTAAAATTGTCTGTGGAGACTGCCATTTTTTCTGGATTCTGTGATGAATAGAAAGTTAAAAGAACAGCATTTATTTGAAATAGAAATCTTTCGTAACATTACAAATGTCTTTTCTGTCAGTATTTAACCTATAACATTTCACTTTCAAAACATTGAAGACAGAGCAAACTGGATGGTGAGTTCATCATTTAAATGAAAAATGACTTTTTTGCACACTATGAAAGAGCTAGCGCTATGCAGGAAATGTGGTTGATGGCTGCACTTGGCATTCAGACAGTCTCTTCATTTCTAATTGGGCTTTTCCTGATCAAGTCTGTGTTTTCTCATCCCCAGATGCCAGGTCCTGCTCAGCAGGGGAGTTCCAGTGTCGTAACCGTAAATGTTTAGCACCGGTCTATGTGTGTGACGGCGATGACGACTGTGGAGATGGCAGCGATGAGGAGAAGTGCTCTCCGCCCACCTGCGGGCCGCACGAGTTTCGCTGTAACAGCTCTGAGTGTGTGCCGCAGCCCTGGACCTGTGACGGCGACCCTGACTGTGCTGATGGCTCGGATGAGTGGGCGGGGCGGTGTGGGGGCGGGGCTGGGCGGCCAGCTCCGCCCCCTTCACGGAGACTGCAGTGCGGTGCTGGAGAATTTCGCTGTGGCAGTGGAGAGTGTGTGAAACTGGCCTGGAGGTGCGACAGGGACCCTGACTGCAAGGACAAGTCAGATGAGGCCGACTGCCGTGAGTGTGCACTCTCACTTACGTCCTGTAGAAAGTCCTTGGATCTCACTGTACAACCATGACCCTAATTTGACAATAACAACTTTATATTAAAAACTGCCAACAAATTACTCAAATAAACTATTAAAACTACTGTAAAAAATCTAGAGATATTCATTATGTAGAGAAATTTAAGCTATTACTCAAATATGTAGTTAATACTGATGTTTATCAGGGCAGGGTTGTTGTTTTTTTCAGTAGTACAGATTGGCTTGTCCTGACAATATTTTCACTGGCCTCACCACAGTAAGTATTATATATATTTTATTTTATTTTTAGTAATTTATATTTATATATGCCAAGACAAATATTGGTCACACTTTAGTTTGGGGACCAATTCTTGCTATTAATTAACTATTAACTACAACTTTTGCCTCAATAAACTACTAATTTGCTGCTTATTAATAGTTCATACAGTAGTTGTTAAATTTAGGTATGGGGTTGGATTAAGTGATTTAAAATATGCTCATGCAGAAAAAGGCATTAATATGTGCTTTAGAAGTACTAATAAACAGCCAATATGCTAGTAATATGCATGCTAATAAGAAATTACTTAATAGTGAGAAATGGTTACCAAAAAAACGTTACCAAAATATATATTTTTTTTTTCTCAGAAAAAAAGGATAGGTTTTTAATTTGCAATAACTATAAATTATGCAGCTGTAAAGTCATAAACATACACTATATTGCCAAAAGTATTGGGTCACCCCCTTCTAATGAACAGCTTTGACTACTTTAGTAATTTCCATGAGTACAAATCATAATGTTTAAGCATATAATGATATTCTAGGGAATTATGTGCTTCTAATTTTATAGCAACAGTTTGGACAGGACCCTTTTCTATTCTAACATGACAATGCCTCTGTGTATAAGGCAAGGTTCAAAAAGAAATGATTGATTTAGTCAGTGTGGAAGAACTTGACTGGTCTGCAGAAAGCCAAGTCCTAATCCAAGCTGAACACCTCTGGTGTGACTTTACATGCAGACCTTGAGCCAAAAACTCATCATCAAACACCAATGACTCACGATCAATCAAATCACGATCAATGAAAAATTAAACGAAATGAAAATTTCAGAGGGTAAGTGAAAACAGACCTGGAACTGTCCAACATACCCATAATTTAAATTAAGACATTGATTATTTTAATATATTAATAATAATTTTAATAATAATCTTTCTTACCTATCTGAAAAAGCACTGTTTTTTTATTTTTATTTTACTGGTATCTAAAATGGTGGTGTCATAACAACCTTCTTTATTATTATACAAGGTTAGATGGGTCAAAAACAATAAAACAAAATTTGAAAAATTTGAACTAGTGGCCCGACCGACTGCTGTGTGTAGGACGTTCTATTTATGAGAAATGCTCTTTCATAACAGTAGCATTTAAGTGGATGTGCAAGAATGTGGATTGATTTTGTATCATGCTTGTGTGTATTTGTGTGTGCGCATCAGCCGCATAACTGTTTGTCTCTTTGTATGTTGCATGGTTCATCTTTCTTTCTCTGAGACTCATTTTTCACCTATTGAACTTGTTGGCTGCCACATTGATGCACACAAAACAAACACTCCCAGTGAATGTGCATGAAGGTGCTCAACATCACCACCACATTTCTGGAAATATCTGTGCAGACAGTTCACGGCAGATAATTTTTTTCTGACTGCCTGCCATTTATTATCTATTCCACCCACACAAAGACAATTCATATTATTGAAGCCATTATTGCCACGTGACTCAAAGCATTTGGTGTGGAGACACACTTTAATTTAGTCTGACAGTGATGGCAACACACACACCATTGTTGTGTAACGTCGTAGAACAATGATAGTGTTTTCATGCTCTTTTGCAGTACGTTAGCCAAGTGTTAGTGTATTCATGTAGAGTACAGTGTTTCTGATCTTCCAGTGCACTTATTATATAGAAAGCCCTCCTGGAGCATGCTGGGGTTAAATGGGCTGCTCAAGGGCACAGTGGTGATGCTCATGAATGTAGCGACTACTCTGCACAACCCACACATTACACCGTTTATCTGTGTGCCGCATCATAATGGGTAGAAAAGAAAAAAAAGATGTGACTTTGAATTAAGCTGCAGTGGAAGCATGTATCGTTCACTGCCTGATGTGACAGTTTGTCAGTTTGTGGAAAGAAGATGAAATTATTTAAATTGAAGGGATTGAAAATTCTGTCATTACTCACGTTGTGTCAAACCCGAAAGATTTTCTTTCATCTATGAAACACAAATAAGGATATTTTCTCACAGATTTCTCTCTCCAGTGAAAGTCCACGCACTCAAAACGTCAAAACATTCATACAGACAGCTATAGTTAATCCAAGTTTTCTGAAAAAGCTCAACGGTGCTCAAACCTTATTGATTCTGGCATGTCAAGCTCACACATTTGAGCTTCCATTGACCATAATTGATGTGCTCTATGTTTCTGCGTTGATCAGTTATTATCTGTGAATAGATTGTTCTGTTATATAAAGCAGCTGGGTCACTGTAGAAGACTTGGAATAAACCGCTCGATTCATATGGATTACTTTTACAATGTTTTGAAGCTTGAAATTTTTGGCGAAAAGGATTTTCAAAAGAGGGACAAATTTTTCAGGTTTCATCAAAAATACAGTGTGTGCATAATTAGTAGGCAAGTTGATATTCTGATCATATTTTTTTTTCCAAGCAAATTTGACCAATTCCAAACCACATCAATCTTAATAACTGCTATTAATTTTGTATTTCATCATTTATAAGTGATATATAATTGTCCATGAAGGCTGGAAGTGAAAAACTCCTTATATTCAGGTGTGCATAATTATTAGGTACGTTTTCTTTTACAGATAAAATGAGCCAAAAAAGAGATTTAACTCAGACTGAAAGTCAAAAATTATGAAATGAGAAATATTCAAAACTAATGCAATACTAGAATTTGCAAAGTTAAGGCATGACCATTGGACAGCGAAATGCTCATTGGGTCAGCACGGTCAGAAAAAAAAACAGGCGGAGAAGAAAAGACACATGTTAACTGCAAAAGAATTAAGGTGAAGAATTAGGTGTGAACCCTTTAGTCTCCAGTGCCACCGTTTTCCAGAAATGCAGCCTACCTGGAGTCTCCAGAAGTACAAGGTGTCAGGTTCTCAGAGACTGTGCTTGGGTAAAAAATCCTAAAAAATGTCCCTCACTAAATAAGAATAACATGCTAAAGTGTTGTGAAATACATGAAGACTGATTTTTTATAGGCTTTATAGACAGATAAGTTGAGAGTGACTCTTGAAAAACCAGAATCACATCCTCTTGTACCACTGTTTGAAGAACTGATCTTCAAGAATCTGGCAGTAAGTTTTGGGAGTTCATTTTTATCCATCTCCTACCCTGAAAGGTCTGTCTTGCAGAGATTCCAATGGTCATGCTTTAACTTTGCAAATTCTAGTATTGCATTAGTTTTGAATATTTTCATTAGTTAAATCTCTTCTTTGGCTCATTTTATCTGTAAAAGAAAACCTGCCTAATAATTATGCACACCTGAATATAAGAAGTTTTTCACTTCCAGCCTTCATGGACAATTATATATGACTTATAAATGATTATATACAAAATTAATAGTAGTTATTAAGATTGATGTGTTTTGGAATTTGTAAAATTTGCTTGGAAAAAAATATGATCAGAATATTTGTGTTTCAAAGATGAATGAAAATCAAATGGGTTTGTAACAACATGAAGGTGAGTAAATGATGACAGAATTTTCATTTTTGGGTGAAATAACCCTTCTCGTAAATACATTCAAGAAGTAAATGCCTTTTTTCTTTCTTTTTTAAATCTTTTAATAATTCAGTTTCTACAGAGATAAAAGCTTTGAGATCATTATTTGCTTAGTTATTACTAAAGCTGTCTTAATTTGTTCTAGATAGTTTGAAATTGAACCTGTCAAAAACCAGGAACATTCATTGAAATCAAGAAGCAAACTCTCACATCATAATGAGTAAGGGTGTGCAGCGGAGCCATTATTTGTATCTGTATCTGTATCTGTGACAGTCTCAAAATTATTTGTATCTGTATTCGGATAGATCCGGAAGTGGGCGTGGCTTAAACCAGAAGTTCGTCAAATTACATGAAAATACCATTTTAAATGCAAATCTGTTCGATTCATAGTTTTCATTTAACAAATATGCCTTGTATAACTAAAGAAAGTATTATTGTATTTTTTTTATTATTGTAAGTATTTTATTAAAATTATAACTTTGTAAATATCTTCTATTTAAAACTTTATCAAAAAAGAAAAATAAGTTTATTCTTCTTATTTTCCAGTGAAACTTTGTGTACAAATTTGATAAGAGACAAGCATTCATAATCTTAAATAAGAGCACTAGTAGAAAAAAGTTCGCTTGAACTTTAAGTAACTTAGATCATGTGTTGCGGGAGTCTGTGATCATTTACGAGCTTTTTATCAACAGTGCAACAAATCATTTGGACCCTCCAAAAGCCTTGATCAAACATCGCTTTTCTTCGTCTTGTATAATTAAATGTAATGCCATTCATGAAAAGGGCTAATGTAATGCATTTTTACAGTTGGATTTCGAAAAGGTTTGAAGTTAGGACTGTTTTTAGGATATTTTTGTCGAGTTGATATAACTCCAGACAAAGCTCTGATTTCTGAGAGACGCGCATGGACCCCAATGCAGCTACTGATTTGCGCTCATTTCATTCATATAGGCCAGGGGTGTCAAACTCAGTTCCTGGAGGGCCGCAGCCCTGCAGAGTTTAGTTCCAACCCTTTTCCAACACACAAAACATGTAGTTTTCAATTGAGCCTGATGGACTTGATTAGCTGGATCAGGTGTGTTTAATTAGGGTTGGAGCTAAACTCTGTAGGACTGCGGCCCTCCAGGAAGTGAGTTTGACACCCATGATATAGGCTATAGTGTACACTCATTCACTTTACACATCCAGGCCCATAGCCAGCTGTGAGGTCCAGACCTCTGTAAATGTTTCATGTTCAAAAATAAAATTTGAAAACATATGAAAATTTATTTAAAATCATGTCGCTGAATAAATTCATGTGGCTGATTCGCAGCAGCTGCGAAACGCAGGAGTGAAGGAGTTTGGCGCAAGTGCAGCCTCCACACAGATCCGCCATGTTGCCAGAACTAGTTATTATAAGCGTCGCTGGACTTGTTTTAATGCTTAATGTAACAGCATTAATAAAGTAATTAGGGCATTTATAAAGTGGGAAGATGAAGGTTGAGGTTAGAGATTCTGTATCCTATTTGCAAAATACAAGATTTAAACTTATTTTGGTGCATTTTTCAAGAGATTGTTTGTGTTTGTTGTTTTTTGTAGCAATATCTGGCAATACTGCTTCACCAGCACTGACAGGCAGCAATCAAAAAAGGAGCGCGTGGATAGTTTATTGCTGAGGAGACCACATTCGTTAGACAAAACCGGATGATCACCATGATATTATCTGTACGAAACTGTGTCAAACGCTATCAAAGCCGTACTAGCCATTATTATTGCACAAATCTTAACAACCGCAGACCTCACTGATGTAGTGCTGTTCCAGCAAACATGTGATTGTGTCTGCCGAATATTTTTTTTCTGTTATTCGGATAAATCCGTTATTCGTTTTGAAGTCATTATCCGTGCCTTTCTGAATAAGGTATTCGGCTTCGGGCACATCCGTAATAATGAGTAATTTTAATATCACAGGAATGGTATATATATAACAATAGTTATTTTTGCTGAAATTTCAGCACAAAATATTTTATATGTAGTAATGCATATTTTTCAATAATCGAATTGAAACTATTGAATAGTTAGTTCAACTTCAAACTATAACAAATGAAGTTTGAGAAACAGAGAAACAGCTGCATCTCATTAATGTTTCAGCTGAAACATAAGAATCAATACATTATTAATATAGTTGGACAACCCATATATCTTATGCCTTTATAAAATATCTGATAAATATAAAACTTACCACACATCAGAATTCTACATTAGTGCATTTCTACCATGGTATTACCATCTACCGCCCAGCCCTAGTTATAGTATTGCACAACAGGGACGTGCACAGACATTTTGAGGGGCAGGGGCTCAAGTGGAAAAAAGGGCACTTCTCATATTTATTTAATTTTTTTCTAAACAAAACGTTAAATATATTAGGGATGTGCGATATTGACAAAGAATATATCAATATTTTCTGGGATTTTAATGATAACGATAAACAATATTTTGCTGAGTGTGTTATTGTGCTGATATCTTAAGGACTACCATGGACAGCTGGCTCCTAAAGCTTTTGATATTCTGCATATTCTGTGGTGATCAGTTCACAGCAGTGATAGACATTAATATTTTCCAATAAGTTTAAATTTATTTTTTTACCTTTTACGGGCATTTTTACCTTTATAAAGCCCTGCATGAGTGTGCATCATATTTTCAGTCAAATTCTTAAATTGAATCAGTCAATTATAATAAGTCATTTAAGCTGTTACCAAGCAAATGAAATCAGTATTGACAAAATTAATCTTTGCAGTGCAGAGAAAACACAGAAGCTGCATTAGAAGTGGCATTTAGATGCATTTAAACACTGTTTAATGCAGGAATGTTTAATGCATGAATGCTTTAACCTGCAGTTACAAGTGCATTAATGCTGTTTTGATATTATAAACATAAAACGTTGAATACTGATATTTGAAAATATAAAAAAATAAAAATGAAAAGATACTTTAAATGTGAAATTAAAACTGCCAGTAGGTGGAAGCAAGTCACTGTTAATAAATGAGTCATTGCAACTGAACAGAATCATTTAAATGGTTGATTCATTCAGGAATAAAACAGCTGTGGCTCAGAGACGCAAATTGAAGAGACGCATCTGGTGTGACCACCATCTCCTTCGCATAGAGTTGATCAGGTTGTTGATTGTGGCCTGTGGAATGTTGGTCCCCTCCTCTTCAATGGCTGGATATTGGCAGGAACTGGAGCACGCTGTCGTATACGCCGATCCAGAGCATCCCATGTCCAGTGAGTATGCTGGCCATGCAAGAACTGGGATGTTTTCAGCTTCCAGGAATTGTGTACAGATCCTTGCAACATGGGGCCGTGCATTATCATGCTGCAACATGAGGTGATGGTCGTGGATGAATGGCACAACAATGGGCCTCAGGATCTCGTCACGGTATCTCTGTGCATTCAAAATGCCATCAATAAAATGCACCTGTGTTCGTTGTCCATAACATACGCCTGCCCATACCATAACCCCACCGCTACCATGGGTCACTCGATCCACAACGTTGACATCAGCAAACCATCTGCCCTGTCCAGTGAAAACCGGGATTCATCCGTGAAGAGAACATCTCTCCAAAGTGCCAGACGCCATCGAATGTGAGCATTTGCCCACTCAATTCGGTTATGATGACGAACTGCAGTCAGGTCGAGACCCCGATGAGGATGACGAGCATGCAGATGAGCTTCCCTGAGACGGTTTCTGACAGTTTGTGCATAAATTCTTTGGTTATGCAAACCGATTGTTGCAGCAGCTGTCCGGGTGGCTGATTTCAGGCGATCTTGGAGGTGAAGATGCTGGATGTGGAGGTCCTGGGCTGGTGTGGTTACACGTGGTCTGCGGTTGTGAGGCCGGTTGGATGTACTGCCAAATTCTCTGAAACGCCTTTGGAGACGGCTTATGGTAGAGAAATGAACATTCAATTCACGGGCAACAGCTCTGGTGGACATTCCTGCAGTCAGCATGCCAATTGCACGCTCCCTCAAAACTGGAACACATCTGTGGCATTGTGCTGTGTGATAAAACTGCACATTTTAGAGTGGCCTTTTATTGTGGCCAGCCTAAGGCACACCTGTGCAATAATCATGCTGTCTAATCAGCATATTGATATGCCACACCTGTGAGGTGGATGGATTATCTCGGCAAAGGAGAAGTGCTCACTAACACAGATTTAGACAGATTTGTGAACAATATTTGAGAGAAACAGGCCTTTTGTGTACATAGAAAAAGTCTTAGATCTTTGAATTCAGCTCATGAAAAATGGGGGCAAAAACAAAAGTGTTGCATTTATATTTTTGTTCAGTGTATATACATTTCTGCCCCCATATCTTGAATTTTGTGATCATTCTTAATCTAAATGCATTTCAATAAACTGAATCATGCAGTGAAAGAACACGGACTGGTCTAACCTACTAGACTTTCTATTGCCTTAGCTAAACTTCAGCTAACTTACGTGGTAGCTCTCTCATGAGTCATGGATGTTAAATTAACTATATTTGCATTTTGTCTTTTGGATAATTAGCTGTAAATTTGAGGCACAGGTAGCTTAGTCTTTTATCACCACTCACCTCCACACCAAGACAAACACAACTGGAGAGGGAGGGAGGGCTTCACTTCTGCGGTTCTCTGCTTGTCTGTGATGTGCATGTGCTGATCAATGTGTGCTACACTGCTGTGCTGCGCGTGCCTGCACCGAGACGCGGAGACTCGGAGGGGAGAAAGGCATCGGAACTCGAAACACACACTGCGCAAACAGAAACACACACACACACACACACACATATATATATATATATATATATATATACATATATACATATATTCATTTATTAAAAAAAAAAAAACAGAAAAAAGGCCACTTTCTCTCGAGGAAGAAAAAGGGCAGGTGCTCAAGCCCCCTTTTATGTCTATGTGTGCACGTGCCTGTTGCACAAGGTGGTTTGTTTCGATTTTGCATTCATTTCATATACATCAGCAATGACTCTTATGCGTATCAGAAATCAGATTTGTCAGAATGCTGTCACATCCTTTTAAAATCTCCAGGTCACATCCTTTTCTGAAAGCTGGGGAAATTCAGATTTCAGATCACTGCTGTCGTACTCATTCACCAGGCACCTCTGATAGACTGGAGCTGCCACAAGGTGTTTGTTATCTAACACAGAGGTCTAAGAAGAGCGGCTTTGGTAAACAACAAGATCTCAGGAGTATAAACTGACCTCAAGATCCCGAGAGTCATGGGAGAAAGACAGGTGCCTGGGAGAAGGCCTGATTTTAATTACGATGCATTCTCGTGCTTGACTACTGTGGGGGCGAGATTAGGTGCTTGTTTTAAACCTGCTGCCTCTTTCTTCATTCCCACTGTCAGGTAGCACATCCAGGTCAATTACGATGTGGCTTTGCCCAGACCGGAGGGAGAACGGGCGAGCAGAGTGGCACGTGTGTTACTAGGCAACCCTTGGGCGTGTGTCCTTGAGCATCTTAAAGCCCTTGAAATAAAGGGAGGATACATCCACCACAGACTGCTCTATAATCACATTAATCCCTCGTTCTCATTGTGTTCTCAGATGTGTCTGCGTAATTAAGCCACAGTTATTCAAAAGCAGCTCTCCAGAAACGCTCACTAGAGGTGTGTTTGTGGGGGTTTCTTGGGCTTTGAAAGTGCTTTTAAAGTGTCATGGCAGCCAAACACAGAATGTTTTTATACAGTGTTTGTGTGTGTGTACAGTTGTAGTCAAAAGGTTTACATACACTTTGCAGAATCTGCAAAATGTTATTTTACCAAAATAAGAGGGATCATACAAAATGCATGTTCATTTTTATTTAGTACTGACCTGAATAAGATTTCACATAAAAGATGTTTACATAGTCCACAAGTCAAAACAAAACAGCTGAATTTATAAAAATGACCCCAATCAAAAATGGAATTTCTTTGGTTATCCATCTTTTCACACTGAGGACAACTAAGGGACTCATGTTATTACAAAACTATAACAACAGGTTCAGATATTCACTAATGTTTCAGAAGGAATCACAATGCATTAAGCGCCAAGGGGTGAATACTTTTGAATAGGATGAAGATGTGTACATTTTTCTTATATCTTTTTTTTTTTTCATTTAGTACTGCCTTTCAGAAGCAACAGAAGATACCTCCACGTTAAACTGAAGATAAAATAAGTATAGTTCACCCTAATTTTCAAATTAAAAAAAGTTTTCACCCCCTGGCTCCTAATGCATTGTGTAATTAACAATACATTGTTAACTAACACTAAAACTATTACAATTGTTTTTGTGAAATAAAAGAAAAAAATAATAAATATTAGATGAAAATTAAATATTGTAACAGGGCGAACGAGACGGGAGACGTGCGGATCCATATGCAAGCTTTTATTAATAGACATGGTCAAAACACGGGCAGAGTCAAACAAATGGCAAACAGGTATTTTGAGGGCAAGACAGATGAGTACTCAAGAAACAGGCGTGGTCTTCGATCGGCAAACAATATCCAGAGGGCTTGACAAGAGGGGCAATCCAGGTACACGAGCAATGGTCCAGGCGGGGCAAACAGAGTCCAAACAACGAGACGAGACAGATATATATCCAAGGCAGGCTATAAACTTCAGGGCAGGCAGAGAACAGACAAGAAACGAGATACACAGGCTAGGATCAGAACACGAATGAGTCAGGTAATAACCAGGATAATGTAGACTAAAACTAAGGAAACACGGAATGACTCCGTATTGCAGCTATCACTAGGACAGCGATAAACGCAGAACAATACTTGGCGATTAGAACGAGGATGTCCCCCCCCCAAGGAGCGGCTTCCAGACGCTCTAAACAATACACAATCCAGGAGGGCGGTGGAGCGGAGGCGGAACAGGGGGAGGGACGGGGGGCCAGGTCCATGTAAAGGTGTAAGACCTTGGGACTGAGGTAGGACCGGCAAAACAGGGGACAATGATGGAGCCGGCAGAACGGGTGAAGCTGAGGGCCACTATAGCAGAGCAGACGGGTCCGAGGATCCCCACGGCGGAGCAGAAGACCACCAGAGCAGGACAGAAGGCCACCACGGCGGAGCAGAAGACCACCAGAGCAGGACAGAAGACCACCACGGTGGATCAGACGGCGCAGGATCCCACCAGGGCGGAGCAGACGGAGCAAGAGCCAACCAGGGCAGAGCAGACAGAGCAAGAGTCCACCAGGGCAGAGCAGACGGAGCCGGAGCCCACCAGGGCGGAGCAGACGGAACAGGAGCCCACCAGGGTGGAGCAAACGGAGCAGGAGCCCACCAGGGCGAAACAGATGGAGCAGAAGACCTCCACGGCGGAGCAGACAGAGCAGGAGCCCACCAGTACGGAGCAGACAGAGCAGAAGACCTCCACGGCGGAGCAGACAGAGCAGGAGCCCACCAGTGTGGAGCAGACAGGGCAGAAGAGCACCACGACGGATCAGGAGAGCACCACGACGGATCAGGAGAGCACCACAACGGATCAGGAGAACACCACGGCAGAGACTGGAGCCTAGGGAAAACTGAGACACAAAAAACAGAGAGAGCATATATGGTCTCAAGGACCGAGGCGGGGAACACAAGAAGTCCATCAATATTTTCCCTGGTGAAAACTGAGCGGGCAGACAATTCATAAGCAAGCTCATAGGCTCAAACTGGACAGACAGATAATTCAGCATCAGATTTGACCGCAGAATGTAAACCAAAAGACAGTTCACAATTGAATGCATTGGCTGGTACTGGATTGGCAGTCATTTCAGTGACTGAAACTTGATAGACCAACAATTCACACTCAGACCCGTTAATAGAAACTGGACAGACAGATTGTTCAACAACAGACTCAAAGACTAAATCAGGACCGACAGATAGTTCAAATTCAGACTCAACAGAAGCATTAGAACAGACAGACAGCTCAGATTTAGATTCCTTGACAGAGACAGGCAAGACAGGCAGTTCATGAATGGTCTCTATGGCAGTGACAGGGTTAATGGAAAAAAACATGGAGAGCATTTATAGTTTCTGGGCTCATAACTGAACTAATGGGGCAGATAACAGGTTTCTTGTTTGGAACTGGACAGACAGACGGTTCAAAAACTGATTCATAGATTGATCCTGGACAAACTGACAGTTCATGATCAGACTGATTGACAGCAACTGGCAAGACAGAGAGTTCAAAATCAGCATCTAAATGGACAGACAGATCACAATCAGCCTCCATGGCTGATTCAGAACAGGACGAGAGTTCGGAGATGGCCTCATCGGCCGGTTCAGAGCAATGCAAGAGTACACTGACGGCCTCCATAGCCAAGACAGGACAGGCAGAGAGTTCACAGACGGCCTCCATAGCCGTGACAGGACAGGACGAGGATTCGCAGACGGCCTCCATAGCCGTGACAGGACAGGACGAGGGTTCATAGGCGGCCTCAATAGCCATGACAGGACAGGATGAGAGTTGGTGAGCGGATACCACTGACACCTCCGGAGGTTCTGTAGCGGTAGCCGCCACCTCTGTAGGTTCTACAGCAGTAACAGTCTCTTCGACCGCAACACAACAGGCTGAGAGAACATTGCTGGGCGCCACCACCATACAAGGAGCTGAAGCGAGCCCCGCTGCTTCGGGAGGTTCTGCAGCATGTGCCGCCACCTCTGGAGAAGCTGCAGCGGGTGCCCTCGCCTCGGAGAACACAGCAGTGAGCGTCACTACCCCAAGAGGTTCTGCAGCATCAGCCGCCACCTCTGGAGACATCTCAGTGGAAACCGCCACCTCGGGCAGTTCTGTGGTGGTGTACGCAGCCCAAACGCAATGTAAAGCAATTGCCATCATGGGAAGCACTTCGGACAGGGGAATTAGTTCAGGAACAGGAGGTTTAGAGTGAGTGGGTTTGGGGATGCCAGCTGTGCACGCAGACACCAGCGGTACATCCCTCACACTAGAAATCAGACTGGGATACCGAAAGACTGACCTTGACGATCTGGGTGCAACAGACAGGGCATGACAAGACTCTTGGCGATCAGCTGTGACGTGACGTGACAGTGGGAGATCAGCTGAGACGTGACGAGACTCTGGAAGATCAGCGGAGACGTGATGAGACTCTGGAAGATCAGCTGTGACGTGATGAGACTCTGGAAGTTCAGCTGAGATGTGACGAGACTCTGGAAGATCAGCTAACAAAATCCTGGAATCGTGGAAATTACTAAAATAGTCAAACCTGTTCATTAGAAGGGGGTGACCCAATACTTTTGGCAATATAGTGTACTTTTCAAGGTAGTTCCAGACATTTTCAGAGGGAGGAATATGGCAGGACTGATCACATGTATTTCAAAAATCGTTTGGATGTGGATATAAAATCATTTCATGTCATTTTTTTCCCTTTTTTTTACTGAATTACAGACAACATAAGTATTCATAGGGGTGTTTACCAATTATGAAGCTCCAAAGCATGTTCCCTAAAGATAAAATACCATGAAGGTCTGTGTGGAGTCTGTGTGTCAGCGTTTGGCTGATGTCTGTGCTGTGTTTGGCTCATCTGCAGCTCTGCTCACATGCCGGCCTGATGAGTTCCAGTGCGGAGACGGATCCTGCATCCACGGCATCAAGCAGTGCAACAAAATACACGACTGCCTTGACAAAAGTGACGAAGCTGGCTGTGTCAACGGTACGTCTTGGCGTGTGTGTGTGTGTGTATGTGTGTGTCCTTCTTTGCACAAATCTTTTGTGCTGCTTATTCAGCAGGGTGAAATATATCCCAGAGATCAAATTGGTTCCGCTCTTTAATACGACACCCTTCAAAGTTTAATGAGTGTAGACCTTTCTGTCCATAGCAGAAGCGTGTCCTGCTCAAAGAGGGCTGTGTCTAAGCGGTAATAAGCTTTCATGTGTAGAAATAACTTGGCCAATCCTTTTGAAAGTGGCTTTTATATGGAAGACGTGTAGAGACTTCACCTAAACGGCCCACGTCTGTTAAATCACCAGTCTGTATCTGTGCACTAAAGACCTCTGAGTATTTGTGCTTATGTGGGAGGAAACAAAACTAAATTGAAATGAACTGAACAAATCAGCTGCCATCTGTTTTGTAAGCATCTTTTGCTTTTTTCCCTCTCTCATGCTTTAGCCACAAAGTGTGAAGGACCTCTGAAGTTCCTCTGCAGGAATGGGGAATGCATTGACGGCAGCAAGGTGTGTGATAATGTGAAGGACTGCAAGGATCGATCAGACGAACCCAAGAAGGAGTGCAGTAAGAAACCTATTTGTTGACACTGAGTGGATAGTTTAGTTCAGATTATTTGATCTTGAAAGAATTGATTAGAAATATTTGAGCTTGCACTGAAATCTTTGACTTTTACTGAAATCTTTGACTTTTGATTGTACATCTGAGACATTTTTTAAGTTATCTTCTGAGAATATTTTGAAATACTTAAGCGTTGAATAATTTCCGCATGTATATACAGTAATGGAATGCATAACTTTTCCTGCAATCACTAATTATTTCCTTTTAACTCATCTTTGATCATCAAAATGACATAGAGCATTTTTCCCCATGACAATAATTCATGTATTAAAATTAGGGATGCACGATATTGTATTTCTGCCGATATCTGATATGCCGATATTTTTCAACTCATTTTGGCCAAAAGCTGATGCTGATATTGATATATTTCTTTTTATTTGGAAACAACACCAAGTCTCTCCTGTGCAGAGATTATAAACAAATTATTTTTAATTTTGGTTAGTTTTTAACAAAAACTTTTTATAATTAAATACACAGTAATGAAGTTCTTTTGTAATGAGAGTACATTGAAAGCTTTGAAAATAACTATAAATCAACTGTAAATCAAACACTGCATTTTTTAATTTTTTTTTTTTTTTTTTCCCAGACAGATGCAGTGGTAACCTTAACATTTTATTTGAAAATTTAACATTTGTAAAAATAAAGTGATCCTGGAGTTCATGTGGAGCAACATTTACTGCTCCACACAAAGTCTAAAAACCACAAATATCTCATTTTGAATTTATAGAGTCAAACTTTATTTTCCCTCCAATTGACTGCCAGAGCTGGGTAGATTACTTGCAAATTGTAATCCGTTACTGATTCCAAATTACATGATGACAAAAACTGTAGTTATTAACGTAATCCATTACATTACACATTTTAGGTAATACAATCAGACTACTTTTAGATTACTTTTGACACATCTCGTTTTTCACATTGATTTAAATAGGATAATCTTGCACCATATTGAATTAAAACAATTAATTTTAAAATGAATCAATATAAAACACATACTGAAAAAATGAAATATTTTATTTATTTACCTGCACGTCATGTGACCATTAACCAACATCAGATAAATGAAAATGCAAATGTGATACTTCATTATTAAAATATTTATTTTAAAATTTCAGGGGTACAAATAAAAATGTATTAGGTGAAAGAGGATCAGATGACTAAAAAGTTGGTGAATTTTAATAGGTTTGAAAGACAAATGTCTTCCAGAGTAATACTGTCAGGATTATGGACCTGTCTGTGTGTGTTTTTCCTCTTGTTGATTGTTAATTGGTTTCCAGATGTGTCTCCTTAGTTCCCTCGTTATCCTGAGTTTAAAAGCCCCAGTCCTTTCAGTTAGTGTTTGTCGGTCCTCGAATGTCTACCCAGCCTCTGATCTGTGTTACCCTTTTGGATTAAAAACTCTTGTTTTGTGATATTCCTCGTCTCCTGGCTTTCGTGACTCCTTGCTCCCCGTGAAATGTGACAGAAGGACCAACCAAAGACAGTAACTTCTGTGTGTTTACCCTCCGTTTTGTTTCCCGTTTTTTCCCAGTGTTTTTCTTTCCGTTGTGTCTCTATGGATCCCCTCCTTTGCCCCGAATTCCTCCTCCTCCTGGTGGAGCAGGGGGAGCGTTCGATTGAGGACCATACTAGACTGTCCCTGATGCTAGCTAATACCACCAGCTACACGGACGATGCGCTCTGCGCGTTCCATTACGCCAGCCTGAACACCGCGTGCAGAGCGCTGTCGTCCGAAGATGGTCCTCGAGCAGAATTCGCTGCCTTCGTGGAGTGGACTCTGGCGAGAAATGGATCGCTACTCACCATCTGCCCCGTGGATGATCTCGCCAGATCCACTCCTGACCCAGAGCCCAGCCCACCAACTCCCCGCTTTGCGGAGCATCAGCCCGAGCCCACCGATGACGGAGAGCCATTTCCCGTTGCGATCAACGAGCCAGCGCCAAGCCGAGCGACTGAGCGGAAGATCGTCCTGGAAGTTGAGCCCAACACGTCAGATCAGGTGCGAGAGCCGGCGACAGTGCCCATCACGAGGGAGCCAGCCGTGGACGGTGTGAGCGCGGAGTGGAGCTCCGCCCCCTGCACCGTGGCTGAGGGTGAACTGATAGTACATCTGGGGCTGCTGGACTTTGTAGGGGATCTTATTGACTGGGCAACTGACCTGGAAGTCGACTTTCCCCCTCTCCTTCGTCTCCGCTGGTTCTAGCCAGCGCTGCTCCTCCCGAGTACCCTCCTGTGCCCGCTCCTTGCAAGCGCCCTCCAGTGTCCGCTCCTCCAGAGCGCCCCCTGTGCCCGCTCCTCGAAAGCGTCCTCCAGAGTTTCACCCTGAAAGCCCAGAGGCTGACAAATGCCTGCCCTCCCACCTGCACCTGCCTCCTCCACCGCTGTCGTCTGGCAGCCCCTCTGCTCGCCCTCAGCCCTCCATCAATGCGGTGCGAGCTCCACGGGTCTGCCATCCTCCATCGCCGTGGCTGGAGAACCCCTCACCTCCGCCTCCAGCCTCTGAGGCCTGGACTCCGCCTCGGCCCGTAGACCCAGTGGCTCCACCTCGGCTCCTAGCTCCCTAGCCTCCACCGTCAACCTTTTATCCATCAGCTCCATCAGGCTCCCTCGTCCCTCTGGTTCCGCCTTGGTCGGGCATCGACCCGCCATCGCCTTGGGACTCCTCTCCTCTGGCTGCTCCTCATCATTCCGTCCCACCGGCTCCGTTGGGCTCCTTCCTCCCGTCAGCTCCACCTGGGTCCTCAGTCGCTCCGGCTCCGCCACGGATCTCCGGATTTCCGCCTCCGCCTCGGTCGCCAGAGCCCTCGGCTCCACCCTGGCCCTCTGGATCCTCGGCATCCCCCTGGGTCATTGGCTCTCCGTCTCCGCCTCGGGCTCCTCCACCACCTGCTCCGCCGCCGTTGGTCGGCCCCGTGGAGTCGGCGGCCATCCCGCCTCCATGGCTCCTCCCTCCGTCAGCTCCACCATGGGCCGCTGTTATGGCTGTGGTCTGGGTCCTGCTAGACTCCTCCTGCTCCGGATCCCTCCTGTCTCCTCCCTGGCTCTTCCCTCCTTCGTCGCCTCCCTGGTCTCTGTCAGCCACCCCCCTCCCGGGGGTTCGTCCTCCTCCTGAGCCTCCTCCTTAGTTCCTGCCTGCCTGCCCCTCCCCTATGGATGTTACTACGGTGCAAGGACGCACCTTCCGGGAGGGGGCGTTATGTCAGGATTATGGACCTGTCTGTGTGCGTTTTTCCTCTTGTTGATTTGTTAATTGGTTTCCAGGTGTGTCTCCTTAGTTCCCTCGTTATCCTGAGTTTAAAAGCCCCAGTCCTTTCAGTTAGTGTTTGTCGGTCCTCGAATGTCTACCCAGCCTGTGATCTGTGTTACCCCTTTGGATTTAAAAACTCTTGTTTTGTGAAATTCCTCGTCTCCTGGCTTTCGTGACTCCTTGCTCCCTGTGAAATGTGACAAAAACATGGTAAAATAACCGACTGAGTGATATTATTCAAATAAAAATTGTGTTCATCGGTAGTTGATGCAATGTTGAAACACTTCTTAAACCTGAAATAATTTTTTGTAAAGCCAGTGGTCAAATGCTGTGTAGCCACCTGACTAATAACTGATCTCTGTGTGAATGTCCACAAAACTGGAAGATTTTCTGAGTGTGTGTATATAAGCAGTTGTCAGGAGTCTGGACTGTGTGTGTGTGTGTGTGTGTGTGTGTGTGTGTGTTTTGCTCCCCACGTGTATATTAGTTCCTGTCTGTGTATTTCTCCCCTGTCGGGTCTATTTCGTCGTGTGTGTGTTTCCAGCCGTCTCCCTGTGGATTACCCCTGTGTTTTGGATTATATTAAAGACAATTGTTCGTGTTGACTTCCGCGTCTACGTTTTCCTTGCTCCTAGTTCCTCCTACGCAGCACAACTGTGACAGCGGTAAGCTATTTTAGAAAGGAAAATTTAATAAACTATAAATAAAATAAATTATAAATTTATGAATAAGTTATTGGTATTGTGTAAATAAGATGTACTCATGTATTCCATAAAAAGTAACTGTAGTCTGATTACGAGTATTTTAAAATGTAACGTAATCTAATTACAAGTACTTCATTTTTGGAATCTGATTACGTAATCCAGATTACATGTAATCAATTACTTCCCAGCTCTGTCTTCTGCAATATCTCATTCATTATTGCTCATACTTACTGTTAGAAATTTGAAACCAGACATGAATAATATATCAAACATTTCGCCAAGTTAATAAATAGTAGCAAACATGATGGCGGCAGTGGCAGGATAGATTTTTGATGAGGTGTGATAGAGGCTTGGCTTTCTGATTACTATAAATTAGGGGTGGGCGATATGGAAAAAAATATATCACGATTTTTTTTAGAAATATCACGATTCACGATTTTATCATGATTCTTTGTCATGTTGGATTTACTATTTTGCAAGTCGTCTGAGCATTATAGCCAAACTAATTTCCCTATTACAAAGACAAAGCCTTTCAAGCTAACAAAAAAAAAAAAAAATGATATTTAGGCCAAAGTGGGTGAAGATAAAAATCTTTGTCATCATTTTATCTTTCTTATTAAAAAATAAGAACAAAGATACACATTAACAATACACATAAAATACAAATAAAACAAACAGTGCTTTATTTTCAGGTACAATAGGTGTATTTAGCGTGAATTAACAAATATAAAAATTGATTTTTATATCATCATTTACTTAAAAGTTGTTTTAAACCTGAGTTTCTCTCTTCTGCTGAACATAAATGCTATTTTGAAGAACGTGGAAAACCAAACAGTAGGTCCACAGTGACTTCCATAGTATGTTTTTACTTCTATCAAATTCAATGTGGACCAGCAACTGTTTGGTTACCCACATTCTTCAAAATATCTTCTTTTGTGTTCAGCACAAGAGAGAAATTAATACAGGTTTGGGACAACATGTGAGTGAGTAAATAATGACAAATTAAATGTTAGGGTGAACTATCCCTTTAATGACAGTCAGCTGCATGTTTAATACTGTCCCTGTAAGACCTGCACGCATCTGATATACAGGCACTCATCCGTTTCATTTTAGATATAACCAACTGAGTCTATATGTAACTCTTGTGTGTTTTGACAGTATTAGCGCAAAAGATAGCTTAGTTCAGTAATCAGGTGCTGTTTTAGACAGGCTTTTTAGCACGCGCTTCTGGTGTATGCGCTCAGAAAAAGCGCACGTCAGACCAGCGCGCGAATGAAACATTTAACCGGCAAGACTTGTATGCAAATAATCTACTTTTGCGATCACGAATAATTGAAGTGTCCTGTCAGAGTAACTATACCGCTGTATGTCGTGTTGTACAGTATAGAGACGGAGGAAGCCAGAACTGTAATTGATAGAATGTGCGCTGTAGCACGATACTACGATATTTCTTCAAAAGCAGATCGTGGAGACATTTTTATTGTCCACGATCAAAAATCGTCATATCGAACACCTCTACTATAAATGAACGTGACGAGGTGGCAACAGACGAAACAAAAACTGTGTAAATACACGTACAAAGTTATAAAGGAATTGTTCAACCAAAAATGAACATTCTGTCATCAATTACTCACCCTCATATAATTTCAAACCCATAAGACCTTCATTCATCTTCAGAACACAAATGAGGATATTTTTGATGAAATCCGAGAGCTTTCTGACCCTCCATTGGCAGCAACACAACTGACACATTCAAGGTCCAGAGCGGTAGGAAAGACATCATTTAAGTAATCCATGTGACTCCTGTTTAACCTCAATCTTATGAATCAACACCAGTGCTTGCTTTGTGCAAATAAATAAATAAATAAATAAATTACCACTTTATTTACAATAAAATATTATTCAAAGCTTGTTCATGCTACGTCAACTCTAGCGTGAACACAACACACATGCGTCATGATGCTCTTGTAAGCGTGTGCTGCAGATCAATATTTTTAGAAAATAAAGTGGTAAAGTATGTTTTTTGCTCAAACAAAACACTTAAGTTGCTTCATAAAACTGAGGTTAAACCACTGGAGTCACATAGATTACTTTAATGATATCTTTCCTACCATTCTGGACCTTGAATGTGGTAGTTGCGTTGTTGCCAACGGAGGGACAGAAAGCCCTCGGATTTCATTTGTGTTCTGAAGATGAACTGAGGTCTTACAGGTGTGGAACGGCATGAGAGTGAGTAATTAATGAGAGAATTTTCATTTTTGGATGAACTATCCCTTTAATAGGCCAAACCACACTGACCGGTGGATCTGCAGCTCCAATCCAGCGACCTCGTTTCCTCGCTCCTACATCTTCCAGCCCATGACCCGGAAACCGATCAAACTCAGCTGTCTAATGATCTAATGATAGAAATGTAGGAAAAAAAACTCAAAAGTCGTTCAAATGTTGGCTTATCTTTATAAGATATGGTTTATAATATTTACTTAGTACAGAAATGCAAAACTTACCCTTCATCAAGTCTCGGACTCACAATCAAACATGTGCCTGTAAAAACAGAAAAACACAAATGTAGGGGGGGAAAAAAAACCTTTAAAGTGGTTCAAATATTGACTTATCTTAAGATATAGTTTATACTCTTTATTTGGTACAGAAATGCAAAACTTACCCTTCATCCAGTCTCAGACTCACAGTCAAGCAATGCCTGTAAAATGAGAAAAGCAATTATGTAGGGAGAAAAAAACCTTTAAAGTGGTTCAAATATTGACTTATATTAAGATATAGTTTATACTCTTTATAGCCCCCAATGAGGGTATATATCACACACACCTGTTTACTGTACAAACACAAAATTTTACTGTTTGCACTTCTAGTACAACCCTCTTTCTTTAGCTCAAGTATGTAAACCTCTTTAATTGCCACATGCATTGGAATATGTATTACACTGAATGTTAAATTTTCAAATGAAAATGGCAACATGATTATTTTATAAAGTATACGTTCATATGTGCTTCATATTCACTGGAGGAAACAGCTGTGGGTGAACACAGCGAAAATTTTGGCTACTGTAGATTGGGAACCAATTGCTCCCCCATGATATTTTATAAACTGTATTTATGACAAAGAGCTGAGCAGATGCAGATATTATAACAATATCGATAAACACATTTTGTCCTCTGTTTCTCGCTTTGCGCAACCGCGGTCTGCGGATTGAAGAACGCACTGAAAGACAGGGAGGAGCCGATCGATGTCTGCCACCTTTTTGACACAAAAAACATAAGAAAACACATATGTAGGGGAAAAAACCTTTAAAGTGATTCAAATATTGATTTATCTTAAGATATAGTTTATACTCTTTATTTGGAACAGAAATGCAAAACTTACCCTTCATCCAGTCTCAGACTCACAGACAAACGTGTGCCTGTAAAAAAAAAAAAAAAACAAAAAAAAAAACATTAACATTAAATGTGTAACTTAAATTTACTTGTAAATAACACACACACAAGCAACGAAATTTCCTACACAACAGCCTCATAACCCATAAATAATCTGAGCTGCCTAGTAAAAAAAAAAAAAACATATTAAGATGGATGGTGATCCTCACTGTAATGTGCTCGGTCATAGCCAACAAAGAGAGATAAACATGAAATTGTTGGTTACCTGCTAATTACAGTTATGCCCAAAAATGTATACAACCCTTTTACAGACTTTTTGTTCATGATTAAAATATGACCGATTCATACAACATAATACATTTTTTGCATTCACTGTTACTTGTAATCTGTTACCAGTAAGCAATTTGCAATCGTAAAACAAACATATATAAAATATATGATGGCCAATAAAATAACAAATGGCACTGAAAACGAGCTTGTGAGGAACAGATGTAACTTTACAGTGCGTTTAACTGATTGTCATGTTTAACAACATGCCAGTTGTTCGGCTGACAAAAAAGTCTGTCTAAAAAGTTGTCATAAATGAACAAGGTTAACAATTGTTTGAATCGTGGTCTCTTAAATCATATTAAGAAGTTTTATATGTTCATCTAGTTTGAACAGAACAAACTTTACTGCCAAAACTGGTGATGTTTAGTTCATGCTCGTAGAAAACAGCTCGGGGGTCGTCTGACTTACTTCTAGATAATTCACTTATATTATCCTAACTTGTATGCATGGTTGATAAAATTATTAAAGTTAACGTTACGCTTAACTTTACTCAGTAACGAATACCTCATAATGTTACACACAAAGCCTGATTGACTGGGATAACGTTAAACTTCCAGTGGCGTGAAAACGCCGAGCCTGCTCAGCAAAGCCAACCTGTACGCACTTTAATGGTAAAATACACCTATAATCGCTCAAATTGCCCATCTTAACGATGTTTAACAGGTGGAGAAACAAATTTGTTTTAAACGGGACTTGTAACATTACATTACAATCTGCAGTGCTAATGCAGCACAGCACACTGGCCACCATATCAAATGCAAAACTTGAGGTAAACACAGTTCGAAAAACGATGACAGAACATAACTAATTCTACTCTATTCTGCTAAAATGAACAATAATCTCCCTAAAATTATATTACACAAGTATTCACTCACCTCATCCATGTCGCTGAATATGCTTCTTCGCGCCAACCAACTGAACGACTGACAGCTTCGTCAAGTTCATGAGTTGTTCGTCTGAAATTCCTCCGCGATTTAGTTAGTTCACTGTATAGTCTGCCCGTTGTTTCCTTGTTTTCATGTTGCACTGGATGTCTTTATGTATTAAACATGAGTCTAATGTCTAGATTTGCTGAATATTCTTTTTTTCTTGGTGGAAAGGACTCTGATATTGAATTCGTATACAAATTTGACTCCCGTGCATTAATCCATGTTCAGAAATCTGGCCGGTTAGTGCCAATAAGTTAGAACTTAAAATGTTAAGTTCATTGAACTAAATCGGGCTCCTTGAATTTCAGTAACATTAAACTGACTTAAAAAATGAAGTTGAATCTAGTATAACATAAAAAATAGTTGAAATTGCTTAAATTATTTTAATAATTTAAACAACTTAAAAACATAAGTTGTCATGACTTTTTCATCATATCATTTTTTACAGTGCATCTTCTCAGAAAATCCATTAACATCAAAGAGGAATGAAGACCTGTTGTGGTTGTTCTAGAGGCCTCAGTGTGTGAGTGTGTGGGTTTCCTCACCAAACCTGCACCCTTATTCTCTTCCCTCAAATGCCACGTTCACCCACGTGCCGTAATAATCGCCGTCTCCAGAGAAAGCACTCATAACTCCGTCTTAATGCCCTCAGTGTCTTCTCCTTTAATCCAGAATCCTCTGCTGCTCGTTTGACATATGGCTGGCTCTGAGCGACGCAGCCCTGCCCTAAATTGTTCACTTCCATGGATATTGTCAGGATGCCAGCACCTACTAATGAATGCAGAGAGCTAGAGCAAACACCTGGTCCACAAATTTCTGGCCCACACAGCCATCTCCATCTTGCCCCATTAAATTATTGTCTGCAGAAAGCTCAATATGTCTTGCTGCTCACTCGAGCTTTCAGACACAATATGTTCCTGGGATTCAACTGCAAACAATGCAAAGCTAATTTCAACACACCAAGTCACAAGATGGTTCAGTGCCTGAAAGTTTTAACCCCATTTCAACGCTCTCTCTATAATATCGCTCACACTCGTGTGTGTTTTTAAAATGGACCTTTGGGAATGTAGATGAGGCCTGAAGATGGTAATTGTGTTGGGTTGTTATTGCTCTAATATAGACAGCCACTCTCTCTCACGTATATGAAGAATTTTAATTTCTTTTCCACATGAAAGAAAATGCTCATTGCTCCTGTTTTCCAATACAAGCAAGCCAAAACAATATTAAACAAGTGGAGCAAATTAAAGTGATAAAAAATAATTGCTGATAACATGGGAATGTGTCTAAATTATATTTGTACTACACCTACTTAGCACTAGCTATTATTACTAACAGCACGCCTTAGTTGTTATTATAACATGATTTAATATCACTGCATACCGTGGGGAAGTCGTGGCCTAATGGATAGAGAGTCAGACTTGTAACCCAGAGAGCACTCTCTCCACCTTCAATGCCACGACTGAGGTGAGACCTTGAGCAAGGGAACCAAGGCACTGAACCCCCAACTGCTCCCCGGGCACCGCAGCATTGGTTGCCCACTGCTCCGGGTGTGTGTTCACGGTGTGTGTGTGTCACTTCACAATGAGTGAAAATTGTTTTCATCTGGTCAGTCAACCCTTCTAAAAAATAAGCACTTTTTCAAAAGAGTACTTTTTTATGGAAATAATATACTTAAAAGAATACATTTTTAAGAATAGATTGTTTTCTCACAATCAATTACATGTTAATTACAATTAAATGAAAATGTAGTTTAAATTTGTATAAAATTTGTGTTTTTTTCTAATTTATGTGGGACTTAAGTACATTTTAATAATTAATTGTACAGACAAGCATTTTTAGTAAACATGTATTTAAAAATATATTTAATGTCATTTTTATTTAATCTTGTATGTTGTGTAATTAAATGTATGTGTAATGCACATTTATGATGAAGTTACAATTTAGTACTTTCAAAATATATTAATTTCAAATGTAATATTGAATAAATCACTACAGTTCAAATTAAAATCAAGTACTTTACATGTGCTTTACTATGCTAGTCAACACCTCAAAAGAAGTGTACTTCAAAGCATGACAAAGGATTATTAAAAAATAATCATTTAAAATGTACTTTTAAAAGTGCACTTAAAAAAGGAAAACGCCACCGTTTTTCCATATTCCAATATGTTTTTCCCTCAACTTAGACGAGTTGATACGTACCTCTCCCATCTCAGTGCGTGCACTTAATCGCTCTAGCGCGCGGCGCCACTATGCTAGCGTTTAGAAAATATTGCCTCGTTTTATTTTGTGTCACCATACTTACTCGTGTAACTACTCATGTAACCGTCTTTAAATAGGGAAAACATGGAAGTGTTTGGTAGCTTCTAAATTCATTCCTGTTTGGATCCTAAGGAATGAATGGTGCTAAGCTAAATGCTAGAATAGTGGCGCCACGCGCTAGAGCGATTAAGTGCACACACTGAGACGGGAGAGGTACGTATCAACTCGTCTAAGTTGAGGCAAAAACATATTGGAATATGGAAAAACGGTGGTGTTTTCCTTTAAGTGACATGAAAGTGTACTTGTTTAAGTGGCCTTTTATTTAATTATTAATATATTATCTGCAAGCACAGTCAAAAAATAAAATTTTAAGGTTTAGGAACACTATAAGTGCACATTCAATACAATTAAATGTAGTTCTTTTTTTTCACAAGGAATACACTGTTTTACTTTAATATGAGGGAAATCTGTTTTTGTCAACATCAATTGTGCATTAAATTGATATTTCTGTTGTCCAAAACGTCACTTAGAGCATTTCCAAATTTTTGTAGAGCACTGTACCTTTCAAAATCTACATTTTAAACCATCTCTTCTCACTTTCATAGGTTTGAACGAATGTTTGCTTAATAATGGAGGCTGCTCACACATCTGTGTGGATCGTCCCATCGGATACGAGTGCCAGTGTCCTGCTGGCTATAAGCTTCTGGACAAGAGGACATGTGGAGGTCAGGCCTGGCTCAATGATCAGATGATTTTGACAGTAAAAGTAAAGCTGATTTAATTGAATTTCACACAAGGCAAGAAAGTGGGCCTTCAGCTTACAGGCACTGTGTTCTGTTCATGTACTAAACTGCTGAAACTTCGAAACGCATGAATAACACATTGTACCTATGACTTATATATCAAGTTAAGATCTCTCTACAGTATATATGTCAAATTCAAAAGATCTCACAGTAATACCTACATTTAAAGTGCATGATGTGCCCTTGATCAATAGCAGGTCATAACAGACAGTCTTTTCCTATATACTGTACGGTGTAGTCATGATATTTAGCCGTCTTGAGTGAGTGAGCATGTCTGTTTGCTCCACAGATATCGATGAGTGTGAGAACCCTGATGCCTGCAGTCAGATCTGCATTAATCTGAAAGGGGATTTCAAGTGTGAATGTCACCCGGGTTATGAGATGGACCCCGTAAGCAAGACCTGCAAAGCTGAGGGTAAGACATTCAAAAACAGACGTTTGTTAAGGTTTCTGATCTTTTATCTTCATTATCCTTACAATAAAGGTCATTTCCAGGTTGATTTATGCTAGTTAGGTGCTTGTTTAACTAGCGGACCAGAACTGCATTGTTGTAGCATGGCTTCCTGATCCCGATTTCCACAGAAATATTTAGCAGCACAATTGTTTGTAACACTGATAATAAGAAATGTTTCTTGAGCAGCAAATGAACAAATTAGAATGATTTCTGAAGGATCGTGTGACTCTGAAGACTGAAGAAAATTGCTGCTGAGAATTCAGCTTTGCATCACACAAATAAATTACTTTTAAATAACTTTTTTTTAATCATAATAAAAAATAGACAAATGCATGAATAATAATCATATTAATAATTATTATTAAATAATAATAATGGATAAAGTTTTTGAACAGTAAGATTTTGATGTTTTTAAAGAAGTCCATGTCACTGCTTACCATGTCACGGTCACCAGCTCTGTCACCTAATCCGGACTACATTTCCCTTCACCCCTCTGGCTGCTCACCTGCTCATTGTCACCAATCATCCAGTCACAAGCACCAGCTGTCTCTCATTCCACCTGCACTGGTTAAAAGGACTCACCACACACACACAGACTGTCCAGTCTCGTCTAAGACCTTACAAAGATTCACCTGGGATTGTTACGCACCTGAAGTATACGTACTTGTTGTGTGTTGGCACTTCCAAGTCTCCTATCTCCGATCCCCAACGTCCGGTCCCTTGTCTTCAGCCATCAGCTCTGTGTCTCCATCTCCAAGTGTCGTGCAGTCTTCCTACAAGAAAGGAAAGGAAAGTGTTTACCTCCTCATCAAGTCCTGTAAATGTGTGTATGTGTGGCTCTTCACCTGTCTGATCTTCCTCCTGCTCCATCTGCTGTGCTGTTGTTAAATAAAGCAAGTGTGGAACGTTCTTCATCTCTCTCTGGTCTGTGTTCCTGTGACATACCAAGCCTGCATTTATTTGATCCAAAGTACAGCAAAAAGAGTCAAATTTTGAAATATTTTTACTATTTAAAATAACTATTTAGTCATTTTCTCTCATTTTCAGCATCATTACTCCAGTCTTCAGTGTCACATGATCCTTCAGAAATCATTCTAATTTGCTGTTCGAGAAACATTTATTATTATTATTATTATTATTATTATTATTATTATTATCAGTATTTAAAACAATTTTTTTTTCCAGGTTTCTTTGAATAGAAAGATCCAAAGATCAGCATCTTTATGAAATAAAGGGTTCTTGTAACATTATACACCGTACCATTCAAAAGCTTGGAGTCAGTGTATATTTATTATTATATATTTATTTTTTTTGCTAAATTATAGAAATTAATACTTTTATTTAGCAAAGATGCTATAAGTTTGTTAAAGACATTTATAATGTTACAAAATATTTCTATTTCAGATAAATGCTGTTCTTTTGAACTTTCTATTCATCAAAGAATCCTGAAAAAAAATTCTACTCCGCTGTTTGCAACATAAATTATTTTTGAGCAGCAAATCAGAATATTAGAATGATTTCTGAAGGATCATGTGACTGGAGTAATGATGCTAAAAATTCAGCTTTGAAATCACAGGAATAAATTACATTTTAAAATATATTCAAATAGAAAACGGTTATTTTAAAAAGTAAAAATATTTCAAAATTGTTTTTGCTGTACTTTGGATCAAATAAATGCAGACTTGGTGAGCAGAAGAGACTTCTTTAAAAAGCATTAAAAATCTTACTGTTCAAAAATTTTTCACTAGTAGTGTATATGTATGTTTTTTTGTTTTTTTTTTTCTCCAAAAATGTTTATTTTGAATAGCCATGAATTGAGAAATCATGCTAACCAGTCAAACCAGGATCCTTCAGTCTGAATGAATGAATGAATGACTCATTAGGGTTATTCATGGTTCTGGTCATCTAATATTAGATCACACTGTAGGATATGCGTTCCTGAAGTCATTTTTTTTTAAATATTTTCCAGCACGTTTCTTTCAGCTACTGCAGACATTCCAATTAGATCTTATCACATGACTGACTGCTACTTCCTGTGCCCTCTACGGCTCATCAGCCTTCAAGTAGAAGACCTCTGAAAAATAGCACAAGGACACGCTCCCTGAGGCCCTCAGACATACAGAGATGTAGCAGGAGAAATGTAATGTTTAAGAAGGATATAGATGAGTGAATCCTTCCCACAGAGAGCGGTTGTGTATCCGTCTGGAGTTATTGTGATCTTTATATACAGTGTGCACTCAGTCTACAGCGTATATAAAGGTTATTGTTTTGTAATGGCTTTGTGGAGTTGTTGGCATTAGTAGACACTAATGACTGACTGTATCTTATGAATCATTGTGATAATTTAGCATAGTTCTACAGGAATATTCTGGTTGTATTCTGATTCCATCGGCAGTATTTATGACATGTTCCTGATTACTGCTCAAATAATTTTAAATTATTTAAATGATTCCCTTATTAAAAAAAACTTTTTTTTTCATGTACAGCAACATCAGCAGCACCACAACAAAGTTTTCTTTTTTTTTTTTTTCTTTCAAATTTATTTGAGACATGAATGTGAGTTTTCATTTGAAATTAAATTTGAGAAGATAAAAAGGCAAATGAATGGAAATTCTATTCAGTTGTCCTTAAAGATAATTAAAAGTCATTTGATTTTTATGTATCCTAATGATTTTGAAAACATTTGAGTTGCAAGACATGACTGAATGTCCAATTAAAGGCTGCCCACAAAAACAAACATACAGAGCCACTAGTGCAGTCTGATTCACAATCTTTTAATTTTTGAATTAATGTATTATTTTTTTGTAATAAATGATATTTTATTTTAAGAAATATTTTATATAGTTTGTTATAGTTTATATAGCTATTCTGTGAAATATTACATTTTAAATATTTACACACATTATAGACAGACGTATGCATATAATTTTAATATTTTAAAAATGTAAAAAAAAATATTCTGGTGCACTGTCAAAGATCATTAAATCTTAACTCAATTTCAGTGTATACTAATGATTCTGAAAACATATTGGTCAAGTTGCCTCTAGTGTAATCTGATTCACAAGCAAATGATTCTTTGGCACTGGATATTTTAAGAAATTATCTTTTCATTTATTTATTTACTAATTTTTTAAAGTAACTTTTTCAAACTATTTTTTTAATAATATATCATTTATGTGTATATACCATAGTTACCATAGTTTGTGTCTGTAAACACAAATTTAGTTTCTTTGAGGGAAGAGTGCAAAAATCTGTGGTACTTATAATCATGGATAGAAAGCTTGGTCACATTTTATTTTAAGGTCCAATTCTTGCTATTAACAAACCATTAACTATGATTTTTTGCCTCAATAAACTCCTAATTTGCTGTTTATTAATAGCTAGTCAGGTGTCGGGTAGGATTAGGGATGTACAGTAGAATATGGTCATGCAGAATATGTGCTTTATAAGTACTAATAAATAGCCAATATGTTAATAATAGACATGCTAATAAGCAACTAGTTAATAGTGAGAACTGGTCCCTATACTAAAGTGTTACTGGAAGCTTTTCTTTGTTTCAAGAAGGATTCATCTGTGAACTCTCTGTGATCACTTGTCTTTGTGCTTGTTTTAGGAAAAAGCCCTTACCTGATGTTCACGAACAGACACGAGATCAGACGCATTGACCTGGTGAAGAGGGACTACACACAGGTGGTTCCTACTCAGAAGAACGCAGTGGCCATTGATATCGACGTCGCCGCCAACCGCATGTACTGGTGTGACCGATTTCAACACAAAATATACAGGTGACCTCATCTTGACCTTTTGGTTATTAAGCTGTAAATATGGAAGCGGTTTAGCTGAGCACTTAAAAGCAAGCCGTGGCCATTACTATGAGAGCCAGGCTTCATTTAAAAAGCAAAGTGCTGCTTCACATGCTTGTGATGTGTTAATTATTTTAAACTCAGGAGATATGGCTCAATTTATTTACATATCCCTCCCTCACACACTCAGACCGTTCCTCTCTAGATAACGCTCTCTCTAGTGAAATTAATTAAAATGAGTTGCAGAGAGGCAGAAAAACAGCATTTACATTTTAACTGCCATATTACTGAAACAAAGATTATGTGGGAGTGCCGTTCAGAAGTGATCATGCCTGTGTTGCTTGGGAATATGTATGTATATACACACTGCCACTCAAACGTTTGGTGTCAGTAAGATTTTTGTTTTTTTATTTTTTGAAAGAAGGCTCTTATGCTCACCAAGCCTGCATTTATTTGATTATTGTGAAATATTATTACAATTTAAATTAACAGTTATTATCTATTTTAATATATTTTAAAATGTAATTTAATTCCAGTGATGCAAAGCTGTATTTTCAGCATTGTTACTACAGGCTTCAGTGTCACATGATCCTTCAGAAATCATTTTAAAATGCTGATTTGCTGCTCAAGAAATATTTCTGATTATAAATGTTACTGCTTATTTGTGTGAGTGTGTGTGTGTGTGTGTGTGTGTGTGTGTGTGTGTGTGTGTGTGTGAGTAAACTGCGATGCTTTTTTAAGGATTTTTTTTATGAATGGAAAGTTCAAAAGAATAGCATTTATTTGAAATAGAAATCTTTTGTACATTATAAATGTCTTACCTGTCATTTTTGATCAATTTAATGCATAATTTCTGAATAAAAGTAATAATTTATTTTAAAAAATCTTACAGACCCCACATGGTAATGTACAAGTTAAAGTTTGTGCACAACTCCCTGAAACTATTCATGTGTTCGTCAAAAAACTGACAAAAACTATAAACATATAAACAAATGCAACATGATTGATTTATGCACTGTTAATGAATGGAGCATCAGTACCTAGTTTTTCTATTTCAATGCATTTTTTGTGATATACCATATGTTATTTTTTTATACAATACTGATATATTAAATATTATTATTTGGATTGCACTTTTTTTTTTTTTTTTTTTTATACAGTATGTGTACTTCCTTGTACTTACAATGTACTTACCTAAAAAAAGTCCTGACAATATAAGGTAAGGTTTAGGTAAGGTTTAAATTTGTGTGTTTTTAAAACACTTTTGTAAAACAGGAATTTTAGTGTAATGACAGCAGAAATGATAAAAACAGCAAAATACCATGGGGTTAAAAAGTTATAAAAAAAAAAGTTATTGATAGTAAGACTTTTATAATATCACCAAATTTGAGAGTGAAATGTCCATCATTTGAACCCTTTGAAAATATTTTGGTATGGTTGGAAACGTTTTTGTTTTAAACTATTCTTTGTAACAAACCTGCAATGCTTGTTCTCCCTTCAAAGTGCCCTATGTAGACAGCAGGTCGAACGTACTTTGTAATGTAATACAGGGAAGGTTTTGACTCTTGCCATTTGAAGCTCTGGCCCTGTTACAAAGTCATCTAAAACTCACAAAGAACCTCTTGACTCATTTTCACACGGTCCATCTCCCTTTTCTCCTGATTGCACATTCCATGTGATCTTGCTAATTGGGGACATTCACTTTCCTAATGATAGATACCTCTGCGGCTACCCAAAATTATGTGCTATCTTATTAAATGGCAGTACTCTGCCCCTGCCCTCTCTCTCCCTGCCTCTCATCTGTCTCTTTTGGACTTATAAGTGAGGATAAAGTCCAAAGTCATTAGCCGTAACTGCTCCGCTGTGAGCTTGAACTAGTTTGGGATGATATTGAAGCTGATAATAGAAGGCTGAGGGGTGAATTGGGGCCCTACAGGGCCATTCATTCATTTAGACACCTGTGGCACTCATGAACACTTCAGATCATGTGAAGATCTGTGAAGAGAAGTGTTGAGTATTAGAAAAGGTGTTTTAGTTAAAAATCAGAACATAAATGATGTTTAATAAAACAGAAAACTAGAAAGGATTATGTTTGTATGGGCAGCTAACCAGCGGTTTATTGCATACTGCACATTATATAGGCCTTCTATGTTTTATACATGTATATGAAACAATATGCAATATACAACAATAAACTTTTCCAGATGTAGTATGCTATATTAGTGGGCCTTCCACTGACATGTTTTTCTGTGAATTTTGGGATATCACAAAAAAATGGTGAATGGAAACACTAAGATCCAAAAAATAATAATAATAAAAAACATGCAGTTACTTCTATTCATTAACAGTTCATAAAACAATAGTTTATAGTTTTTGTCAGTTATGGTGATCACTTTTAGAGAGTTTTGCAAAAATTTTAGCTTGTACATTACCATTCAAAAATTTGGGGCCAGTAAGATTTTTTTATTTTTTTTTTAATGATACTTTTATTCATAAATGATGCATTAAATTGATCAAAAGTTACAGTTAACACATTTATAATGTTACTAAAGATTTATATTTCGAATAAATACTGTTCTTTTAACCTTCTATTCATTAAAGAATCTGGAAAAAATGTATAAAGGATTCCACAAAAATATTAGGAAGCAAAAACTGTTTTCATAATTGATAATATTAATAAATGTTTCTAGAGCTGTAAATCAGCATATTAGAATGATTTCTGAAGGATCTTGTGAAACTGAAGACTGGAGTAATGATGCTGAAAGTACAGCTTTGCATCACAGGAATAAATTACATTTTAATATACATTCAAATAGAAAACCGTTATTTGAAATTATAATATTACTATTTTGCTGTATTTTTTATCAAATAAATGCATCTTTGGTGAGCATAAGAGACTTCTTTCAAAAACATTTAAAAAAATTTTACTGACCACAAATTTTTGAACAGTAGTATTTTAATGGGAATTTTGGGATATTGCAAAAATTGCTTGATGGAAATGACATCCAAGATGCAAATATCGCATTGAAACATGCAGTACAGTTGTGGACATGACATTCATTGATAGTATTTTTGGCTATTACAGGTTTTTTTAATGTGATTTGACTGTTTGACTCGGCATCTAGTAGCAGAACCTGTAATTGTCTGCATGTCTGTGCAGTGCTTACATCCACGAGGCGAGCGACCCGTCTCGACACGTTACTCTGATCGACTCGGATCTGCATTCCCCTGAGGGTCTGGCACTGGACTGGGTCCAGCACAACCTCTACTGGACCGACTCAGGCGACAGAACCATCTCTGTGGCTTCAGCGGACGGCAGCAGGAGACGCGTGCTGATCAGCACCGATCTGAGCGAACCTCGAGCCATCGCTGTGGATCCAGAGAGAGGGTGAGCAGCTATCAGACACATCCCAGCACTGCCATCCAAATGACAAAACCACAAAAGGCCAGACTGCATTTACAGGTCACTGAGATGATAAGAGAAGCTTTCAGTGACATGCACATGGAGGAAATGTTATTGAATTCTATTAATCCATAGAGATAACCTTACTGCTCTCATAAATGGTTTCAAACATGATGTTGTTTGCTCACAATAGTGAATGCCACAAAATGGTCCTTTTGTTAATGGACAAAACTATATTAAGAAGTCATTTAGTACTGCTCTGGTCGTAAGATAACCTTGACCTTTGTCATTGTCTCGACATTAAAAAAAGAGAAAAGGTCTTTACACATCTAATTTAGTACTTTTATACCATTTTGCAAGAAAAGTTTACATTTTATGACTTTAAAACTTTTAAACATATTTTTCTTATACATTGGACACATAGGAGTGTACACATTTTAATTATTGGTTTCAAAAATATTTTAAACATATTTTCTTTTTTTTTTGGCGAATATCAAACAGTCATGAGTTATTAATTTATAAATATCATTGTTTTAGGAGAGTCACACCCCATGACACATAGTGTTCTTATTATTAACTAAGATGAGAACTAAAACAATAAAATGAGATTTTTGTTCATTGAAATAAATTAAAATATAAATATTAGATGAAAAAACATAAGACTTATTGAAACATTAAAAAAATAACTAACTGAAGTAAAATATTTGTTAAAATTTTTGAAGTACTAAAATTACTAAAACTGGAAGAGAAAATTAATTAAAACTAAATAGAAATATAAAAATTAATATAAAATTAAAAATAAAAATGACAATAGCACATAAAACTGTTAAAGCAAACTAAATTTATAATGAAATCTGAAAACATATAGAAGACAATTTAAAATATTAATAAATATTATAATAGTATAGAAATAATAGTAAAATGGCAATGCTTTTTATTACTTGCCTACTAATAAAAAGGTCAAATTATCTGATATCATAAAAGACTTACTATGACATTGTTGGTCGCATGACTTTAATGTGACTATGATATTTGTATAATAAATGATAAAAATGACTGAACTATATCAAACTACTTAATAAGGTTGTTTTAACAGTGGTTTAATGATGCTTTTTTCTTTGTTTTTCATATGAGGACAGTTGTACCACCCTGACATTTTCAACTAACTGAAAAGATATCAAAATCAATTTTAGTTCAGCAATCATATTGGATTCAGGTCATGTTTGTATGAATTGCATTTTTAATGACAAACAAACAAAAAAACACCAGTATTCAGGTTTGAGTTACATGGAGGTTTGGACATTTACATGGATTTTTTTAAAATTTTTTAATTAATTAATTAATTTTTTTAATGAATGCTTTGCTTTCACAGGTTCCTGTATTGGTCTGACTGGGGCATCAGGGTCAGGATTGAGAAGGCTGGCATGAACGGTGTAGATCGGCAGGTTTTGGTGTCTGAGGACATTGAGTGGCCCAATGGAATCACACTCGGTAGGAATTATTATAGTTATTCCCTTCTGTTATTGGTGCTCTATGGAAAGAGGTAGCAATGGGCTTGTAAAAAGTCTAAAACGGTTGAGCTTTAAGCACTCTTTATGAATCAGTGAGTGTGAACTGTTTGACTGCAGCGTTGTGTCTCTGAATGCAGATGTGGTTGGTAAGCGCTTATATTGGGTGGACTCAAAACTGCACCTGATCTGCAGCGTGGATTTAAACGGGGCCCATCGTAGAGTCATCCTGTCCTCCAGCGAGAGACTCGGCCATCCGTATGCCCTCGCTGTGTTCGAGGTGAGTGAGCCTTCTAAGTACTGTACCTGTGTGTCTCAGTTTTTCTATTTCTTTATAAACTTAATGTGTGTGTGTGTTAACACCAGCTAGTCGTTTTGTGTGTATTTATCAGTCCATTAGAGGGTTTAACTGCTGCCCAAGGCTGTCCAGCACTTAATAATAACTCCCACTCAAACTGCTGAGAAGCCCTGGTCCTATCGCTCACACGCAGGCAGGGCCGACTGGAGCGTATGCAAAAGAGTGTGCGGTCAGTATCTTACAGAGGAGTTAGCACTAAAGCCTTTCTTCTTTTCTCTTTGTGATGTATTAATATAGCAGCATTTTCAGAGCTGCAGGACTCTGGACAGTGAGGTAGTCCAGATCTATTTTTTCCTTCAGGCTTACAGCTTTAAGTCAAGTGCTAAATCAGGCACATCAAGATCAGATCACATTTTAGTAATGCTCAGAACCAAATTTTTAAGCATAAAACTACTAGAATTTAAAAAAATATATATTGATATTTCAATAGCCAATGGCAATATCAAGATAGCAAATATAATGCCGATATTTATATAATGCAATTTAATGAAAGATTTATACAATATTTACTGGTGGTTGGTAAATATTGCATAAATCTTTCATTAAATTGCATTATATAAATATCGGTCAAAAGTTTCTAAAATTTTAAAAATATTAATTTTTCAATAGCCAACGGCAATATCAGGATAGCAAATTTAATGCTGATATTTACAGTATATAACGTAATTTAATGAAAGATTTATACAATATTTACTAGTGGTTGAGCTCTTTAATGGGTTGTTCAAAAGTTTGGTGACAGTAAGTTTTTTTTTTTTTAAGTCTTTAATGCTCACAAAGGCAAAAATACAGTAAAACAGAAATATTGTCAAATGTTATTGCAAAATTCCTTTGATGCAAAGCTGAATTTTCAGCATCATTACTTCAGTCTTAACTATCATATGATCCTTCAGAAATAATCCTAATATGCTGATTTACTGCTTAAGAAACATTTATTATTTTTGTCAATGTTTAAAAATTTGTGCTCATTAATATTTTTGGTCTAAACTTTAATACATTTTTCCCCCGAAAATTCTTTGTTGAATAGAAAGCTCAAAATAACAGCATTTATTTGAAATATAAGTCTGTCTTTACTGTCACTTTTGGTCAATTTAATGCATCCTTGTGGAATAAGGATGCATTAAATTTCGTTCAATTTCGTTCAATTTCGTTCAATTTAAATGGTAGTGTATTTAATCACTTAAAAATTTTGGAACTGATGCAAGAGGGACTGAATAATTTGGTAATCTCAAAATGTCCAAATATTGTCTGATTGAATAATATGATTATATATCAGTCCATTTATATTACATGTATTACACGAAATCAACAAGGATGTCCATTAATCCACTGTTAATTGACTCAGCAGGCATGCTTATTGGGTACAGCTGGTCTCAAAAAAGACAAATATCAGCAATATAGTTGCCCTGGGCAATATATTATCTGTCACTAAAACATCTATAGAAACCCCATGTGTAGGTGAGTGGCTATTATGGGCTGTGGAAGACCGTGGAAATTGATTGAAGCTGTCTCTGAAGCCACTTTAAATGTAAAACTGAAACATGCTCAGAATTATTCATGTTCAACATCCTACTTCAGTGATGTATTGTATTTTATGTGGGACAATTCCCTTTATTGTTTTGCTGCTTAAGATCGGCGGTCTCCATGGTAACATAGGGATGGATCCTGGGCGGAGTTATGATAGGAAGAAAGAAGATTATAGTATTTTCACACAAGCACGGCTCAAGTAGTGGTGAGCACACTAATCTAAGATTGACTTCCTCTCACAATGGAGCAGGGCTGAATGCTGAAGGGCTGTAGTCTTACACACCTACACATCAGCCTCAGAATTAAAGATCTTGCTGGACAGAGAATCCTGCTGTGGATTTCACCCCAGTAACGGAGCTTCTACAGAAAACAATGTGGGACTTTTTAATGTGGAAGCTTTATTGCTTGAGAGAGACTAAGCACTAGGCAGTTATGGTTTTACCCAGGATGCTTCTTATTGAATTGATTTTCATCATTTCAAGCAAACTTCAATATCTATGATGCAAGCAGATTGATGAAGAGATGCTTTGCTTTGCTTTTACCTCTTCATTTTCTGAGTGATGTTTGCTATTTTCTAAGTACTGCTGTGCTATAGTATATTTAAAGTCGTGTTTTGAAGAGAGGATAACCTTTTAAAGGGGACATATTATGCCCCTTTTTACAAAATGTAATTTAAGTCTCAGGTGTCCCCAGAATGTGTCTGTGAAGTTTCAGCTCAAAATACCCCACAGATCACCATGTTATATACCATGGCCAAATTTATTATAACGTTATCCTTTTTTGGTAGGAGCAAAAACACGCTGTTTTTGTGAGTCTCTCTTTAAATGCAAATGAGCTGCTGTTCCCCGGCCCCTTTCAGAAGAGGGCGGAGCCTTTACAGCTTGTGCTTTGGATACTCTAGTGACAACAAAACTGGAGAATGTCATACAGCGAATAGAATTTTCAAAAGTGGATCAATACCAGCTGTTCATGATCCAACTTCAAATCCAGAACATGTAAGAACCACACTTTATATTTTGTAAATGTTTGCAAATAGCCTCTCTGAATGTGCTTGTTAAAAAGCATGTTAACAAGCACATTCAGAAAGGTGATTTGCAGACATTAACAAAATAAAATGAGGTACTTGCATGTCCTGAATATAAAGTTGGATTCAGAAGTTGGATCACGAAGAGTTGGTATTGGTCCATCTTTGAGAATCAACTTCTGTACAAGTTCTGCGTTTTAATGACCCTCGTATGCAAAGCAATTTCGTCATGATTTGCACAAACATATACGAATTTTGCCATTTTCTTTCCCTTCATGAATAAAATTAATCCACTGCATAGAACAGCTATAATGTTTACATAGCTTAGATATATCACTAGCCGCTCTAGCGATGATATAAATATGGCGGACTGTATGCGGCTCACTCAGGGTGGGATCTATGCTAATAGGGCAGATCGTCACCAGTCGTGGGTGGGGCTTGTTATAATAGGTCCCCTTTAAGCAATCAGATTATCCCTGCTAGCCATCTAGCAATGCCCTAAAACCACCTAGGACACCTTAGCAAAAATGTATAAACCACCTAGGACGTGTTAGCAAAAACCTAGCAATGCCCTAGCAACCACACGGACCACTGAACATTTCACTGCGCCGCTTGCTAACCTAACATGTGATTTGACGTGACGTGTTGTGGCGATTCAAAAGAGTGAAATTTGCTGCATTGTACTTAAACACGTGAATTACAGTTGTAATGTTGCTGCCCAGTCTTTATCCTTTTAATTTGCCTCCTTTCTCACTCATTTGCATGCCATGTAACATATTCATTCATTCATTCATTCATTCATTCATTCATTCATTCATTCAGTAGTATCTTAATACCAGGTGTAAACAGGGTCATAGAAACAAAGTAGGACACCCAGGTGTTGGAATTTCATATATAGAGACTATCCCACAATGAGATATCAAACAAATCCACTCTAAGAAGAATCTAAAATCTTCCCCCTCTCTGAACCATCACAAGTGCTAAGTAATTATCACTAGCACGTGCCGTCAATATCCTGAGTTGGTTTCCGTTCAGCGTTTTTTCTTATCCACTCAGAATAGAGATAATGACTAACTCAATCAACAAAACACAAAGAACTTTTTGTGTATCAAGAACTAAGGAGTTCATTCACGCAACACGTGGTCGAGGAACCGCGTGATCAAGCAATGTATGCATCATGAACTGATGTATGCACCCAACAGGAAAATGGTGATTTAAATCAACTGAAGCCCTCAGGTCTGCAGCATGGGATCTAGGCAACGTGTCTCATGACACGATCCCTGTTCTCCTGCGTCTTCAACTTTGCTTTTAATATACAAAGACGCTCAATCTTGCATGAAGATTTCTAAAAGGACAATCATTTATTTCCGTTGCTATTAGAGCAAGTGTATGAACAAATAACATGTGTGATGTGTTATATATATATGCTGGGTGTGTTTTATGTAATCGATGAATTTTAATCTTTGCCTTATAACTTTCTTTTGAATAGATAACAGTGTTTAGTGTCTTGTTAGAGCTTATTTCAAATGCAGGAAGTTGAAATGAATTATGTCGATTTTCAGCATCGTACGAATGATGAATACTTTCATAAGAAGTTATTAAAACTCCAGAGTTGGTCTCCTCACATGATGAATGTCACGTTATGTTAATCTATACATGACAAGGAACTGCCCGGGGCGTGGCTAAGCCCTGCAACAGCATCTGATTGGGACACTCGCTTCTGGGATGAACCAAATCGGCCTCCTTAAAACCTGATGTCAAAAACAGCTCGCTCGCTTGCCCTTTCGCCATGGTTTGAAACTGCTCTTCGTCTTCGTTGATCGCACTACAAAGTGCTCACACGCGGTAACATCACGCGAGCAAGATGCCAGACTCAAAACACTTCGTTGAAACTTCGTGACTCTGCGGAAATCTTCAAAGCCAAAAGCCGCGCAAGCAGACTCTCAGAGGGACTTCAAAACTCTCACCTAACCAGGCAACCAACCTATCACGACAAGGGCTATCCTGAGACGTCACCTAAACGACAGCCAATCCGAGCCGGGATTCCTCTTTCAGCTTAACATGAGCCAAGGAGACGGGCCCCGATCGGCTGAGCAGCCAACTCAAATCGCAAGTAACCCAAACAAAAGTTTCCAATCTCTTGCTGAACCGGTGCTAAATCCTTAGAAGTAGTTCAATAAACTTGTTTCATTGTACAGAGCAGTGTCTGTGTTTTGTATTTGATCAATTACTGCCTTGAGCTGTCGACCCTTTGCTACCTTGCTCAAAATCAATAAATTACTATTTTGTTTGTTTTATTGTTGCCACAAAGCAAGATAAACAAAATTGTTAAGCTATACTGACTTTAATGACTCGCCCAGCGAGTCGTTAATAAAAGTGTAAATTATACGTTTTGATTTAAGATCAATTCAATCAAATCAACCCTAGTCTTTAAGACTTAATTCCCTAAAAGCTGAAATAAGAGCTTTAAAATTTATTACACAGGCAACCACCTAACAATGCCTTAGTAACCATGCAGAATACCATAGCAATACTCTAGAACCCCAAGAACACTAACAATCACTCAGGACATCCTAGCTATGCACTAGAAACCAGCTAGGACACCTTATCTACCAACTACCTACCAACACCTCTCAGAACACTCTAGCAACCACCCAAAAACCCTAGCTATCAACTAGAAATGCCCTAAAACCAACCACAGCACCTTAGTAACACCATAGCAACCAAAACAGGACACCCATCATTCTAAACTCTACAGGAATCTTCCACCTAGCATTGATCTAGCAACTACCTAGAACAGGGGGGTCAACGTCGGTCCTGGAGAGCCACAGTCCTGCAGAGTTCAGCTCCAACCCTAATCAAACACACCTGAACAAGCTAATCAAGGTCTTAAAGCCCGTTCACACCAAGCACGATAACTATAAAGATAACGATAAAAATATAGTTCTAAAAATCGTTCTCAATATTAGAGAATAGCAGAGTCCACACTACAACTATAACGTTAAAGGCACAGAGAAACGATATCATTGGAATCACTTTCAGAATGATTTTTTCCAGCTAATGAACGATATAAACACTGACAGCCAATCAGAATGCATCATTGCTATAATGAGCTGGAGAATTTAAAGCGGCAGACACGCGTGCGCTTAGATATACAAACGATATCGTCCGCTGGTGTGGACGCTAACATTGTTATCTTTATAGTTATCGTTCTTGGTGTGAACGGGGCTTAAGGGTTACTGGAAAGCTACAGGCAGTTGAGTTTTAATCAAGGTTGGAGCTAAACTCTGCAGGACTGTGGCTCTCCAGGATCGACGTTGGCCACCCCTGACCTAGAACATCCCAGGACACCCTAGCAATACTCTAAACCTTCCAATAACACTTGAGCAACCACATAGAAACACTGTAGCAAGCACCTGCAACACCCTGGCAACCACTAGCTATTCAATAAAACAGCCCAGAACACCTTAGCAACACCATAGAAACATCTAAGGCACCTTAGCGACCACACAGAACACCCTAGCAACACTCTAAAACCTCAAATAACAGTATAAAACCCACCTAGCAATCCACAAGCAACCCCATACAGCACCCTAGCTATCACCCTAGAATACACCCAGGAAACCCTACTTTCTAAGACATCTTAGCAACCACCTAGAACACCCTAGCTACAGTTCCACCTAAAAATGCCCTAAACCCACCCGGAACATCTTAGCAACACCATAGAAACCACCTAAAGCCCGAGACACACTGCACGATTTTCGGCTGTCCCAGACGAAAGATTGGCATCGTGAAACAATCATGGCAATTTCTGTGATCGTGGCTGCTGATCGGTGGTTCTGTGTCGTACAGTGAGAGCGGTTCAAAGACGGCCGTTGCCACGGTCTTGTGACCAAAGATAGCCAACGATGCAGCATCATCATCACACAGTGTGTTTGCTGTTACGATCCACGTTTACTGACCAAATAATAAAAATGCGACATGAAATCAATGTGACATGGCGCTAAAACATAAAACTGCTTACCTCAAGCTCTTATCCCTTCCTCTTTCACCGCTTCCACTTTTTTCAGCACACACAAAAACTACAACTGCTAAAGTGTTATTTATCATGCTCTTTTTGTTTACCATTAACGCATGCTGATGATGTTTTATTCTTCTATAGTAACATGCGTCGTAGCCTAATAGTCAATAGCCTAATAATCATCGTACAGTCTACACACACGTCGTAGCCAAGTTTATTAGATCCATGTTGCACAGTGTGACATGCAATGGTCTTATAGGATTGCTGAAATCGTGCAGTGTGTCTCGGGCTTTAGACACCTTAGCAACCACCTAGAACACCCTAGCTACAGTTTCACTTAGAAATGCCCTTAAACCACCCACAACACCATAGCACTGCCTTAGAAACCAGTCAGCAAACCCTAGCAACAACCTAGCAATGTTCTAAATCCACCCAGAACCCTCTAGCAACCACCTATTAGTTTTCTTTTCTTTTCTTAAGGACATGTGAAAGTCTTGCTGACTTTTAAGGAAGTCCCTTTTAAGGAAAGTCCGTTCACTCGGACGCCATATTTGCAACACCTCTGAAATGAACTGGCCTATGAATGTTGTTTCTTATGCTCAAATAGCGTTTAGAAAGCTTATTTTTCAGGCTAGACCAGCCAATGCGCATGCGTAGCTCCAACTCTCTTATGACTGTGCATGCGCAGCTGCTGGTCCAGCCCCAGGTTTCTATGGGAACCGCAGCTTCTAACGGCCGCTGCAGTGACGTAATGACTTTACCAATCAACAAATGGCTCTTTCATTTAGAAGGCGGGACTATCCCGCCATATTACGTGTTGGACTTTCTCCCATTCATAAGTGTAGGAGTGAACTGTCTTTGTATTTCTATAGTCTTTGACTGTTGTATGTCTCTTAGGATCGCGTGTACTGGACGGACCGTGAGAAGGAGGCCGTCTACAGTGCAAACAGACTCACAGGACAGGATGTGACCAGTCTCGCCGAGCACCTCAATGACCCTCATGATATAGTGGTTTTCCACGAGCTGAGTCAGCCTGCGGGTGTGTGGACTTCAACTCAGCTATTTCTATTTATTTGAAGTCCCTTTTTGACATTTTGACTAATGGCGTACAACATAAAGTTTTTAATCCACATTATGAAATCCACTATTGGATTTGTTCCTTTTGTAATCTATCACGCCTGCCATTTCTGTTTTAATCGGCATCTAAGTCATTTTGACTTAATCTGGTACCGAAGACAATAAGTGTCAACAGCTTACTGTTAAATATTAATCATAGTTTAAGTCTCCACCAACTGAAGATGAAGTGTGTTTGACCCATGTGGCTCACAGAATGAGAACGCATCTCCACTAATGGATGATTAATCATTGTGTGTGTGTGTGTAGCTCCTGACAGCTGTAACCTGAGCGGCGTGACTAACGGAGGCTGTGACTTCCTGTGTCTGCGAGCTCCTCAGATCAGTGAACACTCACCCAAATACACCTGTGCTTGCCCTGATGGCGAGGAGCTCAGCCCTGACACACGTCAATGTGTACCCGGTAAGCTCATCTCAATATGCAAAACACCATGTCCTGACCAGGCAGGACACAATTTCTTCCATATAACCATTTTTTAACATCAAAGAAGATATTTGAAGAATGTTGGTAAAGACACTAGCTGGGTTTCCATCCTAAGTTGCAAATTGAACTTATGCGCCAAATTGGAATATCGCATAAAACATTTGCAAATAAGCACCATTTCCATCCAACGAGTCAGAGAGAACAAAATCGTCACTTCCTGATAAACTGGCACTAAACATCACTAAGAAAAGTAGGAGAATCCACTGAATATATTAATTCTCAAATATAATAAATTAATTGCGCCTCAGAGTGAGCAGACGAAACACAATAAATGCGGTCATTGCCTTCGGAGGTGGATGCCTGCTGTTTGGGAACGCAGTCCTGGTAGACTGTTCTGGGAGGCAATTATACAGAAATACTTTGACATACTTTGCTCGGGCACTTCAGAATGACCATAACATTTCAGATGCTGTGCAACGAGATCGGTCCGCTGGTTAGTCAAGTTATCCCGTCCCATAGCGCAAAGTCACATGACTTTTTTGAACATTCATGCGGAATTTATTCACAAAATGCGTTTTCATCTCCCATTAACCCTTTTTCGCCAAGTCAAAAACCACCTCAAGCGAGCGTAAAAACTTTTTTGCGAATTAAGGGATTTCTTTTCGAAATTAGGTGTTTTCATCACTCGTTTCTGATGCGATAGGCTACTTCAAAATGCGCATAAAAAGAGGGTGATGGTAACATACCTACTGTGGCTGGTAGTCATTAACTTCCATAATATTTTTTCCATATAGCTACCAGTAACTTGTTTTTATTTCCCTTTGACTAACCTCTTACCCGTCATTATACCACCAGTGCAAAATGAGACTGCCGTCACACCTACTGGTCCCATCAACATCACCAATGAGACAGGGGCTGGCCGGGGACCAGAGTCCTCTGGAGCAGTGACATCTCAGTCCGACAGCATAACTGAAACCACTCTCTCATCACTCCTCACCTCCAGCCCAGAGGAACCGGCCATCTCCTCTAATACTACAGCCGAGCACAGTCCTACACAAGTGTCCAGCACCACACCAGACAGCCTGAGCAACCTGTCTCATCACTGTAAGTGTGGGTCTGTGTGCTTTCATGCATAGGAGGAACCTTAATGAAGCCTTTGCTAAGCCATCCTGGTTGCTGTTGGTAGGTCTAACGAGCTTACTGAGTGTTTCAGAGGACTTGTATCCATGAATGATTTTTAGCAAAATATGTTCATTATGTGGAAGTACTTATTATGTGGGTTGAAGCTAAATGCTTTGAGTGCAAAACTGCTAATCAGAAATGCCAGCTAACAGCTTGCACAGTGAGAAAATGCCATCAACGTGATTTGGTTACTGTTGAAAATTCAACCTTTCTAATCAGCATATAAAGTTTATGGAGAAATATGGAGTTTGCAACCTCAGGATATTGTTTTCATTTTTGGAACTATGCTTCCAAATGACTTATATGCATCCAGAAAAGACATAAGTAATCTTTGGAGAAAGAATGAATGAATGAATGAATGAATGAGTAAATAAATAAATAAATAAGTGATACTATGACAACGTTTTAGTGCCACATAAAAATAAATAAATAAATCTAATATTAAGAGATTAAAGTCATAATGTTTTGAGAAAAAATGTCAAAATTATGAGAAAAAAGTCATAGCAATACAAGAATAAAGTCGAAATATTTCAACAATAAAGTTGAAATTACTAGAATTAAGTCGTAGCAATTAAAGTTATAATATTTTGAGAGTATAGCCTATATTGCACATGCAAATGGCCACCGAAATTGATTTGAATATTTGTGGGATTATTAACAAAAATCATACCATGTGTCGTATACTCGCCTGGACAGTATGCTTGGAAATGATATTTCACGTCTTCGATTGCATTCATTATTTGTAGTGCGCCAGCCACCCAATAATAGTGTTATGGAGCCGATGAGATGAGAGGCGTGCGGATCCATTTGCAAGGCTTTTATTTGACAGAGACGTGGTACAAAACAAGCAAGGTTCAAACAATGGCAAACAGGTATATCACAGGCAGGGCAAAGAGTCATCCAAAACGGGCGTGAGTCAGTCGACAGTGAACAATATCCAAAGGGGCTTGACAAGAGAGGTAATCCGAAAACTTGAGCAATAATCCAGGCAAGGCGCGAACAGAGTCCAAAACGGCAAGGCAAGGGTTAATTCAAACAGACAATAAATCCAGGGCAGGCTGCTGACAGACGAGACGAGATAAACCAGGCAAGGATCAGGAAACACGAGAAAACAGGCAAGACAAGACTATGATTACTAAGTTGGCTCTGTAGAGTAGCTATCGCTTGGAGAGTGATAAATGCTATACAATACTCGGCAAACTAGAACAGGATCTGAGTGTTTTTATATGGTGTGTGTAATAGCTTACAGGTGAGCGTGTGATTGGTGACAGCTGTGTGTGTGTAGTCAGTGCAATGGTTGATGGGAATTGTAGTCTGGGGTAATGTAACAGTCTGTGGAATGTGTGAGTCAATGTGAAAGAGGAGTGACCTCTTGATGGCGAGCAAATGGAAGTCCATGGACTGGATTTGTGACAAATAGCAACATTTATACATTTGTATTTCGCTATAAAACAGACAGATTTTTAAAAAATATTTTTAAAAACTAATTCAAAATATTAGTACAATTATAACAGTATCTCAGTTAAACTGAAATAACATTACATGATAGCAGAGGTGATACAAATGTAAAAACAGAGCAAAAATTTGTGATTGCAACAGTGCTGTCTATTAGAAATGCATTAAGATAAAGATAAAACCTATAAACAACTCATAGGAAATTCATGTGGCTTTGCTTCAAAAGTTCACCAGGATTTTAAAATGCTGATTTAAAATTTTGTACAATGTTTCTACAGTTTTCCTATACTGTAATGTTCCTTTAGATGATATTGTGGTCTAAACTACTTTAGAATTTTATTGTAGAATTTACTCCTCCCTTCAAACTTTTCATCCATTTGATCATACTGAGAAAACTTGAAAGCTTGCGCTAACGCTAGTAATAGTCACCAAGCTGCAGTTGGTCACTCTGTTTTGACTGGTTTAGTGAAGGGTCAGCTACATCAACATGTTTGACTAGACATGTTAAACAAATGTGACGTGTATCTGAAGGTGTAAGTGATGCTCCTCTCTTTCATTTTCCTCCAGCTGGCAATGAGTTGTTTCTTCTTGGCCGTAATTTGACAGTGGCAGTGCTTGGAGTTGTAATTCCCATAGGTATGTACATCTTCTGCTTCTCTGGGGCCGCTAGGGTCCTGCTCTGTGCTATTTTGAGTGCATTTTGATACCAGTGTTGCTCACCGATGCTCTAACTACAAGGTGAGAGAGCTTGGGGCAGCAGACTCAACTGTATGGAGATGAAGTTTGTGTGTGCGCTGTCTGCATGAATTTAGATTCATTCTACTTTATTGTGTTGGTGAGCCAAGAAAGAAATTCCCTTGGTAATATTACAACAAAATGGACACTAACATCACGCCTGCTGCATTGCAGAGAGAGCAGATATTCTGATTTATTTGATTTTTATTAGGTTAGCTTTAATTATCAGCATACAACAATTTCTGAGAGCCATACAATAATTTTCTCTAATTGATATGAAATGTTTCAGTTTGTATGGAGTTTTTGCCCTTCTTCCTTATTTGTCATTCCCTATCAACCCTATTTACTCTGTTTCAATTTTCATCTGCTATTCTCATGTTCTCTTTTTCTAGCCAATTTAAAGGAACAGTTCACCAATAACAATTCTGACATTTACTCAACCTCATGTTGTTTCAAATCGGTGTGACTGACTTCTGTGGAACACAAAAGGAGATGTTAGAATGTTCATGCTGCCCTTTTCCACAAAGTCTACAAGAGCCTAAAAATGACAAAAAACACCATAAAAGTGATCTTTCTCATCTGACTCATGCACTAAATTTCAAATCTTTTGAAGCTATGTAATAGTTTTCTGTGAGGAATAGGGCAGCAAGAACATTACACTAAACTTCTCATTTTGTGTTCCATGGAAGACTTTAAAACAACCAGCAGGTAAGTATATGACAGAATTGCTATTTTTTGTGAACTCTTCCTTTAATTCTACACTTGTTTGCCTCCCCATTCCATTCTATCTGTCTGTCGGTTTGTCTATTAGTCTGTCTGTCTGTCTCTATATCTGTCTGTCTTTCTCTATATCTGTCTGTCTGTCTGTCTGTTTTTGTTTGTCACACTGGCTATCTTGTCAGTCATTCCACCGCCAGTCAAGCGTGTGTTAACATGTCCCCTCACGGCTGTATGTCAAACACATGCAGTTCCTATTGTTGCCACAGTGGTCTTCGGAGTGGTGTGTGCCGGCGTTTACCTCGTGTACCGCAACTGGAGGAGGAACAGCACCAAAAGCATGAACTTTGACAACCCTGTCTACCGCAAAACCACAGGAGAGACTGAGGAGGACGAGATTCACATCGGTCGGACTGACGGGCTCGCTGGCCATCACCACCCTTACCCTGGGACCGTGGTCGGCATGACTCCAGTCGGCACAGGGACGTGCCCACCATTCATCGCTCTGCCTCTGGGGACCGGTTTACCAGACCCTGCCACACACTGGTACACAGAGCAGCCCACCATCTCTAGTACTAAGTGAAAGGGAGGATGACTCTAGAAATGCTGTGACTGCAGGGAGCAGGACTAACACATGGCTGTCAAGCTATGCAGGAACTGAATGGCATTTAGCGAGCTGAATCATTCTTAACATGCCCAGGTATTGAAGTACGCTGGAGTGCAAACTCTGGATTGATTACTAAACAAAAGGTTTAGACATTTCAGACCCATATTCATTTGGTCCATTTTAAGCGTCATTTTAGTGCTGGTTAGAACCACCAGGGCTAGCCTTTTCAAGCCTGTATCTTATGTATTTATCTTATAATCCTAGACAAATCTAGCACTGTAACTGGCATTAAATTCACTACTTAAATATTGAAACAAGTCTATTAGACTAGAAAGGTCCAGCACTTTAGCTAAAGTTACGGAGAGAAAAGGGCTTTTCACACTTTAAATTGTTAACCCTGGGTCATCCTAAACCCCGGATAAACGGAATCCTGGGTTATCTGTAATCACGTTTCACACTGCCCATACTATACCTGGGGTTAACTGTTAATCCTGGGTATTCATTAACAGACGTTTCACACTGTACATTCCTAAACCCCGGGTTAACGTTCTTATTTGCATATTTGCGGTGTCACTGTCACTGATTGGACGAACAGCAGGCAACCCTTTTACACAGCTTTTCCCGCGTCTTGCCAGTTATTAAAAAAATGTCGCCGCGTATGTTTTAGCTCAGCGAAGATGGAGGAACAGCTGATCATAGCTGTTCAGGGATAGCCATTTTTAAATAAATTTAGTAGCAGAGCTACTGCAAGCGATTTAGTGCTGGAAATCCATTAATTTATCCTTTGCTGAAACTTCCGCATCTTCATGGAGAGCACAGGTCATGGTTGCTTAGCAACGGCAGACGCTAAGCACAGAATTTCTTTTATAATAATACCATCTCCTCATCACTCCAGTTCACACGCTTTCCGTCTTTTGACATTTCTTACTTTTCTCTCACCGGCTGCTGTTTAAACGACGCGTGTTTCCTGTTACTGATGTGACATGAGCCTCGCTGCTCAAGTTCTGATTGGCTGTCTGTTGCCAAGCGTCCAGCAGCAACAAGCAAACACCGCTCCGTTTCACACTGAACAAATTTAGCACCGCAATGCGGGGTTAACACCACAAATGCAGTGCTGTTTCATAACCCCGGGTAAAATGCGGTGCTAACACCGCTTTCAAATTACATGTGAGAAAAGTGTCTTTACCCGGGGTTAAAAGCAGTGTTTAGAACGACGATAACCCGGGGTTAAATGCAGTGTGAAAAGCCTTAAACAGTTTTTGATCCTTATTACTAACATGGCTTTGTTTCATTTAGTCATCAGGTATGTTTCCAAAATTACCTAATTAAGCAGTTAATGACATTACAATTTAAATTAAATATATTACATCATAAAGTATCTTTTAATAGGCTTAAAAAAAAAAAAATAGACGCAATTACATAACACCGAATGTAGATCTTTGATGACTCAAGGGCAAACAAGCAATTTTAACGGCTTGGTGTCATGACTTTTTTAGAATTGTTTAATAATGATAGTTCAAGAATTGTTTAAAAAATGAGCCACATTTCTAAAACTGCTTACCTGTATCACATATTATACAGTATAACTGTTTTATTTTAATAATCTTTGACCTATTGCCTCATTACAGACATAATAACATGAGAGGAGTTAAAATGAAATCAAAATGGACTTATTTGCTTTCCTATGTTTGGTCATACTGTATGCAATTCATCTGTGCATATGATTCCAAAGAAAAAAAATATTTGTCTTAGAAAACTTGATTCTGAATTCTGAAACAACTAAAAACAACTTTAATATGGATACCGCTCTTCATGATCCATTCAATTTCCAGTGCATAAAATCAAGTCCCACCTTTTTTTCCTCATTAAATGTTCAAATTTCATTCAGAAATATGCCTTTATAAAAGTAAAATGGGCTACAAATGTTGTTTCATGTTGACTTTAACAGCAATTAATACTAGAATGTTCATTTTTCACTTTGAGGAAACACATTTTAGGTTTTCAACTTTGAACTCACCCAACAAAGAAAGATATCAATACAAAAATATTCCCAAACTTGATATTTTTTATGTTTCATCAGTATTATCCACTTTTTATAGGTGTGTTTACTTCATAGAGAGACATTCTATATTCATCACTCGCATGCAAATGAAAAGCCATTGTCCTTGAATTTACGCGACTGTCTGGCGAGGCTGCGGAATGCGTCTCTGTGGGGCTCCACCGCACTGCAGCTACAACTTGGCAAGACACTGAAATTGGCAGAGTACCTTGGTTAGTGGAGCAAACCCTAGCGTAATCACACCGAGTCAGAATAGATGTTACTAGGGTCAGTGCGAGTGCGTTACACAGCGGGGTCTCTTGTGGTTCACACCGAGCTGCGTTTCGCTAGGCGTAAACCAGTGGTAATTTATGAAATGTCACAGTTTCACACGTCTGTCTCTGTTATTGGAGTTGTCGCACGCTGAACGGGTTTGCCGTGCCGCTCACTTACAGTACATTCACTTTCATGTTGTTATTTATCTCCGAAGCGGAGAAACGGGGGGAACATAAGTTGATAGTCGCCCCAAGGGTCTAGCATAGCTACAGGCGCCGAGCTAAAGGTTACATAAGCACTATGTTAACGTCTAAGCACATTAGAATCACGTTAACATTGGGAAAAAAGTTTCTCGGACTGGCGTATGTGCAGAGAGCCTGCTCAGCAGATTTAGTGCTCATGCCTCACTGTAATAGACGTATCGACCTTTAAAGACGCTCTGAAAGGCCATACATTCCAAATGCTGGACATTTATTCGTGCGGTTGTTTTTAACACGGGGTACCTCTGCGTTCTTCTGTCATGTGCTGTGGGAGTGTTTGGTTTTGTCTCAGGGAGATGGTATAAAGAGTGTGAGTGGTGGAAGGTTTCAGTTAGTAATGATAATTGGAATGGGAAATAATGTGTACAATGCATTTGCTGTCGAGAAAAATAATGGAAACATAAAATGCATCTTGCAGATTGAATTTTAATGTAATGACATTATGTAGGTCGACCTGAGATGTGATGTATAAAGAGAGATTTTTTAGAGGGCTAGTACTGGTATTGTTGTCCAGGTCACCAAACATGCCAAAGTCACAGTTCACCCCAAAATGAAAAGAAAGAAATCATATTTTGCACAAAGAAAAGCCTTTTGAAATGGGGAAATATGTACTGTATGTATACACACTACTGTTCAAAAGAAGTCTCTTATGTTCACCAAGCCTGCATTTATTTGATCAAAAAATACAGTAAAAATTGCAATTTTGTGAAATATTATTACAATTTAAAAGAACTGTTTTCTATTTTAATATATTATGTAATGTAATTTATTCCTGTGATCAAAGCTGAATTTTCAGCATTATTACTCCAGTCTTCAGTGTCACATGATCCTTCAGAAGTCATTCTAATATGCTGATTTGCTGCTCAAGAAAATTTATTACTATTTTTGAATACTGTTTTTGTTCTGCTGCTTAATCTTTTGAATGGTAGTGTAATACTGAATATTAAATACATTAATGAATATATTTAATATTAAGTATTACATTTCGTACATTTTGTTGCTATTTGTTTTTATTTAATGATGTATAAATTATGTATAAACACTGAATGTAATTTTTAATTTAAATAATTACATTTTAAGTACTACTAGTAAAAAAAAAAAAAAAAAATACATTGCTTCCTTAGTAAAAAAAAAAAAAAAAAAATAGGAAGATCATCATGAGAATGAGAATTACCAGGGCCAAATGTTTATACATTTTACAATAAACAAATCTTAACGGTCCTAAAAGTAGGCTTTGTTTTTTTCATGCAAAATATATTTTATTTCTTTCTTTTGATTTTGGGGTGAAATATGACCTGAACATTTTTTTCTGAGATTCACTTGCTGAGGCTTTTTCTCCTCATAATTTATATTATGAGGGTGTCTTAGGTGTCCTATCCTTTGAATAAATTGTCAGACAAAAGGGCAGTTTTTTTTTTTGTTTTGTTTTTGTTTTTCTCATTTGGGTGGTCAGGAAGACCAGCTGTTCATTCACAGATTCTGCGATCAGATGTTACCTCATTAATATTAAAGAGCATTGCTCTAGGATTTCAAATGAAGACTCCCTCATAAGAGAGGAGCAATAAATATCCTGTGTGTGTGAAAGTGTGTGCGAGTGTGTGTGGATGTTAATATGTGTGTTCAGAATGCATGTATTTGTGGTGTGAAAGTTAAATCTGTGAGTAATGTGATTATGGAATGTGACGTGTAAATATGTTTTCATACAAATACTTTTGATACACCTTTGTAAAAATGTATATAAGATTTTAGATAACAGTATTGCCTATGGATTAATTTATTTGGAATATATGATCATTGTTTTCTGATGGTAAAATAATATATTCTGCCAAAGTGTTTCTGTGCTGTTGGTATTATTCATTTTTGCTGTTGGTATTGGTTTACTTTTTGAATTTATTTCAATCTTTATTTTTACATTTTAAGCTTTAATATAGAATATTTTGAGTAGTTGAATTAAATTACATTGTTATTGCACTATATTTTGCAAACACAAAACTTGTTTTTCTTTTTCGTGCCTTGTTTTGTGATTTTTACCAACACTGATTTCATTCTGTCTGATCTCTCACTGCATAAACTTTGTGGCATAATGGTCTTATTGTATTTCAAATGTTTCTCTTTATATGTCTCTCTATAGATTGATATAAAAATTTATTAAAAATCTGCTGCCAATTGGAGTTTCATTGAACTTAAATATTGTAACTGTTTTTGGTACGTAAATGGGTTTTAAAGGGGATCTATTATGCAAAACTCACTTTCATATTGTATTTGGACATAATTATGTGTCCACAGTGTATGTACACATCCACCATATTGTGATAAAAATCCATCCACTACATTTGTTATTTTCCCCATACATCGGAAGTCTCAAAATGAGCCGTTCAGGAATGTAGGCTACTCCAATATGACGTCACATTGGTACATGCCCCGCCCACAACTGGTAACGATTTCTGCCTTATTATCTTAGCTCCTCCCCTGAGTGAGCTGTACACAGTCCGCCATGTTTATCTCCTTGCTAGAGCATTTAAAATCAGCATTCAAGTAAGAAATTTATTCTTATAAAGCTACTACCAAAGTTTTTAGTCAAGAGCAGTGAGTGATTTTCTGATTTTTCTTTTGTTTGATTCATATTAATAGACAGCGGTAGGCACTTATTTTACACTGCTTTACGCTCTTTACGCAGATCAAATATCCAAATGCAAATTCTTTCCCAACTGTTTACGTTCACAGACATCCAACTGTGTTTATGTGAACTTTGTGTTTTTGACATAACCTTTTGTGTATTTGACAGTTTAAGTGCAATAACATGCAAAAGAGTTTAGTACTCACACCATATGTGCCGTGTCACAGCCGGCTTTCTGTGTATTGGCTGCAGATATAAGTGTTCAAAAAGCAGTATATCAGAATTTTCAATTGATATGGTTTTCAAGGTGCAGTATGTAATATTGAAAGCTAGTTGTTGAAATGGGTACTGCAGTCCAAATTCAAAATAGTGTTTCTCCTGCCCCCTGCTCCTCAGACTCGAGCGGTTGCCAGATTGAGTGAGTTTGATTACAGGTGATCTGACCAATCACAACGCCGAATCTGCCATTTTTGTCCATCAAACAAACCAGACAGGAGAGTAGATTAAAGTCGTATTGACGTCTTTCCACAGTTGAAGCAAGATGATGTTCATTCATATTTATTTACTATAGAGAGGAAGAGATGATGGCTTCACATGCCGTTTGAAATGAGGCGATGCAGAATGTCACAACACATGAAAGAGCCCCAAAATGGTATTTATTGTTTGAATTTCTTACAAAATGACAAAATTTGAAAGCTAAGAATCTGACCAATCATAACGCCGAATCCGCCAAAAACAGACATTCCGACACCGAATGCACATTTCAAAGTAGATTAACCGGCTGTAGGATTGTTTTTTGGAGAAACCAGTATGTGAACTTAGCATGTTTCCAAAATATCTTCAAACTAATTTTGATATTTTTATGCTTGAGTACAGTAAAAAAAAAAAAAAAAAATTACATACAGCACCTTTAAAACGCATGCAAATAATAAACATTCATGATGACAAAGAACTGCAATGTTACATGAGTGTGACATTAATTGACATGATAATCAAAACCAAACAGTTGTTTTGTTTTGGCAGAGTATCCGAGGCACGAGATGTTAAGTCTCAGCCCTCTTCTAGAAAGGGAGCGGGGAGCAGCAGCTCATATGCATTTAAAGATACATGCACGAAAACAAGTTTTTGTTTCCACTCAAAATTGTCATTTTCAGCATCGTATAATAAATGATCTATGGGATATTTTGAGCTGAAACTTAATAGACACATTCTGGAGACACCTGAGACATATATTACATCATGTAAAAAGGTGCATAATAGATCCCGTTTAATGCAGATCACATATTCTGGTCAGTATTTACCTGTGAGTGTGACTTATTTGTTGGGACTTTTTGGGGCTGAAGCCTTCTTTAAAACTCTGCCAGCAACATCATGTTCCTTCATTCCTATGTTTAATTCAAGATACTATTCTTTCTCAAACAATATATATGGTGTTGAGGCATCCATTCTATGACACTGTCTGGCTGGATCGCCTCAGGAATCGTGTTGCTACAGTAAAAAAAAAAGTTTGCTTCTTAATAATACCACTGTAGCACAAAATATATATATCAGGCTACAAGTCTGCCCTGGGTTGTTTATAACACTTTATATTAACAGCTTTTGCCCGCTAGTATGTTTACCATTTCCACAGTGACTTTATGTATATTTAGATGTCCATGGTAAAGGATTCTCCTCAGATGATTTACCATAGTGAAATGAAACCTCTAGATAAGCAAATCATGCTGCTTTGAAGATGTCAGAAGTTTTGTGTGGCATTCAGTGATATGCAGATTGTGTTCGTCTTAAAATACACAGTCAACCACCCAAAGGATTTGGACTGGTTTTATAGAATAATTTATTGACATAAGATGAGTAAGAATCAAACTGGGTTGGTTACAAAATTTCTTTTCTGATCTGAGTGGGATTTATAGGAAAGATGCTCATTTAACTGTTATTGAGAGTTATATTTACATTGACAAGCTTTACATGAGCAAACTACTGTCTTCTTGACTATTACATTATAATATTGAGATTTTATTGCTGATCTTCTTAGCAGTAACTGTACATGAATGATTATTGAAGTATAAATGACGGAGATGTCCAAGCTCCATTTTAAGAGACTTTGCATTTGTCTGTGCTCTTGCTTTCCGTGCGGGCTTTCAGGAGGTCTGCTATCTCTGTGTGAGAGGCCTGTGTCGCCAGAGATAACGCACTGCGACCACCCTAGAGACAAAACAGAGATGTATGAATATGATACACAACATGACATCTACTGAGATCTAAACACCATGTGGATATAGTCTGTCTTTATCGTAGTGATACAAGACTAGTCAAGGACATTCACATCAGTGTTAAATGTAGCTCAAATAAGTTTTTTTTCTTTGTATGACAGTGAATCTGACTTTTTCGGTTCTTATCTGGGCCACTTTCAATTCTGAAAATGAATCGGATATTTTGGATGGTGACTAGCAAAGTATGAACATTTAGATCAGAATTCATGATTTTACATCAAAATATCTTATTCATTATGAAAGCATAATAAATACTATGATATATGTACTACATATGTGTGTGTGTGCAAGCAACATTTTTTAATATATACACATTACTGTTCAAAAGTTTTGGGTCAGTAAGCTTGTTTTTTGTTTTTGTTTTTTAATGTTAACTTTTATTTAGCAAGGATGTATTAAACTGATTAAAAGAGACAGCAAAGATTTTTTTTTTTTTTTTTTTTTTACAAAAAAAAATGCTCTTCTTTTGAACATTCTATGAGTCACAATTTACACAAAAACATTAAGCAGCACAACTGTTTTCAAAAGGAGTAAAAATAAAAAGGAATAAAATGATTTATACATTTAGAAAACCTATTTAACTTATCTCTTTTAGTTCAAACACCTACTGTGATGACCTTGAAAATGCAACGAACTACAATAATATTTTGTAATTTTGCAAAATTTCTATTTGAACTCTGTATTTATCAAAGAATCCTGAAAAAATATATCACTGTTTCAATAATAATAATAATAATAATAATAATAATAAAAAATTAAGCAGCCCGACTGTTTTCAACATTGATAATAAGAAATGTTTCTTGAGCACCAAATCAGCATATTAGAATTATTTCTGAAAAATCACATGACACTGAAGACTGAAGGAATGATGCTGAAAATTCAGCTTTGCATCACAGGAAATAATATTTCACAATATTACTGTTTTTCCAATATTTTTGATCAAATAAATGCAGCCTTCATGAGCATCTTTCAAAACATTTAAACATTAAAACATTGTACTGATCCCAGATTTTTGAATGGCAATGTGTATATACATACATGCTCACTCATGCAAAAAAAAAAAAAAAATTGTAAAAAAATAATTTGATAATTAATTAAATATATAAATAAATACATGCATACATCTATAATAAAAAAAAAAAAAACTATTCATCATTCCCTGAATGTCTTATGTGCACATCGAACAGGTGGACATTAAACAGGAAGCTTCTATCTGAAAGATTGCAGGAAGTCGTTACAGCACCTGCTCTGTGTTTCAAAGGATTTATTAGTTCTCAGAGCAGCTCTTCAGTTGTAACGTGATGCAGATGTGACCTGACTAACGCTCTAGTTTCAGCTGTGGGGGAGCAGACTTGACAGCTTTCATTTTGTCTTACATGCATCCACATTCTCTCGATTTCTTTTTCTTTCTTATTGTCTCGTATAGAGGTGATAAAGGCTCATCTGTGTGGGATTATTTCAGCTGCCAAGCAAGGATTTCTCTAACACAGCAAGTGATAAGACTTTGTAAGCATTATTTGTACACTGGAGGCTGTCAGTTCCTGCTGTTGTTGTTTGTATGAAGATTGTGAGGCTGATATCATGTTAACATGAACTGACCATGTCCAGAGTTCAGACAGGATTGTGTCCAGCAGGTGGCACTTTATTACAGGTCAGCTGCCGAGCAGAAACCGCTCACTGTTGCCCTTCAACCCACACTGAATTTACTCTAGTCTAGAGAGCTGTTGTCTTCCTCCCATAAAGTTTCATTGCTTTTTCAATAAAAATATTAAAAACAGACAAATGCAGCATTTTTATGCAATTTAGGGACAGCTCTGTGCCACAACTGACTTATACAGTTGACTCATATTGACATAGATCTCAGTTTCTTAAAAATAAATCCCTTTTTAAGAAATTAAAATTGTTATTCCATTACAATGGAGGTCAAGCCAATCTGTTTTTTGTTTTTTTTACTACAATGAATATATTAATTACCCTGTACAAATGATTAGTTCACTTCTATTACAACATATTTTTTATGCATTCATGTACAGTAATGTTTTTTTAATTAAAATTTTCATTCTAAGATGAAGTCGAAAGTAATTTGACAATGATCTAAAGTTTAAATATGATATAAAATATAATATATTAAAAAAATTATAAAACTTGAAATCAAATGGAATAAGCACCTATTTAAAATAATAATTAGAAGAAGAAGATGTTTTTTTCCCTTAACCAACTTATTTTAACAATTAATTAATTTATTGTATAAAACTATTCAAACCTTTGTACCTTTGTGTTGGATGTTTCCTATACAGAATATTTTTAGGAAGAATTAATATAATTTCTACTGAGTCCAATTGATATTTGGAACGAAATAGATATTGTGGGCATAAAATTACCATTTTTTTTTTTAACAACAAATTAAATCGTGGGCAAGTTGTATTGATTTGTTACCTTATTTCCATTAAATCATGGCCATACATTGTACATTTCATTTTTACTTTTAAACAAAAAGCACATTTCTGCTTTTGAACCCCCCAAAAATCTTCTGTACAAACGTGTGATATTGGAGCTATAAAATTATCCTTTATACTGTTTGATGATCATCTGGTTAGGTGTTTTTGTTTTCTGTTAAGGTTTGGACAAATTTGCACTAGAACTTACCTTGTCTTTTAAATTGACATCGCAGTTTGCTTCCTCTAACAAAATTCGCACAATACTGACGTGTCCCCGATCACAGGCGCTGATCAGTGGAGTGGTTCCTGCATGATCCTGGGCATCAGGATCCGCTCCCTGTTCTAGCAGGAGACGCACCATTGGGACACGTCCATGTCTTACTGCCAAGTGAAGAGCCGTTTGTCCCACCTAAAGACACATTTATTTAGAACAGAAGCACATCCATCATCTGAAACATTACAGAACATGCCAGATCTTATGCAAATAAGCGGTCCATTTCAAACAAATCATTTTGATATAAAGTGTACACTGTGCCAATTGGCTGATGCCCCCATCACCTGGCCAACACAGGCGTTGACATCACCAAGCTCCATCAGCTGCTGGACCACTTTCATGTCTCCTGGTGATTCTACAGCTGTCAAGGAGGCCAGCATGATAGCAGTGTAGCCAGACTTGTTTCTCAGGTCTATGTCACATACTCCTAAGGTTAAGAGAAAGCAAGCACAATTTGAACCCTTTTTTTTTTTTTTTAAATCACTGAAAATGAAATGGATGCTAAAAATCTGAAGCAGGGCAGTCTCAAGGTGAATATTCAAAGAAAGCTGTATTTGGACCATATAGCTTTTTTTCAAGCCCTAGTGAGCTGCCATTCTGTCCACCACCTTCTAAGGCAGCATCCAAAATTAAATGGAACTCCACAAGTGACAGATTTGGAACGCTCTACATAGGCAGCAACATGTGCACCACACTAAAAATATAACAGTACTCACAAGAAGCACAAAAGAGACACAACTGACAACTGATTTATTAAGAGTTTGATGTTAGCATGTTTCTAAGCTAACCATGCTATATGCAAAGCATAAAAAAGAAACATAGCACACACAAACAATCCATTGTCCAAGATGAGTTGGAAAGTACTTCTGTAGCTCCATTTAGCCACTTGTTAGCGACCAACTTTTTCAAGAGGTGTTAAAAGCTTTAAAAATGGGGGCATTACTGAAGAATTTTATATCACAGAATAAAATTGAGCTTGTGTTAACCACAGACCTTATTTCAGGTATTTAACTAAAAACCTATTTAAAAAATTTGAGAAAATGTGACAAAAAACAGTATATTATCACTGACCTGTGTCTAAAAGTAGCTTAACGATGCGGAAGTTACAATGTGACACACTATAATGCAAGGCAGTGTTCCCATTATCATCCGCCATATTGACCAGGAACTGAAGGACTGTAGGTGTTTGCGAGTTAACCTCGTTGAGATACACAGCAACAGTGTCGGCACATGCTCCCTCCTCAGCAGAGATGTGAAACCACTGCTGGAAAACCACAGTGAGAGCCTGGCTCTGCAAAACAGCAGAGAAGACCAATAGTGGAGTTACCACTCAACAGGACAACAAAGACAACAGAATACTTTTCCTACATGGTACTGTGGTAACTCTGACAGACTCAGACTTGGCAGAGGAAGTAAATAGTCATTTACCAGGTGCTTGTCTCCAAAGTACAGCAACAAACAGTACACTTATTACAAGGACAGTCTCCCTGGAGATACCTGAGATTAAGGGCCAGATTTACTCAAAGCTCTTGCACCAGCGCAAACCCTCTTTTGGCATTAAAAACATGCTGTCAGGATTTACTAATGACACTGCAAAATTAGCAGCGAAAAGGCATGGACAGAGTTATTTTTTATGACTAACCTTATTGCATATGCTTTTGTAGGAGTTTCTTTTTCAGAAGTAAAATGTATGGGAGGAGAGTATTTAAATGAATTATGCAACGTGATTTACTGAGGTTTCCACATTTACATTTACATTTACATTTATATTTAGTCATTTAGCAGACGCTTTTATCCAAAGCAACTTACAAAGTAGAGACAGTCTACAGCAATGAGAGAGACAGCAATGAGAGAGCAACAATATACAAGTGCTGTGACAATTCTCAGTTAGTCTAGCCCAGTGCACATAGCAAAAGTATGTCTTAACCCATTCTGGGCTTGAAATGGCTGCGATAGTTTCTCATTTGCACTGCCCTTAGTAGATTGCATTATGGGAATGATCTGGCTGCGTCTGTGTTCTTTAATTTGCTCATTGTCAGTAGATCACTTGCAGAACTTTACACACCTATCTGTACTTTTTATGGGATTCCAGTCCCTTTTTAGTAAATCTGGCCCAATATGTCTTGCTCAAGGGTTCAGTGGTGATTGTTCATGTCTCATTCCCTGCAGGGATTGGACCAGCAACCTTTTGGTTACTAGCTTCAAACTAGTACAAACTAGTACTAGTTACAGTACATATAAACTAGTTAACTTGAATATTACCATTTCATCATCAGGTTCTGACACTTTATCTATGTGGTCTGTCAGGAAATAACATGCCTCTATGAAATCTTTATCAACAGCTTCCCTGGAAAAAAAAACAAACAAAAAAAAACATGTAGTTTCCATTTGTGTTTAAAATCTAAAAAGAAAGCTACTAGATCTCACATTGCTGTATCACCTAAAGATGAAATCAGCTCACCTGTTTTCCTTCATTGCTGGGGATTTCTGATCTGAGTCCATGCTCAAAGAAATGCAATCCTTCCTCTCTTCCTCTGTTTGATTCTCTAGTGCTTTTGCCTGACTTTTTTGCTTGTGCAGATATTCTTGTTTTGTGGTCTCTACGTCTGTGGCATCTTCTTTTGGACTGAATTCTGCATTTTTACTTTTGTGTGTTTGTACACTGGAATCTGTTGTCCACGTGGTCCATAATTTGCCTTCTTCTTTCGTCGTATTCTTCTTGAGGCCAACATCAACTTCTGCATGCTCTTGTAGTTTGATAGCATTGCTTATTCCCTCTGTCTCCATGCTCCCTCTTCAGAATATTAAAGGTCAAAGAGTATTAGTATTCTGAATCTGAAGTCACTGTTTTAGTGGATTAGTCTGAAGTCATTGTGTATGACTATACAAAAATACTTTCTATTCCAAGACCATTAGTACTGTTTAACATAAAATTGCCCATAGTGGTGATATGTTTACCTGTCTGTGATTGTCTTCAGATGTTTTGTCTTGGGGTTCTCTGCTACTTCAGGAAGAATTTCCATCACTTTATAGTCTTGCAATTCACAGAAAAGCCACAAAAGACCATCATACACATTTACATCATACAATGTCAGTAAAAGAAATAGCACTTGTAGAATAGCTTAATTGTCATTTGGATGGTACCTTCAAAAAATAAACATTTTAGCTTAACAACCTCTAAAGCAGGGATCTCCAACCATGCTCCTGGAGAGCTTCCGTCCTGCAGAATTCAGTTCCAGCCCTGCTCTAACACAGCTGTCTGTAATTATCGAGTAGCCCTGAACTCCTTGATTAGCTGGTTCAAGTGTGTTTGATTGAGGTTGGAGCTGAAATCTGCAGGATGATAACCCTCCAGGAGCAGGGTTGGAGACGTCTGCCCTAAAGGGTGCATATTAGTACCCTTTGAGGGAATCCCAGTGATAAGCTGTTGTACCCCTAAAGGTGCGACTGAGTGCAGAGTCATACCTGGTTGTGAAGCATCACCAGTAGGAAACACATAGAGGGTAAGAAGGGTGACTAAAGTTGTTAACTGCTCTTGAATAGTGCAGACACGTGGAGGCAAGTGATCCGAAGACATTTTCCCTGATGAGTCGTCTTTGCAAAGGCATTCCCACTGCTCCTGAAGGAGCTCTTGTAATCTTTTCACATGGTGCTCCATGTCTGCATGTGATACTGAAGGTTGATCCAGAACTTGAGGGGCAGTTCCCTTCTCTGCTGGCATCTCTTGCCCACTTGTTAGTGTTTTCTGCAGTTCTACCACAGGTTCAAGACTTTGTGTACTTACTAAGGACCTCTCAGATGAAATCACCTTGGTCAGTGTGCTCCCCATTTCAAGCTGTATGGTCAACTGTTTGATCTTCTGCTCCTTGAGAAGAGTCTCCTCTACTTGTTGCTTCAGCAAAGCTTTGGTCTTGTCCAGCTCTACCTCCAGTTCATTAAGTTTCTGTTCCAGCAAAACAACTTTCCTCTGGAGAGTCTCAGTGAGAGACTTAGTTTTGTCTCCATTGTCCAAGAGATCTCTTTCTCGTGAGGCTGTCTTACATCTTTCAATTTCTGGAAGGAATCTTTCAGTAGTTGAAGTCATTGCAATTGCATCAACTTGTTCAGAAGAAGCCTTGACATTTTCCTCTAGCAGGTCATATTCTCGATTCATCCAATCATCACTTGCTTTGTCTTCTCTGGTAGATGAAAGAGTGTCCCAGTTATTTATGTGTAGAGGAGCAGTAGGAACATCCAGCGGCCCAGTGGGTTTGTTTTGGGAATGTAACAGGAATAAAAGTCTCTCTCGCTCCTCCTGCAGAATACATATCTGTGCCTTGAGCTCAGGAATGACTCTGATCTCCTCTTCCAATTCCCCAACTTGTTCAAGAGCTGCAGTGAGCCGATGGAGGGTCCCATTTGCTCTACCTATCCTGTTGTCAGAAGCGTGGAATACGTCTTCAGAAGAGCCGTTTTCCTGCATTAGATGTTCCTTGGGACTGCTGGGGCTGGTTGGATCCTCGGTTGACTCAGAGCGCTTTCTCAGTAAAACAGTCAAGGGTAAACTGGAGGCTCTCAAGAGATTTGGCCTGACGTAACATCCTAAGGGCTGCTCATCAAAAGCCTCCATCTCTGCGGATGTGAAGGATTTGTAGATGGGTTCTCCTCTCCTGGCATAGCCAGCAGATACACTGTCACTAGATCGAAACTCAAAATGTTGTTGAGAGTCTAGTTTGGTTTTGGGCCATAAAGTGCTGACTGAGTTCCACTCTGTAGCTCTGCATCCATAACCCGGAAGGCTTAAGTTACGTGACAGGATGCCATTATTTTGTCCTCTTTGCCTTCTTTGCATTGGCACCCTCCTAATGGTGTTGCCCTTTTCTATGTCATCGACATACTTGAGAAAGTCCAGGTCCAGATGGAATCCATAGGGTGTCTCTACAGAATAGGAAGGTGGTCTTCGTTGGCTCCCATTCTCTTTTGGAGTGATGCCATTCTCTAAAAAAAAAACACAAAGTGAGTTGCAGAAGAGATGCACAGTATACAAAGCAGTTCAAATGTGTTTAGACCACTGGAACTGCAGTACCACATGTTCCTAAACAAAACTATGGCTGTATCCGAAATTGCCCCCTATACCCTTAAATAGGGCACTGTTTGAGGGGACAGCCATATGTAGTGGCGTCCGAAACCATAGTGGATGTTTGCCAGTTTCAAATGATTATTAAACAGCAAGCACAATCTATGCAAAAGCGGCAGTCCTTCCGATGCACTTAGTGTCCAAATTCACTCACTCATTTTCATTTACTCCTTCAAGTAAATTGAATTAGTGACCTAATGTAGGGAATAGTGAATGAGGGTATAGGGGACAGTTTTGAATACAGCCCATGTGATTCATACCTTTTTTGGTATCCATTGTTCTTAGCATAAATCTGTTTTCAGCTTCATGTGGTTTTTAGTTTGTCTCCTACCACCTGAGGACAAAAAGACATTGTTGTTAAGTGTTAAGTGAAACAGAATCAGGCACTTCAAAATGTTGCAAACACAAGTTGAGATGAAAGTAGGTTGTGCATGAGTATTTTGCAGATTTATAGAGCCAGTCTCTTTCTTCTCTTTCTCTCTACCCCCCCCCCATCTCTCTCTCTCTCTCTCTCTCTCTCTCTCCCCATCTCTCTTTGACCACGCAGCACTTTCAAGGCACCACAGAAGCAGCCACAGCCCAAACAATGTGAGCTATGCAGTAAACACACAAATAGCTGAGACCAAACACTTCCACTGGCTCGCATACACACAGACAACAGACAACCACAGATGCACACCTTGGCACCGCCCACACTGGTAGGAAAAATACATCTTATCAAGAATTGCAGCAGCCCTTCTTTCATACCTGTCTGTTCCACCGCTCTACTCTATCAATAGAGATCAGCCAGACAAACACACAAATGGGGGCTGACCTTGTTTGGTTATGATATACCTCAGAACCTGGCTATGCTAAGGTAGGCTGATCTGAAAGTACTGATATAACAATTGAGGTAGACAATGACATCTCTGAATTCAATAATGAAATGCCTTTAACTGAAAATTGAGTGTTTAATCTTATTATTATACATTACTGACACTCTATCCTCCAATTTGATACTGTTAAGTGCTTTGACACAATCTGTATTGTTAAAAGCGCTATATAAATAAAGGTGACTTGACTTGACTTGAGGTAGGGTATAATGGGGCTAAAGGCCCCCCTTAAGAAAAAATGTGCTATTAACTGCGCCTAAAATGTATAATTGCAGAAAAAATATATACGTTGTATTGAACATTAATGGAGCAACAGATTTTGTGTGAAAATAAATCATTCAAGTTGTTTATTTTGTTTAAAAATCTTATAAATGTATAAGGTGGCAAAAGGGGCCTTTTACCCCACACACGGGGTAAAAGGCCCACCAGCATGGGGTAAAAGGCCCATGGTATTGATACAAATACTTCAGCTAAAATACTGTTTTTTAAAATAATGTCTAAGTTAATACTAAGTTTGTACTATTTTCTGCTTATTTTGAAAAATAAAATAATTAATTTTTATTCAATAAATATACTGTCATTAAAATGTTAATATAAAAAATATATTTTAAAATACAGAAACAAAATCATTTTAATAAGTGATTAAAATTCTGAAAGTATTGAAGGCGATCCAATAATAATTGAATATATATTTTATATATATTTTATTATATAATATGATTAATATCATGTTTTTAAATATGATGGTTTCATTCTAAACATGGTGATTATCTCTAATATGGACACCCAACATAATATATGATATTTACCATCTGAATCTAAACACGTCATGTCAACAAATGGAAAAGTCAGCGATCTATTAATTATCATGTTAATTACTGTGCGCCTTTAGCCCCAACAGCAGGGGCGCTTTTTACCCCAAAAACCATACTTTCACATATTCTTTCGTTATTTAAAAACTGTTGCTTTAATTATCTTAAACAAAACTGAAAATCATAAAGAAAACCTTTGTCTCAAAATATATGCATTAATTTTAGCGATTCTTATTTGCTACTTAAATCTACAACATTTTTAAAAACATAAAACATTAGATCAAGTAAGCACAGAATCAACTTTGCGCTGCTGCGCGCGATCGCGTCAAAGATCAGACAAATATACACGTGCATCTTGAAAAGCGGATGTTTCGAAAAGTGTTACGCCACGTTTTTGTGCTATCTAGTGGTTTAGATGAAAATAATATCAAAGGCACCTTTTACCCCGAGGCGCGTTTAGGCCCGTTGCTTCTACAGACAACTTTAATATGAAGTCTTAATTCAGACATTGTAGTAGATTTAGGATTTATTTGGTCACTTTCACAATGTAGTCTGTGTTCACTGAATAAGGCACACTCCATTTCACAGTAATGATTATTCCCTTTTCTTTTTTGCAGCACAAAGGAAAAAAATCCCTCCTCTCATTAAATGTATTTCTCTCTGCTGCATTCTTTCTTACACCACAAATTGGATTGAAACTCATGACAACTTAAAAACTGCTACCGCTGTAAGAACAATATTTGAAACAATGTGCCCTCTGAAAGGAACGGACAATTTCAGGTTTTATGTCAAGCTTGGAGGATGGAAAAAAAGACCAAACTGGAAACTTGAGAGGAACAAACAGTTTAGAGAGTTTCAAACTAGTCTGCTACAACTGGAAGTTTTTTTTTTTGTTGTTTTTTTTTACTTGCATTCGTATTTGAATTCAGTCACAAGGAAACTTTGCTGCACAGTGCATAACTTCTAAATGACTGTGTGGCTTTTCTAAGTGAGTCTTTTCATATTTCTCCTCATTGTCACAACCTGCTCTCTCTTTTATCTCTGAATAACATATGTTATGCTAGCTTTGTTTTGACATGCACATTTAACAGCTCAAGTAGACCTGATTCACTTTCACATAAAACAGACTGCTGGTCCTGCACACTTTCTCACTCACTCACATTTTTAACACACACAATAGACAGACGTTTCGCTCTTCCTGTTTGGCCCTGTAAGCGGTGTGGTTTCCTTGGCTCAGATCCTCATTCTTTCTCCTCTGTTTGGAGCTGGCTGGAGTACTAAAGCCAAAGATTGGTTCTCCTGCTCTCTGACCCCATCACCCTTTCACTTTATGGAGAGAGGGTGTGGTGGAGAGTCTCTGCTACTGGACTTTTCAAAATGACTACTGTGAGAAAAGAGAAACTCGCTCTTCTATCTATCTATCTATCTATCTATCTATCTATCTATCTATCTATCTATCTATCTATCTATCATCTGTCTACACATTCTTATCCTTAGAGTGTTGTTCCATCTCTTCCTCTGTGGGATTTTTTCCATGTCCACAGTATTTGGACCATGCCATCAATTTTGGCTCTCTGCCAACAGCAATATGTGCACGCACACCAGTTACATGAGAAGATGTGTGCAGCAAAGTAAATTCTGACTCACTGTATAATCAAACACATGCAAAACACTGAGCATTCGGTGCCTGAGGAACATTCAAAAAGAGACTTTTGAAACCTCCTGTTCATTGGCTCCTGTCACACAAACTAAGCAGTTCAGAACATCTCTCTATTGTTTTAGTGTAACAATTACTACATCAGAGGAAAGTCTTTGAATCTCATTTGAGACACCCAAAAAAAGTGGACTTCCTGAGAATTAGTTTGTCCAAAATAAACAAATGATGTATCATATGGAAGGAAAATGACACACCTAAATTACACTAAAACACTTTTTTACAATATTCCAATATAGTACAAAAAAGTAAATGCCTGTATCCAGAGTTTAAAGATATCCGTAGAGTTTTGCTCAAGCTCTTTGACATTACTTCTCTCATGAGTTGTTTAAATATTTACACTAAATTAAAAGTTTTAGGGTTGTATCTTACCTTAAACATCACAAGTCTGGTATTGTGTCCTCTCAGGACAGTAGTTTAGCCTGTTCACCTCTTTACTTTTCTCCTTCTTCTGAGAGGCTTCAGAGGGGAAGGCAGACAAAAGACATTCAAGCAATGCCAATGTAAAATTCTTGCAAAGCATAAGCAGTGTTATTGTGTGTGGAACAGGAGGCGGGTCGTGGGCACTCTGGCCTTTCATCACTCCGCCCCCTACCCAATCAGAGCCAGTGGGTGGGAGGAAATCTGCATAACTCCTCCAATGAAAGTTCGAGGGCGGGTTGAACAACTGACAGGTGGGCGGGGCTTTGTGCATAACTGCATCTGAGGGATGTTTCTCAAAACAGGATCCATGTGATGGCAGGGGGCCCGAGTTTACTAGTACAATCTGGGTCACTCACAAAACTAGCCCCACGTGAAACTGGGTGAAAGAGGACCCTAGAGTAACCCGTCAGAATCTCAGAGCACATGTGGCTACAGCCGCCCACCCACATGCTTTAAGTGTAATTCAATCCACTGTAACATAGTGCTCACCATCCATTATAATCATGGAAATAGTGCAGGGCGTTTCATGAGTTTAGGGCACAGAGTGGTTGAGGCTCTCTCAAGACATGCCATTCATTCTTTATGTATCTCCTTTCTCCTCTTGTCTTCGTTTTAATAGTATTATTGGAGATTTTCAGCAACAGCATCAACAAGTCAATGCTTACTGAACATAGAAATCAGGAAAGGCTGACAACTTTTACAAGAATTTAAAATGCTGAAAATGAATTCTCTCTCTTTTTTCCCCCTTTTAGCTTTCCTTGTGAAAAAGAAGCACTTATTTTTAAAAAGATTACATATTATGGAAATAACATAACTTTTAAAAAGAGTACATATTATGGAAATGACATACTTTAAAGAGTGCAAATTAAATGTAATGTTTTTGGACACTTAATTGCATGTTAGTTACATTTAAATGAAAATGTTGTCTTATAATAGTTTAAATTTATATTAAATGCAGTTAGTTGAACATAAGAGTGTATTTTAACCCAGTTATTTTTATATAATTTTATAATTACTTCTAAAGTAAACTAAAACTTACTTGCCATTTTATTGAAACTTGTATGTCATTTATGTAAATATACATAATTTAGTACATTTAAAAATATTAACTTTAACATCAAATAAAACTATACTACAGTTATACTACAGTTAAAATTATAATCAAGTATTTTACGTCACATCAAAATAAGTGTAGAACTTTAAAGCATCACAAAATATTATGAAAATATAATGATTTCAAATTTAAAGTGAAACTTCTAAATGGACGTTATTATACTGTGCAACTTTTAAAAGTGTACTTAAGTGTGTTAAGAATATACTCTCTTGAATTGAATATACTCTCTTTAAGTAAGTAATGTACTCACTTAAGCAGCCTTTATTTCACACACACACATATATATATATATATATATATATATATATATATATATACAGGTGCATCTCAATGAATTAGAATGTCGTGGAAAAGTTCATTTATTTCAGTAATTCAACTCAAATTGTGAAACTCGTGTATTAAACAAATTCAGTGCACACAGACTGAAGTAGTTTAAGTCTTTGGTTCTTTTAATTGTGATGATTTTGGCTCACATTTAACAAAAACCCACCAATTCACCATCTCAACAAATTAGAATACTTCATAAGACCAATAAAAAAAAACATTTTTAGTGAATTGTTGGCCTTCTGGAAAGTATGTTCATTTTCTGTATATGTACTCAATACTTGGTAGGGGCTCCTTTTGCTTTAATTACTGCCTCAGTTCGGCGTGGCATGGAGGTGATCAGTTTGTAGCACTGCTGAGGTGGTATGGAAGCCCAGGTTTCTTTGACAGTGGCCTTCAGCTCATCTGCATTTTTTGGTCTCTTGTTTCTCATTTTCCTCTTGACAATACCCCATAGATTCTCTATGGGGTTCAGGTCTGGTGAGTTTGCTGGCCAGTCAAGCACACCAACACCATGGTCATTTAACCAACTTTTGGTGCTTTTGGCAGTGTGGGCAGGTGCCAAATCCTGCTGGAAAATGAAATCAGCATCTTTAAAAAGCTGGTCAGCAGAAGGAAGCATGAAGTGCTCCAAAATTTCTTGGTAAACGGGTGCAGTGACTTTGGTTTTCAAAAAACACAATAGACCAACACCTGCAGATGACATTGCACCCCAAATCATCACAGACTGTGGAAACTTAACACTGGACTTCAAACAACTTGTGCTATGAGCTTCTCCACCCTTCCTCCAGACTCTAGGACCTTGGTTTCCAAATGAAATACAAAACTTGCTCTCATCTGAAAAGAGGACTTTGGACCACTGGGCAACAGTCCAGTTCTTCTTCTCCTTAGCCCAGGTAAGACGCCTCTGACGTTGTCTGTGGTTCAGGAGTGGCTTAACAAGAGGAATACGACAACTGTAGCCAAATTCCTTGACACGTCTGTGTGTGGTGGCTCTTGATGCCTTGACCCCAGCCTCAGTTCATTCCTTGTGAAGTTCACCCAAATTCTTGAATCGATTTTGCTTGACAATCCTCATAAGGCTGTGGTGCTCTCGGTTGGTTGTGCATATTTTTCTTCCACACTTTTTCCTTCCACTCAACTTTCTGTTAACATGCTTGGATACAGCACTCTGTGAACAGCCAGCTTCTTTGGCAATGAATGTTTATGGCTTACCCTCCTTGTGAAGGGTGTCAATGATTGTCTTCTGGACAACTGTCAGATCAGCAGTCTTCCCCATGATTGTGTAGCTTAGTGAACCAAACTGAGAGACCATTTTGAAGGCTCAGGAAACCTTTGCAGGTGTTTTGAGTTGATTAGCTGATTGGCATGTCACCATATTATAATTTGTTGAGATAGTGAATTGGTGGGTTTTTGTTAAATGTGAGCCAAAATCATCACAATTAAAAGAACCAAAAACTTAAAATACTTCAGTCTGCGTGCACTGAATTTATTTAATACACGAGTTTCACAATTAGAGTTGACTTACTGAAATAAATGAACTTTTCCACGACATTCTAATTTATTGAGATGCACCTGTGTGTGTGTATATATATATATATATATATATATATATGTATATATATATATATATATATATATATTTCATATGTGTGTGTGTGTTTTCACTTTATAATCGTGTATCTTGATGGAGTCACTTGATGGAGTTAACTATGAAAATGACATGCGCTGTGGGATATGAAGCAGGCACATAAAAATGCTCTGCTTGCATGTGACACCCCACAAACAGAAAGACTTCAGTCATCTGAGGTGGTCCTGCACGACTGATGGGAACAAGCGTGCATAACTAGACTTCCACAACTATCAGTGATGAAAGAACTCTTTTCTTGTCCACTTTTCTTTGGCTAATGGCCGCCAGTTGCCTTGCCTGTTTGTCTTTCTCTGTAAATGGTTGCCATTTGTCAGCAACATTATTTGATAGACTTAACACTGTTTGGTGTAGAATTGGTGTAGAATATTAATCACAATGTTCCCCAATGTGTCTGGCACTTACAGCCCTGGTACTTTGGATCTAAGGGTGGGAAAATACATGCTAAAAAATAGTTCACATTTTCAGGCACAAATGACACAGTTTCCTGAAAACGGGCCCTTTACAGTTTTCAGAAGCCCAATTATGCAAAGTCATTTTAATGGAATCAGTTTTAAATGATGTGTAGGAGAGAGTGAACTATATTAGCATATAAAACACTTCACTGCTTATGACTTTAATGCTTATTAGATTAGTTATGTGGGTTTGCCTCCAGGAAAATACATTTGTAGAGCCCTAAATAAATAAAATAAAATCCCACTTCAGAACCAAGTTGTTTGATTTTTATTTACTTATGCCAATGAATTCTTCACTTATATGGGTATTTTACTTGCTAAAGCCTGAGGGTTAGACGTAATTGGTTGCAATTTTAGATTCCCACTAAACCAGAAGTAACATACAGTACATTATAGTCTGGTCTAGTTAGGGTCATTTTGTGATTTCAGTTTCTTTCATAATTATATTCAGGTTTTTTTCTATAATGTTGTTCTCATATATATTTACACTAGAGCATTTCTGCTTGCTTGTATGTACAAACAGGTTGAACCATCAGTGATATAAGAGAAGCCTGTAAATAATGTGCATTGTATACAGTATGTGTGTATTCAGTAAACCCATTCATAACAAAAACATTAGGAAGCAAATATGGCTTTATCAATATTAGTTTAAACCATACAAACAGCAAACTATAGGGATGAACATGAAGATTGATTGCTGGTCTATGAGAAATTATCAATTCAAGATTTAATCCAAATCCTAAACAACAAACATATGATTCATATAGCAAAGATACACACACAAATGTGTTCACCTACTTATACAGCTCTTCAGACACGCATTCCCTGTGTTGGACAAAATTGGGGATAAGGTCAGGTTTGTTGTTTTTTTACTGTGTCATACTTATGCAAGTTAACCTTTAACTGGAAGTGGCCCAAAGCTTTCTGATTTACTTTTGTTGGAATTTTGCTTTGGCTTCCTGTAAAGGTCACAAACAAGCGTGTGTGAAGTTGTAGCGATCAGCCCCGTTATATAATCATTTGTGTTTAATTTGGCTCATTCACTGGCTTTTGAGCCAGCTGAAAAACTTGACTGACTATGATGAAAAGTTCAGCGGTATCGTCGCCCCAGTCTCTGCTTAAATAGAAGACAGAGGGAAAGAGGACGATCTTTCAGGAAAATAGGAAATAATCTCATTGCCATATGGCAATGGACAGTGGTATAGTTATAGCTAATGGTTAGTTTTGGTTTTAGTAGGACGCTGGAGAGCTATGAAGTCAGAACTGATGATATTAGCAGCCGTAGCATAAAGACTCCACACACACACACACAGTCTTGGGCAACCTTGGTCTGTTTTGATTTTCAAAATCAAAGTAGCTGTCATTGGTAAATGGAGGGTTATGTTGTCACAGTGACCACATCACATCAAATCTAGTGTACGCTACTCCATAATCTGAAAGGGCAAGTTGCCACCTGAATTGCAAAATAATGGTAAAATATATAGTGTTGCATCAACTCACAGGGAGAAAAAAATCCTTTCCTTATTATAATTTCATAGCTCTTTATTAGTGGTATTTGCTAAGGTAAGCATCAGTATTACTATTGCTCAGAATTAATGTTAGTATGCTAGTGTGCTATTCTAAATTCAGCCCAATGATGCAAACAAAATCACATACTGAGTAGGTACAATATTTGAATTTGAACTTACTAAAATAAAGTTAAAATTCTGTCATAGTTAACAGATTAATAAAGTATGTTCTATATAGTATGAATATAGGTAGTACTGTATGAATAAAATTCGGACGTACTACATCCGCCATGTTGTTACTGTCACATAACCTACAAGCGTCAGCTGGTCACAAATCCTCTCCCTTGGCCTCATGGGATAGTGGGATAGTAAAGTGTCCACCAAATGTACACTTTAGAATCTCGACGGAAGTAGTAGGTCATCTACTTTACTGTTTTTAGAATTCGGACATACTACTTTTGCCATACTTTTTTTCCCAATAGGGAAGTATTCGAGTGTTATGGTGTGTTCAAGTCCTTCTGGGAAGTTCGTATTTACGAGTTGAGAAGTCATAATTTGGATGTCAGTTGCGTTCGAAGCAAAGATGTCCATTTATCTTTTCTAAAAAACAATTCTACAAAAAAAGACTTCTAGAAAATGATGAATGAAACAGTGCATCAGTGTTTTTGATTTAAATTTATGATGGTGCTAGTGAATAAGTATTGTTTTATTGGTATTGTGTTATGCAATTTGCAACTTATTGTTTTGTTTGATTGTAAATTTAAAAAAAAAATTATAATAATTCCAACAAACTTACCATCACTGGATCCCAATGCATCTGACATGTTTTCTTATTGAAACTCACTGCTTAAAGAAAGTTCAAAGTTCCCCACTCATAATTACAACTTTGTGGTGGCGTTCATGTCTGTTTAGCTTGTAAATACAATCTTTCTGACATGACTTGAATGACTCAATTATTCATCAGTTTCTTCTGATTGGTCTACTACTTTGAAGCTGACTCTTTTTAAGTTGTGTTGCATGTCAAAATCTGCACTTCTTTTAAAAAGCGCGCCTCTATAATTATTAATTTGGTGATATTTAGAACAGTTATATTAATTTTTGGTTGAAAAATTGCTATACTTTTAAATTTTTTTAAATTTAAATTAAATTATTTGGGCAATATTAAAGGAACTGTTCACAGGGAAACAAGGAAATACAATTAAAAAGCAGCACAAAGCATTGCGAAAAAGCTTTCTGTGTGAACTGATCCTAAGGTTCACTATTTTTGGAAATTCTGGAACTGTTTTACCATTTCCAATTTCGTGGAATGCCAATCTGTTATACAGTCAAATCCAAGCCAGCCAAGTATTCAAATTACTGTCTGTCTTATGCACATTTTCATAGTGTGTGGTATACTAACATTATACAAGAGACTTTTATGGCTGCAAGATATCCTTACTTTTCCCTCCATCTTGTCAAAACAATCTGGGATCCTCAGGTCATTCTCCTAAATCAAAACTAGCTCACAAACAGTCACACATAAAGTCAAATATGGTCCATCCTGACCTATTTCAAATACTACGAAAGGAATACTAAACATATATTAAAAATGATAGGCCACAGTGTCCAACTCTACTGTGCTTTCCTGTAGCACTTTAAAATAAATATATTGTTGGTTTAACTTAGAAAAGTAAGTAACCTGTTCGCCTTAAAATTGAGAGTTGATTGAAACTAAAAATTTAAATTATTACAAAGAAAGAGACTGGCTTAATCAATAGAAATGCAAAGCATTATGTTATCTGAACAACATTAATCAGTTGATTTGACAAAAAGAAAAAAAGTTGTGATAAATAAAGAAAATATTTTTTTAACAGTGTGAATGCAATGTAGGTTGAGTCATGAGGTGCAACTAAAGTCAAGGTCTCTTAACATACCAAATAATTTTGACCTTTTTATAAGTCAAGTTTAGTTCAGATTATAAAATGTCAAGTGGTCTACTTTAATCATAAAACTTTAATAATATTTATGAATGATAAATTCATGCTATTTGTAAAAAAAAAAAAAAAAAAAAAAAAAAAACTTTAAAATAAATACTAAAACATTTTAAATATACGTTTTACTTCATGGCTACACCACATGAGAGTCATAAAATTTAAAAATGTTTGAACATGAAAATGGAAATGTAGACATTTTTCAATACCATATGAAACCAAGAATACAAAGAGAACATTTATGAACTTAGCATAAAATTTCTTTTTCTTTATCATGGTCAGTCTTATTGGTCATTTAACCTTTATCTTCACAGATCCCTTTGACAGATCCTAAAACTGTATGTTCCATGATGTTGCGAGCTGTGAATATGGCTTAAATGTTGTGGTATTTGTGCATTTCAACCCTTTATTTACTTACTTCAGCATTGGAATTTATAAAAGTCTATATCAGCTCACCATCACCCTGCTTAATGATTAACGGGAGGAGGCCTATAAAAGAAGTTCAAAACTTTGGGCCTCTCACTCTAAGAGCTGTGAGGACCATAGCAGGCTTAGTCTAAAGAAGCAACCATGAAACTACTTGTGCTGTTGCTCCTTCTGACATCATCTCATTCCTTCCCTACAGAACCCACCTTTCCTGAGAGCCGCTTATGCTTTGCCACTCTGGACGAAGTTCGGATTTTGGCAAACGGCCTCCTACAGCTGGGCCATAGCCTGAGGGACTTTGTGCAGAATGCCAAGAATCAAATCAATGATATTTTCCAAAAGCTCAATATCTTTGACAAATCCTTCTACCAACTTTCTGTGCTGGCCAGTGAGATCAAGGAGGAGGAGGAGGAACTGAAGAAGACCACCGTGATCTTAAAGGCAAATAATGAGGAAATAAAGAGTCTGTCACTGGAGATCAACTCCAAAGTGGAAGATATCATAAAAGAGAGGAACCATCTGAGGAGGCAGGTGGGCGGCTTGGAGGAGAAGTTAAGCAGTCTGTCCCAGAGTTTGCTCTCAGCTGAGCATGTGCCTGAAATCTCCACGCTCAAGGTAAGACCAGATCAGTAAAGTTTTGGATGTTTTTGATAGAAACAGAAAAACCTTTATGAATTTTCTCAAGTGAAAAAAGCAAGATGATTTATATGTTAGGGCATTTATTCATGTTCCAACATTAATAGTGAATTTGAAGTGAATCAGCCACGTGTTGGCCTCATGTTGAATTGGAATTAGAAAAGACAGGAACGAGCTCAGCAATTCAAGAATTTTTTTTAGTCCAAGTTTTGGAAAAAACATTCATCTTTACAACATTATATTCAAAAATTGTTTATTTATATCCTGAATTTGTATATTTTTCACATCTGGATGGAAATATTTCTCTTAACTAAGGTAAGCAGCGTCAGATTAGCACAGCCATAAAAACAAATTTTATTTTTCCTTTTGATATTCCACCATATTGCTTTCAGATGACTTTATTTTAAAAAATGAAATTAGAATTGACAAAATCTATTGATTATAAGTTGGCTGAATTTTGAAGAGCTGAATTTTGAACAGTGGGAAGGTTAAAAGGTTCAATAATATAATAAAACAGTAAAAACATAAATATTCAACAATGAAAGATATTCCCAAAGATATAATTAAGTTTTTATTTTTTTAATTAATTAATTCTTTTTTTTATTTAACACAACAGTTTAAGTTGCAGTGGTTCACTTGACCCTTAACACAAATTATAGCATTATAGGAAATTTGTTTTCCTTTCATGGTCCAAATAAAATTTATATAGTGAAATGTATATAAATGATACATATTTTAATATTTTAGTATGTGGCATTTACAGTAGATTTATGCATTTGGATTAAATATGTAAATGAAAAAGTTACTGGTAATTTTTCTGCCAGTAGCATTTTCTGTTAAGTTCATTTCCTTTAACCCTAAAACGGAATGCACCAGTGCAATGCATAATTCAAAATATGAAGAACACACTTGTGAAAATCAGTCTGGAAAATTCCTCCATATTACAGTACATTGGACAATGCATTTTATCATTCATACATTACTTCATTCCATTTTAATCCTACCTCCTTATTTGATTTAATTTTAATGTCCTAATATAATTTCCTAATTTTAATTCTCCATTTTATTCCTACCTCCTTGTTTGATTTACTTTTAATTTCCTAATTTAATTTCCTAATTAATTTTCCATTTTAATTCTACTTCTTTATTTGTTTTAATTTCCTAATTTGATTGTCTCTTTTTAAATTTCAGTTTTAATCGTAGTTCCTTTATATTTGATTTGCAAAGTTCTGTTTGCTGCCTCTGTACAAATTTAGAATTTGAATCCTCATTTCAGTTATGAATGGCATATAACCCTATCACATTCGCAATTATGTTTGACAAAAGACCCCAAGAAAACAGGGAAAACATCTGGGACTCTAGCAGATGTGATCTCTAATTATGTATGCCGTGCTCAGGTTGACAAGATGCTGAGATGTTGTTGTTGTTGTCTATTAGGAGATAATCCTGACCCAAGAAAAGAGCATCACTGATCTGCTGAAGGCTGTGAGTGAACAAAGCGAACAGCTCAACAACCAAAGGACAAAGGCCTGGAAAATAAAGTACAGTATTACGATACCATTTAAGAGCCAAAACTATAAATACAAAGTTCTGTCATGAAACTCTAGATGGCGCAGGCTGATAGGTTCTAACTCAATCTGACATAATGACATCATTATCACATGGTGCAGCTGATTGGTTCTTTTCATTTCAGCAGCCAATGAGATTGCTGCTCAACATTCAAATACTTGGCTTGTTCTTGCTGTAGCAGTTGCAGCACGCTTCAGAAACCCTCCACTTCCCCAGCTCCACCTGTTTAGATCTGCTGCAGGGTAATTCATGTATGTTATATGGGTGTTATTTATACAGTCAAACCAAAAATTATTCAGACGCCAGATATAGTTTTGATTTATTTTACTAGTGGGTGCAGGAAATTATAGTTAATTTATGTAAGTGAGGATAGCAAAATAAAGTAAACTGTGACATATTATACCCAAAAATTCTGCATACAGTGGACTACCAGTAAAACTGATAAATATTTGGGACCAAAAATTTGATTTGACACTTTGACCTGAACATGTTTTGTTACATACCTTTCTATCAAAGTTATCTGACATTATCAAGATGAATGTGTTCTGACACAGTTTAACTCTTGAGTTCTTGTCATATTTTATTACCATTTTCTAAACTATAGCGAATAAACTGTGATAATGTGAGAAATGTTGAAGGTGTCTGAATAAATTTTGGTTTGACATGTTATCATGACAGAAGAAGATATTTTAAATCGCATGGCTTGTTGAAGAGAAGCATGCTGTTACTTAGTTAAATGGACTTTGGCCTCAGGCATTAAAATAGACTAAAATACCCCATAGACCTGCAATGAAAGAGGGACCTGAGCCAGATACCGTATGGGATTTGGAAACCTCCTCATGAAATGTTTTGTTTGAGTAATTCCATGTTTTCAATTGCTATCTAGCTCAACTCTGCACATATCCAGGAAACTGCTGAAAATTTCGACAGGAAGCACCAAAGCAACAGTCCCTCAGGATATCTACCTTACTTCTCTTCTGATGGGAGCTTCTCAAGCGGTATGGGATGCAGGAATGGTTTGCTTTGGAAATTGTTACAGTATTGCATCTGTTCAATTGTAAACCAGCATGTCAAGTTGTCTTGCAGATCTTCCAAAAGACTGCGGTGAGGTCTTCAGCCGAGGACAGAAATTCAGCGGCCTGTATGCCATTAAACCTCATGAATCATGACCGTTTCTTGTGAATTGTGAATTCACTGAGGGTAAGGATAGGGCATTTTCTTTCTCACATCTCTGATTTCTGAAAACAGCCAGAGGCGATTTCCTTCCACAGAAAAGAGATTCTCATTAAACTTTAAGATGACAGTCTCTTTCTCTTATTGTCCTCTGTCATCCACAGAGGGAGTGTTCACGGTCATCCAGCGCAGACATGACGGCTCTGTGGACTTCGACCAGTCCTGGGAGAAGTATGAGGATGGATTTGGGGACTTCAGCAGTGAGTTAAATCAAGAATGTTGTGCTCATAAACTGAATATGTTCAGTCTGTGATTATAGAGTGGAGCACAATTTAGCGCTCTGTGATTGGTGTTGAGAAGTCTGAATCTTAACGCCCTACTTTTAGTATCGCTTTTTACTACATAATTTCGCAGTATGTCCAATTTGACCAGCATTCCTCTTTTATATTGTCCCAATCTGTTCTCATGACACATCCTGGCATTAACACTTTCAGAATACTTACTGAAGAAATATAATATCTGGTCACGCATGCAGTCACAGCCTTGTGTTAATTTGGAATTCATATATTTAAATTCTGGTAGTACCGTAAATAAATTACCCAGTTTCTGTGTTCCCTGGAATTGATTATTTAAAAAAAATATATTATATACAGTACTTTATAATATAAAATTTTATAAAATATTTTACCTTTTTTAAATTTAATTTTTTTTACATTTACTTTACATTTTTATTTTAATGAGGCAATCTTGTGAAATTAAAATTTAAAATAAGCAGTTGAAGGTCAGTGAAAATAAGCTAAACAAGCATTTACCCTTAACTAGTGAAACTAGTTGTAAAAAAAAAACAACAACAACAAAACAACAATAATATATAAAAAAGATTTTTTTTAAATTAGAAAGAAAGAAAGACAGACAGACAGACAGACAGACAGACAGACAGAAAGAAAGAAAGAAAGAAAGAAAGAAAGAAAGAAAGAAAGAAAGAAAGAAAGAAAGAAAGAAAGAAATCTGTACTTTCTGAGTCTGTACAAAAGAGTTGAAATATATATGTTGACCAATCAATTTTTAGTCTTATATGAAAACACTGTAAGTATAAATACTGTAAATGACCTTGATAAATGAAGTCAGAAAGATCATAACACTACATGGTTGAACAGAATCCTAGGGACAAAGACAAATTCAACATTTTCGCAGATGAGTACATAACACATTAAAAAAAGCAAATATAAAAAAATTTAGAATAATAAATTTAACAATAATAATTTCATAGTTATTTTATATATATTTAAATGCTGGTAGTACTGTAAATAAATTATTCAGTTTCTGTATTTTCCTGTGAAAATAGTGGTAAAAAATAATAAAATATAATAAAATAATATAATAGTAAAAATAATATTTTAAAAAAATATATAAACTAAGGTACTCCAATAATCTTTATTTATTTATTTATTTATTTATTGATAAAACATTTTTACAGTGTACTAAATAGAGTGATGTTCATTAAATAATCTGAACTACTGTTAATTATATTGTACCATATACCTGTATATTATGATATTGGAATACCATAATATTCCAAAGTAATATTAAGTAATTTATAATTCTATAATACAGAGAGCTGGACGTCTCAGATGTCTGTGTTTTGTAGGTGAGTTCTGGCTGGGGCTAAAGAAGATCTATGCTGTTGCCCGTCAGGGACACTCGCTCCTGCATGTCCAGATTGAGGACTGGAGGAAGGAGAAGCATCTCATGCTCTATCAGTATATCCTGGAGGACGCCGCCTTCAACTACACCATCCATCTGAAGCTGCCGTCGGGTGAGACCAGCTCTGCTGTGGATGAACACACTGGCTTCAGGTTCTCCACTAAAGACCACAACGATGGAAACCATGATCCAAACTGTGCTCAAGACTACACAGATACATGCGATCATAAGCAGACAGTGTTTTTGTGCAACATCAAGTAGCGGTTTTGTTGCAAATACCTATTTTTGAGGTAATCCCAGTGCTTTTGTATAATAATGTGCTTGGAAATTGCAAACTAAATTAGTTTTCTTTCGACGGCTGCCGTTTCCTTTAGGTGGGTGGTGGTTTACCATTTGCGGCAACATTAACCTGAATGGCAAGTGTATTCAGAGCAGACCTTGTAAAAAGGGAACCCACTGGAAACCTGGCAGGGGAACCACCAGCTTCAAGGCCTCAAAAATCTCCATTAGTCATCTCACAAAGCCACAAATCCCTTAATATCAACAGTATGCATTTATGCTGAACAATTGCATCTTGGTTTTTACAAAGCAACTGTTTAATGGACATGACAAAGTTCCTATTGTTGAGTATGAGCCTATCAATGTGATGCCGTAAAAAGTAAAAATGGGACATTTACGCTGGGATTAGGATAGTGAGCTACACATGATTCAGTTTCTCCACCAGTCATCTTAATTACATTGTAATGAGTCCAGCCAGGAAACTTCTCATTTAACCTTCTGAGAGCCACTTTCAGCCATGTGTTTAAATGAGTCACATTGACCTCAAGATGTCATATGCACAGTTGTACAGCGTTTGATTATATATATATATATATATATATATATATATACATATATAATTTTTTTTTATATTTATTTTTTTATTTTTTTGCACAACTTAAAAATACATATATATTTTACTTATTATTTTATTAACATTAAATTCTAAATTACATTTCATTTAAACGTGTTTAAAATGATCAGATGGCATATCATTTGCTGGATTTCTAACATCTTGTGTAATAAATGGTAAGAAAATAGCAGTAAAATCAGGAATTTTCAGCGGAATATACAGAGTCACTGACAGAGAGCAAGAGAGAGCAATGATAGGCTATTCATAGCTAATGCATCACCGCCCTCTGCTGAGCACTGCCAATAATTGCATTTTCAGTTAAAGCTCAGTAAAACAATACATACATTACAGTTGTGTTAACTCTACACACAAATTGGTGCCATTTGGGCAACATAAATCTTTTTTTTTTTTTTTTTTTTTTTGCATTTTTAAACATTTTCTTTTTCTTTCTTTTCTCTTCTTCTTCTTCTTTTTTAATTATTTGCAAAATGATCAATTTTTTCTTTTTTTAATCATTTAAAAAGACTACTATCAGGGAAATCATATTTTCCTGAGGCTTATCAAGGCTGTAATTGTCATATTTTGTTCATGTGCCAAGAAAATGTTTTTTTTCCTTTTCATTTTTCTGTAAATTGATCTTTATTATTGTATCCCATAACAGAGATAATATGTGTAAATATTTATAACTTTAAGAGAGACTTACTTCTGTTTCAACCATGTGACCAAATATATATATAATATATTGTTCTGTATATTCTCTAGCTTGTATATCAGTGTGGTATAAGTTGTGTTCAGCAGTGTTGTTTAGTGCAAGCACTAGTGAAATGGGTGACTTGTCAGATACCCAAAAGCACCCATTTAGCAAGAGTATATTATTTTTTTTTACTATGTACACAAAGCATGGCAAGGCTTCATGAGTGAAGAAGAATAGTAGGTGAAAACCAAAAGTGAATAATAGGGATGGTAAACATTAAGAAGAATTGTGTCCAAAAAACAACAAAAGTGACCGTAACCTCAATATTTGCTTTCTTTCCACAAAAATGACCACAGAGAACAACATCCACGAATGAGCTGTATTTGGTAAAACTTTAATCACAGGCACCAATGCTAAAATATGAAAAAGATGGAGTCACGATCATAAAATCTGGATAGTTGTAGCACTAAGAAGAACTTCTATCCTAACAGCTAAACAGAAAATGTAGGGACAGAAACTGCATATAATTGGGAATAGGAAAGAAACTAATAAAGTCAAATTATATTTTATTTCCATAAAAAAATTATTGGTCACACTTTAGTTTGGAGACCAATTTTCACTATTAACTAACTATTAACTTCGACTTTTGCCTCAATAAACTACTAATTTGCTGCTTATTAATAGTAAGGTAGTTCTTAAGTTTAGGTGGAAAGGATTAAGAGATCTAAAATATGCTCATATAGAATTAGACAATTAATATGTGCTTTATAAGTGCTCATAAACAGCCAATATACTTGTAATATTTGTATTAATAGGCAGCTAGTTAATAGTGAGAATTGGTCCCTAAACTAAAGTGTTACTGATTTATTTTATATTTTATGTCATATAACACATCAAAATGTGTGGTTGGCTGATATATTCAGAAGAAATCGATAAAATTCAATAGCATGTGACTAACTTCAGTATCCTGTTAATCAGTAGTAAGTCATGGGGACATATCTAGCTCAGTTATACAACTCTAGCATCTGATAAGTCCTTATCTGCAAGGAAATGGCATAAGCTGACTGGCTTGCAGCTCAACATTTAAATAGCTTGTTTCAGTGTTTACTGTAATCAAGCCTTGCAGCTTTCTGTCAAAAACCCTCTACCTCCCCCAGCTCAAAATTTGCTATTTTGTAAAATTTGTTATTTGTTTGGAAGCAGTATGTGTTGCATGCTCACAGCAGCATGTCCGTGGATGTATTGGCATTAGCAATTCTCTGTACTTGCTCTGTAGCAACGGCAGCATAGCAAATCTATCCGCCAAGATCAAATACTTTATAGGCAATCCCCAGGGTGAGCTTTTTTTTGTTTCTGAAATGAATTAAATATAAATAATCTCTAATAAATTCTTTCTTTCTTTCTTTCTTTCTTTTCCCAACTGACCTGGTCTTGTTGCAGTAAGAACTTAGCCTGGGTCTTTTTTTATTCGCTTCATTCTGGAGCCAGCTAAACCACCTGTTACGATCAACACATCAACACAGAAATTTCATCCTTAAGGATTTTAGAGGTGCTGGAGTCAAAACCCAAACCCCCTTACTGCCCCCAAACGCCATCCAGTTATCAAGCTATATGGCCTGTTTTTCATTTGCCACGGATCTTAAAAAATGGGAGATTTAGCATATGTCAAAACAACTCATGTAGCGTTTACAGGCAGATCATTCTGGGCTTATTCACTCAGCATCAGCTCTATTTAGCTTGTGAGTAAATGCTGAGTAAATACTGCACATGAATGAGGCCTCGCATCTGTCTCAACAGGCCTCTGGAGGCGAGCTTGTCTGACAGTGATCTCCATGCACATGTGTGAGAAGCCGTCTTCGGTTACCGAGTTTATTTTTAGCCCATTAACGGCCTCAATCCAACTCTGGGGAATGCCATAAGGGCACAAGGCTTTTCCTCCTTCTCCATTCTCTCTCTCTCTCCTCTGAGAGGAGCTAACAGCTTCTCCTTCATTCTTCCTCAACGGACTGAAGCAATGAACGATAGTCCCTTGCAAGTGCTGACTTTGCCTACTTCTCCGTACCCCGACCAAAGGCCTGGAACCAACGGCTTGAGGAAAAAGACCCATGTTTTCCAGTCTGAAAAGAACTACCTGCACAACTTCATTCAATGCATCTTCTCCTCCATCGACCTGCGGGACAGGCAGGGCTCCACTATGGTGGTGGGTGGAGATGGACGCTACTTCAATTTGACTGCCATTCAGGTCATAGTGCAGATGGCTGCCGCTAACGGGGTCAGTTGCGATTCTTACAGTATGTTTTCTTATGAGGAACTGCTACACTGAAAAAAAAAATGGTGTAGAAACAGTTTTCACTCAGAATTATTACATTTCACAGGTAATTAGAACTGATAAGTTACATATTGATTTGAATTTGGTATTTTTAAGTAGAAAGAATAAAGTAGTATTTTCTTGTAAAGCAAACTCCAATCATTTTTAAAAATACTTTTTTTACACTGTCTCGCACATTTCATCATTATAGACACCTGTCATTCAAATGCATCATTACACCTGCACTGTATCTTTTGTGGTCAATTGTACTTTATATTCTTATTTTTTGATGGCAAGAAATAGAGTAGAAACTTTAATAGATCTAGTTTGTTGCTGACCACTTTCCAGGTCTAAATTTGCCACGAAAGATATTTATTCATGACACAATTGTTAGGTACTTATATTTAGGGCACATTACAAGCAAATGGTGACACGGTCCTTAATAGATTTCTAATTTTGCCAATTAGATCTGGCGCAGGCGGAAAGAACATGTTGAGAGAAGTTACTATTGTTGATCTGGTGAAGACTATTAACGCTCTGCACTTTTTTAGAGCAGATACATGAGTTGTGCTCAGCTTTGGCCTCCATTCTGGTGTTCTATGCAATCGAAAGTCTAGATATACCTTGTGTTTTTAATGAAAGAGTTCATTATAAGATTATATCATTTACAGCTGAAATTTATGGTAACACTTTATTTTGATAGTCCGCTTTATACATTCTACTAACTATGAGTAACTTTGCAACTTCATGTCAATTAACTCCCATTAATTTTCAACAATGTCTATAATTAACTCTCATTAGTGCATTAGTGGACTGTTAGGTTAGGGTTAGTAGAATAAGTTGACGCACTTGCAGAGATAATTATACTGAAGTTTGTAGAATGTCTGTTGGGGAGCATCAAAATAAAGTGTTAGCAGGTATTACGCAGAAAATCTACTAAGATTCTAATGACTGCTAGTTGACATGTAGTTGCAAAGTTACTATATACGTATATATTCAGCAAAATGTCTAAAGTGGACTATCAAAATGAAGTTATGAAGAAAAATCACTATTTTTCCTAAAATGTTGACCAGTCACAGATGGTGTTTTATTTAATGTGGGCTGATGAATTTCTTAGGTGGGTCGTGTTGTGATCGGCCAGAATGGCATCATGTCGACGCCGGCTGTGTCGTGTGTGATCAGGAAGATCGAAGCTATTGGTGGCATTATTCTTACAGCCAGTCACAACCCTGGAGGTCCTGATGGAGACTTCGGCATTAAATTCAATACTGCCAATGGAGGTAAAATGGCTCAAATGTGATTATGAAGATAAAGGAAAGAAGTCCGTGTCATATTTCACCCAAAAATCAATGACAGAAATAAGATATGTATATAAAATGAGGCATAAATTATGAGCATAAAGCTTTATTTACTAGGGAATTTGTTTCCATGGAAGTTTAGCACGATTCCCCTCAAATTCCTATTACTATTCTGTTATACTATTCATAAGACATTTTACTTTAGAGTTGATTTGTAGATCTCAATATTCTCTGTGTTGATTTTCATTGGATTCTTATTACTGTAATGCAGTACATTTATTTTAATGCATTTTTACCAAAAGTAAAAAGTCATATAAAGTCATATAAAAGTCCATACTGATCAATTCTACCACAGTATATTTTACTATATTTATAATAAATTTAGAATATATGTGTATATGTATACAAACACACATTATCATTCAAAAGTTTGGAGTCAGAACATTTTTTTAAAGAAATTAAATATTTTTTAAAGAATCTTTTAATCAGCAAGAATGCATTAAATTCATCAAAAGTAAAAGTAAAGACATTTGTAATGTTACGGAAAATTATATTTTAAAAAAATGCTGCTCTTCTGAACTTTCTAAAATCCTTTTTAAAAAATCTTGATTTGCACAGATAGCCCAACTGTTTTCAAAATTGATAATAATAATAAGAAATATTTTTAAGCACCAAATCAGCATATTAGAATGATTTCTGAAGGATCATGTGACACTAAAGACTGGAGTAATGATGCTGAAAATTCAGCTTTGCCATCATTACAATAGAAAATAGTTATGATAAATTGTAATCATTTTTAACACAATATTATAGTTTTTCTGTATTTTCAGTTTTTTGAATGATTGTGTGTGTGTGTGTGTGTGTGTGTGTGTGTGTGTGTGTGTGTGTGTAAATACAATACACACAATTTAAAATAAATACACAATTTTTGGTTTTACAGTAATAAAAAATTAGGGAATGAATGTACCCAATTTTCACGAAGAAGTCACAATATAAATTTAATGATGTAAGCTTAATTTTCTTCAAGCAATTTATATGTATATGTATGTATGTATATATATATATATATATATATATATATATATATATATATATATATATAATATGTGTATATATATATGTGTGTGTGTGTATATATATATATATATATATATATATATATATATACACACTTAAATATATACACATATGAAGTGTTTTATTTGAGTTATTGATAATTCCTCCATACAGGTCCAGCGTCTGAGGCTGTCTCAAATAAAATCTTTCAGTTGAGCAGAACCATAGAGGAGTTTGCCATCTGTCCTGAACTCAAAGTCGATCTAGGGACTATCGGCAAGCAGTCCTTCGACCTGGAGAACAAATTTAAACCTTTTACAGGTGACAACATTTACAACTCCTCAGCTGTTGATTTAAAAGAATGGCATTTTTTTATGAGAAATGAATAGAATGGATGCATGTCCTGTCAATATTCTGTCATGCAGTGGAAATTGTGGACCCAGTCGAATCCTATGCCAACTCACTGAGGAACATCTTCGATTTCGCTGTTCTAAAGGAGCTTCTGTCAGGAGACAACCACATACAAATCCGTTTAGATGCCATGCATGGAGGTGAGGAAGCATATTTCTTTCCACTGATATAGAAACGGACTGATATAGCCACTGAGTTACCGCCATAGCCAACGCTTCATCAAGTCCATTTCCCACATTTTGAAAAGAGCATTTAGAGTAGCATCTGCAACTACTTAATGGACTAAGATGCCTCCATGTGTGCCAGTTGGATAGGGATGAGTTTAGGTTTGCATTGCTGCCCGCTTCTGTGCGAGATTGTGTTTCCATGTACAGTGCCTTGCGAAAGTATTCATACTCCTTCATTTTTTTCACGTTTTGTTATGTTGCTGCCTTATGTTAAACTGCTGTAAATTACTTTTTTTTCACATTAATCTGCACTCCATACACCATAATGGTAAAGCAAAAAACATGTTTTTAACATCTTTGCAAATTTATTAAAAATAAAAAACTTAAATTATTCCATTGCATAAGTATTCATACCCTTATCTGGGACAGCTGAAATTTAGCTCAAGAGCATTCATATTGATTGTAGATGTTACTACACTTCAAGTGAAGTTAACCTGTGGCAAATTAAATTGAATGGGTATGATTTGGTAAGGCACACACATCTTAATAAAAGGTCTAACAGCTGATAATGCATATCAGAGCAAAAACCCCTGCCCTGAGGTCAAAAGAACTGCCTGTAAAGCTCAGAAACAGGTGTGACAAGCCACACATCTGGGGAAGAGTTCAGAAAAAAAATTCTGCTTCATTGAAGGGTCACAGAAGCATGTAGTCTCTGTTACCGTTAATGAAAGAAGTGTGAAACAACCAGGACTCTTCCTAGAGCTGGCCTCCTGGCCAAACTGAGCAATTGATGGAGAAGGATCTTGGTTAGACTGGTGACCAAGAACATGATAGTCACTCTAGTTGAGCTCCATGATCATATATGCAGATGAGAGAAATCTACAGAAGGACAAACATCACTGCAACACTCCACTGATCTGGGCTTTATAGCCACGTGGCAAGACTCAATCCTCTCTTCAGTGAAGACACATGAAAACACACTTGCATTTTGCAAAAAAACACACCTAAAGGACCCTCAGACTCTGAGAAACAAGATTCTCTGGTCTGATGAACCTCAATTCTAAGCATCATGTTTGAAGGAAACCAGCTCTGCTCATCACCTGCAGAGTACCATCACAAAAGTAAAGTGTGCTGGTAGCAGCCTCATGCTGTGGGGCTGTATTTCAGTAGCAGGGACTGAGGGACTCGTCAGAGTAGAAGAAAAGCTCAATGCACCAAAATATAGAGATAGCCTTAATGAAAACCCAGTCCAGAGCATTCAGAACCTGACTAGGCAGAAGGTTCACCAGCAGAACAATGAACCTAAGCACACATCAAGAGTGGCTTATAGACAACTCTGTGAATGTCCTTGAGTGGCCCAGCCAGAGCCTGGACTTGAACCCAATCAAATAATTCTGGAGAAACTTGAAAATGTGCATTTGCTCCCATCCAACCTGACAGAGCTTGAGAGGTGAAGAGGTGAGGTGAAGAATGGTAAATAATTGCCAAAAGCTTTGCTTCATCAAACAAAAAAGACTTGAGGCTGTAAAGATATTTAAGCTAAATATTTAGTTAATGGTATGAATACTTATGCAATGTTCTTATTTCATTTTTTTTATTTTTAATAAATTTACGAAGTTGTGACAATTCTGTTTTTGCTTTGTCAATATGGTGTACGGAGTGTAGATTGGTGTGGGGAAAAAAAAGTAATTTAAAGCAGTTTAACATAAGGCAGCAACATAAAAAAATTTGAAAAAAAAAAATGAAGGGGTATGAATACTTTCGCAAGGCACTGTATGTGCACTGATCTGAATGATTAAGATGAGCCATCTGACATAACACTAAAACCAAGCATGGCTCTCCACTTTCAAGGAGTAACACCATCCCACATCGATGAGCCCCTTGAAATTAAAGGAATCTTCTGCATTCATGCATGTTATTTGAGCTGTAAAGTTGACTTGGTGGATTAACTGCTGTGCTTACAAATGTAGGTTGTGGGTAGAGTTTGCTTCATGTAACCAGTTCTTTGTGAATAGTTATTAATAGTGTTTGCATTAATACAGAAGATTTAGGTTTACATGCATGCTTGTTAAAGGGGTCATGAACTGCTTCTGTTTTTTATTTTGCACTGTTCTCTGAGGTCCACTTATATAGTTATCAAGATTTTTTACATCAAAAAACATCATCATTTAGAAGTAATAGGCTATTTTCTGTCATGTTTTTAACCCCCCTCATCAGAATGCTCAGTTTGAATAGGTGTGGCGGATTGTAGACTCGAAAGTAAATCCCACTGCTATGATTGGCTAACACTTGTGTATATTTGAGAGCATATATTCCTCATAGATGGACGCTGCTGTGATTTAGGTGAAAAATGCATAAATAACTCAATACATATCAAACAATCTGTAATAGCAGACAAAGCAATAGTGATCACGTAATAAAAACAGTTATATTACTGTCGGATCCAGTATAGTCGGCACAGCATTGTCTGTTAGTTTAAATTTTTCGGAAAATTCCGCATCAAATTGTGCCTTGTTTGTAAACTAATCCACGGTAAAATGAAGTGAACAAAGGACCGAGTTCCCCTTCAGTCGGTCACTACGAGTCACGTCGGTGACCGACGAATGGGATCTCGCCAGAGAGACCAATCCACTTCGAGTGTAACTAAACAAGCCAATGGACATTGGCATGCAGCATTTTGCATCTGGCTGCCACACCCCGCAGCACGGGTATAAGAGGCAGCCGGTGCACCGCATTAATTCATCTTTTCGCTTCGGAACCGAGCGGTGGTGCATCACTACTGCTCTCCTGTTCCTCGAGTGATTGCTGAACGAGTGCGGGCGTTACGGCGCAGCAGCGGTGGTCGTGGTTTCACAGGAGGGAAAAAAAAGATCGTCTTCGTGCAGACAGCCACACCAGAAGTGTCCGGTGGCCAGCTCCCCTGCGTGCTTCAGCACTAAAAGAGCAATTTCTCTAAAAGAGCAGTTCTCTAAAAGAGCAACACGGGTGATTGCGTCTTTTTAAAGATGTCTTATCACCCGTGCTTTTCTGGGTGTGGTCGTTTCCTGGCGCCTCAGGACGGTCACGATCACTGCCTCACGTGTCTGGGCATTCAGCACACTGAGGAAGCTTTCGTGGATGGTTCATGTTCTTCTTGTGGGGACATGACTATCTCGGAGTTGCATAAAAGACTCCGCTATGTCAAACATGGTGGAGTCCCTCTGCCTCTGCCGTGATCCAGCATTTGTCCTGGCACTCGGGGCGGCACTGCGTCCGGTGGAGTCAGAGGTGATTTGAGGATCATGGTGAGAGCTGAACGCAGCCGGAGGAGCTGCCGTTGGAGCGGGCTGGGCCCACTCGTTTTCTTCGGTGCCCCCTCTGACGACCAGATGTCGATCGCTGCATCGGAGGGCGAGGCCCCTCTCTCTGGGGATGACGACTCGGCTGCGTTGCCCCCTTTGAGTGTGGTCGCGTGGTCCAAGCCAGACCCAGAGATGACGGCTATGCTTTCCCAGGCCGCTGAGAATGTCGGGCTCGTGTGGAATCCTCCACCGCGTCCCGATCCTTCGAGGTTGGACGAATGGTTTCTCGGTGGGGATTGCGCTAGTTCTCAGCACCTCCCTCCAGTGCCATTCTTCCCGGAGGTGCATGAGGAGCTCACTAGATTGTGGAGGGCACCTTTCACTGCCCGAAACAAATCTTGTGGCTCCTCCACCCTCACCACCCTCGACGCTGGGGCCGCTTTGGGGTACGCGCGCATCCCCTCGGTGGAGCGGTCTGTGGCCATGCAACTGTGTCCAACAGCCGCTTCCACTCTGCAGGGTGACCCGTGTCTCCCCTCATGGGCCTGTAAGTATTCGTCAGGCCTAACTAGCAGTGCTTACAGAGCTTGTGGGGAGGCAGCTTCTGCCCTCCACGCCATGGCGTTACTGCAGGTCCACCAGGCCAAAGCCCTGAAAGACCTGCATGAGGGTGGCCACGACCTGGAGGTTCTACATGAACTGCATGCTGCGACAGACCTCGCGCTTCGAGTGACGAAGGTGACTGCACAGTCTCTGGGTCGTGCGATGTCCACGCTAGTGGTCCAGGAGCGCCATCTCTGGCTGTGTCTAGCTGACATGAAGGAGCAGGAGAAGGTACAGTTCCTGAATGCGAAATGTCGCAGACCGGCCTTCTCGGCGACGCTGTCGAGAGCTTTGCCCAGCAGTTCTCGGCAGCACAGAAGCAGACTGAGGCGATCAAACACATCATGCACCGGAGGAAACCTGCTGCTTCCACCCCGGTTGCAGCCCCTCAGTCTGCTCGTCGCCGCCCTTCAGGGGGGTTTTTGTTCCGCCGCTGGCCCAGAAGCCAGCGGTACCCAAAACTTCAATAAAAGAGCGGTTTCCTCAGTCTCTGGGTCTCAAGAGGAGGAGAGTTGCGAGCTGTGCATCACAGGATCACTTCCTTCCTCCTCTCTGGCCAACAGGCAGCAGTGGGTTGCCCAAGAGCACCCCTCCTGCCCATTCGTGGAACCAGGTAAGGGCTGTAACACTCGAGTCCCCGTTTCAAGTCGTCACACGCCGGGCTGTCACAAGCCTCGAGCCGGGTTCCTGCGTTTCCTCCCATACGAGGAGGAATCAGGTGAGTGTTACACTTTACACCCAGACCCCGCCCCCTGCCATCACAGACCCCGGGCCAGGTCCCTGTGTTCCACCATGCTGCCCCACTGTGGGTACGTTGGTGGCTCCGTTGGTTCCGCTGGCACGGTCTTTCGGAGCCTGGCTAGCGCTGCCCCAGTCCATCCTGGTGGCTCCTGCGGACCATCAGACTTGGCTACGCGATTCAGTTTGCCCGGCGTCCCCCCAAGTTCAGGGGCATCCAGTTCACTTCAGTCAAGGTCGTCGATGTCCCTGTCTTGCGTGTGGAAATCGCAGTCCTGCTGGTGAAGGATGCGATAGAGCCGGTTCCTCCAGCCGATATGAGGTCAGGGTTTTACAGCCCTTACTTCATTGTGCCCAAGAAAAGCGGTGGGTTACGACCGATCTTGAATCTGCGAGTTTTGAACTGTGTGCTTCACAAGCTGCCGTTCAAGATGTTGACGCAGAAATGCATTTTTGGGTGCATCCGTCCCCAAGACTGGTTTGCAGCGATCGACCTGAAGGATGCGTACTTTCATGTCTCGATCCTCCTACGACACAGGCCATTCCTGCGATTCGCGTTCGAGGGTCGGGCATATCAGTACAAGGTCCTGCCCTTCGGGCTGTCCCTGTCGCCTCGTGTCTTCACCAAAGTAGTAGAGGCAGCCCTTGTTCCCTTGAGAGAACGGGGGATGCGCATTCTCAACTATCTCGACGACTGGCTCATACTCGCACAGTCTCGCAATCAGTTGTGTGCACACAGGGACATGGTGCTCAGGCACTTCAGCCAGTTGGGTCTTCGGGTCAACTGGGAAAAGAGCAAACTCGTGCCAAAGCAGAGGATCTCTTTTCTCAGCATGGAGTTGGACTCGGTCAACCAGACAGCACGCCTCACCCAGGAACGTGCTCAGTCAGTGCTGAACTGCCTCAAGACTTTATCAGGCAGGACGGCGGTCCCACTGAAACTCTTTCAGAGGCTCCTGGGGCATGTGGCTGCAGCTGCGGCGATAGTTCCACTCGGTCTGCACCATATGAGACCGTTTCAACACTGGCTCCATGGCCGAGTCCCGAGGTGGGCGTGGCGACGCGGTACTCACCGGGTTCAGATTACACCAGCCTGCCGCAAGACCTTCAGCCCGTGGACAGATCCCTCGTTCCTTCGGGCAGGAGTGCCCCTGAAGCAGGTATCCAGGCATGCTGTGGTATTCACGGATGCCTCGGCCACCGGCTGAGGTGCCACGTACAACGGGCACGCAGTGTCAGGGGTATGGACGGGTCCCCAACTGCGTTGGCATATCAATTGCCTCGAGTTGCTGGAAGTATGCCTTGCCCTGAGCCGCCTCAGAGGGCGCCTTCAGGGCAGGGACGTTCTGGTCCATATGGACAACACTGTGACCATTGCGTACATCAACCGGCAAGGCGGTTTACGCTCCCGTCGCATGTCGCAACTTGCCCGCCACCTCCTCCTCTGGAGTCAGAAGCATCTGAGGTCCCTTTGTGCCATCCACATCCCAGGAGTGTTCAATCGGGCAGCCGACGAGCTGTCTCGAGCAGCACTTCCAGGGGAGTGGAGACTCCATCCCCAGGCGGTTCAGCTGATTTGGAGGCAGTTCGTAGTTGCTCAGGTAGACCTGTTTGCATCTCCAGAGACCACACAATGCCAGTGGTTCTACTCCCTAGCCAATGCAACGCTCGGCACAGATGCACTGGCACACAGCTGGCCCCGGGGCCTGCGCAAATATATATTTCAACCCCAGTGAGCCTACTAGCACAGACACTGTGCAAGATCAGGGAGGACGAGGATCAGGTCCTGTTGGTGGCTCCATATTGGCCCAACAGGACCTGGTTCCCAGAACTCATGCTCCTCCCTCCCTGGCCGATTCCTTTGAGGAAGGATCTGCTTTCTCAGAGACGGGGCACTCTCTGGCACCCGCGTCTGGACCTGTGGAAACTCCACGTGTGGTCCCTGGATGGGACGCGGAGGTTCTAGGTGACCTACCCCAGGAGGTAGCGCTCACTATCGCTTCAGCTCGAGCACTGTTCACTAGACGGGCCTATGCTCTGAAGTGGAACCTGCTCATCGAATGGTGTTCGTCTCACCATGACGACCCCCGGAGATGTTCGAGCAGAGCCGTGCTTTCCTTCCTGCAGCAAGAGTTGGAGCGTAGGCTGTCCCCCTCCACCCTTATGGTTTACGCTGCTGCTATTTCCGCCCACCACGACCCGTAGAGGGGAGGTCGGTGGGGAAGCATGATCTGGTCGTCAGGTTCCTTAGGGGGGCCAGGAGGTTAAATCCTCCTAGGCCTCCCTTCCCTACCCTCTTGGGATTTGGCATTGGTGCTAAGAGCCCTTCAAACTGCCCCCTTTGAGCCTTTGCAGTCATTCGAGTTGAAGTTTCTTTCTATGAAAACCCTACTCCTGACTGCATTGGCCTCGATTAAGAGGGTGGGGGACCTGCAGGCATTTTCGGTCGACGAATCGTGCCTTGAGTTCGGGCTGGCTGACTCCAGTGCAACACTGAGACCCCGGCCCAGCTACGTGCCCAAAGTTGCTACCACTCCCTTCAGGGACCAGGTAGTGAACCTGCAAGCGCTGCCTGTGGAGGAGGCAGACCCAGCCCTAGCTTTGCTCTGTCCTGTACGCGCACTGCGACAGTACGTGGATAGAACTCAGAGCTTTAGGACCTCAGAACAGCTCTTTGTCTGTTACAGAGGACAGCAGAAGGGGAAGGCTGTCTCCAAGCAGAGGATGGCCCACTGGATAATGGATGCCATCACCTTGGCCTATGAAGCACAAGGTGTGCCCTGCCCGCTCAGGCTGCGTGCTCACTCCACTAGGGGTGTCGCATCATCCTGGGCGCTGGCTCATGGTGCCTCGCTAGCAGACATTTTTGTAGAGCTGCGGGCTGGGCGACTCCTAACATGTTCGCTAGCCTACGTGTTGAACCGGTTTCCTCCTGTGTTCTCACCTCAAACGGGTAGTGGCACTGAGAGGCCCAGTTCAGAGTCGGCTTGCGGCGTCCTTAACGCCTAATTCTCCAGAGAATTCCTTAACCAGGCAAACCCCGTCGAGTCCTCCAGCACTCCGGTGGCCGGATGTGGCGGAGCGTCCGGTGCCAGGCCTCTCAGCCAATGAATTCCTGAAATCTGGTGTGAGGCTAGTGCCCATATGAGTGACCCTGTTGGGTTCCCATATGTGTATTTCCACGGTGCAGCTACTAGAGCCATGTTTCCCCTGGCAGACTGCGTTCTACCGTCTCTAAATGCATGTGTGTGTATTTATATTTACATAATAAATATACACTGTACATGCACATATTATGTAAACAAAAACGTTTATTTTGGATGTGATTAATTGGGATTAATCATTTGACAGCACTAAAATTTACATGTGATTTACTATGTTAGTAAACATCAAAATAATATGGAAGCCCGTTTCTGCCACTGAATAAAAAAATAAAACAAGATAATTGCGACTTTTTATCTCACAATTCTGACTTTTTTTCTCGCAGTTGCGAGATATAAACTCGCAATTCTGACTTTTTTTCTCAGAATTGTGAGATATAAAGTCGCAATTGCAAGATAAAAAATCAGAATTCCGAGATATAAACTCCCAATTGTGAGATATAAACTCGCAATTGCGACTTTTTATCTCGCAATTCTGACTTTTTTTCTCGCAATTGTGACTTTTTATCTCGCAATTTTGACTTTTTTTCTCGCAATTGCGAGTTTATATCTCACAACTCTGACTTTCTCGCACCATAGGAAACAACTCTCCGTGTAAGGCTTTGCAGTGCTTTGTTCAATTTGCACTATCAAAATGAACTAGATGAATGTTGCGTCCGAATATGATTTTTGAACAAACATAAAAACTCATAATTTTCCATTTCTGTGTTTTGCGCTCACGGTCGGACAGTACCATTACCGCTGGGCAGGGTGCGGGAGCACAGCTTTCAGACACAACATTCTTCATTTCTTTATAGTTCTGAGTTTGAGGCAGCTTCTATCGTGTTATTTTAATAACAGCTGTCAAGTAAAGGGCGTATTATTGTAACACTATTATTGCTAGCTCATCGGCAGCTTTATTTCCAGAAATCCCTTTATGTGCTGGTACAGCAGAATCCGACTGTCCTTCAAGAGCATAATACTTCATTCATCAGAACTTTTCTGAGTGACTTACGAGTAGATGTTGTTACTGATGATGCCAAACCAGAACATCACTAGGCCTACTCTTTACGTCATGCTTTATTTCATCTAGCCATAATAATCCTATAATACTATAATAGTAGCCTAACTCATTTTATACTGCAAAGTTTAGCATCAACCCAAATACACACGGTTCAGCTATAAATCAGAATATTTTTTTTTAAAACAACAGTGTTTTTGAGCAGGATTGGAACTAAACTCTGCTGGGCTGTGGTCCTCAAGGAACTGAATTTTGCACCCCTGAATTAGATGGCATTTATCTGGAATATAGGCTATAGGCTTCCTGTGTTTGTACATTTTCATAAACGTTTTCCTGAATATGCTTCTTAGATTTTACACTACCTAGTTTACAGCCAGAGCTGCAACCAGAACGAGACCAACTTATAGATACATGCAACATTATTACATTATTATTGTCTATAGCAATGATAATTTAATCACAGAAGTATATATATATATATATATATATATATATATATATATATATATATATATATAGGCCTATATATGAAGAGTTCAGATGCAAAAGCCTCTAAGTGCCATCTGAAATTTTCTTCTGAAATGAGCATTTTTCTCAGGTACAGGTTCTTTTCATTGTCATTAAAGTGAAATAACTAAACATAAACACAGGAGCCTAAGAAAAATGCTCATTTTAGAAGAAAATTTCAGATGGCACTTAGAGGCTTTTGCATCTGAGCTCTTCATATATAATTGACTAAATAATTAAAAAAAAAAATACTTAAAGCTGCAGTCCGTAAGTTTTGCCTCTTTGTCGCCATCTATGTTTGAAAACCTGGAATTGCAGTTACTTGCGGAATTATCTTGCTTGCGTGGGGTTGTACTGGCACAGCTCCAGCGCGGATGAATCTAATGTTTTGAGGAGTATATGTAGCTGTCAGTCACTGCGCCGGTGTGGATATTTACTGTTCTTCGCAATCACAGATTAGTCTACGTCTTGGAATACATGACCCAAATAAGAATTTTCACCGGATATTGTCATCTGAACAAGTAACAAGTCAGTCATGTTTGTTCTGACCAACTGAGGAAAAAGGCATTACAATAAATCGCGCTTCCAATGGTGATTTAATCTAAAGATCGGTTAGCTCTAGGGGTGTAACGATTCACTCGTTTTCTCGATGCATCGATTACAAACCCTGACGATGCATATGCATCGATCTTGAAACATGAATTTTTGAATCGTGAATCGTCGATTTCGGACAAGAATCAATTTAAAACGCTAAGAATCGAATGAATCGCGATTTCTATAGCGATTCAATGCCTTCAAAATATATACACATAAAATTACTACAAGCACGAATTAATGGAGACCTTGAACAGCGTTAGTGCCTCACATCTCTCCTTCACGCGCTCCACTATATTTACTGCCTGTCACAGGATTGCGCTCGCGCCCCGTTCGTCTCACGGACACATTTTTTTGAGCAGCTGATGTGTGATCTCTCCTTAGTACTTGTGGCCAGTACTGCTAAAGTGAAGTAGTTTAGTTTTCTGTAGTTTTTCAATGGCTCTCGGTCATAACGTCGACATTACCTGAGCAGTCGAAGGCTGCGCATTTATTGCATGGACTTAACAGGTTTATCTGTTAATCAGATGCACAAGTAGCATTCGTTGCTATAGGAAACAGACATGGGGCACTTTTTCTTTCAGAATCATCATTCACCAATGGAGAGAAAAAGTTAAATACCATAGCATTTTATTTTATGAAAATGAGATAAAGAAAGTTTTGCACTGAAATATAAGTGATCTTGGCTTGTAGAACTTAAGACGTGCCAGGAAATGCCTAATATGGACAAAGGCAGCTGCAGCTAAGCTGAATAAAATGAACTGGTGAAACATTAAGACAAAAAACACAATAAATAAATAAAATTCATGAATGATGCAGTGCTAATTGACATATCATTTATTACAGTACAGAAACGATAAAGTTTTCTACCTTATTCTGTGCAGGAAATTGAAATAATTGTTTGTAGTATATAAAACAATCATGAAATTGCCATTAGGAAAATTTATTATTGTCCAGCAGTGTATTTGATTTATTTATAGCAAATTCAAAGTAATAGATAAGAAAAGAATTTCTTGTAAAAAAAATAAAAATAAATAAATAAATAATACATACATAAAATTATTGTATTTGACATTTCTGTCACTTCTGAAATGGTGGCTACACACCTGGTGTGACAAAATGTTAGCCTATACATAATACTTTTAAAGCTCTTTTTTTAAAATCTTGGCGTACATAAATTTCTACATATGCCATGTCACACCATAGCATCATTAAACTAGCATCTAATAATGGACAAAAGTGTTTGTTTTTTTTTCTCTCTCTAACCTATGGTTCTCTAACCATAAAGGCTGTTGTGTAATTTGCCCTCTGACTAAGCATTTTAAGAATTTAGGGGAAGCATTTACATAATCCTGTGAATGCACTGAAAGAATGCAGAGTCGAATCGTTAATCGAATCGAATCGAATCGAATTTAATTGTGAATTGAATCGAATTGAATCGTTTTGAATTTGCAAAAATCATTCTTGAATCGAATCGAAAACCTATGAATCGTGAATCGAATCGATTCGCTGTCTACCCAAAGATTCACAGCCCTAGTTAGCTCATATCACATCAAACCATGCAAATTATTATTATTGTTATACTTTATTCTCAAATTAACAACATCAGAATTGCGTGACAATGAGTATAGTGTGTATTAGCGTGTAGATTTCAATTTCTGTACAGTTTAATCTAATTGTCATACCATTCGAATTTCATATTAAGAAATTCTTTTAACCCAAAAAGCAAACTATGCTCCCCTCGAAATGGTTTTCTTTAAAATACAAATCTTGTGTAAATTCAGGCTATCTGCATTCAGAAGCACATTTAAAACTTATGTGCTTAATTTAATTCACATGTGTTTCATAAACACATAATACTTTCTGTATTACAATCCGCCATCAAAATGGTAAGTTTAATTATTCTAGCTGCTGTGAGAAAAGGCTATAAATGATCCACCACCTGCAGGATCCGCACGTGCTATAGCCTACTAGCTGGGACAACTTCTTTATGTTTACAGAGTGACGTAATGACGCAGTGCCATGCTCGAATTTCCCGCGAAAACCTACCCGTACCACTCAAATTAGAAAACATTATTATAAGCTAACCGTTGTGAATCGGGCTAAAGTAAGGCAATAGTTTTGAACACTGGCTGGTTATGTACTTGCTGAAATATTGATTTCGGATCATTTTTAATCAAGAAAAAGTTACGGACTGCAGCTTTAAAATAATAACTAATAAATAATGAATCCTTAATTTATTTACAATTTTCATCGGGGGTGTCTTGCTTGGTCGATATCTTACAACATTAAATACAGGAGATAAGATAATTCTAGAGCAAGAACATAGAGATGAAAGCGCGCTTTATGCGAGAGTGAAGGAAATCCACCTGCGTGCATTCATATATCCACGTGTTACAATAATACGCCATTTACTTGACAGCTGTTATTAAAATAACGCGATAGAAGCTGCCTCAAACTCAAAACTATAAAGAAATGAAGAATGTTGTGTCTGAAAGCTGTGTTCCCGCTCCCTGCCCAGCGGTAATGGTACTGTCCAACCAGCGCAAAACACAGAAATGGAGAATAAAGAGTTTTTATGTTTGTTCAAAAATCATATACGGACACAACATCATTTTGATAGTGCAAATTGAACAAAGCACTGCAAAGCCTTACAAGGAGTTGTTTCCTATGGTGCGAGAAAGTCGTGTGATGTGAGAGTTGTGAGATATAAACTCGCAACTGCGAGAAAAAAAGTCATAATTGCGAGAAAAAAAAGTCAGAATTGCGAGATGAGAAGGTGCAATTGCGAGAAAAAAAAGTCAGAATTGCGAGATAAAAAGTCGCAATTGCGAGTTTATATCTCAGAATTGCGACTTTATATCTCACAATTCAGAATTGTGAGAAAAAAAGTCAGAATTACCTTGTTTTATTTTTTATTCAGTGGCGGAAACGGGCTTCCATAAAATAAGCATAGCCTACTTCTTAAACACAACAAAATATATTGTGTACTTAAGTGTAAGACACAGTCGTAGTGTACTCCCTTTAAATAAACTTAAGCGGCCTTATATTTAATTAATATGATAAAGTATCTGTAAGTACACTTCAATTTCAAATTTTAAGATTTGAAGTGCAGATTCAATGAAATTAAGTACACTTCTTCTTCACAACTGAACCCAGAACATTCCTTGAATGGAATTTTAACAGTCCAGTATTTCTTACCTATGTCTGCAAGGTTTATAAATGAGTTTTATAGAAATTAGCTTAGTTTATTAAAACTGAATCTATGAAAATATTCTGTGTCCACACCTTTTCAGTGCTAATTTTTCACTGCAAGCCTTTAGTAAATCCTGACAGTAGTTTTTTTTTTTTTTTTTTAATACCAAAAGAGGTTTTGCACTGACTCAAGTTGTTAGTAATTCTGGCCCTTGGTTTTCTATTGCATTAAAAGTGCTGTATGCATTTTTTTAAGAATAAAAATTTCATAATATGTATGCAGATATTTAGGAAACATGGTAAGCTGTTTCTCCGAAAAACAATAATACAGCCAATTATTCTACTTTTGAAATGTGTGCTATGTGTCACAATGCCTGTATTTGTTTTGGTCTGTGTGATTCTGCCCACTGCCAAACATACCCCAAGACCTAAAACGCCTTGGCCTCCACTTAAAAAGCTCTATGAGCAGATAAATCAGCTCAACAACTTACAGTGAAAGGCTTGTTACATTCCATTGTCAGTTAAACTCGTTACTGTTGTGTGTCCTCAATCTGGCAACCCACGTAAGCGTCCAGTTTTAAGAGGGGGCAAGAAAAACAACACTCTCCAATATTTTGAATTTGGACTGCAGTAACCATTTCAAAATTACATACTGCACTTTTAAAAGCACTGACTCTTTGAACCTCCATTGTTTCTGCAGCGACTGGGCCGTATGTGAAGAAGATCCTGTGTGAGGAGCTGGGCTCCCCTGCAAATTCAGCCATTAACTGCGTACCTCTGGAGGACTTTGGAGGTCGCCACCCAGACCCCAACTTGACCTATGCCGCTGACCTTGTTGAGACGATGAAGAGCGGACAATATGAATTCGGCGCTGCTTTTGATGGCGACGGTGTAGGTGTTGAGACATTGACGACCTTTAACCCAAGCAGAAGTGCTCAAGTGACAGTCAGCATAACATTTTCTTGACACTGGCCTCACTCTCTCTTTCTAGGACCGTAATATGATCCTCGGGAAGCACGACTTCTTCGTAAACCCCTCCGACTCAGTTGCCGTCATCGCTGCGAACATCTTCTGCATTCCTTACTTCCAGCACACAGGAGTAAGAGGCTTTGCTAGGAGTATGCCCACCAGTGCCGCTCTGGACATGTGAATATTACTCTTAAACGTTTCACATTATTAAAGATGTAGACTGTACAGGAGCAGCTGCATCTCCACTCACTCTGCTGTTTTATCCAGGGTTGCTAGAGCCACCAAGATCCAGCTATATGAGACCTCAACCGGATGGAGGTTTTTTGGGAGCTTGATGGACGCAGGTCGTCTCTCGCTGTGTGGGGAGGAAAGTTTTGGCACAGGTAATGAATGTACAACACATAAAATAGGGTTACCATACATCCTCTTTTTCATCGGAAATGCATCGGGATTGCTACAATGTCCAGGTTTTGGTTTGCATCCTGTTTTCCTATTGTTCTCAGACTTGCTGAGGGGAATGACTGAAAAGTTGGTTGACTGAAAAGATTGACAAATGCCACACAGGCATTGAACATAAACTACCAGTTGTGGCGTGAAAGAAGGTGGGATCCACAGAGAATGATCAAACCAATGCAAATGTGCACACATAGGACTGTAGAGAGTATGTCAGTAGGAAAACAAAGCTAAAACCCAGACATTTCAGGCAATTTAGAAATCCCGGCCAGGAAAAAGTGGATGTACTGTATGGTCATATAAAGACAAAAATAAATTAATTTAAATGTTTTTTTTTTTTCTTTCTTTTTCAACTATGACTATTCTTGGTGCTGTGGACAATAAAATCTCTTAAAACACACTCACTATCTACAAACAATGTCCAACGACGGATGTATGATAAAAAAACTATCGGCTCATTTCAATCACATTATGGCATTGTGTGGAAATTACAGTGATGAAAATGATTTAGAAAATGTAAAAATAAAATAAAATGCCTAACTTCTTTGTCTTGCTACAGTCTTGAAAGTAACGTTTCTTCACTGCCATTTACAGTTCCATGAAGAACTTTTAACACCCACGGAACTTTTCCATTCCACAAAATGTTCTTTATATATGAAAATGTTTCTTCAGATTATTAAAATTTTTCTTCTCACTTGGACAAAATATAAACAAACAAACAAACAAACAAACAAACAAAGGTTACTTTGAGAACTGTTCAGAGAATGGAGGTTCTTTGGGGAACAAAAATGGTTGCTGAGAAAAAAAAACCTTTGGAACCTTAATTTATAAGATTATGCAAGTCTTTAAATAGGTATTAAATTGAAATTGAAATTAAGAATTTAAATAGGTAGCATATTATGTACCTTCAATAGAGATGATTTTAAGTAGCATTTTCACATTACAGCTTGATAAAAAAAAATGACAATAAAAATATTCTGATCACAAATTATATTTACCTGTGTTTTTCATTGTTTTCTTCTAACATATTATATTTCATCTCATACTCATCACTAACACCACTGACTCCATGAGGGGAAAAAAACAAACTAAAGAAAAAAAATATTAGAGGTTTTGGTGGAAATAACTGAGGAATAGTTTAAATTAGTGTTAAAAATATTATAAAATTAAACAAAAATCAATAATAAACATTTAAATTATTACTAATTTCTTATGGAACTTATACTTTAAAAATGTTATGTATCATATACGCAGTGCTGGGTAGTAGCTGATTACATGTAATCATTTCCATTACATATACTTGTAATTAGATTATATTACATTTTAAAATAATCGTAATCAGACAACAGTTACTTTTTTATTTATTGCATGATTACATATTGTTAAACATTTTCAATAAATATTGAATTTAATTCATTCTTTGCTTAGATTATAGTTTTAAAATATCATATATCAATATTTTATATTTATATGATGGAATTTAGCATTTTAAGACTGCAAGTCTGGGACAAGGATAAAACACTGAATTTTATACATAAACTAATTTTGAGCATCCAATACAGTTTTAATGTAACTTTCATACAACAAAATATTTATTATTATTTTTAATCCTTGAGACATAAAAGTGACAACAGTTGAAGAAACACCCACAACAGAATGTGCAGCAAAATAAACTCTTAAAAATAAAGGCTTTTTATCGGCTTTGATGGTTCCATGAAGAACCTTTAACATCTATGGAACCTTTCTATTCTATAAAAGGTTCTTTATAATGGAAAAATGTTCTTTACACTAAGGTTTCAAAAGGGGGGTTTCACAGCAATGCCTTAGAAGAGCCATTTTTGGAACATTTTTAGTGAACAGTTAAAACAGTGAAATGAATTTGCGCTTCTCTCCATAGGTTCCGATTATATACGAGAGAAGGACGGGCTCTGGGCAGTGCTAGCATGGCTGTCCATCCTAGCAGCAAGGAGGCAAAGTGTAGAAGACATTATGACAGACCACTGGAGAACCTACGGGAGGAACTACTACACCAGGTGTGCTATCAGTAAAAGATGCCTTCTGGTCAGACATTTGATTATAGATTGATGACATGTTTACACATGACAGATTTGACTATGAGGAAGTGGATTTAGATGCGGCTGTGGAGATGATGTTGGATCTGGAGCTGATGATTTCAGACAGGGCTTTCATTGGGCAAGTGTTTACTGTGGGGGAAAAGAAATACCAAGTGGAGGCGGCAGACAATTTTGAGTACAGTGACCCTGTGGATGGAACCATTTCGAGAAATCAGGTAATATAGTGGATCCGCTTTGTTGAGTCAGTATATTATACAAGTAAAAAGATCAGCAAAAAAGCAGGCATTTGTCACAGGAATACAGTTATTAACATGTAAACATTCCCTGCAGGGTTTGCGGATCATTTTTAAAGGAGGTTCTCGCATAATCTTTCGTCTCAGTGGAACCGATAGTTTCGGAGCCACAGTTCGTCTGTATATCGACAGTTATGAGAAAAATATAAACAAGCTTTTTCAGGACCCACAGGTAAATTATGACTTATTTTATAGAGAACTTATACTTCTACAATTTTATGTGTCATACACAGTGCTGGGTAGTAACTGATTACATGTAATCTGGATTACGTAATCAGATTCCAAGAATGAAGTAATTGTAATTAGATTATATTACATTTCAAAATACTCTTAATCAGACTACAGTTACTTTTTTACTGATTACATGACATTACTGATTACATGTTATTCACACAATAGCAAATAAATTATTCATCATTTTCTTTTTCAGTTCTTTTTCAGAACTTCTTTTTCCCAACATTTCAACACTGCATCAACTACTGATGAACACATTCATTTTTATTTAAACTATCATTCAGTGGGTTATTCAATCATGTTATGTCTTTAGAAGGCTTTTGTCTTTCAAACACATTAAAATGCACAAATGCAGGGATTGCCAAACTTTTTTTGTCAGCCAAATCTTTTTCACCTAATAAATTTACTTGAAGTACCCCTGAGGTTTTAAGGTAGTAAGTTAGTAATTAAGTAACACATTTGCATGTTCACAGTTTTCTGACGTTAGTTAATGGTCACGTGACATGCAGGTAAACAAATAAAATATTTGATTTTATTTTTAGTAAGTGTTTTATTTTGATTGTTGTTATTTATATTTTACATTTTATGATGTAATTGATTATTAGGTTTTCATTAAAATCACAAAATCCAGTTTGGGAATGTTTTATGCACTTTATGTTGTTAATTACAAGAAGTGCAATATATTTTCTTTCTCTTTGCATTTTTATATCAGTATTATCATATACAAGATTATCCTATTAAATCAATATGATAAACGAGTTAGGTCAAAAGTAATATATAAGTAATCAAAAAGTAGCTTGATTATATAACTTAAAATGTATAATGTAGTGGAATAGGTTACTAACTACAATTTTTGTAATGCAAATTTGGAATCAGTAACGGACTAACGTTACCCAGCACTGTTTATACGAAGGTCTTGCCGCATAAAATTTAAAACGAGCAAAAAAAGCGTTTGGAGTAATAAGTAGGTTTTTTTCCCTGTCACAGGTGGCGCTGGCGGAGCTCGTCACTATTGCCCTGCAGCTTTCACAGATACATGAAAGAACCGGACGAAGAGGCCCTACTGTTATTACGTGATTAAATTAAATGCCATATTTTCATTTTATTTTCATTTTATTATTTTTTTTATTATTAAACATTGCTTTCAGCGAAAAGTATAATTGCAGAATTTTCTCGCGTTATCACAAAGACAGAGAAAGCGTACAAACGTTCTCGCATCTTTCATGGTCACCACAGAGACAGAGCGCAACACGTCATAGTCTGAAAACCACACCCACCAGGGAAGAAAACAATCCAACTCTCTCAGTCATTTCTGACTTATAACAAAAAACAGAACAATGTCTAAAAGCTGCTATGTGACAAGGTGTACAGTAAACAAGCTAAAAAAAAAAAACCCAGAACTACGTTTTTTTTAAACTGTAGACCCCAAAAAACGAGCGTTTAAGGACAAAAAAGTAGAGCGCAACGTGTCATATTACTCTTCGCCCACTTTTGTTTGAGAAATGATGCAATTGAATGGCCCAACATGAACATCTACAACTATTTGTCCTTAAACGCTCGTTTTTTGGGGTCGACAGTTTATAAAAACGTTCTGGGTTTTTTTTTTTAGCTTGTTTACTGTACACCTTGTCACACAGCAGCTTTTAGACATTGTTCTGTTTTTTGTTATAAGTCAGAAATGACAAGGAGGCAACTTACAGCAATACAAAGTCAATGGAGAGCGTATGAAGGCGTATTTAGAATGAAGGATTTCGAAGGGTACAACTGATGGACACTTTGGGCTCCCATGATCCTTTGCGCTGATTCTTTGCATGATGACGGCGCCTCTGTAAGAAGACGCAGAAGGGCACTTCAAGAAACAGTTGTTTGGTCCCCTACACCCTTCAACCCTTCGAAGCTCTCACTCCGGAGGGTAAACCCTTTGAAGGGATTAGGGCATAGGGATGAGCCCTTCCGAATGGAACGCAGGGACAAACAACCTCTGATCTGAAGTGGGAGTGTAATATTCTGGCTGAAATAATTGTGAAATGAGACGCAGCTGTGACTGACAGGTAACTACTGATTTTATAAAACAGTGAAATGTGCTATTCCAGCACTGATTGAGTGCAAATGATTCATTCATTACAGGTTTTGATGTTAAGTCCTTAAAAAAGAGTTGGGTAAACTTGCTTAAATTAGACCATGTCGTGATATTGTTATATAAATTTGATACTGTATGAATTTTATGTCTGTGCAAATGATGTTGTGCATTTGTCTATCTGTCTATTATTTTATGCAGCAAATTCTGAATAAATATTATCTGTTACTGAGAGAGAGAGTTGTATATTCCTGATTCAGGCATTGGGCTAATAGCTTGTACATTTCATGTGTGTGTGTGTGTTTTTTTTTTTTTGGTTTTTGTTTTTTTTTACTTTAAATAACCTAATGTATAGTTACACTGCAAAATGTACCTTTAAATGGAAATAACAGTCAAATATTATTACAAGTGATAATGAAATCTCCCCTGAAGCTTCTTGTAAGTTTTTTAACCTGTGTAGTTAAAATTGTAAAAAAGAAACCCTGATTATTGCAGTACTAGCAAAAAGTCTAAACTTATAAAAATATACTTAATTGCTAATTTAATAAAATTATTATTTGTATTAATGTTATAATAACTGGTTAATCAGACAAGCCTCTTCCATTATCAGCAAAACTTTCCTTCACTTTTCAACAGGTTACAGGCCATATGCACATATACTGTGATTTAGTGGCCTAATTCACACATTTAAATAGTTCTCATTTTAATCTCATTTAATCAGTAACAATGGAAGCTTATGACCTGCTGTCCTGCTCTCCATCAACACAAGTCATGAAGAATGGCCAGGAACTGGAGGGTAAGGATAACCAACAAACTCCACCTTCCACATCATTACAACTAAACAACATTTACAAAATCATATTATGACAATACTTTCAAACACTTCTATTTACCTTTTAAAATACAGACACTATTGAAGGTTTAGGGCTGAAGTCAAGGGAGAGGCAAGTCCACTAATCTTCAGACTCTTTTACTATTTTACTGTCTAGTTTTGTAATAGATATCATAAAAATATAGGCTTTGTGAACAAACCATCTCCTCTTCTTTACAAGACAAGTGTGTAGAATTGCCTTTGAGGGGTATCTCAGCATATGGATGAAAATTGCCACCACTAACCCAGAACTTCTGATGGGAAGCAAATATTTTTATAGTCTGATGTGGAGATGGTCTGCCAAACTTCACTGATATTCTTCATTTTAGATTCAGATGAATTCATCAAATATAGAGACAGATGTGCAGTCCGGTCAAATGGCAATAAGACAGATCATCTCGTTCAAGCACAGCGCAACATGTGAGTTGGTGTTACACATTTCCATACAATACATACAAGCTCAGTTATTATTCAAAAAATAATAAAACAAAAATTTAGGTTAATTTAAATATAGTTTACATTTCTGAAATAAAGGGGCACACATAATAACCTGTATCACTCTATTCCCTTTTGTATGGACTCTTGTATAAGGTTCTCCAGTTTAGATTAGTCATTAGTAGACATAATTATGACCTAAAGTTGAAAAAGAAGTCATAATTTTTACTTTTTATTTCATAATTGACTTTTTAAACAATCATTAAATAATTTTGACTGAAATGAAAACTAGAAATGGACAAGAGGTCAAAATTATTAGATGAAATATAATTTATCAATTATTTGTAAGTCGCTTTGAATAAAATCATCTAGTGTCTGCTAAATGACTAAATGTAAATGTAAATAACAAAAAAATCAAATTTTAATCAGTTTTTATTTCATAATTATGTTATAATTTATGTTATAATTATGACTTAGTATCTCATATCTTTTACTTTTTGTTTTATAATTTAGGATAACACTTTTGTCATAATTATGATTTATTTAAACATGATTCTTATACAGTATGGCAGAAATAGGCTTCCATGCCAGGACTATTTTTGCTCATTTTGTTATTAAAAAGTAGAATAAGTATTAGTGTAGTGTCTCTTTAAGAATTGCACTTCATAGACCATTTCAACTTTTAATTTTACACTTCCTATAATCAATCTATGATGTTATTCAGTGGATATAATGTGCTTTACCTTTACATATATACTTTTTTATATTGGAACACCCTTATAATAAACACCAGCACTGTAAAAGACTCTAAACATTATTATTCAAATTTTTACGGTCATTATGTACAGCCCTATTCAGAAGCTTCCAAAGAAAGACACCAAAGCGAAACGCACGCGTGTGGAACGCATGAGAAGACTCTACATGCAGTGCAAAGCTCCAGGTGATTTCTCCTGTACATCAGTCTATCTGTTTTTTCAGAGACCCCACCTCACTTCACCGCAGTTTCTGCAATGTGTCCCACTAGACCCACTGACCCCCCAGATTCCTGCTCCTGCTCTGTGTCCAGATGAGCAGGAACACTGGGAGTGAGAAATGGACGAACTGGTGGAATGGACTCACTCCCTTTCTTTGAAAGAATTAGATGACCTACTGTATGCACAAATTTAGATATCACAACTGTCAAAACTGTTTAATGTTTTTTTGATGATTAAAAAAAAAAGTTTACAGTACAATCAACTGAATATAACACCCCGTACGACTATTTAAAAAATAATAAAATGAAATGACATTCATGACAATATTTATGTACCCTGCAGCTTAACAGATCTGTCTGTCTGTCATAAGCTGCTTTTCTACCGTCGGGTTCTCATTGCTTAACTGTTCCATTATGGTTTCGGATATGGTTTGGTTTTCCACTGTGGGGCTGATAACAGAGCTCGTAATACAAACGTATCAGTCGTTGTACGGTATGAGATGTAAATAGTGACTGCATTATGGAGGATGATCAGATATTTCTGTTTGCTTCGCTCAAACAGCACGCTTGACTAGCTATAGAGAGAAACTAAATGCATTTGTGTTGTGCCAAACTGAGCTGAAGTGGAAACTGGAACCATTTCTTAGAACCGTTCAGCCCGATGGTGGAAAAGCAGCTAGATTATCCTGTAAATATAACAAATATGCCCCTTGTGATATTAAGGCACCTCTGCGTTTTATTTTTCATAAAATAAATCATATATTTTTATACATTATGGGTCAGATTTACTAATGAGGGCAAAATGGCATGAGATTGCAATCCCGTAAAAGCGCTAATAGTTCTGTGTGTGATTTACTGACAATAAGCAAATTAAAGAATACAGACGCATCCAGATATTTTCCATAATAATCAATGCAGTCTACCAAGAGCAGAGCAAATTAGCAGCTATTGTGTCATATCAAGTGCAAAATGACAAGCTTTTTTTGGGCATTGAATAATGGCACAAATACAGTAAATTAACAAGCACAAACCTTAGTAAATTACATCGCATAATTAATTTCTCAGAAATTTTGCGTCTGAAAGGGAAACTCCTACAAATGCATATGCAATAAGGTCAGCCGCAAAAATGACTGTCCACGCCTTTTCATCGCTAATTTTTCACTGCGTGTCTTTAGTAAACCTTGACGGTAGTTTTTTAATGCCTAAAGACGGTTTGCACTGGTGTAAGCTGTTAGTAAATCTGGCCCTAGATTTGATGAGGCTTTAGATTTTGTAAATTAATCTTTTTATTACTTGATACTTGTTAAGTGCCTACGTGGTGCGTTAACCTAGTAAGAATCCATTGTATAAACAGAGTGTTTGGAGGTAGATGATTAACTGGCAAAGATTTGTAGAGAAAGTAACATGCATCATTTTTCTTAGTATAATGAGAAAGTTACATACAAATATAAAATGAATCTGAATTCTGTAGGTGGACCTGCTCTGATGAATGGAAGCTAGATGTTTTCTCTAGTGAGGAGAAACTCAAACTCTTTAATCAGGCCTTTGAAGTCCACTCTGTTTTCTGGGGCGTGACTCCAGCACCTGCGCATCTGAGTGTACACCTGCAGCCACAGACACACATCTGTTGCACAATCTGCCCGTAATATAATATGATAAAAAAAATCAGCCCCTCCGTTGACAAAAGTCTAGGGAGGCTGTTTATCTCACCATTTCAGGGCATGAATCTGGACACGGCATCCTCCAGCCTTTCTCAAGAGCTTCTACCAGCCTGGCCATGGTCATCTGCCCATGAGATCGGCCAATCATCTGCAGGAATACCTACCAGAGAAACAGGAATTAGCAGATGAGTCACTGTGATTATAATATCTGATGTATTCAATATCAGGATTGTAATGCTCACCTGTGGAGGGCTGTTCTCGCGGTCACAGTAGGTCATGATTTCATAGAGAGTGACCCCAAATGACCAAACATCAGATGCCTTATAGAACTTCCGATTAATCAGACATTCTGGAGCATACCTACATAGACGATATACAGTGCAACTATAGACTTACAGACATAAAAACATGCTGAACACATGCTAAAAACAATTAGTATAAGGTAGTGTCTGCAATATATAAAAAATTGTCAGTACGAGTTTTTAATGTTTAAAATAACTATTTTCTATTTCCCTATATTTAAAAATGTAATTTATTCCTGTGATGCAAAGCTGAATTTTCAGCATCATTACTCCAGTCTTCAGTGTCACATGATCCTTCAGAAATCATTCTAATATGCTGATTTGATGCCCAAGAAGTATTTATTATTACCAATTTTGAAAACACTGCTTAATATATCTATAGAAAACCGTGATATATTTTTAAGGATTTTCTGATGAATTAATTACTGAAAATTTACCTTCAAAGTTTTCAAATCTTACTGAGCCCAAACTATTAAACAGTGTAGAAATGTTCTTTAATAAAATTAATAAAATGCATGTTCATATATATATATATATATATATATATATATATATAATTTATAAATGTAATTAATAAACTACTATATTCATAAAACATCATTTGTTTCATTTTCAAGATCATCATGGTAGGTGTTTGAATTAAAAGTGAGAAGGTAATAAATTTTTTTTATACCCAGGTATATACATATTCAACAAATTTAAAAGCAACAAGCTCAAACAGTGATATATTAAAATATTTAAAGATGTATAAGCAGGAATTAGTGCTGCTTTACCAGTACACAGGACTGTCCTGTTCTTCGGTCACTTTATAATATTCCTTATCATCTTTGATGCTCTTAGTTAGACCAAAGTCCCCGATCTTCACAAGTGATTCATTCTCCACTAAGATGTTTCTCGCTGCCAGATCCCTGTGGATGTAGTTCTGAGATCCCAGGTACTCCATACCCTGACAAACACACAGGAATCACTCAAACCCACTATCTTTATTCTGATTTACACTAAAAGATGGCAGTTATTCACAGTGATTGCTACTGTTGTGCAGCCTAAAAAGTGTTTGGACACTTAAGTCAAAAATAAAAATATCTGTAGGTAATTGCATTGGATGCAAAATATCAAAAAGTGCCATGTAAAAGCTTGTTTGGTGTAAAAAAACCAAAAAAAAAAACAACAGTGAAAACATAGCTATCGATATCTGTATCTATAGCTATCTGTTGTATTGGCTATATTACCTCACATATCTGAAGAGCATAAAGCAGCAGTTTCTTCTGATCAATGTTGGATTTGTTACGGGGCAGGTATTCTTTCAGACTGCCAGCGGGCAAATACTCCATAATGAGTTTGATGTTCACTCCTCCTGAGTGACACACATTCACCCCAAGCAATAATACAGTCAGTATAATATAAATGGGCTATGTATTTGTTTGTAACAGAGGTATATAGTCTTATTTATAAAGTTGAAAACCATCAAGATTAGAACTGTGTGTAAACAGGGCTTTTGTGTGAGTACTGTAGGTGCGCTCATGACTTGCCTTCGTCATTGCAGATGCCTTTGTATTTAACAATGTTTTCATGGTAGAGGTTTCTGATGGTGCTGATCTCTCTCCTCAGGTTGCTGCTCTCATTTTCTGTCTTCAGAGATTTGACAGCCACCAGCTCACCTGTCTGATCTCCCTTAGGGTCATACAGACACAGTTCCACCATCCCAAAGTTACCCTGGACAAGAATGATAAAGAACAATACAAACAGATAATGAATCGAGGACACATTAATCCAAGGGGATTATGGGATTTAGGAGGGATGAGAGGAAATGCGGGGATCTCATTGTGAATGAATTCAGTGTGAGACTGCTTTAACATCAGACTTCAGGTAGATTTCTAATTAGAATCACTAGTTCGAAATTCTAATGGAATTTGTACCGCATTCCTATTGAAATCTCAATAAAATCTATAATATACAATTTCTGTAAATTGGTTTTGTTGTACTGGCGTATATAAAATAGTCCTTTTGGGAACAATGGTGTTGTTATTGTTAAATAAAACTAAAATAAAAATCAATAAAAAATTATTTTCATTAATTTAAATAAATCTGAAATAAATTTAAAAAAAATGTAATTTTAGATAAAATGAAATGATGCCTTAGTATCTAAGTGAAATAAAATAAGTTCAAGTACTAAAATTACTTAATTTAAACTGTAAAAAATGTGTTAGATTAAAAATAAATAGAAATATCTAAAAAAAATACAAATGGCAAATGGACATCAAAAAATACTAAATCTGAAATAAAAGCTTAAAATATAAAAATAAAAGCTCATTTTAAATATGAATAATTACTATAATATTATATAAATAAAACTAGAATAATACTGTTTGGGAACTAAAATGTCTTTCTTTCTCATTCTATGAATTCTATAAAAACATTTCCAAATACTTCCAGTACTTTCCAATACAATCCAGTAGAAATTATGTACATGTTCCTTTATTTGACTAGGGAAGAGTGACATGACAATCATAAACCTGGAAAAGTCCAGTACCTCTCCAAGTTTTCGGATTTTCTTGAGAAATCTCCTCTTAAAATCTGCTGGATCAGTCTCCTGTGGAGGAATTGCCTCCATAAGGTTAAGTGCTGTAGAAAAAATGCAATAAATTCAGTAATGTATACAAATAGTACCATGAAGTTTACTTAAAATTTGGGGGGGGGGGGGGTTTTCTTTACGTAATTGATGACAAAAAGTTTTGTTTTTTTTTGGAAAATCTATTGCATAAAGAAGAGGTAAAGATTATTAGTGTTAGTGCGATATTATGTAACAGATACCCTTTTCGTGCTGCTCTTTGATGCGGCCCAGCTCTCTCACTATGGCTCTGAAGAACGGCCTCTTCTTGGGGTCATAGTTCATGCACTGTGAGATCAGATCAGCCAGTTCACTGATGCTGGGAGTGACCAGAGTACCACACACCTCGTAGAATCGCTCTTTCTGTTTATGCACACACAGATGTTAGATTAAAAGTGTTATAGTCAGAAACAAAGGACAATAATTCCAATAAAACAACTGCTGCTTTGGTCAAGTATAAATGTAGAGTCATCTAAGAAGAGTCAAGCACCTCTGAGAGTTTCTTTCCACGCAGAGGCACCTCGCCATTGTAGCAGATTTCCCATAGCGTGGTCCCAAACCCCCACTTGTCTGCTGCAATGGTCAGCGCTTTGGGGTTTTTAACACATTCCGGGGCGATCCAAGGGATCCTGTCAATGCACTCTGAGCACAGGCACAATCAGGAGTGTTAGTAATGCAAAATTATTATTTAACCCTTATAATGCATTTGGGTCTGTTTTGACCTGAAAGAGATACATGAGAAAAATAAATAAATAAATAAATAAAACATTTTAGTAACCTTTTAGGGTACCACTTTATTTTAGGGTCTCTTAACTAGTTGCTTATTAGCATGCATATTACTAGAATATAAGCCATTTATCAGTAGTAATTAAGCACATTTTAATGCCTTAACAACTACCTTACTAACTATTAATAAGCAGCAAATTTGGAATTTATTGAGGGAAAAGTTGTAGTTAATAGTGAATAAGTGTTCCCTATTCTAAAGTGTTACCCATTTGGGTATAGGGACCAATTCTCACTATTAACTAGTTGCTTATTAGCATGCCTGTTAATAACATATTGGCTGTTTATTAGTACTTATAAAGCACATATTCTGTGTGACCATATGCTACATCCCTAATCCTACCTAATACCTAAACTTAACAACTACCTTACAAACTATTAATAAGCAGCAAGTTAGGAGTTTATAGAGGCAAAAAGCATAGTTAATGGTTTGTTAATAGCAAGAATTGGACCTTAAAGTGTGACCAAGAATAGTTTTTAGTGGGGAAACAAAACTTTTTAAGACCCTCAAAATACACATTTTTTTCCCATATTTTTTACAATTATTTTTCAAGAGCTATAACCATTTAGAATTTTGGACCCAGGTATGTATGGAGTACCACTTGGTGTCAAAAATATTTTTGTAAAATGATCTATGAAGTTATATTACTGTCAAAAAACTTTTGGAAAATATAGTTAGCCCTTTCCCCATATCTCACACACTTTTGGGACTAAACTTAGTTGATAAATGTGAATATGTACACCTATTGACAAACCACTGCAGCATGAAAATCACTTTTTTTCATATGAAAGTGAAAGTTTATGAAAGTAAAATGAATTTATTGTGTTTGAAAACATTTCAGAGTACTACTTGTTCTTTTGATATTGTTTTCTTAGAAAAACAAATGTTTTTGAGCGATCATGAGTTATAAATTAAATTTTTATTTATTCAAATTACATTCATTCTAATGGGGTTAATACTGTAATAATTATCAGACCAGTATTATCACAAGTTTTTAAGTAATTTCATACAATGTTTTCTCATGAATATTAAAATAGTTTTAATTTTGCTATAGTTTATAGTCTTAATGGTATTAATTAATTTTTTTCATGTGCAATTTCAAATTTCAAAGAATTTCTCAATTTTTTAATTAATAAAAATGCAATAATAACATTAATAACATGGTAACATTCAAAACTGAGTGAATGTAAAAAACAAATTCATATCCACTCATTAATGAGAAGTTGTTGATTGGTTCTAAAAATTGAAAAATATTAACTTATGACTGTTTTATAAAATCACCATTCTTCAGGTCCAGATGGACTCAAAATGCGAAAACAGTATTCAGATTTTTAATGCATTATGAGGGTTAAATTATTTTACTATTAATTTGTTAATGTTAAATAGATGTTATTTGTAAATGTTACATAAATGTTATTTAATAGTCACTGCACACTTGTATGGTGTAAGGATATTCAGATGCTCTCTGGATGAGTGTGAATGAGTGTGTGTTACCCGTTTGGCTGAGCACAGTGATGGACAGTCCAGGATCACTCAGTTTAATGAAAGGACCACCTTGTCCTTCCAGACCATCCAGCTTCAACAGGACATTTTTAGCACAGACATAGCCATGGACAAGCTTCTTATCCTCCTGAAAGAGAGAAAATAAGACACAGTCCTATTTTTCTGTCTCAAACATCCCATTAGAGAGTTCTGAATTATATATTTACTTTATGAGTAAAGCAGGATATCAAATAATCCCCTTGAAAATAGATACTTTATAATTGTCGCATATTATTGTTGTGATATATGAAAAACATGAATAATCACAGTAAACATCTTTTATGTCTAAATCTATTATTCAGAAATTAAAAATACATTAAAATGCAATTTTATATTCATACAGACAATGATTTGAATACACTTGTTCTATCATGAACAGGCTTCTGAATTAAAATTCAAAAATTAATTTTGATACTTTTTGCTGAGCTTTAAGTAAAATATCTAGGTCGTGTAACTGTCCAGTGTCTTTAAAAGGCTGAAATTCAGTTTGGCGTAATCTGGCATTATTGTTTTTTTGTTATTAACAATTAGTTATATATATATATATATATATATACACACACACACACACACACACACACCTACACACACACACACACACACACACACACACACATATATATATATATATATATATATATAACAAATACAAATGACAAAAAAACATAAAAAAATATTTACTAAAACAAAGTAAAAATACTAATAAATAGTTAACAAAATATTAATAAATGCTACAATATTATTATGGTTAAATAATACTAAAGTAACACTGATTCAGAACCAAAATGTGTTCTTAAAAATCTATGTTCAATGCATATTTAAAATGTTTACACCTTAAATACACATTCTAAAGCCATAAAATCACTGTCCCATAAGTCGGAAATATTTCCCAAAATGTAAACAAGGGTGAAACAAGGTCAAGTTCAAACTTAAATATTGTACCAAATAACTGAGGACACTAGACAGCTGCTCCGCAACTTGGAACTTCCAGGAGGGCGTGAGTTCAGAGCGATGATTTCTCATGAACAGATCCAGAGGGCCGTGCTGAACAAACTCCTCCACCATAATGACTGACAGAACAACAGCAATGAGACATGAGATCATCTGCAGTCACAGGTCGACTATTCCATTAACTTCACAAATACAAATTTTTGTCTGGTGGAGTGGGCACCCTTACTGTCCATGCTGTGCATGCATATGCCATACATCAGAACCATGTTTTTGTGTGATATCTGCTGCATTACACTGACTGTGTCCAGGAAGGCCTAAGAGCAGTAGAGCAGGATTTGTGAAAGCCATTACCAGTAGAGTTATCTACCTAGAAGTCATTAGATGTGGTGTCACTTACAGAAATGTGTCCTGCTGCCAGCAACTTCAGAACCACATCCACCACCTCATGGCCTGACAAACCCTCATCATCCTCATTTCTCAGCTTCAGCTTTCCAGAATAGATGTTTGTGCGGGTGCCTTGGCCCAGGTGTTTCTCCTGTTTTATAAATAACAGTTTCAAAACACTGCATTCCATTTTTAGGCTCCAGATCATTTTTATTTTTATTTATATACAACCCCAATTCCAGAAAAGTTGGGATGTTTTGTAAGATGCAATAAAATCAAGAATATGTGGTTTGTTATTAACTGTCTTTAACCTTTATTTAATTGACAAAGGTACAAATAAAAGATATCCAATGTTTTCACTGACCAACTTAAATGTATTTTGTAAATATAAACAATTTTTAATTTTGATGGCTTCAACACACTCCACAAAAGTTGGGACAGAGGCATAATAAAAGTGAAAAGGTTATAGAATATCCAAGTTAAACTGTTTTGAAACAGTCCACAATAAGCAGGTGAACTGGTAATAGGTCAGGGTATCATGATTGAGTTTATACGGAGCATCCTGTCTTTGCCAGCAAACCTATAAAGAGGCTCACCACTTTGTGCCAAATTTCATGACAGAATTGACAGACAAATCAAAAATCACATTTCTCAATGCAAAATTGCAAAGAATTTAGGTCTTTCACCAACTACCGTACACAATTTTGTGAAAAGATTCAGGGAATCCAGAGAAATCCATTGACCACTGACGTGGAGGCTTATATTGGGATCGTACAGAGACATATACTGCCATCAAGATAACATCTTTCATGGGAAGTCCATGGTTATTAGATCAAGACAATGCCAGCTCTCATTCTGCATGTGCTACAACAGCGTGTCTGGCCAGCAGATCTGTCTCCTATTGAAAATGTACGGCCCATCATGAAAAGGAGAATCAGACAACAATGACTATGGACTGAAGTCTTGTATCAAGTGTGACTGGGCAAAAATTTTGCTTGCAAAACTTTAAAAATTAGCATCCTTAATTCCCAGATGATTAAAATGTGTAATTAAAAGGAAAGGTGATTTGACACAGTGGTAAACATGCCTCTGTCCCAACTTTTTTGGAGTGTGTTGTAGCCATCAAAATCAAATTTTGTTTATATTTATCAAATAAAATTAAGTTGGCCAGTGAAATTGGAATTTTTTTCTTTGTACTTTAATCAACTAAATAAAGGTTAAAGAGAATGAACAAATAACATATTCTTGATTTTATGGCATTTCACAAAATGTCCCAACTTTTCTGGAATTGGGGTTGTATGTCCCTGCTGGAATATACAACTTAAACTGGAACACAATAACTGATCTAAGCTGCTTGACCATCTTGGACCTGGTCTAACCAGCCTCAAGTCTGGAAAACATTTTCTTAATCAGTATTTTTGTCGTTTTTCAGTAAAAACATCTAAACATCCTTTAAACTAGAGAAATGGACTAAATACATCAAATATTGGTTACATTTTACATTAAATTGTTTACATTTTACATACATTTTTCTTGTTTTAAACATTAATCTCAAAAAAATTTGCTAGATTTATACCTAAAACATTTTTTTAAAGTGTTGACATAGGTGTTGAGGTAATTACAACGTTTTATCTTGCAATTTTGACTTTTTTTTCTGAGTTTATATCCCACAATTCTGACTTTGTTCTTTGCTGTTTTCTTCAAATTTTTTTCTTGAAAGTTAGAATAGTGAGATATAAATTTAGAATATAATCGCAATTATGAAAAATGTCAGAACTTCAAGATATAAAAACAGAACTGTGACTTTTTTTCTTGCAATTTCAAGTTTACATTTCACAACTTCAACTTTTTTCCTCTGAATTCTGTGCTTACGTCACACAGTTTGCCATGGAATAATTTTTTATGTCACAATTCTAACTTTTCTTCAGAATTCTTACTTCATAAGTCAGAATTGTGATATAAACTCAGAAATGCAATATAAAAAGTCAGAATTATATCTTTATTTTTGTTTTATTCCGTGGTAGAAACATGGTTAGACCTGATCAATTTTCTGTTGCTGATATTTTTTGGGATACAACACATAAAATACTACTTAGATTTTAGCAGTGCAACATAATGGCTGTTTTATCAGCTACCAGCTAGAAACCAATGTCTTCATTCCAAACCACAGATACCCATTTAGGTTGGATCTTTCAGCAGGATGCACCAGGAAATAATGTCTCACTATAGAGAAATTTGCTTGTTTTCTATGAAACAGATTTGACTTTATTCACATTGCATATAAGATTTGACTTTATTCACATCATGCATATAAGCAAATAGTTTTTAGATGTCCAACCTGGGTAATGTCATTTCTGAGAATCCTATGGATGACTGCATTATTGAAGGAAGACTGTAGCAATGCTGAATCTCTCCTGGTCATCATGACAAGGTTAGATTGCTCTGTGAAGTAGTAAATGGAAGATTATTCATGTTTCTGCCATCTTTTAAGACATTTGGATGATTTTAGTACGTAATAATCTAACATCCATAGTAAAATAAGGTAATAAATTTGAAACACTTATTTGATACTAAGTATAGTTCAAATCTATTTACTCGAGACGTACTGATATAAAAATTATAATTAAACTTTATTTAGAGTACTACTTGTGAACAATGCAAATTTCTTAATATTTAGCCAAAAATGTGTTTTAATGTCACTATTGATGAGGATTGTGTGATCTTTGAATAATATCAGTCTTTGAATGCAAGATATTTTAAGTGTACCTGAAATATAGTTCCACTTTAGCACAATCAGATATACTTCAGTATATCTTTAGTTGGACCTCAGCACTACTTCTGCACAATTAAAGTGCATTAAGCACAAAATTAGTTGTTCCAATTTAGCAGACTTTCAGTATAATGGTTTAGTATACCAAAAGTACAATTGCAGGGTATTTTTATTAAGCACACAAAGATGTGAATGTATTTGTGGTATACTTAACATGAATAAAATGTATTTCTAGTATACAAATACATTTCAAATATATTTTAGTAATTTATTTTTTACTAGGGATATGATGTAAATTACAAATAAAACATCTTAACTATCATAACTTTGCATGCCAATTAGTTAGATTAGATTATACTAGTGTTCTCTACCGGATTCAGTTTTTCCCTGTTGTTCCCTACATACTGTACATAAGAATAACAGTATACTGTACATTTTAGAATAAATATAAAAATCTAGTGCAGTTTGAAACTAAAATTACATTTTTTCATTAAGAAAAAACTGATTATAAACTGCTATCTATATTTGAAATATCACTGTTGGTGAGAAGCTCTGGTACCTTTCGGTTGGGGTGGACAGCCACGCTCAAGTCTTAAGCTGGTGTGGTCTGTACTGAGACACTGGCCGGACAGGTGGTCCGTCAGCTCTCTCAGAGTGGGCTTCACAATATCCGTCCCAGTCAGGAGGAAGCCCTTTGCGCTCGCCTCAATCTGGAAGTTCTTGAAGCTTTTGGTGATGCTGCCATGACAATCCCTCTAGAATAAAATTGTGAGTTTTGATTTGAGTTTGTGAAACATAGAAAAATGTCAATATCTTAATTACACAAACATATTTTCATATAACGTCTGTTTCTTTATTTTACATTTGCTTGACAGTAATAAAGCGTATACCTCATTGCATATGACAGTCAGGAGAACGTGATCGAAGTCATGAGTGCTCCAGCGCAGCAGGTACATGCCCTCCTCATAACCTTCCTGCTTGAGTTTATGGATGGCATATTCAGTACTGAGGGGTACAAAAGAGATACTATTTCATCAGCTGTCCAAAAACATTCAACTCTGTCATTTGATGATTGTACATTAGACAGTTTTAGATGCTGAAAAACATGCTGAACAAATTAAGTAGAGCTATAGAATGTTATATATGTATTAAGCGATTGATGAATTTAAGTTGAATTATTACACCACTGAAAAAGTTTTGAGTTTTTGCAAGAAGTCTTTTATGCTCACCAAGGCTGTATTTATACAGTATATACAGTAAAAATAGTAATATTGTGAAATATTATTACAATTTAAAATAATTGTTTTCTATTTTAATATATTTTAAAATGTATTTTTTTCCTGTGAGGCAAAGCTGAATTTTCAGCATCATTACTCCAGTCTTCAGCGTCACATGATCCTTCAGAAATCATTCTAATATGCTGATTTCCTGCTCAAGAAACATTTCTTATTATTATCAATGTTGAAAACAGTTGTGCTGTTTGATATTTTTGTGGAAACTGTGATACATATTATTTTCAGGATTATTCGATGAATAAAAAGTTTTATTAATTTTATTAGTATTTTTTTTTTTTTAAAGAAAATGTTTACATCTTACTGACCCTACACTTTTGAACAATACTGTATAAATAATATAAATAGCGTACTCAAAATTCTGTTGTCATTTACTCTCATATCGTTCCAAATCTATATGACTTTCTGCCATAGCTCACAAATCTCATTCACATTTGCATATTTTAGGGAGAAGTTAGCACTAGATGATGGCAAAAGTAATCAATATGGAAAAAAAGAAGATAATTACATTTTGAGTCGGTAATTCCACGTTGTCTGTTTTAGATCCAATATTGGCTGTTGCAGTAAATAAAATAAGCTAATATACTGTGGGACAACAAACACTATAATGGCATTTTATAATGCAACCTTAGCACATTCAAGTATGAATATGCAAAACCACAAAAGACATTTGAAAGCTACAGTGGAGGGAAAGATTAAATCAAATTTTGGTCTGTTACTCATTAAGGTATTTTTTGGATTCAGAAGTCAGCACCATTGTGGAATGGAAAATAGCAGGGGCCAGTGCATAAACATAGTCATTATGACTAGTCTGTGACTAGTCTTATGACTCTGTCTTACGAACTAGTATGACCAACTAGAATTATCATAGAGGTAGTAATCAGTCTTTCAGTTGAGTATCAAATTAGATCAAGCTACATTTTTATGTAACTGACTTCAATTAAGTTATGAACAATCTTAAACTTGAAAGACTATTCTTAGCAGTTTATGTAGCCGTGCCCAGCATCAATATTTATTAAATCATATCCTTTTGTGTTCCACAGAAGAAAGACAGTCATACAGGTTTGGAACGATATGAGTTCATTTTCATTTCTGGATGAACTATTCCTTAATCATGATGAGTACATGTACTAACTTGATTGGACCATGGCAGCCCTCTCGTAGGTTTATTTCCAGTGAGACGGGAGCCACATCCCTGCACAGGAAATGATGCGCATCTACTGTGAGCCTGAAGTATCCATCTACAAGACTGGCAAAGGACAGCGCCTCCTCATGGGATGCCAGCTTCAGCTCCTGAAGAAGATCACAAAAGTAAAACTGGGTTCAAGAAAAGTTCTGATTGTCCCTAAATGGATCACAGATCTCACAGTAAGCCTCACCATGTTTTTGTTGTCATGTTTATGGATAGTAACCACAGAGTATTTAATGAGAAGGTGCGTTATCTCATTAAAGTCTGAAAAGAGTGTCCATCTGTCCTCTCCTGCTTCATGTGATGCTGCTTTGCTTTTCTTACTGCCTCTCTTTGATTTACGTCTCTCCTGATTGGCCCACGGATCTGAACTGGCCTTAAAAAATAAATACATGACATTAAAAAAACGAATAGAAATATTGAAAAAAAACTAACTCTAAACTGAAGTGTGAAACTTCACCATGTACACTACCATCCAGAAGTTTGGGGTCAAGTTTATTTGTTTGTTTGTTTTAAAGATTAATAATTTTATACATGAAGGACGCATTTAACTGATCAAAAGTGATAGTGATAGTGATTTACAATGAAACAAAATATTAATATTTAAAATAAACGCTGTTCTTTTTTAAACTTTCTATTCATCAGGAACCCTGAAAAAGGTTTCAGTTTTCAAAAATATCAAGCAGCACCAGGGTTATAAAAAGTTTAAAACTAAAACCATTAAAGTTTAAAAAAAAAAAAAAAAAGTTAACTGAAATAAAAGCAAATATAAAAAAAAACTTAAATTTATTTTTTCCAGCTATTTGCCATGACAACTTTTCTCATTTTTATTTAGTTTAACCTGATGAACTAAACTAAAACTAAAACTGAAATAAAAATGTGTGAAAACTATATAGACATAAAAAAACTAACAAAATTATTACAACTTTAAAATGAAAATATTTATTCATAATATGAAAATGAAAATAAAAATTGTCTCAATGATAGTATCTCAGTGATACTAACATAACACTGAGCAACACAACTGTATTCAATGTGTTTCACAACTGTTTTTGCTAATAATAATAATAATAATAATAAATGTTTCCTGAGCAGCAAATCATATATTGCAATAATATCACAATATTACTGTTTTTACTTTAATTTTATCAAATAAATGCAGTCTTGGTGAACATAGAAACTTCTTTCAAAAACATTTTGAACTTTTGAATGGCAGTGTAACTCATCACACACTATTAGTACTAATGGCTATTATTTATACTACGGCCTTCCTACCTCGTTGGAGACTTTACACCAATGAATGCCAGAAGTGCCAGACACCATGATCTTGTAATGAACACCAGTAGCACTGCTGGAGTCTGTGATCATTTGCTCATTCTCATGTATAATGAGGGAAGATGGTTCAAACACCTCCTTGCCGAAGTGTTTCGTTAGAGTCTCTAAAGTAGACATGTATTTAACCTTCAGGTCATGGGTACTGATCTTGTTGCCTTGCACAGTGTTCCTGGTGAATTCCTCGAGGAACACTTTAAAGACATTGGAGATGCGCAGGCGTATGAGAATGTTCCTGTGACGTATGGACTTGTACAGGACCTTAGGGATGTAATTCTTGTACCTAACAAAGATAAAGTGAAACAGTGAAAATTACAGTGAGTTTAATAGTTATATAATTACTCATTATTGGTACACTGGGGTGAAATCGGAGATGACTAAAGGCTAAAATTCAATCTTACACCTGTAAAATTAATGAATTGTTACGTAAAACATGATCAGAAATCAACGATCATTCTATCATAAGGATACACATTTCCAATACTGTTAATGTATATCAAAATAAGGGGCAATTTATATTAAAAAAAAAAAACATCAAATGAAATTAAAAAAAAAAAACATCAAATGAAAAACAAAAACACAAAATAAAAGTAAAAGTGAAATATATTCCCGACTAACATTTACTGAACATAATTGCATGTGTTATATATATATATATATATATATATATATATATATTTATATATATATATATATATATATATATATATATATATATATATATATATATATATATATAACACATGCAATTATGTTCAGTAAATGTTAGTCGGGAATATATTTCACTTTTACTTTTATTTTGTGTTTTTGTTTTTCATTTGATGTTTTTTTTTTTTAATTTTCAATTTGTCTTTTGCTTGCTTGTTTAATGTTTTTGTTTTGTGTTTATTTTATCTGTCATGTATTGTCTTTATTTAATATTTCAATAATTATTTAATTTTAAGTATATTAAAATAAAATATTATTAATTTATTTATTTTTACTTATTTAATTATCTTTTGGGGGATTTTATTATATATATTAACAACTTATTTTCAATAAACCTTCTTGTATATTAAGTCAGGCACCTGCAATTACATTGTGTGTAAATTTGCACGTTATATTGTAAGCATCATTAATGACACCTTGTGTTTAATAATAATACAAAAAGATTGATTACTGAAATTAAAGAATGATTTAATAAAAAATTTCAATGTTTATTGTCTCTAATTGGCCTGTTTAGCTAAGCCCTCAAAACACATCATATTTAGAGGTACAGTAATGCATGATTTGTAGATTATATTTAATAGTTTACACTTTGCTTAAATGTTTGCAATTAGTTTTTAAAAGGTAACATTACATTCTTAAGGACTCTATACTTACATTTCTTTTCAGGAGCACTAGAGCTTCTACTTAAAATAAAATTACACCTTCTGATCAATGACAGAAATTAACCTTTCCATTATAAGGTGATATTTGACTCCTTAAAGGGCATATTGCAGGTTAAATTTTTTTTCAAATGAATATATAACCTTGTAGGAAAATACCATATGAACCGTTAATGCATGATTTGAAAACGTTTTACAAGACGTGAGGGCACAAATTTAGAAGAAAAAGTGACGCTTTCCCTGACAGTTCTCAAAAAGCGCTTTTTTTTCATATTACGTCACGAGAGGGAGTTGCGTGCCCCGAGCAGGCGTGAGTCAGTGTGTTTTCTGTAGTTATTTTTATTTCAATTTATCATCATCATGGTAAATTATCGTGTTTGTGGAGGCTGCACTAATTCTAGCCTGTCAGGACATCGGGTCCACAGGTTTCCTAACAAGAAATAGGACGCGATCTTCCGGGCCTGGTGCGTTTGTGCAGCTGAAGAGACCGGACTTCACTAAAGCATCTGCTTCAAACAACACTGTGGTGTGTAATTTAGCGATCACTTTACACCGGAGGATAATCATCCCGGCGATATGATGCAGTTCAACATGGGATATCGAAGCCATCGAGTGAGACTCGAGCTGGTGCGGTTTCTTCGGTGCACACAGCAGCTTCAGCGGGTCCCGGTCCGACATGATGCTCACAGGTCCGACAGAGATGCTGCTCCACTTAAATGCCAACTGTGCACCGTAAGTCTTGATTTTTAACATTTGCTAACCACCAAATCAGTGAACATAATTATTTAAATAATGAGACACAACCAGATGTGTATAAGTTGTTGTAAAGCACCACAGCTACACTCTAAAAATCGCTGGGTTGTTTTTTTAACCCAATTGCTGGGTTATGCCTGTTGGGTCATTATGTTGGGTTGTTTTTCCAGTGTTGGGTAGTATTTGTGTAACCCAGCTGTTGGGTTAGTGGCTGGGTCAATATCACTGACCATTGAAACTATGCACCCCTCCCCCTCCCTCCAACGAAATAACCCAGCGCGCGCACTTTAACCCAGCTGTTGGGTTACAGTCAAAGCGCGGGCTTTTCATTCTCCTCAAGAGAGAGCGAGTTCTCAGCGCCGCCGATTTAGTGGACTTCTTCAGTGAAATTAAGGTTTGTATACATTTTATTCCATCTATAAAGTCTTAATTGTGTTTAAATGATTTTATTTCACGCAACGCAGCATACATACCAGATGTCAGTCAGCTAACGTTAAATGCTTCAGCAACGGTCGTTTCGCGTGATGGAAATGTCTTGCCTTACATAAAATAAACTGATTCTATTCGTTATAATACTGCTTCTAATTAATTCGGATGTTGAAATATGTTCTCAAAACTCTGTATTGTTTGTTTATCGGCAGGTTATGAAGTCAGTCGCGGCATCTTTCAGCTACGAGTGAAACGCGAGGTAGCGGTCTGAAGTTCGCAGTTTCCCCGGGGAATAGCAGCCCATCGACGGCTCAGATTTCAGCGACACACCGGCACAAGAATCGGCACTATTTCGGTTAAAACGGATAACAGAGAACCGTTTAATACACTTGAATTGAAATATTACTTTTAAATGTTATATTTTTATTTCTAAAATGCGTGTTAAACGAGTTTAAATGTATGCAAAGTTGAAATCTATGCTGCCTAATTCAATTTGTCTTATATTTTTGTCTATGGGTGTTTTCACTTGTTAATAAATGTTCATGTTTTGATACTGTTGCCTCTAGTAATTCTGTGTCTGCTTTTTAATTTCCAACCTATTTTTGATTCATTTTAAGCCAACAGTAGTAATTTTCAATTAATATTTGAGTTAATTAAAACAACCCAACATGTTGGGTCAAAAATTTAACCCAACTGGCTGGGTTAAAATAACCCGACGCTGGGTTTGTCCATATTTGACCCAGCGTTGGGTTACCAAAATAACCCAAACTGGGTTGTTTTAACCCAGCGTTTTTTTTTTAGAGTGTAGCTTGTAAGCATTAGCAATAATGTTATATTTTTAAAAAACGTGTAAAAACGTTACCATATGAGAAGGCATAGCTGGTAAGTTAACCTCAGTTTGCTAATGTTATATCCATCAAGTTTAGTGACATTGTTTGCACAGCTAATTGGTAATTTTTTGTCATGTGGTGTGTTTATAAGGCTTTGGAAGACGGGAGTGTGAAGATCTGAAGCAATGGAGGCCTGCTGTTATGAACCACCTCTACTGGACTGCAGCTTCCACTCCTAATGGAGATGCAGATGTGATGGAGGCCAAGTGGAAAAGCATGGTCAGCAGTGAATGTGATCTAAACTTGTGTTTGCTTCTCCCAGCACATGCATCAGTCTGAGAGGGGAATACTGCAGGTCACCACAGACTCCACAGTCTGTCTTCCACTACACCTGCTCCTCTTTCCAGATCCCTCCAGAGGATCAACAAGATGAGGCTGTTGGCGTGTATCTAGCACAGCAGTCACGATTTAACACACGTTAACAACACATTAGTGTGATACCCAGACTGAAAGATTGTTAAATGGGTCAGATGGTATTTTTTTCTTTCGGTAGTATATGATTGGTGCATCTATCTATCTATCTATCTATCTATATGTATATATATATATATATATATATATATATATATATATATATATATATATATATGTGTATATATATATATATATATACATAATTTATTAATTAACAATTGCAATGTTGTGTTTTGAGTTAGGTATTAACAGTGCGATGAAATAATATTTGTTATGGTTTAGTGCTGTATAAATAAAACTGAACTGAATTAACCATAAATGCAGATCTGCTTGATATATATCTGATGTAAACTTAATAAACAAGTTTTTATACAGTAAGACAGTTTGTGATTGTGATTATTTTGTATTGATTGTCACCAAAATGGGGCCATTCAAAACCTTTATAAAGTCCTCCTTCCTCTGTAAACTCTTCTAATGGCTGACACAACACATGCAGGTAAGGGCTTCCTGGTGTACCTGCTCAGAACACCATTGGCCCAGCGGACAACTTGTCTGTATGCTGTCATTATTGACTGTCTTATACCAATGGCATCAAAAAGTGTGACACAGGTAGTTGTGACCTACCTAAATATAGGCAACTTGTGATTGAAAAAAAAAATATTCAGATGGTTTTAATATTCAAATCTTTAATTTATTATGTATTTATACATACAAGTATTTAGCTCAGAGTAATAAGTGATCTCTGCCCTAAACACACTCATGTCTGCTGGCACATATGGGTTCAGACAGCAAGCCTCAAAGCCTGGGTGCAGCACTGACTTTCCTCAGCTGTGACCATGGCCTCGCAATGACCACACAAACACTTAATGAAACAACAATGTGTTTATATCTCTCTCTCTCCTGCGGTGATGAGAAACCGCTATATCACGCTATAACATTAGCATCGGATATTAACGAGCGTGACACGCCTGATCAACGCTTATTAGTTTCTGTTACTGGTAAGTATCAATACTCATAGATGACCAATACTAGCTTTGCTATTGCCTAATTACATTAGCTAACGTGTGTATATCTGTAAGCTAACACTGGTCTCTAACAAGACACCTGCTCTGTTCTCCTCACATCAACTCAGTTTGTCTCCTCTGACCGTTGTTCTGTCTAATCCTGCTGTCTCTGCTCTCTTGGCCGCATAACAGGCTCATAATTGTATCTGTGGTCCGTCATACGAGTGTAAATAAACATTTAAAATGTCCTCAGCGTCCGAACTGTCATTGCAATCCATTGTTTTACTATGGTTAAAATGGCCTGCTCTCCCTCTCGTTACGTCACTTCCGGTTTTGGCGGTTTTCAGATGAGGAAGTAAAATTCTCCCACAAAAACGACTCCAGAAGCCTTAATAGCTTTTTTTAAAGTATATTTTAAAGAAAATCTAGTTCTTACATTATTTTTCTATACATCGACTCACTGGAGTGTCTAACCTGGAATATGCCCTTTAAAGGTTTTTTTAACCTTTGTAATGCCATTTTTAACTTTATTAAATGTGTCATATTTTGTGCCAAAAAATTTAGATTTATAAACTTTTATCAAAAATTTTAATTAAACAATTTAAATTTTAAAATAATACAGAAGGCACAGAAGGGCACAAATGTGGACTATTTACAGACTTTTTACCAAGACTCAGAGCTGGCATTAATACTTTTCATAAAAACAATGTTATGAAATTAATGTTTTAAAATAAAGTTTTGAATATAAAAACATTAAACGATTTAAATTTATACTTGCAATTTTGAAATTTTGAAACTTGAAATTTATACTAAAAATGAAACTGAAATCGCCAGTAGGTGGCAGCAAGTCACTGTCTTTGTCATTGAATCATTCATTCAATCGATTCATTGGAACGGCCAATTCATTCAGTTATGAAGCAATTAACTCTCTTTATGAATGGGTCATTGAATTATTGACTCACTAGATTTGTTCAGAAACGCAGATTCATTCATAAACGAAACAACGCTGTTTGCTTGGCAGCGGCTCAGCTGTGACTGGTTTGGAACTATTTTTGTTGACGAAAGAGAGCACAGTCAGACAACAGTAAATGTAAGTCACTTATTATTAACTTTTGTATAAAATCAAAGATGTATAAAACTGTTGTATAAATTCAATTTCACATTTGCAAACTCAACTCCCTTTATAATCATTAAAAACCTGTCACTCGTCTTAGTTCATCGCGATCTCACAAACTTCCATTTTAATTAATAAAGATCTATAAAGATGCACACTGAATCTATTACTTACATCGTCTCTACACTTTGTTTGATACGATGAATGACAAACTGCAGTCTGCTTTCACGATCTGTGCTGTGCAGGACGCTCAGCGATAGAGCAGCATTTCTATTGGCTGCAGTCTGCAGGTATTGTGGCAAAAGACGACATTGCACAGTGAACCGTAGACACAAATGTGGCGCTACGTTTTTTGTCTACATTGTGCTACGTTTATTTGCAGAACTGGGATCGCTTTCATAGTCTTTTGAATGGATAAAATATAAAAATCCCTTTTATTTCCAAAAAACCTAACCAGATTGAAGTGAAACGCCCACCCCCCCATTTATTTTTTATTGGTCTTATGAAGTATTCTAATTTGTTGAGATAGTGAATTGGTGGGTTTTTGTTAAATGTGAGCCAAAATCACCACAATTAAAAGAACCAAAGACTTAAACTACTTCCGTCTGTGTGCATTGAATTTATTTAATACACGAGTTTCGCAATTTGAGTTGAATTACTGAAATAAATGAACTTTTCCACGACATTCTGATTTATTGAGAATGAGATGCACCTGTATATCACTCACCCACATAAAATGAATACATGAAAAATAAAGAAAAAATATAAAAAGAATGTTATAAAAAATTATAGACAGATAGATAGATAGATAGAACTAAAAAAATACCATAAATACATAGCAAATAAAATAAAAAATGCTCTTACTCAAATTCACCGAGAGGAAGATTTTTTTCAATGGCATCATGGGAGATGGCCATCACCGCCATACCCAAACACTCATTTTCTATCTGCTGGACATCACTCTCATCGCGAGCATTACGCAGCGGTGCCAGACTGCTCTGAAAGTCACACTGACTCTGCAAAACACAAAAACACATACAAGTGAGCAGCCACAACTTTCTTGAACAGCACGTCCTTTAAAAGCAGGCAATGTTTTTGTCACCGAACCTGTGCATAGATGTACTTTAGTGAAGCTACATCCAGAACAGCCGTTCCTGCAGACCCCGTCCCTCGCTTGAGAGTGTGTCTGAACACTGGAGGAAATGTCTTACTGTTCCCATGCCAGTTTGTGAAATAGAATCTGCCCCACGAATGAGATTATAAGGTAAATATGCAACACCATTTAAAACTGTGAAGAAAAACTAAAAGAGAAAAGTACAGGAATACCTCATGCGATAGTAAAGCTTCAATCTTGTAGTCTCATCAATAGTGAATGAGTGATTGGGTGGATACCAGATCTTGCTAAATTCATCATAAAGGGCGAACAAACTGCTACACAGTGGAGATATACCTGTAATTACGAAACATTATTGAGTCTGTGATGATTATGCTTATTTTGTGGAATAGCTGAAAAACGTACCCAACTTCTTGGCAGCTTCAACACACAGCTCCTCTGCTGTGAAGCTTCCTGAGACATGAATGATCTGGTGTGTCTCTGGCAGGTAAAAATGTATCTCCAGCCCCTGTAATATCACTGAGGCCATGACTACTTCTTCTTTTTCAGCACTTTATTAATGAGTTCCCGGCAATATTCCATTCCAACACTTTCCTAAATATAGTAAAATAAAATTCTGTCATCATACTTATGGCATAGAACAACATTTGCCTCTTTGAAATACAGTAAAGCATGTTCATTACGAACACCTGGAGTCTATACAGACAGCTCAATAGAAACTGAAAGTTCGCAGAAGAGCTCAATTCACGACTAACACACTTCTCTTCTATTTCTGACTGTCATTAGTGTGTGTGGATTCTTACAGCGACATCGAATGAACTTATAAAATACAGAAACGATCATGGAAACGAATTGTACTTTACCGTCGAAAGATCATCTGGATGAGATTCGCTTCCGAAGAAACTGACGATGACAAGTTTCTGATAAATTACGTGAACCACACACTGAATCTGATTGGCTGCTTGACGTTGACGTAACCTTTATTTAACCCTTAATTCAGAGTTTCTGTCACTGTAACAGCATTGTGATTTAACCCACACCAACCTCTTGAGAAAGTCTGTCATTTTCCAGCGAAAAACTTCGCTGTGTGTTTTTACGGGTAGCGTTCTTACGAAATAATGAATGCACGTTCACAGTATGACATTTTCTGTTCTCGGATCTTGTCATTTTGTTGATTTTTTTCCCCCCTCAATACAAACTTACACAGTATATTCGATTAAATATGTAACGTTATGCATTTAATTGTTTAGACTATTTTAAGACGAACTAATATTAATTATTATTAGACAGACGTACAGATATTAACTAACGGTGAAAAATCCTTCAAAGGTTTTTAATTAATCTTAGTTAATGTTAATTTCAACTACTTCTAATATTCAAATCAAAAGTTTTATCTGGTAATGTTATTTAACGGACCTGAGTTAACATGATGTAACAATAAAACAATCAATAGTATAATGTTAAGAAAGATGAATAAATACTATAACAAATGTCTTTTTATTGCTAGTTAATGTTAGTTAATGCATTAACTAATATTAACTTGTTACAGATAGAGACTGTCAAACTGAACCGACGTAAATAGTAATTACTAGGCCTACTACTACTACTACTATTACTACTAATAATAATACCAGCAATTTTTATTATAATTATATATTTATTTATTTTTCTGGAGAGCTTCAGTAGATTCTCATCTTTGTAAGTTTTTGTAAGACTGCTCCTTTAAGGGTGTATCAGTAGTTTGAGGAAATAGGAAGTCAGTAACATTTAGCACAAAGACGAAAAAACAAAAGGCGTTTATGAGTGATGGCAGGAATAAAAGGTAAAACTAAACCGTAACTCTCGTTGTGATCAGTGCAACACTTTATAACACTTTATACTACTTTAAACAAACCACCGATGTTTTTACGAGTTCATCTGCTGTCGAGAGTAACCTAAAAGTCTTGTATACTTTGTTGAGCTTTCATAACTACAGACTGCTACGTAAAAGGTCTAAGTATAATATAAGTGTAAATAGTGCAGATAGATTAATTAAAGTCTATTAAGTATCATGTAGCAATGGTAAATAACACGTTGTCATCTAGGGTTTAAGTTTTACTTAAGTTTACTTTAGTTTTACTGTTTTACTTTTCGGTCGTATACAGTAAGTAGCCAATGATAATCAAATTAAGAAGTGATCTTATACATGAAAAATCACGGAATTTATTAATATGCGGTTTAGTCACTAAGTACGTCACTTCTGCAGCTGCGAGCTTTGGCCGCGAGGGGGTCATAAAAATCATAAATAATGTTTCAGTGCTCAAATCCTTGGCCTTGACTGATCTGAATTATTGCCTTTCAGCACTTGTTGCGTTATCCTTCAGTGGTGCACTTGGACTGACTTTTCTCCTTTTGGGATGTGCACTGGAACAGTTTGGGTAGGTTTTTTTTTTGTCGTCTGTAAAGCTGTGAAGTGCAGTAATTCAAGATAACCTCTATGTGCTTCTTTCCTCACAGAGTGTACTGGCCAATGTTTGTCCTGATGTTCTACATCTTGTCACCTATCCCAAATTTAATAGCCAGGAGGCATGCGGACGACACTGAGTCAAGCAATGCATGCAGGGAGCTTGCGTACTTTTTAACCACTGGGATTGTGGTGTCAGCATATGGGCTACCCGTTGTGCTTGCACGAAAATCTGTGGTGAGAACAGAATATGCTGCATGTCCTGCTTCGGTTTTATCTTGACCTTTTTTATGCTAAACAATTTGACAAGGTTGGTGATGTAGCATATGTGTTTAAAGGGATAGTTCACCCAGAAATGAAAATTCTGTCATCATTTACTCACCCTCAAGTTGTTCTAAACATGTATCAGTTTCTTTCTTCTATTGAACACAAAAGAAAGGTATTTTTAAGAATGTTGGTAACCAAGCAGTTGACGGTAGCCATTGACTTCCATAATACAGAAAAAAAATAAAAAATACAAAAATACTATGAAAGTCAGTGGTTACCATCAACTATTTGGTTACCAACGTTATTCAAAATATCTTCTTTTTGGTTCAACAGAAGAAAGAAACTCATACAGGTATGGAATAAGTGGATGCAGGGTAATGATGACAGAATATTCATTTTTGGCTAACAAAATGTATAATAAAAACATGTCCAGGTCACATTTAACCTCAAAAGAAAGAAAGAATGAAAGATATTTTATTTATATATTTAGTATTTAATTTTAGTTAATACTTTTTATTTACTTTTTAATCAATTAATACTTTTACAGTTATGCGAATGTTGTTTTAGTATACTATTTAGAGATGCTAGTAAGTTTTTGTATTTTAATATTTTCTATTTTCATTTTAAATTTTTAGTCGTTTTGTTGTGTTTTTGTTTTTTTAACATGTTTTTATAATATATGTGTATTTTTATTATATATTTTAATATAGTTTTATTCTTTTAATTTCAGTTTTAGTTGTAGTTATTTTAGTACATTAAGTTAAACTTAAATAAAATAAGAAATGTTGCCTTCTAAATTAAACTGTTTTATGTTGTTTTTATTTTATTTCAGGTAACATTTATTTCAAGTAGTTTTGCTTTCAGTTTTAGTTTTTTTTTTTGTTTTGTTTTTTTTTTCAAATGTAATAACTTATGAGAATGTGGATGTTTTTGCGTTATAGTAATGAAAATTAGAGAAGAATAAAATGCAGATACCTTACTGGTTTTTGAAAAAAAATCTGTCTTCCGTTCTTTAAATGATTATTTCTTGCTTGTTTAATTAGATTTCCGGGTAAAATATGACCCATACAGCTTATATAATAATAGCTTAGAGATTATAACAGAATTCTGTTTTGTACAAGAGGAAAAACCTTCACTTTAGAGGCACTGATTAAATTTCATTATATTTTTGTTCAGATTGCATTTGGTGCTCACATGTCCTCAAAATGACTTAAAAGCATATACAGACAGTATATGCTTTCTAAAACGGCAAACCAGACAGCGCACTGAATGAAATGTCACCATGAATGAAACTAATGGCTGTCTTCCTCTGCAGATCCAGTGGGGTGCCTGTGGCCTGGTAATGGCAGGCAATTGTGTAATTTTTCTGACCATTCTGGGTTTCTTCCTGATATTCGGAGGTGGAGATGACTTCAGCTGGGAACAGTGGTAAACCTTATCCAGAAGAAGAACATAACTACATTATAAACTACAAAACTTTAAATAGTTTGCCATGGCAATGCTGATTAACCCAGGCCTTGACAGAGACTGTGTCCATTGTTTTGTTTTACTCTTGGTTATGGCTGCTCTGGTGCTTCTGACTTTTCATTTGCATTACATGTGCATGGCTCTGTGTATACGATAATTTGCTTAAAAAACGATAATTATGTAGTTGCATTTATAGAAATATTGCATTTAAACTTGTTTGAACAGCAGGGTAAAGGGTAAATCTCACAAAACTTGTATAGTACAGTTTGGGTCATATTTACTCAAATCAGAAGCAAAAAACAATCAATTATGATTTGCTTAAATAAAATAAGCCTGTTTTATGACCATTTAAGATTTTTTGTATTAAGTTTAAAATTAAGATTTTTTTCCCCACCCTCTCACCAACAGTTTATATATATATATATATATATATATATATTATTTTTTTTTTTTTTTTTTAAAGTGACTGGTATTTTTTTTTTTTATTTGCGGTATTACATAAGAGGTTTAGGTAGTGATTTAGATCTTTCACAGTAATTCACAAAAAACTCCTAAAAGTAGGCTTCATATATGACACTGTTTTTGTGAGATTTGCACTTTCAAATAATTGTAGTATGAGATAGAAATCATTTATGCAAGCCAATTAAACCATCATTAAGATTTAGAATTTAATAATGCACAAAGGTAAGCATAGAATGAACATTTTTCTGTCCTTTTTCAACAGCTTGAATTGTTAGTACTTAATTACCCTGATTAAATTATGAATGATCATCATTTGCACTTGATAGATAGGCCTGTCAGTTAAGAGGCATAATTAATTATCTAACAATGCCACCTAAGAGTTAAAGTAATGCTTTGTGTTTGCAAACAGAAGCACTGTAACCATGGCACTCTATGAAGTGTTTTTGTCTTTGTTTTTGCAATGCCACTAATGTCATTTACGGATTGGACCCGTTAAGCTTTAACCTTCTTAAACTGTTTATACCATATTACCAAAGCAAACATCTTCCTGCTGTTCCATTCCTTCATTCCTCCTGTACATCTGTTGGACGTTTCCATGTGGGACTGTAGAAACAGGAAGAAAAGTTTTAAATGCGTGCAGAATACAATCATAAACAGCCTTTCGGTGATTATAGAATGCGTATTATAGTTATTATTAGAACAGCATATGATTCATGCAATTCCAGAAACATTGACATCTTACAACTGACATAATTCCACATCAAAGCTTATGAAACAATATGATTATGTAATTTTTATATAGTAAATGCAGCGTCTGAGATCAAATTTCACCTGAAAGTCAGGGTGTTCAGGTTTAATGACTGACATTTTCACACTACTGTTGTTGTCATTAATAGTTTAGATTATCATTTTATCCACTGTTTAAAATCGTTCTCTTTTGTTTCGTCAGAGTTAAGACTGACTTTACATAGAATCACTTGTATAAGGGATGTTTTTGATATACCTTTGTGATCTTGTTTCAGCACTTTCAAACAATATCCATTTGATTATATGAATTAAAAACACTTGAATTTTTCATTTTTTTGTCTTGTCTTAATTTAGTTTTTTTCAGTAACTCTATATAAGCAGCGTCACTGTTTATGTTTAAAATTGCACTCTTTTTGACCAGTGTGACTTTAAATTATGCATATAGTAAGTCACAGAAATGGCTTCTGTTGATCTCAGGAATACAAGTGCCAAACTACAGAGCGGAGAGATGCAGATCAGAGGATGACTGTAACTACACCATGTGCCGAATTATTAGGCAAGTTGATATTCTGGTCATATTTTTTTTCCAAGAACATTTTACCAATTCCAAACTACATCAATCTTAATAACTACTATTGACTTTGTATTTAATCATTTATAAGTGATATATAATTGTCCTTGAAGGCTGGAAGTGAAAAACCCCTCATATTCAGGTGTGCCGAATTATTAGGCAGGTTTTCTTTTACAGATAAAATGAGCCAAAAAAAGGGAGATTTAACTCAGACTAAAAGTCAAAAATTATTAAATGCCCATGAGAAAGATGCAATACTAATGCAATAATAGAATTTGCAAAGTTAGGGCATGACCGTTGGGCAGCGAAATGCTCATTGGGTCAGCAGAGTCAGAAAAAACAGGTGGAGAAGAAAAGACACTTGTTAACTGCAAAAGAATGAAGAATTAAGGTGAGGAATTAGGTGAGAAACCATCAGGAACCATTTAGTCTCCAGCGCCATCATTTTCCAGAACTGCAACCTTCCTGGAGTCTCCACAAGTGCAATGTGTCAGGTTCTCAGGGACTTTGCTTGGGTAAAAAAATCCTAAAAAAATTACCCTCACTTAATAAGAATAACATGCTGAAGTGTTGTGAACACTCTTTGGGGTTCTATATAGAACCCTGGGGTTCTTTACTCAACTCCAAAGAACCCTTTATGCCAAAACGCTTCTACATGAGGAGAAAGAACCCTTTTTGGCACAAAAGGGTTCTTTGGGCTGAACCATGCTTTATGTATGCTTACACATTAGGCTATTTAAAATGATTATACTACATTATATTTGTGTTTTTATTTCAATTTTACTTTGACACACATTTATTCTGAAGAAAATAAACTTAAAATTTACATCTGCGCTGAATCAACCTATTAATTTATACCAACAAACTGATCAGGTATAAATACATGTGTGTATAGCAATCTGGACAGTTTTATCTATTTATTAAAAGGTACACGCTAGTCTTCTATTTAATCAGCACACTAACATGATTGCAAGTTCTTTAGTTATCATGTCATGTAAGATGCCGTGCAGCTCTTTTATTGACGAGCTCATATCGAGTTTCAGTGTTTCATTTAAAAAGGCTATTCTTGTAACTCATCCATCCAAACAGATGCATAAAATGATCTTTGACATAAACGGCAAACAACTTGAATGTGTATCTGTGCGCTGATCAGTTTTGTCCCGTCTGCACAGCGCCGCATTTAAGTCGCGCGCCTCTCGCGAGAGTGATCAAGTAAAAGCGCGCGAGCGCCGCTGTTTAAACTTCAACGGTCACGGTGCTGCGCTCAGCGCTCGAGAGAACGACGAGTACATCGGTAAGTGAGAAAATGAATTCATTTTAGCTTATTTCAATTGTTTTTACATAAACCCTTGTCATTTTTAGTTAGCATAACGGTACACGTTTCTTTCAAGAAGCTAAAAGAAGAAAGGTGGTTTATCGCGTTGTCCAGGCCTGCGCAATTCTCCGCCGGGAGCTTTGTCATTTTTAAGATCAATCCCTAAAGTATCTTGATAAAAACTGTTGTGAATTGATCAATAACGCTGGCGAGAGTTCATGTTATAGCCTAACATAATTTTTTTTTTTTTTTTTTTTTTGCCCTGTAGACAACACAGAGATGCCAGAAGTATCTGTTTGCAGTCTACTTTTTGTTCAGTATGGAGCATCCAAAAGCCATCACACCGTTAATTTCAATCATTACTATTTAGCCCTTCCCAGTGCTGAAATTGTCATGGGTCCTTTGTTTTTATTGTTTAAATTCTTATCTGAATGTAAAATTAATATTTAATGCTTATAAATAAATAAAAAACAATACTATGGTTAATCTTTTAGCTCCCTTTTTAGAAACATGTGGTTCACCATCTTTCATGGGTTACAGAACTGGGGAAAGTTGCAGCATACAAAAAAAAAGTCAGACTACTTGGTTTATAGGTTTATAGGAGAAAGTGGAGTAAATACTTGACTTTTATTTAAGGTAAAGGTTAATGACCTGGTGGTGAGATGCAAAATAAGAGTGTCATTAATATACTATTTGATGACAAGCTTTTCACATTCTAATTTTACTTATGTATTTAATTTTTTGTATTATTATTTTTGCAAGTTAACTTTATTTATTTGTTCAAGTTAACATTCAGTTTTTTTTTTTTTGTTTGTTTTTTTTTGTGGTTTCTAGCAATCAACATATATTTGTGACTGACATGTTGGATGGGTGAGTAAGGTGGAGGGGGTTGAAAAAACAATATTTCTAAAATGGAGAGTGCTATTTTAGGTTGACAGGTAAAAATATATATATATTTTTAAAAGTATAAATAAATAAAGAAACATGGATTTATGTTAATCCCTGTAACTGTTGCACAATGAATTGCTGTGTTATATATTGCTTGTCATTGTAAATGCTAATAAAAGTGTCTTAAATGACCACACAACTCCTTGATGTCTTATGCTTATAGTTATTTCAGTTTTTCTAGTGATAAAGTAGCTATATGAGCCATTTAAGTCTTAAAATTTAATTAAAATACAACAAAAATTAAATCCCAAAAATGATCCCATGATGGGAACCCCTAAAGGGTTCTATATAGAACCTTTTTTCCTGGCTACAAAGAACTCTAAAGGGTTCTTTTGATCGAACCCTTAAAAAGGGTTCTATATAGAACCTTTTAGGGGTTCCAAATATGTAGTGCCTGATAGAACCTTTTAAGGTTCTATATAGAACCTTTTACATTTACATTTACATTTATGCATTTAGCAGACGCTTTTATCCAAAGCGACTTACATTGCATTCAAGTTACAGTTTTTTACATTTTATCAGCTCCTAACCTTTTCTTCTAAGAGTGTACATTGACTGATTTTTCATAGGCTTTATAGAGAGATAAGTTTTGAGTGACTCTTGAATGACCAGCACCACATCCTCTTGTACCACTGTTTGAAGAATTGATCTTCCAGAATCTGGAAGTAAGTTTTAGGAGCTCATATTAGTCAATCTCTGCAAGACAGACTTTTCAGGATAGGAGATGGACTAAAAATGAGCTCCTAAAACGTACTGCCAGATTCTGGAAGATAAATTCAACCATTTTCAAATAGGTATTAGTCATGTTGACTATTTCTATAATCATTTTATGAAGCTTTTGCATCCCTTTTTAATATTGAAAGCTTCAGTCACGGTTGCATGATGTCACTACATATATTTGCATAATACACACAATTTGTCAAATGAATTAGAAAAATAAACTTCATTCAGATATTCTCTAAAGTAATTTTGGCCTCTGATTTTATATGATTTTTGGCCTGTATAACTTTGAACTCTGTGCAGAAATTAATACAGTAGTTACTCAGACCGGCATTAGTCATATTGACATTGTTATGGTAATTTTATGATGCCTTTGCATCCCTTTTTAATCTTGAAAGCTTCGGTTGCAGCAGATTGTAATTGCATGGAAAAGAGACACAGCATGATGTCACTAAATACTGAATATTGTCACTAAATCTATGTACATAACAATCCACACAATTTGTCAAATAATTTATAAAAAATAAAACCTCATTCAAAAATATTCTATTAAATCATTTTGTAATTGCATGGAAAAGAGACAGCATTACATCACTAAATATTGAATACTGTCACAAAATACCTACCCTAGTAAAAAAGTTATAAATTAAAAATGCATTTATTTCATACTAAGTATAGTTCAAATCTATTACAGTTTTTCTCAGTCGCTTTGGTGGATTTCTCGAATTGTCCTTAATATTTGCAAAGAAGTATGTGCATTTCTCAAAACAATTCATACAAACAGCACCACACAATGGATTTCCTGCAAAAGCCTGTAACTTACTCAAAATCTTTAGTTCATCTCTCAAAAGTAAGTATTTATGTCAATGAACATATCAGTGCCATCAGAATGAAAAGTCCTTGTGTCATTGTTCACGAACAAGATAGTCAAAATGCTTAGTCATGTTGTCTATAACACTGCACTCTGTTAGTATTATCTGATGTAAACTATGGCAACAGTTTGGATGACAGTTACTGTACTGAAATGTATCCAGTATGCCATTTCAAAAGTACAAATTTACACATTACTGTATGCACTGTATTGATTGAAAGAGACTGTTTCGAAATGTTTGAATTATTGAGGATACGGTCGATCTCCCAATATTTAGCTGCACCCTTCAGCCATTGTAAGGCCATGATTAACAACATGGTCCACAATAGTGGCACTTATTTCATCTGATATGCGCCTCTGTCCTTGGCCTCTTCTGCCTCTTCTTCCTCTGTTTTGCCTCTGTATCCTTCCACCAAGCATCCTTACTCCTCTTCTTCCTCTCGGCTGTTGACCCTGTTTGTTTTCTGGATGTTCATCTACTGTCAGAATTTGTAACTCTTGTGTTGTCCTCTGTCTATATATGCTTTCCAATTGAAGGTTCATGAGATGCACTTTTGAGCTATTTCAGAGAACCGGTTTATAATTGGTTGATCTATATTCTCTTCATTAGTGAAAGTCAAGATTCACTTGCACAATTCATGGAAAATTTACAAAAAGTCTAATAGAAATGTGTAGAAAATATGCTTGACAGTTTATGACAACTAGATCAACCATTTTACATTTAATGACTTATACAATGAACTAATGACTAGATGTTTTGAGGGGTAAGACAATTGCACAGAGAACTATATAATACATTTTGAGCAACATGATATTAGCAACTGATAATGTAGGAAACCGCAGACAAGTGTACATAATCAGTTGCATGAATGTACCAAAGCAATCGCAACTTGTTCAAAAGAATGAGAAACTGCTTTTATGATGTGCACAGGTGACTAGATGATGTGGAGGTTGAACAAGTAGTTTTGAAAATTAAATTTCTGATCTGAGAAATGCACCAAAGCGAATGAGAAAAACTGTAAAAGTAACTATTCAAGGTCATAACTGTGTCTGTTAAAAAGTACAGTCATGTTTGCATGATCTTCCATAGAGCTTTCATCTCTACGTGTAGTCCATGGTTTCCTCCGTACAGTAAGTTGCCTTATATGTTGTGTTTGAGACACATCAATAAACTCAAGAGAAAAAAAAGCAGCCAAACCATCTGCAGTGTGTCAGAAAGTCACGCAAGGTCAGCATTACCTAACGAGTAAATATGAAACGAAATAAAAAAGAACAAGTAAAATGTGGTAAATGAATGAAATAAATAAATCAGAGAATCACTGGGCTGTTTCCAGGCAACGGTTGTGAGGTGCAGAGATTCATGGCCACTGAAGGGCCCTTTCCTAACCCACAACCACCGATTTTAGAAGAACTATCCTGTATCTCTCCAGAATTATGAGCATTAGAATTTATGAGAACTAATTCCTGAATTAATTTTTTTTTGTCTGAAGGCATGAATGCATGTGACTAAGCATTCAGATATGCTTATTCATTAATGTTTTCTGAAAGTAAACATGCAGTCTCTTATGAATGATGCTCTTGTATTTCAAATGCTTGTCAGTTTGCCAACGCTGCAGAGCTTTGCTACCCAGTTTCCCTCTTTAATTAGGATATATTAGAACAATTTTAAGAGATCGATATTTGAAATAATATATCATTTTGGATATATATTTTGTTGTCTTTCATAATCAAAAGCACGAATATGTTACAAGACTTTTCTTATCTGCTTTAGGACACCTCTGAAGACCAGGCTTCCTCTCTTTAATTATCATCATTCAGTCTGGCCGCTTTGATTGTGCTTAAAAACAGAGCAGAACTCCCCAGGGAAGGTCATTAGCGAGTGGCACCGCTGCCGTTAGGGCCAGTGTCTGTGGACCACTCATTTATTTATTTGAATCCAAGCACGAGAGAAGCGCTCAGAGAAAGACACAGCTCAGCAGGACAGGTCTGCCTTCCTGTCTTCAGGCAGGTTTTCTGTGATATTTTGTCATTTAATCCCTTCATCGTTAAAGAATATATTTGAAACTTTAGCTGCTTCCTTGCAATACATTATGTTTGGGATTTTGCCTAGTATAGAGAAGTCTAGCTACTTTAATGTTTATCTAATGTGGTCTATTTGTAAAAGCAATATGCAGTATGTAAAATGAAAATTTAAAGTATGCAATGGTTACTCTTTTCTATGTAGTTACAATCAACTGGGTCTGAAGCTTTCAAGATTAAAAAAAGGATGCAAAAGCATAATAATGTTTATGGAAATATTAAATATGACCAATACCGGTTTAAATAACTACTGTATGATCGAAGTTTATCTTTCTGACTTATTTGTATTATTATGCATATCCTATGTATTTGAAATACATTTACAGTTTTTCTCAGTCTCTTTGGTGCATTTCTCAGAACAGAAATGAAATTCTCTGTGCAATTGTCTTACCCCTCAAAACATCCAGTCATTAGTTCATTGTATAAGTCATTAAATGCAAAATGGTTGATCTAGTTGTCATAAACTGTCAAGCATATTTTCTACACATTTCTATTAGACTTTTTGTAAATTTTCCATGAATTGTGCAAGTGAATCTTGAATTTCACTAATGAGGAGAATATAGATCAACCAATTATATACCAGTTCTCTGAAATAGCTCAAAGGTGCATCTCATGAATCTTCAATTGGAAAGCATATATAGACAGAGGACAACACAAGAGTTACAAATTCTGACGATGGATGAACATTCAGAAAACGATCAGGGCCAACAGCCGAGAGGAAGAAGAGGTGTAAAGATGCTTGGTGGAAGGGTACAGAGGCAAAACAGAGGAAGAAGAGGCAGAAGAGGCCAAGGACATAGGCACATCTATAAATAAGGGCCACTGTTGTGGACCATGTTGTCAATCATGGCCTTACAATGGCTGAAGGGTGCAGCTAAATATTGGGAGATCAACCATATCCTCAATTATTTAAACATTTTGAAACAGTCTCTTTCAATCAATATCCCACATACAGTAATGTGTAAATTTGTACTTTTGAAATGGATATATGGCATACATAAGAAGCGCAGCCTTCTGCATTTCAGTACAGCAACTGTCTTCCAAACTGTTGCCATAGTTTACATCAGGTAATACTAACAGAGTGCAGTGTTATACAGACAACATGACTAAGCATTTTGACTATCTTGTTCGTGAACAATGACACAAGGACTTTTCATTATGATGGCACTGATATGTTCATTGACATAAATACTTACTTTTGAGAGATGAACTAAAGATTTTGAGTAAGTTACTGGCTTTTGCAGGAAATCCATTGTGTGGTGCTGTTTGTTCGAATTGTTTTGAGAAATGCACATACTTCTTTGCAAATATTAAGGACAATTCGAGATAGTCTATAGATAGATAGACTGTCAAATAATAGATAGATAGATAGATAGATAGACTCAAATGATAGATAGATAGATAGATAGATAGATAGATAGATAGATAGATAGACTCAAATGATAGATAGATAGATAGATAGATAGATAGATAGATAGATAGATAGATAGATAGATAGACTGTCAAATAATAGATAGATAGATAGATAGATAGATAGATAGATAGATAGATAGACTGTCAAATAATAGATAGATAGATAGATAGACTGTCAAATAATAGATAGATAGATAGATAGATAGATAGATAGTCGGGTGTATAGATAGATAGATAGATAGATAGATAGATAGATTGTCAAATAATAGATAGATAGATAGATAGATAGATAGATAGATGTCACGAACGCTGGAGCCAGGAACGAGGAGACACGGAGAATTCACAAACTAGGAGTCTTTAATCCATATAGGGAACATGGAACACAAGAAGACATTCAAGACATTTAAAGACCGACAAACACTAACTGAAAGGACTGGGGCTTTTAAAGACGGGACAATCAAAGAACTAAGGAGACACACCTGGAGCAAATTAATACAATCAGACAGGGGAGAAACTGGGTCACAAGGAACACATGGGGAGCAAAAACTACAACAAAACAGTCCAGGGGCGTGACATTACTCCCCCCTCCCGGAAGGTGCGTCCTCGCACCGTGGAACAACAGAGGGGGGGGGGGAACGGGTGGGAACAATGGCGGCGGCTCAGGAGGAGGACGGACAACCGGGAGGGGGCCGGCAGACAGAGACCAGGGAGGTGACGAAGGAGGGAGGAGCCAGGGAGGAGACAGGAGGGACTCGGAGCAGGAGGAGCCTGGCAGGACCCAGGCCACAGCCATGATGATGGCCCATGGTGGAGCCGACGGAGGGAGGAGCCATGGAGGAGGAATGGCCGCCGACTCCAGGGGGCCGACCAACGGAGGCGGAGCAGGTGGAGGAGGAGCCCGAGGTGGAGACGGAGAGCCGACGAGCCAGGGTGACGCCGAGGATCCGGGGGACCAGGGTGGAGCCGAGAGCTCTGGCGACCGAGGCAGAGGCGGAGCTCCGGAGATCCGCGGCGGAGCCAGAGCGACTGAGGACCAAGGTGGAGCTGGAGGGAGGAAGGAGCCCAACGGAGCCGGTGGGATGGAGTGACGAGGCGCAGCCAGAGGAGAGGAGTCCCGAGGTGATGGCGGGTCGACGCCCGACCAAGGCGGAGCCGGAGGGACGAGGGAGCCTGGTGGAGCTGGTGGATCGATGGATGACGGTGGAGGCGAGGGAGCTAGGAGCCGAGGTGGAGCCGCTGGGTCTACGGGCCGAGGTGGAGTCTGGGCCTTGGAGGCTGGAGGTGGAGGTGAGGGATTCTCCAGCCACGGCGATGGAGGATGGCAGACCCGCGGAGCTCGCACCGCATTGATGGAGGACTGAGGGCGAGCAGAGGGGCTGCCAGACGACAGCGGTGGAGGAGGCAGGAGCGGGTGGGAGGGTGGGCATTTGAGATCCTCCGGGCTTCCAGGGGTTAACTCAGGAATGGGAGCCGACACTGTGGGGCGCTCTGGAGGACGCTTTCGGGAAGCGGGCACAGGGGGGTGCTCGGGAGGAGCGGAGCTGGCTGGAACCAGCGGAGACGGAGAGAGGATAGGGGAAGCGTCGACCTCCAGATCATGTTCCCAGTCTAACAGATCCCCTTCAAAGTTTAGCAGCCCCAGATGTATCATCAGCTCACCCTCAGCCGCGGTGCAGGGGGCGGAGCTCCACTCCGCGCTCACACCGTCCACGGCTGGCTCCCACGTGATCAGCTCTCGCACCTGGTCTGACATGTTGGGCTCAACTTCCGGGACGATCTTCCGCTCAGTCGCTCGGCTTGGCGCTGGCTCGTGGATCGTAGCGGGGAATGGCTCTCCGTCATCGGTGGGCTCGGGCTGGTGCTCCGCACTGCGGGGAGTTGGTGGGCTGGGCTCTGGGTCAGGAGTGGCACTGGCGAGATCCCCCTCGGCACAGACGGTGAACGGGGATCCGTGCCTCGCCAGTGTCCACTCCACGAAGGCGGCGAAATCCTCTCGAGGACCATCCTCGGACGACAGCGCTCTGCACGCGGTGTTCAAGCTTGCATTATAAAATGTGCAGAGCGCGCCGTCCGGGTAGCTGGTGGCGTTAGCTAACAACAGGAAAAGTCGTGTATGGTCCTCGAGAGATCGGTCCTCTTGCTCCAGCAGGAGGAGGAGGAATTCGGGCCGGACGTAGGGATCCATGGGGCAACACAACGGAAACAAAAACACTGATTGAAAACGGAAAACAAAACGGAGGTTAGACACACGGAGGTAACTGTTTTGGTCGGTCTTTCTGTCACGAACGCTGGAGCCAGGAACGAGGAGACACGGAGAATTCACAAACTAGGAGTCTTTAATCCATATAGGGAACATGGAACACAAGAAGACATTCAAGACATTTAAAGACCGACAAACACTAACTGAAAGGACTGGGGCTTTTAAAGACGGGACAATCAAAGAACTAAGGAGACACACCTGGAGCAAATTAATACAATCAGACAGGGGAGAAACTGGGTCACAAGGAACACATGGGGAGCAAAAACTACAACAAAACAGTCCAGGGGCGTGACAATAGATAGACTGTCAAATAATAGATAGATAGATAGATAGATAGATAGATAGATAGATAGACTGTCAAATAATAGATAGATAGATAGATAGATAGATAGATAGATAGATAGATAGATAGATAGATAGATAGATAGATAGATAGTCGGGTGTATAGATAGATAGATAGATAGATAGATAGACTGTCAAATAATAGATAGATAGATAGTCGGGTAGATAGATAGATAGATAGATAGATAGATAGATAGATAGATAGATAGATAGATAGACTGTCAAATAATAGATAGATAGATAGTCGGGTAGATAGATAGATAGATAGATAGATAGATAGATAGATAGATAGATAGATAGATAGATAGACTGTCAAATAATAGATAGATAGATAGTCGGGTAGATAGATAGATAGATAGATAGATAGATAGATAGATAGATAGATAGATAGATAGATAGACTGTCAAATAATAGATAGATAGATAGATAGATAGATAGACTGTCAAATAATAGATAGATAGATAGATAGATAGATAGATAGATAGATAGATAGATAGATAGATAGATAGATAGATAGACTGTCAAATAATAGATAGATAGATAGATAGATAGATAGATAGATAGATAGATAGATAGACTGTCAAATGATAGATAGATAGATAGATAGATAGATAGATAGATAGATAGATAGATAGATAGATAGATAGATAGATAGTCAGACAGGTGTATAGATAGATAGATAGATAGATAGATAGATAGATAGATAGATAGATAGATAGATAGATAGATAGATAGACTGTCAAATAATAGATAGATAGATAGATAGATAGATAGATAGATAGATAGATAGATAGATAGAGAGATAGGATGGATGGATGGACAGAAGGACTGACAGTCTGAAAGACAGACAGACTGAGAGAGAGAGAGACAGACAGATAGATAGACAGATGGACAGACAGATAGACAGATAGATAGATAGATAGATAGACTGTCAAATAATAGATAGATAGATAGATAGATAGATAGATAGATAGATAGATAGATAGATAGATAGATAGAATAGCCTAAAAACCATTCACCAGTCTCTCTCAATGTGTAGTCGTGATTCTGTGTTTTGCTGGTGTCTTTCATCTTCTCCACGGAGTTCATTTGGAGGGAATCGTGAATTCAGGAGGATCACAGCACACCATCACTGCCAGAGTCCCAGAGAGGAGGAGGAGGAGGAGGAGGAGGGATGTCCCATCCGCTGGTGATGGGTGACCACTTCCAATAGGATAGGAGGGGTTTACGGAAAGGTCTGTTTTATTCGCTCTCACGCCGATTTTATTCGCTCATCGATGACTATCATCTCGAAACGACGGCGCATGCATATAAGGTAAGTTTGCACGCTTCTCTCGGTCTATTGTTCGTTGCGTTCAACGACGCTACCGCGCACTAGTTCGTGCACTTCGTTGACAAAGAAGAGCATTACATTGTCGCTTTCTAAGCATTTGACTTCAGACTTGAATCGCCCTCGATGATCGTGACTGTGTAGGCTTATGTAAGTTGCTAGTTGCACCCGTTAACGTGTTGACATCGTAGCGCGCGTGCATGGTTCATGTATGTAACATTGGTCTGTTAAAGTACCCATACAATTAAATTACGTGACTAAATATCTGCCAAGCTGGTCTAAATTAAAATCCCAGGCCATTTGAAGTTCGTCTCGTTCTGTCTAATGAAGAAGTCTCGTTCAAACGATGCACAAGGCACTCGCAGTTAGTACTGTCAGTGAATGGTGAAGGTGTTTTCACTGGAGACGTCATGTTATTAAATATTTGAACTAATATACTGTTCTTTTATCCTTCGAACTACGCTTTATCATGTTTAGGACCACCGGCTTGTGAATTATCTTAATGAACTTGATGAACTTTATTGTCAGATACCCTTTTCACTGTGTGCTCATCTTCCATTCTCATGAATATTAATTGACGTTATACAAATTTCATGGACGTGCTATCAGACTAATTTGATTTAATTTAATTAGATTTGCAGTACAGAAATGACTTGATTTATCTAATCCAGTTTGACTTTAATGTTCATTTTTAAACTATTACATTAAGAATAGCCATTCTGTGTGACAGCTTTCTCTTTGGAAAAAAATAAATGAATAAATAAAAAACCATGTAGTGAATGAAGTCTTAGCTTAAATAATAATTACAGTTGACTCTTGGAATTTCCGATTGCCTTTTTTTTTTTTTTTTGCTCCAGGAAATAGGTCTTGTATTCAGTGGCACCTTGAAACCTAATAGGACAAATGAAATACATCTCACACACTGTTCTCTTCCCCCCACCAACCCCAGCTCTTCATTTTCCCCAGCTCAGTCTCTCTTTCTCTTACTTGCATCTTGTTCAATACTGTATTCTGCCATTTATTAGAAGTAGTGGACATCATTACATGCGTTCCTGTAAGGCATCACACTAATTAAAAATAACAGCTCATATGCCCTTGTTGTACCTTCCTCAAACAAGATCGATGCAAACCCAACTAACATCTTTTGGTTCCCGGAATGTTCTAAAGATGGTAATGTATTGTTTCAATAATAAAACCTAAAATTAACATTATTGGAATGTTAGATATTGGTTCCACCTCAAAAAATAAACAAATGGGAACCATACATTTGGGGAACAGCTCATATGCCCTTGTTGTGTATTTCATTTTTAAGCAAGATCGATGCAAACACAACTAACAAAACTAACTGTTTTGCTTTCAGGCAAGATTAATGCACAGCTAACAGATTTTGGTCCCCAAAACATTCTAGGATTGTTAGTTTATGGTTCTAAAAAACATGAAAAGAACACTATCCTTATATGTTAAGGAAACTGCTCATATATCCTTGTTGTATATGTTTTCAGGCATGATCGATGCAAACACAACTTACAAATTTTAGTCCTGAAAATACTCTGAGAGTGTTACTTTATGGTTCTTAAAATAAAAAATAAATAAATAAATAAAAACAACTCATGGGCCCTTGTTGTATATTTTGTTTTTTTGGTCCCCAAAATGTTTTAGAAATGTTAGTTCATGGCTCTAAACAAAAAAAAAAAAAAAAGACCATTATAATGTTAGATATTGGTTCCAAGATTAATGCACAACTAACAAATGTTGTTCCCCAAAACAATCTAGGATTGTTAGTTTATGGTTCTAAAAAAAAAAAAAGAACATTCTTAGATTGTTAAAACTAAAAAAAAAAAAAAAAAAAAAAAAATTAATGGGATGCTTATATGTTAAGGAATATATCCTTGTTGTACTGTATATGTTTTCAGGCATGACTGATGCTAAATTTTGGTTCCAAAAATATTCTAAAGATTAAAAAAGCCCTAAAAGGAACAAGTAAGGCAAGATCAATGCAAACACAACTAACAAATATCAGTCCCCAAAACATTCTGGAAATATTTGTTTATAGTTCTAAAAAAATGTTCTTAGAATATTAGATATTGGTTCCACCACCAAAAATATCAAACAGCAACCATACACTAACATTAGTAAAACATATTGTGGAAAGCTTTGTTTTTGCCCTATTGAGGTGAATAATTAAATAATAACCCATCCATCTGTGTGCACCCAATCAAATAATAGCTGCAGATTTTAATTGGGATGTGTTTGTGAGATCTAATTGTCTGATGTTTATGCAAACAGCATACAATGCATTTATAGCTATCACTCTATATGATTGCTTGGTGTTACATGATGGACTGTCTGTTTCTTACATGTTATTATGTAATTCTTACGTAATTGCCAAATCAATTGTGTCAAAGAACAAATCAAAGTAATTAAAGCAGATAGAGAAACAAAGACTTGGCAACCCCAGAAGCTGTTTGTTTTGTAATGAGATGTTGCAGAGTGTCAGAGAATTGTATTGTCATGTTAAATTATTATACTGAGCATTAGAGAGTATTAATGAGTACACATCACATAGCGTGACATTGTGTTGTCCAGAGATTGTTTACAGCACAAAGCAAATGATTGCCCTGCAGGCCACTGAGAGACATCAGCTAACCTGCTTGTGATTGCCATTCCCCCACAGGATATTACTCTAAATCAGGGGCTTCAGCAGGGGGCCCGTAACCTCTTAAAATATATTCAAATAGAAAACTGTTATTTTAATGACTTATTTTTTAATTATTTTTTTATACTTTGTAGTTATTTTGTCTCCTTCTTACAGTGTAATTATACATTTAAGTATGGAGTAATATTAATTAACAACATGCACTTACTATAGGGTTACAATTAGTGTTTGGTTTAGGGTTAGTTGCATGTAATTATGCATAATTTACTGTTATTACTATAGCAAGTACATGTAACATGTAACATGGACACTGGAAAATAAAGTGTTACTAATACATGTTTTCTATTTTAAGATATTGTAAAATACATTAGAAACATCATAAATGTCTTCTTTATTGTCATTTTTATCAATTTAATGCATCCATGTTAAGTATTAATTAATTAATTAATAGTATTGATTTCTTTAAAGAAAATCCCAAAACGTTTGATCCGTAATGTACAGTAATATACAGTTATGTGAATGACAAAAAAAAAAACAAAAAAAAAAAACAGATTTGCATTAAATTGTTTTATTTTTGATCACTTTACTGTATCTCATCTGCACACAATGTTAGTCTTTCAAAAGGAAGTTTTTTATTTAGCTGCCAAATGATTAGCATGTTTAAAATTGGGCTAAAATAGCAAATTGACACACACGTAATCTCTCTGCATATAACTAGCTTTGTTAAATACTTTGATGGAGTTGGTGAGTGACTTTCATATTTGAATTCATGCCATATACTTTGGGTGTCAATAGACAAATTTTTACTGGTCTGCTGGACCAGTTTGAACATTAATAATCATTAATCATTATCATGATAATTCTCATGAATCAATACATTTTGAGTTCATTTTATTTATTTAAAAAAAGACATATCATTTCTTTCTGGTCAGAAGGTCAAAGGTTGACATTTTTCATGTGTTTAGAGCACATGTGGTAAATAACTCAATAGTATTCAGCAGAAATAATTAAGTAATTGAGTACAATTTGGAGGGGAGGACAGCCAAAAACACTAACCTTCCCAAAGACAATTATACAAAATAACAGATCTGTTCATCATTGTGACAATATCCAGTTTCATTCTGAAATACATTTAACAGGCTAATAGTTTTCTCCATGCTGGATATGGACATCCCTGAGTAATTCATACTGTGATAACCAGTGACCCTTGTTGACTTCATAATTGTTCTCTTAAGTCTTGACATGTCATTACTTGTTATATGAGGCTATGCAAGCCATGTTGCTATAGTTACAAGCGTCGTGCTACATGACGAGCCTGTAGTGTTGTTTTGGAATGGCGTTTCAATCTCGCAGGGCTCAGTGAAACTTGCAATCCAATAGGAATTCACAAAAACCAAGCCAATTGTATTGTCACACTCATTTAATGCTAGTAATTGCTTTAGAAATTAAAAACCCTGCTTCTCATAGCTTGACTGGATTTGGAATGGTTGGCAGAACAAAAATAAATAGATCCTATTGAAGAAGTCACAAGTCTGTGAGAATCTACATCTGTATTTTTTGCTCTCAATACATAAACTTTTATGCCAGGACACTTTTTTATCGATCAAATACACAGTAACCCGTGTTTTTGGTGGGATAGGAACATCATTGTGGGTACAACATGAGGTTATAACCAAGCACTGGTTCTGGTAATAAGATTGTGGAGCTAATGAGCACCATGGAGTCTTTGTTTCAGCTCAAATAACATATTGTGTCTGACTCAAGACACAACACAGTACATACCTGTTTGTCGGGAATAAGGACGCAAGAAGTGCATTTTTGGTATTTAACTATTGATTTTCTAAGACGAAGACAACTGCACTGCTAAAAGTGAAATCAAAACATTACAAATTACAAGTTACGAATGTTTTGTTAACAATATTGTCCAACACAGACCAGTTTTGAAATATTTGTAAATCATCAATATTAGAACTTTTAAATGTTGCTTGTCCACATAGACATATCTCAAAACACTTACATCAAATCACTTTGTTACGCATATGTAAAACATGATAAGCATTCAATGAGATGTTACCTAGAGACCAGACAAAATAAAGTTGTCACACTATTCTTCTGGAACGATCATTTTATTAGCAAAATGCCCCAACACTCACTGGTGCATTCAGGTCACACTTTTTATGATGTATTACACATGCAGCAAAGTGATTTAAGTGTTTTTAGATATGTCAATGTGAACGAGCAACTTTTGGTAAAAGCTTAAAAGCGATAATGTGGATGGCAAGCGTTTTGAAAAGCAAGTAGTTTGTGATGTTTCGATTTCACTTAGCAGTACAATTGTGTGTTTAAACAACAACAATGTACTAAAAACTGAAAGTTCTCCTTTATGTACTTGAAAAGTTTCACGTACAGATGTTCCTTTGTGTATTTGAAAAGTTTCACGTACCGATGCCACTTTGTAAGGAAACACTATGCCCACACATTCCTAAAGACTTAACACGTAATATGCGTGTGCATGTTGTCACTGTTTTCATAAATTTGCGTTTTTGCAGTTTACACAGTGATAATAACGGTATCATTTTCAAAAATGTGCGCTTTGAGATCCATTTACAGAAGTTTGCTTTTTCAGGCCCCCAAAATGGCGTTGTCGTGTAATTGAACGACCAAAACACATAAATATGTTTCTGTTTTTAGTTGAAAGCAGTCTCTTATAAATATTTCCTCAAAATCTTGATTCCATGTATTGATTATTTTAAAACACTCTATGTTAAAGAGAAACTAGGTTAATCACTACATTACCAACTTTGATTTAAAGCAAAAAAGTACCTGAAAGTCAGACAAAAAGATGAAGGTACAAGACTGTGTATTTAATGGCTTTAATGAGAGAAAGAACTACATATTCAAACATATTTGTACATATTCGACATATTCAGATTACAAAAAGAAACACGTTGAATATATATAGAGATATTCTACGAAATATTCTTTAAAATATTTAAGTAGTTTCAGAGCGTAGGGAGACTGACTCGATTATGTCATTCATAGTGCTTCATGGGAGTGGGTTAACACTAAAGATTTGCTTGTTGCATTTATCTAGTGGAGATTTATCTACAGAATCATGGGTAGTGTTGTTTTTCACCAAGAATTCCACTGTTAAACATGATTATTTAAAAAAAATGAGGGCTAATGGCTTCAACGAAAGCACAATAGGCCTGCCTGTTATGGTTTGTAAGTCATTATTAAAATTATTGCTTATATGGAGAAAATGAATAGGATTTTTAATTACGGCCCAACTGTTGAACTCTATCACACTCGCGGAATGAATTAACTGTTGTGACATGTCTCCTTTCTTTATGTGGTCTTTAAGTGTCTAAGGCTGTGGTTCTCCACCTTTTTGACTCCAAAGCCAAAATATTTTGAAATAATAAAACATTAGAGCTTGGCATTAGGAAGCTTCTTCATTATAAAATGCCCATGGAGTTTTAAGATTTTAGTAATTCACATAAGTTTTTCAGGTCTAGAAATCTCAGTTTTAAAATTAGGCTATACAAAATATTCAGCTTTTCTAAAACTGGAACCCTCCAAAAACAGTTGTTCAGGGGGTGAATTAGAAAAAAAAAAAAAAAAAAAAAAAAAAACCTTTGTCTTTCTCTTTATTTATACCTTCCCTTTCTAGCTTGTACTTATTTGAACAATGACTGAGACTTGGTATTACGAGCACTTCCTCTGTCTGTTTGCATCTTTAAGATGAATCGCTTTATGTATTCCCCAGTTGTAAGTCGCTTTGGATAAAAGCGTCTGCAAAATGTCTAAATGTAAATGTAAATGTAAAAGTATTATTTTGTCTTATTTTAAAGTCATTTTGAAGCCCCCTTTGAAGTTTGCTCAGCCCACTTGTCTAAGACCAAGTATAAGAAAAACCCCAAATGGCTACAATGGTTGACCAACTCTTTCACAAGTAAATGGCATGGGTTTCTACACTTTCATGTGCATCATTACCCTTTTCAGGGTTTCATAGTACAAGCAGCCTAAATTCATCAATGATAAAACTGTTTGCCTTTTATTTGCCTTTGCACCCAAATAAATTACACCTTGAAATTTAAGGTCGGGGAGATAAATAATGAGGTCTTGATGGATTCTACCTCACTTGCATGCAGTTTTTATGTGCAAGGTGAAAAATGATTGCATTGCCTCTTGTGCAGAACCTTGATTAGCCAATTTACATTTCAGCTCTTTTTCACTTTCTCATTTCTGTTTTTTTTTCTTCTCATCTTTCTCTAATTTGGTTGGGTTACTCAATCTTTTGGACACATTTTCCTAAGATAAAAGACTGTTATATGAAAAATTACAACAGAACATAGGGTGATGTATTCAATTAGGTTGAAATTTATTTTACGTCTAGTTTATAACAGCAGCTATGAACTGTAATCATGTAATCATGTCAGGGGAAAGGTTTGAGCAGGTAAGTTGGGATGTGATTATCTATATTTTACAATGTAATATCCATATTTCTCCAGCCACCACCTAGTATTGAATACAACACCGAATAGACAGTCTATATCCATGTTAATTGGATAAATTTGAAATCTTGATTCCATGTATAGTTTATAACGCATCAATCATCATCTTTTGCCACAGGAAAACAATTGCAAGTAAATGTTCTATCATCTTGTAGAATGTAGTATAAAAATGGTACAAAGTAACAGTTATCATTAGCAACATTATAAGTGAATAAGTGAATGCAGGCACAACAATGCCAGTACAACCATAGTTATATATGGATACAATATGCATAATCGTTTTCACAGTACAACACAAAAAAAAGGCATCTCAGTGTGGACGAATGGCCGAAATGTAGAAAAAAAATATGTTTTCAAATTTATCCAATTAACATGGATATAGACTGTCTATTCGGTGTTGTATTCAATACTAGGTGGTGGCTGGAGAAATATGGATATTACATTGTAAAATATAGATAATCACATCCCAACTTACCTGCTCAAACCTTTCCCCTGACATGATTACATGATTACAGTTCATAGCTGCTGTTATAAACTAGACGTAAAATAAATTTCAACCTAATTGAATACATCACCCTATGTTCTGTTGTAATTTTTCATATAACAGTCTTTTATCTTAGGAAAATGTGTCCAAAAGATTGAGTAACCCAACCAAATTAGAGAAAGATGAGAAGAAAAAAAAACAGAAATGAGAAAGTGAAAAAGAGCTGAAATGTAAATTGGCTAATCAAGGTTCTGCACAAGAGGCAATGCAATCATTTTTCACCTTGCACATAAAAACTGCATGCAAGTGAGGTAGAATCCATCAAGACCTCATTATTTATCTCCCCGACCTTAAATTTCAAGGTGTAATTTATTTGGGTGCAAAGGCAAATAAAAGGCAAACAGTTTTATCATTGATGAATTTAGGCTGCTTGTACTATGAAACCCTGAAAAGGGTAATGATGCACATGAAAGTGTAGAAACCCATGCCATTTACTTGTGAAAGAGTTGGTCAACCATTGTAGCCATTTGGGGTTTTTCTTATACTTGGTCTTAGACAAGTGGGCTGAGCAAACTTCAAAGGGGGCTTCAAAATGACTTTAAAATAAGACAAAATAATACTTTTACATTTACATTTACATTTAGACATTTTGCAGACGCTTTTATCCAAAGCGACTTACAACTGGGGAATACATAAAGCGATTCATCTTAAAGATGCAAACAGACAGAGGAAGTGCTCGTAATACCAAGTCTCAGTCATTGTTCAAATAAGTACAAGCTAGAAAGGGAAGGTATAAATAAAGAGAAAGACAAAGGTTTTTTTTTTTTTTTTTTTTTTTTTTCTAATTCACCCCCTGAACAACTGTTTTTGGAGGGTTCCAGTTTTAGAAAAGCTGAATATTTTGTATAGCCTAATTTTAAAACTGAGATTTCTAGACCTGAAAAACTTATGTGAATTACTAAAATCTTAAAACTCCATGGGCATTTTATAATGAAGAAGCTTCCTAATGCCAAGCTCTAATGTTTTATTATTTCAAAATATTTTGGCTTTGGAGTCAAAAAGGTGGAGAACCACAGCCTTAGACACTTAAAGACCACATAAAGAAAGGAGACATGTCACAACAGTTAATTCATTCCGCGAGTGTGATAGAGTTCAACAGTTGGGCCGTAATTAAAAATCCTATTCATTTTCTCCATATAAGCAATAATTTTAATAATGACTTACAAACCATAACAGGCAGGCCTATTGTGCTTTCGTTGAAGCCATTAGCCCTCATTTTTTTTAAATAATCATGTTTAACAGTGGAATTCTTGGTGAAAAACAACACTACCCATGATTCTGTAGATAAATCTCCACTAGATAAATGCAACAAGCAAATCTTTAGTGTTAACCCACTCCCATGAAGCACTATGAATGACATAATCGAGTCAGTCTCCCTACGCTCTGAAACTACTTAAATATTTTAAAGAATATTTCGTAGAATATCTCTATATATATTCAACGTGTTTCTTTTTGTAATCTGAATATGTCGAATATGTACAAATATGTTTGAATATGTAGTTCTTTCTCTCATTAAAGCCATTAAATACACAGTCTTGTACCTTCATCTTTTTGTCTGACTTTCAGGTACTTTTTTGCTTTAAATCAAAGTTGGTAATGTAGTGATTAACCTAGTTTCTCTTTAACATAGAGTGTTTTAAAATAAATGGGGAAAATGAATGTGAAAAATACTTCCGCAACCAAGACCATCGAAAAAGTGGATGGCACTGTTGCGCTCTTTTGGACGAGCTTGTCTGTGTTTGCATGCTGAAGACAGTATATTAGTGGTTAGGATTTTTCTGTGAGTCTTTCAGTCATTGAATTGTTCCTTCAACTGGTTTGTTGAAAAATGCTGATTCATTCAGGAACAAAACAAGACTTTGTGAATGAGTCATTGAATTATTCACTTGATTTGTTTAAAAACACTGACCTGAATGAACTGTTGTATAAAGGCAGTATTGTGCCTTTTTATTTTTACTCCAATAACTTTTCATGATAAATGACCCAAAATGTCATTGCTAATTCTAACAAGAGGCTTTCAAATTATATAATACATCACACAAGAGAGTCTTTGGGACACTTCTTAGTTTCTCGTTTATTTACATACTTGTAGGAGCGTGTTATGCTGTGCTTTTGCTCATGTGTGATTGCTATTGCTTTAATAAGACTTACTGTATATTAGGAGTTGCTTCAAAATCATCTTTCCCTGTTATTTTACATGTGGACATAAATCAGGGAGGTTGTGACTAAAAATAGGTCAGCTCACTTCTGATAGCATGACAAACAGCAATGAAAAAACTATGCCAAATCCACATAATCAAGTCCAGCTAACAAAGTAATTGTGTAGTTAGGACAGCAAAGTAAATAGACTTATCAGCTTTTAAAAGGGAGTAGAAAACATTTCCCTATCGTTTGTTATTGACATCAAAGGTTTTGTGTCCAATCAAACTGTATGGTGTTCAGATTCTCTTGGCAGAAGCTATAAATATTGGCTTCAGTGTTTATTCATGTGTTCACACTTCTGTTGTGTTTATACATTTACAAAATTGTCTTTTCAGCCTATGTCATGTTAATCATTTGCAAACATCTTACCATATGAAACACCAGCCTTACAATAAGTTAAGTTAGTACTATCATTATGTGGAACTGAACAAGACATATTTTAAAAATGATAAATGGATGGACCAAAATTCTTCATGTTTTTAGAAGCATGCAGGGAAACACAAAGTATACCAAAAGAAGTATTTCCATGCCTTAGTTGGTTAAAAGCCAATGCTTGGAGAAAGTTGAGTGTTTCAGCTGGACAGGGATCTGTAAGGCCGGGGACAGAGCCATCTGCTGTGGCTGAGGAACACAAAGTCATACAGCGATCCAGTCAGACTTCTGGTCTCAGTGCCAATGAGACATTGTTGTGGCACTGTTTGAAAACTGTGATTCACTGTCATCATCTGACCAACCTAAACAAGCTTGAAATCTGTTACAAAGAATAGGCTGACATTATTAACAAGCTGTATATGCAATGATGGCAGTTAACCCTAAAATCTTAATGTAGCACTATTTTTCTCAGGTATATTAGTCTATTTTTTCTTGTTCTATTTCTATTATAAAATCAAAGCAAAGCAATATTGTCGGCAAGTCTTTAAATATATTGTAAGGCATTATACAGTAATTAAACAATAAAAAATACATTTAAAAAACAAGAAAGGTCCCAAATGCAACCCAACTGACTGTTGGGTTGTGTAATCCACTGTGGATATTGGAAATTAATGGGGCTTGGGGTACAAATGCCACTGAAATCAGTAAAAAGCCACCAAAATTGAAAATGAAATGAAAATGTTTTTGTTCTTAATACTTACAACATAAAATATAGTTAAGCAATATCACAGAAGTGCTGTTTTTCCTAAATCTCAGCATTTTGAACAAATTGGTTATGTGAATGATTCAGTGTAAAGAAATTTAAAGTGACCAATACCCTATAGCCTTTTGGACTAAACAGACAAATGTATATGTTTTCTATTTTCAAGACCACATCAGGTGCCCCATTTAACACAGAGCAAATATATATATATATATATATATATATATATATATATATATATATATATATATATATATATATATACACACATAAATAAATAAATAAATATTATTTATTTATTTATTTATTTATTTATTTTCCCTCCATACTTATAATAATGTTATGTAAGATATATTAACTAGCTAACTAACTACAATTGACTAGCTAGCCAGCTAAGATAATCCAAAGGTTGACTAACTCTGAAATAAATTATAAAATAAATTAACTGAAAATAGTTAAATGTTAAGTGGCTAAATGAAGTAGCTAGTTAAAAATAAGCTTACCTAATTGTTCACATAGCCACATTTATAGGGTTAACAGAATGTTCAACATTCTGTTATGTTATGTAACAGGTATGTCTTTAATAACCTTATATAATGTAAAAAATAATTATTTATACACCATTCATGGAACATCTTTTCCCCAAAACATTTTTGTTCTTGTTTTAGAATGTTTACAAAACATTTGCACATACAGGAAAAATGCTTTAAAAAAAAACACATTTTTCAATTTCTAAAATGTGTAATTTAATTTTAAAACATCCTTGGCAGGTACAATAATCTATTTATTTTACCCTCAGTGATGGAAATACCTATTATCCAGAGCTGTTGCATCGAGCTGCTCACTGAAAGTATAGACATGGTTCAAACTTTGCCAAGCACTAAAGAACTTTCCACCGATGTATGACTGACAAGCAATTTACTGAAACATGAAGACAGGTGCCATCTCAGGTGCACACACACACACACACACACACACACACACACACACACACACACACATACACGAATAAGAAGACAGTTGGTGTCAATGTAAAAATGTTGAACACTCAAAATGTGTGTTAAACTAGATTTTCCATTTAGTTTCCCATGTCCATTCCACACCATCTCTATGCATTTTAGTGGAGAATAATTAAACTGTATTAGAAGCATGTTACTGTAACAGTAACAAGTAAATTGCCTCTGACTGTTAATATTTTAACTCTTTAAACACTAGCATCCAGATCGGATTCAGAGCTAGGATCAAAATGTAGATGAAATAGATCGCTTCCGTCAAGACCACCAAAGCTTGCACAGTAATATACCACTTCCTGGGTCAAAATTTCATTCGATAGCATTAGGCAGTGTTGATTATATGCTGTTTAATGTTTGATGATTGCATTATTTTACATATGCATCTGCTTACATATGTGATCGCTTGTTGCTTCTTCTTCACCATGTTTCTTTCGATCCAGAGATTCAGTACTCTTTCAGAAGATGTGTAATAGTGCCCCCTACCATATAACAGTGAAAACACGTTGGAAAATTCTGTCAATGGCAGAGTTAATCATCATTAATCTATACATTTTGTACTATAACGTTTAGGGTTCTGTTGTTTCCAAAAGTTTGATATTTTATTTTTTTTTATTTTTTTTTTAATCTAAACAAACTTGCAATATTCCATGAAACTGTGAATGTTCACACTTTTGAATGAAAAGTCAATGTGAAATACAGTATGATAGTATAGAGCTAAGATAATATGACCAATTATTTATAATTTGATGTTTCTTTGGTTTACTGTCTTCATTCTAATGTTACTGAACACAAGAAATTGACATCAAAACTGAGAAAATTGTGACTTTTAATTTGTACATTGGCCCAGTGGAGGGTTTGATGAAAAATTATGCTAATGGATTTTTTTTTCCTGTGGCTGCAGTTCACAGCAGAAGTTCATTTGTATGCTGGTGGAGAGTCCCGAGAGACAGAAGAACCTTCTGAGCTTGAGCTGTCAGCAGAGATCATGAGGAAGAGCCGGAGCGTCTTGGCAGTGACACCTAGTGATGTGAGACATTTTTACTGTTGTGTTTCAACATGAATAGAAGATAATGCTATGCAGTGATTTTTTTTATTTTGCCCCCAATACACACAAAGGTCAATGCTATTTAGATGTTTTAATTTTTTTTTAAATTATTTATGTTTGTTTTTCTGCTAGTTTGGCCTTCATATGTTTTACACCCATGAAGCAGCAAGGTTTCCTCTGAAATATTATGTTCTTCGATTTCTAGAGAAAGAACTAAAACAATCAACAAGCTCTAGGCTAGCGTGTCTACAAGAACATAAACAACCAATTAACCACACACACAAACCCACATGCACACACATAATATTAATACCTATTTGTGAGGGACGTAGGAAAATATGGCAGGCACCAGAAAACCTCACCAGAGGAAAGAAGGACAGAACAGAGTCCTGAAAAAAGGGCATTCATTTGTCTTCTTGATGTTTTTAATTACCTGTTGGTTGGTTGTAACCAAAGTAGGCTTAACTTGTTACAGTCTTTGAATTCTAATTTACATAATATTAATTAAACTCTTGTCTTTAAAGGTGAAGTGTGACATTTTCCCCCTAAATATGTAATCTCCAGTTAGGATTAGGGTAAATCAGCATAGAAACAAATAAATGCCATTTACCCATTTTACTTCCAAAAAAAGTGAGGTGAACTTGATTTTGTCCATTGGAAAGTGATTGGATTATGAAAGTTGGCTCTATGATAGGTGGTTGTAGTGGAAGGCTTAAAAAGTTATAGCGCTTTGTGATGTTGGATTGTCGTGTCAGTGATATAAGTATATCCAACCTTAACCAGATGCGTTCAGTACATTCATGTTAAGCAGTATGTACTATATAGCAAATCTCTTGATAGAGAAAACTGCTTGATAGTTATATTGTCAAAAATTGTGAAATATATTATCTTCCAGCGATATATTAAAAGTAATAGAGAGAGAGTACCTCCTAGTACCATACATACACTGTACACACAGAAAGCGCTGAAAGCGATATATGCTATATAGTAAATCTTGGCTGCATGTTTGTTTATATCATCAAAAACAACTGTCTTTATGTTATTTGTACATTAATTTGGAGATTGAATTATTGCAATATAAAAGTATCTTTAAAAACTGTAATGTTAGGTGGGATTAATTGCGATTAATCGCGATTAATTTAAGATAAAATTGGCGGTTAATTAGTTTTTTAATTGATTGAGAGCACTAACACACACACACACACACACACACACATACATACATATATACAGGTGCATCTCAATAAATTAGAATGTCGTGGAAAAGTTCATTTATTTCAGTAATTCAACTCAAATTGTGAAACTCGTGTATTAAATAAATTCAGTGCACACAGACTGAAGTAGTTTAAGTCTTTGGTTCTTTTAATTGTGATGATTTTGGCTCACATCAACAAAAACCCACCAATTCACTATCTCAACAAATTAGAATACGGTGACATGCCAATCAGCTAATCAACTCAAAACACCTGCAAAGGTTTCCTGAGCTTTCAAAATGGTCTCTCAGTTTGGTTCACTAGGCTACACAATCATGGGGAAGACTGCTGATCTGACAGTTGTCCAGAAGACAATCATTGACACCCTTCACAAGGAGGGTAAGCCACATACATTCATTGCCAAAGAAGCTGGCTGTTCACAGAGTGCTGTATCCAAGCATGTTAACAGAAAGTTGAGTGGAAGGAAAAAGTGTGGAAGAAAAAGATGCACAACCAACCGAGAGAACCGCAGCCTTATGAGGATTGTCAAGCAAAATCGATTCAAGAATTTGTGAGAACTTCACAAGGAATGGACTGAGGCTGGGGTCAAGGCATCAAGAGCCACCACACACAGACGTGTCAAGGAATTTGGCTACAGTTGCCATATTCCTCTTGTGCGTCTTACCTGGGCTAAGGAGAAGAAGAACTGGACTGTTGCCCAGTGGTCCAAAATCCTCTTTTCAGATGAGAGCAAGTTTTGTATTTCATTTGGAAACCAAGGTCCTAGAGTCTGGAGGAAGGGTGGAGAAGCTCATAGCCCAAGTTGCTTGAAGTCCAGTGTTCAGTTTTCATGTTGAATTTATTGTGCAGAGACAGCTGTATATTGATTTCTCAGAAGAGTGAAATCACTGTCGCTTAGTGATGCTTTCAAGGCATTGCTCTGTTTGTTTAAACAACCTGAAACTTCTGTCTCATCCAATGGCATGATTTTGACACGGAACGACTGGTTTGTCTGAATAATGGCTGGTGGTGCTTTAGTTGGGCGGAAGTGGCAGTGAAAGTGTTTCGGTAAATGATCATTATTTCTCCATCTGGTGCATTAGTCACACAGAAATTACACACATGACCTTTAAAGAAAGGTACACTCAGTATTTTTTTACTTATGTTATGCTGGCTGATATCACAGTCAGTTTTGTCTTTGAAAAGTAATAGAGCTTGAAAAGTTAAAGAACTGTGACATTGTTTCATTTAGTTTAAAGTTAGAGAATTCATAAAACATCCTTAAAGTTCTGGATTAGTGAAGTGAAGTCGTGACGTATTGTCAAGTATGGTGACCGAAATTGGTGCTCTGCATTTAACCCATCCAAGTGCACACACACAGCAGTGAGTAGTGAACAAACGCACACACACACCGTGAACACACACCCCAGCGCCCGGGGAGCAATTGGGGGTTCAGTGCCTTGCTCAAGGGCACCTCAGTCATGGTATCGAAGGCAGAGAGAGTGCTGTTTGTTCACAATCCCCACCTTCAATTCCTGCCGGTGCGAGAATCGAACTGGCAACCTTCAGGTTACAAGCCCGACTCCCTAACCATCAGGCCACGACTTCCCCACATTAGGTTCCTGTCAGGCCACGACTTCCCCCACATTAGGTTCCTGTGCTTAGAAGAACAATACCTTCACTTCTTCAATAGTCTATTTGCAACATGCACAATGAAGTGAAATAATGAGGCTGATATTGATTGTCTGTAAAAAGCAGTTCTCACCTTTCTTCACCAGCACTCAATGAACGGTCGACACTCACCTCTCCTGCCTATGATTAACGTCCGCATCTGAATACCTGCTCAGTCTGTGGCAGCAGCCCTCTGTAACCCTCTTCACTGAAATCCTTCTCCAGAACAAGTGTGTCTGATTACTTACCGAGACTTTCTCAGCCAGGAGTGGAGACTGAGTTTGAGTTTTTCTGCCACTCAGATGTGGATGTAGAAAGACAGCAAACCCTTCTTAAACACATACTGTTCAATTATTTCACAAAGAAATGGAAAGTAACACATTGAATTAGATATGAAATTCTGAAGTAGAAAGGCTGAAATAGTATTTTCTTCTACAGGGTACTTCAATAATCATTGTTTTATGTGCAACTTAGAAAAATCATTTGTATAGTGTAGATTTTCACTTTTTTGATTGAGAATTTGAGTGGTGCCTGTGCATAAATTGCTGTACTAGGACATTGTGGATGGCTTTTATCACATTGTTATGCAGTTGCTAGGCTGGTTGCTTATTGGTTCAAGCCAATAAAGTGTCAATGGTATACACTGTGAGACTTTGTGATGTTAAAATATTACAGCAAGTTGTTGTCAAAATAAGTGTAAATGTCATGACAACTCTAGGAGGGATTGGCATATTAATATACATGAAAATGTTAATGTGTTTGGTCTTGGCGGAATAGATCTGCTACGCTGCTGCTGCAGCAGAGAAAGTACCGAGACTTGCTACTGCCAATACATCCACAACATGCTGCTGTGAGCATGTAAGAAATACTGATGCTGCACATATAACATATATGAAATAACCCCCATATAGCATTCATGAATCACCTCATAGCAGATCTATACAGGTGGAGCTGAGGGAGGTGGAGGGTTTCTGAAGCGCACTGCAACAGCAAGCACAAGCCAAGTATTTGAATGTTGCGCACCAAGCTCATTGGCTGCTGATACAAAAGAACCAATCAGCTGTGCCATGTGATGATGATGTCATTATGTCAGATTGAGTTTGATCTATCGGTCTGCGCCATCTAGAGTTTCATGACAGAACTTTGGATTTGTGATTTATACAGAAAAATCCTAAAAATGCTACAGCAAATATCTGTTAATTGGTTAACTGTAAATTACCTTACCATATAGCTATGGTGACAAATTGAAAAGTGATTTTACTATAAAATACAGTCAAATTTATGATTTTGAAAAAAAAATGAATTACCATAATTTAAGTAAAAAAAAAAAAACATTAAAAGTATGACACATCATATATGCTTTTTTTTCCATTTTTGTTATCTGCATTGTGTAAAGTATTTTGTGCCATATTTATTTAGTTAATGTTTATTGAATTATTTTAGTGTCGTGTGTTACTCTCTGCCATTTTTTCAGAACTTATGTTGAACTCTGATTCTTCATGTGAATTTCTATTTTTATGGTAGTTATCAGTACATTTTAAGATATAAAGCAGATTCGGGTACTTCAAGTATCTTGGTAAAGTATATTAAGGCAAGTCACATTTCTGTAGCGCTTTATACAATACAGATTGTCTCAAAGCAGCTTTACAGTAATAAACAGGGAAATAACAGTTTTAGTGTTGCAGAATTCATCAATTATGGATCTAATTTAATTTTGGCAGTAAAGCAGCTCTTTAGAAGATAATGGTGTCATTATTCAGCTCAAGTTAATTCAGTGTTGATTAATTTCGTTCAATAACATTGTCAGTGTTACAAAGTTCATCAGTTGTGAAACAAGCAAACTCAATGCAACTATAAAGAAGCTCTACAGAAGAAAAGTTAAGAGTGTCATTATTCAGCTCAAATCAGTTCAGTGTTGATTCAATTCCATTCATTAACAGTCATAAATTATATATTATACATTTTCATTGTATCATTTAATGAAATATAACTTATAAGTTGTGAAATATACAGGTATCAATATGCCATCCTGATACATTGTCACCATATTTTTGCAGTGATTTTCTGGCGAACACAGCTTGCAGGTTTTTTTTTTTTTGCTACTGTAAATTTAACATGAAATTCAATATTTAAATATTTGTACAATTTGAACTTTTGCACTCTGTATTTGGTTTCAGCATCTGTGACAAAAATATAAATGGCAGTGATGATTCAACTGATATGAGTCCATATGATTTGTCCAGCCAGAGTGGACATTTTTGCAGATGAACAAACAGGTCGCATATCCACCGTGAGCCGTATTTGTCCAATCAATGTTATTGGCATTGTAAATATGCAAAAATAGGACAGTAGTCCAGTGTACAGTGTGAAACCATTTCAAGTGTGAAAAGCCCTCGTGATACTCTGATTGAAATGCACCGGTGAGAAAAATATCTAGAGCTACTTATGCAATGCATGTTTCAAAGAACAAACAATTATTGGACAGTTTCTCACTTGACAGATATCGAAACATTTGTAGGCTGGTTTTAGTGCTGTGAATGTGAGGCTGTGACTCTCATTGACTCAGAGGCATATGACCGCAGGAATGCAGGGGAACATAGAGGACGTGCTGTCCATCTGTTTCTCTAAGCTACAGGAGAGAGTCTGTTTGTCTGATGCTCATGATCTCTCAGGGCTTTATTGATTTGTGCATTAGCATTTTCCCCAAACTGCAGGGCTTAAAGTAACGCCATTATTCCACTCTTAATGGGCAGGCACACTTTTTTAATTCCACTTTAAATACTTGAAGTAGATTTTGTGAGGTCCAAAGGATACAGTCGAAGGTTTTCCAGTCATATCCAAACCCCTCTAGAGCTCATCCTCCCCTCCCTGAGCTCTGGCCGTACATGTTTACTGACAAGCCTTGTAGCTTAACCCTCAATCATACTCATCCTTAAAGGAGTCTGAGTGGTTGCCATGGTAACCGATCCTCCCAGCGATTGGTCGGTCTCTGGACATACGTCCATGTATATCTTTATTTCTCTTTTATGCATTTGTTTACTTATTTATTTATTGGATCAATGCCTATGGGCAGCGTTATCCTTCTTCACCATGTTTCCTTCAATTCAGCCAATGAAAATATCAAAAATTTTCTCTTGGCCTCATGTTTTTCTCATTCAATGCAGAGCATAGCAGCCTTCAAGCCTTTAATGCTGTCTGAGATGAGGAGGTGTCACTTGTATTACAATGGCTGTAACATCTGTAAAGCGTGACATGATATTAGATGATACTTCGTACAGTATGCTTCTCGTGGGATTCCCCTGTCATTTCAATTAATTTTCCCTCCATTAATTAACTGGGCCTTCTCATCCATATGAAGCCATTTTTTTCCATGACCTTCCCCTGTTGCCCAGTAAAAAACACTTTGTTTCAATGCTTTAAATTTCACTGTATAACATTGTTCAAGATAGACCCCAATATTATATTATATCATATTATATTATTTTATATTATATTATATATTATATGTTTCCTGTTTTATGGTCATAACATTTTTTTTTTCATTGTGACATTATTTACATGACAATGCATGTAAATCACTATTGTATTCTTAAAGATAATTGTCATTACTGTATAATATACTTTATTTATTTATTTATTATTTATTTATTTATTCATTCATTCACATTTTACTTACTTATTTATGAATGAATGAATGAATGAATCCAGTGCAGCTTTCCAGGGGAAAAAAACACCTAAATGTTAGAAAATAATTATTTGTCCTGTAAACTTATTTGTCCTGAAATGTTTTTCATCAAAGAATTCATTTCTGCAAAATAATTAACCAGCAAAACTTTTTTATCATGATAATAATAAGAACTATTATTAATATTTCAGAATCAGAATCAGAATCAGAATTAGCTTCATTCGCCAGGTGTGTGCAAACATACGAGGAATTTGTTGTGGTTTTTTAAGGTGCTCCTGGTAAATGCACACATACATACATACATACATACACATCTGACATGAGAACAGAAAAACATTTAAATAGTAAGACAACAATAAATACTATTAATGTTTATGAATCTGGAACAGTAGATTTATGTACAGATTTGTGCATTATTTACTCTATATACAGCTGTATAAATAAGTGATATGCATATGTATTTACATAGTACTTGAGAGAGAGGCAATAATTAAAGATGTAGAATGAATTACGGAAATGAATTACAGAACACAGTACTTCATGTGTTAGCTGTTTAAGCTGGAGATGGCATGGGGGAAAAAACTGTTTTTATGCCTAGATGTTCTAGTGCACAGAGATCTGAACAGACTGCCTGAAGGGAGAAGTGCAAACAGGTTGTGGCCGGGGTGAGAGGGGTCTTTGTTGATGTTACCTGCCTGTTTCTTCACTCTGGAGTTGTACAAGTCCTGAAGGCTGGGCAGGTGCACACCAATGATCTTTTCTGCTGTCCTAACAGTCCGTTGCAGTCTTCTCATATCTGATTTGCTGACTGACCCAAACCAGACAGTTATAGAAGAGCACAGAACCGACTCAACAACAGCTGAGTAAAACTGTCATCTGCGCCTGTGGCAGGTTGAACTTTTTCAGCTGGCGAAGGAAGTACAACCTCTGCTGGGCCTTTTTCACAGTGGAGTTAATGTGAATGTCCCACTTCAGGTCCTGGGAGATGGTGGTTCCCAGGAATCCGAATGACTCCACTGCAGCCACAGTGCTGTCCATGATGGTGAGTGCAGGGGGGAGCAGGGGGTTTCTCCTGAAGTCCACTATCATCTCCACAGTTTTGAGCGTGTTCAGCTCCAGGTTGTTGTGACTGCACCAGACAGCCAGCTCCTTAACCTCCTGTCTGTAAGCAGACTCGTCACCGTACTGGATGAGGCCGATGACTGTGGTGTCGTCTGCAAACTTCAGGAGCTTTACAGAGGGGTCTTTAGAAGTGCAGTCATTTGTGTAGAGGGAGAAGAGCAGTGGGGAGAGAACACAGCCCTGAGGAGCTCCAGTGCTGATTGTGTGGGTGTTGGATGTGAGTTTTCCCAGCCTCACTAGCTGCTGCCTGTCTGTCAGGAAGGTGGTGATTCACTGACGGATGGAGGTGGGTACAGAGAACTGTGTCAGTTTATTCTGAATGGTGTCTGGGATGATGGTGTTGAAAGCGGAGCTGAAGTCCACAAACAAGATCCTTGCATAAGTCCATGGTTTGTCCAGATGTTGAAGGATGTTGTGCAATCCCATATTGACTGCATCATCCACAAACCTGTTTGCTCGGTAAGCAAACTGCAGGGGGTCCTGCAAGGGTCCAGTGATGTCCTTCAGGTGGGCCAACACCAGTCTCTCAAATGACTTCATCACCACAGATGTTAAAGCAACAGGTCTGTAGTCATTGAGTCCTGTGATTTTTGGTTTCTTGGGTACTGGGATAATGGTGAAACATTTGAAGCAGGAGGGGACTTCACACAGCTCCAGGGATCTGTTGAAGATCAATGTGAAGATGGATGATAGCTGGACAGCACAGGCTTTGAGGCAGGCTGGCGAGACACCGTCTGGGCCTTTGACTTTCCTTATCTTCTGTCTCCTGAAGACTTTGCATACATCATCTTCACAGATTTTGAGTACAGGTTGAGAAACAGTAGGGGGGAGGGAGGGGGAGGGTGTTGATGGCTATGTTGTGAGACGGTCAGAGCGGGTGTGGGGTGTCAGACCAGGCTTTTCAAACCTGCAGTAGAACTCGTTCAGGTCTTCAGCCAGTTGTTGATTGGCCTCAGTGCTGGGGGATGGCGTCTTGTAGCTGGTGATGGCTTTCAGGCCTTTCCACACTAATGTAGAGTCATTACTTGAAAGCTGTTTTTTTAGCTTTTCAGAGTAGTTTAACTTTGCCACTCTTATATCCCTATTCAGTGTTTATTTGGCCTGTTTGTACAAGGCCTTGTCCCCATTCCTGTAGGCGTCCTCTTTGGCCTGGCGAAGCTGTTTGAGTTTTGCACTGAACCAAGGTTTGTTGTTGTTAAATGTTAAATAAGTCATGGTGGGAACACACATGTCCTCACAGAAACTGATGTAGGATGTCACGGTGTCAGTAAGCTCATCCAGATCAGTAGCAGTTCGAAGCAGGCCTATAAATCCTGCTCTGCTTCAACAGTCCATCTCTTTACAGTTTTTACTACAGGCTTAGCAGATTTGAGTTTCTGCTTGTAGGCTGGTAGAAGATGAACTAAACAGTGATCAGAGAGTCCCAGTGCTGCATGGGGGACATGAGTGGTATGCATCCTTTAAAACAGTGTAGCAGTGGTCCAGTATATTGCTGTCTCTGGTGGGGCATGTGATGTTCTGTCTGTATTTAGGCAGTTCACTGGTGAGATTATCTTTATTAAAATCACCAAGAATGATAATGAAAGAGTCCGGGTAATGCTGTTCTGTGTGTGTAATTTGATCGGCCAGCAGTTCTAGTGCCACGCTCACTCGCGCGTCAGGAGGAATGTACACACTCACCAGAATAAACAAGGAAAACTCCTGCGGGGAATAAAAAGGCTTACAGTTAATAAAGAGAGTTTCCAAATTTGGGCAGCACATCTTCTTTAAAGCTGTCACGTCTGTACACCAGCCTTCATTGATATAAAAACATAATCCACCACCTCTCGTTTTCCCCGAGGACTCGGAGACGCGGTCTGCTCTGAACAGCTGGAAGCCCGCTAGATGAAGCGCGCTGTCCGGAATGGCTCCGTTCAACCAGGTTTCCGTGAAGCAGAGTGCAGCGGAGTTTAAAAAGTCCTTGTTTGTGTGGGTGAGAAGTCGTAGTTCGTCTGATTTATTTGCTAGGGAGCGGAGATTCGCCAGATAAATGCTCGGCAGCGGAGTCCTAAACCCGCGCTGTCGGAGTTTCACGAGCGCACCAGCGCGCTTCCCTCGCTTGCGTCGCCTGGAGCGCTTGTATAGGAACGCAGCTCCACCGACTAAAATGTCCAGTAAAACATCTGAATGCTCAAATGTCGGCAGAAAGTTATTTGGTGTGCTATTTCTGATGTCCAGGAGCTCGTTTCTAGTAAAGCTGATCGGGAAAAGGTTGCTTAAGACAGGACAAACAAACGAAAAAAGTACAAGTACCAAGCAGCGACAAACCATGGCTGCCAGCTGCGGCGCCATCTCGAGAATCTTGAAGTTATTATTTGAGCATCAATAATAACTGAAAACAATTGAGCTGCAAATCAACATATTAGAATGATTTCTGAAGGATCATGTGACACTGAAGACTGGAGTAATGATGCTGAAAATTCAGATTTGCATCACAGGAATAAATTGCATTTTAAAATGTATTCACATAGAAAACAGTTCTTTTAAATTGTAATAATATTTCACAATATTACTGTTTTACCATATTTTTAATAATTTGTATAATAAAATTCTAATACAATAAATATTACCATTATGTATAAATACTTTAGATTTTAAATAATACATAATATACATAATAAAATAATACATTTTTACTTACTGACGGTTAAATTAAAAAACTGTAAACTAAAACATAAGTAAAAAAAAAAAAAATCCAAATGCATTACAGTAATGAGAATTTTGAATGAAAATGACACTTAATGGTCCTGTAATAGAGTTTTCTTCATGCAAAATCAAATTTATTTATTTGTTTCCTCTGGCTTCGGTATGAAATATGACCCAGACTTGTTCTAGACAGGTTTCATGAGATTCACCCACTTACTGCCGTTGCTTTCTGATACGGCTCTCCATCAAAGTGTCAATATATTTCCCAGAATTACAGCCAATCCTAAACTCACACTGATACTCTACCAGTCATCAGAAGCAGTAGCTGTTTTCTCTCTCCTTTCTCAATATCTGGATTCTCATGCGTTAGTTATTCCAATCTACAGGCTGCGCTCGAGGAATTCCTGGTAACACTCCTCTCTTCTGGGCAATTCTGATTGGGCTATAAACATATTTTGTGGTGATATATTCAGTCTTCTGCTACAGGCTGTTAAGAAAGCATGTTGTCCAGCGGCTACACTGACAGTGATATGCAATCACGCTGAGGGGGCCAGCCGTTAAACACGCTGTGTCTATAAAGAACTGTCAGGAGATAGAGTCAACATGCTGGAGCAGTAGAGACTGAACAGGGCTCTATATCAGTCATGTAGTGTAAATGAGAGCCTCGCTCCCTAGAGCACTGTAGATCACCCAAAGCTACTTCACTGACATCAACCTGAACAAACCAAGATAAGAACACAATTTATGGCCTGAGCTGATTGACAAAGTCCAGTACAGGTTCCCACACTTGTGTGTTTGTAAAAATATTTTTGTGTGTAATAAGCAAATATCGAACAGAAGGCAAAAATTTCATTTTCATGAAAATGAAACAAATGATGCATGATTCAACAATTTCCTGCATCTGCACAGAACAAATTTTATTAGAAAATTTGAAAATGTAATTTAAATATATACTGTTGGTCAAAAGTTTGAAACGATTAAGATTTTTAATGTTTTTAAATGAGGTCTTACGGTATATGCTCCCAAGGCTGCATTTATCTGATTGAAAATGCAGTAAAAGCATCTATTTTATATTTCAATATATTTTGACATGTAATTTATTCCTGTGATCAAAGCTGAATTTTCATCATCATTACTCCAGTCTTCAGTATCACATGATCCTTCAGAAATCATTCTAATATGCTGATTTGCTGCTGATTAATATTTTTGTGGAAACCGCCATATGCTACCATTCAAATGTTTGGGGTACGTAAGACTTTTTTTTTTTTTTTTTAAATAATACATTTATTTGACAAGGATGCATTAAATTGATCAAAAGTGACAGTAAATGCATTTATAAAAGTTTTCTATATCAAATAATGGCGTTGTTGTCAATTTTCTATTCATCAAAGAATGACTTTTTACAAAAAGTAAGTAGAAAAAACTGTTTTCATCATGATGATAATAATAACTACTATTAATATTTGAGCACCAATAATAATTGCTAATAATTGAGCAGCAAATCAGCATATTAGAATGATTTCTGAAGGACCATGTGACACTGAAGACTGGAGTAATGATGCTGAAAATTCAGCTTTGCATTACATTTTAAAATATATTCACATAGAAAACAGTTATTTGGAATTGTAATAATATTTCACAATATTGCTGTTTTTACTGTATTTTTGATCAAATAATTCCAGCTTTGGTGAACATAATATTCTTCTTTTAGTAATATTCGGTGTGGATATTCAACAAGAGGAAATAATGTAAGATCAGACTTCATTTTTCGATCAGGAATTGATTGGATTGTATATATCAGGTGGTTTTAAGGAAAGTGCTTAAAAACAAGAGTAGCTGATCATTCAGAAGCCAAGCACATTATTACCTTTTGATGAAATATTTTGTTCTGTTGTATAACAAACCCTAAGAAATCATTCAAAATTAAGACCTGGAACCTGGATTTATTAAGAAAAGGGTAAATTTTGCTTTCATATTCACACAGTTGTAGAGTGTATGCGTGAACACACTACATAATTCTAGTATACATTATTATGCATACAATTATTATTTCATTTGTTTATTCATGTATTAATTTCCTGATGAGCTCATTGATTGTGCACGATCACGCTGTATGCAGGTGATGATATATGTATAGTGGACAGCTCCAACATTTCTGCTCTGTTTTTATGATGTTAGGACAGCAAGGACCTCCCAGCATGTACGTCTTCAGGAGCTACGTTGGGTGTGGATCTCTGGCGAGGCCACAGACGCCACTCAGGGACCCTTGTGTTGCCGCCATTGTCATGGAGACAGGCAGAGAGGGCCCGCAGTCCTCAAGAAGATCACGTTTCCAGACCCACGTCACTGGGCTTCATTACTCCACCGCGTATAGATATCACACCAGTGCCGCCTGATAGGTGAGATCAATCTGAAATCTAACGAATACAACACCAGAATATTGTGTCAGCAGATGAATGTTCAAAGATATATTTCAAATGCTAAATAGTTCTTTTTTAGTATTTTGTTTTGAATTTCGAATTACACCGTACTAACTGACTAAGGGCCAGTTTTACTAAACAGGGCAAATTAGCGCGAGAGTGCAATTCCAAAACACTTTACTAACAACACGCAAATTAAAGAATACAGACACAACATCTCATTTACATATCAAACAACGCAATATACCAAGTGTGGCGCAAATTAGTGTAGTCGCAAATAAAGAATAAAGAAATAAAGAAGCCACAGCATGCTTTTGATAGACCTGGTATTGCGTGACTACTAGTTGAGGGTTCCAAGTCGTCTTTTATTTCCTGAAGCAAATTAAAAAATAACATGGCTTAGCAAACGATATGTTCAGATAATGTGTTCTTTTGGGATTCCAAATAAATGAATACTGTACGTGTGGAAAAAAATCCTCTCCCTTCTACCACACGCTCTCTGTTCTCTGCGGCGCCTCCTCCTAGCAACAATAATTGCAGCCATTTAAAGCGCAAAATAGTATAAGACATGCTTTTTTTGGGCATTAAATAATGGTGCAAATACCAGTAATTTGACGAGCTCAAAAGTTAGTAAATCTCGTTGCCTGATTCATTTGAATACTCTCCTCCCATAAATATTGCGTCTGAAAGGGAACTCTTACAAATGCATATTCAATAAGGTCAGGCACAAAAATAACTGTGTCCATGCCTTTTCAGTGCTAATTCTTCACTATGCGTCTTTAGTAAATCCTGACAGTACTATTTTAACACCAAAAGATGGTTTGCGCTGGCACAAGCTGTTAGTAAAACTGGCCCTAAGAGGTTCATAGCAACACTAAAAATGTATGTTTTTTTTGAGCATAGGGACATCTATTCATAATCAATTTACAGTAAATCGGTTCATTTTCTCATGAAAATAAAATGTGTTTTGAATGACAGATTTTATTTCTGTGAGTTACACATTATTTAGGGTGTTTTGTAGGTCTTAAAAAGTCTTAATTCTCCCTTCCATAAATTAAGGCATTAAATCGGAAGAAGGCTATAAGTTCATAGAATCATTGCATTAGATGTTGCATGCACTGTAAAAACTGAATATCTTCCTCAGTATTTTTGTTTTGTTTTCCAATACAAATATTTAAACATCCTTAAATCAAGATACATTTACTAGAGATGCAATCAAAAGAATATGAAGTCTTGTTGCTTAAAACAAGAACAAATATCTGTCAGTGGGGTATAAAAACAATGAGCGCACCTGGCAACTGAATGGTGCCGCAGGTGCAGTTCACAGAGCAGTATATGCACCACTCGAGGACCGGCTTTCGGTCAGTAGAGCGTTCAAGGTCAGAATGGGAAAAGCTGCTGATTTATAAAGGACAAATTGTGATGGCACGGTGCCTCAGAACTTCAGTCTCGGAAACCAAATTTTCATTGTGAGCTGTTCACGGCCGGCTATAGTGAGTTTGTATCAAAAGTGGTGCACGGATAGCCAAACGACAAACCATGGTCCAGCCGTGTGACAAATCACCAGCAGCTACAACAGTGGTGACCCCCCATGCTAACTGCACGCCATCTCCAACAGCGCATGAAATGAGATCATCAAGATCATCCTCAAGATCATCGAGACTGGACCATGGATGATTGGAAGAAAAGGTGGCCTGGTCTGATGAATCAAGATTCCTGGTGCATCACGTTGACGGCCAGGATAATGTGCCATGCCACACTGCCGAAATCGTCAAGGAGTAGTTTAAGGAAGATGATGGTGAATTTCTGTTAATGCTTTGACCTGCAAATTCACCTGAGATGAGCTCAATAGAAAAGCAGCTTTGCACTACATCACCACCACCCCGCAATGTACGGGAACTGGAGGACCTGCTTTTGACATTATAATACCAGATACCGCAGGAGACCTGTCTGCACCTCGTCGAATCAATGCCTCACCGTGTGGCTGCTGTTTTGTGCCCTAAAGGAGGCCCAACAGGTTATTAGAGAAGTGGTCATAATGTAATGGCTCATCAGTGTATATACTGTATATATATATACTGTATATAGTAAACAGGTGAACAAAGTACACAAATCAAGTACTTCAGTAAGGGTACAGATACCCTAATAAAATATTACTCCAGTAAAAGTATTAAGCACGCCTTTTCAATTTGACTTGGGTAAAAGTAATTTTTTTTATGTACTTAAGTATTTAAGTAAATGTAGACTACTGATTGATGAATGTTTATTTATTATGCAATTTTATATACTCTATCCTCCTCCTAAAATACATGTCATACACTGATTACTACTGATAATTACTGATAATTCAAGTGTGCAAACAAGTGAAAATAAAAATATGTCCTATAGTTTATAGAAATGAGGAAAAAACAAAATACGTGTTGGCAAATATACTGTAAATATACAATATAAAAACAGAGGTCACATTGGGTAAAATGTGTTAGAATTTTAGAAAAAATGTTATGCAAACATACTACTACAGTACATCGTTTGAAAGTGCTATGCCATGTTAATGTTATGTTAGTTCAGATGGTAATACACAAGTATCGACATGTCTACGTTCAAGCATTTCATATGGTGGGCTTAAACAGCCCTTTTACAGCAACTTTAGTTTGCAAACAATGGACACTCATGACTTAAATATGATTTTCATTTACAATAATAAATGTTAAAATTCAGCTTTAGTAACTTCTCATGCCTTCAGTCGTGCATACACCATTTTTTGCTCATTTTGAGTCAGACTTGTTAACTGGAGACTCGCTCTGACTGGATCATTTGAATCAGTGGTTTGTTGACTCAAGAACAGCTGTGATCCGCTCAATCCAATTCATGAATGAATCGTGCAGTGCAATTTGTGAACCGATTTATCAGGCTCAATGAAATAAATCAGCTCGTTCACAAATCGGACACCGCTGTCACATCCCGTAGTGTGTGACGATTTCTCCAGTTCAACATAATGAGGAACAACATGTTTTTAATGACATGTAGTGCAGTAAAAAGTAAAATATTATGATTTGAAATGTAGTGACGTAAAAAGTAAAAGTTTCCCAAAATAAAAAATACTCCAGTAAAGTAGCTACTGCAATTAAGTACACTAACGAACGAAAAATACTTAGTTACTGTCCACCACTGATAGTAAAATGGAAATCTGTTGGAAGTTATACTTTCAAAATTTCGTTGAAGCATTGCTAATACGAGACAATTACATTTACAGATCATAGCGATGAATTGTATTCCATTCAATTTAGTCCTTAAATTTTCTTTACTTGGTCTCGAAAAGGTCTTTAAAAGTCTTACATTTACTTCCATAAAACCTGCAGAAACCTTGATTATTATACATGTCATATGTCATCAGTTAACCGTTTAATAATCCTGTAAATAATATTAAATAATGTGACCCAGTATGTAACACTGTACAGCGGTTATAGGATCTAATCTGACTGAAACCACATCAAGTCCAGTTCAACTAGGCCGCATTTACACCTGATTTGCGTGAATTGAACAAATGTTGTCAGTCAAGACACATTACTGTTTATACCAAGTATTAACATTAAGAAATGTATCGCTTAACGCCGCCTCTCCATCCGCACCTGTCTGTCCATATCAGGTTCATGCTCCATCTAAACTTGGCCAAGTAGAGACTCCAAGAACATTCCAGAAAGGCGACTCTTGGGAGGGGAGGGTGTACCGAGGAGAGGCCTGACAAGTAGGCAAGAGGGGAGGATAGAGGGGAAAGGGTAGGACTGAAGCAGATAGGGACAGAGAATGAGTATGTAACAGAGTCCGGCCTACACAGAACCTCAGCACTCCTACAGCCAAACTGCGGCATTCAAGGCTTTAACAAACCTCTGCGTGTGACGCTTCCTCATGGATTTAAAACAAGATGCTGACATTTGCCCTGTCAGTCAGAGGATGGAAATCAGTTTGGACACGGGCTGTCAGTCTGATGCGAAAGAGCTCGCAGCTGGTGCAGGAAACGCGCCCCAAAACTGCCCAGGCATGTTCAGAAAGCTGGTGGTGAATAAAACAGTCCGCCAACGCAGACGCTTCACAGTGGCTGTGTCTCATACCTGGTAAGACTCAGTTTGCAACCTTGTCTGGCTGGATCCTTGCTTTAATTGAGTCTTACTGTGAGTTTTTATTGAAATCAAAACCTCTTGATGAATATATTTGTCACCAGGGTCAATGGTTGTATATATTACAGTTTAATCCATGTCTAAGGGAAACGTGTATGATATTTAAGTATTGTTGGTAATACTTTATTTTAAGGACCAATTCACATTATTATCTAGCATGCATATTACTAGCATACTGTTGTTTATAAACAGCATATGGCTGTTTATTAATACTTATTAAGGCCTTATTCTGCATGACTATATTTTAGATCCCTTAATCCGACCCCATACCTAAACAACTACCTTACTAACTATTAATAAGCAGCAAATTAGGAGTTTATTGAGGCAAAAGTTATAGTTAATAGTTAGTTAATAGTGAGAATTGGACCTTAAAATAAAGTGTGATCAAATTTATGTATTACACTTAAGTGCGTAACTCCTGTAGCATTTGTACCTTTAGACATGAATGGTACCTCAAATTGTGTGGTTTACCTGTGTGCTATTACTTTTTTATGAAACTGGATTTTCACCTGGTGGTTGATAAAATGAGTGAAAAAACTACAGACGTTGCCGTTTTTAAGGATTGGAATAATACAACAGTAACCGCCTGTTTTTCCTGCAGCTTTAGTTCTCAGGGAGGAATTCCATCATTACATTTAAATTAAAGCCAAAACATTGGTCACTTTGATTTGAAGCAAAGGGTATATGAAAATAGTACAGCATATGAAAATATTCATCCCATGAATCATTGGGAATAATGTGCAATGAAGGTATAATTAAAAATATATTGACTTAAAGCCAATATTTAAATGGTCTAGGAAGAAAAAACTAAGTTTAATCATAAAAATTAATTTAAAAAAAAGTTTGGGTGTGGTAAAGAAATTAATACTTTTATTTAGGAAATGATGCATTACATTGATTAAAGGTGACAGTGAAGACATTTATAATGTTAGATTTCTATTTTTAAAAAATACTGTTCTTTTGAAATTTCTATTCATAAAAAATTCCTGAATAATAAATTTAAGATGTATTACAGTTTCAGCACAACTGTTTTCAACATTGATAATAATCAGAAATGTTTCTTGAGCCGCAAATCAGCATATTAGAATGATTTTTGAAAGATCATTTGACACTGAAGCATGGAGAAATGATGCTTAAAATCCAGCTTTACCATCACAGCAATAAACTACATTTTAAAATATATTACAATAGAAAAAAATCTTTTAATTTGTAATAATATTACGAGCGTTACAAGATCATGTGTGAACAGGACATTTTCAAAAATACCGGTAAATCCATTCCGGCATTCCAAATTTTGAATTTCAATGGCTCTGAGCCAATCATAACATTCTGACGCAGATGACACTTTTACTCCATGCTGTGTAGTTCGGATTCAAGTCACTGCGTCCATTTAAATGGACATCGCATGATTTTTTGTTTAAGCCAATAAAATTTTATGTTTTCATAATATGAGCAATGCCTGGTCACTGATTGGTCCCTGATCAACCAATCACAATGAATATATGACTCCTAACTTAATCTGATTGAGCTACAGGCATCACCAAAGAGAGACATGACTATCCAACTAGACAAGAAGAGGAGGAAGTCCACATTTTACCTTTTATATGCAGATTTATGTTTATGGTAGCCTCATCAACTTGCACCTATTATAAAATTAAGACTATCAAATGATAATATTCAAAGTTATTTTGAAGATCTTTCAGAGTTGCACAACACAGGATTTTTTTTTTTTAAATTTAATGTCCATTGCAATGGACATCAGGTCTTGAAAGATATCAGCAGGTTGAGAAATTTGTGGAAGCATTTCAAAGCTAAATACAGAGCTACAAATTCTAATGTTAATGTTTTATGAACATTGATGTTAATTAATGAACTTAATATTAATATGATTTCATTTATGTCATCAAAATGACCATAGCCTGTCAATCAACTTTTCATTGGTTTTAGTGAGAAATAGCCATAGTGGATGTGAGATCAGTGAATACACAGCAACACACACACTCACACCCCCTCCACACACACTGATGCCTTGATGCTATAATGCACACACTCATACATTCATCAAAACAATCAGCAAGTACACATAAACCCATTCACATACACACAAAGACATTTATACATATACTCAGATTCACCCACTTCAACCAACAAAAAGGATCAAACAAGTTTTTTTGAGACTTCATATCATCTTACCTTTTTTTCCACATTCTTACTGCATTGTTCATTCTTATAGTATGTATTCTTTTCAAAATCTTAAACACTAGTTCAACTATAGTGCACAAGCTCTACTTATGTATTGTTAAAATATGGGGATTTTTTTTTCTCCGGTCCTGGTGTCCATTATAGTGGACATGAAAAAAATCAAATAAAAAAATGTGTTGGCACAAATCTTGTTTTTTAGACTTATTTCTATATTGGAGAAGAGCAAATATCAAGTGGATAAAAAAAAAAAATTGTTCAGTGAAAAAAAATCAGGTCTGAAGGGGCTAATGCAATATCTCTGGGCCAAAAGCGCTGCATGAATTGACACAAAAATGAAAACATCAACAAAAACACTGATTGCGTATACCTCAACAAAAACAACACCAGGAGGCGCAACCATTTAGAGGTCATTTCTGGTTAATAATGTCACAGAATTTACCAGTATTTTGAAACAGATGTGTGTGAATGGTGCTTTGCTGGAAAAAAGATGGATTTTTTTATTTACCGGTAAAGTCGTTCAGGTAATTTTACGGCAATTTACTGTGTGAAAGGGGCTATTGCTTGATGCTTCATGGGAGTGGTCATGATTTCTGTCTCCATAGTAACAGCAACTTCTCTTTCTTAGTGGATCACTGTTTAAAGTTTGGGAAGTGAAGTCTTTACCATGTATATACATATAAAATTAGAGATTTAGTGCATTATTGTTCCAAAACCAAATTCTCTATGGAGAAAGTGAATGGGGTTTTTATAGTGCTTCCCCAACTCTGCTTAGATCTTTTAACTTGGACCAGTAAGCAATCACCCTAGCAACATCCTAGCAATTACACAGAACACCTTAGCAACCATCAACTACACCCCAGAAGCACAGTGGTGAGTTTTTTCATGGGCAGGCTGTAAGGGAGTCTCTGTCACTAGTCCAGTCATGACACTCACCTGTTCACGATCACCAGCACCTGCCGATCCCCAATCAAGTCACCATTGCTCTCCACTATCATCCACCTTCCACTGTTCAATAAACCCGCTTGTGATTCACTTACCTGTTTGTGTCTGGCCTGTTTGTGACACAGGCACTATTACATTTCCAGAAGAAAAAAAAACATACTGTTGTGTTCTCAAATTCCCTGTAGAGTTTCTGCCCTCCAGACGCCACTTATGATGATGCTGCATTTTCAGCAGTAACTAGACTCTTGCAAAACCAGCCTATTACCACACACACACACACACATACAGTACACATAAGAGGAGGTGATAGTTGCTAGGCTCTTCTGCCAAGGGCTTTGACAGCTTTTTATACTATTCTGAATGTGTCGTCAGACACCCTTCGCAACCCTCTGGCACAACTCCCAATGTCATTTCCCCCAGTTCCTCTTAACCGTGTCGCTCTGTGGCCTGATTTTCTGTCAGCTGAGATGCCTTCTCAGTGTGCTTTCTTTTATAGTTGTTTTGCATTCTTTCTGTTCATTATGTCAACCCAAAACAGACAATAGATTAGTAGACACTTTTATAACATTTAAGCAATAAAATATTAGCACAGCTGTAAATGATACATTTAAACAACCAACAAATATAATATATAACTGGATGCAACCAATGTTTCCATACAGTCACTATATACTATTAATAATGTTTACTATCATGTGAAATATTTTGTAAGGACCACCCAACTGGTCAAACAAAGGAATCCACTGGTGGCTGAAGGTTTCCTGTGTGTTCAGCCTTTTCGGTAATTCAATTTCAGTTAATTTCAGACTTAATTTTATTATGACCTCTGATTTTGAGTTGCAATGCCAGTTGATCATTGGTCATTTATACTGATTACACTTATAATAATTTTTGACTCTTTACTTTTGTTTGTTTTAGTTCAATCCAAGTCGCTGTGAGTCTCGCGCCAGCTGTGTATGTGGATCTCATGGTCACAAACTCACCGTTCTTGATCATTGGACAGTGGCAATTTAGATGACCAGCAATGCTTACTCTTCTTTGAAAGTACTTTATTTAGTAGCTATCAATCTGTATACACTTGAATCAAGTCAGAGGTCATGACCACAACTATAGATATAAACCTACCAACATTTTCTCTAATAGCAGCTTTGGTCATGCCATGGTTTCCTATGTATACTTAGCTAGAGTAATATTACAATGAACAGAGGCAAAGCTCAACTTATTTAGGTTGTTTGAGCAACATTCTGTCCTACGTGGAAAATCCCTTTTCCCTTTTTTCTCCACTGTCCTAACGTGGGAATTCCCTTTTTAGCCTTTACAGCCTAAGTACACTTAACTAATGCCAAGTTATTAGGAGCTCTGAAATCTAACTTGCTGGACTTTAGTCTGTTAGTGTTTTTCCTGTGCTTTTCCTTGCTGCTTAACCACCATAGTATGTCACTGTAGAAACTAACTAGCAACTCATGACTGTTCCCAAACCGGAACTCTGTCATTTGAACCACACTGGTTTAACAATATAGGATGGACGTTAATGATGTCATGTGCAGAAGGTGGAGTAATGACTTCTACTACACTCTTAAAAATAAAGGTGCTTCACGATGCCATTGAAGAACCTTTTTGTCTAAATGGTTCCATAAAGAACCTTTAACATCTGAAGAACCTTTCTGTTTCACAAAAGGTTCTTTGTGGCGAAGGAAGGTTCTTTAGATTATAAAAAGGTAAGAAAGAGATGGTTCTTTAAAGAATCTTTGACTGAATGGTTCTTTGTGGAACCAGAAATGGCTCTTCTATGGCATCGCTGTGAAGAACCTTTTTAAGCACCTTTATTTTTAAGAGCGTAATTCATTGATTTGAGATCTCCGAGATGCTGCTGTTCCCTTATGCATTTATGTGTGTGCACACTCTTCAAAAATGGTGCTTATTTATTGAGGACATTTCAATTTGATTGAAATGCATATATATTTAAATGGAATAAAAGATATAGATTGTACTGCATGTTAGTTTGATTATTGTGCCCAAAAGCACAATCTATTGAAATCCACATCTTACTAACAAAAAACTATGCTTCTAACCACAAGCCGACCCCAGAAAAAAGTAGTATAGTTCAAATCTATTAACATATTTACTGACATATTGCTCAAGACTTACTGATATCAAAATTATAATTAAACTTTATTTGGAGTATTTTAAGCTTAAAATGTGTTTTAATGTCACTACTGTTGAGGATTGCATGATCTTTGAATAATATTGGTCTTTAAATATAAGATATTTAAAGTGTACCTGAAGTATACTTGTTGCAGCATTTCCACTTCAGTATGTCTTTAGCTGAACTTCAGCACTACTTCTGCACAATTAATGTGCATTAAGCACAAAATTAGTGGTTTCAATTTAGCAGATTTTAAGTATACCAGTCTAGACTACGAAAAGTTGCAGGGTATTTTTATTAAGCACATAAATATGTAAATGTATTTGTATTATACTTAGCATGAAATAAATGTATTTCAAACACATTGTAGTATATATATTTTTCACAAGGGAAGAGCTGTAGTTTAACCATGTGAGTTTGCAATGTTGTTCTAAAGTAAGTAAAATATCTCTAAACTCTTTATTATCTAATCTTTATTACCTTTTAGTTGACTTCATGAGAGAATAAGACCATTTTAACTAGTCATACTGGGATAATTCAGAGGACACCAGACATGTCTGTTAATTCTCTTGCATTGACATAGAACATTATATTTTACCCATTTCCATTCTGGGAGAACTGATTGAAGTGGAGGATGGGTAAAGGGGAAGGATATGGGGAGAGGGAACAAATGTGAAGGAAGGGCAGCAGAGACAGCAGCTTTCACACATCTTCACCTGTGACTGTTTGTATCTGTATCTCAGGAGATCAAAGTATCTGAGGTTTTTCCAGCCATACGATTTATTAAAATTACTGACATATCTAGTTTTCAACACTGATTAAGACTAAATTGAGACTCCAGAATGGTTTCAAACTGACTGTCAATGTAATTTATTGAGGAAAATCTGATGGGGTTGACATGTATCACGCATGTACACAGCTATTGAACATTAAAAAAACGTGTGTGTATATATATATTCAATTCAATTCAAGTTTATTTGTATAGCGCTTTTCATGATACAAATCATTGCAAAGCACTGCACAGAAAATTAAGTTTCTACAATATATTTAGTAGTAGCTTATCATTGGTGACTGTCAGTTAATGTACATATGGCAGAAATGTACAGAAAATCAATTAAAGATGTAATCAAACAGACGATGAACACTATTAACAGCAATTATTATATGTTGAAATCAAACTTGTAGCAAGATTTGGTAGTTCTGTATGTTGTTTCAGGTTTGGCATTGTCTGAGGTCCTCTGAGGGGTTGACATCATCTCTTCTCAGGTGTTCTGGATCCAGACTGAAGCTTGTGTAAATCCTAGTTACCACGGGATGTCAATCCCGTGGCAGAAACAGAGAAACAAATAGAGACATAATTAGCGTAGCTGCTGTTCCAACCAAGCAAAATTGATTTGTTTAACCCAAGCTAAAGAATAATAATGTGCATTTGATCAGATATAACTGCAGTACAAGATTATGAGATGCATTATTTGAAAGCTTGGCCAAAGAGATTTGTCTTTAATCTAGATTTAAACAGAGAGAGTGTGTCTGAACCCCGAACGTTATCAGGAAGGCTATTCCAAAGTTTGGGAGCCAAGTGCGAAAAAGCTCTACCTCCTTTAGTGGACTTTGCTATCCTAGGTACTACCAAAAGTCCAGAGTTTTGTGACCTTAGGGAGCGTGATGGATTGTAGCGTGGTAGAAGACTGGTTAGATATGCAGGAGCTAACCCATTAAGGGCCTTATAGGTAAGTAATAATATTTTGTAACTAATACGGAACTTAATACGTAGCCAGTGCAGAGACTGTAAAATTGGAGTAATATGATCATATTTTCTTGATCTGGGAAGGACTCTAGCCGCTGCATTTTGGACTACCTGTAGCTTGTTTATTGAAGATGCAGGACAACCAGCTAGCAGTGCATTACAATAGTCCAGTCTAGAGGTCATGAATGCATGAACTAGCTTTTCTGCATCAGAAACAAGTAACGTTTTGTAGCTTGGCAATGTTTCTAAGATGGAAGAATGCTGTTTTTGTAACATGGGAAATATGATTTTCAAAAGACAAGTTGCTGTCTAATATAACACCCAGATTTTTGACTGTAGAGGAAGTAACAGTACATCCGTCTAGTTGCAAATTGTAATCCAAGAAATTCTGTGTACTGTTTTTTGGTCCAATAAGTAATATCTCTGTCTTATCTGAATTTAATAGGACAAAATTATTGGTCATCCAATCTTTTACATTTTTAACACACTCTGTTAGCTTAGATAATTTAGAAGTTTCATCTGGTCTTATTGAGATATATAGTTGAGTATCATCAGCATAAAAGTGGGAACTAATCCCGTATTTTCTAATAATATTACCAAGGGGCAACATGTATATTGAAAATAGCAGAGGACCTAGGACTGATCCTTGTGGTACTCCATACTTTACTGATGATAATTGAGATGACTCCCCATTTAAATAAACAATGTGGTAGCGGACAGACAGGTAGGATCTAAACCACCTTAAAGCCTGCCCTTGAATACCCGTATAGTTTTGTAATCAATCTATGAGTATGTCATGATCTATAGTGTCGAACGCAGCACTAAGATCAAGTAAATCTAGCAATGAGATGCAGCCTTGGTCTGACGCAAGAAGCAAGTCATTTGTAATTTTAACAAGTGCGGTTTCTGTGTTATGATGGGGCCTGAATAACATATATATTACTCTCCTAACATCCCTGATATGAAAAGGCACAGAAAATGGTTTTCAGTATTTATTTTTTATTGAAGAGAAATTGTCTTTCTCATATGGTTCGGTTCCCTTTGCTTTCTCACTGATGCAGGCAGCTCAATAACCTTCACTTCAAAGCATCAATTTTGACCAGTTCTCCATGATTCCTTTCTTCCCCATCATTCTTTTCATCTCTGTTCAATGTTGTTTTCCATTAGCTCTTGCATTGACTGCAGTATATTCTTCTCAGTGGTTTTCTGCATCTCTCTTTTAAACTCTGACATCCTTCTGTCTATTTTGCCTTTTTGTATTTTTCTGTAACTGTCTTCATTCACTGGAGATACACTGACTCAGGCTTGTGTTTTAGGCCTCTGAGCTTTTCTAGATCAGCTTAGTTCTGCTTCAGGAACCAAATTTTGGATATCCTGACTCTCCTCTCTTCGTCTCTCATGATCTGTCCTCTGCTACTGTTTTCTCTTTTGCAAAGTCATTCAGTCTGGTCCACATTGTTGCTCATTCTCATTTACGAACCACCCACGGAGACTGGAAGAAACTGTCAGACCATTCTGTAAAGTGACATCCACACATTTGTTTCATTTTGAAGTGCCATTTATGGGTGCATTTAAACAATACATAAAGAGTATGATTTTGAAAGCAGAACATCAGTTGTTTTCATTTTGCAGACTAACTGTTAGTTTATGGGGTGGTATTTTATTCATCTGATCGCCATGTTGTTTTTCTGTGTAGTTTGGAGGTGGAGAATGGCCCCTCTATCGGCTGCAGCCCACTGGACCTGCAGGCGTCACCGGGCTCCGGTTTGGTCCTTCATCCAAACATGGCCAGTCACGGTCAGCGGCGGGAGTCTTTCCTTTACCGCTCGGACAGCGACTACGACCTCTCGCCCAAATCCACCTCTCGCAACTCCTCCCTTGTTGGAGAGCAGCTGTGAGTAAGCACTCACTTCTTTACTGATATTATAATTGACCATTGCTGGTACAGTAAATCAAAAGTGCTCAGTCCTGCTGCAAATCACAGTTTGTTGAAAATAGCAAGCCAAAGGTGATGTACTTATTCAAGTGGATTATCCATGTGTATCCATCCATGCTTTTCATTTAATTTTACCCACAACCCCAATGGAATTGTAGGAGCTTGTGATTGAAACTTCTTCAATTGAGAAAAGTGGTGGGAAATACTATAGAAAAAAAATAAATAAATAAAACTAAATAAATAAAACATCCCAATGAAATGAGATAATTGTAATTGATTTTTCAGAAATGTATTTGTTTGTTTTACTATTTATTTTACTATTTTTTACTTCTATTTATTATTATTTTTTTTTTTTTTTTGAAAGCATCCTCACTTTACAGCATTTTTACACATGTGCCTAAAACTCTTGAGAGTATTGTAGCTTTATAGGTAGGTTTCTTTAAGCCTCTTGGAGATGTTGCCACAGAGATGTTGCCACATATGTATTATTTATTTATTTATTTGTTGGTGAAAATACTAATTGCACAGTTGTGTGTGTGTGTGTGTGTGTGTGTGTGTGTGTGTACAGTATATATATATATGCATAAAATGTATTTATTTATTTGTATTAGTATTTTGTTTTTATCATGTTTTGTTAGTTATTTATTTGTTTACTTATTTGAGATTTTATTTTTTATATTTATTTTATTTGACTATTTATTTGTGTTTATTATTAATTTATTGCTTTTTATTTAATTTATTTTTATTTTAGTTTTTTTTATGTTTTATTTATTCATGAGGGAAGCCCACTAAACACGTCTTTAGGCATCCGTTGATACGTACATGAGGATGAAATTAAAATCTTGATTTTTTGTGAAACATTTATTCATTAATAATTTCTTGCCTTTGTAGAGCATTTATTTATTTATTAACGTAGCCCTTTGAAATGTTTATTTATTAGTTTATTTATTTTTAATTTAGGGAGATTTGCAGTGATGGGATAGGAAGTTTTGATTTTTTTTCGTCAGGTTTTAGGACATTTATATGAGCACAAAGAAGGCTCTGAAACTTAATCTACTGTTTTCTGCTGTTATCTTACAGCGTGCTTTGTATATGATTTGATCTCATAGTACATAAAGTTTGTTTTATTTTCTCATCATAATTTTTTGAGGTCTTCTTTGCCTCCTCGTCTTTGACAAATTGTTTACAGTTTAACGTAACTTCCAGCAGAGTTTAGCTCAATCGGTACACACCTGAATAAGTGAATCAAGGTCTTCAGGTTCACCAGACACCTACAGGCCAGGCCCGTAGCCAGCTATGAGGCCACCGAGGTCCGGACCTCGGTAAATTTTTCATGTTCAAAAATAAAATTTGTTCTCTGAATGACTAATTTGCTGTTAAACTCATATGAATGTCTTCATGACGTATATAATTCAGTTTAGACAGTTTGCAAGAATGTTTAGCGTCCGTGGTATGAAAATGATCGCTGCGAGATGCTGGCGGAGAGAACGAGTCTTCAGAGAGTTGTGAGTGAGGGCGTGGGCGCAGCCTCCATGTTGCCAGATCCAGGTATTATAAGCGTTTTTGGACTTGTCTTTTCCACTTAATTTAACACTTTCGAAAGTTAATAAAGTAGGTAGTTACAGTTTAGAGTCAGCGATATCTTTATCTTATCTTATTTGCAAAAGATTGGGAAAATTTTTGGTTAATTTTTAGTTGTTTCTTTGTTTTAGTAGCAATATCTGGCAACACTGCATCGCCAGCACTTAAGCTGACAGCAATCAAAAAAGCCCATGGACAGGTTTTTGCTGACAGGATATGACATTCAGTAAGGGAAACGCAAAAATGATCATGCTATTATCTGTCAGAAACGTTATCAACGTTGTCAAAAACAGTAGCATTTAACACTAGTACACACAGATCTGTAGAACAAGTAGGTTACAGAATGAAAAGAAATACGCAAAAACTAGCCATGAAGAAGTCTATGTACTATGTCATTCAGTATAGTTACATTTTCACAAACCATACTACAAACATTCATAAGAGCACTAGACAAAGTTATTGTAGTTATGTATTGCTGCATGAATAATAAACAACTGATAAAATTATCCACCCTTAAATATAGTAAAGTTTTAACAAATCTACATGTCTGTCTTTACATGTCTTTAAATGTTTATAGTGAATAATGAGTTGTATTTGTAAATTTAATTATATTTGTAGTAAACTCCATCTCCACGAACAGGACTGAGCACTTCTGCAATAAATCATTCAACTCTTTGCAGCTGCAGTACAAACAGGAGAGAAGCTACAGAAACAATTCAGAAATCATGCATAACATAACCTATTTAAACCTCAGAGATCAGTCTGATCTTGAGATATTTCTCAGTATATTGACAAGAAGTGACATAAAGGACATGAAGTAAAGAACTAATACAATGATTATCTGAATTTTGAATTATTTTAACCTCTGAAGACCCTGCGGCCTCATATGAGGACATTATATGTTTGTGAATTTCTCTGAGACTATACATGCCACAGTTTTAAGTCTGGATGTCCTGTACAGAGCACATTCAGGGCTTTTCAGAGATACCAAATGATTGGATGTTTCACTATGACCACTCCCTCTCTTTGATCTTCAAATATGTCTGAAATTAATTTAGTGACACTCTTATGGAAATATGATAATATTTTGTAATTATCATTTAAATGTCTAATTTTTAAATTGTATGTCATAAATCAACATCTCAGGAAAATGTAATGGGGTTTCAAATCAAAATATGACTTTCTGTTAGGAAACTGGACGTTGATTTCATACATGTCCTCATATGAGGACACCGGGACTAAAAGCATGTTTATTACACATTTTGGGAGACATAACAAATGAATAGGGAAAGAAATTATATTTCAATATTCTATGAAATATTATATATAATTATGAAAATCGTGTCAATTATTACTCCCATTATTACACTTCTTTTTTTCATTACGTTGCCCCAAAAACACATTAATATGCAAATTAGATTTAGTTTATAGATTCATTGTATATAATGAGAAAACCCGTTTATAGCCATTTTACACACATTTTGCAGAAAGAAAAATGGTACATCAAATCATTCTGTTATAACATAGCTGAGAATCATCTTTATACAAAGTTTGGTAAAAAAAAAAAAAAAAAATCTTGAAAACTAAAAATTTATTGGTGATTTAAAAAATCAGTTGTTTTTGCCTGTGCATGTTCATTCATGTCTTTTTGTTGTTTTTTTAAAGAAATTGAGTCCCAATGTCCTCAAACGAGGACATAGCATAACTTATGAATGAAATATGATTTTTAATTTTTTTTTTTTTTTTACATTATTTTTAATGCTCTAAACAATGTAAAGACATGAAAAAAAGTAATTATGTCCTAAAACTTTTTTCTCGGGTCTTAAGAGGATAACTGATTCTAGCATGGGCAATACAGCACATAGGTTTTGTATTATGTATGATTTTTGTGTTGTTTCTTTCTTTTTTTGGTTCTCAGGCACGGTGAAGACCTGATAGTCACTCCTTTTGCTCAGGTACATTTTGCTCTTGCTTTCTGGATTGGAAAACTAAGACCAAAATGTGAATGATTTGACATGCGTGGACTGTTCCTATCTATTTGTTTAATAGGTGCTTGCAAGTCTTCGCACTGTTAGGAATAATTTCAGCATCCTGACAAATGTCCAGTGTCCCTCCAGCAAGTAAGTGACATTTACCTTAGTTTCATAAAGTGTAATGTGAGAAAATAGCACAAGAGGGCAGAACTTACTCAATATGACGTTTTGTGGGACCAAATGGACACGTCACTAACCTACTGTACTGACATTCGTCCTTATAATGATAATGGTAAATGTCTATTGATTTAATTATTTTATTTTTTATTTGCTTGGTCATTGTAACAAAATGTACAGACACTTTATTTACTTTATTTAAAAAATCTGGAAAAATTTTACTCTTAAGTTACTTAGCAAACGCTAAGTTTAGTTTGTTCAGTTGGTGATTAAATTATCAGTTTCTACTGAATTTGAATTCCTGATTTTATCTTACTAATGTGTTTATTTTTTTGCGTCACTTAACAGAAGATCACCAGTCAGCAGTCATCCACCGGTGACCAAAGCCAGTCTGTCAGGTAAGATCTTCTGCATCCGTTCACAGACGTTAAACTGAGGAAAGTTCCCTTCCAATGTTTGTTAACCTCAATGTGGCAATTAGTAATTACAGAGCTGCAGACCTATAGTTGAATTGCTCATATCTTCTTCACTTGAAGGCTTACAGCATCATGAAGGGGATACTATGATCTGTGTTATGAATAAATATGAAACAGCAAACAACTTATTAGCTAAATTGAGAGAAGTACTGGGGAAAAGGGAAATCTCAGTGGAGGATGTGAATTGTGTCAAATCTTGTAAAGCATGTCAAGAACCTTTCCATAATAGAAAAAAAAGTAAATTAAATAAAAATAATTTTGTTAATAAAATCAGTATTTAAGATGAGTTCAGGTTTCTTTCCTGTATTTGGGAAGGACATATCGAAGGAGCCAATAAATGAATAAACAAATACTTTTAAACAGGGCCTGAGTGGGGCCTATTTTCAGCCCTGGAGTTTAGTGCCCAAGACCATATGTTTACTCTTATGTTTCAACAGGAATATACAAATAAATAACAAAAGACATACTAAACTTCTTAAGCGACATTCACCCAGGTAAGAAAATCTAGGTTATAAAGATGTTGTGGGAACATTGTTTTGAAATTGTTCCAAAATGATGAAATGTCTGCTTTTGTTGTTGTGATTATAATGTAATCTAAAGATTATTTGAACGTTTATTTTTAACATTCAAAGAATTTTTATGGTTTATATCTATTATCTGTACTATACATAGTATATGCGGATTCGCTCTTTCTCTCTAGGTACAGTATTTGCCCTTTTGTGTGAGATACAGAGAGCATGTGCTCTTTCTGCCAAGTGACATGAGAAACTGACACTTTTAATGCATAAGTAACTCTTAATTCTAAGATATCTGAATAGTTACTTTATTAATCAGTACCACAATAATGTAACATACTTTTTCCGCTTGTGTGCGAAGTATGGGGAGAAAGCGGGAAAGAAGACTTGTGGCTTACCTTACTGCATGTGGATTTATTGGATGCCATGCACTAATTAGCATATTCATGACATCATCGCGTTACATTGGCCCTTTACATTTGTTTCTTTTTTATACAGTCTATTCCTATTTTAATACAGCTGAATTCCCAATAAAATTGTTCTCATTTACATGTTTTTATGCTTCTGTTGTCAGATGATGCGACCCATTAAACTACATATATACAGTTACTTACAATCTGCTGCTCTGCACTGCTAAAATCCAAACGTTTTGTTTATAAACAATTGCCAAAATAGCTCGTTGTCGCAACACATAAATAAAAGTTCCAGCAACAATGAGAAAGTCGCTAAATTTGGGAAAAAAAGTCCCCAAATTAGCAACACTGCTGCTGGGCCGATTTATGAGCAGCTCACCAGGGAATTTTCCTTGTTCTCCTGATTTAAATTGCCAATAGGATTTAAGCCTTCTACACACTGCACGATTTTAGCAATCCTATAAGATCATTGCAAAGCACACTGTGCGACATGGAGCTTATAAACTTGGGTACGACATGCATGTAGACTGTACGATGATGACACCTATTGACTCGTACGCTACGACGCACGTTTCTACAGAATAATAAAACGTCATCAGCATGCGCTAGTGGTAAACAAAAAGAGCATGATGAATCACACTTTGGCAGTTGTAGTTTTATGTTTGCTGAAAAAAAGTGGAAGCGGCGAAAGAGGAAGGGATAAGAGCTTGAGGTAAGCAGTTTTAGCACCATGTCGCGTTGATTTCATGTCGCATTTTTATTGGCTGGTCAGTAGACGTAGGTCGTAGCAGTAAACACACTGTGCGATGATCATGCTGAAATTCTGTCTGAAAATTATCACAGGCTATCTTTGGTCGCAAGACCGTGACAACGTTCGTCTTTGAACCTCTCTTACTATACGACACAGGCCCCCCAATTAGGAGCTACGATCACAGAAATCGCCGCAATTGTTTCACAATGCCAATCTTTTGTCTGGGACAGTCAAAAATCCTGCAGTGTGTCTCGGGCTTTAAAGGTAGGCTAGGTGATTTTGGAGAGGCTAGCAATAGCAAGTTAGCTTTGAAAGCATAAGATTCCACCCTCCCTCCAAAATCAGTCTCCAAAGCCACACCTCCTCCAAAACACATGAACACAGGCAGACCAGATACTAACCAGGGGAATGATGAGAGACGGCATCAATGCTGTCAGAATACCTCATCATGTCTCATGTGAGAAAACATTACAGAAAACATTAAGCACATATTACAATAATATTACAATAATAATGCCTTCCATTCTCGCTCGGTCTGCAGTAGCGTAATGGACCACGCTGATGATGTATTATGTCTGCGCGAACAGGGTGTGCAGAGGTATGCAAATACATACATTGACAGGCAAGTAGGACAGCCTATCGTAGCCCTCATACCAAGGGATGTGATTGAACGAACATTTTATACTCCTACGCCTTCCACAGACGATATAAATAAATATAAATACATTTAGACCACTTAATTTAGTGATTGCTATTGTGATGTGAAGAGACTTTCAAGCAGCATAACAAAAAATGTTTTTGAACCAAATCATCTACCCTGTCTTGTTTGTCACAGCCACAGAGCATGATTTGTTAGTGCCATTGCTAGTCAGAAGAGGCTGATTTTAGGCGGAGGAGCATTATGATTCTATTGGACAAAATTTGAGTGGACAAAAAATTTGATATGCTTGTTACTGCAAAGTTGAGTCATTTTGGTCAGTTTTTCCAGTTCAGTTTGTCATAGTGTCTAGAATATAGATTTAGTAGACTGAGAGTGTTTTCACACCTGTCTCATTTGGCGCTTTTGTTTCAGAAACTTGAGCATTTCTATCTTAATAATATGCAGAACAACTGAAAAGGTAGTGGCAGTTTTCTGCCAGGACATTTTGGTACGCTTTGAAATGTTGCCTTGTGAAAGTGAACCCAAACCAAGAAGAAAATGCAACTTTGTAACAATTTAAGTCCCTGTTTTGCAAAACAAAGCAAAAGGTCTGAATATGTCTGTCCTAAAACAAGCAATTCATGGAGTGTTCAAATGCTATTATTATATATAAATACTTCATTATATAAATAATATAATTAATTAATTCGATTTTTATACCATTTAACGTTTGTACCGTTTGTATGATGGCCACCAAAAAACTCTCTCCATCTGAGCGTCCTGAAAACCCCAGCATCTTTGAAGAAAAGAGAAATGAAGGTGTGAGTGTGGGTGGAGGGGGAAGAATGAAAGTTTGAGTAAGATAACACATTTGTATGACCTCTCACACACACATAAACCACAGAGACTCAATGTGCGTAAATGCAGCACAGCAACACATATAAAAAGTTGTGTTTATTGCATGCATGTGTGTGTGCGTTTGTGCGGGTGTGAATAGTCATGCGTGCGTAAGCATTCATACTTAAAAAGAGCAGGATTGTGTGCGAGACAGCTCTGTGAATAAAATTCATGAACGTGTAGGGTATGGCCAGCCTTGTTGCCATACCCTGTCGTGAACCGAGTCCAGGTCATTTCAACCCAAAATCAAAAGCAAAAAATACTGAATTAAGTATTTTAGATATATTATTTTAATAAATTAAATAAAATCATTATGATCTAGGGTTAAATTAGGAGTTAGAGTTGTGTATTTTTTATTTGCAAGAGAAGAAAACAAACAAACACATACAGTCCCTTTCAAAAGTATTCACACCCCTTCATTTTTTTCATGTTTTGTTATGTTGCTGCCTTATGTTAAACTGCTTTAAATTACTTTTTTTCTCAGATCAATCTACACCATAATGACAAAGCAAAATCAAATTTGCAAAGATGTTAAAAAACAGTTTTTTGCTTTGCCATGGTGCATGGAGTGTAGATTAATGTGGAAAAAAAAGGTAATTTAAAGAGGTTTAACATAAGGCAGCAACATTACAAAACATGAAACAAATGAAGGGGTATGAATACTTTCACAAGGCACTGTATATGATCAAATAAACACAGATATAGCCTTTTAATAAACCATCCAAAATTTCTATTGCATCCCAGCTAATAAAAATATGTTCTAAAAATGTTTTGTTAACAATCCCATTGGTTAACATTCGCTGTTATGAAAACATTGTTTCTGAATGATTTTAAACATTCAGTTTTTAATGTATTAAGAATGTTACTTCTTGATTATTTGAAGGTTAGAGGAACATTGCATTCTATCAATTAAAAAATGTCATTTAAAAATGTTACATTTAAATGTTCTTTCAACATTTAAAAACACCCATTTTTTATATTCAAGCAAAGTTTTGCGAATGTTAGAGGAATAATCCAGTTTATGTTTTTCAACATTCAAAACATCCATTTGTTTTAATATAACATGAACGTTACTTCTTGGTTATGTGAACGTTACAGGAACAGTCCATCTATCGTTTAGAAATCATTCTGAGAATGATAATTCAGAATTATGTTCCCTGTTAGCTGATCAGTCTAATGATTAAATGATTTTCTGAGAATAATATCGTCAAATTTGATGCCATTTTATTTAGTCATTTCACTGGAACTGAAAAAAGGAACACTGTTCCGTTCCAACTGTTCAACATGGTAGTATTTGTACACTTATACTAAAAATAAAATATTAATCTGAATCTAATGAGAGTTTGACAAAATTGAGAATAATGGCAATTACAAAAGCAACTCAAAATTAAAAAAGTAAAGCATTCTCATTATAGTGAGTAGAATTTGTAGGAAAATGTGCTTAATTGTCATGAAAATAATGTTACAGTTCAAAAAAATCTTTTATTTAAAATTTAGCTTTTTTTTTCTTTTGATATTTGAGGCCTAGACATGTTTTTGCAAGATTTTTGTGAGTGGTTTTCGGTTTATGCTGAGAGAAAAAAAAGTCATGCTTGTGTAGTGAATGTGCCTGAGTCAAAGCCGAGATGTCCCATTTTGGTGTCAGCATCAAATCAAATTTGCAAAAGAGATTTTACATACATAAAAACCATATTTAAAAAGTGTGTATTTTTACTTTAACAACTTATGTGAATATAATGTCAAAATATGGGTGAAATAATGTCATTCAGCTTAACAGATATATTTATGTAAAAATGAAACAACATACTTTTTCTGACCTGTACCTATTAAAATATATAAAAGAATAAGAGATATTGTAAATATTGAGATTTTGTAAATGATTACAAACTTCTTACTGACAATCGGTAAAACCAAGTGGTAGGATAATGGCAAAAATTTAAAATGATAATGAATTAGTTTTTGGGGGCTGCAGTGTTATCTTTAAATAGTCTTTTAATGTCATCTTATGATTCTTGTTCTAAATATGCCTGACAAGATTTTTGATATTCAAACTATTGTTACACTGTATGACATTTTAGTAGGTGTCATCTGTAAATCATGGTAAAAATGTATGATAGTCATTATTTTTTGTTGAGAAAAAAATAAAATTAAACAGGACACATTCTAATGTACAAGGGAAAAAAAACGAAAGCTGTATGAAACCCTTATCTTCGTCTTTGACATGCCTGCAGGTATTTGTTTGCTAGCTGTGTGTGTGTGTGTGTGTGTGTGTGTGTGTGTGCGCACTCCAGGTGTAGAGGCAGAGCTGAGAGTTGCGAAGAGGGGGGCAAAGGATTGTGGGATGTTTTGGTTCCTGTTTCAGAGGCCTCTAAGCCTCATTGACGTCAGTCACCACCCACCTACTAGTGCCTTCACTTCCTGTGTGTTTGAAAGCGCAGACGCCTCATGGTCCTGGCAGGAAGAAACACAAACTCACGCGCTGAAAATGGTGGAAAACTGTGCTCACTTGCGTTGCACAAGCATATCAAGAGCGCTGGAGGAAATCAGAGTATGTCTAATGTTGCGCAGTCCTTACGCACGCCGCCGTCCCTGCTGGCAGCTTCTGTGTGGAATAACACAGCATCAGGATGTGGCTGTTAGTTGATTAGAGGAGCTTCATTGCTTAATACTTTGACTGAAATGTTTTTGACCAGATGCTTTGATTTCACTTTTACTTCATTCATTCTTACAGCAGGTTAACTTATTAATTACTTAACACATACACATATATTAAGAAATTAAGAGACATTAAATAAAGAATTCAATTAAAAGGATAGTTCACCCAAAAATTAAAATTCTGTCACCATCATTCCACACCTGTGTGAGTTTCTATCTTCTGCTTATTCCAAAAGAAGATATTTTGAAAAATACTGATAACCAAACAGTTTTGGTTCCCATTGACTTCCATGGTATTTTTTGTTCATACAATGGGAACCAAAACTGTTTAGTTACCAATAACCTTTAAAATATCTTCTTTTGTGTTCAGCAGAAGAAAGAAATAGGAACTTGGAATTATAACATAAATGAAACAGACCAATAATAACAGAGAAATAAAAAGACCATAATCTATTATTTATTAGCATGGTTGCAATTTACATCTGTGGTCAGAAATTAATCAGCAAAGGTGCCATCAAAAATAACAAAAATGCTCAAAATATTTGTAAATATTGATCTGTTATCTAACTTTTGCTGTATTCAAGGTCTGTATCTATTTTAGTCTATTTTATTTTATTCAAGGTCTGTATCTATTTTAGTTTATTTTATTTTATTCAAGGTCTGTATCTAGTTTAGTATGGGTTTAAGTATCTTTTTAAATATTTATTATTTTTATTATTTTATACATTTTATTATTATTATTATTTTAAAATAACAACAATAATTACAGATATTACAGTTATTATAAAATAATATTTATTTATTTATTGTGCTGGTTTTAATCATCATCATAAACAAATGAACTAAAGATAAAAAAATCAAATACCTTATTTTATTATATGTTTATTATATATTTTTAATATTGTTATTGATTTAATTTTTATTGTTTTTGTGTTTATTTCAATAATAATAATAATTACAATAATAACAATAATTTGTTGTTGTTGTTGTAAAAGTATTATTTTAATTTTTTAAACGGATTCTTTTGTTTTTGTTGTTGATTTTATCATCATCATCATCATCATCATAATCATAAATTTATACAACAAAAACCAGACAAACCAAACCAAACTTAATGTACTATCAATATAACCCATATATAGTCCTGTTGTTTCTATAAATAAACAATTTACACCATCCTTTTAAGTAAAACTGTATTTAATAGACTCTACTGAAAACAAAATTGTCATTTCAGCTGCGTGTCTTCAACTGGATCTTAAGTGAGAGCAGCAGAGAGAGAGGTTTTTATTGTGGCTGTGTCGTCATAAGGCTCTGTTGCCAGTGCCCTGGCCCTGAACCGCAGCTTCATAAAACACTTCCAGAGAAATTAAGGAGGAACAGAGAGGCAGAAAAACACACAGAAAATAAAGAGAAGAACTTTCATCAGAAGCCAGGCTCTTCAGGGAGAGAGGTCTCATCCTCCAGCCTCTGTTTATACTTTCTCATGTAAATCTCTTTCTCTCTCGCGCTGCCAAGAGCCGTCATGCTGGAGCAGGAAGAGCGTGCAGCAGACATCAGGATGAATGCTGCTTTAATGACAGACAAAACTAAAAAAACACTGCCTGGACTGGAGCACAATGATCAGCCCCATCACAGTTAGACTTAGTCAAAAAAATTAGGTTTCAACTTGCAATATAATACATGTATATAATACAGTATTGTTTAAAATGAAGACAAATAGTATTATGGCACTTTCTGGATCATGTGTGTAGTTAATGATTCTTTAGACACAAAAGAACTGACTTCATACATGCACTAAATAACACCAGCTGTTTAAAGCTGCAAAATTGGCTCAAAGAAGAAAAACTCCAGCACTGTATCGATGTAGATTACACTTTAGTTTGATATTTGGATATCTTTAAGTGTGACCTAATTAACCAAAAACTGTATGATGCCACTAATTAGTTGAAGTTTGCATGTAAGACTGGATGTGTATCAGTGAATCAGTAAACAGTTTGTGGTTACCGGTGCTAATGCAACTTTATTAGCGGTTGTAAACCATATTAGCAAGTTTACTGCAGACATGCTTTTGTTCACATTCTGACGCAATGTTACAGGATGTGTAAACAGCTCACGCTGCTTTCACACTATGCTTGCATGCTAGAATATGTGTGTGCTTACATGTTTTTGCACGCAAGTCACCTAGCTTATTAGAAGTTTTCAGTCAGCTGCAGATGAACTTGTTTTTCATAATATTTTGTATAATTATTAATAATTATATATATTTATTACCACACTATGCAAATATAACTTCATTAACTATACTGCTAAGTCCAAATCCATGAGAACTGTTATTATATTATATTATATTATATTATATTATATTATATTATATTATATTATATTATATTATATTATATTATATTATATTATATTATATACTTAATTACTTACAAGACTTGGCAAATATTATATATAATATAAATATTTAAGAATGTTTTATAAATATATATTTTTAAATATATTCCATTTGGGATCATTTATATTATATTATATTATATTATATTATATTATATTATATTATATTATATTATATTATATTATATTTATTATATTTTATTATATTATATTATATTATATTATATTATATTATATTATATCTCAAGGATCAATTCATGATACTGCTAATGTTTCCTGCTCGAAAAGTAACAGTAATGCTTGAAATACATTTCTTGTTGCTTCAATTTTAATGCGTTTGCAGGAAAAAAAATCATTCTCTTCCCCGATCTGTTCCGCACTGCTCTAAACCTCCTAGATGTTGTCTCACAATGCAAATCCAGTCCAGATTTTCTGTTGGCCCAGGCTGCAGAGCGGCAGTGCAGGTCTTAAAGCGTTGCACCCGGTTAGTATTTGAATTATGCCATTGACGTCAGCAGAGCTGTAAAGCTGACCGGTGTCCCTTCCCTAAAGTAATTTCTGGCCAAGAGCTCTCTATGGTGCATTGTGGAAGCTGTCAAACAGGCGCAAGATGAGTTGCAGACGTGAAAGAGAGAGAGAGAAAGATTGAAAGAAAGCAAAGGAGAGAGGGAGTGTGTGGAAAGTGTCGTTTGCCGGTGATGCAGCAGCAGATGTAGGTTGAGATTAAAAACCACTGCTGCAGACAGTGAAAGTTAGATCCCCGACTAAGTGTTTCGTAGGAGCAATAAATGTCAAATAACCTACACAAGACCCTCTTGGCCCATAATGCAGATTGTGTGGCAAAACTGCAAAAGGCCCACAGAATCACGAGGAATAAGTTGTTTGAACCGAATATTTCTTTTTTCGTAGTGCGAATATTCTTCCAATAACGCTGCAATGCAAAAATAATGCTATTTAAGAGCATTGATGTTTTTTAACTATTTAAGCAGGACTCCAGTCTTTTGTCCGGACAGCAGATAAGCACGTCTTTCGTATTTGGCAACCGGCCTGAATGCAGTTGACCCCAATGACACGGTGTTGATTCATGGAGGTGTTTGGCATTCTAGTCCTCCTGCCCACGTGCGAAGCCCAGACAAACAAAAACACGAGTGGGACGCAAGAGCCAGCGAGCCGTGCCAGAGAACAAACATCAGAGTGTGATCCAGTCAGCTAAACTCCAGCAATCCATCAACTCTACTTCCACGCTCCCTTTGTTTGTGTGTGGGAAGGTATCCCAGACTGCCTTATTATTTTTGGATATGTAATTTGAATCAAAACAACACTAGCAAAAACATGATAGCTGTAAAGATCCACAACATGGGTCAATGATGTGACAATGTTTTTTTTTTTTTTTTTTTTCTGTTTATTTGCTCCAAAACACAAAATGTGATTCAGACATAAAGTACAATGATTTGAAAACACTCTTCTGTTAACATATTTTTAATTTCTCTATTGGGCATACAGTCGTAAAGGGTAATGCAACTGTCCTGATAATATAATGAAGGGAAAAAAAATTAAAATAGGTAACGCTTTATTTTAAGGACCAATTCTCACTATTTAGTTGCTTATTAGTATGCATATTACTAGCTTATTGGCTGTTTATTAGTACTTATAAAGCACATATTAATGCCCTATTCTGCATGACCATATTCTAGATCTCTTAATCCAACCCCATACATAAACTTAATAACTACCTAAATAACTATTAATAAGCAGCAAATTAGGAGTTTACTGAGAGAAAACTCTTAGTTAATAGTGAATATGTGTTCCCTAATCTAAAGTGTTACCTTAAAATAATTTAATTCTTGAACAAAAAAATATTAATATTTGAAAAACCTTTGTCCACCAAACCATAGTGCAACCAACATTCAGGAAATTACAGAAAACAAAACTAAATTAAAAATATTATTGCATTAGATTAAATAAAGCTGAAATAAAATATAAATATTAGATGAAAAACATAAACTTAAACAAACTTAAAAACTAAAAAAAAATAAGTTTAAACTGAAGTACTAAAACTAAAAAATAAAAATATGAAAATATAAAAATTATAAAATTAATAAAAATGATCAAATATTATTTAATTTAAAAAAAATAATAAAAATGACAGAAGTGCATAACCAAATTGATAAAGCTAAAATGAAAATATAAAAATAAAAGCTAAATCAAAATAATAATGAACACTGTGATGGTATACATAATACTAATATACCACTTCTCAATAAATTTCTTTAAATATCGGATAATTTGACCTTTTTATGACAAGACGAGGTTAGTTCATGCTGTTAATTTAATATTAGTATTTTTTCATGACATTCATGATATTTTTGAATAATAATTCACAACTTGGTCACATGACGAAAACGTATCTCTGGAAACTTTTTCACAAGACACGAAATATATACCGCCATGTACGTTTTGTGACATATTTGATGTGAAATGTCCACTGAGTGGTGCTAAAAGAGTGTTCGGTGTTTTCCCTGTAACAGATGGACGTGCATATGATATGTTTTATGTGACAGTTTTGTAAGTTTCACTGCAGTTCTGACTTGAAATGTTCGTTGAATGGCGCTCTAAGTCTAATGCTCCGTGGCGTTTTAAATTAACGTACCATCTGCACTACACCTAAACCTACCCAACAGTATGAACAAAAGTGAATGTGACATAAAAACGCAATCGCAAGCATGCTGTTTTAGCTTGTTTTTCAATCTCTCATGTTTCAGCTCTTTCATCGTGAGTCATGGTTTTCACAGGATTCATACTCAACGATTCCGCATCCTAAGTCCAATTCCATGCGGGCTGAACTACTGAGCAAGTTTGTTACATCCGGAAAGTGAAACATATGGAGCTGTAATCATAACTGTGTACGAAAACAGTTACAAGTGCTCGATGTTTTACTATCCAGCACTTGTAATCTGTTCACTTGTAATCTGCCTGTAGTGTTTATCTCTGTTGGAAACTCCAGTGATATGCACATCTTGGTACATATTTTGCGTCTTATGAAAAAGTTCCCACAAGTACGTTTTCATCATGAGACCAGGTAGATAATTCAAGGTAAACTACTTGTGTTATAACTAAATTAAACTAACTGAAATTTTTGTTTAAAAAAATAGATGTTGTGAATTGCAAAAGCTCTGTTATTGACCCATATAACAAATTTTGAACAAACATTACTTGTCCTACACATTTAATATATGCTGTGGGTTATGAATGATGTCTCCAATTGTGTGGCTTGTTGAGGAGAGGTGTGCTATTACTCACTTTTTATGCTTTTGAGTTGCACTTTTTGTGCAATCTGCCATTTTTGCATGGAAGATGTTAATATGAATGAAAAATCCCATAGATAAAAATCCCATAGACAGACACTGAAGGAAGTACCCGAGTCATAGACTTTTGACTCGGAACTAGTAAGCAACCACCCAGATCTGCATAGAAACTGCATGAAACACCTTGGCATCAAGGTGAGAGAGAGTTTTGCACGTTCAAGCACCATTAACATTTTCTTCAGCAATGTCATTCTAAGTTGAGTTTTCCATACGAACAGCCCATCATTCAGGACACATGGTCTGCAGTCACAATCTGCTTCGTTGTCAATGAATGCTTTGATAAAGCATTTTAGCGGCATCAGCCTGTCCACTCCATTCTGAAGTGACACAGAATTGGCCGAGACTATCAAACGCGTCTGAATCACACAGCTGTCGTGAGTTTGCAGCCTTATGAATCACATTTAGCAGACCGGTTAAAATGAGAAGCTGTTTGCCTCTTTATGGGCGAAATCAGGAAAACCTGGCCCATATATCAGCGGTGCAGACAGAGAGGGGCAGTGTGCGCCGGCGAGGGGAGGAGGGGCCGCTCCACAGAGGTGGTTTTGTGGGACAGAGAGGATACTGGGTAAATTTACACTATGGTCTTTTGTGAAGAGAGTCATACGGTAGGCCGATCAAACAGAAAGTCAGGCGCTCTGTAGACCTTAGCGAGGAAGGTTTGACTTCTTAAAGGTCTCACCGTTCATTTACTGCTGATGTACGTCACGGGGTTGGGCGAAAGGGAAATTGTAAAACACCTCATGACATTTACTTTGAGTCTAATAATCGACTTGTGTAATTGTCAGATCTGCGTGTTCAGTATGACAGTACTGAAAATGTGCAGTGTCAGTATGTGCATGTCTCAATCTGGGAAATCAGTGTTCATATGATGTCTTTAATGTACTCAACGTTTGATTTTCGTTGCTGTCTTTTTTTTTTTTTTTTTTCCCTTATTGTAAGAAAGATAATGCGGAGGTTGATTGATATAAATGACGATTGTGCAAGCCACACCACTGTAATGTTGAGTTTGAGCAGTTTTTTTTTTTCTTTTGTAAAGTGTAGGCTGGATGAGTTGTTAGTTCAGGACAGATTGTCATGATGGCTTTTGCAAGTTGTTAAAGGTGAGATGCATCCTGTTTTGATAGGAAACCATGATGTTGTCAAGATTTTATCTGCTACTGTACCTGTAATGATCTGTTGAACTTTACTACCTTTTACCCTGCATCACAACAGAAAACAATCGGCATCAAGAGGAAAAGTTGAAATCAGATTGAAAGAAGATTTTAAGTAGTTTTTTTATTTTTTTATTTTTTTTACTGCAAAAGTAGGGTGTTTTGGTGGTTTTTAGGGAGTAACTATACTTTGTTCAAATCCCTCATTCCAAGTATGAGTAATCGTAAGAGTAGTCATCATGTTTGACACTACACTGAAAAAAATTTAGGATTTACTTTGAAACAATTTTCACTCACACTTTTCACATACTCCAATAATGTTTGTTGTATTTACAAAAAAATAATAATAATAATATTTTTTTCATGATTAAATAAAACACAAAATCTTATAATAACCTTGTTATTTCTATAATAATAATAATAATAATAATAATAATATAAAATTTTACTTAAGCATAAATTAAGTGCATATAAAAAATTTTTTTGCCACACCTGTCATCAATATTTTTACCAGCCAACATACTGTATGTGCATTATATTATTTTAGTAAAAACAGGCAGAATAAATTGGGGAAATACATGTAAGCTAAAATGTGTGTGTGTGTGTGTGTGTGTGTGCATATATATATATATATCTATATATATATATATATATATATATATATATATATACACACACATACAGGTGCATCTCAATAAATTAGAATGTCGTGGAAAAGTTCATTTATTTCAGTAATTCAACTCAAATTGTGAAACTCGTGTATTAAATAAATTCACTGCACACAGACTGAAGTAGTTTAAGTCTTTGGTTCTTTTAATTGTGATGATTTTGTCTCACATTTAACAAAAACCCACCAATTCACTATCTCAACAAATTAGAATATGGTGACATGCCAATCAGCTAATCAACTCAAAACACCTGCAAAGGTTTCCTGAGCCTTCAAAATGGTCTCTCAGTTTGGTTCACTAGGCCAGTGGTTCCCAACCACGATCCTGGAGGCCCCCCAACACTGCATGTTTTCCATCTCTCCTTAATCAAACACACCTGATTCAGATCATCAGCTCATTAGTAGAGACTCCAAGACCTGAAATGGGTGTCAGACAAAGGAGAGATGCAAAATGTGCAGTGTTGGGGGGCCTCCAGGAACGTGGTTGGGAACCACTGCACTAGGCTACACAATCATGGGGAAGACTGCTGATCTGACAGTTGTCCAGAAGACAATCACTGACTATGTTTACATGGACATCAATACTCCGATTTTAATATGATTAAGACAATACTCTGATTAAGAGTCTACCATGTAAACAGAGATTTTTGATTACCTTAATCTGGCTAAAGTCATAATCGAAGTAAACACAAATCGAATTAAGACGTGGAGTACTCCTATTTTAGTCTCATTATTGAAGTGCAGTACAGACATGTAAACACCTTAATCAAACTATTACCGTCGTGTATGACTTTTCGCCGCATTTTGCAACAGGACACACACACAGCAGTGATCAACCGTTTGACGGCAAATAAAAGAGCTTCAACACCGCCGTCTTCTGTATGCACGTACAAATAATTAACTGCACTTGAAGCTTTCATAAAATTAAAAATGAAACACCCAAAACTGTATATGGCATCATCACGAAGACTAACTATATGTTTATACATGAAATTCCGGGTTGGACGTCGGATGGCGTGACGTGGTGACGTAATGACGCATGCTATTAATCAATCTATGTACTATAACATGTAAAACGGGAACATGAAAGGATTATTCTAAAAGCAACTCATGTAAACACCTTAATCATAATATTGTCTTATTCAGAATAAGGTAAATAATTAGATTACTGATGTCCATGTAAACGTAGTCATTGACACCCTTCACAAGGAGGGTAAGCCACAAACATTCATTGCCAAAGAAGCTGGCTGTTCACAGAGTGCTGTATCCAAGCATGTTAACAGAAAGTTGAGTGGAAGGAAAAAGTGTGGAAGAAAAAGATGCACAACCAACCGAGAGAACCGCGGCCTTATGAGGATTGTCAAGCAAAATCGATTCAAGAATTTGGGTGAACTTCACAAGGAATGGACTGAAGCTGGGGTCAAGGCATCAAGAGCCACCACACACAGACGTGTCAAGGAATTTGGCTACAGTTGTCGTATTCCTCTTGTTAGGCCATTCCTGGACCACAGACAAGGTCAGAGGCGTCTTACCTGGGCTAAGGAGAAGAAGAACTGGACTGTTGCCCAGTGGTCCAAAGTCCTCTTTTCAGATGAGAGCAAGTTTTGTATTTCATTTGGAAACCAAGGTCCTAGAGTCTGGAGGAAGGGTGGAGAAGCTCATAGCCCAAGTTGCTTGAAGTCCAGTGTTAAGTTTCCACAGTCTGTGATGATTTGGGGTGCAATGTCATCTGCTGGTGTTGGTCCATTGTGTTTTTTGAAAACCAAAGTCACTGCACTCGTTTACCAAGAAATTTTGGAGCACTTCATGCTTCCTTCTGCTGACCAGTTTTTTAAAGATCCTATTTTCATTTTCCAGCAGGATTTGGCAACTGCCCACACTGCCAAAAGCACCAAAAGTTGGTTAAATGACCATGGTGTTGGTGTGCTTGACTGGCCAGCAAACTCACCAGACCTGAACCCCATAGAGAATCTATGGGGTATTGTCAAGAGGAAAATGAGAAACAAGAGACCAAAAAAATGCAGATGAGCTGAAGGCCACTGTCAAAGAAACCTGGGCTTCCATACCACCTCAGCAGTGCCACAAACTGATCACCTCCATGCCACGCCGAATTAAGGCAGTAATTAAAGCAAAAGGAGCCCCTACCAAGTATTGAGTACATATACAGTAAATGAACATACTTTCCAGAAGGCCAACAATTCACTAAAAATGTTTTTTTTTTTTTATTGGTCTTATGAAGTATTCTAATTTGTTGAGATGGTGAATTGGTGGGTTTTTGTTAAATGTGAGCCAAAATCATCACAATTAAAAGAACCAAAGACTTAAACTACTTCAGTCTGTGTGCATTGAATTTATTTAATACACGAGTTTCACAATTTGAGTTGAATTAATGAAATTGAATTACTTTTCCACTTTTTATTTAGTAGTATATATTTATAATATATACTACTAAATATACTCTAATACTATAATATTTATTACTACTACTATTTATACTATTGAACAGTAATTATTATTATTATTATTATTATTATTATTATTATATATTTGGAAAATCACAGGAAAACTTCTCTTATAATATTATCATATAAATTATTATTATTGTTGTTGTTGTTATAGATATAATTATATATATTATATATTAGTATTAGTATTATTAATATTCAAATCTGGGGTCAGTAAGATTTTTGTGTTCACCAAGGATGCATTTATTTGATCAAAAATACAGTCAAAAACAGTAAGACTATTTAAAAAAACAGTAATAATGTTTGAAATTGTCAAAATGTTATCTTTTCTGTGATAGTTAAGCTGATTTTTTTATATAATAGTGTGTGTATAATTAAATTCATATTTTTGATTTGAATAAATGAAGGTTATGCAAGCCACTATAATGTTGATCTTTTGACTTTGAACTTTTTTTTTTCTTTTGTAAAGTGTAGGTTGGATGAGTTGTCAGTTCAGGACAGACTGTCATGATGATTTTTGTGTGTTGCTAAAGGTGAGATGCATCCTGTTTTGATGGTTTGTCAAGATTTATCTGTTACTGTATGTAGTATCTGAACTGTTGAACTTTACTACCCTTTACCCTGCATCACACTAACAACAGAAAACACACAATCTGCATCAATAGGAAAAATCACAATCAGATTGAAAGTAGATTTAAAGTAGTTTTTGCGTTTTTTATTCCAAAACTAGTATGTTTTTAGTGGTTGTTATAGCGTGTAACTATACTTTTATTTTGGAACTGTATTATTATTATTATGGAAATAATTAAATTATTTATAATAAATACTATATATTAGTATTATTATTAATATTCAAATCTGGGGTCAGAAAGTTTTTTGTGTTCATGAAGGCTGCATTTATTTAAAAAAGTACTGTCAAAAACAGTAATACTGTTAAAAAAAACAGTAATAATGCTTTAAATTATGTCACTTTTATCTATTCTGTGACAGTTAAGCTGATTTTTTTTATATAATAGTGTGCATTTAATTTCATTTTTTTTCACAGATGTCAAAATTGCTACTTTCAATCCTCTGACTGTACCAAATTGATCCAGCCCATAATTTTAGGCATCACTAGTTGACAGTGGCACATGCTTGGCTTCATTTGGGCCCCTGGTGAAAGTTGCCCACTCGTTGTTCTCTCTCAAGCTCCCGTGGCGATGACATATTGATGCTGTTATTCGTGTGTATCCATGCCAGGCTTCAGATCTACACACACCGCTTAAATGGACTCCATATGTGAAACATCTTGAGCACAGGAGGCTTCTCTAAAATGACCTTATTCATCGGAGTAATGCACTGTATATCCCTCACAGACGTCAGCAGGGTTAATGCAAACCCTTCGCTCACTTTTACAGTGCTTACACACATGCTCGTTGTTGGATGTGGTCACTTTATTTGTAGATGCTCGCTGGAACTCAGTGAGTAACTCATCAGTTATACTCTAGGCACTAGCATTCATGCTAATCGATGCATGTGGTATTTCTGCCACATGACCAATCATAGGAGCATGATGAATACCACAGTAATTAATTGGCTGCAGCAGAAAACCGCACTTGCTGAATGTTTTGTTTAAATCAAGCCTTTTTTCTTGATAAATGTTCAGATTGTTTAGTCTGTTCCTCGTCAACTGGTTGTTTTAATGCCTTTAAATGACAATGGTTTGCCTTAACCTCTTAAGACCCTGCGGCCTCATATGAGGACATTATATGTTTGTGAATTTCTCTGAGACTATAGATGCCACAGTTTTAAATCTGGATGTCCTGTACAGAGCACATTCAGGGCTTTTCAGAGATACTAAATGATTGGATGTTTCACCATGACCACTCCCTCTCCTTGGTCTTCAAATATGTCTGAAATTAATTTAGTGACACTCTTCTGGAAATATGATAATATTTTGTAATTATCATTTAAATCTGTCTAATTTTTAAATTGTATGTCATAAATCAACATCTCAGGAAAATGTAATGGGGTTTCAAATCAAAATATGACTTTCTGTTATGAAACTGGACGTTGATTTCATACATGTCCTCATATGAGGACACCGGGACTAAAAGCATGTTTATTACACATTTTGGGAGACATAACAAATGAATAGGGAAAGAAATTATATTTCAGTATTCTATGAAATATTATATATAATTATGAAAATCTTGTCAATTATTACTCCCATTATTACACTTTTTTTTTCATTACATGTTGCCCCAAAAACACATTAATATGCAAATTAGATTTAGTTTATAGATACATTGTATATAATGAGAAAACCCGTTTATGGCCATTTTACACACATTTTGCAGAAAGAAAAATGGTACATCAAATCATTCTGTTATAACATAGTTGAGAATCATCTTTATACAAAGTTTGGTAAAAAAAAAAAAATCTTGAAAACTAAAAATGTATTGGTGATTAAAAAAAATCAATTGTTTTTGCCTATGCATGTTCATTCATGTCTTTTTGTTTTTTTAAAGAAATTAAGTCCCAATGTCCTCAAACGAGGACATAGCATAACTTATGAATGAAATATCATTTTTATTTATTTATTTTTTTACATTATTTTTAATGCTCTAAACAATGTAAAGACATGAAAAAAACTATTTTTTTCCTAAAACTTTTTTCTCGGGTCTTAAGAGGTTAAGATGTTATTGTGATTTAAAAAGGTAAAATGTTCATAATGTGAGGCCTGAACAATACTCAAGGCACTTCTAGTAATTTTGATTTCACATACCACTGCGTTCCTGACTATGTCAGAGTGCAGTTCATAATGCAATGTAAGGACATCTTGCATTGTCAGCATTGCCACAGTTGTTTTTGAACAGTTAAAAAAAAAGCAATAACACTTTACAAAGGAAGTACACAGGGCCAAGAAGTAAGCATTATATTTCCCGTTTCTGTACTGTGTAACAAGAAGATATAAACATTATGCTGTAATGAGACTGTAAAGAGATAAAATAGCTACACTACCATTCAAAATTTTGGGGTACTTTTTTATTTTATTTTTTATTTATTTATTTATTTATTTATTTTATTTATTTATTTTGAAAGTCTTTTATGCTCATCAAAGCTGCATTTATTTAATCAAAAATACAGTAAAACAGTACTGTTGTGAAATATTATTGCAATTTAAAAACAAATGTTTTATATTTTAATAATTTTATAATGTAATTTATTCCTGTGATCAAAGCTGAATTTTCAGCATCATTACTCCAGGCTTCAGTGTCACATGATCCTTCAGAAATTCTAATATGATGATTTGCTGCTCAAGAAACATTTCTGTCAATGTTGAAAATAGTTGTGCTTCTTAATATTTTTGTGGAAAACATACATAATGTTTTTAAGAATTCTTTGGTTAATAGAGAGTTCAAAAGAACAGCTTTGAGATTTTTGAAAATATATGTGTGTGTATATATATATATATATATATATATATATATATATATATATATATATATATTCTATATTATAACCTATTTTTCTTAAATATATACATCCATGTGTGTGTATTTATATATACATAACAAATATACACAGTACACACACATATATTATTTACACAAAAACTTTTATTTTAGATGTGATTAATTGTGATTAATCATTTGAGAGCATTAAAAGAAACAAGTAACACACTGAATTAAACATTATATTTTGAAGTAAAAAAAGACCGAAATAGTACTTTCTTATGAAACATACTGCAATAATCTTTGCTTTATTTAACTTAAAAAATCATGTATTATTAATTTCATTCAAAAAAAATTTTTTTTTTGAAACAGTATTGTTTTTTGAGTCTTTTAACTGCATATAAGTAAAACTGGTAACTTTTGAAATGTCAAATGTTAAAGAATGTCAAACTGACTGTGCACCCCATTTACTTTCATTATATAGACAGAAAACCACTGAGAAATTCTTCAAAATGATGACAGAAGTTTAATTAATCTTTTAACTATTGAAATTGCAACTTTTTAAAAGTATGTTAAAGCTTTAGCCCGATTCACAACAGTTAGCTTATAATAATGTTTTCTAGTTTGAGTGGTACGGGTAGGTTTCCGTGGGAAATTCAAGCATGGCACTGCGTCATTACGTCACGTCTGTAAACATAAAGAAGTTGTCCCGGCTACTAGGTTTTCACATGTTAGGATCCTGCAGGTGGTGGATCATTTATAGCCTTTTCTCACAGCAGCTAGAATAATTAAATGTATCATTTTGATGGCGGATTGTAATCCAGAAAGGATTATGTGTTTATGAAACACATGTGAATGAAGTTAAATTATATTCCAGTTTTAAATGTGCTTCTGGTTACAGATAGCCTGGGATTACACAGGATTTGTATTTTAAAGAAAACCAGTTCGAAAGGAGCATAGTTTGCTTTTTGGGTTAAAAGAATTTCTTAATATGAAATTCGAATGGTATGACAATTAGATATTAGACCGTACAGAAATTGAAATCTACACGCTAATACACACTATACTCATTGTCACGCAATGCTGATGCTGTTAACATTAATAATTTGAGAATAAAGTATAACAATAATAATAATTTGCATGGTTAGATGTTATATGAGATAACCGATCATTAGATTTAATTACCATTGGTAGCGCGATTTATTGTAATTCTTTTTTCCTCAGTTGGGTAGAACAAACGTGGCAGACTTGTTACTTACTTGTTCAGATGGCAATATATGGTGAAAATTTTTATTTGGGTCATATATTCCAAGACGTAGGCTAGAATCTGTGGTTCCTGAGTACAGTATCCACACCAGTGCGGTGACTGACTGCCGCACATTCACCTCAGAACATTAGATTCATCCGCGCTGGAGCCGTGCCGGAACACTGGATCACAACCCTGCACACTGAAGATAATTCCGCACAGAGCTGCAATTCCAGGTTTTCAAATAGGGATGGCAACAAAGAGGCAAAAGTTACAGACTGGAGCTTTAAGCAAATTCACGATGGGTAGTAACTGATTACATGTAATGTGAATTACGTAATCAGATTCCAAAAAAGTAGTAGGCTACTTGTAATTAGATTATATTACATTTTAAATGCTCAAAATCAGATTACAGTTACTTTTAGTAATGTAATGTAACCTTTAATGTATTTCATGATGATGATAACAAAGAATGGAATATATTTGATTTCTTTTATACCAATAATCCCATTCAAATCTATAAACAATTTACAGGTAATCTAAAAGTAATCCAAAAGTAATCAGAATACAGTAATCTGAATTACATTACTGACTACAGTTTTTCCTCATGTAACTTGTAATCAGTAACAGACTACAATTTGTAAGTAATCTACCCAAGACTGGTAATGCATTTGCGTACTTGTATAGTATGTATCTGACCTGAGGTTACTGGTGGTGTGTGTAGTTGTGTAATACAGATCCGTGAATAGAGTTTGAACTGGAATCTAGATGAACTTTTCAGTGCAACATTTCCCAAGGTCAATAAATGTTCATTTAGACAACATATCATTCATTCTTCATGCAATGTTTTGCCATCTTTGTGAAATCTATAGCTGCAGCCTGAGGGGAGACTCCAGCCTGAGCGTCGCTCGGAAATCTGCTCCACGATTTAGCGGCATCTCAACCTCACGGGAAGTGGTTTACTTTGCTTGGCTCCTGTTGAGCTTTGACTGGATGCTGGCCAGCAAGGGGAGTAAAGTTTGCCTCTCGGGTTGCTCCTGCAAACACAGCCCTGGCTTTGATTTCATAGCTCCCTCTCATTAGCCCTATTGTGGATCAAATGGAGGTGGTGGGGAGTTCTGTGAGTCGTAATCTCTCAATAAATATAAATGCTGATACCACCTTGGAAAAGCCTCGTGTCTACTAAAAGATCAAAGTTAATGCTGAATGTAAGGGTGGTGGAGTCATTCAAACTGACGGATGCATTGCAGACACTTTCTGCAGGATTTGTAGTGGGTGTGATTCATTCCTCTCGGCTTTAGGCCTTTTCCATGTTGTCTTGTCAATCCGTTGTCCAGGAGCCTGTCTTTATTGTCACTGGGATGCTATGTTTTCAACTTGTTAAATTAGGAAAATTGTTAAATTACACTCTTAAAAATAAAGGTGTTTCAAAAGGTTCTTCAAGCGATGCCATAGAAGAACCATTTTTGGTTCCACATAGAACCATTCAGTCAAAGGTTCTTTAAAGAACCATCTCTTGCTTACCTTTTTATAATCTGAAGAACCTTATTTGCCACAAAGAACCTTTTTTGAAACAGAAAGGTTCTTCAGATGTTAAAGGTTCTTTATGGAACCATTTAGACAAAAAGGTTCTTCTATGGCATCGTGAAGCACCTTTATTTTTAAGAGTGTAGGCTAAAAAAAAAAATGTAATTGATTTTTTTTTTTCAACCCCAAAAATGATTATGTATAAAGAAAATTAAACCTACTTAGGGACAGTTTTGTTTTGGTTTGGTTTGGTTTGGTTTTTGTTTTTTGTTTTTTTGCTGTTTTTTTTTTTCTCTCTCACTCAATTCAATTATGCAATTCTATAATTCTCATTACTCTTATGCTAAAAAAGTTGAATATATAATAATTACTATTTATTGTATTTTTATATTTTATTTTAATATATTTTATTATATTAAATATTCTAATATATTTTAATAATATATATGTATTCTTTTATTTTCATAATGCTAAAAAAATTAATTTGAATATATGTATTATTTATTATATGATTTTATTTAAACAATATTTAATTTAAATTTTTTTATTATTAATAATATATTAATATTAACAATTAATATATTACATTTAAAATTCCAAATAATATTGTATTTTGAATTACCCATTACATAGTGTTGTGTTTTAAAATTAAAGAAAATTTAAAATGACAGCACTTTTTAGATTTTTTAAGATTTTCTTTTCTTACACTGCATCATAAAAATCTAATGAGAATCAGCATTGAAAATAAAGACATTTACAAAAAATAAAAACTTAAAATTATACATATTATGATAATGAATTAGCAACAATTTTACAAATGCATTGCTGTCCTAAAAATAGGCTTCATTTTCTTGTTGTTTTAGGTTGAAATATGACCTTAATGTGTTTTTTGATGAGATTCATCCATCAAGATAATTAACTAACAATATAATTGAGCTTTAATCATTCTCCCCCCAATTTGGTTTCAATTAACTACATTTTCAGTCAACAGAAGAGGAGAGAAATAGGGAATGAGTTTTCGAGTCCCTCCCACTAAGCTCCCCTGGGCCTGAGGCTCATTGACACATCAGCACAAGGCGATGTTAGCAGAGAGAGAGAGAGAGAGAGAGAGGCTGACTGGCAGATAGACTGCACAGTAGGTGAGTTTGGAGCCGGTGACACAATGGAAAGGACTATGAAGCGAACAGTGAGCTATTAATCCAGCTCCTATCAGTGCAGAATGATTACATCAGCAGCACTCAGCCCACCATGAAAGATCACTGCTCCTCTATCTGCATCGCTCCTGCTCCCGCCGGATCACCTTTTCTGGCCGTGGAGCAGAGGCTAGATCCTGAATACATATCCGTGTGTCTCTTACCAGATGAATCCTACCAGAAGCTGGCCGTGGAGACCATGGAGGAGCTAGACTGGTGCCTGGACCAGCTGGAGACCATCCAGACGTACCGCTCTGTCAGTGACATGGCCTCCAACAAGGTGAGACGGCAGCTCGTCTACTCCCGCTTTACCTCAGCATTGCTGAAAACAGCAGGGCATCTTTATGCATGTTTTCAGAATTTCAAATTGCAATACACTCTTGAAAATAAAGGTTCTATTGGCATCAGTGGTTCTATGAAGAACCTTGAACATCCATGGAACCTTTCAAATGCAGAAAAGGTTCTTTATAGTCAAAAAAGGTTCTTTAGATTTTTTAAATGTTCTTCAAAATGCTTCTTTTAGGAACTGTTCACTGAAAGGTTCTTTGGGGAACCAAAAATGGTTTGTCTATGGCATCACTGCAAAAACAACCTTTTGGAACCTTTCTTTTTAAGAGTGTACTCTTAGAAATATAGGTTCTTTATTGGCACTGATGGTTCCATTTAGAACCTTTAACATCCATGGAATCTTTCCATTGCACAAACGGTTCTTTATAGTGGAAAAAATGTTCTTTATGTTCTTCACACTAAGAAAAATAGTTCTTTTAGGAACTGTTCATTGAAAGGTGTTCTTCTATAGCATTGATGCAAAACCTCTGTTTTTGAACTTTCATTTTTATAAATGTACTGCAAATTTTGTTTGTTTGATATTTTTAAGTTTTTATTGCTTTCCATTTTCGTCTGTCATTTCAAAGCCTAGTAAGTCAAAGTTTTGTTGGAATATCAATGAGTTGCAATCTCATGTGTCATTTTACAAACACTGCTTATGGCAATAGTCGATACAAAAATGATAATGCTGTCATTATTCATTCACCCCCATGTCATTGCAAACCAAAAGCAAATATTTTGAAGGATGTTTGCAGTCAAACTGTTTTGGTCCCCATTGACTTCCATTGTATTTCTTATCCATACAATGCAAGTCTATGGAAAGCGGAACTGTTTAGTTACCAATATTCTTCAAAATATCTTCTTTTGTGTCCAGCAGAAGAAAGAAATTCATACAGGTGTGTAACTGAACTATCGCTTTCATGGTCTATCTGATATTCAGAGTTATTAGATGTTTGTCTTAGACAAGGTCTGAACATTTTAGTCATCCTTTTACCATAGTCTGCTGGTATTGGTTAGTCACAGCTCTCAAATGCAGTTTTGAATCCTGGATTTTGTAGTGTTGATACATGAATACAGTATGTGGTTGGTCTTGTAAAGCAGTGTATATGAGGTTAATACTGGGAACGTCATTAATGATGAGATGTTGATGTCAGATCTAGAGATATTTCCACATTTATATGTCAACAGGAAAGCATGCAATGAAAAGTTGACTTATTGCCTGATTATTACCCAAAGAATTACAAGAAACATTAAAAATAATATCTTAGTTTATATCCCGTTTTTTGTCTTGGTGAAAGGCAGTTGGCCCAAGCAATTATTTGATCATTTTTGTATCTTATTTTATCTCTCACAAGAATGAAACTCTGTATGTGAGGGTGGTTATGGATTCAGTGGATTTACTGGAATCGGTGTTGAAAGGAAACGTCTCGGTTACATATGTAACCCTCGTTCCCTGAAGAAGGGAACGGAGACGTCACGTCAGTGACCAACGAATGGGATCTCGCTTCGAGAGACCAATCTACTTTGAGTTTAAACTAAACGAGCCAATGCACATTGGCATGCAATAATTGCATCCAGCATAAGTAGGCAGCAGGTGCAATGCGTACTCAAGTTTTTGCTGAGGAGCCGAGCCAGGGACCCGGCCGCTCAGCGGTGGTACAGCGGCCGTGGCGACGGGACGTGACGCCTCCGTTCCCTTCTTCAGGGAACGGGGGTTACATATGTAACCGAGATGTTACGCTTCAGTCGGTCACTCCGAGTCACGTCGGTGACCGACGAATGGGATCCCTACCAAAGCGCCATGGCTGCTGCCCCTTCCAGGGCCCCTCGTAAGCCACCTGGTCCCCCCGCAGGAACTGGGGCAGAAGATAGGACAGGGCTTACGTGGAGAGAGTCTATTACTGTATGGTGACCCATACAGTAAGACATATTGGATAACAATGGGAAAGCGTACCCTTTCCAGGGAGGCTGCGGAATCCACATCCTACCTGCAGGGAGGTATCATGTGGAGATTACACATATGGACTGGACATTAAGGGCAGTATAACATATGGAATGTCTCTGAGGTGGCTCCGGCCCAGTTAGGAGGGAGTCAACACTGGCAGGGATGGCAGAGCGGAATCTGCCAAGGGAAAAACATGGGCTCACCGAAAGGGGAACCGTACCGTGGAAGAATACACACATGGGATCACTGTGGGGATCACAACATATGGCACCTAGCCTAGCACAGGGGTTAACCAACAGGCCACTTTATGAGTGTTAGGCCTGGCGCCGGATGCTCCACTATGTCTGGCTGCCGAGGGTGACGGAGGAACTCCACAGGGTTCGCCATATGGGGAACTGAGCTGAAGAGCAGAATAAGCGCACGTATCCGGTCCATAGAGGGGACTGGCGCAGCAAGCGAGACACCGAGCAGTTCCTCTGGCCTTACTGGCTACTTGAGGCGAGTACACAAGAGGACACTGGCTCTACACGAAGGCTATAGAACCTAGCAAACGTGTTGGGTGTCGCCCAGCCCGCAGCTCTACATATATCTGTCAGCGAGGCGCCTTGCGCCAACGCCCAGGAGGAAGCAACACTCCTTGTCGAGTGTGCTCTCAACCCGAGGGGGCAGGGCATGCCTTGGGTTTGATACGCCAAGACTATGGCATCCACTATCCAGTGGGCCAACCTCTGCTTGGAGACAGCGTTTCCCTTCTGCTGGCCTCCGTAACAGACAAAGAGCTGCTCTGAGGTCCTAAAGCTCTGCGTACGGTCCACATATATGTGCAAAGCACGAACGGGACACGGGTTCACCACCTGATCCCTGAAAGGCATGGTGGGAACCTTGGGCACATATCCGGCCTGAATTCGGGCCGGATATGAATTCCAGGCATGATTCTTTGACCGAAAATGCATGCAGGTCCCCTACCCTCTTAATGGAAGCCAGTGCAATTAAGAGCACTGTCTTTACTGACAGAATTCTCAGCTCTACAGACTGCAATGGTTCAAGGTGCCCTCTGCAATGCCGTAAGCACCAGAGGGAGGTCCCAAGAGGGTACGGGGTTCGGGTGAGGAGGATTTAGTCTCCTCGCGCCCCTCAGGAACCTGATGATCAGGTCGTGCTTCCCCAAAGACTCACCGTCTACAGCAGTGGTCCTCACTATTTTTTTCATGAGAGCCGCACTTATAGGACAAAGTCAATAGGAGAGCCACTTTTACTGCAAAGTATCAAACGTTACATCCAGTTATAAATGGCATGTCTGCTTATTCATCTGTCATCCTTGAACATACAATATGCAATGCAATACAAAGGGGGTTATTTTTTTAAAAGTTATTTAAAGTTATTTTTTTAAAGTTATTTGCTTCTACATTAGCCCATCATGTATCTAACCATCCATGAGCACCAAAGATTGCCAAAACAACTCCGCAGTGAGTTAATGTCATGGACGTAACGGCAGAGCAAGTTTAAATATCTTTCTAGTCTATATTTCCATCTTGTAATTACGCTGTTTTGGGTATTTTTTAAATATAAATTATTTGTAATAGAGCAGACACTGACTGTCGTTCATGTATTTGTCCTCATTTGGCGAGATGGCAGACGCTGCAAACACTGCGTGCTTCAGTATGTGTGTAGTAAACGAAACTGCGCGTCTGTGCCATTCATTCATAAAGAGACACGCAGGATTCATATTTAAACGGTATTTTTGCAGCTTAATATTTACAGATACTAGTCCATATCGCGATTTGATTTAAGTGTGATGACCTACTTTTCATTTATTCATCCAAACTTTGACCAATTCAATGACATTCCCATTATACAGTAAATTCTGTTTTTATAACTAGATTCCGCGATTCCGTTGCGTTTTCCGCATCGCGGAACCTTTTGCCACATCGCGCCACGACGCTCGCGTCCGGTGTAGACACGGTGCAAGTTTTTTAATGGGTTATGTTATAGCCCTGCTTGTTTTTAATGTTTTTATAAAATCTCTGTATTGATCATATCATCTTATTATTTACTGCCATGCGAGCCACAAATTAAAGCTTGGCGAGCCGTATGAGGCTGGCGAGCCGCGCAATGAGTAACACTGGTCTACAGGATCGTGATGTGTGGCAATTGTCTACCACCGCCTGGGGTAGATCAACTAAGACCTCCATGTCCCATCTAGGGACCACACGTGGAGGTTCTACAGATCTGGATGCGGGTGCCAGATGGTGCTCCGTCTCTGAGAAAGCAGATCTTTCCTCAGAGGAATGTGCAAGGGAGGGGCTGTCGCGAGAAGAACCAATTCCAGGAACTAGGTCCGGTTGGGCCAGTAAGGTGCAACTAGCAGGACCTGCTCCTCGTCCACCCTGACTATGCACAGTGTCTGTGCAAGCAGGTTCACTGGGGGAAACACATACTTGCGTAGACCCCGGGGCCATGGGACGTGTCTGGAGAAGCAAACCTGTGCTACCTGTGTGGCTCCGAAGTGTCTCCATATCAGCTGGACCGCCCGGATATGGAGTCTCCATTCTCCCGGAAGCGCATGCTGCCGTGAAAGTCCGTCGGCTGCACGATTGAGCAGGCCCGGAATGTAAATGGAATGAAGTGACCTCAGATACTTCTGACTCCATAGAAGGAGATGGCGGGCGAGTTGCGACATACGACGGGAGCGTAGACCACCCTGGTAGTTGATGTACGCAACGGCCACAGTGTTGTCCGTATGGACCAGTAAGTGCTTGCCTCGTAGCAGCATTTTGAAGCAGCCCAGCACAAGACCTACTGTAAGCAACTCGAGGCAATTGATGTGCCAATGCAAATGGGGGCCCGTCCACAGCCCCGAGCACAACAGCATGCCTGGACACCAGTACTAGGGGAACTCCTGCCCGTAGAAATGCAGGGTCCAACCACGGGCTGAAAGCTTGGTGACAGGCCGGAGTGATCGTCACTCGGTGCGTGCTGTGTTGCCACGCCCACGAAAAAAAAGAAAAGGAAACAAAAGATTCTCCACCCGGCCCTCCTCCGGGGGAAGGAGTGGTGCGGTCACCATCTCCTGAAGAACTGTCCCTTCCACCTCTGGGCTGCCCGTCTCAGGTCCGCTTGCACTTCCGCTTGCCGCCTGGTTTGGTGGGTGCCTGGACGGGCGGTGCCACACCCCTGCTGCCAGCTCCCCTCTGTGGCCTCGGTGGACACTGCTGCTGAGGCTGAGCAGGGTGGAGGAAGCCGCGGGAGGGCGCCCTCTGCGATGAGCAGGCGGAACAGCAGCGGCCGGCGGCAGGGTGAAGGCAGCAGGATATGTTTAATTGCCTCCATCTGCTTCTGGGCAGCTGAGAACTGTCGGGCAAAGCTCTCGACTGCATCACCGAAAAGGCTGGCCTGGGAGATAGGGGAGTTGCGAAAACAATATTTTTCGGTCTCCCGCATATCCGCCAGGTTCAGCCAGAAGTGCATTCCTGGACCACCAACGTGGCCATCGTCTGACCGAGGGAGTGCGCAGTGACTTTCGTCGCTCTCAGGGCGAGGTCCGTCATTGCACGCAGCTCCTGCATCAGCCCTGGATCAGAACTACCCTCGTGCAACTCTTTTAATGCCTTGGCCTGATATACCTGCAGGAGTGCCATGGCGTGCAGGGCGGAGGCAGCCTGTCCAGCGGCACCATAAGCCTTGGCTGTCACGGATGAGAACTTCCAGGCCCTGGATGGGAGACGAGAGTTACCCCTCCAGGTGGAAGTGCTCCTCGGACACAACTGCATCGCAACCGCATGCTCCACCTGGGGGACTGCCTCATAACCCCTGGCTGCCCCACCATCAAGAGTAGTGAGGAGAGGAGGAGGCACCAGACCGGTTTCGGGCAGAAAAACGTGCCTTCCACGACCTAGTTACCGCTTCATGCACTTCCGGGAAGAAAGGCACAGGGGCGGGGGGCTGAGAACCAACCCGGGCCGCCCCGAGATACCAATCATCTAACCTCGATGGCTCGGGACACGGTGGGCTCTCTCCACTCGAGCCCGACCGCCTTGGCAGCTCGGGAAAGCATAGCTGTTAATTCTAGGAAACGGCATCTTTAGAAAGACGTACCGTCGTCTTTACAAATACGCACCCGTGTATGCTCTTTTAGGGAAATTAGCGAAACTCTTTTAGTGCTGAAGCGCACAGGGGAACCACCGCTGCAGCGCTGTCACACCAACACCAGTTGAAAAAGCCTCTTCCCAGAGTATTCGTTGACTCGTCAGAAATCACTCTCAGACGAAAGGCAGAGATAGAACTGCTCGGCTCCAAAGTGAAAAGCTGAGTATGCGTTGCACCTGCTGCCTACTTATGCTTGTGCTGTGACGATCAGCAGCTGGATGCAATTATCGCATGCATTGGCTCGTTTAGTTTACACTCAAAGTAGATTGGTCTCTCGAAGCAAGATCCTATTCTTCGGTCACCGACATGACTCGGAGTGACCGACTGAAGGGGAACTGCTGAAACACTCATTACTTAGAGTGAAAAACTAAATGATTAAACCCTTTTTTCACGCAGGCATTATTTGAGTACCTACGCTGGCACTGGCCTCTTTTTCAGCTGTGACCTCATTGCTTTGTTTACCCTGATATCTAATCAGATAGAGAGCATGGAGTAACAGAGGACACATTACCTCACTGACATTCAAGCATTACACTGCATTTAATCATATAATGCAGTTATTAATTATATTTCATATTATAGAATTATAGCTGAAGCATAATCATATTCACAAAAAAATTAAATAATGTTTTTAATATGCACAAAATGCTTTTTCGAAATTGTAAATGCTTCACAGGAAAAAAACATCAGTCTTTCTACTTCACAATTTCCCATTTAATTCAATATTACTTGCCATTTATTTGTAAATATTTGTGAAATTTACTATTCTAAGCTGTTTCTACATCAAATTTATTTTAGTGTATTTATAATATATATACACTCATTTTATTTCAGTGTATATAATATATATATACCCAATTATATATATATATATATATATATGCATATTGTTTTTTTGTTAAATGAGTTGGTGCATGGTATGGTATATTCAAAATTAAATACAAAATTAAATTATAGAATTTTTGAAATATTTGCTAAATTCTATATGTATATATTTTGTATATATTGTATGTATTTTACATCTAATTAAGTATATTTTAGAGTTAAAATAATTAGGCTTAAATATAACATATTAGGAGGAGTTTCTTCCCCAGGCCATCAGGCTCCTAAACTCAAACTCAGCTTCTTAACATCAACATGACTCCACTTAATAATCACTTAACAATCAGTAAGATATTCATTATTTTCTACCTCATACTGACAGTGTCATCTGCACACAGCACTTTCTGTATTGCTGCTACATGACAACCATGTACAACCTGTTTGCACATTCCTCTCTTGTACATTCCTGCTTATCTTAATATTTAAGTTTACAGTATACTGTCATGCACATTTTATTTTATATTTTGTTCTTTGTATTTTATTGTTTATTTTATTTAATTTTACCTATACCTATATTTATGTATATTTCCTCTGTGTTTGTATTCTATAATATTTGCACTGTCCATGGAGCGGACCTGACTCACATTTCACTGCTGGTTATATCTCTATATAATCGTGTATGTGACAAATAAAAATCTTGAATCTTGAATCTTGAACATATACAAGTTAATATACAGACTGCAGAACTGTAGTCTTTTTAACTAGTCTTATAATTGATTATTTCAAATTAATTTAATATTGTTCTTGGTTTATTATTTATAGCTGAATATTTCTTTGAACCGGAAAGGCAACACATAATGAAATTCAGCTACGTTGTGCAAGTCTTCAATTCACGTCATACAATATGAAAGACAAAAGAGTGAGTCTTCTTGTCATGCCTTTGAAGCTGTGTGAGTAGTAATTGAGTGCATTCCACCCGAGTGTGTAGTCAGAACATGAGTAGCGCGCCTCTACCTGCGGCTGCAGACAGAGAGAGGGAGGCGCTGTGAATCGTGAGGGAGGAGAGTGAGGTGAATCACTCAGAGCTTTGTCTAACGCATTTCTGACACCCGTCAAAGTGAGCTCACAGGCACTGCCTCGCCACATGCTCACCAATAGTGCACCAAACACCATAGCTGCAACAATGGGACTATGCTACTCAGAGAAAAGGAGCATGTTTGGTGTGCTAAAAAGCTGGAGAGGGGTGAGTTAGTGCAAGGTTTCGTTTGTTTTGTGGGATTTTTGAACAAATTCTGGCTTTGCTTTGAGGTTTAATGCTGAAGGAACTTATTCAGATTGGTTGTCCTCTTTTGTTTAAGGGATTGGCTTATGCTTTATGTTGTTATAAGAAATGAGAACATATGAGCTAAGAATTGGCTTTCATTTTTAGAAGTTTGAATATGTTTAGATGTGTGCAAAAATTCAAATAGATTAATGAAAAAATGGGAATAGCGCAGCAGTTTGACTTTCTCAAATTTGTTGTGCGTTAGATTTTATTTTACAACTGCACTTTTAATTATGTTTAAATTTAAACAATTGATACTTTAAAAACAATTTATTATTTTAAAATGATATCCTGTATTATAAAACATATATTATCTTTTATATTAATTTATTATAAGGTTAAATTAAAATAAATAATTGATACTGTTAATACTTTATTAAAAATGTAATTTAAGAAATATTTGAAAACTGTTTTTCCTTTTAAATGATATCCTGTACTAAAAAATATGTTATATTTTATAAGAATTAATTAAAATAAATTGGGAAAATTAGTCTTCATTAAATTATATAGTTTTCTTTATTTATATAAGCATTTTTAGACAAAAACATTTAGACTAGTTGACCTCAGTTCAACAGTGTCTAGTTCTAGTATAATATCAGCTGAAGTGCACTTACATTGCATTTATGCATTTAACAGAAGCCTTTATCCAATGCAACTTGCAAAACATACATTTTTTTTAAATTTTGCATTTCCTGGGGCAAAAAATACTTGCTCCATTGAGTAAAAATATGTTGTTGCAAAAACCATGTTCATAACTTCCCAGTAGAACAACATATTGCGGAAATACAGCTGATAGGAACAGATATGTTACTTGATATTAAATGTGGAGGATGTGCAGGACCGATTAATAATTGTAGTACTTGTGTGTGAGTTGACTGCATGTTACTTTAGTCTGGCTGGGTTTTTTTAATGCAACATTCATGAGAATTTGCTCAGATATGCCGATTTTACAAAACTGTAGAACTAAAGAACTATAACTAAAGTTGCTTCTAGCATGTATGGATATAAAAAAAAAATAAAAACATGCATATAAATGCAAATAAATCGAGCAAGTAAAAAAGCAGAGCGTTGTGTATCAGGTTTTGTGTGTTTACATGTGTCCGTCTTTGCCGCAACAGTGGATGTGGAGTGTAAAGACAGGAGAGAGAGAGAAAGATAGACAGAGAGGAGGAGGAGGAGGAAGAGGAGGGTGAAGGAAGACAGAAAATAACCGAGAGAGAAACAAGAGTTAGTGTTGGAAACCCACCGTATGGCAGATGCAGCAGATCTGGTGGAAGTCTGTCTGGATCTCTCCTAGCGGTTGCTGTTTATCCGAGCCTGGCTGGGATGTAAAAGGGAACGCAGAGGGATGAGATGAGGACAGACGGTGCGGAGCCGCTGGAGTCAGTGTTGGGCTTTAGTTTGAGTTCAGGGTTTAGGCGACTAACTGAAGACTCCAACATGCCTGAAGTCAACTATTTGCTCTCAGTGTCCTGGGGTTACATTAAGGTGTGTGTTTGTGAGAGAGTTATTCACTGACACACACTGTTTGCCATGTACTGGTCGTTTAATTTAGATGTTGCTTAAGTTTCTTGCATTGCTTGGTTAAAATATAGTATGAGGACTGACAGTTCATGCAATGAGAAGTTTGTTGATACTGTATGAATTTAACAAGGCTTGTCTTTTTTGTATGTTTTAGTTCAAGAGGATGTTGAATCGGGAGCTGACACATCTGTCTGAGATGAGTCGCTCTGGAAACCAGGTGTCTGAGTTCATCTCCAACACATTCTTAGGTGAGTCTGAACGTTGTTTTCATTGTCTTCATAAGGTGATTCAAACTTTGTAAGAAAACATATTAAAAGGTGACTAATAGTTCATAGTTCACATACATTTTATTGCATATATGAATAGAAATAGAATGTTAAATATGTTAAATTGAACATTTAATATATTCCCTGTACTTAAACCCCAGTTAATATGAGCTCATAAAAGCAGTATGCATGATTATTGCAAATGGCTTTTAGTTGAAATCATTCTTTCAAATACGGGCTGTTCAAAAGTTTGGGGTGAGTAGGGTTTTTTAAAGAAATTAATTCATACTTTTATTCAGCAAAGATGTAATACATTTTGGTTTAAAATTGAAGTAAAAAAGTAAAGACAAAATTTATAAGGTTATCAAAGATTTCTATTTAAATAAATGCCGTTCTTTTGAACTTTTTAGTCATCACAGAATCCTGAAAAAAAAAAAATGTAGTTTTCACAACTGTTTTCATCATTGATAAATAATGAAAATGTTTCTTGAGAATCAAATCAGCATACTAGAATGATTTCTATAGGATCATGTGACTCTGAAGACTAGAGTAATGAGGCTGAAAATTCAGCTTTGCATCACAGGAATAAATTACATTTTAAAATATATTCAAATAGAAAGCAGTTATTTTAAATTGTAATAATATTTCACAATTTTTACATATTTTTGATTAAATAAATGTAGCCTTGATAAGCATAAGAGACTTCTTTCAACAGCAGTGTGCCTTACTAAAAACCACATTACCCTAGAAACACATATATCAGACAAGATCTATTGATTGTTTCCAAAATCCTTCGGTGTTTTTACTACATTATACAGTGTTTCAGACTAGTGAGTTAAACTGAGAAATTTGGTGAAAGCCATACTTCAGATGGTGATAATGATAAGGTTGTGGATAAAGAGGTTGTCAAGCTCCTCCATGAAAACATTGATATCTAGAAAGAGGGGGTTTAATCATTGCTGAACGTCTCTGTTATTCAAACCAGTCTGATCTGGTCTGGTGTCTACGCAGCTGTGTCAGATGCCACAGGGTCACTGTACTCCCCTAACCCTGCCGTTCAGAGCCCTACAGCCTACACACTACTCACAGAGTCATCGGGGAGATTTTCAGACAAACACTCTTAATATGCAGTGTTAGCAAGTGCTCACATGTGGCTCAACTCTCCTGACTGAGAAACAAGAGATGTTTAGAAAGTGAAGAACCAATGTGTGGTTCTGAGAGACGTCACTGGAGAAAAAAAAAAAAGAGATCGCTCTTTCATCTCAGGAGACTTGGATTGTTTTCTCATGCATGTTTTAAGTATCAACTTGTCTCTGATGTTTCTCCTCAGACGTCAGTAGAAATAACATTAGATACAACTGAGTTGGATTGGCACCAGCATACACTTACAAAATTATACTTTGGAAAAACAAAACACTCTAATTTGTTACAGTCAAATTTAATAGTTTTTCTTCAATTATATTTATGGTTTGGTTCAAACCTTTAAATCTGATGTAATATTTATCCAAATTATTTGTTTTTCCAAATACAAAAACATTCAAAGACTATTTATTGTAAAGACCATAATTAAGTAGTATATTCTTTAGACATGAGCCAAAATGTAGGTCAATATAAAACTTTTTTGCTTTTTGTGACTTAATTTCACCATACACAAAGCTAAATTACCTACAATATGAAAGTAGAGTTTTTACTTAGGATAAAACTAAAAACATTTTGTTAGTCAATGTTTAGTTTAGTTTATTTACTACAAATGAAGGCAACTTTAAAAGACCTTAATGTTTGTTGTGATGTCTTTTTTAAAATATACATCATATTTTATGTTATGTACTACCAAAAAAAAATAAAAATTAATAAAATGCACAATAATTTCTGCTGTCAGTAAAGCTAGCCATTATCAAGTACCAGTTCAAGCGAAAATACAATTTAAACAAAATAATTTCTTAATGTTTTTCTATGGGGAGTGTTTTTTTTCTTTTTGACAAACTGAACAAAACAGGTTTAATCTTTTTCAATTAATTTTGTCATTTCATCTTGTTTCAGTGTATATTTAGTTATTGTATTCCCATCAAACTGCTTAACTTGCATATGACTATGTTAGCCAGCTTTTCCAAAAAGACCATGGCTGTGCTGGTCCAGCTATTCAAAACCAGCATAAACCAGCCTGGACCATCACTCTAATCTAAGCTTTCTTTTCATCAATACTTAGCTGTAGCATATACTGTTGAACTTGGCAGAAAAGTTCTCGTAGGTGGCTTTTACTAATATCGAACTTCATTTTGCTGACTTGAACTCACTCATAGAGTCTGTAAAGTCATGGTATCTGTTGTGAACTGACTGTGTGAGTGCTGAAATTAACAATCACAGCCTGAAACCTTTCCCCCTATAGATAAACAGAATGAACTGGAGATCCCATCGCCCACTCCAAAATCTCGGGACAGAAAGAGGAGGCAGCAGCAGCTGATGACTCAGATCAGTGGGGTGAGGAAGGTCACACACGGCTCGGGTCTGTCCAGCAGCTGCAGTACAGCCCGCTTCGGCGTGAAAACAGATTTGGAGGACTTGCTCTCAAAGGTATGGTCATACGTTACAGACCACTTGTTGCACAGAAATCATGCATTTTGGTCAAGTTTGTAGCATAATTGGATACTCTCTTGCCTTTTGTAGGACCTGGAGGACATCAACAAGTGGGGTCTGAACATCTTTAAAGTTTCAGAGCACTCTCACCATCGGCCGCTGACCTGCATCATGTATGCCATCTTTCAGGTTAGTGTGCAAAACAAAAATCCCATCTCACAAGTCCAGAGATGTGTTTTTAAAAATGAAATGTAACTAAAGTGTGTTATTTTCTGTAGGAGAGAGATTTAATGAAGACATTTAAGATCCCAGTGGAGACCTTTGTGACGTACATGATGACCCTTGAAGATCACTACCACGCAGACGTGGCCTATCACAACAGTCTACATGCGACTGATGTGGCCCAGTCCACACACATCCTGCTGTCCACACCTGCACTGGATGTAAGAAACTCCTATATGTCTTAGAAATGTAGTTATAATGTAGTAAAGCTTTAACGCTTTATTTATAAATAAAATTAGAGAATAAAACAGAAATAAAAAATGTTTTACAAATGCATATAACAAAATAAGAGAATAAATTAAAAAAATAATATGCTTAATACAAAATAAGAGAATAATTTTAAAAAATAAAAAAATAAAATTCAAATGCTTATAAAAATAAGAGATTTAAATGTAAATAAATGAAAAAAAAATTAAATGCATAAAAATTAAATAATAAGATTTAAATAAATGAAAAAACTAAATGCATAAACAAAAGAATATAATAAAATAGATATAAATTAAAAAATTTAAATGCTTAAAGGAAAATAAGAGAATAAAATAGAAATTAAAAAATAAAATGCTTAATACAAGAGATTATACAAATAAATAGGAAAAATGAAAATGCATAAAAATAAGAGAATAGAATTTAAATAAAAAATAAATGTATAAACAAAATATTAGAATAAAATATAAACAAAAGATTTTTTATTAAACCCTGTTTTCTTCCAAATTTACAGCCAGTCATAGCTGCTTCTGAACCCTTTGAACTGATTTGTCACTAATTTTCCTGATGCATGATCCCTCTAATCTCTAAACAGCGTGCAGTGTTTTGTCTGCAGCTCTTTTTTGCTTTGTCTTCTTTTAACGCACAAATGAAACTTGAAAAGACAAGCTGCAAAATATTTTGTTTAATTAAAGGTCAGTGGCAAACAGAGTCAAAACTGAAACCGTTTCAACTTGCAGAGTTGTGTTACAATGCTTAAACTGTGTGCAACATGTTTTACTCAGTTCAATGCACTGAGAAAAGTTGATCCATGTCGTGTAACAGTGTCTTTCTCTATTATCCACAGGCAGTCTTTACAGACCTGGAGATCTTGGCCGCTATTTTTGCAGCAGCCATCCATGATGTGGACCACCCAGGGGTCTCAAACCAATTCCTAATTAATACCAGTGAGTGTGTTTTTATCGACATATTGAAGACTATGCGTGCTTATGAATCCAACTGCTGCAGTTACTGAAATGCAAACCATATGTAAGAACAAAGCCTCAAAGTTATGACTGTTTCATGTTTCTCATAAACATCATGCCTTTCTTTACTGCAGACTCCGAGCTGGCGCTCATGTACAATGATGAGTCTGTTCTGGAGAACCATCACCTAGCGGTTGGTTTCAAGCTCTTGCAAGGGGAAAACTGTGATATCTTCCAAAACCTCTCCAAGAAGCAGCGACAGAGTCTCAGGAAGATGGTCATTGATATGGTAGGCATTTGTGTTCGTTGATGTGTTCACACAACTCTCACAGAAGTTATTTTCAAACCAAGCAGCTTTTTGCTGGTCAAAATACGAACACAAGGAAAATCAGTGGGGGCAACTTTTTCGCTCTCACATGATGCCTATTTGAAATTTCATCGAGCAGGAGTGTTTGTTTTCAAAACCTGAAGCATTTTCTCACTTAGTTTGGTTCGTTTAGGCATAGATCAACATAGCAGTTGTGCTCGAATTCACACCAAAATAGTCTGAGGTTGCCTGAACTCTAGAGAAGACTGTTTGTGGTGAGAAATGCAACCTAGGCTAATTAAAAACATGCGGCTCTACCTACATTTCTGCAAAACTCAAAAAAACTTACCTATACTTACGAATTACTGCCGTTTCCAGTTGAAATGAATGCTAGAGGTAGTAAAACTCAGACAACTTTTAACACAAATTATGATTTACAGGGCCAGAGTTTCGACTAAGAAAGCCTAATTTTTTGCACAATATTATGTTATGACTTCGAAATAATTTTAACACGCTGCAAGATTGGGAAACTGATACTTTTAAATATTAGCATCACATATACAGCTTCATATTTATGGGTTTTCTAATTCAATAGATTTGCTCGGTAGCTCAATGCGATACGCCGTTGCACTTGAGAGTTGAAGCGCTCTGGTACAAATCCTATGAAACTACGGTTTAACAAAAAATCTCAAACCCATGTAGAAGGAAGTTAAAATACCACGATTGCATCAGTGAATGCGTTTTTTATATCATTTTTGCTTTCGTTAACACTATCAGGTAGGTTTAGGGTTGGTTTTGGTGTAGGGCGTTTGTTATTTTCCAACACGATAGAGCATTTAGCAACATTTCCCAGATGTTTGAATTCTGAACCGCTGCAATACATATGAGAAACAACATAATAAAAACACCACAATACATGCCTGTTACAACGTAATAAAAACGCGGCCACATCACATATTGAACGCGTCTTTTAGCGCCACTCAGGGTTATGAAACCCCACTCTGAAGCAGGATTAACAGCGCTTTTTGCCTCATATTCACGTTTTGGAAAACACTGCGTCACGTCACGAAAACACTGCGTGTTGTATAAACAGTCATTTCAGTGTTTGAGGGGAAACATGTCAAATGGTGGCAGTAAACAAGTGAACTGGAGTGGCACTTTGACCAATGAGAGAACAGTTATATTCACATGTGAGATGTGACACATTTTGAGATGTTTCCTTGAGAAAGTGAAGAAAATGCAACATTGTAACAATTTAAGTCCTTTTTTCAGAAGAAAGCAAACAATCTACAGGTCTGGAAACATCCTAAGTCTCCATCTCTTTCCATAGGTACTAGCAACAGACATGTCCAAGCACATGAGCTTACTTGCTGACTTAAAGACAATGGTTGAGACTAAGAAGGTGACCAGTTCAGGAGTGTTGCTACTGGACAACTGTACGGACAGGATACAGGTGAGTCCTAGCTTGTGTGTCCTCAACAACATTCATTTCTTCACTACTACTGTAGTTCCTGAAGTTAATATCATTTAACATCTTGTCTCACGATGTCCACAGGTCTTACGAAATATGGTTCACTGTGCCGATCTCAGCAATCCCACCAAGCCATTAGATCTGTACCGGCAATGGACAGACCGCATTATGGAGGAGTTCTTCCACCAGGGTGACCGAGAGAGAGAGCGAGGCATGGAGATCAGCCCGATGTGTGACAAACATACCGCTTCAGTGGAGAAGTCTCAGGTGGGCATCCAAAGAATCCTTCATCCTTCAAGTCATTCCTTGTGGAAAAAGCATACTTCATACTTCAGCATACTTTAGTGTACTTATTATGGAAATAATATACTTTAAAAGAATATACTTAGGTGTGAAATTAATGCAATGTTTTTGAACACTTAATCACATTATTTGCAATTACATTAAAATGTATTATAATTTAAATTTATACTAAATGCAGTTAACTAAACTTAGTGTTTTTGACCCACTTAAGTTGAACTTAAGTACATCTTTATGTACAGTTTCACAATTCCATAAAAGTGCCGATGGGAGGGGAAAATTCTGCATGTGATTTACAGATAATGCGCACATTAAAGAACACAGACGCAGCCAGATCATTTCCAAAATGATCAGCGCAATCTACCGAGAGCAGCACAAATTAGCACCTGCTTTAAGACATGCTTTTTTGGCGCGTTAAATAATGGCGCAAATACCAGTAATTTGACGAGCGCAAACGTTAGTAAATCCTCCCATAAATTTTGTGTCTGAAAGGGAAACTCCTACAAATGCATATTCAATAAGGTCAGGCACAAAAATAACTGTCCATGCTTTTCAGTGCTAATTCTTCACTGCGCGTTTTTAGTAAATCCTGACAGTACTATTTTAACGCCAAAAGATAGTTTGCGCTTTTAGTCATTCATGTGTACTCTTTAAGTGGCCTTTTATTTCATTAATATTATATTATCTGCAGGTACAGATTTTATAAATATACTTTTTAAAATTTTAAATTTGACTTCAAGTGCACATTTAAATACAATTTATCGCACTTCTTTTTTACAAGGTATCGGTCGAGTCAAGCAGTTTCTAGAAGGAACTTATCATTTGTTTTTTGTTTTCCTTTTAGGTTGGTTTCATTGATTACATCGTGCATCCACTGTGGGAGACCTGGGCGGACCTGGTGCATCCAGATGTGCAGGATATTTTGGACACTTTAGAGGAGAACAGGAACTGGTACCACAGCATGATACCACAGAGTCCCTCCCCTCCCTTCTTCGAAACGGGAACTGACGGTGGAGACAAGTTTCAGTTCGAGTTGGAGGTTGAGGAAGATGCCAAGCAGGATACAGAGAACCTGTTAGAAACAGATTGTGTAGAGATAGTGATGCATTCGCCCTCATCCGCCGAGACGTAGCACCTCACTACAATGGCTGTAATGTTGGCCATATTTGATGACAGAGTAAAGTGGAGGAACGTTATTCTCCTGCTTCCTGAGAATCCCTCAGAGGACCGCTGTGTCTTGGGACTCTGCCATTGTTTCAGAGCCCAAATGGGGAGTGAGCGAACATCTTACACAATCTAGTTGGAATTTGCGGGAATCCATTCAAGTTGGACATTGCCAGAAGTGGACGGACGGACGGCCGTACTGAAAGTGCCATAAACTGGATTTTCTTAATCAGACGTTACAGTCTGATCCGAATGTTGGAGTGGGTTTCTGTGAAGGAGAAATGCTGACCCTCTTATAAGAGGGGTTTGTACTACAACGTCAAAGTGACTTTTTTGTAAAAAAGTGACTACTTTTTTGTACTTGTGTGACTTTTTTTGGTGTCACATCCAACTTCTCTTTTGAAAACGTTTGCTGAAAGCAAAAGCATGTAATTCCCAGTCGTGTACTGGGAATGCAGTCTTCCGAAAATTTGGACAACAGAATAATCTAGTTCTTGTGCCAGCATACTTTATTCAAGTAATACAAAACCTTTGTATTTTGTAATGAACTGTTTCTCTTTTAAAAGGCGTTCTTAAGCGATTCTTCTGGTACAATTAATGTGACGTTTTATGTCGTATTAACTAAAAACAGGATCCAAAGAGTCCAGCTTTTTAGTGGTTTCTCTTAAAGGAATGTTCTGAGGTGAATATAAATTAATCTCTTTTGACTGTATTTATGGTGCTTATGTTGATTGCCAGAGAAAATAAATTCTTTTTTTTTATTCTTCCATTGTAAGAGCCATTATAAGTACAGTAAGGAGCTACTATTATAAGTACCTTATTGTATCAGTTTTATAAAACTGATGGATGAGTCAAAATGATTTTTTTCTGTGGTAACTGACATTATCCCACAGATGCTGTCGATCAAGCTGCACTATTAAACCCGGATTATTGCTTTTAACCACTTTAATATGGGAAACAAACATCCCCACACTCAATAACGATAATAAAATTATTTATAAGTAATTGTTTTTATATACTATATATTTTCACATACTTTGTGTCTGTAAATGTCATTAAGATACATTTGTCAAAGCAACAAAAGAGATTTAACATTAAAAAATGTAAACTCTTAAATCCCTATTCATTTCTCTTTATGCCTTTCATTTCTTAGAATTAAGCTTTTAATATTCAGAGAACAAAGTCAACAATAAACCTCAATTACACAATCACTGATGTCAAACAATGTGGTTTCTCCTGATGTATGATTTTACTGGTCAGGAACGGGATGTGGTGAACGTGCGTCATTCTGATTGAGATTAGCCTTTCAATCGACCTAAACAAGTATCTTTCTTTCTTAACAATAGTGCACTGTTTGCTTTTGCTTACTCTGTGTTAATGCATTTTTTTAATCAGTGGAGGACTATTGTTCATAGAAGCTTTGCCACAGACGTGTAATTCACCCAAATCAAATTTACGGTTACGATATGAAGCTGTAACTGCAGATTTTGTCTTTTTTACTGTTTGTCATTGTGAAACAGATGATGAACATACACACTGTAGAACAACTGTGATTTCACTGGTGGAATCACTGTAATCTCTATTATTATTATATTTATTACCATTATATTATCATTTTTAGTATTAAACCTCTGTTAAAATTGTTGCACATTTCTTATTTGTCAAAAAAAGAGAGATTAAACAGAAATAAATGAAAACATTTTGGTCTGTAATTGTTGCTGTATTTCTTTTTAGGGTCAGGCAGCCTAGGATTTGTTTGTCACAGTAACAGTCCTGCACATACTATAAACCATAATACACCTACCTACCAGAAAAAAAAAACAAGAAAAAAAAAATGCTAAAATGTGTTATGTAACAGCACACTAACAGTATATAATTATCCAATCAGGCAATTTTGCGTCAGTGGTTTATTAAGATAAATGTTTCCCACCTGGCTGTGAGATGCATGGTTGTGCTATCAGGCTCTGTCTGCTAAGTTAATATATAATTTTGTATGTATTTATGTTTTTTGTTAATATTTGTTAATTCAAAACTAGTGGTGACGTAAAAGCTCCTTAGAACAAATGTGTCAAAAGTGCACAGTATTTGGCCTTAAAACAAAAAGAACACTATGGCACACTAAAGGCACACTACTGCATTTATTATATACAGCATTGCATGAATGCTGTACATAAAAAAAATATTTCATACTATTGCATAAATACATGAAAAGGGGTGGAATATTTAAAACAACTTTACGGTTACGTATTAATTGTTAGCTTCAGTTGAAGTCAAAAGTTTACAAACACCTTGCAGAATCTGCAAAATGTTAATTATTTTACAAAAATAAGAGGGATCATACAAAACGCATGTTATTTTTTCTATTTAGTACTGACCTGAATAAGATATTTCACATAAAAGACATTTACATATAGTGCACAAGAGAAAATAGCAGTTGAATTTATAAAAATGACCCCATTCAAAAGTTTACATACACTTGATTCTTAATTCCTGTGTTTGTTTGTTTGTTTAGTGATAGTTGTTCATGACTCCCTTGTTTGTCCAGAACAGTTAAACTGCTCGCTATTCTTCAACCAAGGGACTCATATGCAACTATTACAGAAGGTTCAAATGCTCACTGATGCTCCAGAAGAAAACACAATGCATTAAGAGCCGGGAGAGCTGAAAACTTTTGAACAGAATGAAGATGTGTATATTTTTCTTATTTTGCCTAAATATCATATATATATATATATATATATATATATATATATATATATATATATATATTTTTTTTTTTTTTTTTTTTTCATTTAGTACTGCCCTTCAGAAGCTACAGAAGATAATTACATGTTTCCCAGAAGACAAAAAAAAAAAGTTCAATTTACCCTGATCTTCAAATTCAAAAGTTTTCACCCCCCAGCTCTTAATGCATCGTGTTTCCTTCTGGAGCATCAGTGAGCGTTTGAACCTTCTGTAATAGTTGCATATGAGTCCCTCGGTTGTCCTCAGTGTGAAAAGATGGATCTTAAAATCATACAGTCATTGTTGGAAAGGGTTCAAATACACAAAAATGCTGAAAAAACAAAAATTTGTGGGACCTGAAGGATTTTTCTGAAGAACAGTGGGCAGTTTAACTGTTCAGGACAAACAAGGGACTCATGAACAACTATCACTAAACAGAAAACACAGCTGTGGATCATTCAGGTAACAACACAGTATTAAGAATCAAGGGGATGTAAACTTTTGAACGGGGTAATTTTATAAATTCAACTATTATTTCTCTTGTGGACTATATGTAAATGTCTTTTATGTGAAATATCTTATTCAGGTCAGCACTAAATAAAAATAACATGCATGATCCCTCTTATTTTGGTAAAATAATTAACATTTTGCAGATTCTGCAAGGTGTATGTAAACTTTTGACTTCAACTGTATTTACCTTGATCGCACAGACATAGCAAAACACCAATAACAGAATGAACAAACGCATTCATTCACCACATATCAGAGTACAGATCATGCAGACGTGACATCTGCCACCACCCAGAAACAACTGAAGCGTATCCTGCACAGCAAGTCTGATTTCATTGAGTAACATTTATGCTAAAGTTTACCAGTAATGTCGATGATCAGCCTAAGCCGGATGACCTTTGTGTAGCTAACATTGTGTTTGACTGAATTTAAAGTTGTGATAAAACAACTCAGAATATCATGGACGCCACCCTAGAGATATAAATCATTTGATTCGATTGGAACAAACCCCGAACCCGAAGTATGTTTGTGTTTAAATTGTGTCTAGAAATATAGTCATCGCTAGCCATGTCTGAGGACCAGGGTCTGGTTGTATAAACTGCTTAGACTAGTCTTAAAACACTGCTTATAACTTTTTAAAGTCAGTTACATGAAAAGGTAGATTGATCTAATTTGAATCTGAAATGTAAGACTGATTAAAACTTTTCTAATTGCTAGTTGGTCTTAATACACAGTCTTAACATGATGGCTATGTTTATGCAACTGGCCCCAGAATATCAAATTACAACTTAGTAACCACATTGCAACACCTTAGCAACCATAAACAACAAAATTGCAGTTTGCATCTGTTTTTGTTTTTAAATTATGACAACTTCAAATTAAATTATTTAACACCTAATTACACATAATAGTTAGAGCAACATTTGTAGCATAAACACAAGTTACTAAAAAAATTAATTTGTTCCAAATAATTTGGTGGTGGCCCTGAAACCAATTAGTCTTATCTTACCACAGAAACCTCAAAATAACAGAAGCTCTTTTAAAAGTCAAACATAACAATAAAAGTCCACCAAAAAATGAAATTTACTCACCCTTCACCTGTATGTGTTTCTGTCTTCTGCTGAACACCAAAATAAGATATTTTAAGAATGTTGGTGTAGCCAGAAAGAAATTCAAACAAGTTTGGAACAACTTGGTGAGTAAATGATATCAGAATTTATTTATTTATTTATTTTTTGTGAAATATCTCTTTAAACACTCACACAACTTTCCCTTTACTAAAAAAACACAAAATAGTACTTAATTTCAACATTTATTCTCCTTATCTAGTCCTATTCGAAGCATGCCGGGAACTAAACATCCACTGCCCAGTTTTCAGAGTTAGTAAGACAATTTAGTACAAAAGACAAAAGTTACTACTACAAGACAACTTATTCAATCAAAAATTAAATTAAATTAGAAATTTTATTATTATAATTTAATTATTATTATGCCAACAGAACTCACCAAAATAATGTTTGCAACATGTAATTAAACCAATAAATCAGAATATTTAACTTGCAACCATGCATTTATTTAAGTTATGGTAATGGGTCCCCTGAATTTCTTTTTTTTTTTTTTTTTTGGAGTGTGGCGGGAAAGTTTTGCATAGGTAAGAGCAAAACCTAGTTTGGTAAATATAGCATTTCTCTGAAATATATTTTCTGACGTGATGTTGTTAATATTAGTATTTGCTTGAAAGAACAAAAAAGAGGCTAGAGGAGGGGTTCTCAGTGACCAGAGGACACAGGAATGATGCCTGGGACGTGCTATTTAGGGTACAGTCACTTCTTAATAAAAATCCCGTGACACTTGGGTCAACTTTTTCCATCGCCACCATGTCAGGAGCCATAAAAGCTTGGGAATTTTTTTGGGAGCGCCACAAAAAGTTTGCAGTGTTTGACGTCAAAGCGCTTGTTGTTCCAGAGTGCAGCACGTGAAAACTCAATACATGTGGGCCACTGGAGGCTTTTCTTAGGTCCCTCAGCTCCAGAGGAGGAAGTGATCAAGGCGAAAACAAGTCTGATCACTTTCCCTTCACAGAAAAGGGCGAATTTCATGAGAGCACGATCGTTTATCATGCACTCAAGATGAGGGCCAAGTTGCATATCTGATGATGCTTTCACAGAATTCATTCAAGGAGAATAAAACAAGGAGTTTGTTGACAGAGAGGTAGGCAGTTCGAATAAGGTCAGGCATATGCCAGCAGATTGTATATCTATACCTGTTTTTTAAATAAAAGTTTTTCAGGTAACATGAACGGATGCATAACAATACTCACTTATTCATATTGTATTTTTTAAGGTTATTTTTCTGTAAAATGTAGAATTTCAATGCCAATTATTCTTGATTTTAAACAAGGCTGGTATAGATGGTTGACTGTAAATCACACATATTCTTTATATTTTCTCTGCAATCTGAAATAAATAGTGTGTCTGTGTTTATTCCTGTTAACTAACCTATTCTGGTGCTGTTCTGTGAAATGACTCTTGACCTACCTGTTTTCAATTAGTCATCTCAGATGAGAGATTCCAGTAGTTGTTGACAAGATTTCAAGATTTCATTGGCCCTATTTTGCAATCTTTTTTTTACAATCTGAAAATCAGTTTTGGCTGCTGACCCCTTGTGGCTATATATGGTACCTCTGTTGTAATGTGCACCAAAATTCTGTCTGAAAAATCATTTATGGTACTGAAAACTTTTATTCCAGTAAAATACAAAGATTTATGTTTTAGACCTTTATATTTGACACTTACTTCACTTGTGATTAGTTATATGACAAGTCTTAGGATGTTTTAGTTCATGTGTAGTGTGATCTGAGCAAACATCAAATGTATGTGGTGAAAAGGAGAAAAATCTCAGATTCATGGACATTAAATCATTAGTTAACCCAAAAATTTGCTGAAAAATTACTCACCCTCAGGTCATCCAAGATGTAGATGAGTTTGCTTCTTCACTGTAACAGATTTTGAGAAATTTAACATTACCAATGAACCCTCTGCAGTGAATGGGTGCCGTCAGAATGAGTCCAAACATCTGATAAAAACATCACAATAATCCACATGTAATCCATCCACACAGTAGTCCATCAGTCGTGTGAAGCGAAAAGCTGCACGTTTGTAAGAAATTTCATCATTAAGGCATTTTTAACTTTGTGAATTTTGAAGTGAGAGGACAATAAGGGAAGTAATTTTTCACTGGAGGAAGTCTTATTATGTATTATGGACTCATATTTTGGCCAGAAGCAACAGTTTAAAATTGAAATGTACTAATGATGGATTTATTACTAACAAACATGCAATGTTTCACTTCAAAAAACATTAACTGTTGGAATGGAGTTGTGTGGATTATTGTGATATTTTTATCAGCTGTTTTTACTCTGATTCTGATGGCACCCATTCACTGCACATTCCTCCAAATCTGTTCCAATAAAGAAACCCACTCATCTACATCTTGGAGTACATTTTCAACAAAACATTTCAAAGATTATGACATCAAAGTACAGTATTTTTCCGCAAGGAAATAATATGCATGTATCCAAACTGTTATAATGAAAATATAAATAGATAATGAAATCAGAAAATAAAAATGCTCAACTGAAGTATTTCCACTAGTGACCTCAGACTTTTGTCCACCAGCAGGAGGCGCCCTATCATGACTATCGTTCACAGGATCAGACCAGAGTCCGTTTGCACCCTTATCCCTTTTGTGAGTGCACGAACCCTACTACGGTTTGGCTCAGCTCATGAATATTAATTACGCACCGTGACGCAGGCCTACCTGATTTGCTGACGGAGTGGCGTAGAATGCCAGTGAATCTGCGAACCAACGAATCCAGCTACAGTGAAAGGCTTGGCTCATGAATATTAATTTATTACCTGACTGGACGGTCCAGGAAGGTTACCAACCTACGTCGATATGACCTTATTAATATTCATAAGCAAAGCCTCCGCCATAGTAGGGTTCGTAATTAACGCGACCCTCCCACACTCCCGTTCTCCGTTCATCAGCGGCTGTCCTCAGCATCCCCTTGCTCTGATGATGATGGCGCGTGTGGATGCTGCTGATGCGGCGGTGCCCGGGGCCTAACCCACCGGTTACCGGGAAACCCGAGAGTCGCGGACGCGAGGGGCTGGGCAGTATGAGCCTTTCCTTTACCGACCGGTTACCGGATCACTGCTGTATCTCATGTCAGCCTGTTTGCTCGCCTGAAACCGAGGAATGAAGTGCTGCAACCATGATGCAAGGTAAAAATCCACTCTGGGCCCTTAAATTCATCGCTTGTCTGTTGATATTATTTATTAGCGTGCTAATATTCCCTATAATTTCTGTACATGACGTCCGAACGCAGCACATGATTGTTTTGGTGTGTGTCTCCTTGAAGGAGGAGGTGAAGGATTATGTGTCTCACGTTGTAGGGCCAGTGGGCATGTGTGTTTGCACCGTGACACACACACAAACATCATGATGGCACATTTCAGTTTAGGGTTTTCAAAGGGACAGCTTTACACATGTGGTCCAGTGCACAAAATAAATCTGCCATCAGGATGCTTGTGTGCCTTTGCTCTGTGGTCCACAGTCCCACCCTCATGATCTTATAGGTCACTTCATGCCATGATTTATTTCCTCAGATTTAAAGGGATAGATCACCCAAAAATGACATTTTGTCATCATTTATTCATCCTTGTGTAGTTCCAAAGCTGTGTGATTTTTATTTTTTTATTTTTCCTGGAGAAATTGAGGACATTTTGAAGAATAGACTGGTCACCGTTCAAAGGTTTGGGGTCAGTCATTTAAAATAATAGTAATTTTCTACTTAAAAAATGTGTATTTCAAATAAATGCTGTTATATTCATCGCAGAATGCTGAAAAAAAATGTCACAGTTTCCACAAAAATATTAATCAGCACAACTGTTTTCAACGTTAATAATAATAATGAATGTTTCTTGAGTAGCAAATCAGCATATTACAATGATTTCTGAAGAATCGTGACACTGAAGACTGGATGCTGAAAATTTTACTTCGCCATCACAGGAATAAATTACAATTTAAAATGTATTCAAACAGAAAAGAGTTCTTTAAAATGTTAATAATATTAAAATGTTACTGTTTTTATTGTAATTACTCTATTCAAGTAAATGTAGACTCAGTACCAGTCTAAATCTTTTTTCTTCTTCTTCTTCTTCTTCTTCTTCTTCTTCTTCTTCTTCTTCTTCATCTTCTTCTTTTTGAAATAAGCAAGTTTAAGTAAAACCAGTTCACTGGTGATCAGGTTCATATTGGTTAGAAATGGCTGTTTGTCCACAAATTGGATGGATCCAGATCTCACATGAATAATGGTTTAAATTTCAATTGGTTTCTCAAACCAAGCTATCGTATGGCTTTGGAAGACTTAGAAAGTAGTGTATGTGTTGTATAGACCACCATTATGATGTGTTTATGCCCTTTTCTGAAGCTTGAAAGCTCCAGTCCACATTGATTGTCAGTGCAATCAGTTATTAGAAAGAGCAGCCAGTACATTCCTCAAAATTTCTCCTTTTGTGTTCTACGGAAGAAGAAAGTCATATAGGTTTTGAATGACACAAGGGTGTGTAATGACATCATGTGGTAACACTTTATTTTAAAGTGTCCTTGTTACACACATTACATGTACTTACTATAATAGTAACAATAAATTATGCATAATTACATGCAAGTAACCCTAAGCCAAACACTAATCCTAAACCTAACCATATAGTAAGTACATGTGGTTCATTAGTATTACTCAGTACTTAAAATGTATAATTACACTCTAACAAGAACACCGCAAAATAAAGTGTAGCCCATCATGTTAGTGGGTGAACTATTCCTTGAATCTAATCTAACAAAACTGTCCGTATTAAGTGGAATTTTAGAATTCGAGTGTTTAAGGTAGTCTTAAACATTTCATCTCCTCGTATTTGTTTTGGAGAAACTCGACTTAACTGCTTCATGTTCAGCGGAGGAGGAAATGTCAGCTTTCCCCTCGAGGTCTTTTAGACTCGAGGCATGATGGGTGAACCCACAACTAGAGGCTTTTATACTGGCACTGAGCCCCTCAAGCAGTCCCCTATGCCATCATGCCAGGATCTCCAGGCTATAAATTCTTGTGCCTGTTAATATCAACCATGATGCCGGTCATCATTAAGGGCTTTTGTTTCTGCATAAAAATAAACCGGAAGATAGAGAAAATATTGAAAAATAAGCATTAGATCTTGCGTATTTGTTGCTGCTGACACCCTTCCACCAGTAAATGACTGCATGGCCTCATTGCAAATTTGGTCATCCAGGTTGAACATGCGCTTTGAATCCCAGTACAGAGTTACAGAGTAATGTTGCCTTGATGCAAATATTTAAAAAATAATAATAATAAAAATAATTTTTTCATGTAATAATTAAATTTAATTCAGTCCACTTAGAATGAGATCTTGGGGGAAAATGTTAGTGCATTTTTTAATTGCACATGTTGTAATATTTATGTGAAATGTCACTCCCCTGGTGTAGGGGTGAGCAATATGGAAAATATCATATCACGATTTTTTTTAGCAATATCACGATTCACGATTTTATCACGATTCTTTGTCATGTTGGTTTTACTATTTTGCAAGTTTTCTGAGCATTACAGCCAAACCAATTTCCCTATTATAAAGACAAAGCCTTTCAAGGTAACAAAAAAAAAAAAAAGAATGGCAGATATTTAGGGCAAAGTGGGAGAAGATAAAAATCTTTGTCATTATTTTATCTTTCTTATTAAATTATACATTATAATAATATAATAATAATAATACATTACAAATACACATAAAATACAGATAAAACAAACAGTGCTTTATTTTCAAGTACACTAGGTGTATTTAGCATGAATGAACAAATATAAAAATAAAACGCTATATAGACTGACTCCTAAAGCAACTGTATTAAAGTTTTTCAGTCAAGAGTAGTGAGTGATTTTTCTCTTTGTGTTTTGTTGTTTTATTAACGTTAAAGGAATAGTTCACTCAAAAATAAAAATTCTGTCATCAGTCTGTCAATTCTGTCATAGTGTTTTATTTTTATACCATAATTTACTCAAAAGTTGTTTTAAACCTGAGTGTTTCTGTCTTCTGCTGAACATAAATGCTATTTTGAAAACCAAACAGTAGGTCCACAGTGACTTATATAGGATTTTTTTCCTGCTATCAAATTCAATGTGGACCAGCAACTGTTTGGTTACCCACATTCTTCAAAATATCTTCTTTTGTGTTCAGCACAAGAAAGAAATTAATACAGGTTTGGGACAACATGTGAGTGAGTAAATAATGACAGAAATTAAATTTTAGGGTGAACTATCCCTTTAATGACAGTCGGCTGCATGTTTATTATCATATAATATTCAGGCAGGCATCCGTTTCTCTCTCATCTGTTTACTTTCATTTTAGACATAACCAACTGAGTCTATATGTAACCCTTGTGTGTTTTGACAGTATTAGCACAAAAGATAACTTAGTTCAGTAATCAGGTGCTGTTTTAGACAGGCTTATTAGTGTACGCGCTTCTGGTGTATGCGCTCAGAAAAAGCGCACGTCAGACCAGCACGCGAATGAAACATTTAACCGGCAAGACTTGTATGCAAATAATGTACTTTTGCGATCGTGAATAAGTGCAGTGTCCTGTCAGAGTAACTCTACCGCTGTATGTCGTGTTGTACAGTATATAGAGACGGAGGCGCCAGAACTGTAATTGATAGAATGTACGCTGTAGCACGATACTACGATATTTCTTCAAAAGCAGATCGTGGAGACATTTTTATCGTCCATGATCAAAAATCGTCATATCGAACACCTCTACCCTGGTGACTGAATTCTGTGTTTGTTTTTTAGATGTTAGTGAATTTAGCTCTCTACTGTTTAAAGGGGTCATATGATGGTGCTAAAAAGAACATTCTTATGTGTATTTGGTGTAATGCATTGTGTTTACGTGGTTTAAAGTAAAAAAAAAAAAAAGAAAAAAAAAGCCCATTATTTTCCACATATTTTACATTATTTTATCTCTTCTAAGCCCCGCCTTTCTGAAACGGGTCGATTTTTACAAAGCTCATCGGTGTGAAACAGTGAGGTGTGCTCTGATTGGCCAGCGATCCAGTGCATTGTGATTGGCCGAATACCTCAAGTGTGTGATGGAAATGTTACACCCCTTACCATAACGTAATGCCTCGTCCCGGCGACGACACAAAAACATTAAAAGGCATTTCAAACAAGGCATTTGTTGCATCCATAATTACTGGGGACATAATTACTGATTATAATGACTTATACTGTCTTTTTAGTTATGTAAACATAACACCATGTCTGCATTTGTGAGCGGAGAAACACAAACAACAAGCACTACTTACACTAGCATTTGAATAGTAATTAGCAGATTTTTTAAATAATAAAACGTAACGTTACTTACAGTGAGTCAGAAGCGCCAGACTGTCCTTGTAAGGGTGGAACTGCCCCAATTTTCAGTAAAACTCTTTCTACTTGTAACAGCCGTGGTGTCCAGTAAGCCAGTAAACAGCACTGCCCTGATCTAGTGACTCTTAGCGCCCGTCTCCCACGCTTAGGAAGCAACAACATAGAGCGAGAAAGTTCTTTCTTTGCGTATACATTTGGGCGGTGTTATGCAAATCTTCCCACATCGTGACGTAGAGATGTAGAGATGTGGGGGTGTGTTAGAACGAGCTCTTCTGACTCACAGCCTGTAAGTAATGTTACGTTTTATTATTTAAAAAATCTGCTACTTACTATTCAAATGCGAGTGTAAGTAGTGCTTGTTGTTTGTGTTTCTCCGATCACAAATGCAGACATGGTGTTATGTTTACGTGGCGCGATGCAACGCAACGCGTAAAAAGACAGTATAAGTCATTATAATCAGTAATTATGTAACAAATGGATGCAACAAATGCCTTGTTTGAAATGCCTTTTAATGTTTTTGTGTCGTCGCTGGGACGCGGCATTACGTTATGGTAAGGGGCGTAACATTTCCATCACACGCTTGAGGTATTCGGCCAATCACAATGCACTGGATCGCTGGCCAATCAGAGCACACCTCACCGTTTCACACCAATGAGCTTTGTAAAAATCGACCCGTTTCAGAAAGGCGGGGCTTAGAGGAGATAAAATAATGTAAAATATGTGGAAAATAATGTGGTTTTTTTTTTGTTTTTTTTACTTTAAACCACGTAAACACAATGCATTACACCAAATACACATAAGAATTTTCTTTTTAGCACCATCATATGACCCGTTGAAGGATCATGTGACACTGAAGACTGGAGTAATGATCCTGAAAATTCAGCTTAGCATTACGGGATAAATTACATCTTAAAATATATTACAATAGAAAACAGTTATCTTAAAATAAGGTTAGGATAACCAAAAATTCAAAAATTAAATTTAAAAAATCTTACCGACCCCAGACTTTATATATATATATTTTCTTGTCACATGTTGCACTAGAGGAACTATGTATTATTTTGTTCCTGATGATAAACATGACTTTTAACAGGACTGAAAAAGCGTACCCGAAAGGCCTTCGGGATACGGAAGAAAGAAAAGGACAGTGACTCCACGTGAGTAAGAACAGTCCGTGATGTGACCGTAGACATCAGCTCCACACAGCTCTCTAAAGGATATTCTGATTTGCTCACTGGTGCATGTGTAGAAATGGCTGCCTCGGCACAGCCTAGTTTATTGTGCTTTGTGTAATGATCATGCATTGCTAAGACTTGGCTCAGTGTAATTCTTTCAAATGTGCAGTAGTAGAAGAGCCAGTCTTTTACTATTGGCATGAAGTCTGATCCACTTTGCAGCTTATTTTGACCAAGAACCACCTACTTAGACAGGAAAAAGACAGACTACATGTTCAATGTGCAACCAACTGTTTGTTGTGTTTTTATGTTGTTTACCTCAGTGGTTCTCAACTTTTTTTACTCCAGAGACCGTATTGTCCGCAACAATATCTAAAGGCCCCGTGACCTTTCTAGTTTTACATGATTTGCTGCATAAGAAAATATTTTTAGTCACAATTTCTATGATAAAATACAGTCATGGCCAAAAATATCGGCACCCTTGGTAAATATGATCAAAGAAGGCTGTGAAAATTAATCTGCATTGTTAATCCTTTTGACCTTTTATTTAAAAAATTCACAAAAATCTAACCTTTCATTGAATAAGAATTTAAAATGGGGGGAAATATCATTATGAAATAAATGTTTTTCTCTAATACACATTGGCCACAACGGCACCCTTTTATTCAATACTTTTTGAAACCTCCATTTGCCAGTTTAACAGCTCTAAATTTTCTCCTATAATGCCGGATGAGGTTAGAGAACACCTGACAAGAGATCAGAGACCATTCCTTCATCCAGAATCACTCCAGACCCTTTAGATTCCCAGCTCCATGTTGGTGCTTCTTCTCTTCAGTTCACCCCACTCATTTTCTATAGGGTTCAGGTCAGAGGACTGGAATGGCCGTAGCAGAAGCTTGGTTTTGTGCTCAGTGACCCATTTGTGTGTTGTTTTTGAGGTTTGTGTTTGGATTATTGTACGGTTGGAAGATCCAAACATGGCCCATTATAAGATTTCTAGCAGAGTCAGTCACAATTTTTTTATCTTTTTCTTTTATCTTACCATGATGCCATGTGTCTAAACAAGCTGTCCAGGACCTCCAGCAGAAATATAGGCCCACAACATCAAAAATACAGCAGTATACACATGGGGTACTTTTTATCCCTGTGTTCACCAAACCCATCTTGAGTGTTTGCTGCTAAAAAGCTCATTTTTTAGTTTCATCTGACCATAGAAGCCAGTCCCATTTGAAGTTCCAGTCGTGTCTGATAACTGAATATGCTGGAGTTTGTTTTTAGATGAGCTAGGAGAATTTTTCTTGAAACCCTCCCAAACAACATGTGGTGATGTAGGTGCTTTTTGACAATTTTTTTTAAGGTTTTCTGACCCCGAGACTCAACTATTTTCTGCAATTCTCTGGCTGTGGTCCTTGGAGAGTCTTTAGCCACTCAAACTCTCCTTCTCACCGTGCATTAGGACAATACAGACACACATCCTCTTCCAGGCAGTTTCCTAACATGTTATGTTGATTGGAAATTCTTAATTATTGCCCTGATGGTGGAAATGGGAATTTTCACTGCTCTAGCTCTTTTCTTAAAGCCACCACTAATTTGTGAAGCTCAGTTATCTTTTGCTGCACATCAGAAATATATTCTTTGGTTTTTCTCATTGTGATGGATGATTAAGGGAATTTGGGCTTTGTTTTCCCTCCTATTTATATTTCTGTGAAACAGGAAGCCATGGCTGGATTATTTCATGTTCATAATCACCCTGGAGTGCTCAAAACTGTGAATATGAATGGGAATATACTTCAGAGATATTTTACTCATAATAATTTCTAGGGGTACCAATAATTGTATCCAACGTGTATTTGAGAAAAACATTTATTTCATAATGATATTTCCCCCCATTTTAAATTCTTATTATCCAATGAAAGGTTAGATTTTTGTGATTTTTTTTAAAATAAAAGATCAAAAGGATTAACAATGCAGATTAATTTTCACATCCTTCTTTGATCATATTTACCAAGGGTGCCGATATTTTTGGCCATGACTGTATTTTAAAGTTAGGCATAACCACAAAAAGGTATATTCATTATAATGTCCATGGATTTATGCAGAGTTTATTCATTTACATGACTTTTCTAGGGCTAGAAATCTTTTTATTTATTTTTTTGTTTTTATTTATTTATTTTTAAATGAGGCTTTTTCAAGACATTGTGAATCCAGTTTCTTCAAAGAAAAAAAAAACATTTGAGGGGATAAATTAAATTGAGAAATATTTCATAGTAGTACATTTTTAGTGGTTTCAGCTTATTGTAATGCTTATTTTGTCATATTTTAAATCATTTAAAGTCATATTAAGGCCCCCTTGATAGTTTGCTGAGGAAACTTAGTGGTTAAGAACCATTGTTCTAAGGAGATGTCAGTCTAAAATGGATACCATAATAATAGCCCTGACTGGGAAGAAAAAGCCACAAACTTCCACAAACTGTTGTAATTATTGGGAAATCAGAATCTCTTTTCTTCAATAACTGATAAGTACCAGCTTTATTTAAAAAAAAAAAAAAAGTCTGAAAGTATAATATATAATTTTGCTTGTGCATATCTAGTTTATTGGCCTTTAAATTTCTCATAAAAAGATTTTCCAAAGATTTGATACCTCACAAAATTTAGGAAATCCAGTGATTGTTTGTAGCACCCCTGTTACCTTGCAGACACTTTGTATATAAAAACCATATACCTGACGTTGCAGCATATACCGGATGTTGCATATCAGCCATCCAGTTATATTGAAGATTACAATTTTCAGCCAAATTGTAATATTTTTGTGTGAAATGTGTGAAATGGTCAGAAAATAGAGTGTGTGTTGGCATAATCACATTATATTAATTAAATTTGGTATATTTGAAGTATATTGTGTATACTTGTATATACTTATCATCCAGTAATATATCTGAACAAATGCTTTTGTCTCTTTCAGTGAATCACCAGACAAAGACAAATCTGTGAGTACAGCATAATCCATGACAGTGAAGACTAATGTACCTTAGGCATTGTTGTGAAATAATATATCATTGCTTTTTTTTTTTTTACAATGTCTCATCCCACGTTTTATTCCCAGAAAAAAGCCAATGGTGCACCTAATGGTTTCTACGGTGAGATCGACTGGGATCTGTATGTAAGTAAATCTCTTTGAATGCTGATTATTCATAATAGTTCCTGTGAATGTAATGCCTCATCTGTGTGTCTGTTTCATAACAGAACTCTCCTGATGTGGATGATGAGGGTTACAGCGTTAAACCCGGAGAACAAGGTGGAAATATCCTTCCAGTCTATGTTTGCATATTGATCTGTACTGTTTCTCATCTTCGTTAAAAAAAGACTAGAAACTATGAAGATGGGACTACTTCTTGTGAAATGAATCTTCTTTAACAAGACTCACCAGTTCCAAAAGTCAAGACGCTCTTCTCCTCCAGTGAGTCAGAGGGAGAGGAGGAGCATGGGAAGAAATTTAAGATCAAGATCAAGCCGTTGACAGCAAACAGTGGAAACTGCACAGTGTCTGCTATGGATGAGCTGAAGGCCTCAGTGGGGACGCTGGCGATCTCTCCTTCTCCTCTGGTTAGTCTCGCAGTTATGCTTTACAGAGCTGATGTAAATTTAATAATATTATTAATAATTAAATGTTGAGATGATTTCCTCTGTTCTTCTGTTTGTTTCCTCACACAGAGAAAGAGTCCGGTAAGCAAGTGTTTTTACACTTCCTTAGAACTTTAAAGATGCAGTTAGAATTGCATAATATCTGTTACATTCATGGTATTACCTCAGTTTACCTCTTAGAATCGTGACAGCAAATGGCGAATCAGTCAGGTGCCTAGTTCAAGATGCTGTATGAATGTAGGGATACATGATACTGTATATTAATGATTTATTTATTTATTTATTTTTTTTTTTATTTTTTATTGGTGTTGGTTGATATTGGATATACAGGTGCATCTCAATAAATTAGAATGTCGTGGAAAAGTTAATTTATTTCAGTAATTCAACTCAAATTGTGAAACTCGTGTATTAAATAAATTCAGTGCACACAGACTGAAGTAGTTTAAGTCTCTGGTTCTTTTAATTGTGATGATTTTGGCTCACATTTAACAAAAACCCACCAATTCACTATCTCAACAAATTAGAATACTTCATAAGACCAATAAAAAAAAAAAAAATTTGTGAATTGTTGGCCTTCTGGAAAGTATGTTCATTTACTGTATATGTACTCAATACTTGGTAGGGGCTCCTTTTGCTTTAATTACTGCTTCAATTCGGCGTGGCATGGAGGTGATCAGTTTGTGGCACTGCCCAGGTTTCTTTGACAGTGGCCTTCAGCTCATCTGCATTTTTGGTCTCTTGTTTCTCATTTTCCTCTTGACAATACCCCATAGATTCTCTATGGCGTTCAGGTTTGCTGGCCAGTCAAGCACACCAACACCATGGTCATTTAACCAACTTTTGGTGCTTTTGGCAGTGTGGGCAGGTGCCATATCCTGCTGGAAAATGAAATCAGCATCTTTAAAAAGTTGGTCAGCAGAAGGAAGGATGAAGTGCTCCAAAATTTCTTGGTAAACGGGTGCAGTGACTTTGGTTTTCAAAAAACACAATGGACCAACATCAGCAGATGACATTGCACCCCAAATCATCACAGACTGTGGAAACTTAACACTGGACTTCAAGCAACTTGTGCTATGAGCTTCTCCACCCTTCCTCCAGACTCTAGGACCTTGGTTTCCAAATGAAATACAAAACTTGCTCTCATCTGAAAAGAGGACTTTGGACCACTGGGCAACAGTCCAGTTCTTCTTCTCCTTAGCCCAGGTAAGACGCCTCTGACGTTGTCTGTGGTTCAGGAGTGGCTTAACAAGAGGAATACAACAACTGTAGCCAAATTCCTTGACACGTCTGTGTGTGGTGGCTCTTGATGCCTTGACCCCAGCCTCAGTCCATTCCTTGTGAAGTTCGCCCAAATTCTTGAATCGATTTTGCTTGACAATCCTCATAATGCTGCGGTTTTCTCGGTTGGTTGTGCATCTTTTTCTTCCACACTTTTTCCTTCCACTCAACTTTCTGTTAACATGCTTGGATACAGCACTCTGTGAACAGCCAGTTTCTTTGGCAATGAATTTTTGTGGATTACCCTCCTTGTGAAGGGTGTCAATGATTGTCTTCTGGACAACTGTCAGATCAGCAGTCTTCCCCATGATTGTGTAGCCTAGTGAACCAAACTGAGAGACCATTTTGAAGGCTCAGGAAACCTTTGCAGGTGTTTTGAGTTGATTAGCTGATTGGCATGTCACCATATTCTAATTTGTTGAGATAGTGAATTGGTGGGTTTTTGTTAAATGTGAGCCAAAATCATCACAATTAAAAGAACCAAAGACTTAAACTACTTCAGTCTGTGTGCATTGAATTTATTTAATACACGAGTTTCACAATTTGAGTTGAATTACTGAAATAAATGAACTTTTCCACGACATTCTAATTTATTGAGATGCACCTGTATAATTGTGCATATTCATATACACTACTTGTACTTTTAGAATATATTTGCCATCATCTAATGCTCAATCAAAAACTAATAATTTAATAACGCTATTAAATATAATTTAAATCTCAAAATTCATTTTTTACACACACATAGATATACTCAAAAGTTTGGAGTCAGTATGATTTTTTTTTTTACATTTTTAAAAGAAGTCTCTTATCCTCAGTAAGGCTGCATTCATGTGATAGTAAAAAGTAAAAATAGTAAAAAGTAATATTGATTTTTATTTATTTTTTATTATATTGTTATTCCATTTTATTACAATTTCAAATCGTAATAAAATGGCATAACACGTCACTTCACTAAAATAACTGTTTTCTATTTTAATGCAAAGCTGAATTTTCAGAATCATTACTCTAGTCTTCAGAGTCACATGATCCTTCAGAATTCTAATTTGATGCTCAAGAAACATTTCTTATTATTATCAATGTGGAACAGTTGTGTTGCTTGGTATTTTTGTGGAATCTGTGAGACATTTTTCATCTTTTTATAAAACTATAAAAGGCTTTTACTGACAATTTTGATTGATTTTATACATCCTTGATGAATAAAAATTAATTTAATAATAATTACAAATTAATTTCTTTCAAAAAAAAATCTTACTGACCCCCAAATTTTGAATAATAGTGTATTATTGTATTATTTTTAATGTGTTATTATTTCAAAGATTTTTATGCTGCGTTGCCTTGTACACTTGTACTATTTAAAAAAAAACGTTACGTTATTTGATTTAATGGCTTTATGTACATTTACGTTCATGAATTTTGCAGACACTTTTATCCAAAGCAGCTGACAGTACATTGCATTTGACTTACAAACCCATGACCATGCTATTGCTATTACCCTGTTGTACTCTTTGAGTTACAGAAACACATTTATAATGCATTTAATGTATGCTTCATGTGTAATGCAGAAAAGTGCTTCTACAGTTTTATTTTACTTTTTAATATCACATACAATTAGTATCCCAGGTTTTCCAGTCTTAATATTAAGAAAGCGTAAACACAAGCAACAAAATGTGTTGTCGATTTGGTCTGAAGCATTAGGTGAGGAAAGGTCCATCACAGACATTATTTATTTTTTGTTAATATTGCTGATCTGTGACTCGCTCTCTGACCAGGTCTGTTCTTTCTCCTTTTTTGCTGATCTCAGAGGCGAAGTCCAGTAAGTATGATCTTGTACAACTACTACAAAAATGTTTTGCGTACTGAATGATACAGAGGTCAGATGCTGCTATTGCATGCGCAGTGGACCCTGGGTTATACTGAAACATTCATTATGATGATGCTTCATGCTGTGTTACTGCTGTACTGACAGCTTGATACCATCATGGAATCATTAGATTCTTGATATCATCTGCAGCTTCAGCATGTTGGATGTGAATGTTTCAGCCTTGGGACTTGGACGCTGTTTTCCATTAGCTGAAGATCTTTGTCACTCATCAGCTGTGATAAATGGAACTAATGGAAAACAATGTCCAGGTGCCAAATCATACCCTCTGCCTGTTCTCTCTCAGAATTTTGGTCATAAGATTTTTTTTTGTCAGATTTTTTTTGTCCTACTTTTTTAAGCAAGGATGCATTCATTTGATCAAAAGTGACAGTAAAGACAAATGTATCACAGATTCAAAAGTTACAAAAATATTAAGCAGCAAAACTGTTTTCAACACTGATAATCAGAAATGTTTCTTGAGCAGCAAATCAGAATATTAGAATGATATCTGAAGGATCATGTGACACTGAAGACTGGAGAAACTATACTAAAAATTCAGCTTTACAAAACAGGAATAAATTACATTTGAAAATATATTAAAATAGAAAACAAAACTTTCAATTGAAATTATATTTCACGATATTACCGATTTTACTGTGTTTTTGATCGAATAATTTAACAATTTAATTTTTGGTATATTATTTTATATCAATGCATGTATGAATGTCAAAGCAAAATGGTTTCTCTCCCATCATGTCAGTTAATGAAAATGTTTTATAGTATTTGTAGTCTTTGAAATGTCTTTGTTATTGGTATTATCTTCTTTTGTGACATTTGTTACAGTGCCAGATGAAACGAAACCTGTCAAGTGAGTGTTTATTTGAAAATATTGACTAACATATATTGTCATATCACTCTGGTTTGTAGATGATAGTAGCCATTTTTACAAAGTAGTCTTCTTTGCATATTCCAGGTGAGGAGATTGCCAGACCACGACGATCTACTCCAACACCCACAACAACTCCAGGACCCGGTTCAGACCCGCCCAGGTTAGTGTGCCATCACAAACCCTTATGGAACTGTTTGTGTTTCTGCTCAATATTGAATTACTAATTTTAAATTGAATAACATTACTAAATGTCATTGTCTGAATACCCTTGGAATGTTTTGACCTTGTATTTTCCTTCTGTCTCATAAAAAGAGAAAACACAACAGCGTTCTTCGGCCCACCATTTGAGACCAATTTTGAAGCACACAACTCAGAAGGTAAAGCAATATTCCTCAAAAACCTAACTTATTTGTCAGAATGTGACGTTTTAGAAAAAAAATATAACTGAAATGTAATTCAAAGAACTATTCTTTTCATATCTTGCATTGCTGTGATTTCTAAGTTAGTTAAGGGTGATGGGTATTTCATTCATGAATGTTAATGACAGTGTTCCCGGTTGAGCTGGAGCTCTGGTGTCAGTCCACTTCTCTCTCCACCTGTTTTCTGAGCAGATCTCTGCCCACTGGAGGTACTGCATGTCAAATGTCCAAAATGTCTCTGATAATGCCAGTTTAATGCTTCAAAACTGCCCCAGTGAAGGTGCCAGTAAAACACACAATGGTGACAAATGCTAAAATAGTTCCTAATAAAAGGGCTGCTACAAAGCATCATATTTCACTGCTCACTTCAAAGTGTGACTGAATCTACAAGATTAACCAGAAAAAAAATCACATGACATCACATGCTTTGAACAGGTTTCACAAAAAGAATCTACTTTAAATTACAGTTATTACTGATTTTATTAATTGATTAACAATGTAAATTGGTATACATAAACAAGGGCACTAAGCACATGTCTCCTTTAAAGCAGTGTTATTTTTTTTTTTTTATAGTTTTTAATTAATATTCTGAGTTAGCTTTTATTTATTCATTTATTTAGATGTTAGATGTACATGTTAGCATCTGTTATGATATTTTAATAATCATAATGTAAGCTATTTATACTGTGCAGTACTCAGTAAGGAAGTACTTCTTTCTGAACATGGCCTGTCATCTGTCCTTTCAGCTCCGCCACCACTTCCTCCAAAGAACATTCCTGTCACCCCACCTGGACGCAGTTCTAGCTCTGTAGAGTCCTCCGGTACGTACTGACACTTCCAGTTTAGCACCCAAAAACATGTAATTACAATCTCTTGAAAGAACAGATTCCAGTTCAGAATCATCTCACTAAAAATACTTGTTCCCAGCTCAATGTTTGTGGTAGGGGTGTGCAATATTGACAAAAATTATATTGATACTTTCATTTTCATTATTGTGTGCACTGGTCCGTTCATAGCAGTCGCAGAAATTAGTATTTTTAGTACATATTTTGTTAAAATTATTCTTACATTTAATCAGTAAATTCAGCTAAAATAATTATTGGCTGTTACCATTAAATGTCGCTGTTAAATTAAATCTGTCTAAATCTAAATGAAATAAAATTAATTTCTGCACTGCAGAGGTTGCATAGAAGCAGTTTAGATGTATTTACACTTCAATTACAATTGCATAGATAAAGCTATGAGAATAATATTTTTAAATAATAATTTAAATATTGAAATATAAAATTATTTAAAAAAAATTAAATACTTTAAATACTTTAAAATCTGAAACTTAAGCTGCCAGTAGGTGGCGACAAGTCACTGTCTTAATGAGTGAGTCACTGAATTATTTATTCAACCGATTCGTTCACATGGCTTATTCGTTTAGCAACGATGCAACAGAATCACAGATTTTTTTCAAAAACACTTAAAAAACGATTCATTCAGGAATGAAACACCAATGTGTTGCTCAGATACGCACTGCAGCTTTGTTCGAAAATATTTTCATTGGTGAAGCAAAAACAGACAATATTGTGTAAAATGTAACTCACAATATTAACTTCTTGTTGAATTATTGTGTTAAAATCAATATCGTATTTGCAATCAAGCTGATATTCAGGAAGAACTGCATGCTTTGACCCCATATGCTAAACTTTGAGGTCATTCTAGCTGCATTCTACTAGACTACATACAATGAATAAAAGTGAAAGTGTGCAGTTTAAAAGCATGTTTTTAGTGACAATGCCAGCTTTCACATTGTTAAGTCAAAGATTGTGCTATTATTGTAGATGATGCATATTGTAGATGATACAGATAATACACACCCCTGGTTTGTGTTGGTGAATGATGGAGGAGTATTTGACAGCTCGTTGTCATTCTGTCTGAACAGGTTATTATAGTGTGGTTCCTAGTGTCAGAGGATATGGATCAGCTTCAGCCTGTCAGGATGCCCCATTATCTGACCCATCCGGAGGGGCATCTATGCCTGACTTGGACAGTGTTTTTGGGCCAGTTGAGACGCCCAGGTCTGGATCAGATGTGGTGCAGTGCAGCTGGGTGAGCTTCAGCGAAGGCTCTCCCGCCAGACCTCCTCCCCCAGACGAACCGGCCCCTTCCCCACCTCTGTCCTCTTCCCCTACGGACTCGCCCCCGACCTCGCCCCTCAACCTGCCGCCTCCCGCCTCGCCCCCTCCACCTCTCCACTCCATCCCTCCTCCAGACTCACCTCCACCACCGCCGCCCTCAGACTCTCCTCTGAGTCCCCCAGACCTCCCCTGCTGCTTTCAGCTCCCAGACTCCGAACTCACCCAAGAGTCCCCCGCCATCCCTGGACTGCCCTTCCTGCCAGCAGACCACGCTCCACATGGAGCCATACCTTCCCCTCTTGCCTTGAGAGACGACAGCAGGAGAACCCCTGACCTGGTGGGCATGAGGGACGAGATTTCTGTGTTTGGCACATCACCCAAAGACCTCACAGTGGGAAGCTTCAGAGGAACCCCACCTCCACTGCCACCTCCTACATACAGGAGTGTGGTGGGCTCCCCAGGGCCTGGCAGTGGTGAGTTAACAGTTGTTACTTAAAGGGATAGTTTGCCTAAAAATGAAAATTCTGTCATCATTTACTCACCCTCAAGTTGTTCCAAGGCTGTATGAATTTCTTTTGTTGAACATAAAAGAAGATATTTCGCAGAATGTGCATGACTAAACAGTTGGTCCTCAGTGACTTCCACAGTATGGAAAAACATAGGGCCAGATTTACTAACAGCTTGCACCAGCGCAAACCGTCTTTTGTCGTTAAAATAGTACTGTCAGAATTTACTAAAGACGCGCAGTGAAGAATTAGAGCTGAAAAGGCGTGGACTGGAGACAGTCTTTTGCACCTGATCTTATTGAATATGCATTTGTAGGAGTTTCCCTTTCAGACGCAAAATTTATAAGAGGAGAGTATTCAAATAAATCAAGCAATGTGATTTACTAACGTTTGCGCTTGTCAAATTACTGGTATTTGTGCCATTATTTAACGCTCAACAAAAGCACGTCTTAAAGGTGGAGTATGTATTTTTTCAAAAACGCTTTAGAAAATGAGTCGGGGCCGAGTACCAAAACAAACTTGTAGCCAATCAGCAGTAAAGGGCGTGTCTACTCATGATGCGGAGGAGAGAGCTCAGTGCACAGGATGGACATTTGCCGGGCCGAGCGACGACAGAAAGATGGAGATGGTGGATAAAAAACAAAAGAGGAAAACGTCTGCGGAACAAAAGAAGCCTTACACCGTGTCTACACCGGATGCGACAGTTGTCGTGTTGCACCATCTAAAGTCTGCCTACACTGGACGCGACAAAGCGACCGTTGAAAATCATTTGAAATTTTTGTCACTATGTCATAAATAGAACGCGGCAGCAGTTTACTGTCGGGATCCAGTGTAGATAGCATTATTAGTGGTTATAATGAGTTCTATAGTATTTTGTCGCGCCGTGCCGCTCGCGTCTGGTGTAGACACGGTGTTACAATAAGTAGGACCCGTGTAAATATCGGATTAGCTTTCCAGCGCTAGAGAGAACTGAAGGAGCGGGAAGGCATGCGATCGGACGCCGAGGTTGCTTTGTTTCTTCTCGATAGGTGAGTAACATTGGTTTTACTTTGTTTCACAGAACAAATCATTGCCTGGGTTTCGTAACGTTACATATGTGTGGGACAGAGCTATCAAAATAGGGCGAGACCCTTTTGGGGTTGGGGAGTGTTTGTTTTGGTGATTTCAAATATCAACATTGGCTACCAGAAATCACTTACCCCACCTTTAAAACAGGTGGTAATTTGTGCTGCTCTTGGTAGATTGCACTGGTCATTATGGAAATGATCTGGCTGCGTCTGTGTACTTTAATGTGCACATTGTCAGTATATCACGTGCAGAATTTTCCCCTCCCATTGGCGCTATAATTCTAATTTGCCCTGTTTTAATATGAAACTGGTTAACCATATTATTTTCTGTGTTGAGCAGAAGAAAGAAATTCATACAGGTTTGGAACAACATGAGGGTGAGTAAATGATGACAGAATTGTAATTTTTGGGTGAACTATCCCTTTAACACTGAAGCAAGCATAAACACATGAGGGCTTTTCACACTGTGCTTAACCCAGGGTTATCTCTGTTCTAATCCCCACTTGTAATTTAAAAGTGGAGTTAGCACCAGTTTTTATCTTTGGTTATGAAACCTTGCTCCAGAGCAGGAATAGCACCACTTTTGTAGTGTTAACCCTGCATTATAGTGATGAGCTTGTACAGTGTGAAATAATGCGGTGTTAGATTGTTACATTTAGATGATTAAATACATACATACAAATGTTTTGTGTAAGTTTAAAGGGGTCATGAAGTGAGAAATCAAAATTCCCTTGATCTTTTGACATATAAGAGGTCATTGTATTATAAAAACATCCTGTATGTTTCAGAACTCAAAACTTTCTCGTTAGTCTAAAAACAGCTTATATTGAAGCCAGTCTGCCAAAACAACAGCTTGTGGAATGTTCTACTCAATGATATAATAGTGTGGATAAACACCACCTCAGCAGAAGATCAACGCCTGCTTCAACATCACTGCCTGTTTAGCCCCGCCCACTGATTCGCGCATGTAGTCGGTAAATGACGAGCAGCAAATGCAGGTCTACTCAGAAACAAAACAATAAACTTTATTTGATTAACTTTATTTTTAATGAAGTTCCAGATTGCGTCAGTAAGAACTTGGTCCTTTGTTCACTTCATTTTACCACAGATTCGTTTACAAACAAGGCACAATTCGATGCAGGATATTCAAAAAGATTGAAACTAAAAGACGATGCTGTGCCGACTATATTGGATCTGACAGTAATGTCGCAACACACAAGTGTGAGTAACTTATCATTATGTAATCACTATTGCTTTGTCTGTTATTACAGATCGTTTGATGTGTATTGAGTATTTATGTGTTTTTAACCTAAATCACAGCAGCGTCCATCTATGAAGGATGTAGGCTGTCAATCATACACAACTGTTAGCCAATCACAGCAGTGGGATTTACTTCAGAGTCTACAATCTGCCATTCCTATTCAAACAGAACGTTCTGATGAGGGGGTTAAAAACAGGAAAGAAAATAGACTATTACTTCTAAATTATGATGTTTTTTGATGTAAAAAAAATCTTTATAACATTATAAGTGGACCTCAGAGAACAGTACAAAAAAAGACAATTCATTACCCCTTTAAATAAAACTATGAATGCTGTTTTAATAGCAAGCACAATCAAATTTCATGATTTATCTTGTTTAAAATATTTAAGTAGTGCAAACGGCCTGCTGAAGGAAAACTAGATGCTGTAGCCACATTATTAATTTATGGCCATGTTTTATTAATTAATTCCCTTGTTTTAGTTAAATCGTGATCATGTCTCACTGATTTTTTCCCTTGTTTTAAATTAGTCATGTCTTAGTCACAGTTTAATTAAAACAAGGTCACTAATCGATAAGTTGTGGGAAGATATTTTTAATTGTGGCCAAGATATCTTGTTTTTTCCCTGCATGTCATGTGCAGGGCTTTGTACTAAAGGGCTGTCTGTATTGCAGAAAAATGCCAGAGACACCTAGAGCAACTTTTATGACTGCGTATAATAACCAAAGTTTTTATAGCGGTTGTTCTTGGCCTTGATGGCACCCAAAATGGCAATATCATATTTTGGGAAGAGAAATAAATGAGATCATTAACTTCATTTAAAAAGGTTATTTACAGTTGTATTACAGTTTTCGCCTTCTCTGTGAAAACTAATGAACAGTTTGTTATGAACGTCTTTGAAATACTGTTACAAGGAATAGTATTAATATTTTAAACTCATTCAGTATTATTAATAATCCACAAAAATAAATAAAATGCCGCTATTTTTATTTTTTATTATTGTTATTATTTATAAACTTATACATTTCAGAAATCAGCAAGTCAACATGAACCTTGATTAAATCATTATTATTATTTTAGTAGCTGTATTATTAATTCTAATAATATTTTTTATTAAAAAAAATATTAATTGGAGAAGTCAACAAGTCAACATGAACCTTGATTGAATTATTTGATTATATGATTGTTATAAATATTATCTTAGCATTTGCATTAATTACAATAATAATAACCACACTCAAGGATTTATCTACACTGAAAAAATGGTCACACTTTATTTTAAGGTACAATTCTTGCAATTAGCAAACCATTAACTACGACTTTTGCCTCAATAAACTACTAATTTGCTGCTTATTAATAGTTAGTAAGGTAGTTGGTAAGTTTAGGTATTGGGTAGGATTAGGGATGTAGAATATGGTCATACAGAATATGTGCTTTATAAGTACTAATAAACAGCCAAAATGTTAATAATAGGCATGCTAATAAGCAACTAGTTAATAATGAGAATTGGTCCCTATACTAAAGTGTTACCAAAAAATGATAACCTAAAAATAGTATCATCTAAATTAACTGTACAAAAGTATTATTTAGCATCACTGAACCAACTTATATATACAGCAGTTTATACCAACAAAACACAAATAGCTCTTTAAGGTAATAATTGCAGGTTTAGGACTGTTTACAGTGTAATAGTAATCTGATTTTATGTTCTCAGGGCCATCCTCTCCCGCACGTGCCGGCACTCCCCTGTCTGCTGGCAGTCCGATCCCACCTCTACCACCAAGACCATCATCACGACCTAAACTACCACCTGGAAAACCAAACCTAGCAGATCTGGTATGATTGCATCAGTTGACTTTCTCCGCTGCTGTGAAACATTTAAGCACTGAAATCACAAGGAGGTTATTGCTATATTTGTTCTCAGTAAATCTGAAGATCTAAACGTTAAAGTTGAGATAATTAATCAACCCCAGTGGTCTTTGATTGTCTACTGCTTGTGTGCACTCTATGCCCGTGTGAATGCTGGATCCAGGAAACTGCTCCAACAAACACCACTGATTACTGGGGCCGGTTGCATAAAAGGTTTAGACTAGTCTTAAATGTTAGTCAGACTAGCCAAACATTTTTGAAATTTGGTTATATAAAAACTTTGATTAGTCTTAAGTTGAATCCAAAAAATAAAACTGATTACCCCTTTGCTAACTGCTAGTTGGTCAGACTAGTTTTTAAGACACTGTCTTAACATAGAGGCTAAGTTTATGCAGCTGGCCCCTGGAGTCCAAACTGGGCTTCCAAGTTTGTCTGGTTCAGGCTATTTTGTTTCTCCTCAGGCCCGTCCCTTCAGTCCCCCCATCCACTCGTGGAGTCCTCCACCCTTTGCTCCTCTGGCCAGAGCTGAGAGCACCTCCTCCATATCCTCTGTCACCTCTCTGAGCGCAGCCTCCACACCTACACTAGGCCGAGAGCTCAACCTCTCTGTGTCAGGTGGGTTATCACTGATTATGATGATAATAAGGCATAATGCCTTCTGAAATTCAAAAAGCTGTGTGAGTTTTTTATGATATTAGATCTCCTTCTGTATTTCAGTGTGTTCCAGAGGTCCTAGTCCTCTCACAATGGGACCCCAGGACACTCTACCAGTGGCAGCCGCCTTCACAGAGACCATCAGCGCCTATTTTAAAGGAGCAGATCCCACTAAGTAGGCCACAGAGCACATTTTGAAGTCATCTTTTGAATTTGGTTCACATTTGGTTGAATTGAATGAAACTGACGTTAATCGTCTCTCATGTCTTACTGTGTGTTGTAGGTGTTTGGTGAAGATCACTGGTGAGATGGTGCTGTCTTTCCCTGCAGGGATCACCAGACACTTCTCCACCCATCCCAGTCCACCAGTGCTGACCTTCACCATCAGCCAGCACAGCCGGCTGGAGCAGGTCCTTCCCAACCCACAGCTTCTGTGCTGGTAATACATAGTGATGTCCCACTAGTGAAGGAATCGTTCTTTTGAACTGGGCTTTTTAACGATTCAGTCAAGCCATTTCAGAAATAGTTTGTAAATCATCCCACTGTAAAGGAGAACTTTGTTTGTGAGTAAAACTGAGGGTTTTGTCCCGATATTAGGATTATGGCTCATATTAATCATGGTCTGTATTACAAATTCTATATTATTTTGTCTAAAACACAAAAAACTACAAGCTAATTTAAACATTACAACATATGGGATATAGTATGAAAATATATATTCATTTTGAGACTTGCTAAAGATTTTATTTATCAGTGTTATTAATTTATTAGTGTTTAACTGATTACAGTGACAGTTACATGACGGTAAAGGGAATCTAAATGTACAAATAAGAAAAATTAATTTGAACAATTATACATCCAATATCAGCTGATAAATATATAAAACAATGAACAGTACAGGCACATTTGAAAATTGCAATATTAGCTAACAACCAATATGGTACCATTATACTGGACATCCCTAGTTGGAACTGTAAACAGTAACATTAGGAACAGTTTATATAATTTATTCAGAAGCATAGCTACTGTATGACAATGTTGAAATTGACTAAAACTATTAAAAAATATTATAAATGATTATTATTAATATAAATTATATATTAAAAAGTTTCTTGTTATTTGAAATAAAGCTGACAAAATGAAGTATAAATAGTAGACTAAACTCAAAAAACTGACTTGTTGACTTGGCAAGTAACTGAAATAATTTTAAGTACTAAAATAACAAACTAAAGCTGAAATTTAAATATGCTAAAAATGACGTAACAGCACATAACTAAATTTACTTTAAAACTTAAATTAAACTGAAAATATAAAAATAAATGCTAATTGAAAATATCAGTAAATACTATAAAAGTATTTAAAGAATACTGAAATAACACTGCTGTATTAGCAGTAGTAACTTAATGATCAGACTATTTTACTGCAAATAAATTAACTTTTGTGAACACATTTGAATGTCTTAGGTCAATTGATTAATTGTTTTAAAACCAGTTCATTGACTGGTTCCACCGTCCACTAAACTGCTGTTTTTGACCAATAATTCTGAATTGTTTTTTTGTAAATAAATGTAATAAAAAGACCAATATACATTGTCCATTCCAATATACATTTGCCCTATATTGGCCGTTTTGAGATTATCCGCGTGTGAACATTTTAGAGATTTATTTTATGTTTCTAAATATTTACTGTGAAGTTTTTGTTTAGTGAATATAATATTGTGTGCAGCAAGTATAAGTATTGTGTCAGATTTATTCTGCAAATATTTTTGCCCTGCAGCGACAGCACGCTACCTACAGGTGACTCGAAGGAGTTCTGGGTCAATATGCCAAACTTGTTGAGTCACCTGAAGAAAGTGGCTGAGCAGAGGCCACAGGCCACATATTACAACGTGGACATGCTGAAATACCAAGTGAGTTTTTATATATGAACATGATCCATTTATATCATTGAAATCCGAATCTGGTCATCCTCTCGGATGTTTCTGTAGTAGTGTGTGATATTTGAGATTTGTCCTTACAGGTGTCCACTCAGGGCATCCAGTCCACTCCGCTGAACCTTGCGGTGAGCTGGCGTGGCGATGCCAGCAGCACAGACCTCAGGATAGACTATAAATACAACACAGAGGCCATGCCCACACCCACACCGCTCACCAACATCCACTTCATGGCAGCTGTGGACGGCGGCGTGAACAAACTGCAGGCTATGCTCCCACCTGCCACCTGGTGAGGATCTGTCAAGAAAATCACATTGCAAATCAACAGCTGTGTGCAGTTGTATAGTGATGTTTGCCCATTTGTTGTATTTTAAGGAACCCAGAGACGCAGAAAATAACGTGGAAGATCCCAGAGCTCTCACAGAGGTCTGAAAATGGAGGTAAATGCCCTTTAGATATTAATTGGAAGGAAGCCCTCTAACAGCTTTGCAGAAATGCTTTGCTCATGTTGGCAACTGTTCAGTGTGGTTCACTTGGCAGAATGCCCTAATGGTAGTAAATTGAATTACTCAAGGAAAGGATTCGCTAAGCCCAACTAGCTGTTTCTGCATTACACTAGTAATCATACATTATTTCATGGCAGCTTATTGAAATCATAAAAATACCCTGGTTGAAAGTCCTGAACTGCAGCTCAGTGATGCTGAGGTCATTAATGAAAAGCTGTTCGGGTGGCACAAGTGCTTGTCAAGTTGCTTTTCTTTCTGTAAGCTGAGCAGATGAAACGTCTCCGTTCACTGCAGAGGCTTGTCGTCTTCTTTCACTTCAACTGCAGTTTGCTCAAAACAAACTGAAATGAATGCAAATGCTCTTTCTTATTGCTCTACTTTTGAGTTATGCAATATATTTATACACAAATCCTCCTGCAATTTAAAACCAAATCTCTAAAGGAATTTTTGCATTATGCTTATAGAATAGATCACAAAAAAAATCGTAAATATCTTTTGCTTAGAATAAAATTGTCACATGTATGTTCCCGTTTTGTTTCCTGGTTTTCCTTATTTGGTCGTTTTCCTGTTCCTGTCCTGATTATGTTGATTTGTCTCCAGCTGTGTTTATTTAGTCTTGTTAATTATGCTCCTTTATAAGCCTGTCTCCTACTTTCATTCGGTGTCTGGTCTCAGTTATGTTAAGTGTGTGTATTCTCCATGTTTCCTGTGTTTGGCTATTAAATGTTCCTATTACGAAGATTCCTGAGTCTCCTGCGTTTTCCTGCCTTTTCCTGCCTGAGACACCGTGACAGAAGACCGGACCATACAAAAGCGGAGGCTTGAGCTGGCATCGATTAACGTGGCCCCGAAGGGCGGTGTGCATAGCCCTTCAGGGGTCACAATTTTCATCTTTCAGGGTGGCCGAGACCTGGAGAATTTTGTGCAGGAGTTTATGGACTATTGCCAACTCACCACATGTGATGACCTCACCTTAATGGAGGGATTCTGGTGCGGGCTGGAGGATGATATCCGTCTCGTCATGCCTAGAGCTGGTCTGTGCCTGTCATTGAAGAACAACATCAACTTCGCGCTGTGGATCCCCGGATCAGCCTTCACCGTGGACGAGGCGGAGTCCAGCCTGGGGTCATCACATGTAGTCGCCACTCCGCTGTCAAGTCTGTCCGCCATTCCCCAGTCAAGTCTGTCAGCCGCCGCTGACTCAAGCCCGCCGCCATCTGTGGCTCTGCTGTCAAGCCTGCCATTCGCGGCTCACTCAAGCCTTCCAGTGTCGGCTCCAGCATGCGACTCTGAGATCATGGATATGGCGCTACCCCCAGAGTCCACTCCAGGATGCTCTCCTTCGTCTCCTGAGTCTTCTTTGCCTCCACTGGTCCCGTCCAGCTCCCCATCGTCTCCTGTGTCCGTCAGCTCCGCTCCTCGAAAGCGCCCTCCAGAGCCCGCTCCTCCAGAGCGCCCCCCCCCCGTGCCCGCTCCTCCTAAGCTCCCTCCAGACTTTCTCCAGGCATTGAAGGGCCTGAATCTCCCCAAGAAACTTTTGGGGGGGGCATATGTCCATTGCCATGGTGGCCGGGCTGAAGGCCAAAGCCAAGGCCACGGAGGCTGATCCGCCATGGCCTCCTGAGTCCCCTGATCCGCCATGGCTCCCAGCTCTGCCATGACTTCCTGATCCGATGGCAAAATCCTATTGGGTTTTTTGTTGATGCGGGGAGAACTTTTTACAGTTGCAGAAACTTCAGGACACCATCTGAGGCAAATGTTTAAATGTCAAACAGTGATGACAAACTTGTTAACTGGTCTTTTTCAAAAGACCAGAGCATACCTGTGGCAGCATTTCCACAGATCTAGTTACTAAAACAGGTTGTGTGCAGAACTTGTCCAGTCATTATTAACCCCATAAATATGCCAGTGCAAATGTTAACAAATGTACTGTGTGAATAAACATTCTGGTAGGATATAAATCTGTCTTGTCATTGTGTGTCAGGAGTGGGCGCTCTTCTGGCTCGCTTCCAGTTAGCTGAGGGCCCCAGCAGACCATCCCAGCTAGCAGTGCAGTTCACCAGTGAGGGCAGCACTCTGTCTGGCTGTGATTTTCAACTCGTAGGTTCAGGCTACAGACTCTCCCTGGTTAAAAAAAGGTTTTCTGCAGGTATGTCTTTTTAAGAAATATTACGAAGTGCTTAAAGTACTTGAATATGAGTTTTTAAAATTTAAGTACTGTCAATATATTGGATCCATGCATTAGATCTTAAAGTGACTGCAGCATAATATACCTAATGCTGTCTATGTCCAAAAAACAAAAGAAAAAGAAAATCACTCACTGCTGTTGACTGAATAGCATTTGTAGCTTTAACAAGGATTAATCTATATTTAATTTATACATTTTACATTTGATTATTCAATCTCTGTAGCTGAATACTACTTTTAGAATGCTTGGAAAATGTAAAGCACTTTTTCATTTGCATCTTTGTTCTGTGCTGTTGTATTGTGCTATTGCATATAATTAGTTCATTTGTTCTTCTTATATTATTGACTATTTGTCTTGAAACACTTTAAATTTGTTAGTCTAGTAGTTTTTGCCGTGGTATTGGAATTGTGAAATTTCACTTGTATCTAAACTTTTGGTGGTTTATTTATTAGAATACAAAGTTACATGGGTAAAAAACAATGAAAACAATAACTATTTTATTTATTTTTAATTCATTTATTTACTTTGTGGCAGGGCAAGTAGACATTTGACCCACTGGCCCAACTGTAATCTTTGAAAACCCCCAAAATAGTGCTTAAACTTTTTGAAAGTCCTGGAATTTCATTATAGTATCTCCACAAACCCTGAAGTTTATTTTTATGCAGTATCTGATATAAACATGGACTGTTTTTTTTGTATTCTACAGGTAAATATCTGGCAGACAACTGACCCGGCCACAGTGATGACCTGTAGGATGGACTGTGAGTGGGACGTTAGGATGCTCTTTTGGCACTACAAAGACTTTCAAAAATGTTTTTATTGAAAAACAGCACTCAAAATCTCACATATAATGTCTGGTGTAGAATATCATCAGTGCGTTCTGTGGGTGTGTGTATGTGAATATTAGCAAATATTTTGTGTGTATACGATAAAACTTCAGGATAAATGCAATACGTGGACTTTTTTTCGCTCGGTGCAAGAAGGCAGAGTTTCCTTTTTCACTGTTGCACATTCTCTCTCTCTCTGCCCCAAACCAAACACACCTAGTAACATTACAATCTAATGATACCAGGGTTCACGTATTGAACACACCTGTCAGCAGTGTTTGTTTTTCTTTTAGCTATTTTGACAGATTCTAAACAATATGATTTAACTAATATGAAGTCTCTCCCAAAAAATGCTACAGATAACACTTTAACGATGAGATTCAGTTTATTAACATTAGTTATTGCATTAGGTATCACAAACTAACAACAAACAATATTGTTACAGCCTTTTTAAGTCTAGGTTAATGGTAATTTCTGCATGTACTATACACTGTTTAAAGTCAGTGTTTTTTTTTTTTTTTTTTTTTTGTTTTTTTTTATTTAAAGAAATTAATACTTTTATTCAGCACAGATTCACTCAGTTGTAATAGTAAAGACATTAATTACAAACTATTTCTATTTAAAATAAATGCTGTTCTTTAGAACTTTGTATTCATCAAAGAATCCTGAAATATTGAGCTGTACGACTGTTGTCAGCATTGATGATGATAATAATAACATATGATTTCTGAAGGATCATGTGACACTGACTGGAGACTGGAGTAATGATGCTGAAAATTCAGCTTTGCATCAAAGGAATAAATGACATAAAAATATATTAAAATAGAAAACAGCTATTTTAAATTATATAATAATATTTCACATCTTACTGTTTTTACTGTATTTTTGATTAACTAAATGCTCCTTTGGGGAGTAAAAGAGACTTCTTTCAAAAACATTTTTTTAAAAAAACCTTAAAGACTACAAACATTTCAAGTAATTGAAATTAACATTAATTATGAGCAAATATGAATTAGCTATGCTAATAAATTTATGAATTAACATTAACCTGGATTATTAATGCTGTAAAAATGTTGTTCATTAGTAGTTTATGATGCATAAAACTAAAGTTATTGTAAAGTCTTACCATGTTATATAAAGACCTGTTAGAAATAATGAAAGAGAAATACAGAGACATGCTTCCACAGAATATTCTCCTCAATATCATCTTAAATGCCTCTTGCGTCAGTGTTAATGTTGATTTGATGTTATTGGTGAATGCATGTTAGAATGCATCACTTCTGTCTAGTTGGCCCGTAGCCCTTTGTTAAATGAAGTGCTTAAACATGGATGTAACTGACATTCATAATTCATGCAAAAAGTGATGCCAACTTTTTTTTTTTTTTTTTTTTTTTTTAAATCATTTATTTATTTAGACATTCTAGGAAAATGAAACTCCATTTGTGTCAGGGATGCAGAATTCCTTAAGTCGAAATAAGCATAAGGAATTGGTCAAATATAAACAGTTTTCCATTTGGTTTTCCACAATGTGGATTTTATTTTCCCAAATCATTGTACTGTAGCAATATTTAAAAATAATGTGTAAAAATGTAAAATAGAAATTGTTATACATGTATCCAAATGGATATAGTTTCTATGTCTTTCCTGTCAAGTTATTTTTAGCATTTACAGTTCATGATGGCACTTTATTTTTATTTATTAATTTGTTTAAAATTCATGTCATTTATTTTCTGCCTATTCTGTGGTTTGTAATGGATTCTGAACACTCACTAGACTTTTCATTGTTGAAAAGAGGAAAGAAACCGCATTTTACTGACTAGTACAGAAGAACATTTATCACATCATTTCATTTATCACGTAAGGAAAAAGTAAGGAAATGTTCATCTTTATTCTCAATGCTTTTTGTTTGCTGAGCTATATAGACTTCAAGTCTCATATGTGGATCATTGCCTTTACAATTGTGAGAGTATCAACCAAGTGAGTAGAAACTTCCAGTGTCTAAAACACATCTCTAGTTATAGAGATGTAATTTGGGAATACACCTGACATTCCTGGATAATTTTCGGTCATGTGGTTTGGCTAACCTGGTTTTAGTGAAGTGTCATATTATTTCTGCCATTCATTAAGTGTACTTTATTTCAGTGGTTTGGAGGCCTTAAGTGGAGGCACGGAAAGACAGCTGCTGCTTGTGGATGGTTTATTCCAGTTAAAACATGTCTCCATCTCTCATTTTATATATATTAAAATGTATTTATTACTTTTTATCCCACAGATGTTGTGGTATTGTCTTTGTCAGCTAACTTGCATCTTGTTCATAAATCGTTCAGAAAATGGAATATGCAAACATTTCATGCATAGAGTAACCTCTCCACAGATTTTAAGAGAATATAGAGACTGAAAATGCTAAATATATCAGAAGTGAAAATAATGTAATGTCTTAAAAATAAAATCAAGAAATTCATGTTGGCTACTTGTTGAGGTTTTTGTCACTAAACACAATATATGCACTGAAACGAATCCTCATGCTTGCTTTTTATTTATTACTGCAGGGATAAAATTACCAGTATTAAATATTCTCAGAAATTTGGAGTATAGGAAACTATAGACAACACTGAGTTTACGTTTAGAAGGTTACATAAAATATTTATATTTTTATTTTTTGTTTTCTTGCACTTAATTAAAAACGAATGACCACGTTATTACCAAATAATCTGACCTGTGTTCAACATAATAAATGGTGGAATTTTGTGTGTTGACCATCCACAAATTAAGGCCTTAAAAAGGTCTTAAATCAGAGCAGAAATTCATAAAGTCATCATGATAAATTTACCTGAGATACAAATAGAAGCACATGAAGTCTTGTTTTCAGAGAAACTGAACAAAATTAAATGAGTTTATGTTTAAAACAAGAATAAATATATGTCAGTGGGATATGAAATGGGGTTTTGGGGTTTTCCCTTTGAATTGTTCACTTTTCTGAGCCCATTGTCAGATATTTGTTCTTTTTCCATAAAATCACTTCATTTTAATCAATTTCCTAGAAAACATTTTAAACCTAATTTTTGAATTTTTAGATATTTGCACTGGAAAACCAGACAAAAATACTGAGGAAACACATCACTTTAATGTAGTGTGATCAGAAGGTACAGTAAAAGTTATTCCCATGTTCTAGTTAAGCTTTATTATTATTATTATTCATTTATTTGTTTATTTTGTGCGGTAAAAATGAATTAAAATATAATGGAGATCGGTTGGATGTTATATCTTCTTAAACATTAAATAACAAACTTAAACATTTACATTTAGAGAACTTATTGACATACTATGTTCCCTTCAGTTTATTCCTTTTCTTTAATTGATCTTAAAATGTGAACAAAGTCAGCATTCCATAATTAAAATTTCAAAACTAAACTGTTGCCATAGTCGCCTCAGAATTCGTACAGTAATTTCGTTGGCGGGAGATCCCACCCAAAGAGAAACTGAAATCCTCTGTTGTCAAGGCAATGTTTGGCAAGTGCTGAGCATTTCCGGTTTGTGGAAGAGTCACATCAAGAGTGTGTTTTGCTGCGATGAAAGCGCGGAAGTTTGTCTTCTCTGGGCAGTCATGAAGTCAGAGCTAAAGAAACCTTTGCCAAAACTTAGGAGTGAGTTACTGTCATTCCATAACATCTACTAACTCACATAACAAAATAATACTGTTGAAAGGTGTCAGTATTAAAGTATGGATGGTGAAGGAACATTTGTGTTTCTCTGTAGCTCTATCAGCACTGTGTCCTACATGATGATCGGCCTGTGGTGCAAATGGAGAACACCTACCAGCTCAGTGAGTCCCTTCTTCACAGCTATAGAGATCTCACCAAACAAATCATTACTGAAGAACCACCAACACGATTTTACACAAAAGAAACTGATATCATATGGGTAATTCCTGTTGTGCAGTATATTTTCAAGTCCTCATTATATGTCTTAATAAATTCGATAAAATATTAATTTTATGCACAAATAAGTGAACTCTTTCTGTACTGTACTAGAATTTTATTAAGACATATTCTTAATTTTCTTATGTTGCAAGCAAAACTTTGTTCCCTATATATATATATATATATATATATATATATATATATATATATAATTGGTTATTCATTTATAGAATTTTCCTGCACCTTCAGTTTCACTTTCCATTGTGTTAGTTTTTGGTAATTTTCCTTTTAACTAACAATAGCCAACTACTGAATTAATATCATACAGATACTGTTGTTATTGATCATGTTTGGTGGGAAAACAACATCTTAAACATCAGTAGTAGAATTGTGAATTTTGTTTGAATTATCTGCTTGAAAATGAATAATTTTGATAATACAGATGAATAATTTTGATAAAACAGAATGAATAATTTTGAAAAATGAATAATTTTGATAAAACAGAATAGTTTTGATAATTTTAAAAAGATTACATTTAAAAAGATTATTAAAAAAACAATTTATCAGAATTAATCATATCACCGACAAAATTAATACTGTAAGCATTTCACAGGTTAACTTGATGTACTAAAAAAACTAAAACTAAAATTAAAAAACATGCACACAAACTAATATCACAATAATAATAATAATAAAAACTTTAACAAAAATTTAAATGAAAACCAGAAAATATAAAAAATACTTGCTAATTCAAAATAACTTTTATTGTGAAAGTAATCAAGCTATAAATTAATCGAGCTTGACCAGAGAATATTACTGTCTGGTCCAGACTATGCTGCCTGATATATCATTTTATAGAAATACACTGCAACACAACAAGCATATTAGGGTTTTGAGTTGGAAAGTTACTGAAAAACAGGAATGATAGGACAGAAATACATTTAAAAGTTTGGGATTTAGATGGGCTGTTAAAGGGGTAGTTCACCCAAAAATGACCCTCATGTTCACCCACATGTTGTTCCAAACCCGTAAGACCTTCGTTTCATCAAAAATATCTTAATTTGTGTTCCGAAGATGAACAAAGGTCTTAAGGGTTTGGAATGACACGAGGGTGAGTAATTAATGACAGAATTTTCATTTTTGGGTGAACTATCCCTTTAAGTCAGAGATCATTTGCTAGACATCTTGTCCTTATTTTGCCCCACAGCGTTTTATGAGTTTTATATGAGTAAATCATCATAAATGTTTGCGCAGGCCCTGCACGACGTTTCCCGATGTTAACAGTGAAGGACATTCTGAAGGATGTGTTGACCAGCTACCTGCAAGAAGAGAAATATAAACCGGAGCTGTGCAGACAGATGACCAAAACCATCTCTGAGGTCACCTGACCTTCATACACTCATTACAGTCATTTTTTCTTAATCGTAATACATTTAATACATTTAACACTGACTTCAGCACACATATTTTATTTAGTAAAACCACGTTAAGGTAATAAATATATAAACACGGATGCATGCTAAAGTCTGTGCTTTTATTGTAATTTCAGGTGGCCAAGGCCAGAGTTAATGATTTGATGATTCCTCGCTATAAGATCATCGTCATCATCAGCATTGGTCAGATCAGAGTCCAGAACATTCGCATGGGGAGTCGATGCCTGTGGGACGAGACACACGATAATTTATGGGGTTTATTTTGAATGAGTGTGTAAGAATATCAGCTGGGTTTTAGTGACGAGTGATTTTAGCCAACCAGTGGCATCTACACTACATATTTGCTCTGAGCTTTCTCAAGTCAGTTTAATAACCTTTAAAATGACTTTTTGAGGTTACAACTAGAGGTTGAGTATATATGAGGCAATTCCGTTTCCTCAACATCTCTCATAATGATAAGCTAAAATGCAACGGTTTAAACAAACATAGGAACATACTGCTGACTGTGTGCATCTGTATATATACACTACCAGTCATAAGTTTTTTAACAGTAAGATTTTTAATGTAAAGAAGTCTCTTCTGCTCACCAAGCCTGCATTTATTTGATCCAAAGTACAGCAAAAACAGTAATATTTTGAAATATTTTTACTATTTAAATTAACTCTTTTCTATTTGAATATATTTTAAAATGTAATTTATTCCTGTGATTTCAAAGCTGAATTTTAGCATCATTACTCCAGTCACGTGATCCTTCAGAAATCATTCTAATATTCTGATTTGCTGCTCAAAATAACATTATTATTATGTTGAAAACAGCAGAGTAGAATTTTTTCGGGTTTCTTTGATGAATAGACAGTTCAGAAGAACAGCATTTATCTGAAATATAAATCTTTTGTAGCATTGTCTTTATCATCACTTTTGATCAATTTAAAGCATCTTTGCTAAATAAAAGTATTAATTTCTTCAAAAAAAAAAAAAGTTATACTGACTCCAAGCTTTTGAGTGGTATAGTGTATAATGTTACAAAAGCTTTTTATTTAAGATAAATGCTTTGGATCTTTCTATTTCTCAAAGAATTCTGAAAAAATAAATAAATAAAAAATTCTCAACTGTTTTAAATATTGATGATGATAATAATAAATGTTTCTTGAGCAGCAAATCAGCATATTAGAATGATTTATGAAGGATCATGTGACACTGAAAGCTGGAGTTATGATGCTGAAAATTTTAGTCACAGGAATAAATTACATTTTAAAATATATTCAAATAGAAAGCAGTTACTTTAAATAGTAAAAATACTTCACAATATTACTGCTTTTGCTGTATTTTGGATCAAATAAATGCAGCCTTGGTGAGCAGAAGAGAATTACTGTTCAAAAACTTTTGACTGGTAGTGTATATTATTATATATATAACATATATATATATATATATATATATATATATATATATATATATATATATATTTTTTTTTTTTTTTTTTTTTTTTTTGACAGCTTCAAATGAAGTTGCTAAGGGCTGTAAATGTTGGCCAGAAGTGGAATTATTGCCTATATTAATGCCTACTATTTAATGTTTATATTATTTAAGCAAATTTTGGACACAATTTAAATACCATTGTCTTAACAAGAAAACGTTTTACCTCATATAAACAATTCAAAATATTAATCTCTTTCCATTGAGTTGAAAGGTCATCATTTTAATATCTCATTGTAAGCCAATAAATCTGTATGTCTGTTGTCAATAAATTATTTTGAGAACTTAGAAGTACTTTATAAGTATTTCCAGTTATTATTATTAACTGTTTTTGTTTGTAATTCATTACTGGACAATATAATTGACAATATGTTAATTTATTAAGTTTAGTTAATAATATAGCTTTAATTCATGTTTTATTTAGCAGAAAATAACTCTGCTACAGAAGTCTATAAAAATATTATGTAAAATATTTTAAATGAAAATAAATGGAACATTTCAGCAAAATCATACCATTGATATTAAGTAAAACATCAAATTGTTATTTTGCTGAAATAAACTTTTACTCACATTAGCAGTCATCATTAAACACTTTTCACAAGTATAAAAATATAAAAAATAATAAATAAAACAATTATAAATAGACAAATATTGTTATACTTAAAAGACCAATAAAGTAACATCAGCTACATATTTTAGCTTAATTTAATAGTGAGTTAATACATTAACACAACATTAATATCTTCTTTCATGTTCCACAGAAGGCAGAATCTCATGCAAGTTTGGTTTGATAGAAGTGTGCGTGAATAATGGCAGCATTTTCAATTTTAAGACAGAAAAAGTGTGAATTTGAATGAAACAAAATATTTAAAAGAAATTCACCCAGTTGTGTGTCTGATGTGCCTGCTGTTCCTGACAGCTGAGGATCCCAAGTCAAGCAAAACTCCTCCATGGAGGGGCTCTGTGAAAGTGCAGTGAAATGTGTGTAAGTGTGTGAGTGTGTCAGAGATGCTGTAGAAGGACAGAATGCCGCCAAGCCAATCTACAAACAGGCCAACTCTATTAGACGGAGGTGAAGGGGCAGGTACATCAGTTCTCTTATTATTATGACAGGCAGTAAATCTGTTATCAGAGCTGAACAGAATCCATGACTTTTCATTGAGTCCAAACCGACATTCTCTTCCTCCTTTCCTGCTGATTCCTTTATACAACACTGCTATAACAGCCTGTCCGCTCCATTCAGCCTCCCAATAACAGCGTCCAGACAGATTCTCTCTGCTCAGAATCTGCTCAGAAGTTCTCAAATCTCGCTGGATGCTCAGGATACAACTGCTCCTCTTTCACATACAGTGCCCTCCAAAAGTATTGGAACAGCAAAGACAAAATTGCTCAGTTGGCTGTGGAGTCAAGACATTTGCAAATGATTAAAAAATTAATATGAGACAAAACTACAGAATGTCACATTTTATTATTAGCCGTTTCAACACATACAGGTGCATCTCAATAAATTAGAATGTCGTGGAAAAGTTCATTTAATTCAGTAATTCAGCTCAAATTGTGAAACTCGTGTATTAAATAAATTCAGTGCACACAGACTGAAGTAGTTTAAGTCTTTGGTTCTTTTAATTGTATTGATTTTGGCTCACATTTAACAAAAACCCACCAATTCACTATCTCAACAAATTAAAATACTTCATAAGACCAATAAAAAAAACATTTTTAGTGAATTGTTGGCCTTCTGGAAAGTATGTTCATTTACTGTATATGTACTCAATACTTGGTAGGGGCTCCTTTTGCTTTAATTACTGCCTCAATTCGGCGTGGCATGGAGGTGATCAGTTTGTGGCACTGCTGAGGTGGTATGGAACCCCAGGTTTCTTTTACGGTGGCCTTCAGCTTATCTGCATTTTTTGGTCTCTTGTTTGTCATTTTCCTCTTGACAATACTCCATAGATTCTCTATGGGCTTCAGGTCTGGTGAGTTTGCTGGCCAGTCAAGCACACCAACACCATGGTCATTTAACCAACTTTTGGTGCTTTTGGCAGTGTGGGCAGGTGCCAAATCCTGCTGGAAAATGAAATCAGCATCTTTAAAAAGCTGGTCAGCAGAAGGAAGCATGAAGTGCTCCAAAATTTCTTGGTAAATGGGTGCAGTGACTTTGGTTTTCAAAAAACACAATGGACCAACACCAGCAGATGACATTGCACCCCAAATCATCACAGACTGTGGAAACTTCCCAGCAGGCACCAGACATCTATGTAACGTCAGGTTGACGTTGGACATGACGTTGGACAGGCGTTGCATTTTGGTTGAAAATGAAAATCGGGTTGACGTCAATATTTGACGTCAATTTGACGTTGACTTAAAGTTGGATTTTGGTTGCACAACCTAAAAACAACAAAATCTCAACGTCAGCTGGACTTCAATTTAACATTGACATTAGACATTGAATTTACGTTGAATTTTGGTCACCCGATGTCGCAAGCAAAATTTAACCAAATATCAACGTCTTATGACGTTGTGTGCCTGTTTTGTGCCTGCTGGGTTAACACTGGACTTCAAGCAACTTGGGCTATGAGCTTTTCCACCCTTCCCCCAGACTCTAGGACCTTGGTTTCCAAATGAAATACAAAACTTGCTCTCATCTGAAAAGAAGCCTTTGGACCACTGGACAACAGTCCAGTTCTTCTTCTCCTTAGCCCAGGTAAGACGCCTCTGACGTTGTCTGTGGTTCAGGAGTGGCTTAACAAGAGGAATACAACAACTGTAGCCAAATTCCTTGACATGTCTGTGTGTGGTGGCTTTCTTCCACACTTTTTCATTCCACTCAACTTTCTGTTAACATGCTTGGATACAGCACTCTGTGAACAGTCAGCTTCTTTGGCAATGAATGTTTGTGGCTTACCCTCATTATGAAGGGTGTCAATGATTGTCTTCTGGACAACTGTCAGATCAGCAGTCTTCCCCATGATTGTGTAACCTAGTGAACCAAACTGAGAGACCATTTTGAAGGCTCAGGAAACCTTTGCAGGTGTTTTGAGTTGATTAGCTGATTGGCATGTCACCATATTCTAATTTGTTGAGATAGTGAATTGGTGGGTTTTTGTTAAATGTGAGCCAAAATCATCACAATTAAAAGAACCAAAGACTTAAACTACTTCAGTCTGTGTCCATTGAATTTATTTAATACACGAGTTTCACAATTTGAGTTGAATTACTGAAATAAATGAATTTTTCCATGACATTATAATTTATTGAGATGCACCTGTATATCCTTTGCCGGTGTCCCTGACCGGTGGAGTCACACGGTAGAGTCGTCTTCTTTACACTCTTCGGTCTTCACACAAGGATGCCTTCACGCGACGGCTGCCGTGGTAAACTACGATTTTTTTTATACTGGTTCCCTCGACAAAAAGTCAATAGGATTTTTCTACAAGCTTTACTGAAAAAAAATCTGTTTAACCATAGTTCATGTAACTTACATGTTTTGTCCATCAAGATAATCTTCCCGAAATAATATAACTTTTATGAATTTTGAAGCCTAAATACAAGCACCAGAACTTAAAAGCCATGGTCGCTCGCCTTCAACGTCACCATCACCAAGCTCCCGACAACTTTTCAAACTTATTTTTAGAAACTCAGTGAAAAGGATTTACTCTGTATATGAATTTTAATCCACGCTTCATGAACCTTTTCATATAAACTGGAATAAATACAAACCTTGAGCCAAACTAAAACTGAAATGAGACATTAATAAAAATAGTAAGTAGTGAATAAATGAAATAATCAACTAACGCACATATGAAAGAACATATTTCTGTACATTTCGAAATACGGTACATTAAAAGTCAATAAATCCATGATTAATATGATTATTTGAATTAAAAACGTATCTCCACGTAGTATTCAATAAAATTCTAGTGCATTTAATCTATTAAATAACAGCAGAGTGAGACAATCCAACGCTCTCCATTGACTTTCTATTGCGGGAAGCTGCCTCCTTGTCATTTCTGACTTATAACAAAAAAACAGAGCAATGGCTAAAAGCTGCTATGTGACAAGGTCTACAGTAAACAAGCTAAAAAACCCAGAACTATGTTTTTATAAGCTGTCCACCCAAAAAAACGAGCGTTTCGGACACAAAAGTAGAGTGCAACCTGTCATATTACTGAGAACTGGGCCCACTGGAGGGAAACGTCGACCATTCATTATTTTTAACCATGTCAAAGGATTATTTAACCATCCTATGTGAATCTGAAAGGAGGAGATTTATTAAGAAAGTAAATTTTATTGGTCTATGTCAGTGCCCCTTTTCCTAACCTTTTTGTTGATCCAACTGAACGGCCCAACGTGAAATACCCCGACATCTACAACTATTTGTGTCCTAAACGCTCATTTTTTTTGGGTCGACAGCTTATAAAAACGTAGTTCTGGGTTTTTTAGCTTGTTTACTGTACACCTTGTCACATAGCAGCTTTTAGGCATTGCTCTGTTTTTTGTTATAAGTCAGAAATGACAAGGAGGCAGCTTCCCGCAATATAAAGTCAATGGAGAGCGTTGGAAAACCACGGTGGGCGTGGTTTTCCGATTATGACGCGGATCACTCTGTCTCTATATTTAGATATGACAAGGCATTGACCAATCATTTTATCACATTGTCCCACCATAGACCACGCCTATTTGTGTTTAGCCGCTAGTTCATTGGGTTTCTGTACAGACTTCGGAAGGATTCCGGTATCAGGAAGGAATGGATGGTTTATTTTTTGCCTAGGCCCTTCCGGTTGTTTGTTCGAGGCATCTGACTGCAGATTGTTTTGTAAAGGAGGTACAGTGGAATGGAGAGTTCACACAAAGGAACATTCTTGAAAGATGAAGCAGCCAACTGTATTGAATCTGACAGCAGCTGCATTGCAGACCGTAAGTAAACATAATGCTTTGTCTGTACATGACTGTTTTGTATGGATAATGTTTTTTTGTTTGTTTGTTTTTTTGTTTTTTAAAAAAACACTTATTCATGGGGCATTGGTACATTTATATGGTGGATATTTCTTCCTATCGAATGACGTTAGACAATCATGACAGTGGTCTTTTACTGGAGCCTTAAAAATGGATAATTTCGACAGAATGAGGGTTGAAAATACTGATGAGGGTTTGTTTTGTTAACATCAAAGTGAACCTCAAGGAATGTAATTACAATAATTTAAAAAAAATCCGGGTCATGACAATTTAAAAGATGTGGTTCTCATCAACCAATCAACATTGCAAGAGAGAGGCAGACCATTTTTGAATATTAAATAAGAAGCTTTTGCGTTCTGCGCATCAGACCCTTTCACAGCAAGAACTGTAACAAGGTTAATTTAATTAATTAACATTAGTTATGGAAAAATAACACGATTAATATATGTTAATGCCCTGCCCCTAGACCTGTACGTCATCTTATATTTCATACTGTTGACTGTTGACAAAGGTGATAGAGGACAACAACTATTTAGTCCATAACTGCAGTTATGTGCCCCCAAAATTCAAGATTTTAGGCCAAAAAAATTCAGCTGTATGAATTTTTGTCTCCTATTTATATCATATGATAAGCGGTATCATGGGAGTGCTGTTTTTGTCCATAAATGGCTCAGTGACTTATTCATTAAGACATTTTACTGCCACCTACTGGCAGTTTTAGTTTCTTTCATTATAATTTCATTAAAAAAACATACTTACGTATTATTTAAAAAATCTATATTAATTAAAAAAAAATAAAGTTCACCCAAAAAATAAAAAAAAAATAAAATTATTTCTAATTTTTGTAATATCGATTTCATACTTTTTTCATGTAACACAATAATGGCTTTAAATGATCTTTTGTGGGTAATTTACTGTTATTTGCTGTGATTGTGTGTGCTTGCTGTAGTTTTTGGTCTTGATTTCTCTCTTTTGTTTTTTGTATTTATCTTCTGTTATCTTGCTTATGTTTACTTGTAATGTATTCTATAGTTGTTCATCAGCCTTGTTTCTAGTCTTGTATTCTCGTTATTGCTTGGATTTGATACTGTTAGACTAAACTTTCCTTTACTTATATTAATTGTTTAGATTTAGACACGAATAAGAGGTATGTTAAATAATCGATAAACTTATTATTGTTCAGCAATCATGCAACGTTGCAACATTTATAACTAAATGATTAGCTAAGAGTCGATGTCAATTAATTTCAATATGTTATTAGATAGGTATATATAATTTACACCGACAGACAATAAAAGTACTTATTTGTTTAATGAACTTTTGTGTATGTGCTAGCTATTTTGATTGTTATCTCTTGCAGGTTGGAAATACCTGCATGAATCTCATCTATGAAGAGGCTCGAGCGCATGTACTAATCTTTTTCACATAATTTTAAACAGCTGTAATTTACTTTATACTTTTTTAGAGAGTTTCTTCATTTCATATATGAATGGCAAGTGGTAGTCTGCTTAATTTTTCCTTTTACTTTCACAGGGCAAAGACATAGACCCTGCCAACTTGCATGTTGTTGCCACAATCCTCAATCCTATTCTGCAGTGAGTATTGAATACATAAATCATACTATTTTAAATTACTGTAAATTAATATAAATTAAAATAATATAAATTACAAAATTAAAATAAAAAGTATTCTTTATTGGTGTTATTTATGTGTTTTTTAGGATAATGCTGACATGAAGGATGCCCTTGTGTTCTCTGCATGAACACAAGCCACCGGCCCAGACCATTATCTGTTATGTGTAAGATTTTACATAGTGTAGCTTTTAAGAATATAGTAATTATTAAACTTTGTGGTTTGGAGGGATTGTCCTTTTATGCTGGTTTTACAGAGGGTGATTTTACTCCAATATCATAAGGCAAAGATAACGCAAATGTGAAATTGATTGTCATAACACTTTCTATACTCCCTGGGCATAACCATTTCTTATGCATCCCTATAGGTACTGAAGCCACTCTTAAGAGAGATCCTCCATCTAGACTTGCTGTATAGTAATCAAAGCCTGGTTTTGGCGATGACCAGCACAGAGACATCTTTAGGTCCACAGCTAAGAGACAATTGCCACGTTCCTATGGCATATAATGTCAACAGTATGCCCTCTACACCATGTTAAATACTCCATTCAGTTTCGCTCAGGTGAGCTTTTCTATTTTCTTCCTTAAAGGGATGCTATAAAGTTGTTGTACTTTATTGCTGGTCATTGAGTTCTAACAATAAGAACTGAATACTAATCCTGTAACATTTCAATTTCTGTTAGCTTGACGTTCCTGCAATCAGGGAGTGGTGGTGTCTACATCTTATTGAGCAGTTTGAGACAGAGGGGTATGTGTACTAGTTTCTGAACATCTCAGTTTGTTGTTTCATTCTTGAAGTCACTTCCTTACCAATGGAAATAACTGATCAAACTGAGGCAACAATGCAATAAATCATCAGTATAGTCATAAGGCATCAATCAATCATGCCATGTCATTGTTTTCATAATCACCTCAGTAAAATTCCCACATGGCAATACTCACATTTCTATTCTAGATAACCTACATTCAAACAATTTAAATGAAAGTAAAACATTTTAATTATGAATCTGCCTGTTTATCGTCAGTAGCTAGAGTTGTCTTATTGAAGGGTCAGCAAATAAATTTTTTTCTTTCTTTTGAAAGGCAAGGCAGTTGCCAAAAGAATTCAAAGTGGCTTTACACTTTTTTTCCAAGCATTTTCCAAGCAAGTCAGTGCCTGTGCTGGTATACATTGAAGATCAGGAGCAGATTGATGCAATCCACTCTCACCAGTTCTGGACAGCACACCCACAGTGACGAGATCAAATTCATCATGGATGTACTTTTTCCAGGGGTTGGTCTCATGTGTTAGCTGTGCTCTGCATGATGTCAGATTCACATTGTTTTTAATGTCAAATAGTTGATCCATAATGGTTTTTGTGGTTATTATAGAAGAGACACTTTTCATTTTGTTTTAAAGGCTAAACATGTGAAATGATACTTGGCTATTTGGGGTGTGATCAATCTCAATTCTTTCTCTGGTAGTCCATTATCTGTGTCCTTGCTTTTGTGGAAAATCTGTCCATCCTGGAGGCTGAGGAGACATTTCTGAGAGGACCTGTCATTTACATAAGCTACTGTAAAGATCCTATAAAGGAAAACAGGGTCAAACACAATTCACCCATTTCTAAAATTCTAAAAGGGCCATTTAGCCATTTGAGAAGAAAAAGACAACTTTTTTATGTACAACAATATTATTTATTAACATACATATAAAAACTCCTCTTCTTTGGTTGCTCTCCACCGACTGCGCTGACCAAAAGCATGATGGGAAACGACTGGCTGACGACACAGCTTAATGCTCATTGGTTCAGACAACCGTGATGCTGCATTCTCTTCTAAATATGCTTATTTTTTATCATGCTATTATGTATTTAAATTATGCATGACTATTTCCAAACGCTATGACAGTGCGATCTCTGTGTGGGATATGTGATTGTTGTCATTCTATAAAAATTTAAAATACATGTTTGTAGTAGGCTAAAGTAGAAATGGATAATAAATACACATTTCGTATGGAATTAAATAGCAAGCACTTTGAGTGTCTTGTTCATCATATTTATATTCATATAAAAGCAACAGAACTTAAATGATATCATGTTTATCAGCAGCACAGCACGAGTGAAAATAACGCGATATCTGCCTTTGATCTCGTAGTATCTGTTCCACTTCGAGAGGTCAGAACTGTCCGGCTGCGTTCGAAACCGCATACAATGAGTACTTACTTAACGAGCGCTAAAAGAGTACGTACTCTACAGCCAAATCTTTTTTTTTTTTTTTTTTTATTACTTAAAAAAGATACAAAACACCAAATAAACAACTGTAAGAAAAATCTTAATACAATTCAAAGAAGTCCAAATAGCAGCATACCAAAAACAATAAATAAATAAATACAGAGAAAAACATACAATACAAGGGGCTTAATCATCAAAGAATACCTTCAAAAGATTACATAGTTTAAGGGCTTTTTTATGACGCATGAGCTTTAAAGAATTGAAGAAGATCACTAAATCTTTCTGGAAAAGTACTCTACAGCCAAATCTCGTTGAGTATGAATGCGATCCGCCATGTTGACGTTATCATGTGATCTATGACGTTATAATAAGCGCAATAATTTAAAAGATGAGCGACATGTTTAATTCATCTGTCTGTAAATATTTTGATGTTGATGAAATTTGCTAATTTTGTGGTCTTGTAGAAGAAACAGCTGCCCTTGTGATTGTAGGATAACCAATAAATTTTGGGTTGACTATATTAATTGACTATATTATTGATATATTAATTTATTTTATGTGTAAAATTGTTCATCTACATGCAAAACTGGCTTAAATCTCCTTTGTTTTCCTCTTTTTCTTGTTGAAATTTTCTCTAGTTTCATCCCCCAGGCTTATAAATAAAACAACAAATGCATTTTTAATGAATTATGGTTATATGAATATTATGATTATTCAAAGATATTTAATCCTTTTTTTCCTGTGTATATAATCTCATACTATGATGTACGCAAACCCATTATACATTATAGTTGTTTTCTGTTTTTTTGTCATTATGATTGTTCATTGTTAAAGATACAACCATCTTTCCCTGAGCTTGTATGTAATTATAAGTTCTGCAGTAATAATAATAAAAAGAAGATAAGAGAGACAGATGCACTAACACCTCATAGCATGATAACAAATAATATAGATAAATAATGAACACGTCAAAATAAAAACACAGATACTTACAAGACCAAGTAGGAATGTCCTTTATCGTTTGTTGTTTGCCCGTTGCTCTCCGACAGGTAAACTTAGTGCTCTCTCGTGTAAAAACTAAATTCAAAACGCAATAGTGATCTCTACTTTCAAGTCTCGCGTTGACAGCAGTGTTGCCAGATTGGATGGACGATTTCCAGCCGAAAAGCTCACAAAAACCGCCCAAAACTTTAACTGTCAAAATAATGTGATAGAGTAAATCAAGGCTGATAAGAGTCATTTTTAACTCCCTATAACGAAATAATGTCGACAAAATAATATAAATATAATGCTAGATAAATTTCCCATGGATCAAATCGGGGCAAATACATTAAAGAGAACTATCATGATTAAAATATGCAAGCAGACACTGTCAAAACGGCAATCAAGAAATTAACCGATACCCTCCAAAAACACATGCATCATTTTCAATGTCAACAGTCAGAATTTAAATGCAAAAAAAGTGCCCAATATAAGTGATCAGAATAAGCAAACTAATTATAGGTATTTCACACTCGTTCATGCACACACCGTGACAGTCAAAATTCTGTATGATAATCCGACAATAAAAAAAAATTAACAACAACAATAATGCTCTTACCTTCGTGTCGCTCTATAATTTCACACAGAAGTCTTTCGTGAAGTTCATATTAAACATAATATACAACTTTGTACATTCAAAATTAACAAGTCCAGCAGATTTAAAGGATATACCAATCTGGATCGTTTAAAAGATAAAAGACAGGATCGTATAGATATAGATTTTGATTAAATAATTTAACTGTGCTCTGATTTCGGAGTTGCAGTGATATAGTCTTCATGTCATCTCCCTCAACAGGTGTAATTCACGTTTTGAGAGTTAAAACACTCTCCGCTCTTTACCATGTAAATTATATTTAGGCATTATGATCACTTATATAGTTATACATTCAAAATCAGATCGCTATCGCGCTAAAAACGTTAGTAACGTTGTGATGACTGATTGGATGCATGCAGTAGGCTATATATGCACACTTGGGTTTGTTTGTTAACCAATTAGCCTATACAATTTATATGTTTTGAAAACCGCCAAACTGACCAAAAACCAGCCCAAATTTTGTCCACCCGCCCAAGCCAATATTTACCCGCACAATCAAATTCAAAACCGCCCAATTGGGCGGAAACCCGCCCAATCTGGCAACACTGGTTGCCAGTAATCATGTCTCAGTAGGGCTGGAATTGTAATTGCATTTTTATTTATAGAACGAAAGTCAGTCGAATAATATCGTATAATGTGTATGAATGTTACATTTAACAGCTTGCGGGATGCATGACATCATATCAAATGCAAGTAAACTTTTGAAACATTTAAATGGCCATTATTTTTAGCATAATAAATAATGCTATATTTAATAATGCTGTAAAATAATTAAACTATAACATAATGCTAATTTAAATGTTTCAAAAGTTTACTTGCATTTGATAATAAGCTGCGTGGGCGAAAATTACATGTAAACAATTTTAAGTCTATTTTGTCTATGCTCATCGCTGGTCTGGTATAGGGCTATAGCCAAGCCGTTCAAATTAGACCACTGATTGCCTCGATTTCGCCAGGTGGGCTAAAAACAGACTTCACGTAGAGGCCGTCCAATTTAGAGCTGTAATTATAACTGATCATTGATTAATTATTAGTCTATATTTATGAATATTGCAAAGTCATCAAAACTGGCTCATGGCATCAAAACTACCCAAAATGTCGAAAATTAATCAAAATGATCGTGCATGACATTCTTTTAAGTATACAGTATGCATGCAGTCATACAAACTCATTAGTGAAATCTCTACCTGGTGGCGCAAAGGGACAGCTGCACTATTGCTCAGATTGGAATTTTCATTAGTAAATGAAGATTAATCATATAATCAAATTTCTTTTTCTTTTTTTTTTTTTTTTTTTTTAGATATTTCAATGTATTGGGAAATCACATCAAATATTAATTAGGGTAAGCAATTAAAAAGACAAACAATAGCTTATCTCTCGTTGTTATATAGCCTAACATTGCATTGACTGAATATGTATCTTTTTGTATATATTGTTGATGAACTCAAAAGCCTGTTCTTAAAAATGATATTATGCTATAGCCTATAGAAACACTAACATAACAACCCCCATCCTCTTTAAAAAAGGGGACCCCCTATAGCAGTGGTTCTCAAACTTTTTACACCAAGTACCACCTCAGAAAATATTTGGCTCTCCAAGTACCACCATAATGACCAACATTAAAATACAGTAGCATAGTATGCCTAATTATTCAGCTACAGCTATGCACAGTTCAAAAACAAGGCAGTTTTGTTCCTAATAAAAATATTTATTATTGTCAGCCACTTTAAACATTGTAAATACAGTTTGAACATTAACACTGCACTGTGCTTACATACAGGTAAATAAAAAACTTAAATGATTAAATTAAAATGTACTGTACATAAAAGTTAAATAAAAACTGTACTGTACTTAAAAAGTAAAACAAAAAAACTGTTTCATTAGGGTCACCACAAAAAGAACAGCTTGTATCTATGTCTGATTTAAACCTTTTCAGAAACACTTTAGCTGGGTAAAATCTGTGTAACAATTTGAATGAGATTTCTCTGACCTTGTTAGTTATTATGTATTTCGAAGACAGAGTCCATACTTTTTTCCAATCAATATGATCAACAACATTCTTCCAATAAGACACCACATAGGGAGTTGTTACAAGTTCCTTTTGAAAGAGCGATCTAATCTTATAGTTCCGTGATGAAGGATGTGACAAAAAGCACAGTTTTCCTGGGATTTCAAATGGGTTCAAAGAAATAGGTAAAGTACTGGGTGATCTAACAGAGTCCCTTAAAAGCATGACAACTCCTTTAGGAATAGCGTCCATGGCAATGGAGAATTCTTTGGGAGTTACTGGAAAATCAAATTTACATAAGAATTCTTCATAACTTAAAATAAGACCTTCTGAGTTAAATAACTGGGAAACAATCAAAATGTTTTTCTCAAACCAATTACTAAAAAACAAAGATTTTTTTCTTATATACAATGTCTTGATTGTTCCAAATAAAGTACCGGTGAGAGGAGAAATTGTACTTAAAGATTAATGACCATGCAAGTAATGCCTGTTTATGAAATTTAGATAAATTGTAAGGGATTCTAGCAATATTATAGTTACAAATTAATAAGAAAGGGAGACCACCTAATTTGGAAAAGAAGTAATTGGGGATAAAATTCCAGATTGAGTTTGGATTACACAAAAACTGCCTAATCCAATTAATTTTGAAAGTGTTGTTCAAAGAAGAGAAATCAAGGAAATTCAACCCCCCATGCTCATACCTGTTCATTACAGACTTCTTAACTTCTTAATTTTTCCAAACAAAATTAAACAGGATTTTATCAACTGATTTACAAATGTTGTTGTCCACATATAAAGAGAGTGCAGCATATGTAAGTCTGGAGATGCCCTCCGCCTTACCCAGCAGTACTCTGCCTCTCAAGGTCAAGTCTCTCTGCAACCATGTGTTAAATCTTCTTTGGGCTTTTAATATAACCGGGTCAAAGTTCAAAGTACATCTTTTATCTTGATTTTTAGTTATCACAATGCCTAAGTATGTAATTTCAGATTTAACTGGAATATTAAAAATAGTGGATGCTGTACAATTTTTTAATAGACATTAATTCACATTTACCTATGTTTAGATTAAGACCCGAAGCTTTAGAGAAAAGTTTTATATAATTAATTGCTATAGGGATTTGGGAAGCATCTCTTAAAAATAAGGTGGTGTCATCTACAGCAGAGGAATATTATTTTGCTGAACGAACCGAGGATGGCGTCACGGGCTCAGATTTGGTTGGCCAATCGGCGGAAAGGGGCGTGTCATGACCGCCCAAAAGAGGAAAACGAATTTTGAAGTCATTTATCCGTTTTCTACCCGTGAACCAAAAAATCACAAAAAAAACATAAATTGAGTCAAAATCTCGTTTTTTCGTTTAATTGAACGAATGAAAAAACGAAAAAAAACGTTTCTGCTTATTTAATTTCAAATTGAAAAACAAACTATCAAAATGTACACGGACCCATGATTAATATCAACAACTTTAGTTATATGAACACAGTTTTAACATCAGCTATGAAAACGTGTTAAATGTAATTGTGGAGCTTCAGTTACTTGCTATCAAGATGACACAAAGTGCACACTAATCATTATAGCATGATCTATTCAGCAGTAACTGTAATGGCACATCACTCATATCAATGTACTTTACTACTCCTCTTTACAGTAATGCTTCAGTACAAAATAAAAAAATAATGTAAACCTATCCCTCAGCTTGTGAAAAAAACAAACACGTATGGAGTGCACAGTGGTAGCCTGTGTGGGGCAAGACTTGGAATAAACGTTCAAATTCACACAGTTTCAAAAGTATAACCATAAAACTTACACATTATACATATATAAAACTTCATGATAAAATGGTTACTAACCGTATGAACAACGTTATATTCATTTTTAACTGCTGTGATGACAATGTAAATCCGGTCAAACTCGGTAACACTTTATTTTACAGTGTCCTTTTTACATGCACTTACTATATATAGTATAATAAAAGTAAGTAATGCATAACCGCTTACAACTAACTCAATCAAAGCCCTAATCCTATAGTAAGTACATGTTGTTAATTAATATTACTCAGTACTTAAATGTACAGTTACACTTGTAACAAGGACACTAAAATAAAGTGTAACCCAAAAATCAGGATTTACAAACGTATAGATACACATCACATTATCAGAAGTTCATCCTAGAACAGCAGTATAAAGGGCAATTTAAATATCACATTTTTGAATGGAAGAATCATTAAAACAGTTTTAACAAAAACCAAAAATATGCGCTTTTAAATCTTCTGGATATGATATGATTTGTTGTTGTTATTGCGTGTTCCATCAGCGATAAAAACAGACAGGCCCTTGAGAGCATGCTGCTGGAGGAACAGTATCGTTCACTCTTTACCCGTCACACTGATTAATTCTCATTTTGTTCATGATTGGTTTACACGTCCCATAATGATAAATGGATGTGATCATTCATTAAAAGCATGTGGTTGTTTTTCTTAAAAGAATAGGTGTTATTTTGCCAGTAAAAAAGCACCAGGTGGCACAAGGTGGCATGGACCAACGAGAAGACTAAAGTCAAAAAGTGAGCTCCCTTCTTTTATCTGTTCTATGTTCATGAATATGTAAACACATACACAACCGTTCAAAAGTTTGGTGTATGTAAGATTTTTTTAACACTAATAATCCAGCAGGAACACACAAAATTGATCAAGAGTAAAGACTTTTACATTGTTACAGATGTTTCGTAACAATTACAAGTACAGTAATTCATTCAGAATGTCTTTGTAGGACATTGGAAGTTCTGGAGCACAAACCTGTTGGGTTGAAGAGGAGAAGGATCTCTTTGAGAAAGGACTGGTATGATTTCTGAAAACTCTGTCATATAAAAGGAATGAAATTGTATTTTGTTTTTTATGTTTTCTAGGCACAGTTTGGTCGCAGGTGGACTAAGATTGCCAAACTAATCGGCACTAGGACAGTTCTACAAGTGAAGAGCTATGCTAAAATAAGGTATGACTTTAGCCCATTTCCATGCCAACTTGCATCCAGGTTTTTGCCTACAAAGTGACGTCATAGTTCCACCACTCTATTTGCCATTATTTGTGAGGTGGTTTTTTTTGGTTTCTAATTAAGTTGAAATATCTGAACTGTGGCTTCTACCGAAGCGTATATCATCACAAGAACCTCAGAGATAATGGTAGGTCTGTTTTAAAAGATATTCGTTAATTGTTAAAATACACTTTCTTATTGGAGAAAGTGAATCGGATTGTAACTGTTAACGCTCTATTACATGTAGAGACCAAAAGTTGAACAAAATTTTTAAAGTAGCCACCATGCATTATTAATGTTATCCTTTTAATCCTGCACCTTCTTGAGTCTGCTGATATTGATCTCTGCTCAAAGATCACGCCTATGTTGAGTTTTGTACAATTTACCTATATATACATCTATATCCTGCTCATTGATCTTACCTCATGGTTTTTTTTTTTTTTTTTGTATCTGCTTCAGTTGTGTTTGACAAGCGGAAGAACTGCTGAAACCTCAGCGCCAGAAGAAGACACGACTTCACATCGAAACAAAAGGTTAAACCACTGACTGACAGTAATATTGTTTCTTTAAGGACTGGGTAATATGAAGTTATTGTGAACCTCAAGTTTAAGTGGCAGGAATTTAAAAATACCTCTGAGAATGTATTTATTGCTACACTGTTTCCCAACAAATTAGGACTCAAATAAACCATGTTCATGTTTTTGTTCAAAATGCTTTTATTCTCAATTTTACAGTTGGTATCTTCTGATATTGGATATATTCCATAAAATACAATATTGGGTAGACTATAAATAATAATAATAATAATAATAATAATAAAAAATTCTTATCTAGAATTTGCACCTGCTTCTAGATTTGAACCTTTTTAACAACATTTTTTAAAAACATTAGTTCAGGTTCATAACCATTTAATTACATAAACATTTAACCACTATTAACCATGTTTTGGGGCACATATAGTATATGCCTATACTCAAACAAGGCTATGGGTTCTGAACAACATAGGGTGCTTTTTTTTGTTTTTGTTTTTTTATGGTGAACTATTCCCTTAATAGTACCTCTAAAAAAAGACAACATTCCTTTCTGTTGAGTATTGGTCCTCTTTAAAAGTTGCCACATTTTAAAGAAATACATTTTTGCATTTGAAGAATTTCTTGGAAAACAACATTTTTCAGATGTTCATTTTAAAACCATTTTAACTGTGAGAATTTGTTTCTATGAAATTCAAGTCCTCTGAAAAATAATAGTTTAAATGCATTTTGCACAGAGAAGATGATGAAGTTGGGAGTGTTTCTCAGCACATGCGAACAAGATCACTTTTTCTACATCCCACTTTGCAGCACGTGGAGGGCAGCGCTTCGTATGCCTCTCTTCTTACTCGATCCATTTCTGCAGAGCTCAGTGACTCCACATCAGTCTCGATATCATAACCTGTGTAAAATCAAAGACATGCACTGTTAATGATTTCAGTTTCCTCCACAGTTCATGCTGTACAAGGGATGAGTTGGGGATGTCAGAAAGTTACTTCAGAATGTAAAATTCATAAATATATATACAGCAGGTGGCACACAAGAGCTGAATTTTAAACAGTTTTACTACTACTATTTCTGCAATGGCTTTGTATGGCAGAAATATTAAGAGTAGTATGCTGTTCCAAATTTAGCCAAGATTTAAATTTCAGCTTTATTTTGATTGCATCATTGCATCATTTCATTGGGTCTTGCCAGTTCCTATCTACAAAGCTAAAAAGTACAATTAATTATGTGATCAGAGCATGCAAAGTATCTGTAATGCAGATTAAATGTAAGATTTGTAATCAATTCTTTAGTTTTATTAATGTTTGTTATCAATTACTTTTTTAATGTATTCATACAAATATTTTTACTCTTTATATTTTGCTTTTATAATGATATTATATTGATCATTTTATAATATTTTCTTTAAAAATCAATAAGTTAATATCAGTAAGATCAAGTTAATCATTATATACTTTATATTATAATATACTGAACTATTATATTATATTATATTATCCATTGCTTTATTATCCATCTGTTCTAGCCCGTGTAGGGTCGCATGAATGCTGGCGCCTTTCCCTGTCGACAGAGAATATTATATTATATTATATTATATTATATTATATTATATTATATTATATTATATTATATTATATTATATTATATTATTACACCATTACATTATTTTACATAATGTTCCATTATATTTTCCATCTATCCTCCAAAACGCTTGTCCTATGTAGGGTCGCGTGAATACTGGCGCCTTTCCCTGTAGACAGAGAATATTATATTATATTATATTATATTATATTATATTATATTATATTATATTATATTATATTATATTATATATGTGTAAAAGGCAGGCCACAAAAACGTTATAACATATAATAAATTTAAGACAGTGTCTAAAATTTCAGTAGTTGGTGTTGTTACAATAATAACTACCAAAACTACCAAAAATCTAACACTCAGAGTGTGTTTTCTGCTCTCACTTACACTGGCATGATGACTGATCAAGCAAAGACAAAATATATACTGACCATTTAAGGGGTCCTCGGTTTGACCCCGCCTCCATCTGGAGGCCCCACATGTGTAGACGACCGCCCGAAAAAACTCACGGCCGCAGAGTCTCACAGCTTTCTGGGCCTGGGCCGAATCTGCCCACACGGCCAACACCAACAGCACCGCCAGCAGCACCACCTTCATGGTTAGAAATAGTGTCAAAGCAGCGTCTTCTGCTGAGCTTATGGAAGTCTTTTGTCTTCTGACCTCGGAACATCTTCATTTATATACTACGCAGAGTGTGATTTATGTGTTATTGACGCATTTCTTTTCCGTGACCTTTTAAATCAGGCAAAACGACCCACAAAGCAGACACTTCCATTTGTCAAAATGGGTTTGTTAGTTTTAAATAAATAGATGATGTACAAATGGTGTATCAAAATACAGCTAATTTAACAATGTGGCGTGAAGTCTTTGTTTTATTTGCTACAGCAAAGTGCTCTTTAATGATGTTTTACAGATGCATGCCCATAAAACCGAATATCGCAAATTTGAGCATGTGTCACAACAGCATTATGGAGTGAGACCAGGATAATGACAGCACTTACTTCCTCCCAAACCTTAATTTGACCTAAAAGGCTGAGTACCATAATGAGCCGATTTATATCTAGCTGGCAAACACTTTGTTGCCAAGTGCTTCCACACTACACCGTGCTTTACGGGATAACCGCACCATCCTGCAGTATTTGGCACGGGCGTTCACGTTTTACATTTAATTGCAGTCATTCCTAAAGGAAACTTCTATGAGTCATCAGAAGATACAGCCTACACCTAATCCTTTCATTTTGTGTTAGAGTGTCAATTCATTTTTTGCGCTTGTTCATAAAGCAGCAGCAGCTTGAGTGACAGTGTGGCTTGCTTTTGAACAAGCGGATGTGAGAGTTGAATTCATTTTGAAGTCAGCCACTGGAATTAGGACAGTTTTGGCTCTTTGTAAAGCTATTTTAACTGAACAAATGCGATTTTCCTCCGTGTCGTTTTCTAAAGCTCGCATGTGTTGTTATTGTTGACCCAGGCAGAGCATAGAAACAAAAGAGATGCTATAAAACCTTATCTACGATGTTTATAGACAAGAAGTTGTAAAATATGTACCACTACATGATCACTCCTAGTCATTCTGGCATTCAACACCAGCACTTAGCTTAGCAGTGAAGATCTTAAAATGCTAGTTTACCAGTAACCTAAGAGATCATTTATATTTTGTTTGTCCGTTTGAGAAAATTTGTTCTCTGTGTAGGAAAAATCAGTGATAAACAACAGAATATTAACATTACTAAATTAAAAGTCTGAATTTCTGAGTGCTATGGGTCTTATGAGGGCCTAAGGCTATTCTTTTTTTATTATTTATTTTTGTTCTTACTTAAGTTGTAAAATCTGCATAGTGCAATCAAAAATAAATAAATAAATAAACAAATAAAGATAGAACAGAAGTACAGAAATTGACAGAAAGGTAAAAAAAAAGTAGGTGAAAGAGTAAATTTTGTAAGTTAAAGTCCAAAAATGTGTCAAAATGGGTTCCAGCGAATAAAATAAAATAAAACAAAACTGAATGAGTTTCTTTCTACTGCTGAACACTGAAGGAAATATTTTGAAGAATGTCAGTAACCAAACACTTGTTGGTAGCCATTGACTTCATAGTATTTTTTTTTTTTTCCAGTCAGTGATTACCAGCAACTGTTTGGTTACAAACATTCTTTAAAATATCTTTTTTTATTTATTTATTTTATTTTATTTTTTATTATATAGATGTCCAAACTGAATGATTTCCCTTCTTGAACCCTTAATGCATAATGCCTTTTAACCTTGGCAATGCAGTGTCACTTCAAACAGAAGACAAACTGAACAAAACTGTTGTTTAAATTAGGTTGATGCAGGAATGAGAGTGGAAACACTGAGAAGCTCACGCGATCCAATAGTTGAAATTCCATCTCAAAGTTCAGTGGAAAACATTGTGTGGCCTAGTTCTTCAGTTCAAACCTGTTAGTATGTTATCCTTTCAAACATAAAGGAAGTTATCATTATTAGAGGTAGAGCTGCTCAATTACATTTGCCTAATAATCCACTTAAAGGGGTAAAGACTAGTCAAGTTTAGTAATTTAAGATGTATGTTTGTCCATAAGGGGGCACATTGAAAACGAGAAGGGTCTGGCTGCAGACTTGCGCTTGCATTCTCAGACTTGCACTTTCAGACACCTGCACTTCCGCAAGTGACGTCACTTGCAGTCTTTTTAATTTTTTATTTTATTGTATTTATTAATTATGTTTTTAATTGAATCTCTCAACATTTTACACAAGTAGCCAGGTGGTGAAGATAAGAAAAAATAAACTAAATTACAATGTCACTTGCAGTCAACGCTTGCACTTTTTGCTACCTGTGACGTCACTTGCAGTCCACACAAACCGTGCGTGTTGCCAATGGAGACGAGACGCTGTGGTGGTTAAACGATTAAAACTAATTTAATATCATAACATACAGGGTCCTGCAAGTCATCTGTAAGAGAAAAAGACAAGACCTGCAAATCCGTGGCAACAGAACAGCAGAATATGAACGCAGTGCTCTCCTTAAGCGCTTTTAAACCTCCCATAGAAAATCATAAACACTTAATATGGCTTAATGTGTTAAGAGAGTGCTATTAAAATATCAAATTCAATATACAGTTTATTAATATAATGTATCTGTATATAGTGTTTTCCTCCCATACCGCAAAACGTGGCATAATGTAGCATAACGGACTAAGATTATAAAGACCAAACTCAATATGCTCCTCTTCATTATTAAAACATAATTAATATGTACAGATAAGCAGCTGAGCCCAGAATAAACACAACACGCAAAGTTTCGCGTTTCCCATTTAGAATAAAATTTTGTCCATTAAGCTACATTACGTGTTTTATTTATAATGATTTTCTGCAGGAGGAAAACGTTTAATGTGCAACTTAACGCATTGTGTCCTGGGCTCGTCTGCTCGGAGTTGGTCCTTTAATATCTTTTAATGCATTTCTTAATCCGCGTTCATATGGTCTGTATAGTTTGCATCAACAATAAGAAATAGCCTACTGAATTTGGTCTTTATCATCTTAGTCACTTTAGTCCATCTTAGTCCGTTATTATTACACATTCCTGCTGTATGGGAGGAAAAGTGAAAGTTTGCTCATTGTGTTCATGGACATATGCTTGCCTTGTAGTACATTAAATTAATAAACTATATATTGAATTTGATCTTTTAATAACACTGTCAGCGATATTAAGTGTTTATGGTTTTCTACTGGAGGTTTAAAAGCACTTAACTAGAGACTTTGCACATTGTGTTCATATTCTGCTGTTCTGTTGCCACGGATTTGCGGGTCTTGTCTTTTTCTCTTACAGATGACTTGCAGGACCCTGTATGTTATGATATTAAATTAGTTTTAATTGTTTAACCACCACAGTGTCTCATCTCCATTGGCAACACACACGGTTTGTGTGGACTGCAAGTGACATCACAGGTAGCAAAAAGTGCAAGCATCGATTGCAAGTGACATTGTAATTTAGTTTCTATTTTCTTATCTTCACCACCTGGCTACTTGTGTAAAATGTTGAAAGATTCAATTAAAAAAATTAAATAAATAAATACAATAAAATAAAAAATTAAAAAGACTGCAAGTGACATTACTTGCGGAAGTGCAGGTGTCTGAGAGTGCAAGTCTGAAAATGCAAGTGCAAGTCTGCAGCCAGACCTTATTGTTGAAAACAGGTTCCCGCTGTTGGTCGAGCTCTTGTTTTTGAACAGCCCTGTCACTCTGTACTGCATTCCTAGAAAGCCATACACTCCTCACTCAGCTGACAGTCTTGGCAGATACCTTCGTGCATAAGGTGGGGTTTACTGTAACGTTCACCTTCTGAAAATACCCTGTTTTCAACCTGCTGTGACCTGCCTCACCCATTTCAACATACTAGATTGTAATGCCTGAAGTGAGGGATCCAGTTTTGCATATTCTTCTTTTCCAGTAACTTTGTTGCCTTAATTGCTTTGTACAAAACATTATACGCAAACAGACGCCTATACATTGATATTTACCACAAAAATAGAGCATTGATGTTAATCACCACATCAGCCCTCCTTGTCAGTTTTTCTGCTGTATAATCAAAATTGGACATTTACTTCATACAATAATAAGTACACTGTGAAATTTGAATAAGCTCAAAAAGATGATCAGTTTGAGCTTATACTGGTGTGTTTCTGGAAGCAGAAGAAGTGATATATGGTGTAACAGATTTATGACCAAACGCTGGCCAATGATAAGCTGTTTACTCTAAGTATGGAAGTGTCAGAGCTAAAGATAGCTGAAGTGAGCGCTTGCAGAAGCAACAAGTGCCGAGCGTATCACTTCTGAGCCTATATGATCACTGCTGAAGGGTTGTAGATGTCTTACGTTATCATTTTATAAAAAAAATAATAATAATAATAATAATGATAACATCAGCATGATTATTTTTATGTATGTTCATGCGTGCAAGTCATTATATAATATTTGTTAGTGACTTAATAATGAAATTATCAGGAAACACTTTACAATAATGTCCTATTAGTGAGCGTTAAGTAATGCATTAACTAAAATGAACTGACAATGAGAAATTCAAATATTTATTAAACTTACGAAATAAATACTTCATAAAAATTAGGTCACTTTAAAAACTTGGGTCACTTAATAAAAATACAGCTGTTCATTCTTCATGTCAGCTCATGTCAGGACCATTTAATAATGTTAACAGATACAAGTTTTCATTTTATTGATGTATTAGTAAATGTTGAAATCAACGTTAAAGGAATAGTTCACCCAAAAATGAAAATTTGCTGAAAATTTACCCTCAGGCCATCCAAAATGTAGATGTATTTGTTTTGTTTTTGTTTCTTTGTTTTTTAATGGAAACAGATTTGGAGAAATGTAGCATTACATCACTTGCTCACCAACGGATCTTCTGCAGTGAATGGGTGCCGTCAGAATGAGAGTCCAAACAGCTGATAAAAAATCACAATAATCCACACCACTCCAGTCCATCAGTTAACATCTTGTGTGAAAAGCTGCATGTTTGTAAGAAACAAATCCATCATTAAGGCACTTTTAACTTCAAATGAGTCTTTATATTGCTTTCTCCAGTGAAAAAGTTGCCTCGTCTGAATCAGGAGAGAAATATGCACAGACCAAGCACCTATTACAAGCAAAAAACAGTTCTAAACAAATATGTTGGTGGATTTTAATGTGAGAGGAAAACTTTGGACTTTGTCTTTGGAGAAAGCGTTATTATGGATTATGGACTCTGGACAGAAGCAATAGTATAAAGTTTAAAGACATTAAATGATGGACTGGAGTGGTGTGGATTACTTGTGGATTATTGTGATGCTTTTATCAGCTGTTTGGACTCTCATTCTGATGGCACCCATTCACTGTACAGGATCCGTTGGTGAGCAAGTGATGTGATGCGTAATTTCTCAAAATCTGTTCTGATGAAGAAACAAACTCATCTATATTTTGGATGGCCTGAGGATGAGTGAATTTTAAGCAAATTTTCATTTTTGGGTGAAAGATTCCTTTAACTAAAATTAATAAATGCTTTAGAAGTATTTCTCATTATTAGTTCATGTTAAAAAATGTAAAGAGTTACCAATTATCGACTAAATTAAATGATAATAGTGGTGATTTGTGTGTTTAGAATGCATGTATAAAGGGAAACACACTCGTGTGGTGGTTACTCTATATTTAGGTTAGTATGTGCTCATGTTCCCATGTGCTTGAGGTGTAAGTTCACTGTTTTCCACGTGTTTCGCCTAGGAGTTTATATCATATCATCTTTGTATCAGCCATGCAGAGGTCAGGGTCTATGAGATGGTTCAAGCGCAAACAAACTGATATGTAGCCTTTGCTATCATTAATGTGTGTATAAACAGACAATCACATGGTTAAAAAAAGCTATTACATTTAATGTAATTGCAGCATTAGGAACATTCTCAGTCACAGATATGAAGATATAAAATGTGACTTTACATAAAATACACACACACAATATTCACCCCAAATGTTGTCCCACAGAACAGAGCTGTCTGAACAAACAGTTTCATATTGAACAATGCTGCTGAATTGTTTATGGAGCTCCCAGCATGCACTGCAGCATGAATCAATTATGCCATTACTGTTATAGAATTATTGTTTTGATGTTGTCTGACTTTATTAATGCTGTTGTTGTTGTTGTCATTGTTAGTTATTTGTTATGAAATGACTTATCTATCAGCATGTCAAGGGTCCTTTAAAAGTCAAACAACAGAAACAGACTTAAGGCACAGCTGCATAGACTTCATCAGTGTGTTTTTTATTGTTTTTAAAAAAAAAAAATTATTGTTTTTTGTTGAAAGAAATTAATATTTTTATTCAGCATTTTATTCAACATTTATAATGTTACAAAAGAGTTCTATTCCAAATAATTCCAAATTCCTATTGCAAGTATAAGAGACTTCTTTGAAAAACATTAAAAAAATTATAACAACCCCAAAGTTTTGAAAGATAGCTATTTTTACTATTTTAAACTAATAAAAAAGATTCAGAGAAGATATTTAATTTTTATTTGGAAATTGTTTCATGTGAATATTGTAAATACACCATTCTTATCTAATGTATTTCTGTTGTGTGTCTCATTATTTTAACACCCACTTTAACAAGTCTAACCCCATTTTAACAAAGGTAACTTTAACCGATTTGGCTGACTGTTACAAGCTGTTGTAAATCTTTGCTAAGCTGCATTGGATCTACATCCTTAAAATGTTTAGACAGAGAAACATCACACCAGCGTGAGGTGAGGTAATTGGATAGGGCAGCGCTGGATGCAGGAGAAAGTTAAGTAATCAGATCAGGTGTTGAAACGAGAGAATCATAGAAGGGAGCGGGTGAGAGATAAAGCTAGAAATCAGCTTAATCTATTTTGACGTATGATTTGGCGTATGATTCATATCTGTAGTGAAAACAGGGCTGGATGATTTATATGCCAAAGTTTAATACTTAGGGATTTTGAGAAAATCCCTGTAAGAATGAGCAACAATGGCGCTTTAGAAAAAGACCACTAATAATAATGGGGAAACACTACTTTATGAACGAAAACAATTTTTTAATCCCCTTCCAGTCAAAAACATGACACATTTTTTGGAAAAAGGGACAGTTCTTCAAAAAAAAGAAAACTCTGTCTCTTGTCACCGTTAGACTATCGATCATCCTCGAAAACAAAGTGAAGATATTTTTAATGAAACCTGAAACATTTATGACACTCCATAGAAAGTCAATTCCACCAAAACTTTGACTCTTCAAAAAGTTCATAAAGACACTATAAAAGTAATAATAATTCGTTACATTTATATAGTGTTTTTCTGGGTACTCAAAGCGCTTTACATGGAAGGGGGGGAATCTCCTCATCCACCACCAGTAATCCATATGAACTGAGCAGTTTCTTCCAAGTCTTCTTAAACGACACAGTCACGTGTAAAAAAAAAACATCATTAGTCCTCACACGTCAGGCATGTATGGTTTGGCTTCTGTTGACCATATTTGACGTGCATTGATCAATGTTTATAATAAAACCTTTATAAATAAAAGTTCCAAAAGTCCACCTGCAGTGATGCCATAGAAAACTATTTGGGGTTTCCAAAAGAACCTTTCACTGAATATTTCTTAACAGAATGTTTTTTTTTTTGTTTGTTTGTTTTTGTTTCTTAGTGTGAAGAACATTTAAAAAAAAATGAAATAACCATTTTTCACTATAAAGAACCTTTTGTGGAATGGAAAGGTTCCATGGATGTTAAAGGTCCTTCATGTTTTTATGGAACTATCGCTCACAACAAAGAATCCTTTTTTCCCCCAGAGAACCTTTTAATGAACATTTCTTAAAAGAACCATTCTTAGTATGAAGACATTTTCTTATGTATGAACATTTGAAGAATCTTTTTCCACTATAAATAACCTTTTGTGGAATGAAAAGTTTCCATGAATGTTAAATGTTCATCATGGATCCATTGATGCCAATAAAGAACCTTTATTTTTAAGAGCGTAAAAGTCTAAATTTATTCATCAAATTGATTCAATTCTAATTTAATTCATTCATTAAATTATATAAAATGATCGTGTCTCTTCAGTAGACTTGTATTTAAGGGATAGTTCACCCAAAAATGAAAATTCTGTCATTAATTACTCACTCTCATGTCGTTCCAAACCCGTAAGACCTTCATTCATCTTCAGAACACAAATTAAGATATTTTTGAAGAAATCTGAGAGCTTTCTCACCCTGCATAGACAGCAACACAACTGACAGGTTCAAGGCCAGGAAAGGTAGTAAGGACATCGTTAAAATAGTCCATGTGACATCAGTGGTTCAACCGTAATTTTATGAAGTTATGAGAATACTTTCTGTGCGCAAAAAGAAAACAAAAATATTGACTTTATTCTTTCTTTTCAAGTTCTCAGATTTCATCAAAAATATCTTAATTTGTGTTCTGAAGATGAACGAAGGTCTTATGGGTTTGGAAGAACATGAGGGTGAGTAATTAATGACAGAATTTTCATTTTTGGGTGAACTGTCCCTTTAAACCGCTCAATTCATATGGTTTTCTTTTATCATATCTTCATTAACTTTTTTAAACTTGAAAGTTTGAGGAATGGACTTTCATTGAACAGATGGAAACCTCTTAGATTTCATTCAAATATCTTCATTTGTGGGTTAAAGATAAATGGAAATGTTAAGGGTTTGAATTGAAATGAAAGTAAACAAATGATGACAGAATTTTCTTTTTTGGGAGAACTATCCCCGTATGTAAAGTCTGCCTTATGACCTCTGTCACTCCATCGATCGGTGCTGTTAACGTATCAAAGCAATACCATTGCAATTCAATACAGATTCATTAAAAAGTAAACTGTAGTTTGGTGCAGTGCTTGACTGCACAGATTCTGTACTGTTGGACTGAGGCTAAGGTCAACATACTCCATGGAAGATCAATGGACTTCTGGATCTGTTTGGTTAAGTAGTTTTCCACAGCAAAGCGAGACTTATGTTTCCAGTACGAGGTCATGTGTGTTGAATCGATCCTGACCTGAGAAAACCGACACATGTGTTTTGAAAGTACACACAGGTGCAAAGATCCAGCTTACAGCTCCAAGACCCAGTGAAAGCATGTGTCCTGCATGTTGATGTGTTGAAATCTCTTCATTTTTAAACAGGAGCATATTGAAGGGCTCATCGTAAGTAGCCAATAGGCTTTAGCCATGGATTTGCTACTTGCTTGTTGGTTGCAGATGACATTTAGGTGAATAAATTCTCGTTCGGGAAAGTATTTGATTGTTTATTATTTTTGATCCATTTTCTCAGAAGAGAAAAACTGTCATTTTGAAATGAATGTACATAAAAAGTTGTAAATATTTAGAATATACATAACCTCAAAGTACTGTTATAAAATTACCTTTATAACTGCCATGACTTTAATTTCATGGCAACTTTAAAGTGACCACTTTAAAGTGACCACATGAACTGCCTTTGTTTTTTTATTTTGTACTGGTCTCTGAGGTCCACTTATAATGTTATCCAGATTTTTACATCAAAAAAACATAATTTAGAAGTAATAGGCTATTTTCTGTCCTGTTTTTAACCCCCTCATCAGAACTCTCTGTTTGAATAGGCCTGGCGGATTGTAGACCTGGAAGTAAACCACTGCTATGATTGGCCAACAGTTGTGTATGTTTGACAGTGTACATCCTTCATAGATGGACGCTGCTGTGATTTAGGTCAAAAATGCATAAATAACTCAATTCATATCAAACGATCTGTAAGAAGCAGTTACTCACACTTGTGTTGCGACATTACTGTCAGATACAATATAGCCGGCACAGCATCGTCTTTTAGTTTCAGTCTTTTTGAAAATCCTGCGTTGAATTGTGCCTTGTTTGTAAACGGATCTGCTGTAAAATGACGTGAACAAAGGACCGAGTTCTTACTGATGCTGTCTGGAACTTCATTAAAAATAAAGTTCATTCACTTTTTCCTAATGCTGGGATCAGAAGGAAGGCAATGCAAATGCAGTTTTCCCACAACTTGGCACTGCACAGCGTCTTGTTGTCTTCATCATTTGGTTTCTGCGTAGACCTGCGTTCGCCTCTCTCGTAAACACTACATGCGTGAATTGGTGGGCGGGGCTAAACAGGCAGTGATGTAGAATCGATGGGCGGGGCTAAACAGGCAGTGATGTAGAAGCAGGCGTTGATCTTCTTCTGCGGAGGTGGTGCTTATCCACACTATTACATCATAGAGTAGAACATTCCACAAGATTGACACAATGAATTCTTATATGTCGAAAGATCAAGGAAATTTTGGTTTCTCAGTTCATGACCCCTTTAATGGATGTTTTGCGTGCAGGAATGATCCCATGCTAAAATAAATGACATGCACTATTTTCTAGAACAGTGAAAAGTTGGAGCTACCGGTTATATCACCGAGTGAAAGTTTCTATTAAAGGCATAGTCAATCCAAAAATGAAAGTCCTGTCATCATTTACTCACCCTCGTGCTATTCTAAACCTTTATGACTTACTTTCTTCTGTGAAACACAAAAGAAGATATTTTGAAGAATGTTTGTAACTAAGCAGTTCCCATTTACTTTCATCGTATGGACAAAAAAATGAAGGAAGTCGATGGGAACCAAAACTGTTTGGCCATCAACATTCTTCAAAATATCTTCTTTTTGTATTCCACGGAAGAAAGAAAGTAATTTAGGTTTAATTTTTCAAAATATATTGACACTAATGTCTAGGAGTACGCTAGCATATATGACAATAAGCTAATAGACATTGACTACAAGCCACACAGCTCAAATTTTGAAAGGTATTGACACAACTGACAACCAAATGAAACATCATAATGTAAAGGAACACTTTCACACATATTTCAAAACAAATTTGTGTTTTATCTGAAGCTAAAGAGAGACAAGCATCTGTGTGTGTTTGTCAATGAACGAGGTTTTACACCTCTGTATGTGCAGCCTTGCAGATCACTACAAAACCTGAAGGACTGAGATAATCAAACTTGATGACAGTAACCGAGTCATCTATGGCCTGTATATGAATGCTTTTCTTGGAACAGCCTTTCAACTTTCTGAACTATGTCTTTGATGTGTGATAGTGATGAATGAAAATGATACAGCATTGTTGCCATTGACAAGTTTATTTTGATATGTGTGACAGATATGTGTTTGTGAAATTTATTCAATCTATGTTGATAAAAAGTAGCCTAACAGCATTCAAACTAGAGTTATAAAGCAGTATGGTCTATTTAAAGAAATGTTTGATGAACAGACTTGAGTCCAGCTATGAGGTGGGCCAAATATTTTTCAGGGCGAGTTGTAAAATGACCACCAACAAAAACTAAATTACCCTGGTTGGGCTGAGCTGGGCCTGCTAATAAATATGTAATAAATATATACGTTCATGTTTCTGAAGAAAAAGTTGGTTATGTTGAAAGTGAAGGTCATAAACATAGAAATCCTAACTTGCTAAAATTTCTCTAGAAAAAAAAGTCATCGTCCATATGAGCATGAAAGGTCTGTGACAGCAGCGTTTATTTCCGATAGGGCACTTTCCTCTTCTGAAGAAAGAGGAAGCGTGTATTTGGATGTGTGAGAGGTGGGGGCAGTTTCATAATGAGGTTTAAGAGATATGACATGTTGCCAACCTTTCACAATGAAAGAACTTCAAAAAAAGATTTCCCATACAGAAGCAATACAGACCTTCACTTAACTGTCAGGAAGATGTGAAATATAAAAGTGCTACACTGTAATGATTGTCTTGGCATTGCAGACATTTCTAGGCCAGTCGTTCAGCGTTTCATTATGGCCGTCATTTCTAGCATGCTACTTTTTTTTTACTACTCTCCAAAATGTTGTCATTTCTCCTCACGTACATTCAATAGCAGTTTAATACAATTATCATTTATTTACCCATTTAATTAATATCTGCATTCATATGCGTACAAATTATATATATATATATATATATATATATATATATATATATATATATATATATGCACACATGTGTTATTGTTATTTTATTATAATAATTTTATAATTTTAGTAAAAAAAAAGTGTAATTTGATCTCTGGACCTATTAATTTAGTAAATTCTATGCTTTGTTCTTGGAGTACCTGAAGCATAATGTGTTAGATGAGAGTTTTCTCTACACAACCGAATGTGCATGTTTCCAGTACCTCTTTAGGACTGATATATAAATAGTGTTGAGAGCTGTGTGCACTGCGTTATGGTCCTGAATAGCTGCTTTGTTGAGTGTTAAGTTACAGTACACTGCTGAAGCAGTCATGAGCTTAACTGTGTGTGTGTGTGTGTGTGTGTGTGTGTGTGTGTGTGTGTAAGAGACCTTATTTGCATCAGTTGCCATCTTAATTCTATGCTGTAATCAATCTGTGACCTCCCAGATCTTGTGATTCTACTTTAGAGAGCATGTAATTAGAAGAGGACAATTTTAAAGAAAAAAATCACCCAAAAATGAAAATTCTGACATTTAGATATAACATCTTCTTAATTGTTTGCCGTAGTAGGCCTATATTACAGTATATTACAGTATTATTATAATACTGCCACATTCTTTGACTCATTAAAATGTATGTGGATACAGAGAATATTTTTATTGTACGAAAATTTTTTAACAGGTTCATTTTTATTAATTTATTTATGTGCAAATAATGCAAACAGTCAATGACAAGTTGTTTGAGATTTTATCTATTATAAACTGAGCAAACCAGCAGTCAGTACAAACCTATTGATTCGGAACAAGTATCTCAACCTTTTATGAAACAGACAACTCACAAAATGTTAAATAATTATAATAATAACAATGTAATAATAATATAATAATATCATGGTGTTATAGTTAACCTAGATCTGAAGAATATCAAACAAAAAAAAAGTCAGCTTATCTCGGACAGACAAAAATAGATTGCTTTTTCTGTGATTTACTTTGTAAATCAAAATTATTTATCTTCATAAGACCTTCATGTAGCTTATGACGACAATAGCTGAGTTAATTCAACATAATATACACATTATTATAATGGAGGGGTCACATCAGCAGGAACCATTTCTGCCGGATCTCTTCAGTAGTGAAAGGGTGGGAGGAAGAGTGACGTAGATTATGACCGCGTCTCTGGAGCAAACCACCACAAACAGAGGCGCGGGGTGTAATAATCCGACAATGTTAATAAATAAGGTGCTAAAAGCGATAACATCTAGCATACACGTTAGTTTCAAAGCTTTCAGAATGACTTGTGTGATGTTTCGGATATGTAATAAGTTAGCACCACAGAAGCGTGAGGACAGAAATCTGGATGTCCCCTCTGGTGTCTCAGTGGTACGGTCCACTGGTAGAATTCCGAGAATTGCGAGCTGCGTCTTCACAGAAGAGTTCTTCCAAGAACTGTCTTCGGTGGACGCTTCCAAGAAAAATACACCAGGTGATTTTCTTCTATCTAGCAAAAAGTCTAGACTAAACACGAGACGCTCTATAGAAGCGAGTTATTTCTGTACTTGATTTTTATTTTGTTTTAAACCGGACTACTTTATGGTATTTAGAGCTGTCGTGTGAATAACGCAACTCGACTTTCGTTGGCCTAATTGCGTGAATTACTAATCTTTATTCGTCTCATATGTCAGTTTCGCTGTGTATAGAGTTGCGTTAGATTCAGTGAGGTTAGGACGCTCTGGATTGTGTAATAAAGACAGGTTTATGCAACTTTATATATGGATGGGAAACTAAGTTTATTACCTATAATAGTCAGCCTGCGTGGTAGATGCGTATCATACACATTTGAAATGTCAAAATGACTATTTTTATAATTTTAATAGGTTTTCGCTGACTTTGTCATTCACCCATGCGCATGTGATTGTATGCTTGTGAACTCTTTAGTGTAATAAATGATCAGTGGTTAATAAATCCAGCATGCGAATATGTTTTATGTTCGACTGCGTCAGCATTCAAGCTTATTAAAGTCGTGAGATTATTTATGTGAAATCAAAACGCTTGTTTTACACCAAACACCTGTAATAGAGTCTACTCATGTGGCTTTTATGCATAATACTTCGTCAATATACCACAAGGTTTGATATGATATACCAATATAAACCTTTGGTGTTCAACAAGTGTCACTCACGAGAAAGACTTGCATCACGCATATGTCTTAAATCATATAACCGACTGCTCCCTATATAGTGTTTTTTGTCTAAATGCAAGGTAATGCATGTTTCTCAGAACAAAGGTGATGCAGAATTTCTGAAATAACACCAAAAGCGTAAATACATCATCAATGTGGTTAATTTGGTGACTCAAGGGCTGTGTCTCAAACCTAGTAAGCTGCCTACTTAGATGGCATTTTCTGGGTATCTTATCTCTAATATAAAAGCATAAATAATGCTGTTTAAAGTTGTCTACGTAGGCAGCTCTCTAGGTTTGTCTGCCCACTTTGGTCTCTCAAGTCAAATGCAATTTGTAAATATTAAAATTATACGAATAAAGCAGTTAGGGGGGATTTTAAATGTTTAAAAGTACATACAGCATAGGTGTATGTGTGTACAACATCAATTAGATACCTGAAGAACTATTCAAAATTAAATAAAATGAACAAACTCAAAGCAAATGCTGACTAAAGAGATATAATCATAAAGTATTATATATTTCTCAAAATATTGTTAGGCCTAATGTAAAAGGCGATCATATCTTCAGTTTGCAGCATTGTAACTTTGAGGACATCTAGTGTTCATTTGACTAAACTTGCACGGCTTCAGTTTTGACATGAAGATTTTAGGTTGGTAATATAGCCTATTCTGTAACATTAGATATAATTATACAGATTTTTAAAAATAAATAAATAAATAAAAATCTGGTGTGATATAGTTTATTTTTTAAGTTTAGGAACCAAGTGGGTATGTATTTATTTATTTATGAAAATGATTTGATTTTGAATGCTTTGTGTGCAGGTGAACAATGTCAAGTGCAGCAGACGGCTGCATTAAGTTCACACGCCATGCTGGTGATGTGCTGTTCAACTTCAACCGCCTCCGCAGCAGAAATATCCTGACCGATGTCACCATTGTGGTCGGTGGGCAGCAGTTTCGGGCTCATAAGACAGTTCTGATGGCATGCAGGTAGTGCTATGACTTTTGCATTTTGCAAAATGTTAAATACATGACATGCACAGTAAGTGATATTTGTATTGCATCTTGTCTTTTTCCAGTGGCCTCTTCTACTCCATGTTTGCAGATGCTTATAAAAGCACCTTGAGCGTCATAAGTTTAGATCCAAAGGTGGACCCCGATGGCTTTGCCATATTGTTGGAGTTCATGTATACGTCTTGCCTCACCCTTAAAGATAACTTCATTATAGCCACCCTCAACACAGCCACATACTTACAGATGGAGCATGTGATGGACACATGCCAGAGGTTCATAGACTCCAGGTGAGTGCTTAAAAAGGCACAAAATCATTCAAACACAGACATGTGATTTGTAACAGGCGCATTCTAATTAATAACATAATATTTGATTTATTAATTAATTCAGAAATGTATGATGAGGATATTTTTAATTTTAATTGTTGAATTTAATTTTTTAATTTTTATTTTTTTCGGGCTGCATATAGAAAAAAATTGGGCTGATGCAACTTTCCTGATGTCATAACGAAGAAAAAAGCCCCATTAAAAAGAATGTATCAAGTAACCTTATAAAGTTATTTTTTAGGGGGAAAAAACTGCTTTACTACTTGTTAATATTGAATAGTTGAAAAACTCTTTTTAAAAATTCAGAAAAACACTAAAATCAGAGTAATGTTTGCAAAAAAAAGTACTGAAATAAAACCTAAAACATGGAAAGGCATCAAAGAGAAGGCCCTTGCAAAGAAGGGTAAATATTGGATAATTTTACTTTTTGACAATGTTTTTTTATTTATTTACATGTACTCTAAGGCCCCAAAACACAACAATTCATGATATTCTTAAATATTTAATATTAAAATAGAATGGTATAATATAAATTGTGTGTGTGTGTGTGTTTACACACACACATACATATATATTTATTTATATTTTACCATTATTATATGATTTATTTATTTATTTTACTAATTAATTAATTTTTTTATTCATCATTATAATTTTATTCATTTTGGAGATAATACTTTTTGAGAAGTTGAATTTGTACACCTTCAAGGTGTAAGAAAAATATGTGATTTTTTTTTTTTATGTGATTACACCACATCACGACTCAATCATTAAATTGAACAATTACTGAAAATGGTATAAACATTTTTAAAAACATACAGAAACCAATAGAAAAAACAACAATTACAGAACTTGCCACACGTTTTAACCTAGATTTCCTTTTCTTTTTCTTGGACTCTCTGTTATTTATCACTGACTCATCATCATCTGCTGGTTTTCTCAAAGGGGCTTGTGTGTAAAGCAGACCAGAGCAGAGATGCTGGTTAATCACGGCTGTTTATCTTCAGAAGCGCCCTTCATCCTCAGCGACGCCCTGAACACCCAATCCAGCGTGAACTTCAGCACCTACGCTCCTCCCAACCTGCACTATGCAGTCAGCACTTCCACCGAAAGCCCTTCTCGCTTCTACAGACCTCTGCCTCTCCCCATGGACACCTCCAACACCACGAACCCCCTCTGGCAGATCCCGAAGACCGGTGTAATAGCCCGTCAACAGCACTCCCTGCCAGACAGCGGAGCCTCGGCTCGGCCCCTGACGAACGGAGGAGCCACGGAAGCCAGAGAGGAGAGGAACAGTCCGTCTGTGCTCTTTCGCTCAGCTCGAGTCGAGGGAGACAGGAAGACTCCGCTTCTGAATTCGGAGGTGGAGAACATTGAGGCGTGTCACAGCAGCGACCCCAAGAGCCCTCTCAGATCAGACTGCCAACCCAACTCCCCCGCAGAGTCCAGCAGCTGCAGTCGAGGAGCGGCGTCTCCTCCCAGCTCCATCACTCACCCCAAGGTCCGCAACTGGAAGAAGTACAAGTTCATTGTGCTGAACTCCACAGATGGGGCGACTGACAATAGCTCACCAACTCCATCCCACATGGTTACAGAATCCACTAGAAAGAGCAGTGAAGCCCGAGGGCAGCTCATTATGGAGAGCAGGTCAGGGTAGCCAAACTTTAAGGATGGCAATGGAAGTATTAGCATTGAGCGCAGTGTTTGTAAACATGGTGTCATGTGTTTTTAGCTCTGCAGATGAATGCATCAAAAAAGAGGAGCGCGACCATTCACTTCCCAACACTTTGACAGAGGAGAACAGCATGGGACCCACTTCAGGTGAATACATTTTCTTAACAATGTTGAAATGGACCTTTTGGGCCTAAACAGCATTCATACATGGGTGAAATATGATTAATTTTTTAGAGCATTTCATATTTTTGGAAGCATGTGCCACTTTTTTTGGTCATAATTCATAAATACAGTGATATTTTTTGAAGCAGGCATGTAATATTTGACTGTGGCCCCCATCTTTTTCTGTGACCCATTTTTGGGAAATAAAAGTAATTATTTTTAAAAGTAATAATAACGATAATGATATCCATTAGTATTTAGGTAGGACATTATATATAATGTTATGTAATGCCTAAATTATATTAAATATTATTAATAACTATTTAAAAGTTAATATAACTTATAATAATAATAAAACTATAAAAATAATATGATTTTTTTTATAATAATAATAATAAAAAAAGTTGTGTTCACTTAAACATTTGAATATTTTAGTATGTAGTATTGTAATTAGTCAATAATAATAATAATAACAACATTTGTTTGTCAATAATAATAATATTTAGTTATTACATAATAACAATAACAATCATTAATAATAACATTTAATAATAATATTTGACTAATAATAATAATAATATTTGTTTGTCAATAATAATAATAATAATATTTAGTTATTACGTAATATTTATTATTATTATTAATTATTAAATCATTATTATCATTACTATTATTATTATTGTTGTTGTTGTTGTCAATTGTTTTCAAAAATCAAGGCCCCAGTCAGTTTTATTTTTATTTTTTTAAATTGAGTATGTTCACTTAAGTATTTTAATGTTTTAGTAGTTATTAATTATTATTATTACTATTAATATTAAAAATATTTTAGCATTTTTTGTTATATATAAGTGATGTATATGTAATAACCTATCTAAATATTAAAATACTAGTGATATACATACTAAATCTTCCAATAGTTACACTCATATTTAATAATATTTAGGAATTACATTGTATGTATATATATGTGTGTGAGTGTGTGTATATATATATATATATATATATATATATGTGTGTGTGTGTGTGTGTGTGTGTGTGTGTGTGTGTGTGTGTGTGTGTGTATGTGTTATATATTTAAGTGATGCATATGTAATACCTGATTAATTAATACCTGATTTTAATATTTAGTATTAATAATATTTAACAATATTTAGATATTTCTTTATAAATTTTAAGTGAATATACCCGAGTTTTATTTTTATTTATTATTTTCCTGTTTTTTCTCTTTGGGGCCCCCTATTGGTCACAGGGCAGTATGTGCGGTGATCAATATATGCATAAATATGAAAAATACAGCCAAGTTTTCCCACAATGTCTGCTACTCTTAACTGTTGTGGATAAAAGTCTTTTGGCATCTTATTGTTATTATATCATTATTATCATAACCAGTGTGGTTACATCGGATAGTCTGAATAAACAGATCTGACTTCATAACTTACAGTGCTGACAGTCAGTCCAGCAGATCTAAGATGTGTGCAGTCAGTGTGAATGAATCCTAATAGCTGTTGTGTTGTGTTGGCAGAGCGGGACAGACTCTACTGTAATGACTGTGAATCCAGGAGCGAATCTGACGCAGAGAAGCCGCGGTGGCTGCAGGATGGAAAACCGTACAAATGCAACCGCTGTCAGGCCATGTTCTGCTATAACGGAAACCTAGCGAGCCACAAGTCCGTCCACACAGGTAAACGAACCATAAGTCCTGCAGTTCTTTGGGACTCTGCAATAGCGCTCACTCAAACTTATGTGTTGCAGTTTTACATTTTATACTGGTTTACAGGAGAGAAACCGTACCGCTGCAACGTGTGTGGAGCTCAGTTCAACAGACCTGCCAATCTGAAGACACACTCACGGATCCACTCAGGAGAAAAACCATACAAATGTGAGACCTGCAGCTCGTGCTTCGTCCAGGTAAAATCTGACCCCAGAGCGTGTTTTTTGTACAGTGACAATGCAAAACACATGCACTTCATCTGCTTTCATCTTTTTTTTAGGTGGCTCATCTGAGGGCTCACGTACTGATCCACACTGGAGAGAAACCGTACCCATGTGACATCTGCGGCACGCGCTTCCGCCACCTTCAGACGCTGAAGAGTCATTTACGAATACACACAGGAGAGAAACCTTATCATGTGAGCATCAGCTGCACGTTTCTTCACATATCAGTATTGAATGTTAGAACTGAGAAAGCATTTGATGTGAAATCGTCTTGGTTTCTCATTTCAGTGTGAGAATTGTGACCTACACTTCCGTCACAAGAGTCAGCTGCGTCTGCATCTGCGACAAAAGCATGGTGCCGTCACCAACACCAAAGTCCAGTACCGCAGAAGCAGAACAGACCTGCCCAATGGCTCCCTCGTGACCTCTTGAAAACACAACAAGCTCTTCAGAGACATTTTCAAGTTCCTTTAGCTGTACGGCCTCAAGAAAAGCCATCGAAAAATACAGATGCCTGCATGGATCTTTGTCATGCCAATGTCTGTTTACTCATATGGTGACGTTGCATATTGCTTCTTAAATATGGATTAGTTCACCAGCACATTCTGCTTCAGCCTGCATGATTTCATCATGATGGTTTAAGATTTTAATGTAAATACTGACTTTCAAGCATTGTACATCAAGTTCTTGTCAATACAGCCAGAGTCGTAATGTAAGATCAGATATTTGAACATAATTTTATCTCTAGTATTTATTTTTTATTAAGAATGCTATTTCACGCCCTCTTCAGTCAAACTATGCACTGTATATATATATAATATAATATGTATGACAGGGAATATTGGTACAAAAATAATTATGCAATTGCAGTGTATATGTTTTGTCAGTGTGGTACATTTAAAGAAGCTAGGCTTTGTCTGACATTTATATTGGATTTACATGTATATGTACAGCTGTTTTTGGTACTAGAGGGCCGAAGGTCCTTGGAATTAAATATTTCATACCAAACAAACACAAAGTTCTGGTTTGATTATTATTATTATTATTTCATTATTTAAGAATTTTACATTTACATAGACAACATTTATAGATTATTAAAATGGATTCTGCAAGTGCTGAGTAGCATAAATGATGTATGAAATGCTTCACAGAAATTACATTTTAAATCAACTGTCAAGTTTCATACCAAGAATACACATTCTTTAAGAGTTGTAGCTACAATTTTAACACACTATTGTGCATTGTCATGTTTAGATGACATGAAATTTGAATTTCTGTGGCGTTATTTAGTATTATTTATATTACAGTTTTATTAATATTTTGAGTATTTTTATATTTTCAGGTTTAATTTTAGTTTTTTTTTAATATTACTTTTATTTTAGTTAAGCGTTATTTAATTTTTAAAAATGTTTTATAGTTGAATTATTAACTAATGTAAACAGAAATTATGTTAATGTATTATTGTAAAGTATTACCAAAAAGGCTTCTGTCACACCGCAGGACCTTTAGAAAAGATAGATAGATAGATAGATAGATAGATAGATAGATAGATAGATAGATAGATAAAGTCAAACAAATGAACATACTATGTCATCAAGCTGTTTGTTTGAGCATTTTAGCGTTACACATATCGAAATAATTTTTTAAATAATAAAAAAAAAAAAATCACAACCTGATCATCCAAAATATTTCCACGTTGTTTAACACTACATAGTGAAAGCATCACGCTGATTAATTCACCTATAAAAGTACTGGGGTCAAATATATGTAAGGCTCTTCTCATGTTCCTCTAGTCCTTCCACACAACACAAAACAATTTCTGTATGAATGTAGCTTTGTCCAAAGGGTTATTGTTGTGCAGAAACATGAGAGGTCCTTTCACAAGTGCGGATTCATCCAGTAAAGCTTTTCTGCTTTATTGTACAGCTTTATACTTACAGTGCATTTAAAGGGCGTGAACTATTGTTTTCTTCCAATAAACGCGAGCAACTGTCAAACAATGTAAGCACATGCTTTTGTAGTTGAGAAACTAGATATTTTGATCTTTTCCACTGTAGTTGTGTGGAAAGAACAGCAATTCCCAAATTGGTCGTATCACGTTTGAAGTGTTTTTAGACTACCGCCTGTGTTGAGAAGCATCACATTTTAATGAGGTATAGAATAAAATTAGAAACATTAAGTTTTTTTTTAAATCTCAATTTGAAGTCTCCTACTGTATCGCCTACCTTGTCAGTGTATGTGGTTGCTTGGCCATTTATTGTGATTTAACAGGTAAGTGTGTTCAAGCGCCAGCAGAAGACAGTGTAAGAAATACTCTTTGAGAGAAGCAGTCCATCAGCGGAAGTTAAAAGCAGCTCCTAAGTGTATTTACTTGTCTCATTAGTGTTTAGCACTGTTGCCGTTGCTAGGAAACACTTGTTTTGTTTACTGTGTAGAGACCTGCTGAAATCGCGTTTGGTCTCGTACTGTATCGCGTACCTTGTCATTGTCTGTGCTTGCTTGGCCATTTATTGTGATTTAACAGGAAAGTGTGTTCAGCTGAATTCAGTTGGTGATTTGTCAGACGGGTATAAATAAGCTTAGTTTACTGTGGCAGCGGTCGCGGCAGCCCTCGTGTGAAGACCGAAGAGTGTAAAGACCATCGACTCTACCGTGCGACTCCACCGGGCAGGGACACCGGCAAGGGATATAAGTATCACTTTTTATTTGTCCTCTTTCCTATTACTTGTTTCACTTCTGTTTTATAACTAATTCTTACTATGTGTTTTCCGATCACCACTATCACTACCACTCGCAAACCTCGCATCACACACTGTAGGCAGCGCAATCCTAACAACCTGCGCACTTTGCCTATAGGCCCTTTCGCACCGCAGGAACCTTTTCATAGTACCCGAACTAAAAGTGGAACTACCCACTTTTTGGAGTGTTCGCACCGCAGGAACTAGAAACTGTTTTAGTTCCCAGAACTCCGTTTGGAGGAACTAAATTAGCTCCTACTTCAGAGTAGGGTCTAAAACAGTTCTATAGGAACTATCGTGACGTAAGTGTACGCTGATTGGCTAAACGCGTACGAAAACGCCCTCACCCGCCATGATTTAAAACGCTGTGTAAACACATACTGTGTAAACATTGTATCAACTTATATTTCACAAGAATGGAAAACAGCGATAGATGGACGGACGCTGAAGTGCAGGCACTTTTGAACATTTATGCAATGGAGGAAATCCAGTTGGAATTCGAAGGAACAAAACGCAACATTAAGATATTTGCGTCTATTGCTTCTCAGCTAGCGGCGCTGGGTATCCAGCACATTGTTTTCGTTGTTGAATGCCGCGCACAAATGACGTCGCTGTTGACCGGCTTACGTCACTTCCTAGTACCCACTGTCGGTGCGAATGCAACCCTTTAAATGGTACTGGGAAATAGTTCACGCAAAATCGTCCCAGTACTTTAGTACTGTACTTTTAGTTCTGGAACTAAAGTGGTGCGAAAGGGGCTTATGTCTGCTAATACACTACTTTCTTTTTCTATTGGTCTCTGGAATTGTCAGTCTCCTGTCAACAAAGCTGATTTCATTACTTCCATTACTAGTCATTCAAGGCTAAACATCATGGCCCTGAGAGAGACTTGGATCAAACCAGAGGATAATGCTACACCTGCAGCACTCTCCAATAATTTCTCCTTTTCCCACACCACCCGTTTAACTGGAAGAGGTGGAGGTACTGGTCTGCTCATTTCTAATAATTGGAAATTTACTCCTTTACCATCTCTGTGTATCAACAACTCCTTTGAATCACATTCGGTTACTATTACCTACCCTCTAAAAATCCATTTTGTAGTTGTTTATCGACCTCCAGGACCACTAGGTAACATCGTGGAAGAATTAGATGTGTTGCTCTCAACCTTTCCTGAGGATGATACTCCCTTAGTTATACTTGGAGACTTCAACATCCACCTCGATAAACCTCAAGCTGCAGACTTCCACACTCTGCTTGCCTCTTTTGATCTCAAGAGAGTGTTAACTACGGCTACTCACAAATCAGGCAACCAACTGGACCTTATTTACACACGACACTGCTCCACTGATCATGTGCTGGTTACTCCACTGCACACCTCGGATCACTTCCTCCTCACTCTTAACCTCAACATGATTCCTGACACAACACATACCCCTCCACATGTCACTTTTCGACGTAACTTACGCTCTCTCTCACCCTCCCAGTTATCTTCTATGGTTTCATCTTCGCTTCCTCCCTCTATACAGTTATCATCTCTTGATGCTAACAGTGCTACTGATACTTTCTGTTCCACTCTGACATCTTGTTTAGATACTTTCTGCCCCTTATCTTCCAGGCCAGCCCGTACCACCCTTTCTGCCCCTTGGCTATCTGACGTTCTCCGCGAACATCATTCTAAGCTCAGGGCTACAGAGAGGATATGGCATAAATCACAAAATCCTACTGACCTTAATTTATATTGATCACTCCTCTCTACTTTTCTGCTAATGTCTCTACTGCTAAAAGAACATACTATCACAACAAAATTAACAATTCGCCTAACTCTCGCATGCTCTTTAAAACATTCTCCTCCCTCCTTTGTCCTCCTCCTCCCCCTCCTTCATCAACTCTAACAGCTGACGACTTTGCCACATTCTTCATTAATAAAATTACTAACCTCACTGCACAATTCTCCACACCACAAACTGTCAAACACATCTTAACATCAAACAAACACTCGTTCACATCCTTCTCTCCACTCTCTGAGGCAAAAGTCTCTAAACTCATCCTTTCCAGTCATCCTACTACTTGTCCGCTTGATCCTATTCCATCCCATCTCCTTCAAGCCATTTCTCCTGCAGTTGTACCTTCACTCACTCACATCGTTAACATATCCCTTCACACTGGAGTTTTTCCCTCGGCATTTAAACAGGCTCGTATAACCCCACTTCTTAAGAAACCCACTCTTAACCCAACTCTTTTAGGGAACTATAGACAGGTTTCCCTTCTACCTTTCATTGCAAAAACACTTCAATGAGTTGTGTTCAACCAAGTCTCTGCCTTTCTCACACAGAACAACCTCCAGGACAGTAACCAATCTGGCTTCAGAAGTGGACATTCGACCGAAACTGCCTTGCTCTCAGTTGTTGAAGCCCTAAGACTTGCAAGAGCGGCTTCCAAGTCTTCATTACTTATCTTGCTGGATCTATCCGCTGCTTTTGATACGGTCAACCACCAGATCCTCCTGTCAACCCTATTGAGAAAGGGCATCTCAGGAACCGCACTCCAGTGCTCTCAGATAGATCCTTCAAGGTATCTTGGAGAGGTGAAGTATCCATGTCGCAACATCTAGCTACTGGGGTGCCTCAGGGCTCAGTCCTTGGACCACTTCTCTTCTCTGTCTACATGGCATCATTAGGTTCTGTCATTCAGAAACATGGCTTTTCATATTACTGCTATGCTGATTACACTCAACTCTAACTCTACCATCCTGATGATCCGACGAGAACTGCTCACATCTCAGCATGTATAACAGACATTTCTTGCTGGATGAAGGACCATCACCTTCAACTCAACCTAGCTAAGACAGAACTGCTTGCAGTTTCAGCAAACCCATCACTTCATCACAATTTCACCTTCTAGTTAGGCTCATCAACCATTACTCCTTCAAAAACAGCCAGAAACCTTGGAGTTGTGATTGATGATAAGCTGAATTTCTCAGACCACATTGCTAAAACTGCCCGGTCCTGCAGATTTGCTTTATATAATATTAGGAAGATCAGGCCCTTTCTTTCGGAATATGCAACACAACTCCTTGTTCAAGCTATTGTTCTGTCCAGACTTGACTATTGCAATGCTCTCTTGGCAGGTCTTCCAGCCAATTCCATCAAACCTCTACAATTAATCCAAAATGCCGCTACAAGATTAATCTTTAATGAGCCGAAAAGAATGCACATCACACCTCTGTTCATCAATTTGCACTGGCTACCAATAGCGGCTCGCATAAAATTCAAGGCATTAATGTTTGCATACAAAACCACCTTTGGCTCTGCACCCCTTTACCTAAATTCAGAACTTCAGACCTATGTGCCCTCTAGAAACTTGCATTCTGCAAGTGAACGCCGCATTATTGTGCCATCCCAAAGAGGCACAAAATCACTTTCTCTGACTTTTTCATTAACTGTTCCCATCTGGTGGAATGACCTGCCCAACTCAATCCGAGCAGCTGAATCCTTAGCCATCTTCAAGAAACGGCTAAAACCCCATCTCTTCCATCTTTATTTGACCCTCTAACTCTAGCATTCTCTTTTCTAATTTTATTTTATTTTATCTATCTCCCTTCTTTTTATTAAAAAAAAACACACACACACACACTTGACCCTCTGTCAATTGCATATTTATTCTCTAACTGCTAGCTTTTCTTAAAAAAACTAAAACACTAGCTTTCTTTTCTATATTGTATCTACTTGTTTAAAAAACAAAACAAAAAAAATAAAAAAAACCTTGCTACGTGTACTGCATTAGGCTAACCAAGACTTGTCATAGCGCTTGCATGTTGTTGCGCTTTTGTTGGTTTTGATTGCTTCTATTGTCTTCATTTGTAAGTCGCTTTGGATAAAAGCATCTGCTAAATGACTAAATGTAAATAATGTAAATGAAATCTAAATTTACCTTTATTTAAATTCAAATTATTACTACTGTTTTACTGTTGATTTTCACTACGAGGTAATGCAAAATGTCTTTGCCCCTCACTTTCTGTTCTGTAATGTTGCCATTTTTACCAACTTAACATAAGTTTTTGTACAGACAAATAAACATCAGTATTTTATTACATACTTACATAAAAGTTCAAAAGTTCCACTCTTTTAAGACAACAATAATATTTTTAAAGAAAGCTTTTAGAATATTGACTGTAACTACTGTAATTTACTGTCTAATTGACTGGAACTTTGTTGTTCTGTTATTTGTTAGGTATAAGGCTTTTATTAGCCATTTTTGCACTGACTTGTGATGTTCAGCACACGGTAATGAAACACTGACACAGAATGACATACACAGCCATTCAAATGTATGGTCAGTAAGATTATTTCAATGTTAAAAACCCCTTAAGTGCCACCGGCCCACCGGTGGGCCCATTGGTGCTCTTTTTTCGTTGTCTTTTTTCTCTGTCACATATTTTAGTAATCATCATTATTAAATTATATATCATTTGAAAGATTAAAACCTCAAAATTCATCCTGTAAAACCATTTTTAAATCGGACATTGCGTTACCATGGAAAAGGAACTTTAAAATCTTTTAGTGGTCACCTCCCCCTTAGTGGGTGGAGTCAAGTGTCAAATTACACAATGTATTACGGTCTTTTAGAATCAACTTTTTATAATCTCGACAAAATACATATCGTCGGAAAGGTCTGAGTCCATATTTGGTGGTATATTATTTATTTTGTGATAGAAGTAATACTGACAGAGAAATTTAGACATTTGTTACAGAAAAATGCATAAAAAAAAATTCAATACAGTTTTGATTGCACCCGGGGGCAGTTTGTGGTATAATGCCCTAAATAAAATTCACAGGAACCTCTTTTTTTGTTTTGTTTTTTGGCATATCAACTTCAAATTTGGAACATAACTTATTCAGACATAAGGCTTTAATTTTATAGTAATTTTAGATTCAAAAATATTTTGTAAAATATTTATTTTATATAAAATAAAATTTGGTACAGTGCATTTTCTTTACAGTAAATTTAAACTTCTATAACTTTTTGATACTTTAATATTTTGAAATGATTCCACTTCTGCAATAATCTGCTCATTGTTTTCTTAAAAAAAGAGTCCAACTTAGGTCTGTATTCCAAAGTATTCATGAATTATAACAATTTAAGTTTGGATAGTGCACTTTCACATCTATGTTCAAAAATGGGGGATGGCACTTAAGGGGTTAAGTCTACTACATTGCATTTATTTGATTACAAACACAGTGAAAACAAGTAATTTTGTGAAATATTATTAATTTAAAATAACTGTGTTTTATTGTAACATATTTTAAAATGTAATTTATTCCTGTGATGCAAATCTGCATTTTCATCATCATTACTCCAGTCTTCAGTGTCACATGATCCTTCAGAAATCATTCTAATATGCTGATTTGCTGCTCAAAAAACATTTTTGATTATTAATTTTGAAAACAGTTGTGCTGCTTCATATTTTTGTGGAAAACAATTTTTTCATTTATTTGAAATAAACTATTTAAAAAAAGTAAAAAACATACTGACCTGACTATTGATCTTAGAAATATGTCTAAATTGAATTTAGAAATTAACTAAAGAATCATCATTGAAAAATCCTATAAAAAAATGCTGCTGTTGAGAGACAATAATGCTGGTTCTTTTTTTTACATTTTCAATTTATTACATGAGAACAAAAAATTTGGTAATGCATATAATAGTGCCCTGCCATATACATGTGAAACATCATTTAACTCTTTATTCCTCTTCTGTAGTGCAGAATTGTGAATTACTGATGTAGAAATGTTACAAAATTCAAACTAAGCATTAGACTGGAGTCAGAAGACATTCAACATCAGAATGTTTATTTTTTCAGAGGGTTCTGTCATCCTTGATATTTCATATATTGTTTTGTGTTTTATAGAACGGTCACATCATTAAGACAAATTCGGTTTCTTCAAGAACAACCCCAAAGACGCTGAGACAATCAAATAAAAGCATGAGCCCCCATTCCCCACATCTACTTAAAATCTACTGCCTGAGCAAAGATGGCATGTGTTCGCAATACAACAGCCACAATATGATAAAAGAAAAAACATACAGCTAAAACTGAGCTCAAAATTGGGTGGCCAGCAAATGGTCCTCAGAACATGCTGTGGATTACTATACAAAACAATGAGAAACAAGTCACCAAATATAACACAAACAGGGGTGCGTTTCCCAAAAGCATGGTTAGCTAACTATGGTATGGTTCCATTGAACTCTATTGGTAACGACGGAACTTGCGACCATAGTTGCTTTTGGGAAACGCACCCCAGGTCTGCAAATCTACTCAAATACTCTTACTTTCTGTTGGTCATTTATAGCTTAGAGAATGAAATGGTTAAGTGCAGGAGCCAATAGGAACTGCAGTATTTTCCAGCCTATTGGCTTATTTCTAATGGTGTTTTATACACTGAATGGAAGTTAAGAGCAGAAGCGTGCATGTTCTCTTCCTACAGAAGTGCCCTGAACATTATTGCTCTAGCTTGCTGAAATATAATTCCTCATCAGTGTAAGAAGTGTTTTCGTTTCAGACTTACAAACATAGATATAAGCACACACTCTCTCACGTCTAAAAAAACCCCCCCTGTTTTACTGTTGAATGAGTAAAAATGTATATATCGGTACATGAATGCATAGCACTGCCGACAATAAACAGACACCTTAATTTTCAAGAATTTGGATTTTTGCTCTGGACGTTTAGCCTTCATTTTCTAGAATGTTCTTCACATCTGCAAACACCTGAAAGAAAAGGTAAAAGAAAGCAAAGAAACTCAAAAGGATGAACAGATGTCTATTATTTACCTCTATTGCACCATGGCATAGTAAAGAACTGTTATTTTAGAATTATTTTTATATTACTATAGTATTTAATACATTAATATATTATTAATAAAGTATTAAATGGTGAAACAAACTAAAATTAAAATGAAAACTCAAAAAATATCATTTTCAGTTTTCATTTTAATTTTAGTTAAAGTTTTAGTAATTTTGTTATGTGCTTTTGTCATTTTTTATATTTTTCTTAGCTTTAATTTATTTTGATTTCAGCTTTAGTTTTAATAATTTTAGTATTGTAGCTTCAATTTAAGTTAGTTGTCAAGGCAACTTTTCATCAAATATTTCTATGCACAATAGAATAACAGCATTTTTTGGTATAGCAACATTTTTATATGAGGGACTATATATTCCAATGAAGTGCTTAAAATAAAATTGGGATATTAATTGTGTTCTTAAAAAGAATAGTTCACCCAAATTTGAAAATTTACTCACGCTCAGGTTATCCATGATGTAGATGAGTTTGTTTCTTCATCTGAATGAATTTGGAGAAATTTATCATCACTTGCTCACCAATGGATCCTCTGCAGTGAATGGGTGCCGTCAGAATGAGAGTCCAAACAGCTGATAAAAACATCACAATAATCCACAAGAAATCCACACCACTCCAGTCCATCAATTAATGTCATGTGAAGGGAAAAGCTGTGTATCTGTAAGTGAAAAAGTACATCCCTTGTTGCCATCTCACATCAAAATCCACAGACATATTTTGGACTGTTTTCACTTGTAAACTGTTCCTTGATCTGTGCATATTTCTCTCCCGATTCAGACAAGATGTCTATTTTAGCAATGGTTTGAAGTTAAAATTGTCTTAATGATTAATTTGTTTCTTACAAACATTCAGCTTTTCACTTCACAAGATGTTAATTGATGGACTGGAGTGGTGTGGATTACTTGTGGATTATTGTGATGTTTTTATCAGCTGTTTGGTCTTTCATTCTGACGGCACCTATTCACTGCAGAGGATCCATTGATGAGCAAGTCATGTAATGCTACATTTCTCCAAATCTGTTGCGATAAAGAAACAAACCCATCTACATCTTGGATGGCCTAAGGGTGAGTACATTTTCAGCAAATTTTTGTTTTCAAGTAAACTAATCCTTTAATATTTTTATTAATACGAATTTATTCCTTTCAAAAACTATCATAATAAAATAACATCTATTTGATTTACATTTAATGCAAAACTGCACCAAAAATCTGAGGGTCCAAACAATAAGACCAGTTTAATGAAATAAGCTAAAAACAGTCATACCTCGTCCACGGATCGGGAGGCATCAATCTTGTGCACCTTTCCCTGCTTCTCATACTGCTCTATAATGGGCCGTGTGGACTGGAGGTACGTCTGGATCCTGAAAATGAAACAAGAATGTTTAGGAAAACTTGAGGTGAATCGAAAGTGCAACCCAAAGCCACAATAAACACTGTAAACATCAAACACAATGCTAATTTCTGAGGTCTGCTAAAATTATTACAGTAGTCATACTACTGCTTTGCATACAGCTCAATATATCTGATAAAGTTAGACTGAGGAGAAGTACCTTTTCTCTAAACTTTCTCTGTTGTCATCGGTTCGTCCGCTGCTCTTCCCCCGCTCTAAACATCTGTCAATGCAAACCTAAAATACACAACAGCTAAAAATCACATTCCATGTAGACAGTATAGATTGTGAATGTGATCTTTTTGGTGTTTATGATTGATCAACTGTGGGTTTATTTTGTTTGTTTCATATTATTAATTAAAAAAAAGATAATAAGATAATGAAAAAGATAAAGATAATGTTCATAAAAAAATAAAAAAATCAGAACATACTTTTTACTAATTGTTATTTACTAGGGGTGTACAGGTCTTTCGGTTTGGTATGCATACGTACAGAACAATTACAGTGTTGTTTTAACTACTGCACGTGCAGAACTTAATTGCAAACTACCAGTTTTATATACTGATACTTTGGATAAGAAACAAAGTCTAATCTTTCAAATTCTGTCCTTTTTTCAGGAAATTCAAACAATAAATGCTGTTTAGACACTCTTTGATGTGGCGCAACAGATCACGGTATAAACGCCTCAGTTCAAACATTCAGATCATCCTTTCCACTTTACTACTAGTTATAACATGAAATAAACATGATGGAACATCTCATGTCTAATGTAATCACTCAATCGGTGTTTCAACCACAGAAAGACATCAATGAAACAGCTTGTCAACAAAATGTCATGTAGCATTACATTTACCTCAGGTCAAGTCAATTAGAGTTTACACCTCGTTTATTCGCTAGAGAAGAGCATTTCACTAAATATTAGCCTATCTATTCATTATATTTTACTTAACCTGTCTTAATTTTTAACAAGTTATGCCAGCCACTGTGCAAAAGATTATTTCAACAACAAATAGAAACTTTATAATTAGATTTACAAGTTAATGTAACAACTGCCTTATGTGCAATGTACGTGTTTGCATACAGTTTTTTATTTGAGTGTTAATTATTATATATAAAAATAAATAGCAATTGAATTTAATTGTTTGGACTCTGTTGTTAATTGTACCTTTTGATATTATAAAAATGTGAAAATAATAGGGCTCCCTATAGTTTACAGCATTAGCCGAGGTAGATTTTTATTCGTAAGAAATTGAATTTATTTAATCAGAGCAACAATTTGTTCAGTAAACCACTCTTTAATAAAAAAAGAAAAAATGAACAATTTATTTATTTTTTCCCTCCCTGCTGTACCGAGACCATACCGAACAGTGACATCAAAACCATCACGTTTGTATATCATTACACCCCTATTATTTACAAATAAAAAATTCCAAAAACTAGATATATCAATAATCAGATGCCACTTTAATCAATTGTAATGATAGTGCAATAAATAAATCAAAAACACTCTTAAAACCTAAGCTGCTCCTCACCTCATTACTGCAGTCAAAGAAAAGAACAAACTTGACATCCGCCTTCCCATCCATGACAGCGTTCCATCCCTGCAGGTTGTCTTGGTTTCGCGGGAACCCATCAATAAGAAAGCGGAACTTCTTTTCATCGGCTTTCATGGTCTGTTCCATTGCCTGACAAATGCACATGTTTCTTCAGTAAAGATAAATATCTGAAAACATCCATTTTTAGATAAGATAAATGACTAATCTGCTCAGAAAAGGCCGGTCCATCAGAATTGTAACTTGTCTGTAAAGAGGCTTGTTGGTTTTATAATGGTACCGCAGTTATGATTTATGCCTATAATGAGACAAGCCTGTCCATTTATGTCTATTATGAGCCGCTCTTTGAACTCTCTCCTCCCCTGATAATGAAACCGCTCGCATTTGTTATCAAGTTCACTCTCAGTGATAATTCTCAATCTGTTAACCGCTAATGTTCCAGTTTCCTTCTACAATCACCATGAGTCACACGACCTGGAATGCTTTGGCTCGTTATGCAGGATGGACAAGTGTAAGCACCTTTTTCAGCAAGTTGATGGTGATTTCAACAGGAACTATTTTGCCCTCTTTGATGCAGGTGTCAATGAGCTGACCAAACTCGGAGCCGGTGCGGCTGCGCTCCTCTCTCAGCAGGTCTCCGGCAGACAGGTGAGTGAAGCTGTAGTTCTGAGCGCAGGAGAGAGAAGGGTTAAATAAAAACACATTACACATTAAACTTCAATGTATTATAGTAAACGCAATCCGTAAGATTATAAGATTCTTACAAAGGAATATGACAGCTGGCATTTATATGAATGGAACGAAAGAAAGCGGGGTGTGTGTATGGGTTTGGTAACTGAACAGGCAGCTTTGTAGCAAAGGCTGTCCAGACACTATTTTTGACAGATCAAATGGTTTTTAAGATCATGAGACACAAATTCAGTTAAGTGTGTCCAAACGTTTGGCTGCTAGAGTTTGTGTACAAAATAAGAACAGAGATATATTTTTCAATAACTCCTTTGCCATAAATGCAATCTAAACAACATAGTTAGAAGAAATGAGTAGTTGACCTGAAATGCTGTGGTCTGATGTTATTCTTCTGAATTATTCATCTAAAACTATTTTAAACAATTATTCCAATTATCCAAGAGAAAATGAACCAGAAAAGGCAAAAGGAGATTAAAAAAATCCATTTACTGTAAATACAACATACACTTTCCAGTCTAAAGTTTACAATAAATAAATTTTAAAAAAACAATTTTGCTTTCACTTTCCTTAACCCCTTCCTGTCTAGCTTGTACTAATCCAAACAATGTCTGAAACTTTGTATTGCAAGCACTTCCTCAGTATATTTGTCTGTTTATGATAAATTGTATTGTATTCCTCGATTGTAAGTTACTTTGGATAAAAGTGTCTGCTAAATGAATAAATGTAATTAAGTTTTTTAAATGCTTTTGAAAGATGTCTCTTATGCTCACCAACATTGAATTAATTTGATTAAAATACAGTAAAACAGTAATACTGTGAAATATTACACTTTCAATTTTTTCTATTGTCATATATTTTAAAATTTTACTTTGAATTGTGAATTTTCTGTCTTTAGTGCCCTTACATAATCCTTCAGAAAGTATTCAATATTATACACAATATTACTGTCTTTACTGTATTTTTGATCAAAACTGCTAAGCAAAAGAGACTTTTTTTTTTTTTTTCCAAAAACTAAATTAAAATCTAAATTTTGACTGGTGGTGTATGTACTCACACACACACACAATAGGCTACAAAAACAAATCATTTACAGTCATATCAGTTTTACATTTCACTCATATGCTCTTCTACACAGTGCTGGAGCCAAATCATGACAGCTGAACACTGCACAGACAGCGGACCTGTTTGAACACAGCTCCTGTTCATAACCAGGACACATCCAGGGAATTATGACAACTCAATGCACATTTTCATTCTGAGAAAATTACCGAACCATCATGAAATACAGTATCGCTGTTAAAGGAACCAAATGGCATTTTCCTTATGAGCTGTCTTAGAGGACAGGCGGAAGTGAACGATCCACGTAAACTGCTGCAAATCTGAATCCATTAACTCTCATAAAGCCTCGTTGTCTTATAAAGAGAGCTTGAATGTTTATTCTCTTTCAGTGTGATAAAAGATAAACGCTCTGCATCTCTCTTACCTCCACGATTCTCGAGCATTGTGTCCCCTTCCCCGCGCCGGGCCCACCCAAAACAAACACAACCTGCGGCTTCTTCATCATCATCACACTCAGCCCGTGCACAACGCGTGGAAGCTTCTCCGAGAGCCTGTGCAGCAAAGCCACAATCATAAACCGCGCGGATCAGAGAGAGCTGCACTAGTGAATGACCATCGAGCCCTGCGAGTCTGCCACAGAGCAGCGTGAATGACCGGTGGATGCGTGTCAAGGAAGTGCGCCGGGCAGATTCCACTTCCGCCGAACACGTGTCCGACCAATCAGAGAGCCGAGGATTCAATGACGTCACTTAAACCACGCCCATAGCTCTGGACGCTCTCTAGAACGCGCACCGCTCCTGCGCCTGGGGTTCGCGCACCAGCATCAGCACCCGTGTTGCCATGTTCTCTGATTATAAGCGACGTCTTTTTTTTCTTTTTTTTTTTTTAAAGATGCACATTAAATGCAAGCATTCCCCAATTCTGGCCTAATGTTTACATTTACATATACATTTAGTTAGCAAACGCTTTTATCGAAAGTAACTTACAAATGAGGACAATGGAAGCAATCAAAAGAGCAATAATATGTAAGTGACAAGTCTCAGTTAGCCTAACACAGTACATGTAGCAAAGTTGTTGTTTTTTGTTAATTATATAATAAACAAAAAGAAAGCAAATAGACAGAATAGAAAAAGAATAGAGAAAGCTAGTATATATTAGCTATCATATTTTAGGTTTGCTGATGCTTGACCTTCATTAGAGCACAAAAATGACTAATCATTAAGTGTTTCTGTATTTTCTCAGAAAAAAAGGTCATCTAAACTCTACAGAATAGAGAGTAGTTTTTCTCTAGCACTCAAATGACAAAATAAAAACAGAGATTGGATCTTTTTTTTAATAACTCCTTTGTCATAAATGTAACTGCAACATTGTGTAATGTGTTTATGTAAATCTAATTCAAATATAAAATTTATTGACAAGTTAAGCAACATTTTTAAAAAAAAAAATTATAGACCTTAATCAGGTTAGACAGCATGTTGAATTTAACATGGATGAAAATGAGGTTGTGAGGGATCAGCTTAGTCTTTAAATGCAATTTTCACAACTTTTTGGTTTACTGAACTTATTTTTCAGAAATACATTTCATCAGCTGAACAATCGGTATTTTGTTAAACAACAGTAGGTTACAATCCATTAAAGATACTGCACTTTAACACTTCACAGCTTTGTTTTCATTCCTGTAAAAAAATAAATATGACACTATCCTGACTATAGCCTACTCTGGCAACTTTTAACCAGTTAAACATGATTTAACCAGTTAAACTTTGAAACATTGTTTATTGCATATTTTGAAAGAACAATTTTCTCTGTATTGTTTATGTTAAGATGCATATGATCCTAATCTTAAATAATGTACCATAAGCTCTTATTTTCAGTTATTTAGATTTTATGTATTTATTTACAAAATAATAAGTTGCAATAGCATTGCTTGATCTAGTTTTTTATGTAAACACGTCGAGGTTCCTTGTTTTTCTTGCACGATCTGGCAACACTGATCAGCACCTCACTGCAACTGAACAGCGACCATATAAGCACATGTCTGCGTAAAGATGCTCTGCTGTTTTTCATCGGAGGAATATGTTTAAAAATCACTGCGCTTTATAATGTTGCAGGGGGATTGTATGCGCTGTCATTATTATTATTTCTATCACCATCTTTGTGTTCTTCAAAGATCTGCACAGGGTGTCTTCGCTATGGATGCAAGGGATGCAAACACACAAAGGAAAAACACAAAATTAGTCCAGTGGTGCCCATGCCAGGAATTGCGTTTTTAAGCGTAGCACAACTGATCCAAGTTTGCATTGTAAATCAGATGCACTGATTCCCTCCTTGGTTGGATCCGTCTGTGTGTCGCTTCCCCCTTTTCAGAAGGAGCCGCATCAACAAAATGTTGGGTAGGTCGTTCACCTGGAGGAAATATAACCAATGCACACTCTCTATGCAGCACCGGCTCCCTCTTCAGCACTGACATGCCCGCGCCCAGCAGAAAAACCAGGATCAGAGGGCTCAGAGCTACTGCTGGACGCGTGAATTGGAAAGAGGACGGCAAACAGGCGCACACCGGGTGTCCAATTCGGTGGAGGCCGGATCACATCTGCTGGGGACGATCATCAAGGGCAGTGCGGCACTCAGGCGCTTCAGGAGCGGGCGACACGGATCATCCATACACCCTCAGTTCCCGTTACACTTCCAAGATGCGTTAGAACAACGCACGCGCGCTCTGAAATGCATCAAAACATGTCGGTTTTATAGCAGGCATGCTTTCTATTGCTTTCACCCAGAGGATTTATCGAGAATGCATTGAGTTGGGAATGAAGACGAGGATCTGTCAGCGTTTCAAGGGATGTAAAAAGCGCCAATGAATATATTGCTTAAATATATCCTCCTTTTTCCGTCATTGGCCACATTGACACCCCTAATAAGCAGGACCATGGGTTGCATTCAGAGCATCGCCTGCAAGCCCCGCATCCGACGGGAGAACATAGTGGTCTATGAGGTCTCAGCCTCCATTGACCAATGCCCGACCATCATTGAGGAGAATTCGCCCATTGTCCTGCGATACAAGACCCCGTACTTCAGAGCATCAGCCGGGATCGTCATGCCCCCGGTTCCCAGAAACGAAACATGGACCGTGGGCTGGATTCAGGCGTGCACCCAAATGGAGTTCTTCAATACATATGGTGATATTGGCATGTGAGTAATCAATAAACCAAACAAACGATGACAAGATCAAGTTTCAGTGTGTGTTACATGATATAGATAGTACACTGACACAAAATGTTGGAGGTTTTCATATGTATTGGTCGTTCTGTTGGGTTTGTGGTCTCCTGTTGTCGACAAATGAGTGAGTATAAGGTTGTGCGGTTTGACGTCTCCATACCTTTGTACCTGTTCTTTTTATGTAATATTTATTGAATGATTGTGGAATGGAACTTAGAATGCTTTCAAAACTCCACTTAGTTACAAAGTAGCAAACAGGATGCAGAACTCCAATTCAAATTTGAATGTAAAGAAGTATTGAATCGCAATTCAAAGAAATTCATACAACTGCATTTTTACATTGAAAAATAAACCTAATAAAGCCTTGTTTCAAAGTTTTAAAAAAGTTTAGTGGTCTAAACCACTAAATTCTCTAATGGACAGAGAATTCATTACCCAGTATGCACTACCTATGTTGAATTACTTCGAATAAATTGCTCTTTCTGTCATTCCACTTCTACTTGTGCCCCATTCATTTTAAACTTACATTCATGAATTGAAAGGTAGTCAATTCTTCATTTTTTTTTTTGCCCAACCCTAATCTATTCAGCATGAGTTTGCCAAGCTGTTCCTAACATTACCCCTAAAATGCACTGTTAGATATTTCTGTAATTTCCACAGTTATTTACTGTATATCACCCAGTGTAATACTGCAAATTCCCTTTACAGTAAATAACTGTAATACTCTTTGCATCATGGGAATTTTCTGTGACGTCAGACCCCACATACAGAGACTTACTGTATTTTTTGAGATTGCTGTATACTCTACTGTATTTGCTGTAACGGTCTCTTTGGCGCCATTTTACTGAGGTCGTTTTATTTTCCTCATTTCCTACATTTGGATTGACACAATTTGCCCTACACCGTGTCTACAACGCCACAACAGCTTGGGACTGACTACACTGGACCACAGACTGTAGCACTGGACGTGTTACATCGCTTGTAATGATTGGAAAATCCGTTTGTACTTCATGTCAGAAACAGCGGGAGCGCTTGGAGTACATCTGCACGTCAGAAATATACCGGGCTGTTTACTGTCCGCATTCACTGTAGATAATATATATAATGGGTTCTATATTGTTGTCTGTTGTCGAGTTGCGCCGCGCAGCGCCGCGCCACTCGCGTCCGAGGAAGACACGGGAGCAGCGGGGCAGCGCCGCGGGTTTTGCCCGGAGATGAACCCGCGAGAGTGGAAGAGCTCCGGAGAACATCTGCACTGTGTGTCGATGCACCTTACGAGAGAATAAGACCAGCAAGCAAGGTAAAAATATATGTAGGTTTCTCTGTGTTTGTGTCATATTTTTGCCCACCAGTTTAACCCATAGTAACATTTACTCGTCAACATGGCGGTAACAAACTTTACTATGGTAAACTGCGCTGTCGTGACAAACGACTTTTGTCATCTTATTGAATTAAGTTACCGAATTAAAATTGTTTTTAACGAGCAACGCTTATCTTATATTAACATTAGGTTAACTAAGCTAGGTTAAACTAGTTTTATGGCTAGCTGCCTTTCTAGTTTTAGAATTAGTTTGTCATAGTTTTTAATGGAATTTAAGATTTACTGCATTTTTTGTATTTGTGTTTTAAAGGCAACTGCAATGAAGCATCAAGAAAGACATGAGCATGCCAGCCACCCCGAGACTGATAATTAATGGTAAGAGAACAACTGTGGTTTTGAGAGATTTGTGTATTCTATATGAGTTTTGCCTTTTAAAAGTGTGCTATTTCTACTTCTTGTTTTTCAGAGAAGACATTTCTGTCAAAGTGGATGGTGATCATAGGTGGTGTGCACGTTTTGGAGCAGCACCTGGTTTTTGCAGATGGCTATGTATTCTTTGGCTGCTTGTCTTTTTTCCCCATTATGTTTCTGTTGCCTAAAGATTCTTTGTGAGGATGAATCCAGAGGACACTGCACTGAAAAACGTCCTAAGCAGGGCTCTAGAGTGCGACCATTTCAGTCGCATTTGCGACTGAAAACTACTGCGTGCGACTATGAAAAAATATTTAGGAGCACCTGTGCGACAGACCCGATCAGCATATTTGTGTTTGCGCTGAGGGAGCTTCAAAGGTTTCTAACGTACTTACGTGTTTTTGCAGCGTTGAGTAATGAGACGTATCCTCTCATTATAACAAACAAAGTGTAGACAGAGAGTAAATAAGAGATTCACTGTGAAATGTAGAGAGCTGAGTTGATTATAATGGAGTTTTGTGAGATCGTGATGAACTAAGGAAAGTGACAGCTTGCAAATGTGATATTGATTTAATACAACAGTTCATTAAACAATAAGTTAATATTAAGTGACTTATATTGTCTGACTACAACACTATTGCCTTATTTTGCTCTATTTCAACAAAATTGTCAATGAAAATAGTTTCAAACAGTCACATCTGAGCCGCTGCGCATCTCCACTCAAACACAGCGGTGTTTCGTTTATGAATGAACTGCGTTTTTAAATGAATCTAGTGAGTCAATGATTCAATTACCCATTCATAAAGACAGTCAGATGCTTCGTTCCTGAATGAATCAGCTGTTCGAACGAATCAATTAAATGAATGATTCAGTGATAAAATCAGTGACTTGACGCCACCTGCTGGCAGTTTTAATTTAATTTTTTAAAGTATCTTTTCTGTTATTTAAATCATTTAATATTTCTATATTCAAAATTGTATATTTAAAACATTAACCTCAACATGAATTTACGAATTGCACTCATGCAGCCTCATTAAATGTCTGAAAATACACCTACAAGCCACTTTTGTGTTCTTCTGTGCCACCTCTGTAGTACAAATTTATTTCTTAATACTGATTTAATTTTATTGGTAACATCCTTATTCTACTTCTTATTCTGTTGTTTTAATTAAAAATGTTAAAAAGCTTATAAATATTTTTTTTTTTGAATTTGACAAAAGATGACACTTTTAATAAAGTTAGAAAAATTCCATTACAAAGGTAAAAACAAAATTCCCTGTAAATCACTTTAAGGAGTCAAATATCACCTCGTAATAGGAAGGTTAATTTTTTGATCAGAATTTTTGATTATTGATTAGAAGGTGCTCCTAAATTTTTGACCGTTGCTCCTAAATTTTTTAAATTAGGAGCACACGCACTCCTAAAAGAAAAAGTTAGCGTAGAGCCCTGGTCCTAAGACAAGAGAAATGGTGAAGATGCACTGTTCCAGCATTGGAAGTCTGTATTTTTTAAGCGTTATACATGCAATGTTTTAAATAAAGAATTTGATATTTTGTAATTATTGTGTCTGTTTTAATTGAATGCCAGTAGTACCTATGTAGAGTAAAAATACAATGAATTCTATATAAAAATTATAAAATGTAATGAAATCTATATTAAAATGAATGAATTACAGTAGTATACTGATTAATTGGATTTTATTTACTGTAATTTACTGTAAAACAGTACAGTTTGCAACTGTAACTCAAATACAGTTTGCTACTGTAAGTCTTAATTACAGTAACTTACTGGGAACAGTGTTGCCAGTAAGTTATTGTAAAAACCCTTTGAAATGTCTAACAGTGTGGAGCGAAATTCTGTTGTTCAAGCCCCAAATCAAGCTCTAAACTTAACCCTAAAATACAGGATCATCAAGGAGGCCATCAGAGTAGGAAAGAAGCTGACAGAGACAGCTTAGGAAGAGATAATTAAAATGAGTGGGAAGGCTAACTGAGAAAAAAACACACACATTCATGAATATTTCATTCACAGCCCCGTGTCTTTTAATCACAGTTTTTCCATATTTGTATGAGGCACTTTGTACTGAGCAGGTCCACTCATCCACCTTCGCCGTCTCTATTCACTCACCTTGTTCGCCCATTTGATGTATTAAGGACTGCCGCTCTTTGGACTCATGCCTCTTTTGTCCTTCCTGACCACTCACCTTCTTTCCCTTCTGCAGGTCCAGCTGGGAATTACCCGAGCTTCGAGAAGGACGCGTGAAGGCCATAAGCGATTCTGACGGCGTCAGTTATCCCTGGTACGGTAACACCACTGAAACAGTGACCCTCTCAGGCCCCACGTCCAAGCCATCCCGGCTAACGGTGAGCATGAACGACAACTTCTACCCCAGCGTGACTTGGGCTGTGCCCATCAGCAACAACAACACGCCCATGCTCACGCACATCACCCGTGACCAGAGCTTCATCACCTGGCTGGTGGCGCTAAACGCAGACACCAAAGAGCGTATCGTTCTTCAGACGGTGCGCTGGCGTATGCGCGTAGACATTGAGGTGGATCCTTCCATGCCGCTTGGTTCTCGCGCCAAACTGATGGGACGACCGCACCAGGAACAGCCACACATTCTCAGCAACAATGAGCCCATCCCGCCCAACGCACTGGGCAGGCCCAATGCCAACGATGCCCAGGTGCTGATGTGGAGGCCCAGGAGAGGACAACCTCTGGTGGTGATACCACCCAAATAGGGGAGTCTTAACAGTGCCTATGGGACATTGAAGACTGCATGCACTGTTTGGACACTGGATTTGGGGATTGCCCTGTGGATTCCCAGCTTTGTTGGGTTTCTCAGTTGCTCTGAACTGGACTGTCGAGAAGAGAATTCTCTGCGTGCACCGTGAGGTTTTACTACCTTTAAATTTCAAAGTATTTGGTCAGTTAGCAAATGACCAGGAGTAACTAGTACTCAATGCGCAGGTTGAAATAAACCCCTTAGGTTTAAGGAATAGTTCACTGAAAAAGTGAAAATGTACTAACCCTCATGTTGTTACAAACTGGTAAGACTTTCGTTCTTCTGCAGAACATAAAAGAAGATATTTTGTAGAATGTTTCAGCTGCTTTTGTCCATACAATAAAAGCCAATGGCGTCCAAACATTTAAATCTGACTTAAATGTAGCATAACATTAATCAGTGCAACTGAACTGGTATATTTCAAGTCCTCTTGAGCAATGTGATCACTTTGAATGAAAATTTAAGTCTTGTTTCACTCCCAAATCGAATCATTGAAAATGTGGTGAATGTCAACGAAAGTCAAACCTCACTGGTTCCTGCAAGTCATATCTTAATATGGACAAAAACAGCTGAATTCAAAATATCTTCATTTGTGTTCCATAGAAGAAAGATAGTCAAACAGATTTGGAATGACATTAGGGTGAGAAAATGATGACAAAATTTTCATTTTTCAGTGAACTATCCTTTTTGGAAAACCCTTAGTGGTAATCTCTTTACAATTATTACTAAAGAGTCTTACGTTAAGGGTTTTTTTTTTTTTTTGCAACAAGGCCCTAAACTTTCAGGACAGATGCTATATAATGCATGAAAAAGATTGAATGTTTGGTCCCATACAACACAAAGTGAATCCAGTGGCATTAAAAGAACCAAGAGAGGTCACCGCAGGTCCAACAGGAAATTTACACTTTTGCTTTGTAGGACAACCAGCAAAACTCTCTGAAACTTCTATCAGTCGATTGAGACTTGTGACTTCATTTCAAATGCTAGCAAATATCTTTTACATGCCGTAAGACGAAAAAGACCGCAGAGTGCATGAAGACATCCGCCCGTTGAGGTGGAGTGTATTTAGTAATGTGGAGGATGCAGTGGGGCCGTTCATCCAATCAGACACATCCTGGTACCGGCAAGTCGATAGGAATTTGTTTACGCTCGCACATGAGTCCGTTTGAGTTTACGCAGTGGGTGCTGCACCATAGGCATTCACCAGATTAGTCACATGCCATACACACTCCATCTGTGCCATTCCACATCCCCGTCTCCCTCTCTCTATTCTCAAGCTGTCTCACTCCGTCCTCTCCCACTGAGACTCCTTGGGTAATTATGACACAGATGAAATTGAGTTTCCATTACAAATGTCAGGTTTACCTTTCAAGGGATAAAAAGTAATCCCGAAAATGAAAATTCTGTCCTTATTTACCCACCTTTGTGTCGTTATAAATCTGCATGACTTTTTTTCTTGTGTGAGACACACAGGATATAAGTTTCAACTGTTATTGTCAAAGCAGTGATTTTTAGCAGGGTTCAAAACAACATTGTACCTCATTGACTTTCATTTATGTTAAAAAAAAAAAATCATAATATCTTCTTTTGTTTTTTTACAGAAAAAAAAGTCATACAGGTTTGGAACAACATAAGGACGAATAATGATGACAGAATTTTCATTTTTAGCTGAACTATCCCTTCTAAGGTCAGTGGTGCTCAATGCAGCACTTTTCAAATTGTGAAATAGGTTGCTTTTGATTAGGATGACACAATTACTGACTTTTTATGAAAACTGGCCAAAACTTTTATCTATGTAAAATTAAATCCCTTATTGCTATAGTTTTTGGACTTTCAAAATAATGCTTTTGCTAATAAAGTGTCACAAAAATACATACAGGGCTGTTTAAATATAAAAAATAAAGGAACAATAACAAAAATAAATAAATATTAAAATAAAATAACTTGCAGTCTTGGCACACAATGCAAATTAATATTTAAATAAAGATTTATATAAAGCTAGCAGATGGTTTTTTACAAAGTAAGCTCTAGGAAATCAAATGTGAAAAAAAAATCTAAAATAATTTTAAACTATGGGCTCTGTCATCTTTCTCTGGAGTAAACTGTTTTGTGGAGGGACCAACAAACTAACATGAATGCAGTATAAAGTGTGTGGCTGATGCTTTCATAAGAAACTGCTAAATTTACTACTAAATTTACTAATAAATTACTTGATAGTTTTATTCATTATTTGCATGCTTTTAATTTAGTGAATTGTATTGTTTTATTATTATGCATTGAATTGGACTGGTTGAAAATGAAGAGGTGATATCCAGTCTGGACATATAACAGAAAATAATAATGACTAACTCTTAAATCTAACAGAGCATTTATTCATGCCTGATGCTTCACCTAAAATCACTTTCAAAGGAAAGTTTCGTTGGAAGTTGAGATGCATGCAGTACGTCTAAAGCTTGGAGCACTGATCTAGACGAAGGTAGAATACATCATATGGGATTCCTTCTCTGTAATATGATAAATACCTCACCTCATCTCCCTCTATCATTTCTCAGTTACATCTTCTGTATCTCTGTCAAAGCCATATTCCTCCTCAAGATGATCATCTAAATAAAGATACATTCAAACGTATGAACTCAGTATCTGAAAATGCATGAACACCAGCAGCAAATAAGAGGTTTTAGTGATGGTTTTAATGATTTCAACATTTCGTAGAACAGGATGTGCTGAAATGAGGAATAAACATGTTGCTTAAATGGTTAAAAAACACTTTCATTCCTATCCACATGCTTTCCCACTGCAAAGCGAGTCTATGCAATGGAAGAGACTGTGGAAAAGTTTCATAGCATCGCATTATGGGTGAGAAAGACGCAGTTAGAGAAGGGAACTGATTTTTCATCTCCCTTCTTGCATGCAAGTCATTTTTGCATAAAACAAACTGTGATGCAACATATATATTTCCACTGAAACCTCCAGCTAAGAGCAGCAAGGTCTGACAGTTCACTCTGTTCATTCAAGGACTTATAAAAGTGCACTGAGCATCTCGCAGGAGTCTGATCTCTTAAGCACCGGCTCAACATTTTTCTCACAATGCCAGATTATTCCACCAATCAAAATCCAGTCATTACTCCTAACGGTTAAACATTTGAGATTCAACTTGTTTTTATTACCAAGATTTGACAGGAAGACATTTTAGAAACCCTTTTTATTGGTTTTGAGAAAATGATGTTTCTCAAAGGATACATTCAAGTAAAACAATCCCTTTCTCAATACGCCACTGTATGGCACAAAAAATAAATATGAAACTGTAACATGGAATTTGTGAGGCTCTGTAACAGAGATCTGTTCATTATATGTAAACATTTCAAATGAAGTCCTTGAAGTCCTCAGCTGAGTGTAACAAACAATCCTGCCACCTAATACGTCAGAAGCAGAATGAGTTTCCTAGCTCTACATTTCTGGTGTTTGTGTGTTGATATCATGAAATGATATAGAAGGAAACTCAAGTTTTGGATGGTTAAAGGTTTTTTTTTTTTTTTTTGTGCTTCCTTCTAATAGCGTCCTTACAACATCACCGGTTCTCTTGTCCTGAACTTCACCTGAAGTAGAATATGTCCTGATGACTGTTTTGGGTTGTTTATCCTCTCATGTCCAGTCTTCTATCCTTTACTAGGGTTGACCGCAGGTGTGCTCTCATACCCGTAGAGAAATGTAGCAGCGATAACCAGCATCGCACCCAGGAAAAACACACTACAAAAGACAAAAAGCATTAGTTCTAAACAGTGCAATAAGTGGATCATTTCCAAGAAACAGTGCCATTTATGCCAGAAAATTTCAGGACTTTTTTAATAATTTCATTTGAAAAGGTTACTGCTGAACTACCAAGAAATCATGTTTTTGCATCTCAGGCCAAAATTACCAAGGACATTGCTGTCATAGACATTGGGTTATCACCGCAGGGGGAGACGTTCCAAACTATATTCAGATTAGAGCGACATTACTTCAACCCTTTCACAGTAAATTTGGAATTTAGAACTTGAATGGATTACTGAATAATAACAAATTACAAATGAATAAATATGAATTTAAATACATGGAAACATTAATAAAGGCTCAGGGAACACATGGTCAATTCACCAACAAATGACAATGCTTTCGGTGTGTTGGGGGCCATTCACATAGAACATGTTTTTGTCTTTAAAAATGAAAGGTGCATAAATGACCAGAGTTTTTGCATTCCATAGTACTGTTTTTCTTCATAAACCTGTGCTAGACGGATGTGTTTGACCGATGCGCTCACATCTTTTGCGGCGTCAATTGTCTTGCCCTAACAAACTCTTCTATAATCTGACACTCGAATTAATAGTGGTTACATTTTTAAATAACACATCTCCTGCATTTTTTTATTTTACTGCCTTTCGTCTTGCACTTTTCAACACAAACCACGTTCTGTGTGATAGACTCCACCAATGTCCGCCAATGTGTTTTTTTCAAATTGTTTCAATAGGAGCGTTGCATATTTTAAAAAAGGCAGCAATGTGATGATGTGGCGAGAGTCTATTTCACACTGAGCGCTGCATGTTTGGCTTTTCTTTCTTGTCGTTCTTTTCTTGAGAGTTGAAAAGTGTTCAACTATGGGAAAATCTTGAGTTGTTTTATTCCACCACCACACGTTTTTAAACACAAAAACATCATGTTTTATGTGAATAGGCTCTGAGCGTTACACTTCTTTTAACATGTTTGACTGTTGCTTTTGCATGTTTACATACAAACAATGGAAAAGTAGCATTTCAGAGTGCAAAAAAACACATTCTGTGTGAACGGCCCCTCAGGGTGTTTGAAAACGTGAGTTGCAGAGTCAAAGACGAAGGTCTAAATAAGTATTTGTTTAAAGTTGAACTTTTTAACCTGAGTGCCTCATTTTTATAATGCTGTGTTATGTGCAAGATGTATAATACGCAAGATATGAATGATCAAATGAACAATGATCGAATGAACAATCAAACCTGTTCACCCAGTGCATGCTTACATAAAAAAACAATGGAAAAGCAGTATAGAGGAATATAAAAACATGCTCTGTGTGAACAGCCCCTTAACAAGCAGAGTAATGAAATGAAAAAATACAAGGTCTAGATACACATTTTTTAAAAGGTTTATCTAATTTATCAAAACAACTAATATTGTTTTGATATATTTCTATTCATGAGAATAGTAGTATCACAAAAAGGCCAAAAGCTTTATTCAGTGATGTTGTAAATTTAATGGTATAAACTGTGAAATTCACTTTTCTACTGCTAATACTTTCCCTTAAAAAGTGTGTTTCTCTGGGACAGCTGTGTCGCCCACAGATCCAGTTTCAGGCGAGAAGAGCAAATATTGTGTGTGTAATTAAAAGAAACATCCTACCGCTGCAAGCTAAACATATAACACAATAAATTAAAGTGTATCTGCTCTGCTGTAGCTAAAAATGGAATATTATGAATATATCAACCCAATATAATGAATGCACACAAATGTTTAATTCATTTTTCTGCAGATCCACGCCACGTCTTTGACACACCTGGTATAAATGGACTGTTTGATGGCTTCTTCAAAGGAAATGATAATGTGTTCTGGCATAATTTAAACATGTAAACTGACACAAATGCAAATGACCAAAAATGTCACTATAGTCAGGAGACACATTTAACAAACAAAGATGTTGTAAAACAGTACAAACCAAACACTTGCGTGTGGATCTACATAAACATACATCTGCATCTCTTTAGATAAAATCATTTGCTTAATGAATAAATGTGAATTTATTTGCCTCAGAGGGCAAAGAGGCACTTCAAACAAATCAAAAGATTGCTCTGTTTGTTAGCCTTTCCCGACCAGTTCAACACAGCAACAATTTGCGTAAGTTTAGGGTGGGATGATCTTTAGCCATGTACACACTAAAGTCAAATATGCTTGTACTGTGCATACAGTTTGATAATTCACAGGAGTATTTAGTATTTTGTGAATTTTACCAGTAGTAAGGGACACACATGGCATAGTTTCCTGCGAAAGACCCAAATACAATGGATAAGTTGTGGAGCATCTGCCTTACCTAGTAGGATCAAAATCTTCCAACAAGAAATAAGAGATGAGGGTGGACAGAATGATTGAGATGGATGTGGCAAAGCCCTTCAGGATGTTATCTGCATATTTGATGACAGCTGCAATGACTAACCCACCCAAAGCCTACAGGAAGCATGTGAAGTATGTTTAACAAATAACAAACAATGTGACATGCAGGTCTGTGTTATTATGAAAAAGAAGTGAAAATGAACCTGAAGAGCCACCACAGTCCACGTCACACCATTGTACCCTTGAAAGAGTCCATTCTCTTGCACTCTTTCTCCATCGTACACAAACACTCCTCCAAGTCCAAAAATCAGTCCAAATAAACCTGAGAAAAGCAATGGAACAAGTCAAAAAAGCAAACACATTTCCTGAAACCTGAAGAAGAAATTTGGAAACAATGGATACTAAAACTAAATGTGTTTTTGTTTCTTTTAAAGAACAAAAATAGGTTGCTGGGCTGTTTCTAGGTACATATTTTTTAATAAAAATCTGCTGACCTAGCTGAATATTACGGACCCAGACGCTCTGCTTGCTCTCTTTGAGGATCTTCTCAAAATAGACGCCAGCAAATCCGCTGGAGAAACAGGCCACAAGCACAGCCAGCAGACCCATCAGCTGAGAGCCGGCAGTCCGATCCTTCTGCTTGGTGCTGGATGTAACTTCAGTTGGCCACTGTTGGGTCAGGTCAAACAGAAACAAAGGAGGAGTCATATTTAGGAGTTTTCAAACCCCTCAAGAGAGTGCTAGAAATTCACAGAAATGTTGAAAAAAAAACAAAAAAAAAAAAAACGTGTTAAATAGATATGTAAAAATAAATAATAAATAACAGAAAAAGATTCAAATAATTTTTTTTAAATAAATACTTTACTTAATTAAAATAAAATAAATAATAAACATGGAATTCAAATAGTTAAAATAGAATCAAATTAGAATTAGAATGAAATAAAGGAAAACTTTTTAGATTTCTAAAAATAGATTAAAATAACCAAACAAAGAAATAGACAACAATATTTATAAATGGATACTATAAATACATAATTAATATTATTATAAATATTATAAATGAATAAATACATATTTATAAATAAAGATGTTTCTGAATATTATACTAATGCATATATATAAATGGTTCCTGATGGTTTCTCACCTAATTCCTCACCTTAATTCTTCATTCTTTTGCAGTTAACAAGTGTCTTTTCTTCTCCACCTGTTTTTTCTGACTCTGCTGACCCAATGAGCATTTCGCTGCCCAACGGTCATGCCCTAACTTTGCAAATTCTATTATTGCATTAGTATTGCATCCTTCTCATGGGCATTTAATAATTTTTGACTTTTAGTCTGAGTTAAATCTCTTTTTTTTGGCTCATTTTATCTATAAAAGAAAACCTGCCTAATAATTCGGCACACCTGAATATGAGGAGTTTTTGACTTCCAGCCTTCATGGACAATTATATATCACTTATAAATGATTAAATACAAAGTCAATAGTAGTTATTAAGATTGATGTAGTTTGGAATTGGTAAAATGTTCTTGGAAAAAAAAATATAACCAGAATATCAACTTGCCTAATAATTCGGCACACGGTGTATGTATGAATTGGGTTTTTACACAAGAAACCATATTAGATACCTCTTAAATTTTAGGATGGGGTCCCTCGCATGAGGATGATCAGAAAATTAAATATGATGGACTAAACCATATTCTTTAATTCAGCAAAAAATAATTAAGTCTAGTTAAGAATTAGCTATGTTAACCAATATTTGTGTCTGTTATCTATTGTTATGCTTATAAGAATATGGCATGGTTAGGTTAACAACATGCTAATAGCAAACTCTCAGTTGGAGTCATAAAAGCAGATGTTCCATAATCACAGGTTTCAAAGAAAGTTGACCTGATAAACAAGTCACAAAGCTACTGTCCTTACCTGGACAAGAGCAATTCCTGTCATCAGAATGACTAGTGAGAGCCACTGGTAAATGCCGAGTCTTTTGCCCAACATGGACACAGAGAACAGGGCTGTAGTGAGAATTTTCAGCTGATACGTAACCTGGAAAACCAATAAGAAGCTAAATGAGGTAGGCCTATAAAGAAACATATCAAGATTTTTTGTTTGTTTGTTTGTTTTTTTTCCATTGAGAATGATTTCTGAAGGATCATGTGACACTGATGACTGGAGTAATGATGCTGAAAATTCAGCTTCGCATCACAGCAATAAATTACATTTTAAAACATATTCAAATAGAAAACATATTTTAATTTGTGATAATATCTCACAAAATTATTTCCATGGAGCATGCAGACTTCTGTAGGAATGTCGACAGCTTTCTGCAGAATTTGAATGTTTGTTGTTCATAAAATTGTTCACATAACAAACATTTGATTTGGAGTGACAGAAAGAAGGCAATATTTCACTAAATAAGCAACAGTGTAATCATAGCTAACTATATATAAATATAGATATATTTATAACAATAAAAAGTGTTAGAAATTGATTATATTTGACTATTTATTATATATTGATGTTTGGCTCCATTTTGAAGACATAAATTATGGGATCCAGAGAAATATATTGCAGTGTATCTCAAGTAAATACAAATGTTTATAGGTGCCGTTCCAAACACTAATTAGTAACATCGCATAATATTTCTGGAAATAACATATATATTGTATGATAACGTTTTTGGGTAATGAAATGTATTAATAACATTTTATTTACTCAAATCAATTCTTGATACTCAAATCAATTCTAAATAGAACACAATTCTTATCAAAACTAAAAATATGAAAAAAGTGCCACATGGGCCTTTGGTTTCTATGAAACTCCCTATCACTAAGTTTCAAATGATCTAGAAACTTTCCTAAAGGTCTTCCTCTGGATTTGTGCTTTCTCACCTGGTAGGTAGCTGCATCTAGATTTGACAGAGCCACATAGAGCAGGTTGTTCTGCAGGGTGTAGATACCTGAGGGAATGGCCAACTTCAGCGTTAGCAGAGGCTTGTTGATTATTTCCTCCTTCAACACCCGATTCAGCGCACGAACACTGAAACCTAAGAGGCACACACAGCACTGCACATTAGACAGTGAGCTTATGCAGCGAGGCACAACTCTCCTCTACTGCTCTGAGCTCCTGACAAGAATAAGAATGCTGTTTCAATGATGTTACCAGACAAAACACGAAAGGAAATATTATGCTTGTTTCCAAAACAGGATAAAAAAATAAGTTAACTGGGATTTTTTTTCTCCCTTTTTTTTCCTCACAGTTCTTAATTGTGAGATACAAACTCAGAACAGCAAGGAAAAAAGTATATATTGTGAGATATAAACTCAGAATTGCAAGAATATAAATCTCAATTGTAATATATAAACTCAAAATTGAGAGAAATAAACAGAACTGTGAGGAAAAAAAGTATATACTGTGAGATATAAACTCAGAACTGTTAGGAAAAAAGTATATATTGTGAGATATAAACTCAGAATTGCAAGAATATAAATCTCAATTGTAAGATATAAACTCAAAACTGAGAGAAATAAAGTCTGAATTGTGAGATATAAACTCAGAACTGGGAGGAAAAAAGTCTATGTTGTGAGATAAAAACTCAAAATTGCAAGAATATACATCTCAATTGTAAGATATAAACTCAAAATTGAGAGAAATAAAGTCAGAATAGTGAGATATAAGCTCAGGATTGTGAGAAAAAAAAAAGTTTAAATTGCAAAATATAAACTCAGAATTATGAGAAAAAAGTCTGAATTCTAAGATATGAACTCAAAACTGCCAGGAAAGAGTCTAAGCCTATATTGTGAGATATAAACTCACTCTCAGAATTGCAAAAAAAAAGTTAAAAATTGTGAGATATGGAAAACAGTTCAAATTGTGAGATATAAACACAGAATTGCAAAAAAAAAAAAAAAAAAAATCAAATTGTGAGACAAACTCAGAATTGTGAGAAAAAGTTAAAATTGTGAGATATAAACTCAGAACTGTGAGAAAAAGTCTGAATTGAGATATACACTCAAAATTGCCAGAAAAAAAAGTCTGAATTGTGAGATATAAACTCAGAATTGTGAAAATAAAAATGTGAATTGTGACACAAAGTGTCACAATTACCTTTTTTATGTATTATCCTGTGGTGAAAATAACCTTCCATAGAATATACACAGCATACAGCCAAAATGACATAAATCTCAAGAAAAGACAAAACATTGACGGCAATATGGATTAGTCAGTGAAACCCTGGAGACAGTCAAACACATACAAGAAAAACAAAAGTAACTACTATCTAGAGATCTAATACATTACAGACAGACTCCAGACCACACTGTTTTTTTCACAAGTCAGAGTTGAGGAGGAACAAACTCACTGTGATCTCTGAAGACAAGCAGCATGCATGCAACAATCTTCAGGACTTCAGCACACACTACGGCAGACGACGCCAGATAGCGCGGCCCGTCGGACTGCAGCGTACGCGAGTAACGCATTGTCAGCACCAAGGAGGTGGTCTGCAGTACCAGCAACCCCAGAGAAACATACTTCAGTCGTAACGAGGTGGACGACATGGAAATATTGGACACCTCCGATGATACAGAGACAGGGGACAGGGATGAGAGTCCCTGTTTAGTCTAACAGAGAGAGAGAGACAGCAAAAAGAGTTGATTAAAGCCTGATACCTTTTTATATGAAATGGGATATGGAAACATTTGCATATATATTTCATCTACATACACCACTACTGTTCAAATGTTTGGTTCAGTAGGATTTTTTAAATGTTTTTGAAACATTAAAATCTTGTATGCCTTTATGCTCAAAAGGCTGGATGTATATGATTAAAAACATAGTAAAATCTCTAATAATATGAAATATTATTACAATGTAAAATCATTTCAATTAGTTTAATTATTATTATTAATTAATTCTATATTAATGTTATATATTTTAATATATAGCTGAATGTCATTTATTTCTGTGAAGGAAAAGTGTCACATGATCCTTCAGAAATATTTCTAATATGCTGATTTGTTGCTCAAGAAACATTTATTATTATCAATGTTGAAAGCATGTGCTGCTTAATATTTTTGTGATACTTTTTCAGGATGCCTTGATGGATAGAAATTTGAGAAAGAACAGCATTTATTTGAAATAGAAATATTTTGTAGCACTATAAATATTTTACTGTCACTTTTGTTTAATTTAAAGCATACTTACTGAATAAAATTATTAATTTCTTTAAAAAAATCTTACTGACCCTAAACTTTTGAACCGTAGTGTATGAATCTATATCAAAATATAGATTTGAATAAGTAACTGACAAATATCACTATTCAAAAGATTTTAGGTTAAACTATAATTTAAAAAAAAAAATTATATATATATATATATATATATATACACACACACACACACACACACACACACACACACGTAAATGCATTAATACAGAGTAAAGAATTAACATCACTACTTGATATAAGATCATAATGCATTACTAATGCATTTCTAATAGTTTTCACATGCCTCCAAACCATCAGAGCATTATACATCACTAAACGATAATGGCCATGTTTGATTATTCCCACCTCAAGGGAGACATCGCAAAAATCATGTAACTGTTTCATTTGTCAGTGTGAGCCATTTTAAAATAAAATCTGGCTTTCACCATGAGAAAATGCCACCTACTTTCAGCGCTCATACATATTCATGCACTCTGGCATTAAATAAGCTCTCATTTATCATGCCTTGAGAGTCCACGTCTTCACATTACAATATACACTAACTTTGATAGTTCCACAGATCAATGATCCTCACTCACCCCAGTCAAAACCATCACAGCGGTGTCATTGCTGAGTTTGCATTCAGTCTTTTTGAGCAGCTATGTTTCAGCAGATACAGTATCCTTTCAGTGCAGGTACTGAGAAAGCATGCAATCAGACTTGAGTAAAGAGCAAAGAGGCCAACATGAGCCACTCCCACTGACACACAGCCGGATGGAAGGAGGATGTGATATGCTGTTGTAATCCTATATTATCTTTGCAGTTTTGCTTTCACAAAGGAAAAGACTATTTGCACACTGCCAGCTGGTAAAAGCACAGTGATTAAGACAAATGTAGTCTCAAGGTCATTGAAAAAGGAGCTGAAAGTTTTAATTTAATAGATTTACATCAATGCAAATATGACTTGGCAAACAGAAGGTTTGGGTGTGATTGAGAAGGCTGGCCAGAGGTGGGGCGCACAGCACACACAGGCGGCCTTATGCAGCGATGAGGCTGCGGTGAGGGGGGTGATCCACACAATCCTGCTCTGTGTGCAGGACGACAACTCAACGGCTCCTGTCCATTGAGATGCCCCCCGCCACCTCCAGGGGCCTCACATGCATATAATGTGAACGCATGACAATTTTTCAAAAAAGGATTCATAAAACATCCAAACACACAAAAGATTTTCCTAAATACACCCCAATTAATAAATCCAAATTCATCTTAATTTCAAATGCAATGTGGACATAAATATATGGGTGAAAAACGAAAAGGGTTTTCAAGCATCAACACAAAAGTTTAATACAGCTTTACAGTTTTTTTCCCCTTGTAATTAACATGTGCCCTGTTAAATATAATTTTTTTCTGAGCAAAAAATAATGACTATCATACATTTTTACCATGATTTACAAAAAAAAAGTCATTCAATGTAACAATAGTTTATATACCAAAAAATCTTGTCATTAATATTTAGAACAATAATGGTTTGATAACATTACAAGACTATTTGAGGATCACAGTGCAGCCCCCAAAAACAAATTCACTGTCTTTTTAAATCTTTACCAATCTTTGCTATGATCCATCAAACCACTACGTTTTACCCATTTATCAGGAAAACATTTTAAATAATTTACAATATTAAAAAATTCTGTATGATCACTTATTCTTTTATATATTTTAACAAATACAGGTCAGAATAAGTATGTTATTTTATTTTGACATAAATATATCTGTTACACTGAATGAAGATGGAACATTACTTCACCCATATTTTGGCATTTTATACATTTGTATACTTTTGTAAATTACTTTGAAGTGGTCACCAAAATTGGATGTCTTGTCTTTGACCCATAGGGTCAAAATTATATATATATATATATATATATATATATATATATATATATATATATATATATATATATATATATATCAAAATGAAAAAAATTTGCTCCTAAAGATAGCAAGAGATCAAATTTCAAATATGTAGTATCATAACTACAAGTTACCTCTTTGAGATCCCAATGTCTCTGGGAGTGAACCATAAAGGGCTTTAAAAATGAAGATTCCTAAAGAAAAGATTTTTAGGTACCAGAATCTAAAATCATATTACGACATCTTTAATACTTTTTGAGTTATGCTACTCTTGAGAAGAGCTGAGGTATGCAGAAAACATTTAGCACTCAGTATGCAACTGTTTTGATAGAGGAAAACATGCTACATTTCTAGTTTCACCATTTATATATATATATATATATATATATATATATCTTTAAGTACAGTAAGTATCAGCTGTATGCAAAGTGACCAGCACTTGGTTTTTGACCATTGAAAATGGGTAAAACTCAACAATTTGGACATGGTGCTGCATTGAGATCCCCATATCTACGGGAATGAACAACATAGAGTCTTGAAAATGTAGATTCTTAAAGAAATGTTTGCTAAAAACCAGAATCTAAAATCATATTGAGATATCTTTAATCCTTCTTGAGTTACAGGCATGCAAACTATAGTAAAGGGATATTTATGGCACTCAAGACGGGTCTGTTCTATACAATTGTTTTGATAGAGGGAAACAAGATACATTTCTAGTTTTAACATTATTTGTTCTTCAGACATTCCTCTTTAAAAGGGAAAAAAGTATCAGCTGTATGCAAAGTGACCCACATTTGGTTTTTGACTACTGAAAATGTGTACAATTCAGCAGTTTAACTGCGGATCCACACTGTGCTCACAATATCTGCAAAACCAAGTAGGACCTTAAAAATAAGAATACTAAATTAAAATTTTGTTAAAAACCAAAATCTTAAAGGATACCTTTAAATTTAAAAGATTAGTTGTGGAGTGAGGGGCACTAAAACTTGTATTTTTTATGTTTACATTTTCTATTTAAAGGTATTTTTTATTATTTCTGAATGTAAAAATAAAATGTCACTTACAGTATACACTGATGCATTTTGTGTTTTTTTTTTTTTGTTTTTTTTTTTCACAACAATGCAATTTTGACCTGGTGCCACTTTTCTGCAAAATATGGAGGATGTAGTACATCTCATTTCAATTTTGGATTGCGCACTTCAGAATCTCACCAAAAGTAGTAGGTCATCCGAGTATTTTTCGATTATGGTTTTATGAATAATATGAACTGAGATACACTACTTTTTTTGCTTCAATATAATAGAGAAGTAGGCATACTCAGATGCAGGGCGTGTCTGTTAGCTTTAAGCTCATCTATATGCTAATGTTCCCGGAGGCCCCCCACCACTTCACCTGTTGCGTGTTTTCTTTGTCTGACGCGGCCATTTCAGGTCTGGGTGTCTCTACTTATGAGCTGATGACCTGAATGAGGTGTCCAGACCTGTGCCTGGAGGGCCGTTGTCCTGCAAAGTTTAGCTCCATAATCAAACACACATGAACCAGCTGATCAAGGCCTTCAGACTCACTAGAAACTTCCAGGCAAGTGTGCTGAAGCTGAGTGCAGGACGTTGGCCCTCCAAGAACAGGACTGAACAGCCCTGGATTAACCCTTTTGCTGTGTTGAAAACCCAACAGCACCTTTGGTGTTCCTGGTCCAGCCTTTTGAAAAATGCTTGCAAATCTCTTGTTATGCTATATTATCACCAAACATTGGATTAAATTTTTGTGTCAACTTGTTTTCTTGCGATTATTTTCTTTTTTAAGCTAGGACGGCCATTTTTGACCGCGAACACCACAAGAGTAAGAAGGTGGAAAAAAATGTAAAATAGTGTTGTCACGTTACCAAAATTATGACTTCGATATGATACATGATTGAAATATCACTTTACCAATACTGAATCGACACCACAACAAAAACCTAAAACAACAGGAAAAGTAACTGAATAAGATGACCCAAAGTAGAACTTATAATTCTTTTTTTATGATAAATAATGTTTGTTCCAAACATTATTGTTTGGAACAACATGAGGGTGAGTAATTAATGACAGAATTTTCATTTTTGGGTGAACTATCCCTTTAAAGTATGTTCTAAATATTAGGAATGTGTGCGTTATGAATGAAATCTGGATGTATTATATTTACCATGTTGTGGTCATGTGATCTGCCAGCATCAGTTGCGAGATCTGCTGGTTGCAGGCGCTGGAGGAGTCAAGAGACGGACCCTTTCTGCTACCCTTGAGATGCTTGTGCTGTGTTTGCATATTGATGAATTTGTCAAATACACAGACGTTTTCATGAAGCAACAGAAATGCTTTTCATTCAATCATTTATGTACTGCTTAATACAGCGCCTGTATTTACAGAATAAAGTTTAACATAGGCCAATACTGTTAAGATGCGAATAAAGTGGGGTATACTATTTATCAGTTTCATTTTGCTTAACATGAAAAGAGTTTGTACTGTTAAAATAACGCAGATTTGTTTGAGTATGCAGAACTAACCATGAAACACATGTCAGAGAGATAAGGTGTGTCATCCATAAAGATGCTTAGTAATCACATACTTCCCCATTGTACAGTAGGCGAAAAACAATATGCAAATAGAGTAGTATGTCCGAATTCACAGTTTTGATAAAATCAATACTTCCAGCAAGATTCTGTAGTGCACATCCCATGAACACTTTACTATCCCATGAGGCCACAGGAGAGGATTTGTGAATGACAGGTGAAGTGACGCAACTAATGCTGGGAGGTCACATGACAACAACAACATGATAAATGCAGTACGTCCAGATTACATTTATACTATAGAACACACTTTTTTAGCAGTCACAAAGCAATTACTTATTCAAAAGATGTACGATTTCAGATGCAGCCTTTGTGTCATGTCCTGACCCAACGTCCTGTTTTACAAGGAAATTATGAAATCATTAACGTAAATGTTCAAATATCACTCTGTTTCATCATTATCTTACAGTTCACTCAAACAGCAGCGGGTTTGGTAGGTAACTAATTATTTATATAAAGAAAGGAAGCACTGTCTAACTGAAACTACATCACTGGAACCTGAAAGTGCAGTCTGAGAACCTGCTTTTGACTGTGAGAAGTTTCATCTGATCTCAGGCACATAACATCCTCCTTTTTGTTTAGCTTGGAGTTTATTAAATGTGCAAATGGTGAATTTACTTTCTGTTCTGTCAGCAAAACAATGGGAGTGTTAGCTGTAAACTAATATTTCACCTGATTAACCTGGGCTTAGTAAACATTTTCATGCATGATACATCTCCATGCAAAACTGGACAAACGTGCTCATGGCATTTTTTAAAAAAAATATATTTTGTCTAAAAAGTTGCATTAAAAACATATAGATTTTCTTTTCTAGTATTTCATATGTCAAGCTTTACTTGGTTAAAATTAAACAGGCTATTTGAGAAAAAAATTCATTATAGAACCCTAGCCCTGGTCTCCCAACCATATCAACGCACTTTTAGGAATATGATACTGTACTTTCTGCACAGGAATGTTTGTGGTTATAGACATTTGATTAAAGTGTGTCTCAAAATCTGGTGAGCTGCCTCGCTGGACAGCATTTTAGGGCATGATTGAACGTCCTATCGCCAATATATATATGGTTATATGCTCCCGTGGTAATATTCAGAAACGTAAAGTGTGTACAGGTGTTTAGTTTGTACTGTACCTGGTGTCAGATGTGTAGCGCTGAGTGAGCGTCGAGTGCATTAGAGACTCATGCATCTCATTCATTTGATATAAAACGATTACTTCCTCAACCACACTGTCAGCGTGTGTCAAACTATATTTCACACTCATTTTTCTGTCGTGTCAGTTTCTCCAAAACTTTTCAAATGAAGGTGGGAATTTGCTTATAGTGACAAATATCGTTATGGGTGTGTATTGCATGGAAGTTTTTTTTTTTTTTTTTTTTTTTTCAGAAAAAAAAATCATTACGACAATTTTAGGAATATTATTTGAGATTTTAGAATATTTTAAAATTAAGTTTAAAATGTGCTGTCTTTGTAAAGATGAATTTCCCCAGAAGAGCAAGTAGCAATAAGCTACAATAAAATAAATAAATAAATAAAAATAATTTGAATGAATATATGAAAGAAAAATAATAATTTCTGTAATCTGCACCAATTTGTAAATAAATAAAATATTTATTTACATATATTCCTAAAATATTTAGTATTTGTTTAAAAACGTATTGAACAGTAATTGTGAAGTAATTCACTTTATTTGAAGTAATTTACTTTAATTGGGATAAGAAGACCGTAAGAAGAAATCTATAAATTACTCATTACTCATTAAATAAATCCTTTTTTTTAAGATTTTAAATAAAATTTTGTAAGATTTATTAGTATTTTTTAATTTTATTGTTAATAATTGATCTGTTATAGTTACTTCATGATTATTTTAAACTCATTTTTATGTAACGCACTTTGATTTACCATTGTGTATATATAGCCTATAAAGGTGCCTTGCCTTTGACTTCCGTTTGTTGCTTAATTTAATAAATACTGAGTTTGTTGGCGTAGAAATAACGTGGACATTAACATTTTTAATCATTAAGATTTTAGGTTAAAATGTATATGTTAAATTTTAGTTGTCAGTATATATTATTGTGTATGTTAACGTTGTTGTCTTTCTCCTCCTGACCGCTGGCGGCAGTGTCGAGCTAAACAGCCTCGCGTTCCTGACAGAAAACACCGTGAATGAAAAGCACGCGTGTAAAGCTAATGTAAGCATGACACCTGGAGTAAAACAAGACGCGTTGTGATAAATCTAGTCGGTTTTATTCGCAAAATGGTTCGTAAATTGAAATTTCACGAGCAGAAACTCTTGAAGAAAGTTGATTTTATTAGCTGGGAGGTTGACAACAATTTACACGAGGTTAAAGTGTTGAGAAAATATCATATTGAGAAGAGGGAAGATTACACCAAGTGAGTAAAGACACTCTCTTTATTATGTATATTTGTTTTAAGCAAATATATCTTTGTTTGATGTACACGTTCATTCATATTTTAGATGAAGTGAATGATAGTGTCTGTCTTCAGCCAAAGCATGACTTATGAATCTAATATGTTTATGATCTCTCTGTAGATACAAATTTACAAATTTAGTCGAAATATCAGAGAACTGGCACAGAAAATACGAGATTTGGACGAAAAGGATGGTTTCAGAGCTCAAAGCACAGCTCTTTTCTTGGAAAAACTGTAAGTTTGGGAACCTCTGGATGATTTGTGGGCACTTGATCTGCAGTCATGTCTAAAGATGGAGTGCGTTTCTCTTTTTTTGCAGTTACTGTGTCGGTTTGATCCCCACTAAACAGAACCTCTCTCTTTCAAATGAAGTCTCTGCATCTGCATTCTGCAGGTAAGATGCGCTGCAACATTTGATCATGGACATTGTAATAAGGTGTACATAGAAAAACAACATAACGTGCTGAACAGCTCAAAATTACGTTTAAAGAAACTAGTTTTATCTTTTGTTTGTTCTGCTTGTTCCTTTTGTATGGAAGCCCGTTTCCGCAACTGAATAAGAAAAAAAAAGCTACTTGCGACTTTTTGTCTCACAATTCTGACTTTTTTCTCGCAATTGCATCATATAAACTCGCAATTCTGACTTTGTTCTTAGAATTGTGCGATATAAACTCACAATTGCGAGTTCTAAAGTCCAGTTCTGAGGAGAGAAAAAAAAAAAAAGACTTATGTTCTCAGGATTGCGAGTTTATATCTCACAATTCTGACTTCATGTAAACTCGCAATTGTGAGAAAAAAGTCAGAATTGTGAGAAGTCGCAATTACCTTTTTTATTTTTTTTATTCAGTGGCGGAAACAGGCGTCCATACTTTTGTGTACTGGTTTTCTGATTGCTGTAATTTTCTGCAGGAGACGACTTCCCACGATCATGCTGAAACTGCGTATGGCTCAGAATCTGAAGACTGCCATAACCTTCATCATAAATCACACTGAACTGTACACACACGTTATCTGCTGTATGTGTTATATACATATTATGCTGTATAATATGTATATATTATCTGCTTCAACTTTTAACTGACAATTTAATGACTTGCTGTAATTTGTATTATTAGGTTTACGTGACCTCTGAATATACTGGATGTTCATTTAATTTTAAAGGAATAGTTCAACCAAAAATGAAAATTTGTCCAAACAGTTTCTCACTCTCAGGCTATCCGAGATGTAGATGAGTTTGTTTTTTCATCAGAACAGATTGCGGTTCTTCATCCTCTGCAGTGAATGGGTGCCGTCAGAATGAGAGTCCAAACAGGTGGTAAAAACATCACAATAATGCACAAGTAATCCACACCACTCCAGTCCATCATTTAACGTTTTTTCAAGTGAAAAGCTGCATGTTTGTAAGAAATAAATCCATTTGGCATTTTAACTTTAAACCATAATCCATAATAGCATTTCCTCAAGTGAAAAAGTCCATCACCTGTTGCCCTCTCACATCAAAATCAACTCACATCAACTGTTTTGCACTGTTTTAACTTGTAAATGGTGACTTTTTCACTAGATGAAGCATTATTATGGGTTATGGACATAGTTTAGCCGGGTTAATAACATTAATGATGGATTTATTTGTTACAAACACCGCTTTTGTCTTCACAAAATGTTAATAGATGGAGTGGAGTCGTGTGGATTATTATGATGCTTTTATCAGCTGTTTGAACTCTCATTCTGACGGCACCCATTCACTGCAGAGGATCCATTGACGAGCAAGTGATGTAATGTTACATTTCTCCAAATCTTCTCAGATGAAGAAACAAACTCATCTACATCTTGAATGACCAGAAGGTGAGTGCATTTTTTTTTTTTTTTTTTTTTTTGGCATTCATGGCATCAATTTTTCCTTTTTGGGTGAACTGTTCCTTTAAGCTGTAATATTGTAAAGAAAAGTATTTGCATAAAAAAAAAGATCATTTAAATTTTTTGACTGAGCAACAGATATTCGTGTTGGGCAATAATCCTGCATTTCTTGTAACCAGGTTAGTTATGAAATCCCTCAATAATTTTTTTTTTTTCTGATGCCCACTGAAGAAGAAAAAAAACACAATGTTAATTTTAACACATGAACTTTATATGAATCTGTGGTAACTGAAATTTAAAGTTATTGTGCAATACTCTTACAGGAGTATGGAAGACTTTGTCACGTGGGTGGATTCATCCAAGATCAAACAACATGTCATGAATTACAATGAGGAGGTATGTCAAAGTATATTATGAACATCATCCTGTAGAGTTTATACACTACTGTACAAACGTTTAGGGTTGGTAAGATTTTTATGTTTTTGAAAGAAATCTCTTTTTTTTTTTAAGTTTAAAAACAACTGTTTTCTATTTGAATGTATTTTAAAATTTAATTTATTCCTGTGATGCGCAGCTGAATTTTCAGCATCATTACTCCAGTCTTCAGTGTAACGTGATCTTTCAGAAATCATTCTAAAATGCTGATTTGTTGCTCAAGAAACATTTATGATTATCATGAATGTTGAAAACAGATTTTTCAGGATTCTTTGGTGACTAGAAAATTCAAAAGAAAATAATTTATTTGAAATAGAAGTCTTTTTTTAACAAGTGTTTTTACTGTCACTTCTGAACAATTTAATGTGTCCTTGCTGAATAAAAATGAATTTCTTTAAAGAATAAAAAATACTGTTGTCTTAAAGTTTCAAACAGTCATGTATGCAAACCTTTTATTGATCAGATGAGTTCAGATTTTATTTCATATTTAATTCATACAACCTTTCCTGTATGGACTAATAGTCTGACATCAGACAAGGTTTTTAGAGGCACTAAAATGTGAAGAATGACATTTATGTATGTTTGTATGTGTATATATATATATATATGTGTGTATATATGTATGTGTATGTATGTATATGTGTGTGTGTATAATCATATAATCACCAAGAGAATCTGATTTTATGCTATTAAGAAATTATTAAAAACAGTTATAAAACATGTTTGAACTAATTGCTCATTTATTAACATTACAATTTTGTTTTTGTTCTTTCAGCGAGATGACTTTGACCTCATTGTCTAAATCCCCTAAATCTCCAAATACAACAAGAAATTTGGATTTTAACCAGAAATGGTCAGTGCATTGAGCAGCTGTTCATTTTTCATTCATCAAAGAACAAATGTATATATTTATGCCTTGTCAGACATAAAGTGACCAATTATCATCTTGAAATATGTTGAGTGAATGAATGCATTGAGTGTAACTATTGTGTTTTTGCCATTAATAGCTGTAAACAAAGAATTACAACTCATTTGTCTGAATTTACTTTGTTCCTAGAAAAGCACTTTTACATTTTGCATTCATATCACAAATTAAAAAGTCTATTTGACATAGTGGGCACCTAAAATCTGTCCCAACAAAGATGCATCAATGTTTCACCACCAGATACAGATGTAATTTCATATAAACTCAACATATAATTTGCATAGCTGTTATGAACACAGACAAGGCATCAAGTACATCATTAACACCTACCACTGATCTATGTTATAAATAAAGCTGGGTACAACTGTAAAAAGACAGCAGCATCATGAACTGGACAAAATTTCATTGACAGCTACATTCAGTGTTTCAAACAGACACAATCTTAAGGCCAGAACAGAGACTCTGGTGTCTGAACCAGTTTTGTGAGCGAGGCCCTGAGAGTTTATGCTTGAATTTGTCACATGCATTCACAGCCACCAGAAGCGCACATAATGAGTGATGAAAATCACAGCACCAGCCGCCACTTTAGCATAGGTGGACCGCGTGTTGAGATACTTAGCATCGCTGCGGTACTTCTTAGCCAGGCTGGACAGATTACTTGCTTTGGAATCCAAGGCTGCAGAAAGAACAGAGAATACTAAATACTTTTACAAATGCAAATGTTTTTTTTCTTACTCAAATGTGCTTAAAAGACTGAAACCGGCTGTAATAAGTGTTCACTCACCAGATAACGCTTCTCCACGCTGAAGCACTTCCTCTATATTAGCAACCATGATCTTCTGCACGTCGTGTAACTCTGAATTGATGCTGCCCAGATTTCTTCGTGTTCTGCTGTCGATGTAAGACTTTTTGGTTTTCTGAATGTATGTGTCTGGAGACCAATGGGAAATCCTTTCATCTGTGTTGTCAACCAGCTAATTTGCCATGTAGATGACTCTTTTAATTAGTAAAACAATTGTTTATATGCTACTGCTTAAAGGTTTGTGTTCAGTACGTTTTTGAAAGAAGTCTCTTATGCTCACCAAGGCTGCATTAGATCAAAATTACAGAAAAAAAAAACTGTCATACTGTGAAATATTATTACAATTCAAAATAGCTGCTTTCTATTTGAATAAAATGTCATTTATTCCTGTGATGCAAAGTTGAATTTTCAGCATCATTAATCATGATCATTCTAATATGATGATTTGCTGCTCAAGAAACATTTATTATTATTATCAATGTCAAAAAAGGTTGTACTGCTTCATATTTTTGTAGAACCTGTGATTTTCTTTTTTTTTTTATTCTTTGATGAAGAGGAAGTTCCAAAGAACAGCATTTTTTAAAATAGAAATCTTTTGTGCCATTATACAAGCCTTTACTGTAAATTCTGATCACTTTAATGCATCCTTGCTGAATAAAAGTATTAATTTATTTTTAAAAAACACCTTACTGAACCCAAATTTTTGAACGGTACTGTATATGAACTTTGAGGGAGTTAAACTGTGCTTTCAAATTGCATTGATGTAAATAAGATGTTTCTCACCAAATTCGATAAAAGAGTACGGCCGTGACACTGAAGGGACTTTTGTCCGGTACTGCTCACTGAATTCTGCCTCCAGATCCTCCAGATAGGCAAACGCCAGTTTCTTGGGGAATGCTACTTCACATAAGGCCAAGTAACACACTCCTTTCTCAATGATGTAGCTGGAAAACAAGACATCCAGAATCAACCGCAAACTCCACACGTGTCTGTCAGGGTTGGGCAAAATTCAGATTTTTAAAAATGGTCTCCTTTTCATGTTCATGAGTGAATCACAGTTGAGCTGGCAACATGTCCTACAGGATGTTGAAATGGAATTTTAATTGGAGTGACAGGAAGAAGAATTTACTCAATTGCAATTTTAAAAAAAAAAATTGAACAATGAGACAAATTTTATTAGCTCCACACAGATTTTGCAACAAAAAAATAAATCCATTAAATGTCGACTAAATGTTTCACAAAACTGATTAATGATTTTTTTCATTATGAATTTCATCATGATTTTGAAAATGTCCACAGCATTCATCTTTATAGAAATTAACGTTAACAACTAAATTTTAATCAAATTATTATATATTGATGTTTTGATCAATAAATCGTTTAGGGTAAAAAAAGAGAAATTATTCTTCTTCCACCATGGTTTCTAAAATATTTATTAAGTTAAAAGTTAATTAATAGAATCAAATACATAAGTTTATTAAATAGTAAGTTAATTTTTGGAAATTACCAGAGAAAAACAACATATTCAGCAGCAAATAAATATTTTACTTACTGAAAAAAACAGATATATTATTAACCCTATAAATCCTACTGTATCTCATCGATTAGTACAAGCTATCAGTAATTAATTTATTTTTCGGCCACATAAATATCAGCAACTGTACCTAATTAAATATTTTGCTGAGTTTAGGTTTCTAAATAAAACTGAGGTGTATGAGTATGAGTTCCAAATATTATACTCAACAAAAACACATAAGCAAACTTTTTTTCTTAAAGATCTTCTTCACATGTAAGTCTTTAAAGGGTTAAAATTTCTTTGAATTTCATTTCATTTTAATTCTATTTCCATAAATTGGAATTACAATTCTGCATCCACAGGCAGTGTGAATGGTGTCAGTACTTGCTGAAAGGCCATGGCTCCTGCCTCTAAAGAGCAGGCCTCTGGTCGTTGAGTTTTCGGCAGAGCTGCTTGGCTTGACTCTGATATTTCTGTAAGTCTCGCCCTGACTGTAAACAGCTTCACGTTAGTAATTCAAAAGTACTATGTAAAAGTTCTATATAATCACATTAGCAACACAAAAGAGCAATAACAAAGACTCTGTAAGCAACTGAAACTTTTGAATCAGCTCCCTCAATTACATCATGTGCTTTAAGTTTGTACAAATGTTGTATTTAGTTTTGTTGGCATGGGTTGATTCACACCTGCTCGTCTTCTTGCATTGATGCAGCGAGCGGCACCATTTCACCTGTTGTCTTTACTCTTTACCCTCGGTCTGTTTTAAAGTGAAGTGACTGATTGTTTGACTGAATGGCAGAAAGTGACACATTTGAACTGACAGCAGAGTTCAGATGAGCTGGCCGGGAGTGGGTGTGTTACCTCAAATTACTTCCGGCTTTCGCATTCCAAAGGTTCTGATTATTTATTTATTTGTTTGTTTGTTTATTCTTTCTAATACTATAACAATAGAAACAAGACAATAGACAAGAAAAAGAAACAAACAATTATAAATGGCTGTACAATGATATACAATTTTGCATTTCTGGGATTTTTGTGTCCAAAAGAGATATAAAATGTTTTAGTATGAAATCTAAAAATAACTTACTAAATATTTTATATCTGTATATAAAAATTACATATATTATTATTATTATATAATTATATATTATTACATATTATTTACATTTCTTCACATTTTTTTATAATTATAAACAATTAAAATTAGTAATGCAAAACAAACAAAAAAACACCTGAATGATTCACAGAAATAAAACTTTAAAGGCTAATAGTAAGAATTATTTGAATATAATGCTTGATTTAATTTTCAAAACAATAAATATAGGATTTGGTTACTAAATCTACTAAATTCACAAGCAAATAATAAATGCACAAATGCTTTTCCAAACTATTGTATAAAAGGACAGACCCGCACATCACACGGATATATTTTCATATATATATATATGTATATTTTATTTTATTATTATTTTTTTTTAAAGCCCCTTTTATATTTTCGCAATCTGTAAATCTGTCATCAGTTGAAGTACTCTGCGCTCGACTGCTCCTGTCTGTGCGCACTGATCGTTTCGCCCGATCATTCAGCGCATCGATTATTCACGTCTGTGGGCTGATCTGTACTGAGCTGATCCCGCTTGAACGCTTTTTCCTGATCACGAACAGCTCGATTAAACTCTGCATCTGCACTGAAGGTAAGATCAGCCGCATAAAGTGGTTCATGATGACCTTACCTCATTCTGCGTTCATAATTTCATTAATTGAGTGAAGCGTATCTTTGTGTTGCGACCATTGTTGTTGTTCTGTTCTGTGAACGTTACCAACAAATCAGATCCACTTTGATTTAAAGAGCTTCAGCAACAGTTTAAGAAGCGACTGTGAAGATCTGCGGTCGGAGCGCAGCCAGACGTGCGTTTATTATCTGGTTATGAAGTGTTTATTATTATGCACGTTCTCTACTAGGCCACAGTGCTCGCTTGCTACAAGATGCAGTGTTATTTATGGAAGAAAAACCGCTCTATGACGGCTGTTATTAATATTTTTAGTTATTTGATGTTTCGTATCGGCGTGTGAGCTCCGCGCCACAGCGCATCGTTATGTGATAGGAAGAGCTGTCAGTTGTTTTTGAGCAGTGGTGTGTCTGTGGTGTGAGTAACGGGTCTCTCTGAGAGACATTAGTTCAGCTTCACTGATTGATTGGCTGCCGCTGCTCGCACAAGGGCCCTTTATGCGCGAGGCTCCAGCTGGACGAGCTGCGTGTGTTCTGATTGGATGATTCTCGTGCGCGAGAAATTACGTCTTCGTGCAATTATAAAAGTCTGCTCTCACGAGACAAATTGATTTAAAACTGGTGACCTTTATATATAATAATATACTTTATTTTTTTATAAGTGTAAAGATTATGGTGGAATGTTATGGTAGTGTTTACAGATTTAAAGGGATAGTTCTCCCAAAAATGAGAATTAATATTTTAATATTTATTAGTAATAACTGTGGAACACGAGTGTGTGTGTGTGTGTGTGTGTGTGTGTGTATATATATATATATATATATATATATATATATATATATATATATATATAAAACAACAGTAAAATTTTGGAATATTTTTAATATTGAAAATAACTGTATTCTATTTGAATATATTTTAAAATGTAATTCATTCCTCTGATCAAAGCTGAATTTTCAACATCATTACTCCAGTCTTTAGTGTCATATGATGCTTCAGTATATAATCATTCTAATATGGAGATTTGCTGCTCAAGAAACATTTATTATTATTATTATTATTATTATTATTATTATTATCAATATTTAAAACAGTTGAGTACATTTTTTTCAGGATTCTTTGATGAATAGAAAGATCCAAAGATCAGCATTTATCTGAAATAAAAAGCTTTTGTAACATTATGCCATTCAAAACTTGGAGTAATTTTTTTTTTTAAATGGAAATTATCAGAATCAGAATCAGAATCAGAATGAGCTTTATTGGCCAGGTATGCTTACACATACGAGGAATTTGTTTTTGTGACAGAAGCTCTACAGTGCAACAGAAAGACAGCAACAGGACAGGGCACAGATAATAAAAGAATAATTTACAAATAGGCAATGTACAAATAGCAAAAACACAATATATAGACAATTATGGTGTACAGGTCTAATATGTGCAAATCTGAAATGAAAAAAATAAGTATGTGTGTTGAATAAATAATTTATAATAGTGTTGTGTGTTCCACTTTTAATGTCAAGTGTTCATGAGATGGATTGCCTGAGGGAAGAAACTGTTCCTGTGTCTGGTCGTTCTGGTGCTCAGAGCTCTGTAGCGTCGACCAGACGGTAACAGTTCAAAGAGGGAGTGTGCTGGATGTGAGGGGTCCAGAGTGATTTTGCCAGCCCTTTTGCTCACTCTGGATGAGTACAGTTCTTGGAGAGTGGGGAGGGTTGTACCAATGATTCGCTCAGCAGTCCGGACTACCCTCTGTAGTCTTCTGAGGTCAGATTTGGTAGCTGAGCTGAACCAGACAGTTATTGAAGTGCAGAGGACGGATTCAATGATGGCGGAGTAGAACTGATTCAGCAAGTCCTGTGGCAGGTTGAACTTTCTTAGCTGGTGAAGGAAGTACAACCTCTGCTGGGCCTTTTTCACAATGGAGTCTATGTGATTGTCCCACTTCAGGTCCTGGGAGATGGTGGTGCCCAGGAATCTGAATGACTCCACTGCAGTCACAGTGCTGTTCATGATGGTGAGTGGGGGGAGTGCAGAGGGGTTCCTCCTGAAGTCCACGATCATCTCCACAGTTTTGAGCGTGTTGAGCTCCAGGTTGTTAAGACTGCACCAGACAGCCAGCTCCTTAACCTCCTGTCTGTAGGCAGACTCGTCACCGTCCTGGATGAGGCCGATCAGTGTGGTGTCGTCTGCAAACTTCAGGAGCTTGACAGAGGGGTCTTTAGATGTGCAGTCGTTAGTGTACAGGGAGAAGAGCAGTGGGGAGAGAACACAGCCCTGAGGAGCTCCAGTGCTGATCGTACGAGTGCTGGATGTGTATTTTCCCAGCCTCACTAGCTGCTGCCTGTCTGTCAGGAAGCTGGTGATCCACTGACAGACGGAGGTGGGGACGGAGAGCTGAGTTAGTTTGTTCTGAAGGGTGTCCGGGATGATGGTGTTAAAAGCGGAGCTGAAGTCTACGAACAGGATCCTCACATAAGTCCCTGGTCTGTCCAGATGCTGCAGGATGAAGTGCAGTCCCATGTTGACTGCATCATCCACAGACCTGTTTGCTCTGTAGGCAAACTGCAGGGGGTCCAGTAAGGGTCCAGTGGAGGACTTCAGATAAGCCAAAACCAGTCTTTCAAATGACTTCATGACCACAGATGTTAGAGCCACAGGTCTGTAGTCATTAAGTCCAGTAATTTTGGGTTTCTTTGGGACGGGGATGATGGTGGAGCGTTTGAAGCATGAGGGGACTTCGCACAGCTCCAGAGATCTGTTGAAGATCTGTGTGAAGATGGGGGCCAGCTGGTCAGCACAGATTTTTAGGCAGGCTGGTGACACACCGTCTGGACCTGGTGCTTTCCTTCTTTTGTTCTTCCTGAAGACCTGGCGCACCTCATCTTCGCTGATCTGAATGGCAGGTGTGGGGGAGAGGGGGGTTGCTGGAGGTGTGAATGGTTGTGTGAAAGGTTGTGTGGAGAGGTGTTCAGGGCGGGTGTGGGGTGTTTTTTCAAACCTGCAATAGAACTCGTTCAGGCCGTCTGCCAGGTGTTGATTCTCCAGAGTGCTGGGGGATGGTAACTTGTAACTGGTGATTTCTTTCATACCTTTCCACACTGAAGCAGAATCACTGGAAGAGAATTTTTTCCTTAGCTTGCCGGAATAATTCCTCTTTGCCACTCTGATCTCCTTTTCCAGTGTGTATTTGGCCTGTTTATACAAGACTTTATCCCCCTTTCTGTAAGCATCTTCTTTGGCCTGACGGAGCTGTCTGAGTTTTGCAGTGAACCATGGTTTGTCGTTGTTGTAAGTTAGATGAGTCTTGGTAGGAATGCACACATCCTCACAGAAACTGATATATGATGTTACAGTCTCTGTGAGCTCATCCAGATCATTTGCGGCAGATTCAAAAACAGTCCAATCAGTAAGGTCGAAACAGGCTTGTAAATCCCACTCTGTTTCATTAGTCCATCTTTTAACAGTTCTTAATACAGGTTTTCCAGATTTGAGTTTCTGCCTGTAGGTCGGTATAAGATGAACCAAACAGTGATCAGAGAGTCCTAGAGCTGCCCGTGGGACAGAGTGATATGCGTCCTTTATCGCTGTGTAACAGTGATCCAATATATTACTGTCTCTGGTGGGACATGTAACATGCTGTCTGTATTTTGGCAGTTCACGGGAGAGATTTGCTTTATTAAAGTCCCCGAGAATGATTAAAACAGAGTCCGGGTGTTGTTGCTCAGTCTCTGTGATCATATCAGCGAGTTTCTGTAAAGCTGAGCTCACGTGCGCTTGCGGAGGAATGTAAACACTCACGAGAATGAACGAGCAAAACTCCCGCGGCGAGTAGAAAGGCTTGCAGTTAATGAAGAGCGTTTCTAGATCAGAACAGCACATCTTCTTTAACACAGTTACATCTGTACACCACCTCTCATTGATGTAAAAGCACGTCCCGCCGCCGCGTGATTTCCCCGTTGATTCTGCCTCCCGATCCGCTCTAAACAGCTGAAAGCTCGGAAGATGTAACGCGCTGTCCGGAATGGCGTCGTTCAGCCAGGTTTCCGTGAAACACAGAGCAGCAGATTTTGAAAAGTCCCTGTTTGTCCGGGAGAGCAGAAGGAGTTCGTCCGTTTTGTTGGGTAGAGAGCGGAGATTCGCGAGATGGATGCTAGGCAACGCCGTTCTAAATCCACGCTGTCTGAGCTTCACGAGCGCGCCGGCTCGCTTCCCCCGTCTGCGCGTCCTGAAGCATTTGACCAGAGCTACGGCTCCGCCAACAACAATGTCCAGCAAAACGTCCGAATAATCAAAAACCGGTAAAAGATTCTGTGGTGTGTTCTGCCGAATGTTCAGCAGATCATCCCTGGTAAAACTGATGGTGTTTGAGAAACAAAAAACAGGAAAAACGAACAAAAACAGTACAAACACTGAAGAGCAAAGCACAGTAGCTGCCATTTGCGGCGCCATCTTACATCTGTTATAATATATCTGTTATAATATATATATATATATATATATATATATATATATATATATATATATATATATATAGAAATTAATACTTTATGCCATTCAAAAGCTTGGAGTCAGTATTTTTTTAAATAGAAATTATTAAAAAAATAGAAATTAATACTTTTATTTAGCAATGCTTTAAATTAATCTAAAGTGATGATAAAGACATTTATAATGTTACAAAAGATTTCTATTTCAGATAAATGCTGTTCTTCTGAACTTTTTATTCATCAAAGAAATTTGAAAAAATTCTACTCTGCTGTTTTAAACATAATACTACTACTACTACTAATAATAGTTTTTTGAGCAGTAAATCAGAATATTAGAATGATTTCTGAAGGATCATGTGACTGGAGTAATGATGCTAAAAAATCAGCTTTGAAATCACAGGAATTAAATATATTTTAAAATATATTCAAATAGAAAACAGTTATTTTAAATAGTAAAAATATTTCAATTTGACTGGTTTTGCTGTACTTTGGATCAAATAAATGCAGGATTGGCGAGCAGAAGAGACTTCTTTTAAAAAAACATTAAAAATCTGGGCGATATGACCAAAATCATATATCACGATATGAGTAATTTTATTTAACTGTAATTATTTATATCACAATATAGTTATTTTTGCTTATGATATCAAAATAAAAAAAATAATAAAAAACACTCAAGCTCACCGAAGACAAGTACACAGTCAGCAATTAAATAAGAATAAGAAACTAATTACAAGCAATAGGACAAAAAAACTATGGTAGAACAAATAAATAAGAAATTCTACATACATTGTATAAAGTAATCAAATGTATAAAAACACTGCATATTCTTCACTGTGTAAATTAATTAAATTTTATTTGTAAATTTTAAGAAGGTACTTGCAAAGACGAGCATTTTGACACATACGAGACACATATAAAGTGGCAAAATAACTATTTTATAACTAATAACTTGAAATGGTGATGTTTAATTAGAGCTTCTCAGATGAAGCGTTTTGACTGTGATTAATCAACAGGTAAACGTGTGAGCAGCAACAAACCATAAGGTAATCATAACAAAAAATGATGCTAGAGTAGCAACATGTAAAATTTGTTTGGCAGAAATATTTCATTGCCAAACAACTTTACTTGAAGAACTGATTTAATAGTACCCAAATGTAGTTTATTTATCACAACTTTATTTTTGGTTTCAGTTTTCAGCTAGATGAAAACTTTAATTTATATTTCAATATTTTTGTACAAAAAAAAAAATCGATGCATCACAGTAAAAACATTTACTTTTTTTCTCTCAGGACAAAAGAAATTTATACAGGTTTGGAATGCCTTGAGAATGAGTATCAAAAATTTCTTTTTCTGAGATTTTGGGAAATCTCAAACTACTTGCCAAACTTCCATTTCTGTGACATTTTTTCAAATCAGTTACAAAATCTGAGATAAATGGTATGATATAAGCATTGTTTCTTACTCTCAAAATGTAAAAAAAAAAAAAAAAAAAACTACATATTTTAAGTTGGCCCAGCCAATCCGCATGTGCGGTGTAGAGCAAAGGCTGACTGCACGTTTTAACATAAAGACCAGGCAGTGTTTTGATGATTTGGAACACAGGATTTACTTTACTAGAGTTGTCATATTGGGCATTCCAGTTTCTTCTGTTCGCTGTAATAGAGTGCAACAGTCGGGTTTCGGAGGTAAAAACATGTACATTTTCTCCATTGAAAATTGACTTTTTAACAATAAATGATACAATTTTAAAGAGAGACCTGTTGTGAGCTCCTCTTATCTGGCTGGCTTGGTTTATGGCATATAACGGTTTAACAAAGACTTTTTCCAAGTGTGGGAAAATCAAAAGATTACAAAAAAATCACAAATAGGGTATTACTGGTGTATTTTATGTTATAACATGAAGTATGAAAAATATCTTGAGTTTGTTGAAAAAAAAAAAACCCATTGACTTCAAAAATGTGAACTTGTTTCCGGGTTTCATTCCTGCATCACTCTATGGGCTGTTCCAGTTTCTCCCGTTCATTGTAATACCAGTGGTCCATCTCAGCTACACACAGTCTCTGGTTAAACTCGTTTAATTTGTTTTAGATCATTAGACATGGCATTACAGTGCCTTGGAAACCTGTCTGAAACCAGTTTTCTTAGGAGGAACTTTCATACACAGGAGCAATGTTTAGTCACTGACTGACACAATCTAGGCCACTTTTGGTTGTCAGATGCCTGTAGTTAATTTGTCAAAACTGTACTTGCAGTTACATGCAATGACATGATTAATGATTTAGTGTCCAAAACGTCTATAGGAATTATTTCCTCAAATATATTTTCAAAAGATTTTGTTCAAAGTAAGTTTCATAGTTATGGGTAACTCATATGACCCTGTGTTTACGTTATATGTTTTGTCTTATCAGTTCATCCCACCATTTCTAGTCTCTATTTCTAATGACTGATGTCCAAACGCACCAGCATCCACTGCTCAGGCCAGTGTCCCATTAACCCAAATTCATATCAGCTGCTCAGCACGAGCAGGAAACATACATGTGACACACCCAGATATGAAACTGAAGTTCAGCGTATATCAGTACAGATAGACTACGCTCCATGTTAGACTACATGCTACTGTGTTATTGTATGTTTATGTAGATGATTGTTTGAGTACTAAATGCTTGTGTCTTTGTGTGAACTCATGCCTGTGTTTGTTGGGTCAGGTGCAGTAGAGAGTGCCATGCAGGAAGGAGAGGAGTGGAAGTGAGGCGATGGGCTGCACCTCAGCCAAGCAGTTGTCATCTGTACCCAGTGATGAAGAGGGCCGGAGTAAGGCCTACAGCAATGGAGATGCCTTCTCCGGTCAGTGTCCACAGATATTCACCTTTAGATCATGGGATATTAATAGAGCCAGAGTCACAGTTGAATTTCATTGAAAATTCCAATTCGGTACCTGGCTTAGAATTGACTGTATATTGAGTGAACTGGGTGCAAAATTGAATTTTATTCTATTTGAATTATTTCAATTTAAATTGTATATTAATTTGCATTAAATTTAAACATGTAGCTGATGTATGTAGTTTTGTTTTATTTTGCAGTATAATATTACTTATAAACATTGTATTATACACACAAAATGGAATATATGCAAGGATGTATTACATTGATCAGATGTTACAGTAAAGACTTTTACGTTGTTATAAAAGATTTTTATTTCCAATAAATGCTGAGAATGCAAAGTATCCTAAAAAATGTTTCTTGAGCAGCAAATCAGCATATTAGAGTGATTTCTGAAGGATGATGTGACACTGGAGTAATGATGCTGAAAATTCAGCTTTACATCACAGAAATACAATATAAATTAACATTTTAAAATGTATTAAAATAGAAAACAACTTAAATTGTAATAATATTTCACAATATTACTGTTTTTACTATATTGCGCATACAGCCTCTTTCAAAAACATTTTTAAAAATTTTACAGACTCAAATTTTTAAAGGTGCATATATATATATATATATATATATATATATATATATGACAAAAAAAAAAACAAATATGGGTCTAAAACTTGAGAAGTGGTATTTAGAAGCTCTTGTTGGTCTCGCAGTGGGAATACAGTTTATAATAAATCAGCTTTTACAGTGCTATTAGTGTAAGTGGTGATTTAGCAGGTGCTTTTAGCTAAAGTGAATTACAGTTCAGTTATTAAAGACAGTCCCTCTGGAGTGACCTGGATTTAACTGCCCTTAAAACAGTGAAGACACAGGTCATGCCTTGTTCTTCTGGGGTTGAATAAGCAACCTTAAAGTCAATAGTGTGTTCCTGGTGTTATTGTACATGATCCATAAATGCAAGTTATTTAATAGAAATGTCTTGGTGAGTATTGGTGGTAATTTGGGGTTATTTTGTTAATTATGTTGTTTAACTCAGAAAGATCACATTAACGAAGTAAAATGGATTAAGAATCCTGTGTCCAGGTGATTTTAAGTGTACTTTACTCTTTCTGTGTAGATGAGTACAAACTGAAAGGAGTTGAGAAGGTGAAGTACATGCATGGAGAAGAGGAGCGCACGAACACAAGAAACCAAGAGAACTTGGTAAAGATTGATACATAGTATTATGTATCTCCAATTATTAATTTTACCATCCTGGAGAAAGTTATTTTTTCTTCTTCATGTCTTGCAGGAAAAGAGCACATTTTTGCACAAGGGCAGGCACAAAGATGCCACCGGGAATAGTAATAAGATAAGGTGAGTGTGTGTTTGGTTTCTGCTCTAGTATTCAGTAATGGAGAGAAGATAACCAATGAGATGTTCACCAAGTCTTGATTGTTCCTCAGTATCCACTCTTCAGAGAGCCAGCAGGAGTTCTTCAGGATGCTGGATGAAAAGATTGAAAAGGTGCATCAAGTAGCTTCCCTGTTACTATTGCTCATAGTGTGAGAGGCATTCTCAAGTCCCTAAAGCCCATGGTATACTTTGGTTTTTACATGTGTATAGTGTGTGTGATTTAAATGTAATCACAGTCATCACAGTATGTGTATATTGTACACACGCAGCCAGACTTTTCTAACCATGTGTACTCTATACGCTCAGCTCGCACATGACATGATATAATTCAGCCATAATATTTCTCACCATGAAAATAGCCACAGAAGCTGGAATGGTGTTAAACACAAACAAACAACTCAGCTCGCACATGCACCTTTAATCTTTTTTACACTTTGACACAACCAAAGTAAACTTTGAGCTTAAAGGCAGGGTAGGTGATTTGGTTCAAAAACATTTTTTGTAATGCTGGTTGAAAGTGTCTTCATATCCCACTAGCAGTCAATATGTTAAGTGCTCTAAATGTTTTTATATGGTCAGTGGAAGGCGCAGAACCATAAAATGTTTGTCCAATCACATCCCTTGGTCTGAAGGCTACGATAGGCTGTCCTACCTGCCTGTCAACATATGTATTTGCACATCTCCTTGCACCCTGTTCACGCAGACATAATTCGTCATCAGCGCGTTCAGTTACGCTATTGCAGACCGAGCGAGAATAGAAGGCATTATTATTGTAATATTATGCGCTTTTGTAATGTTTTCTCACCGGCGAATGAGACATGAGGTAATCTGACAGCGTTGCATTCAGTCTCTCATTGTGCCGCTGGTTAGTCTCTGGTCTGCCTGTGTTCATGTGTTTTGGAGGAGGCGTGGCTTTGGAGAATGATTTGCAGGGAGGGTGGAATCTTATGCTTTCAAAGCTAGCTTGCTATTGCTAGCCTCTGAAATCACCTACCCTAACTTTAAGCGTTTGTGTTAGAACCAAAGTAGACTTCAAGCTTAAGCATTTGAGTCAAAACTGTATCATTCACGGCAAAGCTGTAGTATACTTTGTGCTTAAGCGTTTGCATAAAAACTGAAGTAGATTTTAGGCCTAAGTCTTTGCAAAACTGAAAAACCTAGGGATCATTTGGGCTTAACCATTTGCGTAATAACCTGCGTCAAAATTAAAGTACACTTTCAGCTTAACCAGGAGTAATACACTTTGGCACATAATTCATCCCTCACTTTTTTTTTCTTTTTTGCCTTAATCTATTTTATTTACAATTTTTGCTTGGCAAACAAAGGGACCAGAATATCATAGAGATTTTAAGGCTCTTTTGAATTGGCCCCAACAACCTCCCAGAACACTCAGCAATCACATAGTGATGTGCTAAAAAACAGAACAAGTTTATATGGACAAAACATTCTTCAAAAACTGCGAAAATCTGTTTTAATTGCTGTTTATTCAGAGGTACCTTCCCTTAATATGACTCTTACTTTTACAGGGACGGGACTACTGCTCGGAGGACGAGGATATGACATAGCATGCTGAGATGTTTGACTCACGCCAACATGTCAATCCTGTCCCAAAGTTCTTTACACTTGCTTTCCATGCCTCCTTACCCAACAAGTATTAATCTTTGAGTGTGGGTTCAAGTGACATTCAACCTAGTTATCCACTCCGTTTACAATCTATCTACCCTCTCCCAAATGTCTTACAGGTCAGTATTTGAGACTCTTGAGGACTAGTATTTAAACGGTATGGGGGCATGGAAAGGCCATGGTTAAGGAGACTAGGATTTGGCCCAAGATTTGAATGGGAAAGCCATTTTCAGACTGTTCCTCAATCCCTTGCCTTACACTACCCATAAGCCTTCTCCTACTCATAGACTACATACAGTGGAGAGAGCCATGCTGAGAATCCTGGATTTCGCCCTTCCTTTGACATGGACGCTACACATGGTGGAGATGATATTTCCTAAAGAGGACTTACTTATTGAGAGACTTACGTGATTCTGTCCAACTCATGCTGTTGAGACACAGGAAGTGAAAACGTCTGGACAGAAACACAAGGCCATTTCTAGCATTCCAATTGTTTTTTTAACGACGTGAACAAGTATTTTTCACCCACTGTGTATTATGTATGTGTCTTTTTGTCCTTTTTCTTTGAGTTATGTTACAACGCTCAGGACAGCAGTGCTGTATGTATCATCACTAGATTTGTGTGTTAGATGAGGGCAGTGCAGTTCCTTCAGGGCCGGTCTTGAGGACGTGTTGGGTGGTGGAGATAGATCACAGCGTCTAGCCGTGTTTAGCGACGCCAGTTACAGCATCTTAAGGTCATGTAGTTTTCAAATACTCATTTTATTCTATATAACAGGTGGATATCATGCGTTCGCTTGACATTTATAGTCACTATTCTTGAGTTGAAAACCAGTACAAGTTTCAAAACCAGCCTTCAGAAAGTTTTACATAGATAAGTTTTTATTACCAGGAAGTGCTTCTTCCTTTTACAGTATGACAGTAATTTGCCATAGCCTTAAGCACACAGTGTTTTTTTTCTGAAATGAGAGACAACAGTAAGCCATTAATTTCTGTATTTTCACACTAAAGTGAACAGTATCCCACATGTATGCTTAAGTTAAAGCTGCAGTCCGTAACTTTTTTTGGTTAAAAATGATCCGAAATCAATATTTGAGAAAGTAACCAGCCAGTGTTCAAAACTATCGCCTTACTTTAGCCCGATTCACAACGGTTAGCTTATAATAATGTTTTCTAATTTGAGTGGCACGGGTAGGTTTCCGCGTGAAATTCAAGCATGGCACTGCGTCATTACGTCACTCTGTAAACATAAAGAAGTTGTCCCAGCTAGTAGGCTCTGGCACGTGAGGATCCTGCAGGTGGTGGATCATTTATAGCCTTTTCTCACAGCTGCTCGAATAATTAAACTTATCATTTTGATGGCGGGTAATCCAGAAAGGATTATGTGTTTATGAAACAAGTTTTTGTATTTTAAATCGAACCAGTTTGAAGGAAGATTAATTTGCTTTTTGGATTAAAAGAATTTCTTAATATGAAATTTTAATGGTATGACAATTAGATATTAGACTGTACAGAAATTGAAATCTACACGTTAATACTATACTCATAGTCACGCAATGCTGATGTTGTTAACATTAATAATTTGAGAACAAAGTATAATAATAATACTTTGCACAGTTAGATGTGATATGAGCTAACTGATCTTTAGATTTAATCACTGTTGGTAGCGCGATTTATTGTAATGCTTTTTTCCTCAGTTGGGCAGAACAAACGTGGCAGACTTGTTACTCACTTGTTAAGATGGCAAATTACGGTGAAAATTCTGATTTGGGTCATATATTTCAAGACATAGGCAGTAAATATCCACACCGGTGCAGTGACTGACAACTACACATTAACCTCAAAACATTAGATTCATCAAAGAGGTAAAAGTTACGGACTGCAGCTTTAAGTTCTCTATGTAAACAGTTGGGCCAAACAATATTGCCAAAAAATGCAAGTGTGATGCTGAGTGAAGGAATAAATAAATACACAATGACCAACTAACCAAGGAACACCATCTGGTTTATTTATTTATTTTTTTCATATAATGAAAGTCAATGGGGTCCAATGTTGTTTTGTGTTTCAGTGAAAAATTAAAGTCATTAAGGTTTGGAACAAGGGGTGAATAAATGACAAGTTTTGGGAGAACTATTCCTTGGTTCACCCAAAAATGAAGATGCTGTCATCATTTACTCACCCTCATGTCTTTCCAAACCTGCTTGACTTTCATTGATCTTTGAAATGCAAATGAAGAATTTTAATGAACCTCTGGGAGATTTTTGTCCCATTTTGTCCCAAAACCTTAAGGCTTCAAGAAACACTGTAAAACTAATCCACATGATTATTCCAAGAGATTAATCAAATAAAGATATAAAGATTGTTCGCTTTATATGATGAACAGATTAAATTTATGCTTTTATTCACATATAAACATTGATTAACACACTTACATTGAGCACATCAAATATGGTCAGTGAAAGCTGAACTGAACTTTTAATTAACTTTTAATTCTGGGTGAACTATCCCTATAAGCTAGACTTTATACAGGATTCAAATACAAATGTATTTTTCAGCTTTCTCTGCTTGCTTTTTCTGGGAATGTGTAATATTACACATCTGATATTTCAAGTATTTGAGTAAAAAAGGACAGCTCGGTGGTTTTGTGTTTGTGTAATACTGAACTACTCTGTACAACAGACAAAAGCAGCATGGATCCACTTACACACACAAATAAAGTCCATGTCTAAGCTGATTCTATAAATTTAGTCTCTCTCTCATCTTCCAAGATAATATGAGTTCATAAATACATTTGAACTGTAAGTACTACCCAATCCTCGTATCTGGAGAGCTAAGAATGACAGTCTGGCTGTATCATCTGGGTGTTTCTCTCACATCTGTAACCTCCGTTTGCGATGCTGTCGGCGGCCTTGGTCTTGGATGTCCACTGGAGGGTCAGGGGTCAGAAAGCCGTCACTCAGTCTCTGATACACCAAACTGGAGTCAGAAGCCACAGCACACAAGAGCATCGGGACACCTCTGTCCAATATACACCGCAACCTGTGGGAGATGCAGAAAATCACATTATCATATGTGTTAAAGCATAATTACTTTAAGGCTTATAAAGCAGGTATGAGACCTTGTTTCAAGGTGATATTAGTGATATGAGATGTTCATGCAAATCTGATGTATGAAAATCTGTTGTATGACCTTTTTAACACTTTAAATGTATGCATTATGCAGTTATGCATGCCACAGATTTTATGAGGCAAATATGTGAAAGCTGATGCAAGGGTTTTTTTTGTTTTTTTTGAACACCCAACAAATACCATAGAAATATGTTTCCTGAGAAATTGCCCTTTAGTAAACAGAAAAAAAAAAAAGAAAAAATAAATAGTTCTGCCTGTGTGCTTTAGCCAATCAGAACATGGGTGTTGCTCTCAGGCAATAGTGTGAAGCTAGGGGTGGGGCCACCTGTCTGTTCGACCAATAGAGTGCATTAGAGCCCACCCACTTTTTTAGCAGCCTTGGTTCAGGAAGTATTTTTCCCATTCATTTTTCGATTTGGGGTCTTAGAAGTCATTAGAAGTCATTAACCAAACCAAACAGCTACAAAGCAAATCACAACATTACAAACTTTAAGTTGAATTAAAAAAAAAAAAAAAAAAGACTGTGTACTTAATCAAGAGAAGGAAAGAACTACAGTCCCATGAAGCATTGTGAATTACATATCTGAATTAAAAACGATAGTTTTGAAACAATAGTTTGTGTGTGTGTGTGTGTAAATATATATATTACATATATATATATATATATATATGGGTCAAAGATATTTAAATGTCTGCATCAAAAGAAATTTAACAAAAGTAATTTTATTTACATAGAAAGCACATTAAATGCAAGTAAAGTGTCTACTTTTAAGGTTTCAAATAAGTTATATAATGTCAAAATGTGGGTGAAATAATGCTCATTCTGTGTAACACTTATATTTATGTAAAAATTTAAACAACATACTTATTCTGACCTGTACATATTAAAATATATAAAAGAATGAGCGAGCATACTAAATTACAAATAGTATTTGAGGTAAAACTAATTAGTCTTTAATATGCCATAAACTGATTCTTGTGGTGAATATGCCTGACAAGGCTGTTACACAGAAATTTTTTCTGTAAATTGTGGTAAAAATGTATATTTATTTTTGCGCAGAAAAAAAAAACTATTTAATTAAACAAGAAGCTTTCTAATGTATTGAAAGACAACAACAGCAATTCAAAGCTGTATTACACTTATTGTTTTGATGCTTGAAAACACTTTTTCGTCTTTGACCCATATATGAGTGCCTTTTAGGACACCCTGTCATGTGTGAAATTCTGCAAAAGACGCAACACCCGAGCGCAAAGGCCAAATACATCCGTCTAGTGTGTGTTTACATTGAAAAACAATGGAAAAGTAGCGCAATGGAATGGAAAATGCATTCTGTGTGAATGGCCCCATTGGGAAACCTGTTTGGAAACAGTTCTTCTTTCAATTCCGTTTGGTACCACTAGGGGCCGCACTACCACTAGCATTGCATGTACACCAGGAAGGCAGCATATAATTGAGCACTGTCACCAACATCTATATGCATCAGGTCTTGATACTAAAGAAAAGATTGAATGAAATTACACTTGTCCAAATATGCAGTGCATCAAATTATATTAACAAGAATGTGACTCGCTCTTACGACGATGTGCTGCTGTTTCCAGTTTGGAGGATTTGCTTCGTTCATCATAATATTCAACTCTACTCCTTTTTTACTCGTAAACAGAAAATTTAATCGATGCATGTCACAAAAATTGTTTACAGATTCACCACGTGCACATATATCCACTCGTAAATTCCGAATCCTACTACAGCAAAGACATGCCTCATGAATATTAAATAAGTTGCGTGGTAACTGTCCTGCAGCGTCCAATCACGTGAGTAACTTAATATTCATAAGCAATATCCGAGACGTTCATTCGCCAGAGTGCAGCGTCTACCAGCAAATCAGCGATGAGTACTGGGCAAACGTCATATAACGTAATTAATATTCATAAAGTATCCGTCCTAATGTTTATGTCCGTAAAAAAGGTAGCTCTATAGTTAGACAATGAATTTATAGTTTTTGTATAGACGTAGCGGCTTTCAGACCACCTTCCAAAAGGTTTATTGCTTCACTAGATGCGTGTACATGCTGATATGTTTTTGAACACAACCAGATTGTTATTGTCCTTCCTTTATTTGAGTCCGTGTGGAAAACACTACAGTATCTCAACGGGCCGACATTCAGTCTCTTTGATTTGAGGACAAAGCTTACATATTAACTGTCTTTTAAACAGTCAAAAACACAAATAACCATCCAAACTCTTTATTCATCTTACAAAAGAATTGCTCGCTTTACAATAACAATAATATACTTATAAGTATTGTATGTCTGCAGCTTAAAAAAAATAGACTACTTACATTCTCCTTTTAATGGTCCACATATACTCTGAAGACATTCATATCTGAGCTATTCTCGTTGATACAGTTAATTTGTCCACACACATTTTATTTTTAGAATTAATCTGCTTTTGTAAAAGCTATAACAGAAAATATGTCAAATCTGATATATATTCAAATGACTGTAAACTACCTGCACTCATAGTCAAATAAACAACCTAATACACAATAGAAACAGTGTGAATAATTTGAACACTACTGATCAAAAGCCTATCCAAAATACAGTATAAAAAACAGTAATATTGTGAAATATTATTACAATTTAAAACTCTTTTGTATTTTCATATATTGCAAAATGTCATTTATTTCTGTGATGCAAACCTGAATTTTCAGGATAATTTCTCCAGTCTTCAGTGTCGCATGATCCTTCAGAAATCATTATAATATGCTGATTTGCTGCTCAAGACACATTTCTGATTATTATCAAAGTTGAAAACAGTTGTGCTGCTTAATATTTTTGTGGAAACCATGATACATTTCTTTCAGGATTCTTTGGTCAATAGAAATATTAAAAGAACAGCATTTATTTGAAATCTTTTAAAAATTATAAATGACTTTACTGTTACTTTTGAATAAAGTATTAATTCCTTTCGGAAAAAAAAAATCTTACTGACCCCAAACTTTTAAACAGTAGTGTATCCTTATTAAGTCCTTACTGAGGTCCTGAGGCTCAGTGTGGCATCACAGCATTCACTTCTGTATACATCAGATACTTCCAGACTGTTTGAAAGTCTTCAGGAGCTGCGCACTTGGTACCCGAATCTTCACTTCACTCTTAACCATCTAAGAACACGACAAAGATGCAACTACTCAATATTATTTGTTCACGTTGAATATAAAGAAAATGGGTACTTTTATCAACATATAGTTTATAGTTAACAGTACATTGATAAATTCTTACCTCCTCCTTTTCTGTAGGTAAAACTGCACCAGCCAGTGCACAGCAAAGGGCCAGATAACTGTCAGCATTACAATGATAGGAGAGATGTTTAAAGGCCACCAGGCCAACCTCTGAAAAACAAAATAAATACAGATACAATTAATCATTTCTATTAATATAAAGTGGCATTTCAGATGATGACATTCCATGTATTTAAAGTCACATAAACAGACCTTTTTTGGTCACTTAGAGTGCCAAGTTTTGAGCGGAAGGATTTCAGCCTAAAACAAAACAAGCAAGCAAATAAAAGAGTAAATATCAACTGTAACTGTACTCAAGGTTTTAATAGCTATTTAAGTTTTTTAATAGTATTTACTGTAAAATGCTAAGATCCGATTTCAGACTATACAGTGTCATTCAAAAGTTCAGGGTCAGTATTTATTTTATTATTTTGAACTACTCTATTCATCAAAGAATCCTAAAAAAATGTATATGACTGTTTCCACAAAAATACTAAGCAGCACAACTGTTTTCAACTTTGATATAATAATAATAAATATTTCTTGAGCAGCAAATCAGCATATTAGAAAGATTTCTGAAGGATCATGTGACACTGAAGACTGGAGTAATGATGCTGAAAATTCAGCTTTGATATAGTATATTACAATATATTACAATAGAAAACAGTTCTTCTTAATTGCAATAATATTTCACATAGCATTTACTGTGTTTTGATCAAGTAAATGCAGCCTTGGTGAGCCCTCTAGGCGATTACATGTATTGAGCCATACTTTGGTCTTACTTGTGATGCTGTGAGAAGCTCCAGTGTGGTCAGTCTCTGCAGCACATCCTGCATATTGTCCTGTAACCGTGATAATATCACAGTGATCTGTGGGTTAAACGCCATCTTGTCTGCTCTCTCTTCTGTCTCCCAGCGCTGACCATTTCCTTGGCAACTGCACTCGAATAAGTTATCACGTTCGTGTGGTAGGTTAGTTCCCGTTAACTGACGGCCTGAGAGTATGTTAAATGCAAATCATCCATATATGCTTCAAATGGTTTCCAGATCAAAAAATTTAACATGGAGTTACAAGAGTGTTTCTCCAGTAGAGAATCTCTGCTGCTGACACTGTTATGTAATTAAAAACAGCATATAATAAAATTGTAATGAAACAACATTTTAAATACTTTAACCCTATAAAGCGTACTTTATTATATTTGATAAATTCACAAATTCATTTGGCCTCTAAATTATCAACAGGATCAAAAGAATAACTTTTATATTGTCATTAATACTTTAAGACGAACATTTAGTAGATTGAAGCAACTTAGGTTTCATACACTATTGTTTAGAAAAAAAAAAAAAAAAACCTTAAAATGTTTGTATCAAATATGGTCCATCAAGCTTTTGAGGAAAATTTATTTGTTTCACTTCATTGTTTGTTAGAGTGACAACTGATATTTATATGTATTCTGCTATACTGTTATAAAAATCCCACTGATTTACATCAAAAGCTATCAGAATTACATTTCACATTTTAACTGTATAAATACCAGCAACTGCACCAAGATGAATATTTTTGTACATTGTGACCCTCTTAATAAAATTAAGGTGTTTTTTCCTCCTCAAGTATGAGCTCCATATTCTCCCTATATATCATACTATATGAGCCATAAAATCCAGATGTATTAAATATTACATATTTGATATATCATATTTGATCCATCTGATTTTTATGTATCAATATATCAAACTTTTTTAGATTTTGTTTAAATCTTCAATTTAAAAAAAAAAAAAAAGATTATATATATATTCTGACTATTACTTTATTTGTAAGGCCTTACAGGGTTCAAAGTATCCAAAGTGTGACTTCTTTTTTCTTTTTTGTTATGAATCCAAGTTCATTGTGATGAAAGGAAATAAATATAAATATAGACTACAATAAATGCCACAGAGGAACAGCAATAGAGTCTTGCCTTATTAGGAAACGATCTCTAGCAGAAGTATAATAGTATTCACTCGCATTGTACGTTTATACAAATGCTGGTGGAAAATTGGCTTGTTGATCACATTATTGCTTGTTGACGCCATGGTGCTCAAGACTTATTCAAACACTGACTCAGGCCCAACCTCTTCCACTGCCTGCTGAGATTCTGTCAGTTCGGACCGGTCCAAGTGTCGGTGGGTGGGGGACGGGGGGTGTAACTCCCTGTGGTTTTCCATCCTGACTCCCACACTGAGCCTCTCTGTTTCCCCCTTGTTGCATGTTGGCCCCAGCCGCACTCACATCTGCCAAATGGACCCTGGGAACTCCCGAACCCTAGGGAAAGCATCGCATACTCCCATTTATATAGCTCTGACATGACATGACAAACAAATACATTTCTTCCTTTAGTTCTCGCTCTCTCTCTTTCTCTCCAAAAATGTCACAAGCCTATCCTAACTCTCTATTGAAGGACTGCAGTTGATGTCACTTAATCCATGCTTTTGCCAAGGATTTCAAGTCATTCTTTGTTTTTTGCCAAGAATCACTAAACACTTTCAAATCTCTGGTGATGTATGATGCTTCGGAGTGACCTCATAGCATGATGGATTCTATGGACTCAACCCAGATTATAAATCACATTAATGACTGTTGTTTCAAGAGTTTGTCTGAATTTGAAGACTTCAGTACTAAAGTTAACAAGAAAGTGTTTAATAAGATAATCAGCTTATTAGTAAGAGCACTGAAATATTGTACTATAGAGTGAATCTCACAAAAACATGTCCAGGTCACACTGAACCTCAAAATTAAATAAAAGGTACTCCTATTTAAGTCTAAAATTTTGACCATTATGAATCATTTTATTTGATTTGATTTGATTTGATTTGATTGATATATTGATTGATTGATTGACTGTGTTCTTTTTGTAGTTCCAGTTATTCATATACATTAGAATTTGCATTATATTTATATAAAAGACTTTTTAGATTCTTACAAAAGATTTTTATTTTAAATAAATTTAAATAAATTCTATTTGTCAAAAAAAATCCTGAAAAAATATTACAGTTTCCACAACTGTCGATAATAAGAAATATTTTTGAGCAGCAAATCAGCATATTAGATAGATGATTTATGAAGGATCATGTGACACTGAAGACTTACAATAAATTGGAATAAATTACATTTTAAAATATATTAAAATGGAAAACAGTTATTTTAATTTGTAATAATATTTCAAAATATTACTGATTTGCTGTATTTTTGATCAAATCAATGCAGCCTCAGTGAGCAAAAGAGACTTCTTTCAAAAACATAAAAAAATCTTTCTGACTCAAGCCATAAAATTACTGCAATACAATATTTTTTATTTAAATCATAATAAAATTTCTACATTACAGAGAATTAAGACTGTTCTACAATAGGCTTTATTTAAATTATGCAAGATTTCTTTTCTTTTATTTATTTCCTAACGTGCAATATATTCTTGAGCCTATGAAAGAATTGAAAACATCACTGGAGACTGTACCTTCTCTTGTGTTGCTGGATTTTCCACTGAGTCACTGTACATCTCATCGTCTGAGTCATCTGCATGATATTTGGTGAGAAAGATGGCATCAAATAATATTTCTCAGATACACCGATTACAACAGACATGCTGTTTACTTTATCGGCCAATGAATTGTCATTAAATGATTGCTAAAAATCTTTTTTAATCAGAGTGCAAAAGCAAAGCTTGGCCCCCATTTGTATATATTCTCCAACACAACTGCTACTTGAGATAAACCATATACCTTGGGCCTAGAAATGGAACTAAAGTCCAGAAACTATACCATAAGCCAATTCCTCCTCTTCCTCCTCCGTGTTCAGAGAACTATGAGCGTCATCAGTTGAGGAGGACATGCTGTTCACCTCACTTCCATCAAACACTGATAATCCTCCTCTCCCTGCAGCAAATGTGCTTGAGTCTGCAGAATAGAAAAGAGCTGAGAAGTCCTCAAATACAGTGGTACGAATCATTTCAGATCTCTGTCTTGCCAATTTCACAATATAAAGACACAAAGTTGTTGCTGTACCTTTCCTCCTCTCCTCCATCTCCATGTCATCTTCCTTATTTTCCCCATTAATTTGACTTTCCCCCTCTTCAACTTTCTCAGCAGCATCATCATCAGTTTTTTCGGCATTAGTGTTTCCTGTTTCAAAATTCATCAAAATATGAAATGTTGATTAAACAGGCACAGATAAAGACAAATCTTATTGATAATTTTAAATGCTTTTACATAAAGTACCTGTGGATAAGGCTGCCGCTTTACTGACCAAATCATCTTCACCATCATCATCCGCCACTATCTCATAAAATGGGTCAAGAGCATCCATTAATTCTGCCATCCTGTCTGTGAACGGGAGAGTTTCTATTATCTATGATAAAACATTTGATTGTTTCGGGTTTAAACTATTTTTATTGATGCCTCAATATGAGAGAGCTTCATCTCTGCAATCTATACAACTACCAACCAGCTGTATTTCCTGAACATATTCCATCATGGCTTGGTCCTTTGACATGTTTCCCAAGGCTTTCCATGCCTCCCTGCAAAAAAAAACACATGTGTCCGGGTTCAGTATTCATATTCTTCAGATATAACAACAAGCAAGCATTTCAACTGAACTGAACTCCAAATTCAATTGAAAAGGATCATGTAGATTTAAGATAAAAATCATCTACAAAAAAAAATCATATTTTGGTGATTGATATTTACCATTTAGCTTTACCAATAGGATCCCAAGAGTTGGGTTTCGGGGTGTTACATGGTCCTGCTGTAGCTTGTTTGTAGTAACTGTAGAACATAACCAGCATATCATCGGACAGGTCATAGGAGCCTGTGTGAAATGATTGTTTTACTGTTATTTCAAAAGAAAACCATGTAGTTCAATACTTGAAACTGATATTTAATACTTAATAAAGAGGTATTGCCATCTTCAGGTAAACTTCGGATCACTTTAACAGCCGCTTCAAACCTCCTCTGAATAGATTTGGGATCTTCCATTGATTGCACTTCGTGTCATGGACAGGTCTACCTCATGATTGACAGATGTCAGAAAACGCAATAAACATTTAATCAACAGACATGGATTAAAAACATATTGCGGTAATAAGGTAATAATTTAAAGTTAGACTTAATACTTAGCCTATTTGATGTGTTAAATATATACTGCACACTTTCGGTTAATTGGTTTAATATCAGGTTAATTAATTAACCTTTAAAAAATTAAAAATTAAGCTTTCGCCATACTAAGAAATCACTGTGTAAACTCTTTAAAAAATGGCCGAAATTTTAGGACACTGAATAAATAAACTAAACAACAAAAAGTAAAACACCACATAAAATATTACAACTCACCTCCTGTGCTCCGTCCATCTGAAAAAAAAAAACAAAACAAAACAAAAAAAAAACCTGTTCAGTGCGTCCAAGGTATTAACTGAAACAGATGCAGTTTGGGTGATGTAGTTTCCAATGACGCCAGACTCAATAGTGATGAACAGAATGTAGCGCTCCTTTAGACTACATGATCCACAATGCCTTGCGAAAGGAGATTTAAACGCTTTTGCTCATGCTGAGATTTTTAGCGAGGAGCTGTCCAACACCTATATTACTGGATGGACTTACACAGTTTCTGAAAAATCAGAATATATAAATTCAGAATATGGAATAGCTGTATTAGTTTTAACAACATCGTTCCGTTAGTTACATTTCTGGGTCTTTAATGCTTTTTAGATATAAGGCTGTAGCTTTAGGCGTTTTGGCTTTTAAATTATTGTATATCAATTGTTGTGCTTAAGACGCATAGTGCATATATTGTTCATATTCTATTGTTGCATTATTATTATATTTTATTATACCAATATTTGTATATGATTATCACCACAGTATATTAGATTATTTGTATATTATGAAAAACAGCTGCAAATACTTAATATCTAAAATTATCTATATTATCTAAAATAAATAAATAAAAAAAAATTACTCGCAACAGTGGGCAAAAACTCATTAGTACTCATAATCTCGCTGCAAATCTGCTGCTTGTCCATATCACATTCTGGTCAGAGCTTCTGTTGTAGAAAATCGTGGTATTTCTCATCGCTGAGAGAATCGTACTCCTCTCCCATTGGCTCATATTGAACCTTCAGAGCCGAACAGCCAATCACAGCCCAGTGCGAAAAGGGCTGCGTTGAGAATTGTCGACCTGCTGAAAAAGAGGAGCCAACGGGAATCCCACAATGCCAGGCGAGGGACCTCCTGTCGGAGAGTGAAGCTCCGCTGGTTTCAATGAAAGAGGGGGAGAAGAGTAATGCAGAGGGATGTAAGATGGCAGAGCTACAAATGTTGTTAGAGGAAGAAATCCCGGCTGGAAAAAGAGCCCTTGTGGAGAGCTACCAAAACCTTTCAAGGGTCGCGGAATATTGCGAGAACAATTATGTGCAGGTATGGATCGAAGAAATTACCTTCTCCTTTCATGTATTGTCCGAATCTGTGTGGATGTGTTTTAAATGCGAGCACAGCATGTATAGCGTTATCATCAAAACGCTTAAGAGGGCGCATCGAGGCGTGATATCTTCATTGAATATGAATGCTGAGCGCTTGTGTTTGGACGATATTTGCGTTGTTTAACGCTGATGCACACAATGCACGAATTCACTTTCGGAGGGTGTGTCAGAGACGTGCCGCTTTCGCTACGATGGATGGAGACAGATCTTTAAAAAGAGATATAATAGCTTAATGGTCAAAATAGCGCCCTAAAAATTGCTAGAAACCAATCTAGTTTTACGATATCTAATAGCATATTGCAGGTCAAGCAGCGTCAGTGTATCGACTGCAAATGTGTTTGAAGCCAATACGTCATTTTTCGAACTAATACGTCATGCTCTGGATGTTACAATGTTTCATTTGTCCGCGGGATTCTGCTGTTTGCTTTCTTTCGAGATCCAGACGGGTGTCGTGCCTCTTGGGTGACAGTATGAATGTGATGAAAGCCCAGATATTCGATATTCATTTCAACCTCTAAACGCTATTGAACTTCGTCCACGCTTTGGCAACGCTTTATTATTATATGCCGGTGGAACGTGAAATAAAAGCGTTTCAGCATCAGCGGAGTGAATATCATTTATGCGTGTGTCGCAAATGTGTATTAGATTGCATGTGAGGTAGAATGGCGAAATGTCTGTGATGGTGTGAATTAGTTATTGCTGACACACCTGTGTTAATGTGTCTGTCTCTCACTCACACACCTACAATAAAAGCACAGGACAGCGAGAGAGCCTGTTGGGAAGCATTGCTTCAGATGTCTAAATGTTGCAGTATATTCTTTCGAAGTATAAATGATGATCATAGAAGTACATTTAATATGTTAATCTTTTGCTATGATGCATATCTTTTGTGAAAGATGGCCATTGTGTTTTATTAAAGCATGCATGTGATTTTTCTAATAATAAGAAAGAAATAATCATTCCCTTAAATAATTTAATCACGTTCATGTATCACCAAAGGGACATTTAGGTTGATGATGATCAATTGTTCAGTTAAACCAAATTTATTTAGTATTTGTTTAACCCTCAGTACATATGGACTACTGTATCTAGTTATATATATATATATCTCTAGTTATACCTGATATGAGGTCTGAAAATAACATATTCACTTTGAATTTGATCTTGGTGAAATTTCTGATCAGTGCGATGTTCTTAAACAGTACCATCTGATTTGTTTTCATCTCATAGTTTTTGTTTATCCCTCACTACCCATAAAACCAGCTGTCCTCAGACCATAACTCAACTTCATATAGATTCAAATTTATTGAACTTAGGAAAAGCAATATAAATGTATGAGGAAGAGGTTTATTAAAAAAAAAAAAAAAAAAAAAAAGTTTATAAGGTTTCACAGCTCTGTCCCTACTTTTTGTCAAAATGATAAATGCGGCATTGTTTTGGGGAACGTTTTGGATTTATTTGGAAATATATAACAATATTTTTTGCTAATAAAATGTGTTAAATGAAGGGGGTGTAAATTGGACATTTCATCACAATATGATCTGACATCTATTCTCTTAGCCAGCAATATAATATTTGCCATATGATACCTTAGACCATGATGCAATACGATTACAATTTGGTTTGATTCAGAGGCCTTCAAATGGTATATCATCAAATTACATTTTTTAGAAACTATACATTATACAAAATTAATATAAAATAACAATTTAATTGAATTCTCTGACAGTTGCAAATCCTATATCCCAGTTGGGACATGCGTGACAAAAAATAGACTTTAGTTTTATAAATAATGTAGAAAAATTAATTAAAAAACTTGAGATCATCAGTCATCTTTTGACAACTCATTATTGCCTTGTGTAATGAAAGCAGTGACAACAGTTGAGAGTCTTTCTGTCTTCTGTGCTGTAAAATGTGCAAATATTGTACACACAACATGAGAAAAGAACATTATAGTTTTGTATATATGTGTATATGTCATTTGACTGATGCATTGATCCGTATAGATGTGATGTTACAACCTTAATGTGAGTAGTTTTTGCCTCATTTTTCACATCTCTGCAATCTCACAGTATGGTTATAGTATACTGGAATATTCTGACTATTAATAAGAATTTTTAAAAATACAATTAGAAACATACAATCCGTATAAGAGCAAGAATGTTGGGAATCTAATGATATGTTTTGCATATTTAGTGGAGAGCCACTGTCTTTCAGCCCTCATGTGAGTTAGTTTAGCAATGATACATTCTCAGATATTCACAGAGGATTCATGAGAGGACTAAATGATTCAAAGACATTTCACTTGTGGCTTTGGTGGGTGTATCGTTCTGGTCCAAAGCAGAGATCTCTGGTACTAGACAGAAGTTAGTCATGTCTTGCTCCATGTCCTTTGAATCAGTATTAAAACCCATTTGTGAATTAATTCCAGAATGCGTCATGTAGAATGAATCATAGTTTAGTAATGTGTTCATTTGGGCTTGACAAAGAATATGTACTCTTCAAAATGTAGGGGATTTTTTTTTCTTTTGAAAGGAATTGATACTTTAATTCTGGAAGGATGCTTTAAATTGAGAAGAAATTACAGTTAAGATTTAATTAAATTACTTATGTTCCTTTGAACTTATTTCTGAATAATAAGAAATGTTTCTTGTCCACCAGATACTTTTTAAAACGAAATGACTACTTTTATTCTGTAAGGATTCTTTAAATTATTCAAAAGTGACAGTAAAGGCATTTATAATGTTAAAAATTTTCATTTCAAACAAATGCTGTTCTTTTGAACTTTCTAGTCAATCCTGGATGCATCACAGTTTCCAAACAAATATTAAGCAACTGATTTCAATACTGATAATAATAATAATAATAATACATGTTTATTACAATGATTTCTGAACAATCATGTAACACTGACGACTGGAGTAATGATGCTGAAAATTCAGAAGGAATAAATTACAAAATGTAATTTTTAACGTTTTTAAAATGTCAAATCAAATTTAAAATGTATCACAAATTTTTCAATATAGTACTATTCACTATATTTTGATCAAATAAATGCAGTCTTGGTGAGTATAAAATATACAATAATAACAATAAAATCAATTTGCAGACCCCAAACTTTTGAATATTGGTGTACATTTATAAATGTTAATAGGAATCATAGTCAAGACATGTTATGACATTTTGGACATAATAAGTGAAAGCCCATCAGTACCTGATAAATGGTCACGTTATTAATTATTAAAACATATTGCTTTACGCCTTCTAAATCATAAGTCATTCATTGTTGTAGAGTGGTTTTTGGGCAGCGGTCTAGTAGGACATTGTGAAATATCACAGCCAGGACATTCATGTGTCCATGCATCTGTATTTCCCCCGTGGTGACGGACACATGGTCTCAGAACAGCTGAGAGGGACTGACGTGTAGGAACAGGTGGTGTTTGAAGCAGACCTGCGGTCATTGCTGCATGCATGTCACGGGCTAATTGTTAACAATATAAGATTAGAGTCAGCTATGGTGTTCATGTATATACTAGTCAGCTACTAGTATTCATGTCATGGTCATATCAGTATGCCAAAGCTAATTTCTTGACAGTTTGTGTATAAGTGATTGCAGAGCGAGGAGTTCATTGCTATTCATAATTGGTAGATTCAAGACCAAGAAGATTTGGTAATTATGCAGCAAAGTGCTGCTTGCTATTGCTCATATTTGAGGTTAGGGATTTGGGAAAAAAAACATATATTTACATTAAAGAAGTGAAGTGAACAATATTTATGGACCAGAATATCATAGAGACCTGAAAAGTGGGCTTGTTTTTGACTTGAAGCAATAAGCAACCGCACAGAAATGTGCTAAAATCATTCAAAACATTATTTCCATATGTTTAATTCCTTTAATGGCTTTAAAAAGCAGAGTGAGAAGTCCACACATGTTTAGTTTTAATGTTTGTTCATGTCTGTGATGCTAAGCTAACTAGTAAGTCACTGATGAAACAGGAAATTGTTTGAAATGTGAAATGTTTTGGATTTCATCAACAATAAGAAATGGATTATCGCTAAAATGGTGTCTCAGTTGCATCATGCTCTTGTCTGAAAACTGTTTAACCAAAGTTTTTTGTTGCCTGTTGGTTTCATCAGATTTTTTCAGGATCATTTGTCACATTGGTTTACAGAATTTCCTGCTTTATTGCATGACTGTATAAAATACTTCTTATTGGTCATTCGCTGCATTCTGTGGTCAAATGTTTTTGTGTAATGTCTGCTAAATTGTATATTTGACCACCTATCTCATATCTGTCATAGGACACTGCAGTCACTTTCTTCTATATTACCGGGGCCCTGATCACTTTTATTTAATTTTAATTTATTTATTTTATTTTTTTTTTTTGCAATAATAACTGCTGAATTTACCTCATCTCTTAAAGTTATATACATGCTGTTAACCAGATTTAAGTGACCATTTTTTAAATTAGTAGATGTGTTTATTTAAAGCAACCTACAGTATATATTACTGTTCGAAAGTTTCGGGTTGTTAAGGTTTTTTTTTAAATGTTTTTGCTCACCAAGGTTGCATTTATTTGATAAAAAATTTAAAATAAACTTTTCTGTTTTGATTTTTAAAAATATTTTTTTAAATACAATTTATTCCTGTGATGCAAAGCTGAATTGTCAGCATCATTACTCCAGTCATCAGTGTTACATGATCCTTCAGAAATTATTCTAATATGCTGATTTGCTCAAAAACTTGTCTTATTGTTATCAATATTGTGCTAACAGTTGTACTACTTAATATTTTTGTGGACACCATGGTACTTTTTTAAAGATTCTTTGATGAATAGAAAGTTCAAAAGAACAGCATTTATTTGAAATGGAAATCTTTTGTAACTTCATAAATCTCATTACTGTCACTTTTAAACAATTCATCCTTGCTGAATAAAAGTATTAATTTATTTTAGAAAAAAAAAATCATAGTGACCCCAAAATTTTGAACAGTAGTACACTTATAACAGACAGTCCTAGAAGAACCTGCATCTAGTATGTTACTTGCTCATCTCTTCTCATTGTCGCTCTGTGAATCACTGACCTTTCATTGGGCAGCCAATGTCTTTTTCCACATGACAGTCTCTTCTGATGTAATATTTCCTCTAGAGTCCATTAGGAATTCTGAGATGCTTTTACATCATCATTCACGGAGGCACAACAGCTTTTAGATTGGAAAATCATTTATTGTGGATGATTGAAACTATATTTTACAAGCACCTTAGGAAAGAACGTCTTTCTTTGTGGAACATAAAAGATATTTTGAGAAATGTCTCAGTGTTTCTTGTCCATACAGTGGAAGTCAATATTCACCAAAAGTGTTTGGTTACCAACATTCTTCAAAATACTTTTGTGTTCTGTATAAGAAAGAAAATTAAACAGCTTTGGAATGACATGAGGGCGAGTAAATGATGGCAGAATTTTCATTTTTGTGCAAACTATGTCTTTAAAACTTGTGGTATCATTGTTTTGTCTTCTCTGCTTAGGCACAAGACAAGAGGAAAGCTCTTGAGGAGACCAAAGCCTACACCACCCAGTCCCTGGCAAGCGTGGCCTATCAGATCAATGCCTTAGCCAACAATGTGCTGCAGCTGTTGGATATTCAGGCTTCACAGCTGCGCAGGATGGAGTCCTCCATCAACCACATCTCTCAGGTCAGCCCTGGGCACCACAAAACCAACAAAACACAACCAGGTGTTCCTTAGCCAGCATGCTTTGATTCATTGGAGATTCAAAAAAAGATCAGTTATCGTCTGACTACTTTTATCACAGTGAAAAATTTCGAATCAAGGTTTAAGCTGATTTTTTTATTTTATTGTTGTAAATCCAGAACTTAAACCAAAGCTTAACCTTAAACAAAGAGACAAAAATATGACCTACAATGTTTTTTTTTTTAATCATTATACATGATTGAACATGATTCTCCCATTTTACACACTGTTTACTGCAAATGTGCAAAGTTAAAAACTATTATATAATTCAGTTGTCATTTATTCGTTTGTTCATTCATTCAGTTGTTGATAATTAAAATAAAATATAATAAAATAAAATAAAATTTAAATAAATAAAATATTTATGATTGTAAATTTTATTAAATCATTATGTGATACCTTCTGGCAGCTCCCTGTTTAAATTACTTAAGTGGTAGGCAATATGACCGAAATCGTTTCCATAATATTAGTAATTTTTCAAAATCTTTAAAATAATACAACTAATTTTTAACCACACTAAAGAACAGCATCTTGCTATAGTAATTCTGCCTGAAATCAGAGCTGCTACTAATTGAAATTAAAGCCTGAAGTCACTTAAATGACTGCTAATTAAATTTGGAAAATGTTAAACTCAAATCAGACTCTTTGCTTACCGACTAGTTTTCTCTGAAGACAACCATTTGTATCTTCATTGATGCTTTCTGACAGAGATATTTACTCTTGCTTACAACAAAACTTCAAATTAACACAAAAACAACTGACATAACCATGCAACTTTCAATAAAGCTGCTTTGAAACAATGCGTATTGTGAAGGATACTATACAAATAAATTTGACTGGACTATCCCCATTTACCTGCCATTGAGTGCTGCAAAAACCTAATATTTCGACCCTTGCTATTTTGTCGTATTAGCTGTGTGAGAGGAGCTCCAAATACAAAAATCATCTAACATCTCCAGCTGACCTCACATGCTCTGCTGTTCCTGACTGCCATCACTTATTTATGTAATATGCATAAATAATTAGATTTACACGGACTAGACTGGAGGGTGATTAACTGCACTGAATATGTTGGAAATTAAATAATCATAATGCTTGACATGCCATAATAACTAGAGCTTGAGCACAGTCCTGTCTAAGTTTTAATGTAAGCCATGATTTGTAAAGAGCATGTCAGACATTTTTAGTCTTCTCTGCACATGCATCACCATTTGAGCACAATGTTGGAGTGAATTCTTTCATCCAAAGTGGGAGATGGAGTGTGTTTATTAAGGGTAATAAGAGATCCTGTTCCCCTATTATGTGCTAGAGTAGATTTGCAAAGCCTTAATGGAAACTAGATCTAATGATTTGCTTTCTTCTGAAGTTAAAAGGCTCCTGTGAACTAGTTTGCCACCACTTGTCTCTAAGAAGATAGACACAAATGGCAGGCAAATTATGTCAAAAATGACAGTCTCAGATCCCATTATCGGTGTCCAGACATCCAGGCAGGTGTACTGGTAAGAGCTGTGTCTGCGGTTTGACTGCCATTTTGATCGGTTACAGAGACAGTTCATCCAAAGTCAAGAAACTGCCATCCTTCCCCAGAAGAAGCTGTTTAAAATGATGGTAGAAAATAAAACCAAACACATAGTGGCAGAAGTTAAGTGTTTCTGAGATCAACAAACCATTTTACAGTCATATAATGCCTGTGATAATATAATGGCAATAACATTTGATCCAGTGAGAAATTGTTTGTTCTAAAATATTATGAATCAGAGATATTTGAATTCCTTGTAAGTTCACAAAAAATATACAAAAGTGTGAAAATCAGCTTTTTTTGAGGAGATTAGGAGATTATAAAAGGTATTTGTATGTAAAATGTACATTTGTACTAAAATTGTGTTATTACTTATATGATACATTATAAACAAACTTTCAAAAATTGTTATTCAAATTGTATTTTTTTTTTGTACATTTAAAATATATCATGTTTTTTTAAAGAAGCATCTTACGTTCATCAAAGCTGCATTTATTGGATCAAAAATAAGTAAAAACATTAATATTGTGAAATATTATTATAATTCTTGCCATTACTCCAGTCTTCAGTGTCACGTGATCCTTCAGAAATCATTCTAATATGCTGTTTTTCTACTCAAGAAGCATTTATCATTATCAATGATGAACTGACAAACCGAAAGTTCAATAGAACTGCATTTATTTAAAATAGAATTTTTTATAAATCATTATAAATGTCTTTTCTGTCACTTTTGATTCATTTATTGGATCCTTGCTGAATAAAAGTACTAATTTCTTTAAAAAAAAAAAAAAAAAGTACTGTCCCCATTGATCGGCATATACAAATTTAAAATGTATCAGCAATTGACATGTTCTAAAATATAAATCATTTTATGTATGACAGTTTTATATGAATCCTCTGTTTAGGTCAAATTACTGTATTTATATATAATGAGATTCATTAAAAATGTTTAATGTCATTAATTTATTTATCCGTACCTATCCAAATAGGTCATGTTTCATTAGTATTTATACACCATTCATACACAATTTGAAACAATATATACTGGCATATAATATGTTCACAATTAAAAAATTTCACCCTTTTCCATCTCTGTCTTTCAGACTGTGGACATTCATAAAGAAAAAGTTGCAAGACGAGAGATCGGGATCCTCACCACCAACAAAAACACATCTCGGACCCACAAAATCATCGCCCCCGGCAACATGGAGCGGCCCGTGCGCTACATCAGGAAGCCCATAGATTACACCCTGCTGGATGATGTGGGTCACGGTGTTAAAGTAAGTTTGACATGTTTGATGTTTACTAGACAAGCATCATTCTTACTATTGTTCATACTTAGGTTTAGGGTTTTTAAGTAAATTGTAAATCAAAAATTATATCTATAAGTTTTACTGACTTCTTTGTTTGGAGACACAATTCATTTTTTTAATAAACCAAGAAAAAAAAACAAGACCTCAGGTGAACAGATACTATACATATGGTCATTTTTGATGAAAAGAGTTAAAACATACAGAAAAAGGGTGAATAGGAATCCAGTATTAGAATAAAATGTGATTAGAATCTGTCATTTCTACCGTTACTGTTTTCAAACTCAAAAATTAAAATTCTGTCATCATTTACTCACCGTCAAGTTGTTCCAACCTGTGTGAGTTTCTTTCTTCTGCTGAACACAAAAGAAGATATTTTGAAGAATGTTGGTAAGCAACATGTTGACGGTAGCCATTGACTTCCACTGCTTTTCTTTCCATGCCATTGAAGTTAATGGTTTAATCGTTTGGTTACCAACATTTTTCAAAATATCTTTTTTTTGTGTTCAGAATAAGAAAGAAACTCCTACAGGTTTGAAACAACATGAGGGTGAATGATGACAGAATTTTGATTTTTGGGTGCACTATCTCTTTAAGTGTTGTTCAAACAGTTCTGAATCGTGACTGGATAATTTTGAAATGACCTTTCCTTGATGAAATGAATAAAAATTATGCACAAACCACATCTGACTGTTTTACAGTATAAACAGTATTCAAAAACAGAAAATCAACAAACTGATAAAGAAATTGATCCATCATGGTCTACGGAGTGTGTGTGTGTGTGTGTGTGTGTGTTTGTAGACCCCTCTCGGGTTTCCCTCACTATATTCATGTTATTAAATTATTCATGTCCATCAGTGTCAGCTCTGAGCTGTTATAATGACGTTACTTTGCTCTCTGTACCCTCTTACCGATGTTATCACATTAGATTGTCACTATCTGGGCTGAGATGTAATTAAGAAAGATGTCTTTGCCTTTTTCCTTTGACCTTTATGTGTCTTTTATGGTTTTTATGGGATGAAGCCATGATTGGTGTGGATGGTGTGTTGTCAACATTATTCACTAGCTGTTCAGCCTTTCCATTCCCTATACATATAATTGAGGCAGATCTTGAGGCCATGTGCTGGCAGCTCACCCCAAGACCTGTTTTAACTGCTTCATTAGTTTGGTGCTAATGTGCGCTGGCCTTTTACCCCTCGGCGGAGTAAACGCCCGCAGGCTGCCCTCATACTGGCTCTGTAATTAGGACACTTAACTCATCAAATGATGCTCTCTCTGTGTCCGTCACCTGTGATTGACGTGCTCAGAGGACACACCTCTCTCCTCCGCCATCAGTCACTAGGGGAGCGCGGGGCACAAAGTAACACGGGGTTAGTTGTAACACACGTTGTTTAAATATTTCCACACATGCTAGCATAACCAAATTTACAGCATTTACTAGTTACCAGAAAAAAAGTGCGCCAAAATTCAAAAGTCTTTTGAAGATATCGCTGAACATTTATTTTACCATAGTAAAATTATATTTCTGGCTTAAGTATATTTTTCATCTCAGTTTTTATTACTCATTTAAAATGAGACAAATCTGCTGTTATTTTAATCTCCAATCTGTTATTTATCAGTTTAAATTATTTTTTAATGAATCAATCACTAACAGAAGACACTAACCGGTTTTAAATTCCAGCTGTGCAGATGGGGTATGTTGTAACACTGCGTTACAATGTGCCCTGCCGTGCTATTCTATGACATTAGCCATGTAATTCACACTATTTACTTTAATACATTTTAATAAGAAACGGGTGAATAAATACTGGCAGTCAATGTTTAATGTTCAGAAATTATTATGTCAAGACATTAAAGCATTTTGGCTCGTTTATGTAGGCCATCCCAAGCATGGTTGCAAAGTGTTCACTGTCAAACTCAAAAATCTGATTATTTTTAATTCTTAAAAATCGCCATTATTTTATTTGAAATAAATAATTATTTTATTTTACTGACAAAATATTTTAGTTTGTCTTGTAAGTTATTTTCATGAGATCAGATAACATTTTAAGCTGTCATATGGTCATGTTACAACGTGCCCCTCAGATGTTACAATGTACCCCACCTACGGGGCATGTTGTCACATTTCACTTCCAATTTTTGAGGGTAAATAAAGAAAAATGTATACACTGTAATTATGAATCAAAGTGACATATTTGTACTAGAGAAGTGTGAAATTACTGTGGATAAAAAAAATTATTCTCTGAACCCCATGTGGATTTACACAATTTGAGAAAGTCAAAAAGTGTTACTTTGTGCCCCGCTTTCCCCTACTTTATGTTGCCATTATCATAATTGGAGGATGTCAGATTGATACAAAAATTTCAAAATTTGAAAACAGTACCAGTAAAATTTTACAATGATCAATATCAATTACATTACCACAGCAAAATCTAATATGTTTATGAGCATACAAGTTTTTTTAATCAACAAGGCATTTAAATTTAAATGTATATTATTTATTTATTATATATATGTGTGTATAAAGAACAGATAGAATGTATAAAGAATATATATAAAGATATATATTGTGTTTACATCTGTTTAATGCTTAACAGATCTTTCAATGAAATATAATTTTATTTTCCATTAAGACACACACACACACACACACACACACACTTGTTTCGCTATCCTTGTGGGGACATTCATAGGCGTAATGGTTTTTATACTGTACAAACTGTATGTGCTATTGCCCTACACCAACCCTACACCTAAACCTACCCTACCATTTTTAGATTTTCAAAAAACTTCATTCTGTGTGATTTATTAGCTTCTTTACCCGTGGGGACCTCAATTTAGGTCCCCACCGTGACACGAGTCCCCATGAGTCTGTGTGTATTCAGGTTTAAGTCCCCACCTGAATAGAAAAACAGGTACACACACAAACACACACACACACACACACACACACACACACACACACACACACGTTACATATATATATGAAGTGTGTGTGTGTGTGTGTATATATATATATATATATATATATATATATATATATATATATATATATATATATATATATATATATATAATTTTTTTTATTGTTTAAAAAAACATTATATCAATTAGAATATTATTTAAGCATTATAAATATACTAAAATATAAGTTCTTTTTAATTATATTTCACAATATTACTATTTTACTGCTTTTTTTAAATTCAAATAAATGCAGCTTTGATTCAAAAACTTTAAAAAAGCTTACCAACCCCAAACTTTTAAATCTTAGTGTATGATGGACTAATAAATGTCAATTTATTATCCATTAAATGTATATTTATACATATTCACATCATATTACTATAAAGCTACTACCAAATGCTGTTAAGCATTATATCATATTTATTAATGACTTACTAAAGAAAGGTATTATACATTATCAACATGCTTGACAAGTAAGTTTTTTTTTTTTATGTGAAATACATTTTTCTTTAATGTTAATGCATATTAACTCATATTAGCTTAGCTAGATGGATGTGGACCAAATACCAACAAGCTTGTGAAACAGTTTCCTGAAGGATGGTTTACATATTTGCTGTACAGCTATGATTATAGCTATTTAACTTTTAAAATGGTCTGTAATATGCATTAAATTAAATCCACATGTGAGTTGTTTACTGACAAAATACATGCCGTATGTCACATCGCGTAATAATAAAGAACATTAGGGATAATTATATATTAGAAAAACACTGTAAGCTAGAAAAACATTTAATTTGATTCAGAATTCTGCTTTCTGTAGTAAATGAACCTGATTAGATGGTAATTATGACTGACATTTATGCGATTACCATTTACCATTCAGTTGTTTTGTGTAAGCAGCTTTGACTTTCTGCTCTGTCTTGATTCCTATCAGTCAAATTAGATCAGTGTTTGTTTGTTCTTTATTCAAAGGTCTTTTGTTTCACTTCTCCTCTCTCACTTTTTCATTAAGTTAAAGTGATTAAATAACATGATTTATCTTCTCTCTTCCTTAATGCTTTCACTTAGTGGCTTAAAGCAAAGGTAAGTACAGCCTTATACAACCCACAATGCTTTCTGGCTCCTGTATCACTACCACTGGTTCTTTATTTCCAAGCATCAAACTTTTTTTTAAAGTGTTTTGTAATGCACATTATAGTGCATTTTCATAATTCAATATGAGAATTTTTTTTTTTCCATTTATTTGTGAAAAACTGGTACCATTATAAGAGTGTAATGGCTTAGTAAAATTCAGCCTGCATACAGCACATCATAAAAGCATCATATATTACTGTTTTGTTCAGTATAAACATTTCTTTGTAGTTTACATCATGCTGTATGTTTGCAACTGATTTGCATTTAGAGAAAACAGATATTATAATGACTGTGAAAGTTGTCATAATGTTGTTTCCCTGTCAAATGTCTTTCAGCAAGGGAATAACCAGCCAGCTCGAGGAGGTGGAGGAACATTATCCAGGACTAACCCACCCACACAAAAACCCCCAAGCCCACCCATGGCAGGGAGAGGTACCCTGGGGTAAGTCACTGTTTTACACTTTTCATGTGTCAATGCTATTTTATGTACCTCCATTATTAGAATGTTATAAAATATCATGTGATTTTGTTATTTATACTGTCACAATTCTTGGAGTCTTGCCTCTGAACATCATCATTTTTTGTATGTAGTTTCTACTGTAACAAATATTTTTGTTTATATCAGACGAAACACACCATATAAGACGCTCGAGCCAGTCAAACCTCCTGTGGTGCCTAATGACTACATGACCAGTCCAGCACGTCTGGGCAGCCAGAACAGTCCAGGACGCACTGCCTCGCTCAATCAGAGACCCCGAACGCACAGGTACAGCTCACACACGCATTCACAAGACAACACAGGCCTTCTGATGGTTTGAGACACTGTGCTGGGCGTACTGGAATATACACTACTGTTCAGAAGGTTGTGGATTTTTATTTTTGAAAGAAATGAATGTTTTTATTCAGCAAGGATGCATTAAATTGATCTAAAGCGACAGTCAAGAGTTTTTAATAAAAGATTTCTATGTCAGATGTTCTTATGAACCTTCTATTCATCAAAGAATCCTGAAAATAATGCTATGATAATAATAAGAAGAAATGATTCTTAGATTAATTTCTGAAGGATCATGTGACACTGAGGACTGAAGTGACAGCTGCTAAAAAATCAGCTTTGCCATCACAGGCATAAACTACATCTTAAAATGTATTACAATAGAAAACAGATATTTTATATGCTAAGAATATTTAACAATACTGTATTTTTGATCAAATAAATGCAGCTTTGGTGAGCATAAGAGACTTTTTTCAAAAACTTTTAAAAGTCTTACCAACCCTAAACGTTTAAATGGTAGTGTATGCTGGAGTCATAAATGTGAATTTCAGTTTATTTAGTCTTTTACAAAAGCTAGAAATTAAGAACACCATCAGAACCTGCGCTCAACATTGAATGCTGGATTTCACTGTGATATTTCAAAGCTTGCAGTTGTGAGATAAAAGTTGCAGTTAAAAGAAATTGATATAAAGAGATATAAAGATATAAAAGATATAAAGTTATGATTATGAAATAAAGGCCCAGAAATGAGCTTCCATATGTTTCTAACCTTTAAAAACAACTTTTGTTGAACTTAATTGGAACATACCTAAGCTCTATGATAATCTCCATCTTTATTTTCTTTTCCTTTCTCAAAACACTGATGTGTGAGTGAAGTTATGGCATTCACTTATACTTATTTTTTGGTCATTCTTTAGATTCTATGGCACTGTTTAAATACAAGTATAAATCTGGAGGTCTTTGCTCATAAATTGATTCACCGCTGTCATTGCTTTCCCAGCGGGCTTGTTATACTCACTGAGGAAAACCGAAGGTGAATGAGGTTAGAAATAACAGTAAACTGTTTCCTAGCCTTTTGATTTATCACATTTATTCTCCAATTTCAAGTTACAAAAGGTTTTGAGTGTGTCATAAATGACTTTATTGATGGACTGAGAAATGGATGCCACTTTGTGAATTTATGACAATGCATGCTTGTTGGTTTAATAGCTCTCTGTAACCCTATTGTCTCTCTTTGTCTCAGTGGCAGCAGTGGGGGCAGTGGCGGTCGAGAGAACAGCAGTAATAGTATGGGAATCCCTCTGGCTGTGCCAACACCCTCCCCTCCCAGCATGGCACCAGGTGACAGCTCATATTTTTCAAAGTGGCCATCAGTGCTGGACAATGAACAAAAACATATCAAGATGATACAATTTATGTCGATAACAGTGATAATCAATATGGAAAAAAATATTGTGATAATATTTTCGCCATATCACCCAGCCCTTAGTGGCCATGCTAATTTTGAAACAAGTTATTTTTGACTGAGTCATCTATTTTTTGGACTTATCTTCTGTGACTGTCCTTTTCCTCTGTCCTGTCTGCAGTAGTTCCTCCAGGTCCAGGTTTGGGCCCAATCCCGATGTCTCAGTTTGGAACAATCTCCCGACAGATCTCCAGACACAATTCCGCCACCACTTCTTCCTCTGCCTCTATGGTGTCAGCCACAGGCACATACCGGCGTGCCCCTGCCAGCTCCTCCCAGTTCTCTGTGCCTCAACCCCACCTGAACGGGGGTCCCACATACCCCCAGACCACAAGTGAGTTCAGTTCCATGTTAGGGAGAGGTACTTAGTGACCCTAAAAAGTATTTGGACAGTTAAAGGGATAGTTCATGCAAAGATTAAATTTTACTGTCAATTTACTCACCCTTAGTGCATCCAAGATGTAGGTGATTTTTTTTCTTCAGTAGAACAGTAAAGAAAATTTATAGCTGAAACTGTGGTTTGATAATTCATAAAACAGCTACCATCACATTTAAAGTAAAACAAAAAAAAGCATATCAGGCAAAAAAATTAATACTCATGGCAGACAATATATTGAGGTCTTATGAAGCGAAACAATCAGTCTGTGCAAGAAACTGAACATTATTTACAACATTATCCATAGCCTCAGGCAAACGGTCCGGAGTGATGTCTGGTTCGGGCAAAATGAATGTTTTTGTGGTTTCTCATGGTTTATGTAAAAAGGTGAGTTAATTAAGAGTAGTTTATTAACTTTATATGCTTTAGACATGTAAAACACCTATGTTTCACATCATTATATGGTACGTTATTCATGTAATTGCGGATATGTTACATCATTGCTTGATTACGGAAACAAACTGGTGAATCAGTTATTAGAACCTGTTCATTGAAACGAACTGTCCGAAAGAACCAGTTCACTGAAAAGAATCAGAATTCCTTGTTTTCCTGATGCTCTGGATTACAGGTAATGATGTAAAATTACAGGTAAATAATGTTCAGTTTCTTGCACAGACCAATTGTTTTGCATCATCAGACCTCAATATATCTTCAGAAGCCACATGTATTATTTTTGTATTGCCTGTATATACTTTTTTGACTCTCAAAGTGCCGGTAGCCATTGACTTGGATTTTATGAATCACCAAGGACCACCGTTTCAGCTAAAAATCGACTTTACTGTTCCACTGAAGAAAAAAAGTCTCTTACATGTTGAATGGCCTGAGGTTGAGTAAATTAACAGCAAATTTTCATTTTTGGGTGAAATATACCTTTCATTTGCACTTTAAAATGCCTGAATGCCATTGCATTAGATAACAAATATCAAGCTCAAGTGTGTAATTTCTTAATCACTAGCAGCACCAATCACTTCTCTGTATTAAATGAGGTTACTAGCAACTAGCAGACCTAGTAACCGATGATCTGCCTGCTTTTCTGCTATTCATCTCTTCATGTCACAATAACTCACAACGGCTTTTACCTTCTGTCTGTTTATCTGCCTGTGTGTAACTCTTTGGGCTTGTTTTTTTGCCTGTTATCATCTGTCTGTCTGGCTGGATGTGTATGAATGTATCTGTGTGTATCTGTGCTCCGTGTGACTCCAGTGTCTGTCGCTCCACCACCTCCTCCCATGGCGCAGCTGACGCCCCAGATTCCTCTCACTGGCTTTGTGGCCAGAGTTCAGGAGAACAGTGAGTAATGCACACAGAAGCATAGCACTTAGATCTTCACATATGGTCTCCGTTCACCTACCTGCAGCCTGCACTGTCTGAATTATTCTTTGAACCTATTTCTATTTATTAAAATGTAGATATTTTTAATAGATAGAATTTAAACTGTAATTAAATATAATTATATGGTGTTTTATTAGTGATGTTTTCAAAGGTAAACATCACTATTACTATTGGTCATATATTTCATAAATGTGATGACTTTAAGAAATCTCTTCTTTGATAAATATGTTTTTTCATTTCTAAATTAAGATTAATTTAATATTATTGGGGGGCAAAAAAGTCTAAATTTTCAGAGTGGTACAACACTCCTGATATCATAATGAACAAGTAATTAAAAATACATTTTTTTTAAAGATATTTAAAAGTAACAACAATTGATCCATTGAGGAATTATAGTATACATGTGTGAAGTAGTTTAAATATTATAAAAACATTGAAAATTGTTTTCTTAACATTTTGTTGTACCTGGGAAATTATTTGATTGCATTAAAAGTAGATTTGTGCCATCATCAGCATTAAGAGAAGTATTTCTAAATTTAGGATTCTGACTTTAAAACTGAATTATGTCATAGACGATGTCATAGTGAGGGTTTCCCCCTTCTTTGTCCTCCAGTAACAGATAGCCCATCTCCACCCCCTCCTCCGCTACCTGAGGACACCCCCATGTTTGAGGAAGCAGCTCCGCCTCCTCCACCTCCACCTGTGGATTATGATGAAGAAGATGCAGCTCTGGTGAACTACAATGACCCCTATGCTGATGGAGACCCTCACTGGGCTCCAAAATCCTACATAGAGAAGGGTAAGAGAGCACCCTCTGCCTTTGAGTTGCCAGTTTCTCCATCTTTAATGAAGGACCTTTAAAGTTCATTTTAATTCTTTTTTTTTATATTTTTAAAGAGTTTTGAATTGAGGATGGCTTTTAAATTCTACTTGTGATGGTAAATAAGATGCGGATAGATGAACAGACAGACGGACAGATGGATGGATGGATAGATAGGTTAGATGATAGACGGATGGATGGATAGAGAGATGAATAATTAGACAGACAGATAGACTGAAAGATAGACTGACAGACAGAAGTTTGGATAGATGGATGGATAGACAGATGATAGACAGGATAGATGGGTAGAAAAAAATTGACAGATGGATGTATAGACTGACAAACGGATAGATGGATAGACAGATAGATGGATGGATGGAAAGATGGAAAGATGATAGATGAATAGAGGATAGATGAATAGATGGACACAGATGGGTATATAGGGTAAACGTACCTATTAAGCTCACGTACCCATTAAGCACACTTTCATATTTGAGCTCATATTATAAAAAGAAAAAAATAATGTATTATCATACTTGATGTCTTAACCAATTGATGTGTTTGTTACTATATACCTCCTGTAATTTCAGATGTTTAAGCCTTTATTTTGGGTAAGTTTCACTACTTACTGTACAATTAAGAGATTAATGTTTAGACTTTTGCGTATTATAACCTGGAACTTGGATGTGGGAAATATTTACAGTTAGATTCAAAAGATAGTTTTAGCAACACAGCGCAGATGCTACAGAACACAGTTAGATGACTAGCTGTATAAAATTGTGTGCTACGCTAATATATTACTTCACAGGCATTACTGGCTTGTACTTTTACATCCATAATATTATAAATGTACAGTTTATTGCTGGTCTGTGGTTTTACAGTACTGTAATATTTAAAGATTTCATATTATTTTAAGGTGAGCTTAAAGGGTCCACTACTATGAAAATCACAGCTTCAGTGTGACATCAATAAAAAAAGTATAATTTCATAGATATTGTCAATAATAGTTGTTCATATTAAAATATGTATGAACTTAATACATGACCTAGATTATTTATTTTGCAAAATCTTGTAATTTTAATAAATATTACATGAAATTTATTAAAAATTGTTGCTGCTCCCATTAAGCTCAGTGTGCTCTCTTTAAGCTCTTCCACATTGAACGTCTGTGTAAATACTTCATAAACAGACTTTAAATATTAACTGATGGTTGTCACTTTAAGTTAAGTTAATCGATTTTCTATGGATTCTGTCAACTCAAATCTACAGACTGGCTCTGACCTTTGGTAACTAGCATCAACTTCTCCAGACTGTAAATCTGTGAAAAATCGGGGCAAAAATCATGTAGTGTATTTCAGCCTTAAGAGACTATATAAGTTGACATCCATTTAATAAGAGGCTTCATAATGAGGCTAGTTTCTGTGTTCATCCACATGAATGAAATGATTAATTTGTTTGTTTTATTTGATTTTTGATTATGTGTTACTTAGCTGAACGTGGACTAGTCTAGATGTTGCAATGTGCTTAGATGACACTTCATTATGAATATATAACTGATCAAATTGAATGCCTTGTTGCTTGATTTTAGTGTTCTGTTTTTTTGTGATTGACTTTGTACCTTCAAAAAAAAAATAGTTTTCAATTATTCTTTAAAAAGGTTGTTTAAAATAAACAAGAATTTTTAATAAAAAATGATGTGAGCTTAATGGGAACAGAGGTGTGCTTAAAGGGTACAAAAATGTACCCATTAAGCACAGCCAGACTTTTTGCATTTAATGATGTATATCTTAATTGAAATGCTTTTGTCATTTAAAATAAAATTAAGTATTTTTGTGTATAAATATTTTATTTTAACATAACTTTTTGTACTGAAACCAATGTATTGTGCACTAAAAATGTCTCAATGTAGATTTTGGTGAGCTTAATAGGTACGTTTACCCTAGATGTATATATAATTAGACACAGACAGGCAGATGTGAATGGATGGATGGATGGATGGATGGATGGATGGATGGATAGACAGTTGATAGATAGATAGATAGACAGACAGATGGACGGACGGATGGACAGATAGAGAGATGGCTAATTAGACAGATAGATAGACTGACAGACAGAATGTTGGATGGATGGATAGACAGATGATAGATAGACAGGATAGATGGATAGACAGATAGGAAGATGGGTAGACAGAAAAAATTGACAAATGAATGTATAGACAGACGGATGGATGATGGATGGATAGATGATGGATAGACAAGATAGATGAATAGATGAACACAGATGGGTATATAGATATATAGATAGATATATAGATACATCCATCTGTCTATTTATCTGTCTACCCACCTTTCTATCTGTCTATCCATCTATACCGTCTGTGTATGATCTGTCTAACCATCCATCCATCCACATCTTGACAGATCATAAATGGTATAGATGGATAGACAGAAAGGTGGGTAGACAGATAAATAGACAGATGGATGTATAGTCGGACAGATGGATGGATGGATGGGCAGATGACGGATGGATGGATGGATGCATAGATGGATAGAAAAATGAATGGATAGATGGATAAATAGACAGACAAATGGATAAGTAGATGGATGTGCACTCACTGGCCATCTTTATTAAGTACACCTTGCTAGTACCAGTAGTTCCAACAAGGTGTTATAAAAAAGATCGGATCCGATTCCGATTCTGGGAGTCACAGTCCGATTCCAGAATGATTCTTGATCTACTTTTTTTTTTATTTTTTTTTTTTACCCTTATTAATTAATTGGTTTACCGACTTGAGAATCTTAAAATACTTACATTTACATATAATTACATAAGTAATTAAGTACTTTTTAAAATAAATACAAATTGAAAAAAATAATTAAAACAGTTGTAGGCCTATGTTAAGAATTTTAAATTAATTTAACTTCAAAACATACAAGCAAGTAGCAAATAATAAAGAGGAGCATTGGAAATACACAGAAATATAAATAAACATATTACAAACAACAAACAAAGAGTGTTTTCAGTATTTAAGATTATCTGAACGTTTTCCATTCAAGAACTGTGAGTGATTTTTCTTCATCTTTACTGTTGTTTTTTACTATGACATCATAGACAGTGGGAGATCTATTAAGCTGCATTCACACACGGATCTCTTTTGAAATATAAGAAGTAATGTGGTTTGTCCTGTCCGTTTAATCCCTTAAGACATAACTGGCTGTGTTTACATTAATTTTGCATCATAAAACCATTTTGAGAGCAAGTGCATTAAACCACTTACACGGAGTCGCTTAAGCCGCATGCGCGAGCAGTCTTCATAAACAAAGCGCGCGTCAGCATTTGAAATTGAAAGCAGCCTTCTGTTAGTAAGGTTCATATTTTAAAACCCATAAGAACCCAGACCAATTTCTCCTTATAGGAAAATTATGGGGCATATAAAACAGACCAAATGGACCACTTATAACATGTTTATGCAGTTGTTTTTGAAATAAAACCCCTCCTTGTGAAAGATCTGTAATGTCATATATGACATTGGGCATTTATGATAAATTTTTCATGTTACATATATGTCACACATTGGGCGTTTATTGCTCAATTGAAAAAAAATACATTTTATCTTTTTTTTTTTGCTAAATAGCTTTTTCACAACATATATCAAAATGATTACTTTTCTGGGAAGATAAAACAAAAACCTTTTTCAGAAGTAATATAGTTTTTGCATTTTATTTGCTTTGCCACAACATATTTCAAAACCACATAACTGTGACTATTAATTTTACAACAACTCTTTTGTAACATATCAAAATTCTACCTATTCAGGTATATGGTTTAACCAGAAATAAATTTCAACTCAATTCAATTTAAAAACAACTCGAAAATGTGCAAACTGAATAAAAATAAGTAACTACCTCACACTGGAGGTCAACATGTTAAACATGCACATTTGTTAAAATATGCTTTTGCATTTCAAAGCATATGATTTGTTAAAATATGCTTTGAAATGAGCAGCAGAGAATATATAACACTAAAATAATTGAATCAGCTAAATTAATTGAGAAGCTCATTAACATTTTTACCATTTTTCTTAATGTGACAACTACGTCAAATCAAAATTCCACCTACTGTTTTAAGGTTAACAGCCCGATGTGACATATGTCACCACAATATCTTCGTAACTTGTTTTATATCAATTTGTTGAAGAAATGTATTAAAATCAGGTTAAGAGTAATCTAGGATATGTTATTAAAACATCAGAATTGTTGCATGGGTTGAAACATACCATTTGTAACAAAAAAAAAGGGTTTTAAAAATTGCTGACACTGTAACATGTGCTAACCAGACAGGACACCATTTTGGAAATGTTGCCATGGCAACAAAAAATGCACACATTGTCACATGACTGAACCTGGGTGTTCATTATATGTCACTTAGGGGCTTCCTGAGTTGAAAGTGAGGGATAATGCTTTAAAAAGATCTTTCCAGATAATCACCAGTGTTTGTGACAACCACGTCACCGTGGGTTCTTATGGGTTAAATATATAAGTCCATTGCATTCCAAACCACATAAATGATGACTTCGTGGAGCATTTGTAATGAAAATACCAACGGGCGAGACCGCACACTTCAAGTGTAACATCAAACAAAGCGCGCGTCTCTCACAGCGCATCCTCTGCAATGAAGCCCGCGAATGTTCTTGTAATTCGCTTCAACCTTTCCGAACTTTATGAAAGATTATTTTACGGAAGGTTCGAGTGATGTATGTGTGTGAGGAATTGGAAGCAAGCAGAATACGGGTGTTTCTAAAGCAAACTCAGTGTCATCGCGCATCTGGTTAAAAACGAAGTTCAGAATCGATTCTGAATCGTTGGAGAGAGAATCGCGATGCATCGATTTATTTATTTATTTATTTATTTTTTCTCCCACCCCTAATAGCATCACGCAGTTGCTGCAGATTTGTCAGCTGCACATCCATGATGCGAATCTCCCGTTCCACCACATCCCAAAGGTGCTCTATTGGATTGAGATCTGGTGACTGTGGAGGCCATTTGAGTAAAGTGAACTCATTGTCATGTTCAAGAAACCAGTCTGAGATGATTTGAGCTTTGTGACATGGTGCATTATCCTGCTGGAAGTAGCCATCAGAAGATTGGGTACACTGTAGTCATAAAGGGATGGATATGGTCAGCAACAATACTCAGGTAGGCTGTGGCGTTTAAACAATGCTCAGTTGGTACTAAGGGGCCCAAAGTGTGCCAAGAAAATATCCCCCACACCATTACACCACCACCACCAGCCTGAACCGTTGAGACAAGGCAGGATGGATCCATGCTTTCATGTTCTTTACGCCAAATTCTGACCCTACCATCTGAATGTTGCAGAAGAAATCGAGACTCATCAGACCAGGCAACGTTTCCAATTTTGGTGAGCCTGTGCGAATTGTAGCCTCCGTTTACTGTTCTTAGCTGACAGGAGCGGCACCCGGTGTGGTCTTCTGCTGCTGTAGCCCATCTGCTTCAGGGTTCGACGTGTTGTGTGTTCAGAGATGGTATTCTGCATACCTTGGTTGTAACGAGTGGTTATTTGAGTTACTGTTGCCTTTCTATCATCTCTAACCAGTCTGCCCATTCTCCTCTGACCTCTGACATCAACAAGGCATTTTCGTCCACACAACTGCCGCTCACTGGATATTTTCTCTTTTTCGGACCATTCTCTGTAAACCCTAGAGATGGTTGTGCATGAAAATCCCAGTAGATCAGCAGTTTTTGAAATACTCAGACCAGCCCGTCTGGCACCAACAACCATTCCATGTTCAAAGTCGGTTTGAACTTCAGCAAGTCGTCTTCACCACATCTAGATGCCTAAATGCATTGAGTTGCTGCCATGTGATTGGCTGATTAGCAATTTGTGTTACCAAGCAATTGAACAGGTGTACCTAATAAAGTGGCCGTGAGTGTATAAATGGATGGATAGATGGATGAAGGATGGACAGATGATGGATTATGGATAGACAGGATAGATGAATAGATGGACACAGATGGGTATATAGATGGATAATTAGACAGACGGATGGATGGATGGATGGATGGATGGATAGACAGATGATAGATAAACAGGATGGATGGATAAACAGATAGAAAGATGGGTAGACAGATAAATAGACAGATGGATATATAGACAGACAAATGGATATGGATAGGATAGGATAGATGGAGAAACAGACAGACAAATGGATAGGTAGATGGATGTATAGATAGATGGATAGACATAAGATGGATGGATGGATGGATGGATGGATAGACAGACAGGTTGATGAATAGACAGAAAGGTAGATAGACAGATGGATAGACATGATGTATAAACAGACGGATAGATTGATAGATAGTTGGATAGACAGAGAGACAGATGATAGACAGGTGGATAGATATATAGACAGAGAGACAGATAAACAGAGTTTGTAACCCATGTCATACTAAGCCTGTCTCCTCTGTTTCAGTGGTGGCCATCTATGACTACACAAAGGACAAAGATGATGAGCTGTCCTTCATGGAGGGCGCCATCATCTACATCATCAAGAAAAATGATGACGGCTGGTTCGAAGGCGTGTGTAATGGTGTGACCGGACTGTTTCCTGGCAACTACGTCGAATCCATCATGCACTACGCTGACTAATGCTAAATCCCAGAGACAGTGTACAATGCAGCCAATCCGTTAGAACCATTGCAAAGTGCATTAGGATATGACTGAATGTTTGTTTTCGTCCAATCGCCAATGTATCCAAGCAACTGCAGTGCTCAAGGTTTGAGGAGACAGAAGAATATGAAAAGAAACAAGTCTCACTGCTTTCTGGTTAGGTTGCCTCATAGATTTTGTACATATATTACAGTGAGACGTTGCCTGTAGGCTGTTGCTAGTGTTTGTTTTCGTGCGTATTTTGTCATCGTATAGAGACCCGTATTTGCCAAGTGTCAGCTAGGGCTAGTTCATTTAGTTTTTTCCAAAACCTTTTTTTCTTGTTTTTTTTATTTATTTTTTTTTTTTACTAAACTGTCAAGCTCTTCCTTTACGTGAGGAAGAAATGTTTGAATGTTATGCCTGGAAAATAATTAGGCAACAAAACAAAAATGACAATTGCGTCTTTACCTACGTTTCGCCTTCAGGATTTGCTAATATTTTCTATAATTGTACCTCATGACTGTAAGGTGAGGGAAAAGACAGATGCAGTAATGTGCAGAGATTCTCCTGCATATCCGACTAAACGTCATATGAACCTGTCAAAAACATGTCCACACTATATATATCACCCCAAAATAGAAAAAAAAAAAAAAAGTTAATTATGAAGTATATTTTGCTCATAGACAATGCCTATTTTATTTTCATGACAGTTAAGCACATTTTCTCCAAAACTCTTCTTACCATAATGCAAAAAAATCTCATTGCTGTAATGTGACAAAATATTGTATTATTTAAATTGTTTGTATGCATTATGGTAGTCTTTCTTGCACTGCCATTAATTTATGCTGATTTAATTATGTATTACAGTAATGATAATCAGTAATGGGAATTATAAAAAATGCCTACATTACATGCAAAAATTCTTGATGGTCCTACAGGCTTCGTTTCCTTTATGCAAAACAGTTCTTTTTCTTTTGCGACCTAGACATGTTTTCATCAGATTCACCCATATACTGTGAGTTTAAACTGTGCCAAGCTGGTCTTTGATGGTGTTTTTGTTGAAACTGCTGAAGTATTGTGAACTTTATTATGTTGCACTGAGTGGGCGACACTGGCTCACTAGCTGAACCAGTCTCTAGCATTGCTCACAGATTCAAATTTGTTACATAAAGTAGCAGAAATCAGTTTCTGTCGTTGTATATTTCATGTAGGGGGACCATGCAAAGCTGAATTTGTCTTTCTGTTTTGACCAGTTCAGAATTTTGCTGAATTTAGATGATAATCCATAGATTTCATGGAGAAAAAAAAAATAAAAAAATCAAGTTTAGTGTATAGTACTGATGAATGTGAGCTCATAACTGTTAGCATGGCACAAACATCAAGATGATTCTGGTTTCTGGTTTTTAGAAGCGTCTCAAACTGCTGTTGAAGGCGAGCAGCGTTTTAATTTATTTAATTCAATGAAATATCTGTGAGAATGTAACTCACATAGAGCTGTCTGAACAATGACCACTTAATGTTAAGCATTGCAAGGCCTTGTCATATGATGTGCAAGTGATCTGTAATTTAAATGTTCCTTTGCAGATGATCTGCAAATAATATAATCTCTATTATCGTTTTGTATATATAATCTGTTTTTCTTTTTATGTACAGTCTCTTTTTATAATAAAGCACTCTCCTGTGCAACACATTGTGTTAGATGTGTTAAATTGTTAAATCACCAAAATATTAACCTCATGGGAGCTTTAAGTAAATATTTAACGTCAAGGGGGTTTGGCTGACAAAAAAGTTTGGCCGTGCATTCTATTTGGTATGCATGTGTATGATGTGATTTTGTGCATTTTAATTTGTTTGAAATATGAAAAACCCTTCAAAGACATATAATACATGGTTAAAAGACTGAGTGACAATAACAAAATATTAATCAAATAAAATAATAATCAAAATGTGTTCATCAGAAGTTCATTAGATATGCATTGTTGAGGAAAAAAGCATACATCCACATGTTTTTTTTAGATCCTTTGCAGTCAATATAGGAAACCTATAAATAGGGCAAACCATTACTTTATGAATAATTTACATTAAGTTGCAGTTGTGTGAATTATGTAATCACATAAATGATAAAAAAGTAACTGTAATCTGATTATGAGCGTTTTTAAAATATAATATAATCGAAGTACAAGTGCTTTTTTTTGGAATCTAATTACGTAATCCAGATTACATGTAATCAGTTACTATTCAGCTCTGCCAGTGAGCACCTGGTCTTTAGCATCTATACACTATCACTGTTTCAGCTAGGTGTAAAATCTTTAGTACTTTTTTTTTCCAAGCTACAGCATGAAAGACAAAGAAAAAACAGAAACTAATAAACTAATTAAAACTACTATAGGAATTCACAAAAATTCCATCTCCCTAAAAACACTTTCTTTGCCACTATTTGAAAGAAAACATTTCATTCTCCATCAAAAATGTCCACCACAGAATCTGTTCATCTAAATGGACAGCAGAGGGTGATGTGGGTCTGAAAAGGAAAATCCATTTCTATAAACTCACAGTGATTCCCAACCTCGGGTAACGGTAACGAGTTTTCACCCCTATAAAGCTGAGCTACTTTAAAATAGTCGGTTTTAGTTGTGTCAATTTTTTAGGTCTAATAAGTCCAATGACCTTTTAATGAAGTAAAATTTACATCTAAAATCTTCATTTTGTCAATATGTCTATGACACTAGAAGTGGAATATACAGGTGCATCTCAATAAATTAGAATGTCGTGGAAAAAACTCGTGTATTAAATAAATTCAATACACACAGACTGAAGTAGTTTAAGACTTTGATTGTTTTAATTGTGATGATTTTGGCTCACATTTAACAAAAACCCACCAATTCACTATCTCAACAAATTAGAATACTTCATAAGACCAATAAAAAAAAAAAAAACATTTTTAGTGAATTGTTGGCCTTCTGGAAAGTATGTTCATTTACTGTATATGTACTCAATACTTGGTAGGGGCTCCTTTTGCTTTAATTACTGCCTCAATTCGGCGTGGCATGGAGGTGATCAGTTTGTGGCACTGCTGAGGTGGTATGGAAGCCCAGGTTTCTTTGACAGTGGCCTTCAGCTCATCTGCATTTTTTGGTCTCTTGTTTCTCATTTTCCTCTTGACAATACCTCATAGATTCTCTATGGGGTTCAGATCTGGTGAGTTTGCTGGCCAGTCAAGCACACCAACACCATGGTCATTTAACCAACTTTTGGTGCTTTTGGCAGTGTGGGCAGGTGCCAAATCCTGCTGGAAAATGAAATCAGCATCTTTAAAAAGCTGGTCAGCAGAAGGAAGCATGAAGTGCTCCAAAATTTCTTGGTAAACGGGTGCAGTGACTTTGGTTTTCAAAAAACACAAGTCAATTCAGTCAGTCCATTCCTTGTGAAGTTCACCCAAATTCTTGAATCGATTTTGCTTGACAATCCTCATAAGGCTGCGGTTCTCTCGGTTGGTTGTGCATCTTTTTCTTCCACACTTTTTCCTTCCACTCAACTTTCTGTTAACATGCTTGGATACAGCACTCTGTGAACAGCCAGCTTCTTTGGCAGTGAATGTTTGTGGCTTACCCTCCTTGTGAAGGGTGTCAATGATTGTCTTCTGGACAACTGTCAGATCAGCAGTCTTCCCCATGATTGTGTAGCCTAGTGAACCAAACTGAGAGACCATTTTGAAGGCTCAGGAAACCTTTGCAGGTGTTTTGAGTTGATTAGCTGATTGGCATGTCACCATATTCTAATTTGTTGAGATTAGGGTTAGGGTTAGGGTTAGGGTTAAAAGAACCAAAGACTTAAACTACTTCAGTCTGTGTGCATTGAATTTATTTAATACACGAGTTTCACAACTTGAGTTGAATTACTGAAATAAATTAACTTTTCCACGACATTCTAATTTATTGAGATGCACCTGTATATAGAAACATAAACAAGCACTGGACTGTACAGGCAGAGAGAAAGAGACTTAGTTGAGTTCATGATAGCTTGTGTTCCTAAGTTCCAGTTTTATGAGCAAAACTTAATGCGCAAGCTTAAGGTTTGGTTGAATTTCTAATGAAAACTGTTTTATAGCTGGGAGGGATCTTACTCTGATGTACATGGAAAGGAAGCTTTTTAATGTGGTATTTATTTTGATGAATCATTAGGACATTGTTTTCATCAGTGTTCTTTCAGAGTGCAACAAAGATCCTGCCAACTGCATTTACAAGAATAAACATTTTCTAATATAAAGCAGCCTAAGGTTTTGTTAAAATAATTCATTTGAGACATTAAAAAATTCAAAACAATGTGTAAAATGTGTAATTTAGTAGAGTGAGTTTCAGGGAACAGAACACTTTGTACTGCATGGCACAATTTGTAAATTACCTTGCATACCACAGCATACATAGTGGTACAGCAGTGTAATTTTGTTTTTGATCATAGTTGATACAAGCAGCTAAATTAGAATCAAGAAATGTAAAACAAACCTTAGTACAATAAACTGAAGCTAAAATGCACTGGACTGTTCAATTAAATAATTTCCCAAAAATAGATCTGTAAAATACAATACAGATTTATTTTTACCATGCAGTATTGCAAAGATCACAATCAGTATAAAAAAGAATATATTGACTGCAAATGTAAGGGAAAAACAGACATCCATTAGGCTTTAATGAGTACTTTGAAGAAAGAGGACAACATCTATTGTTACCATATGAAAGTGAAAACAGTGGATGTAAACAGCCAGGTCTGGTTTCTCCTGTGTTGCCAAGAGCTCAGCAGCCACATCTGTTTGTTCTAGTGGGGAATCTTCAAGATCCTAGGTTGAGGTGTTTTAGAGCCCCTGTTGGCCACATGCTCTGGGAATAAAATGCATGCACTATTACAGAGAAATTATGAAAAGTAATATGAAATACTAAAATTCAATCATTTAAATGACCAGACAGAGCCCTTTAGATTTAAAAATGTAGAAAATAAGAATGCAAATTAGTACAAATATTATTATATCACAAAGTTATGTCATTATATTCAGTATTTAGTGTGCTTGTGTAGGTCTATATGTAGTGCATCTGGCAAATCAAACAGTAGCTGTTACATGAAATACATAATAAGGACACAAACATGTAATTCATTCATACTAGGGCTGAAACGGTTAGTCGACATTATCGACAACGTCGACAATAAAAAATTGTCGACAAATATTTCTGTTGTCGAGTAGTCGTTTGATCCCATGTGACCTAATGTAAGAGCCTGCAATAATGCGGTTTGACCAGTGTGGCGCTGTAGCGCAAGAGTGTGATTCTGATGCTGTTCAAGAGAAGAAGAGACACACAGCGCCTTCTTCTCAATAACACAAACAACAAACAAAACAACACTTTAAAAAAAAACTGACAGCGGTGAGAAAGTGATGTTTGCATGAGCTCTTCAGTTCGGTGCTTCAGTAAAGCAGTCACATCACATTTATTTATATAGTACTTTATCCAAGAGATAGCCTTAAATCAAGCAGTTTAGTTAGTGTTGCTTTCAGTTAGAATTACAACTTGATTTTCTGTTATAAAGCAGCTCTCCTGTGTGGAGCTAGCTAATGATAAAATCTTTTTATTAGTTGGGAAATAAATTAATTAAAGTGATAGTTTGGTTTGCAGAGATCAAAGCTTGATCTATCTCAGGACTGTTTTGATTATCATAACTCTATAAGGTATTTTAAGAGAGATATATGTTGTGAATAAAATAGTTTATCTAAAAAATAAAGCATCTTATCACTTACCTTTATTTTGTTTCTTATCCGTATGACTTACAAAATGAGATGTTAGGCAGAATGTGTCATTCAGTTATTTTTTTTCATATAGCTAATTAAATGGTGATTAAGAGAGTTTTAATGTTATTTAATAAATACAGTCCTTCATTGTTAGTTCATATTAATTCACAGTGCATTAACTAATGTAAACAAACACAACTTGTGATTTTAATAATGCATTAGTAAATGTTGAAATTAACATTAACTAAGATTAATAAATGCTGTAGAAGGATTGTTCATTATTAGATCATGTTAACTAGTGTAATCAACTAATGTTAACTAATGAAACTTTATTTTAAAGTGTTAGCAATTTATTGTGTAATAATTTTAATTAATTACATGTGTGACCCTGGAGCACAAAACCAGTCATAAGTAGCACAGGTATATTTGTAACAATAGCCAAAAAAATACATTGTATGGGTCAAAATGATCAATATTTATTTTATGCCAAAAATCATTAGGATATTAAATAAAGATCATGTTCCATTGAAGCTTCCATTTTTCCATTTTTGATTAGTAATACGCATTGCTAAGAACTTCATTTGGACAACTTTAAAGGCGATTTTCTCAATATTTTGATTTTTTTTTTTTTGCACCCTCAGATTCTTGATTTTCAAATAGTTGTATCTCGGCCAAATATTGTCCTATTCTAACAAACCATACATCAATGCTTATTTATTGAGCTTTCAGGTGATGTATAAATCTCAATTTAAAAAAATTGACACTTATGACTGGTTTTGTGGTCTAGGGTCACATATGATTTTCAAAAGCTGAAGTGATTATAATAATAATTCGTTACATTTATATAGCGCTTTTCTGGGTACGCAAAGCACTTTACATGGAAGGAGGGGGGGAATCTCCTCATCCTTTTATTTTTACCTTTTATTTATTTGTTAGAATATGTATAACTCAATATTTTAACTAATTGCAAAAGCTGAATAATCAAAGTCTATTGATTAATCAGTGAAATAATCGATGATTAGTCGATTAATCGTTCTAAATAATCGTTAGATTAATCGATTATCAAAATAATCGTTTGTTGCAGCCCTAATTCATACACAATTACACATTTAAGAGGTGTGCATGACTAGACTTGTGGGAACTGCTTCTGTTGGTTGTCAGAAGTAACACCAGAAGCTTTAAATGATCCCAGAGCAGGTTATGGCTGGCAGATGAAAACAAACACATGTCAGTTGTAATTAAAGATGTCGGTTGTAATTACAGATGCTTAAGCATAGAATTAACCCTGTGCTAGCATGTGAAAGTGCTCAAACGATGAGATATTCCCATTGATGTATTCTGAGAACACTGTTAAATATATATAATTTACATATTCTTAAGAAACATAGAATTGGGAAGACAAATCTCAGAGAAAAAGCCATTGACTTCCATTGCTTTTTAATTTTTTTTCATATTATGGAAGTCAATGGGGACCAGCAACTGTTTGGTTACCAACATTAATCAAAATATCTTATTTTGTGTATAGCAGAAGAAAGAAACTCGAACAACTTGAGTGTGAGTAAATGATGCCATAATTTTCATTTTTTGGATGAACTATCGCTGTAATGCGAAACCAAAACAACAATAACGATAATAAATAATAATAATTGATTAGAATGGTGATGGTTAGATTCCTCTTTGAATTATAATGCCTATTTGTGCCCATCAAATGCCATGATAAATCTATATTCTCTACATTTACCTCTCTAATATGGAGCAGATTTTAAAATTCTTAATAAATTGACCATTAAAGCTGACCTGAAAAGTATTATATCTGGGAAATCTATGGGTTAACTGAGGCTTAGAGAAACCTGTTGCCAATTAAGCGTGTGGAATGACACATATAGATATTTCCTCAGAACTTCCACCACAGATTTCAGAGCACATGCTCCCTTCCAGACAGACAATATAACCGCTTTAACAGTTTAAAATGTTTGTTTTATTCACATTTTTGCTTTCACGTTTTGGAAACAGTTGTCGGAACTGACCATGTGGACAATGTGTTTGGCGCCACTCTGATTCATTCTCTGGATTACAAGAGACCCAGGCTTAAGTGTCTTTAGCGTTTTTCTATCACGCAGTGCACAAGCTGCGATGGAAACCCACAGGTTTTTATTTCTCATCTGTCTGATGAAGTTTGGAGGAGGCACTGAAAGTGCACCTGAAATCTGCACAGGAATACACTGTCAAAGGTCTCCATCCAGATCACCCGATCACCAGAGCAGGTATTCAATTTATGCTCCAAGACGCCCATCGGTTCCCTACACAGTAATACATCCGCAGCACAGCAGGAATGGCAGTCCGAAGGTAAACCCAAGGACCATCACAGCAGAGGTGTTCAACCCACAGAGATGCACGGGAGGAGGTTGTCATGGCTCGCCAAGACCGACAAATAATGATACAAAAGAGTGCAAGGGAATCGGATGTAAACTACCTGTAAGGATGCGAGATCCCAAACAGCATTCTTGCGTCGGCGGTGCCTGCACCACAGGGACAGATGTTGGAAGAAGCAGACTTTCTTTTGTCCATATGCAGGACAGAGCCGAGCAAGTATTGGGGGAATTTCCGGAGTTGGGAACTCGAGGGGGGCCATCAACTGGAATTCAGTTAACATGCGACATTAAACCAGGTAAACAACAGTGATTGAGTGCTTGGTATTATGATACCAGTCCTGTGTTTCTGTAAAAGTGGTAATACACTTGCTAAATTGCAAACCATGCGGTCATGGCCATGTGAAATTGATTACACGTTGGATTGTTGCCTGCTCCCTCAGGCAGTTTGTAAAAGCATGTAAATTTCATGACAATATTAAAGCATACATGTTATCAGTAATTTAACGTGACTCAAATCTAAAGTGTCATTTCAACTAAAAAAGTTATGCTTTTCTTTCAATTTTGACCAGGCACAAATGAAGTCCATTCTGAAGATGCATTAGTGTTGCATTTGCACTTGGCAAAAGGTCAGGATAAACTGGTGGCCCAGTTGCAGGGGCAGCAAGCTGAAGTTAAGCAACTTCAGAACACACTGAGAGAACAACAAAGTGCTTTACTAGCCCACCAAAGGGAAATACTGGACCAACAACGGATTATGTTTGAAAAGATGGAAGAAGTCAAGACCCAATTCAGCCTTCTTCTTGACAGCGTCAAACAGTTATCTGTACAAGGTCCACAGGGTGTCATTGACAGCCATTTGGATGGTCTCCAATCCCAGGTTAGGACCTTTTCTCAGGAGGCCTTTGCAATGCATAAGATGAACATGGATGCTAGTGTTACAGATGCTGACAGACCTCTACTTGGCTGTGGATCCTGCCGAGCAGATGAGTACTGCGACTTCAGTGCAGACCGGCCACGTTGTGAGAAATGCACTGTTTGCCCTCCGGGATTCTTTCTGGTGGCTCAGTGTTCGATTCACGCTGACAGGATTTGCCAGGTACGTCTTCTACTCTATTGCTACAGCAATATGCTGTCATTCAGGTTTATGTGAATTTCAATTATCAGGTAAACATCTTAACAAATACAATATAACAACTAAAACTGTCCAACAGGACAGAGACGAATGCCTGGAGATACCAAACTTATGTAAAGAACGCAACCAGTGCCTCAACACACCAGGTAAGTTGGCTACCAGACTTACAGACTTGTTTAAAGGGGACATCGGATGCAAAATTCACTTTTACATTGTGTTTGCATATACAGGTGCATTTCAATAAATTAGAATGTCATGGAAAAGTTTATTTCAGTAATTCAACTCAAATTGTGGAACTCGTGTATTAAATAAATTCAATGCACACAGACTGAAGTAGTTCTTTTAATTGTGATGATTTTGGCTCACATTTAACAAAAACTCACCAATTCACTATCTCAACAAATTAGAATACTTCATAAGACCAATAAAAAAAAAAAAAACATTTTTAGTGAATTGTTGGCCTTCTAGAAAGTATGTTCATTTACTGTATATTTACTCAATACTTGGTAGGGGCTCCTTTTGCTTTAATTACTGAAAAATGACCATGGTGTTGGTGTGCTTGACTGGCCAGCAAACTCACCAGACCTGAACCCCATAGAGAATCTATGGGGTATTGTCAAGAGGAAAATGAGAAACGAGAAAAAAAATGCAGATGAGCTGAAGGCCACTGTCAAAGAAACCTGGGCTTCCATACCACCTCAGCAGTGCCACAAACTGATCTCCTCCATGCCACGCCGAATTGAGGCAGTAATTAAAGCAAAAGGAGCCCCTACCAAGTATTGAGTACATATACAGTAAATGAACATACTTTCCAGAAGGCCAACAATTCACAAAAAAAATTTTTTTTAATTGGTTTTATGAAGTATTCTAATTTGTTGAGATAGTGAATTGGTGGGTTTTTGTTAAATGTGAGCCAAAATCATCACAATTAAAAGAACCAAAGACTTAAACTACTTCAGTCTGTGTGCATTGAAATTATTTAATATACAAGTTTCACAATTTGAGTTGAATTACTGAAATAAATGAACTTTTCCACGACATTCTAATTTATTGAGATGCACCTGTAAATGTGTTTTAACCGTGTGTGGACACAACTATCCTACAATGATAAAAATCCATTCACTCCTTTTTTTAATTCCCAAAAACCCACAGTCTCAATTAGTAAGTCGTTTTGATATTCTGAGCAGTATGACATCATACTGACGGCACTGACGGACTGTACCGTATTAGCACGTTCAGCCAGTTGTACGCTGCCCGCCATTTTCTCTGTGCTCGAGCAGCTGTAGCGACAGCTATGTTTCCATCCAAAGTTACGAATTAAACTAATGCGCAAAATTGGATTATCACATAAAACCTTTAATGAACCTTTAGTGAATAAAGCACGTTTCCATCCAGTGAGTTGAAGAGAACAAAATAGTCACTTCCTGATTATCTTGCGCTAAATATCATGAAGAAAAATTTTATTTGCTGCAGTAGGAGAAGGCACTGTTTATAATAATTTTCATATACAATATATTAAAAGCTTCAGAGCGCAAAGACGAAACGCGGTCATGTTATCTTATTTTCGGAGCCTGCTGTTTGGGAACACAGTTCTGGGAGTTAATTATAGCACTTTGACAAGACTTTGCTCAAGGATTTTAGAATGACAAAACTAGCATTTCAGATGCTGTGCAATGAGATCGGTCCATTGTTTGGTCCAGTTATGCTGTCCCATCGCAGTCACATGACTTTTTTATACGCATTAAGGAATTTATTTGGTAAAAGTGTTTCCATCGTAGTTTATGCGCATGTTTTCTTATTGCATAAGAAATTTATCCTACTTAGTTGAGCGCGTAAGCTTTTTATGCGCATTTTTAGAATTTTTGCACATCTTAACATTTCCATCTAGCATTTTTTTATGCGATATGATCCCAAAATGTGCATAAAAATAGGTAGATGGAAACATAGCTACTGTCTCGTAAGCAATGCAGGTGTTTTGTAGTTGGATGTAAAAGTGAACGTAAGAGTCTTAATTTTCTCCCGACATCAGAGCCACTAAGGACGCAGTGGATTCATTTTGTTTTTGATGGTAACGTGCCAACGAATACAAAAAAAAAAAAAAAAACAGAAGAGAGGGGGTTAGGTGAGCAGTAGCTCATTATCATTTAAAGAGACATTGCACCGAAATGGCGTACTGTGAACAGTGCTGTTTTTGACACTGTAAAAAGGGTGTTATTTTACATGACCATTGAAGAATTTTAACCATTTCATGAAGACCCTAAAGAATCATACAAACTTGTGGAAAATGGGCATCCGATGCCCTCTTTAAGATTTACTTTCTAAGAGATAGATTAAACGTTGTTTCAGGGGGATTTCGCTGCTCCAGCATGTCGGAGAGAGAAGCAGCCGCTGGGATGTGTGGCCACTCTTATTTTTACAATTCTGACATGGAGGAGTGTCAAGCCTGTACAGAATGCAATTCTCAGCCAATGACATCCCCATGTTCGGCCTTGAGTGATGCCGTCTGCGCCAACCCCTCTGAAAGCAAACTCTCGCTTTCCTGGTCTGGTAACGTCGACCTAGCCAAGGGTAGTGAGTTTCCTGAAAAGCAACTTCACATCCGTGGTAACAGTGAAGGAAGCCTTCTTTCCTGCACTGATGGTTGGATAGTGCTCCACCATCATGGGCTTGTTTGGGTTGACCATAACCTTGCTTTAAAACACGGCTGCCGCAGCTTCGTTCAAGCATGTTTGCGACTGAACGCCACTGAAGATGAAGGTCGGGATCTGAGTGGGATGCGTTTGGAGCAGCGGGAAGGCAAATCTCTCCAGAGTGCAAGTGTGAGTGGAGCAACTTCTGTGGAGCCAGGTCATGTACTTTACCTTTCTCTCAAGAGCGCCACCAACCAGTGTAGCCAAGACAGTGAAGATGTGCACCTTCAAAGCAGCTTAATCTCACCTTTCAGCTTGCTCTGGTTGTCTCATGACACAGGTGCAGTTGCAATGACTGCTCAGGCTGTTGCTTCTGCGCACTACCACACCAACTACCGCCCTGCTTTCCGTACGTCATCCATCTCCGACCCCTACATGGTCGGCTTGACCCATGACAATCGAGGGGTGTGCTTCAGAGAAAGAGGCACTGTGAAGTTTGTCCTCCAGCAAGCATTATACTCTATGGGTCAAGCCTGTATCTCTGAGGGCTTCTACTTGCTTGCATATGTGAACCACAATGGAAGCAGCGCTGAGCTGACTCGTGCATTCAAGCCCGGCGTTCACTACAGAGACACATCTATATCTCTCTCAGCATCCACCACTGTGGATTTTGGAGATATGCTCACCTTTGAGATCCTTGCACCCGCTCAGTGCAATGTGCGCTACTTCGGTGACGACTCTGGGATTAGCATGCTCAGTCTGGTGTGGATCCCTTCAGCCGTGTCCACTGCCTTGTCAGCCTCCATCTCCAGGAAAGGTCTCCCCTCTGGCGCAGTGCGGAATAAAGCCTTGTTCTTCCATCAGACAAGTCCGGCGGTTCCACAAGTTGCACTCGCTGGAACCAAAGACCACAGAGACTTCATCTTTCGGGAAGCAGGTACGGCAAGTGTGGCTTTAGATCTGCGGCTCATCCACTCTTGCAGCCTAATCAAACTCACCTTGCTCCAGCAGAGCGTCTCTCAGGGGGTTCAGCCAGCCCCTGTAGCTCAACAGATTGGCGGACACATGCCAGAGGGAAGCGTATGGGAAAGTGTGGGACTGAGGGTGTCATTCCAGGTGCGTAATAGCACTGTGATCTTTGCTACAGTAGACTGCGTGAGAGGGCGCATCAACCAAATTGCGTATGATGCCGGAAGTAGCATGTCTATCCTCTGGACAGCTGCATAATCATAGCATGAATCTGCTAGCATGACATCAACCCTGTTGAAAAAAACAGCATATGCTGGTTAGGTATGTTTTGAAGCATGGTAGCTGGTTTGAGCTGGTTTAAGCTGGTCCTTAGTTGGTCACGAGCTGGTTTAAGCTGGTCCTGAGCAGGAGCTAGTTGCTCAGGACCAGCTTAAACCAGGTGCCATGCTTCAAAACATACCTAACCAGCATATGCTGTTTTTTTAACAGGGAAGCTACCATGTTGATCTGTTTACACTCTTAAAGGGATAATTCACCCAAAAATGAAAATTCTGTCATTAATTACTCACCCTCATGTCGTTTCAAACCCGTAAGACCTTCATTCATCTTCGGATGACGGGTGACGCAGAGGAGATGAATTGTTGAATAAAGTCGTTATTCCTGTTTTCTTTGCGCACAAAAAGTATTCTTGTAGCTTTGTAAAATTATGCTTGAACCACTGATGCCACATGGATTATTTTAACGATGTCCTTATTATGTTTCTGTGCTTTGAATATGGTAGGATGGAGGGTCAGAGAGCTCTTGGATTTCATCAAAAATATCTTAAATCTTAATTGTGACATGAGGGGGAGAAATTAATGACAGAATTTTCATTTTTGGGTGAACTATCCCTTTAAGTACTTTTGGATCATGTTTGTATTTAGATGCAATTGATTTGGTTTAATTTCAAAACATTTTCTAAGCTGCCAACCAAATAGTAGCTTGCTTCAGAGTAAATTTCTGGTCGAAGTATAGCATTGTGTCATCAAGGATGCTTTTTAAAAACTGTGCTGAGGAAAAAAGTTGTGAAAATATGATGGAATAAACATTTACTCTTTTTTACTTGTTTGCTCACAAATCTTTGTGCGGTTTTTGTATGGTTTAATGTTGTTAAAATAATTGGATCTACCAGTTCTATTCAACATTTTTCCTTTCATTATATTTGCACTTCATAAAACTTCATTATCTAAATGTATTTCATTAATTATTTGCTTTGTTTTCCTCATAAGTGAGGGTACGTTGTACAGCATGTTTTGTGTCTTGCTTATATCTTTGAATAAAAGATTCAGTGGTAGCCACATGTTGTTGTTTTTAATTCAGTTTTCAATAGAACTTTATAATTAGTCACAGAACTTTGAATTACTATTATAACCATTTATTACATATTTGCAGGATTTAATTTCAAGACTTTTTTCAAATGTCAATCCAGATCCTTGCACGACAAAAGCAGAAAAAGGTAATAAACATTTTTCAATTGTAGCAGGAATCAAATGCAGGTGTTTGTGGCACACAGAACCAGATGGCTTTGACTGTGCTCTTTAATATGCAGGTTTTATATAAAACAGAATAAAAGTAGCCTCTGGCCTCCTTTATATATATGTGTGTGTTGTTATTCTTAAAGCAGAAATGATGACATTTCATTTATTACAGGTAACAGTAACACCAAATCAAATACATCCTTAATGTTTCTATAAAAAGACCATATCAGAAATCATATCCTGAAGCTAAACTAGAACTGAAGATAGGTTTATAATCTTAGGAAGCATGTACACAGACTTGCGGTTTTCCAAAACATTTGGTTAATATTAAAAGCTTTACTGGGAGCAGGAGATGACGTTGATTTAAAGTTATTCCATAAGGAGAAGAGTGTGATAGACTGAACCCTTCAAAGGGCCAACGTGAAACACTGAATTATGGCTACTTCGACAGGGTCAGGTCAGTGCTCACAGACGGCTCTCACTATACAGCCTGCTCTAAAACTCACACAGATGGAAATCAATCAGTGTTTAAGAAAATAAAGATGGTTTATATCTGATTTAACCATTACTTGTTCAGCTCCTAGCAATTTAGAAAATCAGACATGCAAGTTTCATTTGATTTGCTACGATAATCTTCATTCCTACCGAATTTTGAGTAGTGTGATAAATGTTACTAACATTTGTGTAGAGATTTAGATACAAACAAATGAAATGTGAATCAAGTCTATTTCGCTCTGTCAGGACAGCTGACGTGAACCTTGTGGCCTTCTCTGAGTGCAAGGGTTAAATGTCTGGTGAAGTGATAGTAAAGGTGTTCAGTGTTAGAGGATGTGATAATACTACTGTTGTGTTGAAGCCTGTATTGACTTGAAGTGAAACATCTGGAAATGTTTAAGTTTCATTGGAGGAGCTTAAAGCGTTGGATTCCTTAGTTTTACACTATTCCTATACACTAAGGTTTTGGTGAACTGTCCTTAGCCATAAGTGTGAGAGCAGCTTATTAAATTATTCAAATATTATATTATTTTCATGTATCTAGAGTAGAGGCTTTTAAAGAAATGTGTCATCCATAAATGAAAATTATGTCATCATTTACTCTTATGTTGTTTTAACCCTTTATGATTTTCACAAATGAAATTTATTTGTAAAATGTTTCAGTGTTTTTGTTTGTTTATTTGTTTGAAAGTCAATTGTGATATATGTTATTTGGACTTTGAAATATCTTCTTTCAGAGGAAAGGAAGAAAGTGTGCATAAATGTTTTCCCAGAGATCTTCCAGCTAAACTCGTTACATTTTCTTAGTAATATTTTAATTTTAATAAGCAAGCATTAATTAATTGTCATTAACAAGCATTCAAATATATTATGAAAAATTAATCTTTAACTAATGTTCATATATAATTTTTATAATTTGTAGTATTTTTTTAAGAAAAATCTGCATATTTTTATATATGTTCACTAGCACCTACGCTATCTTTTGCAATCCCTTGTCTTCAGGTATAGCAAGAAGAAATAAAATTATTATTATTATTATTATTTATTTATTTTTTATTATTATTTTATAAGTTTATAAAAAAGTGTCCACAACAGGGATGTGTTTAATTTAATTTAACATCCTTTATTGACAATGTGCACTCAATATTCTTTGACCACTAGTGGGATATTAATCATTTTCATCTATCTGCAGTCCTTTTCACATTATCTCCAAAAACAGACATATATTCTGAAGCATTGCAATAATACGTTCACAGCGCTGCTTTACACTATTAACAGTCACCACCGTATAACTGCTGTTCACAAAATAAATGTCCAGTGTTACAAAGCATTATCAAAGACTGAAACACTAACCACCTTAGCTCTTAAGCAAGCTACTTTTAATATTAGCATCAGGCATATTTGGTTTATAGATGTGAAAACATACAAAGATCCCGTTTGAACAGAGTATTAAATAAAGGATCACCTTTCGTGCTCCACGATTTGTCCTGTAAAAGAAATTGTTGATAAAGTACTGAGCTGTTACTCATGACTTTGTCAAGGCACGTGTGTAGTGAGTTAATGCAGAAGTCAAATTTACTGCAATAAAAAATCTAAAACTGTCAAATGGAGCACCTCTTTAGTTTTGGGAATGTGTTATGGCAACGTTCTGAGATGATTCAACCCTTAATTAAGTACTGTCCTAATTGCACTGATGACAAAATGAGCTAACATATGTTCTCTTGTACAGTAAGAGGTGATCCTGTGATTGTGTGTGTGTGTTTTTATTGGCAGTGTTGTATGAGCTTTCTTTCATCAGGAGGGTTAGTTATTGGCTCCACCTGACGGTGACTCAGTGAAGTATTTCTATGAGGAGGCTCTTGAAGTCACCGCCGCACTCTGAGCTCAGGGCATCCTTCAGGGTCACGTCATATTTCTCCAAGTACATGTCTTTAATGGTCTCCAAATCAACCTGGAAGCGAACATGAAAGTGGAAAAAACAATATAATTTTTCCTCCCAGTACTTTCATGATATCAAGTCCATAATAATCTGTACCTCAGAGCGTCCCACAATAATACGTATGAGCGTGTCCTCGTCTGTTCCAGCTCCTTTCATGGCAGCGTTCAGACGACGAGCAAAATACAACTGCGGGTATTTAGCACATCGCACTGTTTGAACAAAAACAAATCGCTTTATGATCTGTGTGGCTATCGAATATCAAACACATGAAGTCCTGCTATATTCTTTTAAGAGCTTACAGTCACTGCAATATGACTCTGATTCAAAAGAGTGAATTTCCTAAAGGCTTTTGAATAGTATGGTTATAGTTACCCAGAGTAATGTAACAGTCCTTTAATGTTCCTGTAGCCTCACTCTCTATCGCATCCAGGATATCTGTTCCAGAAAGCTATGGAAAAACACAAAAGAGAAACCAGAGACTCAGAAAGAATGTTGAAATGGCTCCTGTAAACAGCGGTGGGTATAGCTGGCGTTTGACCGTACAGTTTCATATATCTTGAAGGTGGCCTGAAGCTGTAGGTAGTTCCTGTGAGTGAGGATGTAGGTGAAAGTGGACTCATCTGTTCCAAAGCGGCCTTCACCCGCCTGTGGAAAGCCAACAATGAGTAGTCATTCATTCAGTCAACATGATAACCGGGGTTGCCGGGTCTGTTTTAAAAGACAGTCAAAAAAACACGGAGATACATCCCCAAACCAGACCAATGACCAATAAAAACAAGCCCAAAACCATCCCAATACCAAAACACAAAATATGATTTTGGAGTCCCTATTATGTATTTTCAAATGTCCTTTTATTTGTATTTAGCAGCAATAACCATGTTCAAGTTTAAAAAAATGTCAAGTTCACAAACAAAACATCATTTTTTTGTATTATTTATATTATTACTATTGCTTGAAAATGTAAGTATTTTCAGTTTTAAATTCAATTTTAGCTTACGTTTTAGTAATTTATCTGCTTTTCATTCATTTTAGATTTCTGTTTAGCTTTAATTTCTTTTTATTTCAGTTTTGAGTAATTTTAGTATTTTGATTTAAACTTATTTCAATTAGTTGCCTAGGCAAGTTGCTAATTTTCATTTTAAGTTAAAGTTTTTAATATAACATTTAGCTTTATTTCAATTATCAAAATTTTTTTTTTGATTTTTAAGGGTTTTAGTTTTATTTAATGACAACAACACAAAGTATCAAGGCAGGACAGACTTTAGGGAGTTGATAATATAATATAATATAATATAATATAATATAATATAATATAATATAATATAATATAATATAATCTTTAGTTACCACTGATAAGCAGTTGGTTAGTGAAATGTCAAACTTTAAACTGCAGAACAAAAAAGAAAGACAGAAAGAAAGAAAGAAAGAAAGAAAGAAAGAAAGAAAGAAAGAAAGAAAAAAATAAATTCTGTGGAAACCTTTAATAATAATGCCAATTCTGTGTGAAAATCATGTACTTGGCAACCCAATAATGTTATACTTAATAAAAGAATATAAAACTAATAATAAACTACTTATATGCAGAGTTGTCACAGCAGATTAAAGCTCACCTCAAACAATGACGTTGCATCTTGTTCTGCCAGTGCTTCATCCACTTCATAAGACTCATCCCTGCTGGCCTGCAGGTGAAGGTTAGTTCTTTATAGCAAATAACAACTACAAACCTTAGTAGCTTCAATGGATACATCATTCCTGGTTAATTTTGCACTATATCTGCAGATACTGTAGCATGCCAACACAAAAATATCCTCCTTAAGAAAAGGAACTCTGGGCCATATTCTATATAAGGTAATTGTGACTTTTTATCTTTAATAATTCAGACTTTTTTTCTCACAATTCTAAGAAAAAAAAAGTCAGGATCGTGAGATATAAAGTCAGAATTGAGAGATATAAACTCACAATTCTAAAAAAGAAATGTCAGAATTGTGAGATATAAACAATATAGGTATTTTGAGATATAAATATAAATCAAGTGCCGGAATTGTGAGATAAAAATCCACAATTTTTTTTTTTCTGTGGTGGAAAAAAATACAATTTCAAATTTATGAGAAAAAAGTTGTAAGAAAAAAGAATTGTGATTTGTAAACTCAGAATTGCAAGAAAAAGTCAGAATTCCGAATTAACGTCTCACAATTTTGACTTTTTTTCTTAGAATTGTGAGATTATCTATGTTAAGAATTCTGAGATAAAAAGTTGCAATTACCTTTTATTCATTTTTCATTTTTTCACCTGTGGCATAAACAAGCTTCCATAAATCAGTGCGGAATAGCCAAAACAAACTTATTGGACACAAGCTCATTGGTGCATTTATTTTACCTGGAGGAGAGAAACCAGAAGATTCCTCACTTCTCCACTAGTGTCGTCTTCAATATCAGCCTCCAGATCTCGCTCATGCACTGATGATCAATAGATCTGTTACATGACTATACTTTATTACGGTCATTGTTTTTATTACCAATAATATTACAGTCACAATAATGAGGCAACAATAAATCATGTCTCTTTATATTTTATTACATCATAAATTTATCAAATATATTGGATCAAATCTTACCTTGCATATATGCCTCTTTGCAATTCATAATATCCTGTCAATAAAAAATAAACGAAAGTGATGCTCATCAGTAGGCATATGCAATCAGGTAATTATTTCTTTTCAGCTGTGTTTGATGAACTTTGAGTGACTTGTTTCTTCTAATGTAATAAGGAATAACCTGATTGGTGCTGGTGCAGAGGATCTCCACCAGCACATCCTCATCTGTCCCAGCACCCTTCATGGCTCTCCTCAGCTCTTTAGCCATGAAGATGTGAGGCGGGTCCAGCATGGCCATAATTGCTTTCTCAAAGTTTCCTGTGAGTTCATTCTTCAAGACTTCCTCCAACTCCTTGACAATGTGACCACAGACCGGGAGGACAAAACAAAAAAATGACTCGAATAGATGTACAGTATGTTGGTTTCCTGTATATTACCCTATCAATGAATTATGATATGCAGTAAATGTTATTAAAAAAATCAACTTGTAAAAATCATTATAGCTTTCATTCCAAGGATTTTATGTGATGTAAATTTGTTTGATTTAGAGATGAACATCAATGGTTCAGTACAATATTTTCCATGAGCTCTACACAATTATTAAAAGGGTGAAAGCATAATGGTAGAAACTTTACACCAGTTACCTAATGCAGTCTAAATCAATATAATGTGGTGGAGAGGAAAATTAGAAAGCACTGGTCTTATTTCATATATGAGAATAGAGTGTTTGTTCTTATAAGCCACTTTCTATTTGGGAAAACTGTATTTTTCATTGATTAAGTATGCACTTGCATTTGGCAATTAGCTGACATTTCAGAGATGTGACTCACATCGTCATATTTTTCAAAGTAGGCTTGTTTAATCTCCACCCGCTGGGCTGCAGAGCGGTTTGCTAGAATGGAGATGATGGTCTCCTCGTCTGTCCCTGTGAACAAAAAGAGATGAGCTCATACCTCATAATACCAGTCATTCCTCCAGCAGACTACAGGCCTCACAACTCACTGGTCGAGATTCAAAAGGAAAGGAAAGCTGACCATGTACTCAACCCCAGGCCATCCAAAATGTAGTTTGAAATTATAGATGAGGAGAAATTTAGCATTACATCACTTGCTCACCAATGGATCCTCTGCAGTGAATGGGTGCCGTCAGAATGAGTATCCAAACAGCTGATAAAAACACCACAATAATCCACAAGTAATCCACACCACTCCAGTTCATCAATTAATGTCTTGTGAAGCGAAAAGCTGCATGTTCGTAAGAAACAAATCCATCGTTAAGGTGTTTTAACTTCAAATTGTCACTTCTGACCAAAATATGGTTCCATAATCCTCCAGTAAAAAGTCTATCCCCTGTTAGCCTCTCACATCAGAATCCACCAACATATTTGTTTTGAACTGTTTAGACTGTTTTCACTTGTAAACAGAGCTTGATCTGTGCATATTTCTCTGCTGATTCAGACAAGATGGCTTTTTCACTGGAGAAAGCAATTTTATAGATAGAGGACTCATATTTTAGCCAGAAACAACAGTTAAAAACATCTTTGTTTATTACAAACACGCAGCTTTTTGCTTCACAAGACATTGTTTGGATTATTGTGATGTTTTTATCAGCTGTTTGGACTCTCATTCTGACGGCACCCATTCACTGCAGAGGATCCGTTGGTGAGCAAGTGATGTAATGCTACATTTCTCCAAACCTGTACCAATAAAGAAACAAACTCCTCTACATCTATGGCCTGAGAGTAAGGAAATTTTCAACAAATTTTCATTTTGGGGTCACTTTTTCCTGTAAAGTCTGCGTGAAATCAAAATTTATCTTATTTACTTTGTAAATGCAGATTACTAGTCTTGTGGTGAACAATTCATCTCTGCAAGTTAATCCACAGAAGGAAAAAAACTGTCTTTGCAGTCTTTAATCAAGATCAGAAAATGTGCATCCTCTTGGAAAGACTTTCTCTCTGTGATGATTTCAGTTCGACTGTTTGGGCAGAACATCTTTTAACTAGTCCTCTCTAACTACCAGTTTCTATTTTTTTCTCATTCAGTATTCCATAACACTTTTCACAATATGTCAGAACACTGAAGTAAATCTGCTCACGAATCCTTTTTCATGCGGACTTCAAAAGTGTTATATATCAACATATTTCAAGTTAAAAAAAGACAGTCACCCATTTTTTATGTCAGTGTTTTCCAACAAGTGAATATTTTTATTCAACCTACCCAATCCTTTGCAGGCCTTACGGATTGCCTTGATGTCTGCCACCACATCAAAGTCCTCATAAGGAGTTACTGTGGGCTGAAATGAAGGTTGTGTAAGAAAAATCATGTTTTATGCAATTAAACTACTGCAGTTTTAAATTACATTTACTTCAACAGATTTTGAAATAGGTTAAGCAGCTCATTCCCTGTTATATTGTCAAAAGATGTGATGAGTGAGTCCCTCAGCATGTTTTTGAAGGGTTTGTGCATGAGATCACTGCAGCAGCAGAGTCTGTAGTGAGGAGGGGCTCTGTCTCTAACACACAGAGCTGAGTCATGGGATCTCTGGGCAAGGACAGGAACAGCGGACGCCTTCCTCTGCCTCACCCACTGCCATAATAACAATGTGCACTTACTGATAACAGAAACAGTTATTCTTTTATAAACATTCCTCTTTCTCTAATACTGCTCAAATCACAGTAAAATACAAGAAATAATAGTACATATAATATTTGTAACTATATGGAAAAAGTATTAAATATTATAAAAAATATTTAGTTTCGAAATTTTAATAATAAACGTGTACATCGAAATAAAACATTAAAATATCACGCGAGAAACGTATTTTTTTATTTAGTCTGTATATATTTTCCTGCATCCGTAAAACAAACTAATAACAACCAAGACCGTTATCTGTAGTGACATAAACTGAGAAAAGTGAGAAAAAGAAACAAACTACAACTTGTTTTACTCACTTGAACGTTGCCCATCTTGTGATGCTGATGCGAGTCTGTGAACGCGCGCGCTCGAAGACGCATCTTTTTACTCCGCATCCCTGTGACGTCACTGCGGGTGACGTCACACACGTTTTACATTTTCACCTCATTTTATTCTTTTTTTTTTAAACCATCTTCTCAACAGAAAAATAAAGCGTTATTAGTGTACTACATATGCCAATAAAATGTATTATTAGCTACTGCTTGTTGGCTATGTAATACCAAACCTAAACTGATGAGATTATATAAACAAAAATATCTTTCTTCACTCAGCAACAATGAAACAAATGTACGTAGGCTGATACAAGATTTAGTGAGCAGAATCCTTTGATTTAACACAAGAAAGCCTTTGTTAATTGTGTATTGTGCATGAATTTTGTGTTTACCAGAATACTAACATTTATGGCATATTTGTGTTTCCTTGTAAAGTTATATATTGTAGTAGGTCTTGCAGCAGATTACCAAATATTTTATATTAAAGTTATTAAAGTAATTTTTTTACAGAGTACAACATGCATTACACAGAATGCACATATAAAAGTAAAACAGAGGCATGCATATGATCTCTTATCCTGCGGTTTGTATAATGGATAGAAATATTATTTTCAGCATTAATGATGGATGCACACACAGCATGTTACGAAGAGCTCGTTCACATTTGCAATGTTTAACCATTGATTCTGACTGATTAGGCAAACACTTATTTCATGTGAGCTAACGCATGTGGTGATTTTTATTAAACTGTATTATTATTATGTTATCTTTACTCTACTCTATAAACATAATGTCTAGAATTGTGTTGGTCCATGACCTGTTCTTTGACATTCATTCCCATCACACCAATGTCCGTACAACGATGAAGACTGGGCTCATAAATATTAATTAGGCACGTTATTGGAGGTTACTAAGCAACGTCACTTAACGTTATTAATATTAATGACCTGTGCTTTTATTTAGCAAAAATACAGAAAAGAACTACATAGGGAGAACGCAGTATAACTATTTAAAGAATATAAACGCCTCCCATCTTTATGCTTAAACAAACCGACATGAGAAAATATTCGTTTGCGTTGTCGCTGGTTATACGCATGCGCACTGTCATCTCTGTCAGCTGACTTCCGGTCTGAGGGGACTGCTGCTAGCGTCCCGCTAATCCTTTAGATCCCGAAAAAAACAAGGAGAGGGAACGGTCCATTCCGCGCCTGTTCGTGCGGACACTAAGTAGGTATGGTCACATTTTTCAAATAAAAATTACGCGAGGACCGAAAGTGTTTGAATGTCGACCGGGAGGAGTGGTTTTCATCATTGAAATGACCAGCGAAATTTCGGTAAAGGTCTCGAGGGAAGAAACTGACCAGTTCACGAGCTGACTTACTATTAATGACTCTTCGTCAATTTGAATAATTAATACCAGCTACAAGATGACAAATGCGCGGTTGGCGATGTAAAAACACGCACATTTAGAGAAACATCATGTCTTTCATTTGGCAGACATCTTGTACTAATTATGCCGCGATTAAACCACACGAACACTTCCTGTTCAAAGCCTGTTACACTGAGTGAATGCTAACATCATTTACCGTTACTGTGTTTGCATTTCAAACACTTATATTTACATAATCTCGCATTTTTGACGCCATCACGACGTTTTGTAATTGAAGAGCATGTTGTTTGTCTGTCTAGCCATGCACTAACTAGATACACTCTTTTAGTTTTCAAGATATATGCTTTTAACATGAGTGAATTCATTTATTTTATAGTCACCCAGTGTTTTTATATTCAAAATTGCATTATTTGGGTTGTCACAGAAGCCCAAACTGTTGAGAGTTCACCCTCCTGTCTGCTTTATCTGGTCTCGCTTGTAGGGCTGAATGCCTCTCAAATCTTATCAAGGTCCCACAGAGCTCTTCTATCGGTCAGTGAGCGTCATATTCATTTTCAGTGTCCTGTGAATTATAGGAGTGAGGTCCCACCATGGAATGTGAGGTCTGAGGGGCAGCCACCATGATTGGAGGACTGTTCATCTACAACCATAAAGGGGAGGTGCTCATCTCCCGCGTCTACCGCGATGATATTGGGTGAGTGAGCTCATCATGGGTGGAAAATGCTCTTAAAATTGCTTCTGATCTCAAAGACTAGACTTGTGAGTTGATAGGGTTTCTCAAAAGCATATAATCTGGAGACAGGCTGGTAAACAGCACCAAAACACACAACAACCACCAAAAGCTGCTCAGAACACCTTAGAAAACTCTTAACCAACGCGTCTATCCACTTACTTTTGCACAGGCAAAGTCTAAATGTATTTATTTTTGCTGTTAGAAATATTAGAATACATTTTGAAACAAATAGACTTGCCTTATTGTTAATTTGCAAGCTCAGCAGGGTTTAAACTCCATATGATTGGGGTTATCCTGTTAGTGAAGAGGAAGGATGACAGGATGTTAGAAAGCAGGAAGCATTACTCCATTTCATCACCATGACAAACTGAATTTCATTTTTTGTAGCCATAAATGGGGAAGTGGTGTTGTTGGGTTTTTTTTGCTCTATATAATCTAGTTTTTCAGATCTAGTTTTTGTCCTCATAAAGATTTCATCAGTTTGTTTCCATTACTGTTGTCCATTTACACATGCAGCCCATGTTTCTCCTTTTCCTTGTCGTTATTCCCCTCATGCTCTTTATCCTTTGTACTGTTTTTCTCCATGTTCATTGTGGCTACTGTAGCACTAGGTAAGCGATCCTACTACAACCAATGACCCGAAAGCATGTTTTTAAACCCCAGCAAACAACCAACCAATCACTCTGACGCATGTCACCAGTGATCCCCAATCTAGGGTTGGGCAATATAGCCAAAAATAATTATCTGTCTGTGTTTTTTAGCCTTTTAATAATACATCTCAATTTTTTTGTATTTTTTTTGCAATACGGACAAAGAACAAAAAGCAAAAATATTAAAATACAGCCAATGGATCAAAGACGAAACATAGCATTTTGTTTTCTGTAACAAATTAAATTTACAAAAGTGTTTTTATGTACACACAAAAAAAAAAACTTTTAATGTTTCAAATAACTTTTGTGAAAATATGAAATTAAGTGAAATAATGTTCCATTGTCATTCAGCGCAACATATATTCATGTAAAAATGAAGCAACATACTTATTCTGACTTGTACTTATATAAATATATAAAATAACAAGTATAAAGAAGTAAAAATATAAAATAATGTAATATAACCATTAAAGCCTAGACACACCAAGCTGACAGTCAGCTGAACGTAAAGCTGTTGTTTAGCATCTGTCAGCTCAGTTTTTGCAGTGTATTCCGCATTAGTTACGCCCCATTCACACGGGCCGGGGCGTCGGCATCAACGCCTCTCGTTTACTTTGAATGGAGTGACGTCAAGCGTTGCTGAAATGAATTGTGGGTCCGTCGTGTTGGGTCTGTTGCTTGTGGCAGAAGTTGAAAACTTTTCAACTTTTCAAGCGCCAACGCAGGCGATCATATCGCCTTATGCAAATACCCTGGTGCAGACGCTAGCCAATTGCGTTCATGCAACACCAGAAGACTAATGTGATTGGCTGTTGTTGTCACTATGACGGTCGTGTCAGCACCAAGCTTCAGAAACGCCCTCCATCAAAGGCCGACGCCCCGTGTGAATGTCCCGTTAGGCTCTACTTGCACCCCAATAGCTGCTTTTTGGCCTATTGGGCATGCTGGTTTGGTGTGTCACAGCCTTTAAACCATTTTGTACCAAAAGATAACATAATAGGCATAATAAATAATAGACTTCCGTGTACAGTTTTGAGTGAACGTCCATTAAATCAGTTTTTGGATGAAATGAACCATAGTAGAACTGATTCATATAAATGAATCCAACCGCTCAACAGTACTGATATTCTCAAACAATATTCTCAGGAGTTGTGACACTAGTGGGGGACGCATCTCGAAATGGGCACAAAACTGTCCTAGTAACATGATTTTTAGGAAATTTAGGACAAATAGAAAAATCATGTAAAACTTTCCAAGAAGAATCATTTGTTTGTTAATTTTGTATCATCTAAAGCATATTGAATGTATTGTGAATATTCATATTGCCCAGCTCTACTTCAAGCATGTCACCTGACATACAGTACAGTCAGTCAAATATTGTGAAGAAATGCAAATATTGAAAGCAGCAGCAGACTGAAATTTCCATGATGCCCTTTCCCTTTTGATTGCACTCAGGCATGAGATGACATTTTTAGTAAGTTTTGTGCTTGTGTATCTTGGATATTTTGATAAATTATGCACCTTTTTGATGGAAATGTTTGTCTTTACACGAAACAAAAAATTTATGAGATTGCCGTTGCAGCAGATTAACCTGGATGGAGTAAGAATATCTGCCAAAAAATGTTTTTAAAAGAAATAAGATGACAAGGAAAAAGAAGACATTTATTGGACACTTTTTTTTGTATAAATCTCTTCAAAAGAAGTTGTCTTATTTGTTTTAGACAGGATCTTTTGTTACTTATCTTGAGGTCTATGAAGGTTTGGGTCAGCAGGGAACATCCTTTAATGTTTTGTTCACAGACAGACGGCGTGTTTGTCTTACAGGGTTTACTGGCAAATGGTGACCATGTGCTCACTCTTCCTGTCCAACTCCATTATCTGTACCTCACGTTCTTATCCTCCTCCACAGACGCAATGCTGTGGATGCGTTCCGTGTGAACGTGATCCACGCCCGTCAGCAGGTGCGCTCCCCTGTCACCAACATCGCCCGCACCAGCTTCTTCCATGTCAAGCGCTCCAACATCTGGCTGGCCGCTGTCACCAAGCAGAATGTCAACGCTGCTATGGTGTTCGAGTTCCTCTATAAGATGTGTGACGTCATGACGGCCTACTTTGGGAAAATCAGCGAGGAGAATATCAAGAACAACTTTGTGCTGATCTACGAGTTGCTGGATGGTAAGGCTGGTTCAGAAACACACAGACCATTTCCTGACACTGTTCTCCCTCAGTATCTGATCCTCTGTGTGCCTGTGTTAACCGCATTACCTCAAACCAAACTCACCCTCCTCTAAATGGCATGCTTTCCTGGCAGTTATCCGCTGTTAGTGGGAAGGTGCGTCTTAAACTATGAGCTGGCCAGGAAACCTCGACCAACAGCTGAAAAAATAAATGGTTACTGAAACATATGGAGACAAAGGCGTCGAGTGTCTCATTCAAGAATAATGATTCATTTAATTCTTTGTGTGTGTATTTACAGAGATCCTGGACTTTGGATATCCACAAAACTCAGAGACAGGAGCACTGAAGACTTTTATTACCCAGCAGGGCATCAAAGGCCAGGTAAGAACTTTTCCTAAATGGCAAAAGATTCCATTTTAATGTGTTTTTTTTTTTTTGCTGTTTGTTTTTTTGAGTCCAAAAAATGTTTTAAGACTTAAATTGTATTATTCTAATATTATTTAAGCACCAGCAGAGTATGCTAAAAAGACCACTACTAATAAAATAATTTTTATTTCTATTTTTGAAACACTAATGTGACACTAATGGGGAACCTCTTTTTGTTGACATCCTTAAAGTCAGGCCAGTAGTTCAGATACTTTCCTTCCCAATATTTTCACTGTCCCTAGCATAACAAAAAATTACATTTAAAATTATAAATTAATTTTTTTTATATTATATATTGACATTTTAAATTTTTTAAATGAACATTTAAATATTTTGTAAATTTTGAAAATTATATATGAATATTTATTTTCCACACAATTTTTTTTATCAGAAACATTTAAAATTTTAACGTTTAAACATTTTATTATATATAAAATAAAATTATATATAAAATTATTTATTTTCCATACAAATATTTTTTAAATATTATTTTAATATTTCATTTATATATGTGTTAAAAAAAAAAAAAATCACACGTTTTTAGACAAATATAAATGTTTTGTTTTTATAGACTGTTTTCTTTACAAAGAAATTTTGCTGACAATTTTATGCTGTCAAATATTACAGAAAACGAAATGTTTACGTGTGAAAGCGATGATAATGCATGACTTTTTTTTTTTTTTTTTGGAAATCTGCCAATGTTGTCTTTACAGAGTCTAATATAAACCATTTCTCTTTTTTTCTTGCTTTTCTGGACATGTCTGACTGCAGCATCAGGTATGTGTAAATGTATTTAAGTCTTTCTCAGATTACACTATAGTACTAGTGGCCACAATCTATTTGGACACTTCTACCACTCTTCAAAATAGTCTGAGACCTTCCTAAATCTTTGGTCCGTTATTGTCCTCAGACTAAAGAGGAGCAGTCTCAGATCACCAGCCAGGTGACTGGGCAAATCGGTTGGCGTCGTGAAGGCATCAAGTACCGCCGCAACGAGCTTTTCCTGGATGTGCTGGAGAGTGTCAACCTGCTCATGTCTCCACAGGGTGAGACAGCATTACCTGAGGACTCATGACTGTGTGCCTGTAGTTATTAGAGCCAATCCATTCACGTGCTACTGTGTGTCATCCCGACAGGTCAGGTCCTGAGTGCGCACGTCTCCGGTCGTGTGGTGATGAAGAGCTATCTGAGTGGAATGCCTGAATGCAAGTTTGGCATGAATGACAAAATCGTCATTGACAAACAGGGGAAAGGAGGAACTACTGATGATCCTGGGAAAAGGTTTCAGAGTGCCTCACGTTTATGCAGAGTTTTTGCTTGTCTGTCTCCTCTCTTATTTGCTTTGAAAATTACGTTTGTCTTTTTGTCTGGATTTTGTGTTTCTCGATCCAGAATTTCTCAAAAATGTTTGATTGTAAAGTGTGTGGTTTATTTTGATTTTTGAAGCTGTCTGTTTTTGTTGCGTCTCTTTTTCTCTGTGCTACCACAGTGAGTTAGGGGGAAGGTATTGTATCTTTATATTTCTGTGTTCAGTTTTATGTTAGTTGTGCTGTTAAACTATACAACAAATGAGTGTCATTTATTACTACTACCATTTATATATTATATACACCATTATTAGCATTTTTAAAATTGTATCATTATAAATTCAGGGCTGTGATTTATTTTTTAATTTATTTATTTATTTATTTTTTTCAAATTCTATCTCGCTACTCTTTTTTTTTTTTTTTTTTTTTTTTTTTCAATGCCAGATTACAGAAGAACATTAATATACATGTTTTGACGACTGATTTTACTTGAAATTTTAAATTGAAGATTTCATTCTAAACTTTTTATTTATTTATTTATTTATTTTTTTTAACCATACCGTTCAAAGATTTGGAATCAGTAAGATATTTTCTTATGCTCACCAAGGCTGTATTTATTTGATCAAACATATAGTGATAATAGTAATATTGTAAAATATTGTTACAATGTAACTGTTTTCTGTTAGAATATATTTTAAAATGTAATTTATTCCATTGATGAAAAGCTGAATTTTCAGCATTACTCCAGTCTTTAGTGTCACATGATCCTTGAGAAATCATTCTAATATGCTGATTTGCTGCTCAAGAAACATTTCTGATTATTGTTATTATTATCTTGTATATTTTAGTGGAAACTATGAGCAATTTTTTTCAGGATTCTTTGATGAATAGAGAAAGTAAAAGTATTTATTTGAATTATAGAACATCATAAATGTCTTAACTGTTACTTTGTTAAATTTAATGCATCCTTGCTGAATAAAAGTATTAATTTACTTTTTTACTGACCTCAAACCTTTGAACAGTAGATTGATGATTGAGATTGATGTTGTCAGTTACTGGCCTTAATGAAAGTGATGTGAAACTTTCAGTACATCACTAGTTTTTAGAAGTGCAGCAAGTGATTTTACTTGATTGAATTTGATTGTTGATATTTTTGTCATTTGTAATTTCATTAAATATACAGTTTATTCTCATATTTGCCAAATATCAAACTCTCATCATCTTCATTTCTCTATCATTTCTACCAGTGGGAAGCAGTCCATAGCCATCGATGACTGCACTTTCCATCAGTGTGTGCGTCTCAGCAAGTTCGACTCCGAGCGCAGCATCAGTTTCATCCCTCCTGATGGGGAATATGAGCTCATGAGGTCAGTTCAGCATCCGTCTGTCTTCACACTCCACAGTCTGATTCTGTCTCATCACATCCTCAATCTGCGTGTACAGGTATCGCACCACTAAGGACATAATCCTGCCCTTCCGGGTCATTCCACTGGTTCGAGAGGTTGGGCGCACAAAGCTGGAGGTCAAAGTTGTCATCAAATCTAATTTCAAGCCCTCGCTCCTGGCACAGAAAATAGAGGTCAGTTAAAAGAGAATATATATAGACTTTATATTTTCACACACTGTAAGAGTTTGTCAGATGATAAATGAGGTGAATGTTTTGAGCAGGTGCGTATTCCTACACCTCTGAACACTAGTGGAGTGCAGGTGATCTGTATGAAAGGAAAAGCTAAATACAAGGCCAGTGAGAACGCCATCGTGTGGAAGTAAGTGTCACCATCATTTTGACATTTCTCTGCGTTTGGTGTTTGTTGTTTGTGTGTGTATATATTCATGTCACCCCGTCTGTTCGTCTGTTCAGGATCAAACGTATGGCAGGAATGAAGGAGTCTCAGATCAGTGCTGAGATCGAGCTGCTGCCCACTAATGATAAGAAGAAGTGGGCCCGTCCACCCATTTCCATGAACTTTGAGGTGAGTGTTTTTGGCCAGTCCCACATCGTTAAATGCCACATTCCACTTTTTTTTTTCTATTAAAAAAATATATATATATTTCAACAAATGGTCAGTGAAAGTGAAAGGATGTGCTTAAGCTTCAGATGTTGTTCGTCCACCTTAGAAAATAAAACGCCTAACATATTCAGTTTGACATCTTGTTTATTTATTTTTATTTTTTTTGTTACTGTCAACTGTCTTAATTTAGCAGTAAAATATAGACATTAATAAAAAAATTATCAGCATATAAAAATATCTATTTGCAAACTTGTATTTCTGATAACTTTTTTTTAACTAAACTAAAATTTGGACATGGTTGGGTAGTTTAAAAACTTAATTTGCGTGATTTTTAAATTGAGCAACAAATATAAATACTGATTTTAAAAATTACCAAAAATCTATTTGCTAACACATTTTTCTCATAAATTAAAGAATTATTTTTTTTATTTTTTAAATGAGGTTTTCAACACATAATTACAACACATATAGACATGAAAAAAATTCTCAGCTTAAAATATCAATTTACCATCTTGCATTTCTCATGAATTAAAATAATTAAATTCATAAGTCAACTATCAAGCATGAATAAATTTGAATATTTTCGTGAATACTAAAATAACGACTACAAATACAATAAACGTTTGGATACAGTTGATTTGTCAACCTTGATTTGTGTAATTTAATTTAGTTGTGTGTGTGTATGTATATGTGTGTGTGTATATAGAGAGAGAGAGAGATATAGAGATATATATACATATATTTATCAACTAAAAATACTTGTTTATCTACTTATTTCAAATGAATAAAAGAAAATGTTATCTTAATTCTTTTTTTCTTTTTTTTCTCTCCACAATAAGCTAATAGGTTACAGAGTTGAACAAATTTTAGTTAAAATGTTAAAATGAACTAATTTTATATTTTCATAAACTTAGATTTTAATTTTATGTATAATAATAGTCTGACATATCCAGTTGTCAGCAATTAGTATTTTTTCTTGATTAGAACCCTTTTCTCTGATGTATTTCCTCCGTTATCTTCCTCTGTCTCAGGTTCCGTTTGCTCCCTCGGGGCTGAAGGTTCGTTATCTGAAGGTATTCGAGTCGAAACTCAACTACAGTGACCACGATGTGATTAAATGGGTACGATACATCGGCCGCAGCGGAATCTACGAGACACGCTGCTAATTGAGCCGCTGAGCGAGGGACCAGCTCTTACTCTCCTATAAATATACTATGTTTCCCTCCTTCCCTCTCAAGATTTGTGGATGAATTAAAAAGGCTAATTACAAAAAAAAAAAAATATGCAAAATGTGAAACGTAGTTACCTGTACGTGTTTGTACGAGTGCTGTAATGAACAGATCCAGTGGAGAGCAGTGTGTGTCTGTCAGTCAAAGCCCAGCTTCCTGATTCGCTGTAGTCGGTCTTAAAGGGACCACTGTCCATTTTGTCGTTGGTTATTCTCGCATTGGTCATACTCTCAGTATCTTATCGCTATCTCTCTGTGACTGTTTAATTCAGTATAAATATATAATGGGAAAAAAACATTGTGTTGGTGTGTATTTGTCATTCGAAGACTCCTTTTTCTTCAGTTTACATGTAACACTTGATCTGGATTATGTAATCAGATTCCAAAAATTAAGTACTTGTAATTAGATTATATTGCATTTTAAAATACTTGTAATCAGACTACAGTTACTTTTTTATTGATTACAATCTAAAAGTAGTCGGATTATATTACCTAAATTGTGTAATGTAATGGATTACATTACTAACTACAAATTTTGGAATCAGTAACAAACTACAATTTACAAGTAATCTACCCAGCACTACACGTCTATATATTTAAGTACTGTGTGTAAGTAAACATGTTACATATTGGTAGTAAATTAGATGGCAGAACAAAATACAACAACCTTTCTTTTACATTAGACACAATTTATTTGTCTTCCTGTCTCTGTCGACATCCTGTACAATCAAAGGCTGACAGGATAAGGGAAGGCAAAGTTAATAAAATAATCTCTCCTAGATTCACTTAATTTGTGCAAAGGAAAAGTCAGAGGCTGGAAAACATGGACATTACCATGAAAATGAAGCAACTATTTGCAGAACAAACAGCTGAATTCTGACGTCAATGCAAGTCTGGACAGCAGTTTGTTGAGCCTCTGCCTCATCAAATTATGAAACGAGACAACAGAACGTAGATATTATAATCACTGGTGGTATAATCATGATTTAAATACATGCTGTCTAAAACTGACCATTGCATATCCATACATGTGCATAAAAAATGGTGACAAAGCTCTTCAAAGTAAATGTAAAGGGTTAAACAAATTATGTCGTCATTCACCACAGTGCATCATTTTGTTCCTCGACTGATTAACTGACAGTTTACCTCTTAAAACAATGATATAAAAATACATTTTGTGTAACTCAACAGATCTTTGTTTTAGGCAAAATAATTTTCTGTCATACTGGACACCAACTCTAGAGTTCAAGTTGTATTTAACCCAGAATATTCCTTTTAAGTGGTTTCATTCCTTAACAAATATCAACAGCTTTGTTGGTTTGACTTCAAAACGTGCAAGACTCATTTTGCAGATCCTAATTATATAATTATCAAGCTTGAGTCCAAAGATTCATGCCGAACTTGAAAAACTAGCCCTTAAACCTAAGTTTTAGGATATTCATTAAGAGCTCTTTGAAAGAAAAAAATCACAGTGAGCGATAAACAGGGCATTGTGCGGTGATAAAATTACGTACTTTCATTTTTACAGTAAAAACAGACAACTATGTTATTAAGCATATATTTTTGAAATGCAGTGTTCAAATTTGGAATTCTGAGCTTACCTAAAGCATGACACCAAATTCATGTAGGCAAATTATCATTTTCCACTCAGTCATGCTTGTATAACATTGGCATATTTTCTAATTTGTAGAATTATTAACAAAGACAACACTGATTATGCACTTTTCTATACAAACAAATAATTTTAATTATTTTTTAGCTCTATTTAGATAATTGCATTTATCTTGCAGTGCGCCTTGCGTTGTTTTCAACGTTAGATACCAATCTTGCCCTCAAGAGACGCCCTTAATCTCGCCCTTATGAGATGTCTAACAATTATATATTACGATAAAAATATTAAAACTGAACTTAAAACAAAAATGAAATGCATTAATACCATGTGCACTCATTTTAAAACATGAAAAAGCCCTGCCAATCCAGCGTGATGCTGGAGTTTGAATACTCGCATCCCATCGCTGACAATGACTTAAAATCTCCACAAGTTGGAACAGACTCAGCCACTAACGTCCTAGACGTGGCTCCATTTTAATCCTTCATATGTGTTAATAATACAGAGAGAGAAACCGACGGATGGTGTAAGGATTGCTTCATTTCTGAGGTTGGATTGGCAGTATTGGAAGACAGATGCGTGTTGTGCTGTGGTGCTTTAATCTTCGTCGTCCTCCTCGTCTTCGCTGATGGCCTGTCCGCGGGCGGCGTAGGTGTAGCTGGACAGGGCGCTGCTGTGATGCGACGAGGGCGAGGAGGACGGGGAGGTTTTGGTGAAGAAGGGCAGACGGAAGGTTGGAGACGGGGAACGCTCGCGAGTGGGGCTGCTGCTGGGGCTGTGCCGCGGACTGATGGCCTGAAGCATTCGCCCTTTACCCTCCTTCAGCATGTGCTTCTGTTAGAGGAAGAACAGAACAAAGCAAATAAGAGTTGACCTTGAATATTTGTGATGAAACTGATCCATATAGAGACCAGGATGGCTTTTCTCCTCTTGCATTCATGACTTCAAAACAGTGCTTCTCAAACAAGGGGACGATTTTTTTTTTTAAATAAATAATATATATACAGGTGCATCTCAATAAATTAAAATGTCGTGGAAAAGTTAATTTATTTCAGTAATTCAACTCAAATTGTGAAACTTGTGTATTAAATAAATTCAGTGCACACAGACTGAATTAGTTTAAGTCTTTGGTTCTTTTAATTGTGATGATTTTGGCTCACATTTAACAAAAACCCACCAATTCACTATATCAACAAATTAGATTACTTCATAAGACCAATAAAAAAAACATTTTTAGTGAATTGTTGGCCTTCTGGAAAGTATGTTCATTTACTGTATATGTACTCAATAATTGGTAGGGGCTCCTTTTGCTTTAATTACTGCCTCAATTCGGCGTGGCATGGAGGTGATCAGTTTGTGGCACTGCTGAGGTGGTATGGAAGCCCAGGTTTCTTTGACAGTGGCCTTCAGCTCATCTGCATTTTTTTGGTCTCGTTTCTCATTTTCCTCTTGACAATACCCCATAGATTCTCTATGGGGTTCAGGTCTGGTTTGTTTGCTGGCCAGTCAAGCACACCAACACCATGGTCATTTAACCAACTTTTGGTGCTTTTAGCAGTGTGGGCAGGTGCCAAGTCCTGCTGGAAAATGAAATCAGCATCTTTAAAAAGCTGGTCAGCAGAAGGAAGCATGAAGTGCTCCAAAATTTCTTGGTAAACGGGTGCAGTGACTTTGGTTTTCAAAAAACACAATGGACCAACACCAGCAGATGACATTGCACCCCAAATCATCACAGACTGTGGAAACTTAACACTGGACTTCAAGCAACTTGGGCTATGAGCTTCTCCACCCTTCCTCCAGACTCTAGGACCTTGGTTTCCAAATGAAATACAAAACTTGCTCTCATCTGAAAAGAGGACTTTGGACCACTGGGCAACAGTCCAGTTCTTCCTCTCCTTAGCCCAGGTAAGACGGCTCTGACGTTGTCTGTGGTTCAGGAGTGGCTTAACAAGAGGAATATGACAACTGTAGCCAAATTCCTTGACACATCTGTGTGTGGTGGTTCTTGATGCCTTGACCCCAGCCTCAGTCCATTCCTTGTGAAGTTCACCCAAATTCTTGAATCGATTTTGCTTGACAATCCTCATAAGGCTGCGGTTCTCTCGGTTGGTTGTGCATCTTTTTCTTCCACACTTTTTCCTTCCACTCAACTTTCTGTTAACATGCTTGGATACAGCAATCTGTGAAAAGCCAGCTTCTTTGGCAATGAATGTTTGTGGCTTACCCTCCTTGTGAAGGGTGTCAATGATTGTCTTCTGGACAACTGTCAGATCAGCAGTCTTCCCCATGATTGTGTAGCCTAGTGAACCAAACTGAGAGACCATTTTGAAGGCTCAGGAAACCTTTGCAGGTGTTTTGAGTTGATTAGCTGATTGGCATGTCACCATATTCTAATTTGTTGAGATGTGTGCCAAAATCATCACAATTAAAAGAACCAAAGACTTAAACTACTTCAGTCTGTGTGCATTGAATTTATTTAATACACGAGTTTCACAATATGATTTGAATTACTGAAATAAATTAACTTTTCCACGACGTTCTAATTTATTGAGATGCACCTGTATGTATGTATGTATGTATGTATATATAGATATATATATAGATATATATATATATATATAGTTGAAGTCAAAAGTTTACATAAACCTTGCAGAATCTGCAAAATGTAATTATTAATAATTATTTTACCAAAATAAGAGGGATCATACAAAATGCATGTTATTTTTTTATTCAGTACTGACCTTAATAAAATATTTCACATAAAAGATGTTTACATATCGTCCACAAGAGAAAATAATAGCTGAATTTATAAAAATGACCCTATTCAAAAGTTTACATCCACTTGATTCTTAATACTGTGTTGTTACCTGAATGATCCACAGCTGTGTTTTCTGTTTAGTGATAGTTGTTCATGAGTCCCTTGTTTGTCCTGAACAGTTAAACTGCCCGCTGTTCTTCAGAAAAATCCTTCAGGTCCCACAAATCCTGAGGTTTTTCAGCATTTTTGTGTATTTGAACCTTTTCTAACGAATGTATGGTTTTGAAATCCATCTTTTCACACTGAGGACAACTGAGGGACTCATATTCAACTATTACAGAAGGTTCAAATGCTCATTGATGCTCCAGAAGGAAAAACCATGCATTAAGAGCCGGGGATGAAAACTTTTGAACAGAATGAAGATGTATACATTTTTCTTATTTTGCCTAAATATCATATTTTTTCATTTAGTACTGCGCTTCAGAAGCTATAGAAGATACTTACATGTTTCCCAGAAGACAAAATGAGTTCAATTTACCCTGATCTTCAAATTCAAAAGTTTTTTTAAAGCTCTTAATGCATCGTGTTTCCTTCTGGAGCATCAGTGAGCGTTTGAACCTTCTGTAATAGTTGCATATGAGTCCCTCGGTTGTCCTCAGTGTGAAAAGATGGATCTCAAAATCATACAGTCGTTGGAAAAGGTTCAAATACACAAAAATGCTGAAAAAACAAAGAATTTGTGGGACCTGAAGGATTTTTCTGAAGAACAGCAGTTTAACTGTTCAGGACAAACAAGGGACTCATGAACTATCACCAAAAAAAAAAAAAAAAAAACAGCTGTGCATCATTCAGGTAACACCACAGCATTAAGTATCAAGTGGATGTAAACTTTTGAACGGGGTCATTTTTATAAATGCAACTATTATTTTATCTTGTGAACTTTATGTAAACATCTTGAAATATGTGAAATATCTTATTCAAGTCAGTACTAAATAAACAACAACATACATTTTTTTATGATTCCTCTTATTTTGGTATAATAATTAACATTTTGACCTCAACTGTGTGTGTGTATATATATATATATATATATTATAATATGTGCATACATTATATAAAGCTCTAAAGCATTTTACTGGGTAGAAATTGCTATTTGTGAGTAAAAAAATAATTTAAAAATCCCTGTTAACACAAACTAGACAAGTCATGTAAATTTGTTATTACATAAAAGTGTAAAATCAACTGAAGAACATTCAGTTATTAGAATTATGGAACTTAATTATTTCATTATTTACAATTCATTAATTATTTGCATATACTGCCACTCCCAATTTCTGTATATAAAAGTTTAAAATTAAAAGGCTTGGGCCTTAAAAAGGTTGATAATGACAGTTTTTAAATGGAGAGTTCATCCAAAAATTTGATTTCTGTCATCATTTGTTCACCATTTTGTTGTTCTAAACTCTGCGAAACATGAAAAGAAGATATACTGAAGAACCCTGGGGTCCAAACAACACTGACATACATTGTATGGAAAAAAAAAAAAGTAAGTGATACAGGTTTGAATTTTCATTTTTGTATGAACTACCTAACTAATATTGCTTTACACAGATTTTAAAAGGACATTGCATCATTAGTGTAACAACATCAAACTGTTCTGGAATCAACTGAGTCACGTCACTCGTGCTATTTTTGAGTGGTGAGAGCATTCAAACTCAGTCACATATGCGGACAGGATGAAGAGTTTGAAGTTTTAGGAGAGAGCTATTGTTAAAAAGATACTCACCAATGCTCCCTCCGGTCCAAACATCTGCAGGAAGTTGCCGATGAACTCGCGGGACTTCTCTTCCCATTTCTGGATCAGGTCGATGCTCTTCTCCTCCACCTTCTGCACAAACTCTTTACTCTTCTCCTCCACGTCCTTCACCTTCTTCTTCACCTTGTCCACACGCTCCTGAAGGTGGTACTTCTTTTCCTGGGTGCACAGCAACTCATTGTTAGGTTGCAGACAGTAGAGTAGATTGACTAAGAAAATCTAATTTCTGGTATCTAGTCTTAATCTTGAGATCATGTTCTACCAGTAAACAAATGAACACTCACATTGATGAAGCTGACGTTTAGCTCTTTTGCGGTGTAGCCACGTTGAAGATTCCGTCTGACGTACACATCATAATCTCGTACAATGCGTGTGATGATGTCAGAGGTGGAAATACCCTCTGTCCGCTGGGTTGGTGCAAACATTCCTGTGGAAGGTTTTAAAGATTGGCATACCAGATAAGAACAAAGACATTTAGTTTCTAATCAACCAAAAAAAAATTTTTGTCAAAATACATTCTCTTAACTCAGTGCCCAGTGACTACTATAAATTTGCCATTCATTTGGATTCATGGGCATGGCTAATGTAGCAGGCGGAGCCAGAGTGTGTTCAGCCGATGAGGGAACATGGCTGACACGTTACATGGGAGAAGATTCAAATTCAGATTCAGATACAGAAGTGCTAGCCAAAATTCAAAGACTTGCTAAAATACACACAGACAGACAATGGGGTAAAACAAGGGTAAACATTTGCTGTGCTTTTACAAGATGGAGGAATTTAAGAGACTGTATTGGTTTCAATTGAGACGCAGATTTTCTTCTTGTCAGGTAAGCTCAAGTTTTGCCATACATGTTAGCTCTTGACCATCAATCCCCAGATAAAATAGTAAGATATTGTAAGAATTAATCGTAGGGGTGTTATTTCTGTAGTAACACAGAAACTGCATATTTTACCTTCAAAATAATAAATTATTCATTAATTATAGTTCTCTGAAATTTCAGATGCAGAGATTGATTTCTGCATCAAAAACACAGTAAAGGTCAGTAGTGTTGGGGATAACGCATTACAAGTAACGCAAGTTACGTAATCATCTTTTTTCAAGTAACTAGTAAAGTAACGCATTTTTTTTTTATTTTACAAGAAAATATCTGAGTTACTTTTTCAAGTAAGTAATGCCAGTTACTTTGTTTTCACATTATTGCCTGACAGCTGTCCTGTCCTCATGTTAAGAGAAATCGGGAGTAAGTGCGGTAAGGCGTTGTGTGAGCTAATAATAAAAAATCCCATTTTATTAACCAGTGTCTTTACTGCTGACCTTCAATGATCCAATGCAACCTATACTAATGAACAAAATTTACTTTAGATAAACATAATATTTGTTTCTTTTTTTTTTTTTATTGCTGAAGAGTGTTGAACTGACTTCTCCTGCATCCTTTTCTTCATGTAATCCAGAATGCACAACTGAAAGGTTTAAGCAAACCCTCTGCTGTACAGACGTGAATTTACAATTCCTTAAGCCTGAGGCTTATTCATTTCACTTCTGGTGTGAAAGGGCTTTTACATTTGCCAAAAATAGAGCTTTTTATTTTGAAAACAAACAAGCAAGCCCTGCTCAGATGAGAAAAAGTAACGGAAAAGTAACAGTAACACAATTAGTTACATTGCATTTACAATTAGTTACAATGCATTACTTTTAAAAGTAACGTTCCACAACACTGAAGGTCAGTTTCTGAAGCTATTGTCCTCACCTGCTTCTTTGATGTGCTTGTAAACATCATCACTGTCAGCTGAGGAGTATGGGATATCATCATGGGCCACAAAGTTAATCTTAGGAATCAAAAAACACAATCTTTCATTACATAAAGACACAATTAATTGGCTCACTCCTTGCTTCCCATTTTACTTTCTTCCTCTGACACTAATATATGTAAGTATACAATATAACGCGACAGTAATTATACTACTGCTCAGTTCTCTCTCATCTTACCCGATGCTTGGTGAGGAACTCGGGCGTGAGAGTCCATGGAGCATTTCGGACCACCTCGTCCACATAGCGACAGTGACTAACCGCGTCATAGCGCTCATCCTCGTTCATGACGGTGAAGCCCTTTAACTTGTGTGTGAGGTCATCACTACACACTGCAGAGAGGCGCGAGAGAGAGAGTGGCACTAAATACAGCACTGACATTAAGATGAACTTAATGATCAGAATGATAAACAGTTCAATAACTCCACAGACACTGTGCGCTCAGGACCGAAGCTGCTCAGGATTACTTACCACCTACAATAAGATGAGTGTTTGGGAAAAGGCATTTAGCCTGCATGAGAGCGCGGGCATGTCCTGAGTGGAACATGTCGAAGATGCCATCAGCATACACACGCACAGGTCTGTCAGCTGAAAACAACAAGAAGGACATCAGTTTTACTTAATTCAGACACATATGAAAGGTATAATTCTTTCAAATTTTACAAAATGTTTTATATATAAAGAGTACTGTTCAAAAATTCGATTTTTTTTTTATTAAGAAATGAATAATTTTATTCAGTAAGGATGCATTACATTGATTAAAAGTGACAATATTTCAAATAAATGTTCTTTTGAACTTTCTATTCATAAAAGAATCATGGGGGGGGGGGAACATGTCACAGTTTACACAAAAATATTAAGCAGCCCAACTGTTTTCAACACTGATAATAAAAAAAAATATTAGAATGATTTCTGAAGGATCATGTGACACTGAAGCCTGGAGTTATGATGCTGAAAATTCAACTTTGCAGCACAGGAATATATTACATTTTAAAATATATTCAAATAGATAATAGCTATTTTAATAGATGCAATATTACTGTTTTTATTGTATTTTGAATCAAATAAATGCAACCTTGATGAGTATAAGATACGTCTTTCAAAAACACTGAACGGTAGTGTAGATTGAAATAGAAACATTCTAAACAAAAATTCTAAAAATCTGTACAGTCATGACCAAAAATACTGGCATTGTTACATTTTTTTGTCAAGTAACGCAACATAATGATTCTTCCAAAACGTCTTTTGGTATCCACATATGTATTTCTTTTAGGGATCCACAGTATATTGTCATTATTTTGATTATCAGCCAGTATTGGCATATTTTAATAAACTCTTTCTTTTTTAAAAGAAAACGCAGAATAGATTTGTAATATTGATGCATCAATCCATTTTTTTTTGGTTGGTTTGTCGAGCCAAGTGTCAGAAATATATGTCTCAGCTGAAGGTAACAGACCCTTTTATATTTCCAGGGTTCTCATAAGTTCTCTATAGTGGTGAACAGAAACTACAACAAATATAATTTTCCCCCGTAGCAATAAAAAGAATTCCATGATAGCATTTACAAAAGAGGAAAAAAGCATCTTGATTATGTTGGTCGGAAGAGAAACGTTTCAAATTTGCCATTACTTCCTCAGCTACTTCCTGTAGTTACTGCCAAGGTAATAAAATGCAAAATATAGTGTTATAAAAGTCCATTGTATTTTTTTAAAAATGAAGATATAAAAAAAAAATACAAAAAAAAAAAATAGATTTACAATGTTAATAACTGTGGAAAGGTGTCATTACAGTCTGTGAAATGGGTCCATTTGTCTTCCAACAAGACAATAACCCTGGAAACAATGACGCATGACACAAGCCTGGAATTGTTAAAAACAAACACTACACTATTCAGAAGTAACGAATCTAGATGTGTATCCTACTGAATACAGTAACTACATTTGGAAGCAACATATGGAAGAAGAAAGTTGGCCCAAAATGCCGTTAGAGAGGTGAAGAAATGTAATGAATGTTTATAAGAGACGCAAAGGTTCATCCAAAACCTGAAATAGATTAAACATGGTCAAAGTTAATTTGTAATAAGCTTTTTATAGCATTTTTGTTTTGAAATACATGTGTGGATACAATGTTGAAATAATGCAAAAATCTTGCAATACAAATATGCATTATTTCTGGCCATGACCATACATAATGGCAACTGAGTCAACCTAAATGCAGTCATGCAGTCAGTGAATGAAAGTAACACACAACATGTGTATATCTGAATGAATGTGTGGGAGGAATTCGCTACAACTCAGGGCAAATAACCTACGTGGAGTGCCTTTGCGAGCTTCCTCCATGGTGACGCGCTGATATGGCTTATCTTCCATTGACTTGAGCTGATCTGCATACGGAGCTGGGTATTTCAGACCCTGAGGGACGAGAAGCATCACAGCCTTTGGGCTCAAATACCATCTCTCACCTGTACACACGCTTACACCTTTATCTCACTCACCACTGTGCATCGCTTCAACTTCAGCGGTTTCTCGCCCTCCTCTGCCTCTCCATTTGAGCCTTCTCTCTTTCTCTTTCTGGACAATCGTGCTGAACCGTGGGCCTCCATTCAGGCTCTCCTGTTCAGAAAAAACAACAGGAATAATTATCATAGTTAAAAGGCATTTAGTTGGGTCTGGGTGATAAGAAAAATACACAAATCAATAGCAGTATAAGTCCAGATATTGCAGAGTATTTCATAACACCGAGTTGCAGAAAAGATTAAATATCACTGTGTCAGGAGAATTGGCTGTGGTGCAAACTATTCGGCCATGTTGAAGATAAATGTCCAGATGTCTTTCTGATCTTCACAGGCCAGGCTAAAGGGGTGAAGAGCGTGAAATCTGTGCAAGTCCAATATTTTGGGATGAAATGAGAAATTACATTCTGCATAAGGAAAATAAAATGTAATTTAAAATGTAATGAGAATGAAAATTTGAAAAATATTTTTGTTTGATTGTTTTTATTTAATACAAAAAAAACACTACAATTACTGTGTATTGATGGAATGGCTTTCATTACTGGATAACATTAATGACAATAAAATTTTTGTGTTGCAGTGAATAAGTGAAATATGGGGAGAGAACATGCTTAATTGTAATAAAATTAAGGCAAAATGCAAATAAAACAGGCTTAAAGTTACGAAGAAACTGAAGTAGCGACAGACATTTTCTTACGTATTGTAATAATTTTAAAAGAGTCCAACAAAAGTCTGATGTTTCACTGGAAGATTGAATTATGATATTTTGATTAAGAATTACTAAGTCAACGTTAAAAAACGAAACGTGGATGAAAAAAATATTCACAATAAGATCAATAACATTGTATTTAATTTAAAAAAAATAATAATATTAAAAAAAAATGGCTAAAATTTATGGAATCCAATTACTGCCAAAAGATTACAATTCTGAGTTTATATATCACATTTCAGCTTTTGGTTTCCACTATGGAATTAAAAATAAAAAAGTTAAATTCAAATTAAAATTGAAAATTATGAGGAAAAAATGATGAATTGTGACCTATAAACTCACAAAAAAAATTCACTCATTTTTTTTCCATCCTTTAGTAGAAACATCCATAAAAATAAGACATTTCTTAAAGAAAGGAGGAAAAATACAGTCCATACAGTCAAGACTGCCAAAAAAAGTACATTCAAATAAAAACTGAGCTCAGGTCAATGACAACAGTTTTCCAGAACAAGCCTATGGAAACCCTCGCTCACTCCAAACATCCCTTCATCTAAACACACAGCCTTGAGTCTAATCAGGGTGAATGCATGAGTGAATGAAGCAAAAGATGAAGAATGTGACCCGAAGACAACATTACATCCATTATAGCACACTCATAACTGACACATCAACTAAATATGACCCTGCTTTGAGATCTGGCACTGATGAACAAACTAAACTAAGGCAAGCTCATGTTTCAGAGCACACACTGGCATTAGCACGACAAGGAGAAGAAGACAGATCAGCACTTTAGATTATAATATTATTTCAGTCTCTTATCTAAGAGCACAGAGTCCGAATGAGCACACACGCTATTAAGTGCAATCCCAGTGCGAGTGTGTGTGTGTATATATATATATATATATATATATATATTGCAAGTGTAACAAAAATAGTAATTAGTTCAGAGACAGGGTCAATCTTTATAATGCTCCACATTCCTGGCATGAAGTGCAACTTACAGGATTTCAAGTTTAGGAGCTCTGAGATAATCATAACAAACCACTGGAGGAGGGTTTCTGACACATTGTGAAATAACAGTGGGAGTGTCTCAAAAAGTGACAGAAGTTCAACTACTTAAGCTAACAGCTAACTTGATAAATATAATGTTTTGAGCTCGTATGTCAAGCAGCACTTCACACCAGCAGGTTCTTGCTGATTATCTTTAGGACGCATTTACAGACATGAACACTCATTAGCTGCTTACCCTTGTGTTTTAGTGCAGTTATTCGCTCAGGTGGTGTTAAAGGGTCTTTGAAGGTTTTTGTTTCTTCAGGTCGAAGTCTGACTGAAGTCGGAAGTGTTTTGTGATTTAAATGTCTCTGTGTTCGTGATCTTAGACCTTCCGATTTGACAGAAGCCACAAAAGAGACCGGGATCAACTTAATTCGGATCCAAGATGGCAGCAAAACCGTAATGTTTCAAAATAAAAGTCCCACTGTCGTCCCCGCAAATTAAAAGCAGGACTTCTATTCAGCCGATTAGAGTGTTATTAAATACAAATGCAAATAACTCTTTTTATATACTTTATTTTAACATACTATATTTTAATATACTTTTTATATACTTCCCTGGCATAACTGTAAAAGGTTGGATACACATAATAGAATTAATTTTTTTCATGATTCTAATGATTTCCACCAGAAAATAAATTCACTTAAAAGCACTTTTCACACTCTCGTTAATTTGTATACTATCAACTGTCTGTGTATATACAGTGTATAGCACGCTGTCACTTTTGTTAACTTTCAATTCTAGTTTTCAGTTTACGGATGCAATTTCTACCATATGTCTTAATAAATGTTGAATTTGATGAATGTGATAGTATTCACTATACATTGAAATGTCTTGTCACTTTTTTTAATGGCGAGGTAATGTATAAAATTCTTAAATTATGCAGAATGCAACATTTATTTATTTAGGCTATTTGAATGATTAAATCGATGCATTAAAATTGCTAGAAAAGTAGCAAAGTAAAGTAAAAGGATCTAAAGGGTTAAAGCCTTAAAATTATTTTTCTAGTCGAATACGATTTTTTTTTTACGATATTTGTTTTAATGTACTTTTTCTGTTAAAATTAACTTGTATGAAATTGTGTTAAATACAAATATATGAAAAATATATAAATTGTGCCTAAGAATGAATTTTGAAATGAATACAAATTTTATTTTATTTATTTATTTTTATGGATTATACTGGAAAATCAGAATACATAACTTCTTCAGTACTGTATAAAAAAAGACCTCAGTTGGTTGAGAGCGTGAACAGTGTGCAGCAGAGCTGTAATCTTATTTATCTTGTTTATCATTATTTATAAAATGTAGAAAATTGTTGATGAATAAGTAGGTGTGTCCAGCTTTGACTGGTTGTGTAGGTTGAGGAAGCAAGTTTAAGTAATTGCACTCAGGCACTTTCTCAGTCGCCTATACTGGGTCCTTCGTTCCTCCAGAGGGACTCTCTTGTTGAGCGTCCACGTGGAGATGCTAAAGTGAAAAAGAGTGTCATCATGCGCTCTTAAAGTGCTATAGACGGGCTCATTGTGTAGCATGTGGGTAAGTAGTGAATGTTATTTGTATATGAGCGGGTTTTATAGTAAATGTTTACTTTTAGTGATATGATTATGAAAAGGGAGGATTCCGTATGTGGAGTAGCCTGTTGAATGTTGTACAGTCGTCGTTCTTCAAATATTCCTCGTTTATTTTAGTTACTTAGATGTGCAAATAAATCTTTCTGTTGTCACATTTAAAAATGGTTTCTCTGTGACCCTTGAGTAGCTGGAAATATCCAATTAAATATATAACTGGACGTACCACAGCATTGGATTTTAATGATTAACGTTATATTTGCTCTCGTAGTTACATCGTTTACATTTTTGCAAGTGCAGTTCATTATTTGCTGATATTATTATTTTTTTTCCCTCAGCATTGCGTTGAAAGCAGCAGGAAATGGCTGGTGTGCCGTGCCACGTGTTAACAGCATGAGGACCTGAAGAAACCGTGTGCTTTTGAACTCCAGGTGTGAATTTACATTTTATATGATTTTGCATAGCTCCATGTGAGTAGTTACAGAACAGTTCAACAGCTGCTTTTAAATATATTTATTGGGAAAAATAGAATAAAGAGAAGCTAGTTCCATTAGAATGCAATTTATACTGAATCAGTCTTGCCTTTGTGTTGCCCATTCATTTTCCATTAGATGATTGTGGTGTCAACGAAGGCGCACAACAAATCTTGAAATAGCCTAATTTATGAGAGAACACTCTATTTGTTCCTTCTGCTTGTGCTATGACAAGAACAGCATTCACAATAAGCTGTATTCATGACTTGATTGTTTGTGTGCATGCTTTAACAATCATATTCTATCATTTTAGGTGAGCAGAGCTGCGGTAAAAATGCTGTAAAAGGCTGTAACAGCAACATGGACAGGGTTACATGACACTCGGTATGCAGCTATGAACATTTTCAACTCTTAACGGTTTAAAAATAAATTTTAGTAAAGCCAATCATGCTTTAAAGTGTTGCCTGTTCATTGCTGTTCGTATGAATGTGGCGTCAACTAATACATGAGGTGGCTGCTGAAAGGCTTTTACATCTGTGCCTTTCAAAACTTTCATGTTATGGACATTAACTATTTAAGTAATTGATGCATTATACATCATGATAATGTAATCTATTAAAAAAAAATGCAAAGCTTAATGCTAATTGCATTTCATCCTGTCTTTTATAAAGAGTCTACATTCACCAAGGAGTGATCCTTTCTAGTGGTGCATTCAAGGACTAGTGGTGTGCGAAGTGAGTTTTTCTAACACTGACGCAGAATGACGAACTTGATTTGTTTAATCTTTTGTTGTATTGTAATGATTTGTAAGGTAAGTGGTGTAGTGCACACAAAATTGAGTTCAGTAAGGGCTGATTTGTGTTTTATAGAATTGTGCACATTGCTAGATTTTCAGCATTCATATGTTCATGCTGTGTTCAAGTGTTTCTGTGGCTTAATATTTCTTGTTCTCTTCCAGATGCTGTTTTCTGCATGTGTGAATCTGCACTACATTCTTTTATAAATAAAACCTTCTGCTTAACAGTCTTTCTTTTGTATGTGGATGTTTTATGGTCTCTTGAAAATCAGTTTGAATATTTTGTGGTACACAGCATAAGAAGTAAATAGTCAGAACATTTTTCAATTTCCATATTAGAAATAGTTGTTCCACTTTTTACTTACATTGTCCTCCTAAGGAATAATGAGTGAAAAATCTTGATGTCTGCCGAAACTAGAAGAAAACAAAGTGTTCAATTCAGACAGCTTGCTCGCGTTAGGGAATATTTGTAGTGTCATTTGGTGCCAGAATGATTTAATTGATTTGAAATACAAACAACTGAGTTGTGTACAAAAAAAAATAGACTGTAGAGAATCTTTTCTCACATATCCATAAAAATTTAATATTCATTGTATTTAAATATAGTGAACCTGTTTTCAGTTAGTTTTAGTTTTAGAAATGCAAAGCTTTTAATAAACATTTACATAGTTTGTTCAGTCCACTAAAAGATTAAGACATAAGTCTACATTTCAACCATCAAGGTTTCAGAGAAATATGAAATGTTGCCCTTTTGCAATTGATATTGAGCTGCTGACACTTATTTTGGTGAAAATTATTCATTAAATAATTCATGGTTAATGTTTAAAAATGTAATCTTTTATGTATTGGCAATTCACCAACATGCATGATACTTAGTGGAGACATGCAAATTTGCATTTACTTCAGTCATTCATCCACTACACTTAAATTAACCTGACATTCAAAAAAATTGTTTTTAGCATTACAAATGATTTTTCTCATGTGCAAATTTCAGATAGCCATGACCCTTTCAATATTTAGTCACATGACAAACATTTTGCAGTTTCTTAGATTATAAGGCTGCACATATGAATAAAATGTATTACAATGAATAAAGGTCTGACAGTTTTCTGTACACCTGAAAAACACGAAGGGAAATACACTAAGGCACAATTGGTATACTCTTTATGAAAAAACTGACATTTAAAGGACATTCTGGGAGTTGATATGAGCAATTGATGTGACTAAAGACTATGAGCATTTCCCTGGTGTTATTACCATGTGACTTGACAGTGTTATATGATACAGAAGACAAATCTGCCTGCAAACCACAGCAATTATAAACCAGGTCAAGTGATTATATTGTCTCTAATTTTATCTAACCTACTTTAATGTGAACTATATACAGGTTGAGTTTTATCAAGAGATAAAAATGGTTTCATTAGATGTGGTAGATTGTGCAGACGTGTACAAACAAAATGTATTTTTAATGCAAAATAAGACAAAATGCTAGGTTTTATCTCCATATATTTTGTTTTTATTAAAAAACAATTCATTACGTGTTTTTCACACAGTGTCATATTTCACACAGTGATGGGTAGTAACTGATTACATGTAATCTGGATTATGTAATCAGATTCCAAAAATTCTGTACTTGTAATTAGATTACATATTAAAATGTTCATAATCAGATTACAGTTACTTTTAAAACTTGAAGTAATGTAATGTTAAATGCATTTCATGATGTTGATAACAAAGAATGGGATATATTTGATTTCTCTTTTATAAAAATAATCCCATTCAAATTCATAAACAAGTTAGGTCATAAGTCAAAATGCATTACCTAAAATGAGTAATCTAAATTACATTACTGACTACAGTATTTATCATCATTTGTAATCAGTAATAGACTACAATTTGTAAGTAATCCACCCAGCACTGTTCACTAAAAATTTGATTACGTGAAATAATAATGTCTTTTTTTGTATGTTTCCAATAAAGGATTTTATAAATGTTTTCTCTATTTAAAAAGCGAAATGTTACACTACATTCTAAGAAATAACTCTCTCTCTGCTTTCTGTGGATATTTTATAATAAAACTGAATGATGTGTAAAATTAGATTTTAGAATGGCATAACGCATAAGTTATAACTATTATTTAAACACTTATTGTGTTCCCATCTTTATTTGGAATTTAAATTATACTTCAATGACACTAACACAGGGCATGTTGTGTCACTGGAACACCTTTTTTTTTTTTCCAGAAGTGCCTTTTTATAACTGTATGTATGTGATTATAGTTGACATTAGACATCTAGAAATATATTTAGATACATTTCTCCTTGCCTAAAGGACAACTTAGTTAAGCGGCCCAGTTTACCCCACTGTCCAAATGGCATCCGTTTAGTAGAATGACCCCAAGTAACTTTTTTTCCACACCTACCACCCCTCTCCGTTAGAGGGAGCACGATTCCCTGGGCATTCGGCGTCAATGAAAGCAATACAAAACCCTCTGTAAGGAGAGCACAGGGAAGCTCTTCGAGGAGCCACGGCATTCCTGACCAAAATAAGCTTCTTTATCACACATTTCACGCACTATCCTCCGTTCTCAACAGGCAGGACACAGTGAAATAAGTGTATGGATCATTACACACCTTTCAAACCCACTGGCTCATGGAAAATTCGCGCTGATTAAGAAGACTCCTGGGAACTCCGGAGGAAGCAAAGAAAGAAAGAACGAACGGGATTAATAAAAAAAGTCCACTGGCGGGTGAAAGCGACCAGAAGCCCACTCTGGAGGGGAACCAGGGGGGCCCCTGCGCTGGATGACCGCCGTTCGCTTCTCCCCAGCGGTCTGCAATGGGGGAGACTAAAGTTATCTACCATCTCGACGACCAGGAAACTCCATACCTGGTCAAACTGCCCATCCCTGCCGAAAGGGTCACCCTTTTGGACCTTAAAAATGCCCTCAAGAAGCCAAACTACAAGTTTTTCTTTAAATCTATGGACGATGACTTTGGGTGAGCCCACCGTACTTCTGCATGTATTTCTCGGGTTTTACGCACAATTCCAGCTCTTCGCACGTTTTCTCCCCTTGTTTGGATTGTGGATCGACTGCCATGATTTTCAGAGGCTGATATAATGTCTTTTATTAGTTATGTTGGACACAACTGTGTGTGAAAGGAGTCAAACGTACAGTGTGTGTGTGCGGAGTTCAGCAGGGGTGAATGTTAGGTCCTTTTCAATTGACGACGGCATCCATTTTAAGGCTGGATTACTCTCAAATATGGCTTTTGGCCTGTCGGCACGAGCTGTGGGTGCAGTTAGTTAACATTAGTTAGTGAATGGTTGGTGACCACAGTCAAAGTATCACAAAAAGGAAGGAGTAGTTAGTATCCTTCCTTCTTGAATGTTTTCCAGCGTCAGTCTAAATTACCATGACTACACAAAAAGCATTCTTGGTTTTGGGGTTTCTTTAAGCTTATTGTGTTCAGATCCGGTTCCTAAAGTGTTTTCTTTTTTCTTTTCTTTTTTTTTTACAAAGCACCTCCGCGTCAGAACATTTATGAGCGAGTATCGCCGAAACTGAACCGTTTAACTAACACTTTGAGGAATTTTCCACCTTGATTCAAAAGCACAGAAGTACAGTAGAGTCTATTTAAATGTGCAGTGCGCATGCGCTGTTCAACGGTCATATGTCCCCAAAACCGAACGGCCCCCCAAATGATGAAAACATTCGAGGTGCGTTTATATGGACGCGTTTAACGTTATTTATGGTCATGGTCATTAGCCATGGATTCACTTTTTCAAAATTTCCATCCTTTAAATGCCTTTTGGAGTTTCTGTGAACTCTCTGACCTCTTATTTAGGCCTATAAAAGCAGACCTTGCACACACATTTGGATCTGTAGACCAGGGTTGCCAGGTCATGGAAAACCTGGGAATATCAGGAGATTTACAGAGCATGGAAATTAGTTAGAGAATATTATTTTTAAATCCTTGCTTTGCGTTTAAATATGTAATTGGTTTGAACATTACTCACTGTGAGTGCTTGGAAAGAGTAAAACTTGCTTACAAAGCAGTGTTTGAAATGTCGCATCGGAGACATGTATTTCATATATTACAGTATGATCATCAAATAGATTAATTAAAATCTGATCAGTAATATCTCTAGAATGACTTATACATAAAATAAGAAATCATTTGTCAATCATCTTGACTAGTTAGAAAGGTCATGAAAATGAATTGTTCAAAAAGTACGGGATTTCAGACATTTTTGGAGATTTTCTTTAAATCTCGGCATTATTACAATATATTGTGCTTGACGGGTTACTAGTTACTTGTACATTGAAGTAACTGGAAACGCTGTGAAACTTGGCTTTGTATTTGTGTTGAGGTTTAAAAGTGTGTTATATAAAGTGTTACCTGTATCTTTAAACTAACCCCCGGCTTGTGAATAAGTCCCATTTGGAGTACTGGCTAGTGGTCTTGTCTTGTCTGTCTGTTGCATTCGGCGAAAGAATGTTGACTTGGAACAACTGCAGGCAGTGACTGTGGAATGCCCTGATCGCTTCAGCGCTGGCAGCTTTACAACCTTCCCAACCTTCCCCAGTGAAATATGTTGTAGTTTGATCGTCCCGTTCCCCTCCCTTTAACTCGCCTTCAAAAAGGTTCATTAAAAGCTTAAAGATGTTCGTCGTTGAAGGGCAGTCTCAGATTTCTGCCAAATGGAAACGAATAGCTCAATTGAATCTGTCTCTATTGATGTTTTACATGTCTGTCAACTCAACAAAGAGTCTTTTTACACATTTTTAAATGCCGTTATTGGATTAGAGTGTTTGTGAATGAATAAAATGTTGTGTTTTTTTTGCTGTATGCACATGAAAAAGGGGTAGTTTATGTTAAAGGTGGGTAGTATAAAATCTGGGTTTAAAATATTAAGCATCTGTAGCATGGTTTTGAATACCACAGAAAATAAATTTGAGTCGTCCCTCAGTTTGTAAAGGATATTTCACTTTTGGAAAGTTGACATACTATACTGCATGATCCAACTATACATATTAATTATATTATTAATAATAACTATACACTAACTTTCAAAACTTTGGGGTCAGTAAGATTTATTTATATGTTTTTAAAAGAAGTCTCATGCTCAACAAGGCTGCATTTATTTAAGAAAAATATAGTAAAAACAGTAATTTTGTGAAACAGTATTGCAATTCAAAATAGGGATTTTCTAATTTAATATATTAACAAGTAATTTATTCCTGTGATCAAAGCTGAATTTTCAGCATCATTACTCCAGTCTTCAGTGTCACGTGATCCTTCAGAAATCATTCTAATATGCTGATTTGCTGCTCAAGAAACATTTCTGATTATTATCAGTGTAGGTTTTTTTTTTGGAAACCATGATCATTTTTTTTCCAGGATTCGTGTATGAGTAGAAAGTTCAAAAGAACAGTGAAGTAGAAATCTTTTCTGTCAGTGTAAAAATCCTTTCTGTTACTTTCAATTAATTTCTATCAACTAAAAAAAAAATTACTGACCCAAAAGTTTTGAATGATAGTGTATATATAAATTCAGAGTAAGCATGGAATATTTGTGCTTTTGAACATGTATTCGTCACACCACAGAATTATTTAATTTTCAAGCGATACAATTTAAACAAAACAAAAAAACAACACAATTAAAAATTCATGGAAATGTAATGTCATAAAGAGTGGGAAACCTGAATTATTGTTTGCCTCGTAGGCATTTACGTGCACACATTTTTGTTGTATGTTTTATTAACTGATAGCAGAATCTAAATATCTGTTTCAGAGTGTCATGTTACAATCTTGTTGGTTGCAAATGGTGTGAGCTTGTACTAGTTTTACAAATGAGCATTTGAACAAACAAGTCTTTTCATACGTATTTGCAAACTCAACTTTCTAGTGGTACATCTTGTACAGCTGAAATATCTTTGAATTCATGAGTTTGGGATCTTATCTGCTTAGTCTCCCTGCATTCAGTCCTTTGTGTGTTCTGTGAGCACGTGTGTGTGCATGTTTATCTGATTTCTGTGTTTCTGATCCAACCTTTCATCTAATGGCATTGTCTCATTTACCTAATTTATTCCCAGACACTCTGGGGATCTCTAAAGCTGAGCTTTCTTTTTTACAGTTCACACACAGACTGCGGTTGGAAAATAAGACCGTCTGTTCTGATTTTTTTCTCTTGTTTTCTTGTATTTCTGCAGGGTGGTCAAAGAGGAAATCACAGACGACAATGCAAAACTTCCCTGTTACAATGGCCGTGTGATTTGCTGGGTGAGATCAGAAACACGCACACATCCCATCTAGTCCTGCATCTTAATTCCCTGGTGCTCCTTGCATAATAGATCAGCCTTTTAATTCAGCCCATTCCCGGTTCTCTTGAGTGCTGGCTCTGCTGTATTTGTATCTTTCAAAGAGTCTGCCAGTCATTCCTGCTTAAGGTTCACCGGTCTGATGCAGCTAATCAAAGACTTTGGTGTGCTGCATAAGCTTTGTTTTATGAGCGGCTCATTTATATTTAAATGGCATGCAACCACAAAGAACATCTTTTTCATTCTGAATGACAGCATGTGCATGAACAAACACACGATTAATATATTTCTATTTAAACAAAGCAGTTTTGGGGAAAGTACAAATGGCCTTCCGATTTCCTCACACCAATAAGAGGAGAGATGAACGTGACTGGAATTTTAGATGAACAGCCAGTGATCCAGGCAGTATTCAAGAACATGAGCAGGGCTTCATTTGACCGTGAGATACGTTCTGTAATGTGGTTTACTTTTTGATCAACACTTTATTAAGAAAAACAACGATATATTGCAAAACGTCTGAGTAGCTCTTTTCCATATACACATCCAACAGAATATTCAGATCAATGGTCAAGCAATTTCTGTAGCTAATTATTAAATTAATACATTTGGTCCCACCAATTCTGAGCAGAGGCTAAGCAGCGACACAATGAGAGATGGTGTTGGTGGAGGGTTAAAGGCAATGCTGTCAGATTACCTCAGCATTGTACAGTACAAAGCGCATAATATTATAGTAATAATGCCTTCCATTCTCGCTCGGTCTGCAATAGCGTAATAGACCGCTCTGATGACATATTTTGTCTGCGTGAACAGGGTGTGCGGAGGTATGTAAATACATATGTTGACAGGCAGGTAGGACAGCCTATTGTAGCCTTCGGACCGAGGGATATGATTGGACGAACATTTTATGGTCCTACGCCTTCCACGGACGATATAAATACATATACATATATCTATGTGACAAAGTCAATGAGTCACTTCAAATATCAGATAGTTTGAGCTTTTAATGACAAGGCAAGGTTAGTTAAGGTTGTGTCATGTCATGTGGCGCAGCGCCCCAAAACATAATACTATTTATACATTAATATTTCATGATTTTGTTAAAAATACTTTTTACGCTGAAGAATGTATTTAAAAACTTGCATTTCTAAATTTTGAATTACAGAATTATATAATTTTTTTGCAGAAAATAATGATTAAGATGTGTGCACACATCAGGTCAGGTGTGACGTTTTACTTGACAGTTCTACCATATGACATTGTTAGAGTCATTAAATATGTAAACTTTTTTTTGTTAAAAATGGTTTTCTAAAACCATATGAAACCAGCATGAATACATTAAGGTCTTGGCACATGTTTTAAACTAGATGTTTTTTAAACGGATTTACATTCACTTTAATTTGCCATTCTTATTGCTCTGTTTTTAAATTTTGCTTGACCCATCGTAGTAAAAGTTCTGTTGGAATCTGGAACCATTTTATAGACCATGTATGAAGAGTAGGGTATAGTAATATATTTTATATAGTCAGAGATCAGTGACAGGTATAGTAGATTGGGATGTCACTCCATCAACCATTTTACTTAAAAAAGGGTATATTTCTCAATGAGAAGCAATTCTGAAGCTGAAACTGTGTTTAACCATGTATTGATTCATGTATAACCACTTCAGGTTACTGTGACCTGCATGTCATTCTTTCTTTGTGTGTCTTGATAGCTGGTGTCATCAGACGGCTCGCACTCGGATGGATGTTCAGTGGCGGAGAGTCAGTCCGAGCGGCCGCCGTCTCACGAGAGAAGCCAAGGCATTGGAGATTCCAGACCACCGTCCTTCCAGTACGCTTTTTCACTGTGTTATACGAATGATCAAGTCGAATCACAAGTTGGCAGTAAAACTCAAAATAAGGAACATGTTCTCACAGTCTTTTGTTTCTGTACTCTTTAACCACCTCTCGCACGCAGTCCAAAGGCTGCAGGCAGCCGGCACGGTGTGGACGATGAGACGGAGACTGATTCGGTCGTGTCACACAGGAGGGAGAGGGACAGATCGCGCAGGAAACACTCACATGAGCACTCTGGTGCGTGTCAGCACACTCATCTCTCTGTGCATATCTTATGAGGCCATGGTTTTTATCAGTAAAAGATTCATATTTAAAAGTAATAATTAATATTTTACAATTGGAACAACTAAGCACCAAATCGACATTAATATCAATGGTAATTCATCTAGGAGGAAGGCTGAATGGTCACTCACGGGGCGGCAGAGGCATGGATCTGGGAGGTTATGACGTCTGTGACAGCCGTTCTTCCCTCATGAGCAGTGAACTGGAATCAAGCAGCTGTTTTGACTCGGATGACGGATCCACCAGCCGGTGAGTCTCACAGCATTTGTTCGTTCCCAAACCAGTGCGCTCAATATGATTACAATCACGGCGAGCCCCAATGGTTTAGTAAGGTTTTTTAGAGCTTTGACTTGACCAATTTGACAAGCAGGTGTGGGTTATCATAGTTTGTGGAGATTTTGAAAATTGTTTAAAATAAATGAAGATTAATGTTATTAAAAATTAGTTAAGAGGTTAAGAATCTTATTTTGTTAGGGTTGGTCATTTTGTTGTAAGAAATGTTCTTTTCAATGATAATAAAAAAAAAGATTAGGAAATGTTACAATTTTCTTTAATTGTAACAATTTTCTTTTTTATTATCTGTGTCCTGTCCTGTAGCTGTCTTTCTGTTACACTGTGGAGCTTCTGTCACTATAACAAATTACTTGTATGTGTAAACATACCTGGCCAATAAAGCTCATTCTGATTCTGATTTCTGATTCTAATGTTTTGAGGATTGAGTAGGGATGCACACTAATGATTAAGCATGATTATTTTGTGCAAAAATATAATTATTATGATTTTATTTATTTATTTATGTATTTATTTTTTACATTTTATCAGAGTTATTGCACTTTCCCATAAGCACAAACCAAGTGAAAGTCAACTTGCATGCTTTGCTTGCTGATTTAGACAGCAAACAGCACAAATTACCTTATGAATGGAGACAAACTGGCTCTATTGTACTTTTATTTGAGCAGAATATATCAGCAGACATTGCTAAACTCCAACTTACATGTTTGCCTGTGTTTTTCGTCTTATCAGCGGTTTTTCAGTAATGTACAGAGAGCGTGTGCACATGATTGCCAGGTTGGGAAGATGAAGTGGTTTACAGGGCAGAAAATGGATCAGTTTAAGAGAAAAGCTTTGATTTGGGGATTTAAACTCTTGAAATCTGGCAACCATAAATGCTTGTGAAGGCTTGTTACCAATGCAAGATAACACAAATGCCAAATTAAAATGAAATGTTTTCAGGATAAATAACCAGCGGGCAAATATTGCAGATGATCATGATTAATAAACAGAGAAGCAGAAATTGTGACCACGATTGAAATGCAATTCATGTAGCAGCCCTAATTTGTTTTACTGTTTGGTATTGGTTTAGTATTTTTGTATAGTATAAATTTATTGGCTGCTCCCTGAAAAGTACTAAAAGTCATTATGGAATCAGAAGCTGACTTAGACCTGTTGAAGTGATCCAAAAATAAAAATTCTGTCATCATTTACGCACCCTAATGTTGTTTCCAAACCTGTATGAGTTTTGTTCATCAATATTTTTAATGAAATCTGAGAGATTACTATCTCCCCACTGAAAATAAACAGGAGCATCATTAAATCTGTTTTTCATAAATCAATCATTCCTCTTCAGAAAACTTGGTTTAAACTGCTCGATTCCTTTGAAAACTATGAGTTAAATCTTCCAGTGGAGTGACAGAAGTCTCTCTGATTTCATTAAAAATATCTTCATCGGCGTTTCGAAAATAACTGATAGTTATAACATGAGCGTGACACAATTTTCATTTTTGGGTGATCAATAATGTTTCACATTGCCTGTGACTCAAAACAAAATGAAATGGGAAGCTCATGTAATCCCCATATTGTGACATCCGTTCTGCAGTTTCAGCAGTGTTACGGAGCAAAGCAGCTCGTCCAAGCTAATGAGACGACATCGCCGGAGGAGACGCAGACCCAAAGCCCAGCAAATGGAGAGGGTGAGACAGCGGGCAGAGCTCTTAAGTGTCTAATACAATATATAAAAAATACTGCATTTAAAACGACCTTTGTCTTTCTGTCTTCAGTCTTCATCTTTCAGTAGCATCACTGACTCCACTATGTCGCTGAATATCATCACTGTCACTTTAAATATGGGTGAGTAAGCATTATACGGTTTTATTTGTTGAATTTTGATTGAACTCTGATTATATGAACAATAAAATACAGCCGTGAGTGCCTTATTGCTTTAATTAAATTGGTTCTGTATATTTAAATTATTAAGGGCATATATTTTTGTATTTTTTTTTTTTTTAAGCAAATAATTTTTTTTCTGCCTGAAGACCCTGATATGTGAACTAAGGATGATATTATAGATGTGCAAAGCTACATATTATTAGAGTCCACTAGTTGCCTGACATCTCATTTGCTTTATCTCATTTAGAGAAGTATAACTTCCTGGGCATCAGTATCGTGGGTCAGAGTAACGAGCGCGGTGACGGAGGCATCTACATCGGCTCCATAATGAAGGGTGGAGCGGTGGCGGCCGATGGGCGGATCGAGCCCGGTGACATGCTGCTGCAGGTGAGGACTGGATGAAGACGTGTTCAGGATAGGAATCTGACATAGAAGCTGGTCGTATCAATTCAGATTTCTGTTTCTTCTCACAGGTGAATGACATCAACTTTGAGAACATGTGCAACGATGATGCTGTGCGAGTGCTGAGGGAGATCGTGCATAAGCCTGGGTGAGTCATATTACAAAACATTCATGTTATACGGGATGTGTTTAGCTTATCAACAAAAGTGTTAACAGCTGCGCCATTTTTTATTTTTTTTTGCAGACCCGTGTCGCTTACTGTAGCTAAATGCTGGGACCCAAACCCGAACAGCTGCTTTGCTTTGCCAAGGAGTGAGTGTTCATTTTTCATTTTTTCCCCACTCACACTCATTTACACATAGATGCATCATAAGTAGAAACAGTGAAGTTTTTTTGGTCACACTTCATTTAAAGGTCCAATTCTCACTATTAACAAACCATTAACTACGACTTTTGCATCAATAAACTTCTAATTTGTTGCTTATTAATAGTTAGTAAGGTAGATGTTAAGTTTAGATATTGAGTAGGATTAGGGATGTAGAATATGTGCTTTATAAGTACTAATAAACAGCTATGCTAATAAGCAACTAGTTAATAGTGAGAATTGGTCCCTATACTAAAGTGTTACCATTTTTTTTTTTTTTGAGAAAGGAATAATTACTACATACTAATGTCACAAAAGATTCCCATTTCTAAAATTTCTACATTTCTCTTTATCAACAAATTCTGGAGAAAAAAATATATTGGGTTAACACAAAAATGTTTATACAGCACAATTGTTTTCAACATTGATATCAATAATAAATGTTTCTTGAGCAGCAAATCATCATATGATGTACATCATGTGACACTGATGACTGGAGTAATGATGCTGAAAATTCAGCTTTACGAAACAGGAATAAATTACATTTTAAAATATATTCAAATAGAAAAGAGTTATGTTAAGTGTAATTTCACAATATTACTGTTTTACTGTATTTTTGATTAAATAAATGCAACCTTGGTGAGCATAAGAGGCCTTTTTTCAAAAACATCAAATCTTACTGACCCCAAAATTTTGTAGGGTATTGTGTACGTCTTTTAAAACCATATAACTTTGTCTTTCACTGATAAGCTCTCAAATTTCATATGCACTTTCAGTGAAAGTTATATATCTCAATGTCCTTTTTAATGTTAAAAAAAATTACTTGCACAGTAAAAATTATTCTTCATAAGAATAACCTAAAGTGCTGCAACGGACCACTGAAGAAGTTTGATTTTTCAAATAAAAGTGTTGTACAGCCATTATAATGTACTGTGGTAGTTTGAACAACAGTGTTTAGATTCTCTGTCATTGTTCATCTTTATTTCTAAAGGAGTTTTGTAAACTTGTTGCAGTGAAAACTCAAACTCACCTGTTCTGTACAGCTTTATTGAGTACTGGTTGCCTTCTGTCCCAGGTGAGCCCATCCGGCCCATTGACCCTGCAGCCTGGGTGTCCCATACGGCAGCCATGACGGGTGTCTATCCTCCCTACGGCATGAGTCCCTCCATGAGCACAGTCACCTCCACCAGCTCTTCCATCTCCAGCTCCATCCCAGAGACTGAGAGTAAGACATCTGCTCTTCATTCTCTTACATGTGTTATGGCACACAATTTTAAGTTTCTTTGCCATTGCTAAATTTTGACTGCTAAATTTTGTGGAATTCATCCCAAAATAGTTGTGTTATGGACATGAATGAACCCTTAAATCATGGGGCTTGTTGAGAAAAGGTGTTCTATTCATTTTCTAAGTGATCAGACTTACTAGTTGACTTGGCGAATGACAGAATTGGTGAAAAAAAAATCCCATTGACTTATATTAAGAAGACTTGAGTCTAGATATTTGGGTGTGGAACGTAGAACATGGGAGGTCCTGGTTTCTAGCCACCAGGCAGATGCTTTGTGTTTTGTGCTTTATAAACTGTGTGTTGTTCTTCTCGCAGGATTTGATGACTACCACCTGTCCGTCCACAGCGACATGGCAACAGTTGCAAAAGCAATGGCCTGTCCAGACTCAGGACTGGAAGTTCGAGACCGAATGTGGCTGAAGATCACTATAGCCAGTGCTTTCATAGGTCAAGACACACTTTATAGTGCTTACAATTAGTAAAGGTGTTTTTAAATGACAGTTTGTATCCTGTATATTATTGTCTTATAGTCAACATGAAACTGATTTTTTTTTTATTATCATGTCATCCCTATATGTAACATTTATCCAAGTGAAAAAATGAAGAATGAGAAAAAATGTTGGATGGGAATTGATTTTGTAATTTATTACACTTGGATAATTTGCTACACTCATATGTCGCAATAGGGAGGAAATACAATGTTTTCATTTTAAAATAAACATTAGCAAGCTACTTCATGGAGCTGCTATATATAATTGGTGCATATGTTGTCTTACAGGCTCTGATGTGGTTGACTGGCTGTTTCATCACGTGGAGGGGTTTGCAGATCGCCGTGAAGCACGAAAGTACGCCAGCAACCTGTTGAAAGCCGGCTTCATCCGCCACACTGTCAACAAAATCACCTTCTCAGAGCAGTGCTACTACATCTTTGGAGATCTTTCTGGCAGTAAGTACTTTTACCACTACAGTTCAGCCACATTTGAGAATTTTGTCAAAAAGTGTTCCTATGGTTTGAATATGCAACATTTGCCATTTGAGAGCTATGGCTTTAAATTTCAATGCTTACGCAAAACCATCATGTGGCAAGGTTTTTGTAGCTTATTTTAGTCCAGAACTGCCCACTTATGACCCAGACACACTAAACCAGCATCAAGGAACTAGCACAGTCACATGGATTGATACCTTCTGTATGCATTCATTGTTATGTAAAAGAGCAGCTCAGAGATTGTTCTAAACATCTCCTGTTGTGCGTCACAGAAGAAAGAGTCATTTTGGCTCAGAAGGGCATTATAATATATTTGACAGAGTTTTCATTTTTCAGCTTATCCTTTAAATCTATAGATTAACATGGTTTGCACTGGGTACTAGCCCATTGTAAATTTAAATAAAACAACTGCATTCTTTCATTGTACGCTAGTAGGGGATTTTAAACTGCTATTTGGATGTGAGTTATTATTCCAGTTGTCAAGATTAATGTTTGGGTTTTTTCACAGTTCATCACTGAGAAGGTTTGATGGCAGATGTAGTCACAGCAAACAGCGCAAACAACAATATAAAAGAACACAAACTGGCTATATTAAACTTTCATTTGAGCAGAAAATTCTATTCAAATATTTGCTAAATTCTAACTTACATGTTTGTTGATGTTTCAGATAATCAGTGCTTTTCCATAGTGTAAGAGAGAATGAATGCATGGTTGCCAGGTTGCAAAGATAAAGTGAAACACAGGGTAGAATGTGTATCCTTTTTTAAGAGAAAAGCTCTGATAGGGGTATTTAAAATCTAGAAATCTGGCAACCCTAAGCATGAAAGAAAATATAGAGAAATTCTGGATATAGAGTTGTTATTTTTAGTACATTGTATTACATTTTTAGTACGTTTTGCTACATTTTACTCTCGTCTTTTTTCGTCAACGATAATGCAAGTTGATATAGTCTAGTTTTTAATGATGTCATCAACAAATATTTTTTTGTCAGTTTTTGTTAACGAAATTACCACTAGTCACTGTACATTCAGGTTTACATTGTGCTGATATTCTTGTTAACATGATTGTGTTTTGTTGTAGACATGGCCCATCTTTCTCTGCATGACCATGACGGATCCAGCGGGGCGTCTGATCAGGACACTCTCGCTCCATTGCTTCACCCTGCTGAAGCCCCCTGGCCCGCCGCGTTCCCTTACCAGTACCCACCAGCCCATTCCCTCGCGGATGCAGCTCACAGCTACTCTGAAGCCGGTGGAGGCAGTGCAGGCAGCCAGCACAGCGAAGGTGAGTCACCTCAAATCACACTGCTAAAAAGTCTCAAACAGCAGCTCACTCATGTTAAATCTTCTCTCCTTAGGGAGCAGCGGTTCAAACTGCAGCTGGAGCAGGACTGAGGGCAAAACCGCGGCTGGAGACTTCAGGTTAGGAGGAGGAAGCGAAATGGGCGACGCTCATGACTTTGACTTCCGCAGAGACAGAGCCCCCAGCGAGCGCTCGGTGCCGCCCAGCGAGGGCAGCGTGCGAAGCTCACGATCTCACAGCTACAGCCTGAAGCAGGGATCTGCGCGAGCCGCCCCAGGGTCGCCGTCCGGTCGCCACCTTGCAAACATTCCCCCCGAAATCACAGGCTCCCGACGCTCGTGCAGCACAGCCAATGGGGAGTTCTTCGTCGACATCATGTGACTGTTCCGAGCAGAAGTGCCCAAACCATTTTTTGCCTTATGAATTAAAAAAAAAAAAACATGGCCTACTAGTGCAGACGATTAGAATTAGGATTAGTGCTGACCTAAAATTCAGTAGCTTGTGAGCCCCAACATCACTTAGGTCTTAGAAATTAGTCTACTAAAGCACAAGTGAACAGTTCATGCTTACAATAACAGATTAAGACATTTTACTAAATGTACAAAATCACCTCAAAATATTTGGGAAATGTGCTGTTGGAGAAAATGGAACAATGGGACAAAAAAAGACTTTGAGAGAAATAGCAATAATTGAATGGGATTTAGTTACAACACTATATGTGTGTGAGGATTCAAGGTGAATGTAGTCCAACCGAAGACGTAAATGTCAAATTTCGAAATTTCTATTGCCCTGTTTTAGCGCGTATTTGAACTTTTTTTGACCTTTTAAAATTTTTACTCTCAGTAAATGTCTCATGCAGATATTTCATTATTCATGGAAATTGTTTTGACTGAGAATATATTTTTCAGTGTTTGTCAGCAATATTGTATTGGGAGAATTTTTGAAGTACCATGTTAAGGAGATTTCTTTTTTTAATTTATAAATATAGTTTTATTGTGATATGCTTGGAGTACACTTGTGTATGTGTGTGTTTTATGGCTTTAACTTGTGGAATGTGAAGGTTCTGTCTTCATCTGGAATCCAGATGTTTCTGAGTTTGTGTCTCTGTCCACATCTGCTTCTATTGTTCGTCTGCTAATGTTAACCAACCTTTTTTAAGAGCTTTAAAAGGTGGTCTCTCAAGTATTGAATGGTAGTGTTGGTATTCGTTTGGGACAGTTTGATTTGGAAGTAGTTACTGCATGCTGATATTTTCTGAATAACAGTAAATTACAGGTTTAGATAAGTATATGAATTGAATATATTCAGTTTCTGCATTAACTCCCCCAACAACAGTGCTCTATATCTAATTATGCAGGGTTAGGATGACAAATCAGATAGGCTTTATTGTCTTTTCAAAGTGAAGAGAGAGAGAAAAAGGTTGTTTTTGGCACCAAATTGTCACAAATTAGTCAAATTAGAATGATGTCAACAAGGGCATGATCTCATCCTCGAAAACTATTAACTAAACTGCACAAAGTAAAAGAAAGTTCAATCCATGCTACACTAAATTCAGATTCACAACAAGTGTGAACTTGATTTGTGTCAACCACAATGTGTTTTGTACAGTGAGTTATCAACAACAGCATTAAACTGTCAAAATTCATGACACATTTAGGGACGGAGCACTTAACTTAGTAAGTGTTGCTTGATTTATATAAAATAAAAGTAAATTTGGACTTTTGATGACAGTTACTGGCATGGATACATATCCTGCGTATTTCTAAACTACTTAAATACATGGACATGAAATACTGATTTAAGTTGGAATTATTTTATATGCAAAAATTTTTTCAAGAAGAACATTTCATGAAAAATAATCGTACTAACAAAAAGGCTAAAACAATATTACAAAATAAACTGATATAGTATTATTATTAACTTTACCAATTCTACAGTAAAGTAGCTACAGTATAGACTTCCTCAGTAAAGCGCTTTGTGTGTTTTGGTTCGGTTGCCTGGATACAGCGTTCTAATTGATTCATGACGTCAGAAGTAGAACCTGTGACGAAAGCAGAAAGACCGCGGTCATTTTCAAAGAGAAAGCTGCCAACTTAGCAATTTTGTTGCTAAATTTAGCAACTTTTCAGACTACCCTAGCAACTTTTTCTTCCAAAAGCACCTAGCATCAAATTTAGCCATTTTTAAAATTTAATTGGCAACTTTTAATTCCTTTTGGTAATTTCCATCCAAATTACACAAAAAGAGGAAACCTAGCAGTACACACATCACGTGAATTAAGTTAGCTGCTATTTGCAATTGTTCAATATAATAATAATAACTGAATAATTGTTCATTTATGATACGCTTTGTTAGTAGCGTGTAACCTGCGATTGTTGATCAGTTAGTACACTTTAAGAAAAATAGAATAGATGCTAGTCATTTTCCAGGACATTATCCATGATCCATTATTCATTGTAACCTTATGCTATAACCTCGAAAACACAATGCGAACTTAAAAAAAGCAGGTAAAAACCAATTCGGAAAATTCTTTCATAATAACATAGTAGATTGTGCCCTATTTTTACAGACTTTTCTTAGAGTGTAGCATACTAACTAACTACTAATGCACTGCTTAAAGCATAATTGTTGAGAATTCGTAGTATTACTAGTTTACTAGCTATTTAAAAAAAAAAACTTAAATTGCAATCATTCAAAATGCGTAAGTGTTCAATATATTTGTATTTAAAAATATATTCAATGTATTTAAAAATACAGTTATTTATATTTTAATATTATATTATGCATATTATTTTACAAACAAATTATTAATAAATTAATTAACAGTTATAAATTAATTAACAAATTAACATATATAAAATATCTATTTTTTGCTGAGATTTGATGTTGTGACAATTTTGTGCCGTGATTACGCAATGACGTCATCGCACAATGACGTCACAACATCTTTTAGCAACTCCTTTAGCAACTTTCTCTGAAAATTAGTTGGCAACACTGAAAGCGACCGAGTAACAGCTGCTGTTCATCAAACCAAGCACAGCGAGTCCCTCTCATGCTCTGAATATCTTTTTTTTAATATATCCTTTACTCCTGTTTTCATTACATTTCTGTTTATGACTGCATTCGTTTCTAGAAAATATGTAAATGAATTATTACTAGGGTTGTATGTAATGTTTGTTAAATTCGCGCAGGATAAGCGATGTAAATTGTGTCTGTCTAGTATTTTCCAAAGAATTGTCTTGACTTGTTCGGCTGCATCTCAGGTGGAGAAAGTGAACATGACCATGTAGTTCTTTTGGGTTTACTGGAGTTTGCTCTGTACATACAAGAACGACTTCAAAAATGACTACAGCTAGCACATAGCATCTTCTAATGGAAATATCTAAATATACTTGTGCCTCATTCTTCACTGCAGATCAGAACAATAACTCAACAGCACTTGAAGGAGCATCTGGAAATGTTTCTGATGGATACTGGATATTTTGCAACTGATAAGACTCCATATCAACAAATCCAAGATATTCATAGGTGTACATTTTCCCTCAGTGCTCTTGTTACTAACCGTCAGGCAGAGAAACTAACTTTAAAACAAGCACCACAGAATAGGATCTAAACAAATAACACCTAATATTTTTGGCCAATAGACAAGAAGAATGTGCCAAGTAATGAAAAATGGAAGATATCTCAAAAACAAAAAGCAAAAACTGACGAAATGAAGGTAAGTCACAATATTGAGGACAGACAGCAACAGTGAGGACACCGGGAGCGCAGATGATCAAAATGGAAATCTTGAATCATTTTAACCTCTGATCCAAAGGTGAGAACTGAAATAATATACAGATAAATAACATACATATCAAACTCCAGTACAAAACACATGCACAGGAATGTAATTTCACATGGCAGGTCAGAAAATGCATAAGAACATTCTAAAAGGAGCATCTGAAGATGTTTCTGATGAATTTTGGGCAACTGAGGAAGAGTTGCTTCTATATCAACAAATCCTACTATATGGCATTCATAGGTAGGCCTATATAGTTTTCCTCAAAGCTTTTGAATGTAACTTGCTGTCAGAGGAGCTCACTTTTAAAGAAACACAATCTTTTCTTGTCAAGAAATCCATAGAAAATGGAAACATGACAAGCACAAATGAGACCAAATGAAACATGGATAGACAGCAACAGTGAGGACACCAGGAGTGCAGATGATTGGAATGGAAACCTTGAATTATGTTAACCTCTGATCCAAATATGAGTAAAATAATATACAGGCAAATAACATACAGATCAAACTCCAGTGCAGAACTAATGCACAGGAATGTAATTTCCCATGGCAGATCAGGGAAATGCATAAAAACACCCTTAAAGGAGCATCTGAAGAAGTTTCTAAAGGCCAACTGATGAAGATCTGCTTCTGTATCAACAAATCTTATTATATGGCATGCATAGGTAAGCCTATATATTTTTCCTCAACACTTTAGATGGCAACTTTCAATTAGAGGAGCTCACTTTTAAACAAACACCTAATCATTTCTTGCCAATAAATCCATAGAAAATTGGAAATGTGACAAGCACAAATGAGACCAAATCAAACATGGATAGACAGCAACAGTGAGGACGCAGGGAGTGCAGATGATTGGAATAGAAACAATGAATCATTTTAACCTCTGATCCAAAGATGAGAACAGAAAGAATATACAGATAAAAAACAGATCAAACTCCAGTGCAGAACTAATGTACAGGAACGTAATTTCCCATGGCAGATCAGGGAAATGCATAAAAACACCCTTAAAGGAGCATCTGAAGAAGTTTCTAAAGGCCAACTGATGAAGATCTGCTTCTGTATCAGCAAATCCTTCAATATGGCATTCATAGGTCGGCCTCTATACTTTCTAAAGCTTTAGATGGCAACCTTCAAGCAGAGGAGCTCACTTTTAAACAAACACCTTACACACCTAATCATTTCTTGCCTATGAATTCATAGAAAATGGAAATATGACCAGACCAAATGAAACGTGGATAGACAGCAACAGTGAGGACACCAGGAGTGCACATGATTCAAATGGAAACCATTTTAACCTCTGATCCAAAGGTGAGAAAAATAATATCCAGACAGATAACATACAGAGCAAACTCCAGTACAGAACTCATGGTGATGTATTTCACCTGAGATGCAAAAGCAACCAAATAAGTCAACGTGTAACGTGTTACTGCTGCTTTCAGAATGTCTCATTTGGGGCAGAACAATCAAACCTTTCATTACATAGTAAGAAAGAAACGGTGGATTGGTGACAGATGCTACAAATGTTAACATTCCTGTTGCTCTGCTTTTTCAGTTTTTTAAGTTCTACTTCAATAATCTAAACTAGTGGTTCTCAATTGTGGGGCCTCAGCAAAATTCCAAGGTGCCACAGAATGTCTTAAAAGTATTTCAGTTCATAAATTATTTTAATTTATGAAAATAAACTTAAATCCAATAAACCGGAAATCCAAATTAAACTGAAATTATATTTCTTTTTATTTTCTCTCAATGACTATTGCTTATATTGAAGAACATACTTCAGTACTAATACCAGTACAGAACATAACTTCTGGAATTACCAACTGAAACATGATTAAGTAATTAAAAATTTTAGATGAATTAAGGTTGCTTCCTTGCTTCAAATCCAAAAAGTTGAGAACCCAAACGGTGTTGACTGTAAGAGCTGTTGGTGTTTGACCACAGGGAGGCAGTGTGACACAGCAAATGAAATGGACAAATATTGTACGACATTAGCTCTGGCCCACCGCTGACCTTGATGTACAGCTGCTCTATCCAATATTTCTTCTGTTTTGGAAATGCTGATATAGAAGTAAATCATTGCAGAAAGCCAGCAGAACAAAACAGCTATATTAATAAAATTATCTTTAACTCTATAAAGTGTACTTTGTCATATTTCTTGGGCCTCTAAATGAACATGATCAAAAAACCTGTTGTACACAATCTGCTACATCCCTTCTGTTTATATATTGTTATATTTCAAGATGAACACTTACTGGACTGAAGCAACGTAGGTTTACTTGATTAGACATTTATCATTACTTATAAAGTCTAATTAAATATCATACGTCAGGCTTTTGATGAATGTTTATTTGATCTCTCAATCATAAATGTATTGCACTGCATTACATTTCGCACCCCAAAATTAAATTAAGCATTTAAATATCATCTTACTAAGACAATTTATTGGGAGATATATAGTGACATCTAGATATTATGCATTTTATGTAAGTAGTCTGTTATACTGTTACAAAGATCTCATTGATTTACATTACATTTTACTTTTTGAACGTATAAATATCAGCATCTGTGCCAAAATGCATATATTTTTTCTGCTTATTACAGGCCTCTAAATTAAACTGATGCTTTTTCTTCACTGAGTATGAGCATCATACTCACTATATTATGTGTTAAATGTGATACTCAACAAAAGACATTTTTTTTGATTTTGTCTGAAGGGTAAATAAACTTTTCCATTTAACAAAAAAAATCTAATTTGTTCTTACTGTTATTTAATTTGTCTGGCTTTACAAGGGTTAAACAGAAATAACAACTTGAACCAGCTAACAGTGTAAAAAATGGTTTGAAATTGTTGCGTCTAAAACTTTTTTTTCCCCGACATCCCACTATGTGACTGAACACCCAGACAAAAATAAACTACAAAAGCCCATAACAAGCAGTATGAAATAACTTCCTGAACTCAGTGTTCCAGAGTGCTTTATTTACAGAAACACAAGCAAACTTTGGTCTGGGGTGGTGAATTCAGAAACTATTATTCATTCACACACCATCTGTCAGCTTTATGAAGACAAAGGTTATACAGGATAGAATTATTAGAAATTTACACAAACAAATTCCATTTACAGTCAAAATTCCATTATTAATTGTTTTGATATTAAAGCAATAGTTTTAAAATTAAAATTCTGTATGTATTCCCCTTCATGTCCTTGCAAATGATTTTTGGCTTTGAATTACAAAAACAATTTCTGTAGAACCAACATGCAGCATTAAGAACAGCACAAAGACTTAATTGATGTGACAAACAGACGCATGCGTGTGCATGATAGCATTGATGTGCTGTGAATTAATGAGTATGTTCAGCACTAGACATGTTTTGCACAGATGTAGTCGAGTCCAATCCCAGTAGCGTTCCCAAGTAAGACTGCTCTCGAGGGTCCAGCATCTGGTCTGGCCGCACTGGGTGCACAATGTTGGTCGGCTGAGGCGTGAGGGTGTACTTTTCTAAGAACACTAGGTCAGTGGCGGACTGGTAGCCTGTCTGCTGTTGCTGGCTCACAGCTGGAAGGACCCCATGTGGCGTCCTGTGAACAGCAAGATCGGTTTCCTCAGTCATTTGGACGGGGACGAGCGTCACAGGGACGCAAACGTCAGCCGCCACACTCTGCAGCACGGTCTTGGGTGTGTTGTGGTACGGTTTGGGCGTTTCGTTTGAGGGCAGCGGCTCGGTCAGCTTGCTAGCGGGGGCCGCAGGCAGGTTGGGCTGTTGCTGGTCGAGCAGGCGGCCGCTGTGGACGTGGTCCACGTGATACTTGAGCTTGTCCTTACGCTTGAAGGTAGCGTTGCAATGCGGGCAGTTGAAAGGACGTACGTCGGAGTGAATGACCATGTGTTTAGTCAAAGTCTTCTTGATGCGGAAGGTCTGGTTGCAGATCACACACCGGTGGGGTTTTTCACCTGAGCAGAGCAAAATATAGATACAGAAAACATTGTGAAGCAGAAATGCCATAATTTACCCTTAAGGCAAGACACTACAGTCAAAAATGTTGTTATGTTTCATGCAGTGGTCAATTTTGAGCTGTCTTTTCATAAAATGTTATTTTATTACACTTTATCTATTTGCATCTGTAGATTTCAATTACAATTGAATTCCAATCTTCTCATGTGCCAGAAATCTGCACTTCAGTAGCAATTTTACACCAAACTGAAAGTTTTATTCCTATCTATATTGTGAAGTTGTATTTCATTATTCAAAAACATTGTAAAAAAATTCTGGCTGCTGACAGTATTTTCTGATTTATGGACTGTCATAAAGAGATCTCTGTAAAAACCTTTGACTCTAATATGTCAACAAAATGAAACATGAATTTTGAACCTGGCTTTATCCAATGTTCATATTTCTGTTCTGGAAAAGTATGCAAATACGTACATATTTAATTAGATAAGGCCACATTTGCATATTTAAACATAACATTTCAGAAAACTTGCAATACAAAACATGTTTTCAATTCTTAATGTAATCAATCAATTGGGGAAATATGGTGATATCTATTAAGTTACATTTTTTATTGTTCGTAAGATTTTTTTTTTATTTTAATTGTTGATTTGATTTAATCACTAAGACTGATCAGTAAAACAGCAATAATGTGAAATATTATAACAATTTAAAATGACTTGTTATCTATGTGAATCTATTTTAAAATGTAATTTATTTCTGTGATGCAAAGCTGAATTTTCTCCAGTCTTCAGTGTCACATGATCCTTCGGAAATCATTCTCATTTATTATTAACAATATTTTTCCAGAAACTGTGATTCATTTTTTTCAGGATTCTTTAATGAATAGAGAGTTCAAAACTGCATTTATAAATGTGTGTTATAAATGTCTTTTCTGTCACTTTTGATCAATTTAATGCTGAATAAAAGTATATAATTTCTTTCAGGGGAAAAAAAAAAAAATCTTATGAATGGTAGTGTATTTTACCTGAATGTGTTCTGAAATGTGACATGAGGTTGGTCTTCCCCCTGAATTCTTTCTTGCACACCTGACACTGATGCACCACTGCTTTATACCTGTCAAAATATAGTACGATCATGAAATAGCTCTCACGTGCTCAACATCAACTGCAGCCATTGTTTTATATTGCATAACAAAGACAGGAGTGTCACCATCACAAAAACAACAGGTCTCAGTTCACAACACGTGTATGGACACATGACTTTGTTTTTAACCACGTTCTAATGTTTGGAGTATACTAAATAAGTGTGCCTAAAGTTAGTCATTTGCATATAACACACCCAAACAATCTCCATATAAGGGCTTTGCACACAACCTTTCATCACTCTCAGCAAACATGACAGTCTCTAAAGACAGAGAAATGTCATCCTCCAAACCAGTTCAAACACAAGAAACACCTTTAATGCAGACCCAGACTACATTATTCAGCTGTACATACACCTATATCTACATTGTTATTCCTCACAGCTTGAATTACTGTTCCAATGTATATGATGAAATCTATAAATTATATATAATATATATATAATTATTATCATGTTAGGATGAAATGTATTCATCTTGACACATTTATAAGGCCACCCAAAATATGTTTTTTTGCATATGAGTGGTTTCAGTTGTTCCTACATTTTTTTTAGAGTAAATTTTAGTATGAAAGTTTAGGGTGAATCACGATTTCTTCATGAACACGTTTGTATGCAAACTTCACTCACAAATTTGTGCATACGCATGCTTGCAGAATGAGACCCAATGTGCCTTTTTGTTTCTGAAATCGATTTAGATATACCTTCGCCAGATCTTCTCTCCCAGGTGAATGCTTTTATGATGGACAGTCAGATGATCGGCACGTCGGAAACATTTCCCACACTCTTCACACTGGTGCGCTCTCTCCCCTACAAAAACAAATGTTACAAGACTTATCATACATGCACTTTCATGCATTTTTTGAGCAGTCATGAGAAGGATGAAGCATCTCATATAGAGAGTCTAACGGTGAACTAATAACAACTTTCAAGGTGGATTTCACCCAAAAATTAAAATTTTAGTAACCAAAGTTTTGGTTGCCATTGACTTTCATTATATTTTTTTGACCAAACAATGGAAGTCAATAGAAACCTGTTTGGATACCAACATTCTTCAAAATATCTTTTTTTTGTGTGTGTGTTCCACAGAAGAAGTCATACAGGTTTGGAAGAACATGAGAGTGAGTAAATGATGACAGACTTTCCATTTTTGGGTAAACGATCCCATTAAATCTAAGTTTTAAAACCTAGTCCTGACACAATGGCTGCGAAAGACAGTAGACAGAATTAACTTATCATATGATATAGTTTATTTCATTTATTCATAATTTATATATGGGGTTTCTGAGACAATAAACAAAAAAATAACTTCAATCTTGAATCATAAAAATACCTGTGTGAATTTTTTTGTGTTTCTTAAGATGATCGTGGCGGATGAACGTTTTGCCACATTCGTCACATTCATAGCGCTTGTCCTCATGATGAACACGAAGGTGAAGCCTGAAAAAACAGACAAAATCCAGCAACGGCACTGGTAATAAAAAACACTACCACATGATATCTTCTGTCCCATTGCTTTTAATCTTGTTCAAATGTTTGGGGTTAGTACTTTTTTCTTTTTAGAAAGAATAATACTTATACTGATCAAAACTGGATTAAATTAAACAAACAGTAAAGACATTAATGTTGTTACAAAACATTTCTATTTCAAATGAATGCAGATATTTCCACAAAAAATGTTTTCAACACTGAAAATAATAAACAATATTAGTAACAGCACCAATAATATTTAAGCTGTAAATCAGCATATTAGAATATATTCAAATAGTAAACAGTTATTTTAAGTTGTAATAATGTTTACAATATTACAGTTTTTACTGTATTTTTGATCAGGTAAATGCAGCTTTGGTGAGCAGAAGAGATTTTCAAAAACAAACAAAAACAAAACGAAACAAAAATCCAAAATCTGACCCCAAACTTTTGAATGATAATGTATTTCAAGAAAAACACAACTAGTAAAGATGTGTATATTGCTGATTTAAGTTGCTGATTATATGTTGTTTGCTTAACTATTTATCTGTACATATTCTCTCAGAATTATTTTTTGGTAGTTCAACACTCTTAAAGACCTGTAGGAGCTTCCGTGACGGAAACTTTGTCCGCAGATGCTGCACAGGTGAGGTTTTTCCCCGCTATGGATCCTCAGATGCTCCCTGAGGGTTGTCCTGAAAATATGTTCAAAGATTAGCAGAGAAGAGCTTGTATTTGAATAAAACATCCAAACATTATTACATTTTCATACAGTTTTGGTAACACCACTGCCTAAAAGCAGCTTCTTACCTCTCTCGCACTGATTTGCCACACAGAAAGCAGGTCCATTTCCTCTTCCCCCCGTGCGTGCACTCTATGTGACGTTTGCGGTTGCCCGTGTCATTAAACTGGCGACCACAGATGTCACAAGGGAAGGGTCCTGGAGTTTGGACATTTTGTCAACATTAAAGGAATGCTCAATGCGAGATTAACTCATCTGGTTCATTAACAAAAAAAGTTTTGGTAAAGCTTTACCTAAATGGAACTTTTCTTGGTGCTTCAACCGGGCAAATCGCGACTTAAAGTAGTCATCACAGTAGGCACACTTAAAGGGCTTGTCCTGTGAATGTAAGATCATGTGCTCCTCCAGATGGGGGCGACGACTGAAGGACTTGTGACAGATCTAACAGGGAAGAAATGATAGAAGCAACTGTAAAATTGTTTGCAAACAGGATTTCGTGTAGACTTTAAGGCATTTTGGGCCCATTTGCATGTGGTGCATAAAGTAATTTAAATAACAAGGCAAATAACTCACATCACATTTCCAGCCTTCACTCTTCTTCTTCTTCTGAGTGAGAAACTCCTGGAGGTGGTCAGGATGAAATCTGTTAGCAGACAAGGTGTTGGACTTCGATCACATACTGAGCCGAGGTAACCAAAACAACAGCTCTGAATGTGTACTGGAAACTGCAGCAAGTGACTCTGTTAATGTTTTTCCAATAGATGGCTACAGGAACATATAAAAACTGAATAGCAAGCATAATGTAAACAAAACGGAAGAATGGACCCAGCTGACATTTCCAGGAATCTCACAAGCAGTTCGGAGTGAATGGGAGACTATGCACTGAATTCATACTATGCTATGAATTACTAAATGTACAATGTTAATGACTGTGGAAACTCCTAATCACAGTCTGTGAAAATTTTCCATTTATTGGTTTAGAAGACACAGAGTACATTAACCACCATCTCTTAAAGGGATAGCTCACCCAAATATATAAAATACTGCCATAATTCAATCACCCTCAAGTCTTTACAAACCTATATGACTTTCATATGTGGAACACAAAACCGTTTCATTTCCCAATAACTTCTATTGTTAGAAGTTATTAATTTTTTTTTTTTTTTTTGCTAATTTAAGTCCCATTACACTTCTATTTTGAAAACCATTAGGATTTATTTATTTTTTTTTTTTTTCCATTATTTTCATGATGATTAAGAACACGCCCAAATTCTCCATAGTCATGTTTTCATGTTGTACTTTTGAGTTTTTTTGAAATGCTGGTTATCTCAATGGTGATTATTAAGGTTGGGGGCGCAGTGCATTCCCTTCACATCCAGTGAGGCCGGCCACACTGCCATGAAACAGGAACATCAAGTTCCTCTGTGGAGGTGCTCTTGTAGCCTTGGGAGTGTCCATGCCTGGCTATAATATTGTGTCTGACCTCCTCAGATAATTCTTTGGTTTTCTTTCTTTTGTCAATGCTCATTGCAGTACACATAGTGACACAAAACAGGAGAATGAGTCACTTCCTCTATTCAAACTGGCTCAATATGTGATTGGAAATGGAACAGGAGAGTTCAATCCAAAGTAGAAGAACCACTTGCTTGAAATGAAATATTTTAACTACTTCTAGATTTTTTTGTTTTGTTCAGTTGCACACCAAAGGCATACATATGTGGATACAAAAATATTTATTTTTTAGTTTCTTTAAGACATTTTGGCTTATTTACAAAGTTTGTGTTTGCCCGTATCTTTGGCAATGAATGTATAAATATAAGTATACATTTTTTGCATCATGCTGTTGAGAAAAAAGCTCATGAAATTATTGTTGCAAGGCAAAAGCAAACTTAACAGTCATAAAATAAGCTTGATTTTCTAAATACAGAATTGCTTTTTCTTATTTCTCTCTTTTTCTTTTGTTTCTTTCTTTCTGTGTGGGATATGTTCTGGACAGGTTTTGTTAAGCTCACTGACGGGACCTCCACTCACCTCTTGACATGTCTACTGAGAGTCTTCTTGCTGGCATGAAGCTTGTTGCAGAAGGGACATTTGTGCTCTTTCCTCTGGACGGGCGAATCACTGTCATGTTTCTTCTTGTGTACAGTGAGGTTTGATTTGGTGGAGTAGCACTGGAAACAGATGTCACACTGGAAAGGTTTTTCTCCCGTATGTACTCTGGTGTGACTCTCATATTTACCTAGAAAATTAGGAAAAAGCAAAGTAATGACTTACAACGGTAACTGTACAAACCCTGATATATGCCATTACAGCAACAACAAAAAGCAGCATTTTTTTGGTTTTTACTTTTTTTTTTTTTTTTTTTTTTTTTTTTAAGAAGTAATAATAAAAGTTTGTGGCAAACTGTTTAATAAACTTTTCTTTTTAGCAATGTAATTATTTTAATGGGTTTCCTTCTTTATGATATCAGGACAGTTGACATTTTTGACCTTATGCCCCAAAAATATCAACATTAATTTTAATACAAAAATAAAAACATGCTCATCTTTGAACAGCAGTATTCAAGTCTTAATATGTATGTTCAAATGCTTGGGGTCATTAAGATTTTTTTGTTTGTTTTGTTTTGTTTATTTTCAGAAAAAAAAAAAAGTTTTATTCAGCAAAGGCACATTAAATTAATAAGTTTTTACATTGTTACAAAAGACATTTCTATTTCAAATAAATGCTGTTCTTTTAAACATTCTTTTTATCAAAAACTGTTTTCAACATTGATAATAAGAATTTTTCTTGAGCAGCAAATCAGCATAGAAATCATAGAATGATTTCTGAAGGATCAAGTGACACTGAAGACTGGAGTAATGATGCTGGAAATTCAGCTTTGCATCACAGGAATAAATTACATTTTTAAATAAATTCAAATTTAAACAGTTATTTTAAATTGTAATAATATTTCACAATATTACTGTTATTACTGTATTTTTTATCAAATAAATGCAGCACTAGTGAGCATTAGACACTTCTTTAAAAAAAATCGTCCCCAAGCTTTTGCATGGTTGTGAAGTTTGAAATATTTTTACTATTTAAAATAACTGTTTTCTATTTGAATATATTTTTAAATATAATTTATTCCTGTGATCAAAGCTAAATTTTCAGCATCATTACTCCAGTCTTCAGTGTCACATGATCCTTCAGAAATCAAGCTGATTTGCTGTTATTATTATCAATATTTAAAACAGTTGAGTACATTTTTTCAGGATTCTTTGATGAATAGAAAGATCCAAAGATCAGCATTTATCTGAAATAAAAAGCTTTTGTAACATTATACACTATACCATTCAAAAACTTGGAGTCACTTCTATTAACTTTTTTAATAGAAATTAATACTTTTATTTAGCAAGGATGCTTTAAATTGATCAAAAGTGATGACGTGATAACGTTACAAAAGAATTCTATTTCAGATAAATGCTGTTCTTCTGAACTTTCTATTCATCAAAGAAACCTGAAAAATTCTACTCAGCTGTTTTCAACATAATAATAATAATAATAAAAAATGTTTTTTGAGCACCAAATCAGAATGTTAGAATGATTTCTGAAGGATCATGTGACTGGAATAATGATGCTAAAAAAATCAGCTTTGAAATCACAGGAATAAATGACATTTTAAAATAAATTAAAATAGAAAACAGTTATTTTAACTAGTAAAACTATTTCAGAATTTTACTGTTTTGCTGTACTTTGGATCAAATAAATGCAGGATTGGTGAGCTGAACAGACTTCTTTTAAAAACATTAAAAAAACTTACTGTTCAAAAACTTATGACTGGTAGTGTACTTTTTAATAAAATAAGAAAGACACAAAAATGACAATCGTGTCACTGATCCATCCCTCAGCCTTTACATCACAGCTCTCACCTATGCGATCAAAGGTCTTGTCACATTTGGGACACTTGAGAGTCTTTTTGTTAGCGCTCTGGATCACAACGGGCGCCAGTCCTTCTGGAAACACGTGACCTGTGACCTCCACCGCTTGGCTTTGCTCCTCAACAGCACGACTGGATGTCGGTTCATTCTCCTTCTGAGCTTCAGCCTGCTCTACAGCCTCGCTGAGTCCAGCCACATGCTCCTCCTCTTGCTTCTCACCGTCTTCACATTCTGCCTCTTCGACCTCCGCAGCAACAGGCGTTTCTTCTCGCCCCTCTTTACTACTTTGCTCTTCCTGCTCATTCTGTTGCTCTTCCTCACTTTCGTCATCCTCTTCCTCCTCCTCAAAAGCAGCAGCAGCATCATTCTTTGGAGTTTTTTGACCAGGTTTTCCAGACATGGAAACATAGCTGTTTTCGCTCTCCCAGCTCTCAAATTTAGCAGGGGTCCTCCTCTGACGGGCAGATCTGCGGGTAGTGACGGCAAATGTGCTTGCCATGTTTTGCTTTTCCTCAACTTGGCAACCAGCGCTGTGCGTCTTAGCCAGGTGATTCTCCAGAGACTTCTTATAGCAGAAGGTACGACTGCAAAAGGAGCATTGAGCTCCTGCTGAAGTCTGGAGATCTGGAGTCTCCTGTGGACCCTGCTGAACATCACTTTCTTCATCAGCATGAGTTGGTGTCGCCCACTTTGCTAAAAGATTTACAGCTTCCATAATATCCAGAAAACAGGCAGCCTCGGCCAAAGCAGGAATCTGGCTTTCTGAAACTTCAAACTCAGACGTGTACAAGAAGTTGAGCAAATGTCCAAAAGTGGAGACCTCAATGTTATCAATAGTAACATGGTGCAATTCAGTGTTTTCGCTGAATTTGGCATGAAAATAGCCACTGCCAAAAGCCAAAACCACCTTGTGAGCACGATGCATCTTCCCACAGACCGTCACAGTTGCGTCACAGAATGACGGCAGCTTCTGTCGGTCTTCATTCAAGAACTTCAAGAAACAGCCATCAGTTTGGGATATTCTCAGATGCCTCTTTTCCTGTGAAGAGTCTTTAACGGCTATGTCAGCATCACTCCTGGCATCACACGCCGCTGGCCCATCAGATGTTGTTGTCCTCTGTGTTTCTCTGCTGCTGATATCCTTCACTTTTGTCTGCTGAAGTGGATTGACTTTCTTCTTCATGTTTAGGGTTTTCAACACAAAAATGCAACTGAAAAAGAGTGAAATAACACTATAGGACTGTTATACAAACATTGATTATTTAGAAACTGAAAAAACAATGATGTTTAGTTTTAAAGAATTATTTTGCGTCAGTCTGTTCAACATGTTATTGTATTAGGTTTGTCTGCTTCTTCTATTGTTGTGTCTTTGATTATGTTTTCATTTTTAACAATCATTATGTGAACACTGTTAAATAAAAATGTGTACTGTTATTTATCTTATTGTAATCTAGTGATTCCGCTACTTGAATTAAGAATACATAATAGTTTGACGCTGACTATTGTCTCCATCTACTGAAGAAAATCTGAGTGTTTATAGTGCTGACAAAACCATACTTTGCATCTCCCACATGTATTAATTTCCCTGCCATTTTATTTTTGTGGTGTTACTACCAACACAACCATCTTAAATGAGGGAAATGATCTCAAAATCACCCAAAACTTTTAAAGAAGATCTTCAGCATGATTCTGATATCATCTTTTTTGTTTTTCCTATATATCCGATGCTGCTGAAAAACATAAGGCCACTGCTGTGAAACTGAAGAACTATTTGTTTAATCAAGATATAGTACAAATGTTTATTTTAAAAAATGCATTATTATTTATTTAACTTTAACATGCATTACAAAGAAAATATAACGTCAAAACCTAGATAAAATAAAGTGTATATACAAACAAATGTCACATTTGTGTTAAGTACATCCTAATTGTTTTCTCGCTCATTTTAAACTGTTGCTTTACAAAACAATAAAATATTGGCTTAAACTGGGACTAAATATTGATTATGCATTTACCAGCATTTGTTAAATCATAATAATTTCATCATGCCACACGCATGAACTTGTATGTGTGGAGTTAGTTTTAACTGGAGGGGAACGAGCACATTGCAACATGATCAGCATGCGTTACACTGTACACACCATTCCAAAATCTAGCGCCCTGCGAATGAGGACAATGCAAATCTGAAGTGAACTACCCCTTGCGGCCCCCCATTATGTCATGCGCCCACAGGGCCCCTCCACAACAGGAGTGCGTCGACAAACGACCCTAAAATGGCCCGTGGCAAACTGCAAACACCAACTTATTTTCCAGTTCCAGTCTTACCTTTGAAGAGATTAAACATGCGGTGGTGTTTTGAAGATGTCACTTATTTTTCCTTTGTATACAAATAACAAAATACACGTTTTTTCGGATTGTAAGACGCATTTGCGTCCTTTTTCCATCGTCCAGGGCTCAGACGTCTTAACAAGCTGTTTAGTCATTGGCTGAAAGCGAAACGTCTTCCTGTTTCATAGGTTAAAATATAGCTTGTTCATCCTCCGAAAACAACATTTATGTAACCTGAAATTTAATGAAAGTTAATAGTATATATGTTTTAATTTCTAATTAACAACAACATCAACAACGTAATAGGATAACGTAAATAAACGTAATACGACGTCGTCCAGATGAAGCATAGCATTGTGGGTAATGTAGTTGGCTGTATGGTGAACATGATTCTGTCTCACTGTGGTGTCATAGGCCATTTTTTCAACATTTTTCCCACACACAGGACTTTGTTGCATTTGTAGCAGCAGATAAAGGAGTTTTCACTTAACGTTATTGTCACCTACAAGCGAACAACAGTGAAAATATACAACACTGAGCCTGTAAATGGTTTATTTTTATTACGCAATACCAGTAACTTCACCCATTGAACCCTTTGTAGGAAAATAATGAATACTTACTGTGGTGGTCCTGAATTTTAATCTGACCACCTTTGTTCTCTAGGACCGACTCTAGCTCTGTATGACCAATTAAAAAATTCACTTTTCTTTCAGTTATAACTTTTGAGCGCTTTGTCCTTAATATAAATTGAGTTCATCTGATTACTGTTCTCATGCTAATCACATACAAAGTCTTACATTAAGACTCCACTCATTAGAGTAGTCACCATTTTGAAATGTACTGTATTTTGACTATTTTTGCTAATTTACTTCTCTTTCAAATTGTGTCCCGTTCTCACCAAATTTGGCTCAGGTGACCATTAAACTAACTGAGCTGACTATGTTCAGACGTTACAGTAGGCTAACACAAAGTTAGTGATGCTCACCCGAAACTGGATGAAAGGCTGTATCTCAGTAACACTTAAATCCATTGAAACAAAACTTGGTAGACTTCAATAGCTCTGTATCTAAGGGTACCAAATTGGATGACAGACCACCTAGGCTATATTGGTCATGAAATCTGAAATATGTTTGCTCATAACTTGTAAAATGCTTAATTGTCAGAAATTTGTGAGCTTGGTGTCTATGAATTCCTTAGGTCATGCAAATTGTTTTCAGGATTGGATGAATATCCTGTAAGTCGTTTTGAAATATGTGGGCTAGTCACTCAAAAAATTTAATATATTACTCATTACTAGTTACTCCTTTCAAAAGTGTATTGCTTACAGTAACTAGTTACATTACTTTTCCTTCCTGCTCCACAGAAGTTGTAATTGCATATCTTTCCCATTAAATTCTTCTAAAATGTTACTAACAATATATTTCTGTCTCATCATTTGACCAAAATCCACATTGGATCGCAGTCAGAAGTTATTACAAACACTGATTAATAGTAATGTTTAAGTAAAAGTGTTGCATTAATCTCATTAATTGTCATGTGTAGCTTGAAGCTAATTGTAGTTATAATTTCTCTGTTATACCCATATACGATTATATTCCATGATTTATTTTATCAAAAGAAATCATATAAGTTCATAAGAAAATGTTAAATTCTCTAAAAAGATTTTATACAATTTATATCGGGAGGGATGCAAATTATATCAGAGGGATGTGGGTGGGCAAGCCATGTAATGCCAGAGTAAAGTAATGCCACAACTTACACATCAGTGTTCAGATCATTTTTTCTCCTGACAAAATCAATGCAATGGTAATATTTATATCCTCTGAATGTATGCTTTTTCATATTTCAAGCTTGTCTGCTGCATTGGTGACTTCATGTGTCGTGAAAATTATGAAAATAAATCTAGGAATTATTGGATTGTTATACTTCAAATCAGTAGGGGTTGAGGCATCAAGTAACTAAGTAACTAGCTGTTTTATGGATAGTAAGTGTAATATTATTACTGAAATCTTCAGAGCTGCATAAGGTCCATAAGGTGAGGATGCGTGAGCTCTCTCAGATTAGCCGTGGCTCCTGTCCCTGGCCTCATACCAGTTCATTAGACATCTAAGTGCATTACCATAATCCCAAGGGTTGCGGTGAACACACTGAGAAGTCAGTTCATCCTAAACACAGATGAATGAGGAAGAGCCAAGGAAGTCTCTGAGGGTAATGGTGTTTTACAAAGCTGGTTTTAGGTCTCCTGCCTGTTTAGTCTGTTTATAACTAAAATCATGTCAAGACTGGGCACTTCTTTCTGGATTGTACTGTTGCTCTATGCAGGTAATAATTTTCATTATAATTTTATCCTGTGGCATGGATTACATTAGAAACATGCTTGTTTATACTTTTTGTAGGAGGTTATTGTTAGTAGGTCTGTTAATGGCATTGATGTAACTAATTGCAGCCTAAGAATGCATAATGCTTTTGTTCCATAAATCCTTACAGATGTGATTTTAATAGTATTGGAGAGTAAGTGTTTGCTGTGCTTCCATTAAAGCAAATCATCATATTTTGCCCAAAATTTGGAGTTCATGCAGCACGAAATCTGTAAAATAAATAAATAAATAATAATAATAATAAAATAAAAATCAGAAGTTGAGAGAACAGAGTTGAGAATATGCTTAGTATATATACTTAATAGTATTCTTAACAGTATGCTTACTGTTGTGTTTATCGACTTAAAGTTGATCTGTGATTTGGACTAATATAAACTCAAAAATAATATTGTTTGTACATGCAAGTTCAATCATTTTAAATTAAGTCGATTAAGTTAATTAAATTAAGCGAATATATATGTAATAATGATTTAGAACTTCTAGAACTTTTTAGAATTTTTAGGCAAACTGAAAAAGTTACAGGTACTTCTATACACCAAAATAAGTTGTATATACTAATTTAAATATTTATCCTTTTTAAGTTAACAGTAAAAATTATTTTTTTGAAGTTGTAAATAAAACAAAGATTGGAGTGTGTTTTACAAGAAAAATACAGTCTTTCTAATTAAAAATTTTACATTCAATTCAATGTGTTACTTGCCTTAATTTTTTTGTGAATTTTACTAAACATTTCTGAGTGAAAATGTTCTAAGTAAATCTTATGCCAGGTGTTCCCATACTTTGCCCAAAAACACAAATTGTTCAACTGCATCATCACTGAGCAAACTAAGAATGTTCAGCAGCCATGCAGAACAACAAACCTAACACTGTAAATACATGCTGTTAAATATTTTAAGTTGCTATGTTAAGTTTTTTTTTAAGAAAAAACATACCAAATACTATAAAATTATTGTTGATTTTTAAAAACATTTCACTCAAATTGTTATGATCAAAAACATATGTAAAAAAAAAAAAAGAAATGTTTTTTTGTTTTTTTTTAATTTTTGATTTCATAATTTCATCCTCATGTCGTTCCAATCCAGCATGACTTCTTTCTGATGATAGTTTGAAACATGTCTCTATGTTTTTGTCCATACAATGAAATTCAGTAGAGTCCAGTGTTATTTTGGACCTCACTGACTTTTATTGTATGGACAAAACAGTTGCAAATTTGTGTGTGTGTGTTTCACAATAGAAAGTAATACAGTTTTGGAGCAACATGAGGATGAGTAAATGATGACAGAATTTTCAGTTTTGAGTGAATGTGATATCTCAGACAGATATAAAGTCAACTAGTATTTGTCAATGATGTTCACACACTGTAAAAATTCTTGTTTCTTCTCAGCCTCAGGAGTCTGCAGTGAGGAGACTATTCATGGATGCGATATGAACCCATGCATGAATGGTGGCATGTGCGAGGATCAGGATGGACAATACAAATGTCACTGTTCCCAAACGAGCTATAATGGACACCTCTATGGAGGGCTGTACTGCACAGTAGTCCTGCTTGGCTGTGAACGTCACTGGTGCCAGAACGGTGCCACTTGCTATCCGTACCTGGACAATGGACGGCATCGATACAGCTGCATCTGCCCTGAGGGTTTCACTGGAATGAAATGCCAGACGTCCACCACCTTCTCTTTTGAAGAAAGTGGATTCATGCAGGTCCAAACCAACCTCACTAATGCTTTCGAACCTTTGAACGTCACTCTGAGTTTCCGCACATTGCAGACAACAGCCACTCTGCTCCAGTGCCAAGCTGAAGATCAGCTTCTCACGCTGGAGTTGGTGGATGGAAGGCTACGGCATACTTTGCAGAGAGCAATGAAAGCTGAAAGCGTTCTTCTAGAGCTCCCGCTGATCGTTTCTGATGGACATTGGCACACGGTCAAGGCCTCACTGCGCAACAACATGCTCAGGCTGAGTCTTACAGACTCGTCTTGCCTTGAGGACACGTGTCATATGGAAATACAGATTGATCAAGCAGAATCCGAACTGGGTTCAGGTCTGTCTGAGTTGACTGTGATCCAGAGACTCTACATAGGTGGAAGAGGAGAGCATGAGACTGCTTCAGGCTTTCTGGGATGTATGAGGGATGTGTGGTTGGATTCACGCATAGTGGTGCCTGGATTGGGGCAGAGGACTCCTGCTAAGCAATTTAATGTGAAACAGGGCTGCAGTGACTGGGACCGCTGCAAGGAAAACCCATGCCAGAACAGAGGCAGATGTGTCAAGACTGGATGGAGGAGCTTTAGCTGCGAATGCCATCGGCCTTATGAGGGCGAGCACTGTTTAGATGGTATGATTGCTCTTACGTTATAATTCTAGTTTGTATATAACAGAATTGTTGATTTAGACACTTAAAGGGGTCATGAAATCCTCTTTAATTATTTTGTATGGTTCCCTGAGGTCCCCTTATAATGTTATCAAGATTTTTACATCAAAAAACATCATCATTTAGAAGTAATAGGTTAGTTTCTGTCCTATTTTTTATCTCCCTCATCAGAACGCTCTGTTTGATTAGGTGTGGAGGATTGTAGACTCAGAAGTAAACGCCCACTGCTGTGATTGGCTAATAGTTGTGTATGTTTGACAGCGTACATTCTTCACAGATGGACGCTGCTGTGATTTAGGTCAAAAACACATGAGTACTCATATCAAACGATCTGTTTAACAGACAAAGCAATAATGATCACGTAATGAAAACAGTTACTCACACTTGTGTTTCGACATTACTGTCAGATCCAATATAGTCAGCAAAGCATCGTCTTTTAGTTTCAATCTTTCTGAAAATCCTGCATCGAATTGTGCCTTGTTTATAAACGAATCTGCAGTATAATGAAGTGAACAAAAGACCGAATTCTTACTGACGCGGTCTGGGTCTTCATTAAAAATAAAGTTCATTCACTCTTTTCAAACGTTGGGATCAGAAGGAAGAAGGCAACGCAAACGCTGTTTTTCCACAACTTGGCACTGCACAGCTTCTTGTTGTCCTCGGAGCATCTTTATCATTTGGCTTCTGCGTAGACCTGCATTCGCCTCACGTAAACACTACATGTGCGAATTGGTGGACGGGGCTAAACAGGCAGTGATGTAGAAGCAGGCGTTGGTCTTCTTCTGCGGAAGCGGTGCTTATCTGCACTATTACGTCATAGAGTGACACATTCCACAAGCTGTCCTTTTGGCAGACTGCCTTCAATATAAGCTGTTTCTAGTTCTGAAACTTACAGGATGTTTTTATAGTACAGTGACCTCTTATATGTCAAAATATTAAGGGAATTTTAGTTTCTCAATTCATGACCCATTTAAAAGGATAGTTCACCCACCCCCAAAAAAGAATGTCATCATTTATTCACCCTCAAGTGTTTCCAAACCTGTATGAGTTTCTTTCTTCTGTTGAACACAAAAGAACATTTCTTAAAGAATGTTGGTAACCAAACAGTTGCTGTTAGTGATTGACTTTCATAGTAGTTTTTCTATTTTTGGGTGAACTATCTCTTTAAGTCACATTCAAAAATGTCTGAATGTCATTGCAGTAGATTTAAAATATCAAACCAAGTGGGGTTTCACAGTGATGTCATAGAAGAACCATTTTTGGTTCCCCAAATAATTTTTCAGTGAACAGTTCTTAAACAAACCATTTTTTCTTAGTGTGAAGAATATTTTAAAATTCTAAAGAACCCTTTTTTTCCACTATAAAGAAAACGTTTGTCCAGTGGAAAGATTCCATGGATGTTAAAGGTTCTTCATGGAACCAGGTGATTTTTAAGAGTGTAGGACTTTTCTTAGAACTAGCTTCAGTTTTTGAACCACTTTGCAATGGCTTTTTTGGAGTCGCAGTGATTTATAGAGGATATGACGATATTCTTCTTCCTCATGTTCGCACAGGTGTCCTAACAGAGTAACTACATGTGTAGTTCATCACATTAACTATGAACTTGTTCCACTAAAGTCTGACAGCCTGAAAGTGTCCAAATGCTTCTTTATTTAGAAAAATATATCTATTCAATTATCATTTAAAAACAATACACTGCTTCATGAAATGTTATGCTTGAAGTGTGTGCTTGTTCTTTTTTCTCTCATCTTTCTTTCTTTCTTTCTTTCTTTCTTTCTTTCTTTCTACATAATTTTCATTTGTTTTTATATATGCAGTGCTATTCACACATTTTTACATGTCCAAATACTGTATATTGTGCTAAAAACATTATTTAAAGTAGCCTATTTCTGATTTAACCAAGATAAAATTGTAAATAATTCAAAATGAACATTCATCTTTCCTGGTCGCCATTATCTCTGCAACAATGTCATTGATAAAACTGTTTAGCAGAGAATCTGAATTTAGCACCCATCGGAGAGTCAAATTTAGTGCCAAGACATAGAATGAGATTAGAGTGCTAAAGAAAACAGGCATCCACAAACACTCAGACATATAGTCATACAAAGGCAAACAGACTGCAAAGGGAAGGTTAAACCGGCCGCACCTGAACTGTGGATTAAAGAAACGTGATATTAACAGGTGTATTTAATCCATGCTAACTTTACACAACAGGTCCTGCCAAGAAAGTAACAACCAGTGTTTTATCTGAGACGTATCTTACGCTCAGTGTCAGAGAGTAAAACTAATCTTGTTAGGAATGGGTGGACAACACAACATATTTATTTAATTATTATTGATATGTTATTGTATGTTATTACATCAACAACAACAATAATAAATAATATATTTGTAATATAATATTTAATAATAATGATTATAATAAACATTTAATTTGTTATATTTGACTGTTGCATTTTATTTTGATTTATTTGTTATTAATAATAATAATAATAAAAATTGAAATAATTTATTTTTGAAACATTCTGTTTTGTTTGATATTATTATTGTATGATTAAATCATTCACAATGTTCACAATTCTGGAATAATAATGCTTGACTTGAACCATACCTTTTTTTTTTTTTTTTTGCAATTTGCAATTTGCTAAACTTTCTAAATATTTTGTAAACTTAAAAAATTATGAAAAATGTGATGTTATATATAAATAAATGTTATATATTATGAATTATTACATACTATTTTGTTTGATATTAGTATTTTTATTATTATTAATAATAATAATTAACTTTATACTTAGAAATATTCCATTTTGTTGACTTTGTCACATATTATTATAATTGCACATATTTTGTTGTTATTGATAATACTATTCATAATATTCAAAATATTTATAATGCATTTTATGTTTTTATTGTTGTAGTATATACGTTTTTGTTGATTTATTAAGTAATTAAGTGTAAAAAACCAGGAAAAGAATCACAAAGTCATTTTTGCATATCACTTATTTAGCGTGTAAACACTACAGCAATTGCAAAATACAAAAAAACAAATACAAAATACAAAAAACAATCATGTGCATATTCTGTATTGTACCTTTCTCTAACATGGCTGTTCACTTTTGTATTACCAGAGTATGTAACTGCAAGGTTTGGAAGTGAAGATCTGGAGAGCTATGCTGTGTTCACAGTGGAAGACAGTCCAGGTGACAGTAACACTGTGTCCATGTTCGTTCGCACGCGCCGCTCTCAGGGCTTGCTCCTGGTCCTCTCCAACACTACCAGTCAGTATCTGCGTGTCTGGTTAGAGGATGGAAAGGTCAAAGTTCAAATCAATAACTTTGAAAGCCTGTTAGGAAGTGAAACAGTCAGCGATGGTCACTTTCACCTCATAACTGTGCTTGTGGAGCCAGAATCTCTGTCCCTGTTTATGTCCGCTAAGAGCCAAGGTCGCATCCCCATCCGCAGAGTGCTGGTCCAGGCTGGAGATGTGGTGTATGTGGGAGGTTTACCGGATCGCCGGGCTTCGCTCGCCTTCGGAGGCTACTTTAAGGGCTGTATCCAGGACCTCCGCATGAACAGCAGACGCCTGCAGTTCTACCCCATCAGCGTCCCTTTGAGCTCCTACCGGCTCCAGAGCTTGATGAAAGTCACACGCGGCTGTACTGGCGATGACTCCTGCAGTGTAAGCCACATTTACAGATCCATCATTACAGTATTTGCATAAAGTGTGATTCAGTTTGCAGATTATTCTAGCCAAGAAATGCCCAACTGACAGGAAAGGCTGGTCTGATTGACGTGAAAAGTGACCAGTTTATTTTGCTTTTATTTCACAGCAGGAACAATTAGCAGAATTAGCAACTTATAAGCAACAATATTTGTATATTTTAATATTTCAAATCTATGATTTGATGAATATTCAAATATTATGAATGATTGCATCATTTACAATGTTCACAATTCTGGAATAATAATGCTTCACTTGAAGCATACCTTTATCACAATTAGCTAAACTCTCTATATATTTATACTTTGTATATTTTACTTTGTTTTAATATGTTTGAATGTTTTTTAAACTTCAAATATTCTGAAAAATGATAAATATTCATATATTATTAATGATTACATCATTCACAATGTTTACAAGTCTGGAATAATAATGCTCGACTTGAACCATATAAAGAAATTGTGTGCATTTGTACCTTTTTAGAAAATGTTCTAAATATTATAAATCTTTTTAATATATCACATTCATATTATGAATTATTAGAAAAATATTCATATATTATTAATGACCACAATATTTACAATGTTCACAATTCTGTAATAATAATGCTTGACTTGAAGAATACATTTTTTGCAATTTGATAAACTTTCTAATTTTGTTTATTAATATGTTTGAATATTTTGTAAACTTCAAATGTTATGAAAAAGATAAATATTCATGTATTATGAATGATTACATAATTCACATTGTTTACCATTTTGGAATAATAACGCTTAACTTGAACTATACATGCTTTTCCAAATTGCTAAACTTTCAAAATATGTTTAATAGGTTTGAATATTTTGCAAACTTCAAAAATTATGAAAACATTATGCATTTTCATATATTATTAATGATTACATCATTCACTGTGTTCACAATTCTGGAATAATAACGCTTGACTTCGACCATACGTTTGTAGACATTTGTTAAACTTTCTAAATATGATTAATCTGTTTGAGTATTTTGAAAACATCAAAAATTATGAAAAATGTGCTTTATTATTACATCATTCACAATGTTCATAATTCAGGGAGTTTTCCAGACCCTTTCACTGTTTTAAACAGACCCCAGCAGTTTAAGAAGCACTGCCAAATAACAAAATAATATTATGTGAAATTGAAGGGAAGTAGAGTCTTCTTCAAGATTTAACAGCGAATGAATCTTTATTGTTTAAAATGACAGTATGTACAGTGATGAGTGATTCTGAGTAGGGCTGGGTTTTGACACAAATTTCACGATTCGATTCAATTCTCATTCACAAGCTTGCGATTCGATTCCGTTACCAATTCAATTCAATTCAATATCGATTAGTTTGGAAATATATCAGGTACAGTACATGCCAAATTTTCTCAAGGAAAAAAAATCTCTCAATGCTGTAAAATATACATGAGAGTCAGTTGGTACTACATTACTATAATATTGAAGGTTAATTGACTGATTTGTTAAAATTACACTTAATGAAGTTTTTAAAATAAAGTTACAATTACATAACAATATTTCTACTTAAATTCTTTTTTTTTATAAATATAAACATAATGATGGCTGTCATAAAAACTTGTATTTACTCAAACATAAACTAAACATTGAAGAACAGTAAAATTTATAATGAATATGTTATATGGTGCATATATTTAGCAAAATTCCCCTCTCTACAGTTTATTTTTCTATCTGACTAATGAGTTTATGGTCACCAAATATGCTTTTCTGAGGTAAATGTGACGTTACGTGACATTGTTTACAAGCCCTTATATTGACGTCTTTGTGCAGCTGAAACACTGATTGAGCGATTACATGAGACAGGATACGGATTGTAAAGTTGTACTCTTTCTTTTAACTCGCCTTCGGATGTTTAGTCATGATTATTTTGTGCAGAAACTGGTATAAATGTGGAGGAGATGATCAGATCACCTGAGGCGCTACAGCCATCTCTCACTCCACATTAAACAGCGCCAAAACTTTTGTTTGAATACTGAAATACAATGGACAGAATTAGAAATCTAAGACTTTGTTTCATATTAATAGTACCAAAGCACAATGCCTACTGGGATTTATTGGGGGTGCAATGCTGTTTCGTGCATTCAGTTGTTTACACTTTTAAAGAGTTGGATTCTCATGCTTAGCATGGCCAAAGTTTCAAAAAACGATTTGGAAGTATGACAGAGTATTTCTGTGCCAAAAATCTTCCTTCCGGGTTCGTACAAGTTTCGAAAGTTTTTTTCAATCGTGGCTCTTGCTGACGTAAACGGGGGTGGAACTCCTTATATGGGCATTTCTCCCGGAAGCACGCGCCCGCGCACGCATCGACCAGAGCGAGAGCGAGAGCGCGCTTCATTCAGCTGCACTGCACGGGACTCGCTCGGGAAGAATGTCTCTAAAGAAGTGTGTTTTTGGTTGTAAGGGAAAGATAACCTTGTTCAGCTTCCCAAAAGAATCCAGTGTTATGTAAACAGTGGATGCAGTTTGTTTTTCGGGGCAGCAGTGGGGTTTCACAAGTGTGTTTGTTGACGAACGTTTTATAAACAAGGCCCAGTTCGACGCTGGATTTGCACATCGTTTGATACTGAAAGATGGAGCGGTCCCAGCTATAAAAGATCCCGGTAATGATTCAGAGCTGCAGACGGTAAGTGAAACGGCTTTTTGTTGGCAATCGGCGCTGAAGTGCTCGTCATTCTTTAGCTCCGCCCACGGCGCGCCTCCAGGAGCTCGGCTTTTTTCGGAGAGAATCGTAAAGCTGTATATTTCTTTTATAAATATGATAAAACTAAGGACTTTTTGGAGATATGAAGGATGCAGTACTACTCTATAGGTACTCAAGATTAACATGAGATTGGGTGAAACTGTGTGTGTTATGCCAGCTAGGGGCTAGACTAATCGATTCTTGGGATTTAAGAATCGATAACGTTCCGTAAAAATGAGACATCGCTATTTTTATTTTACCCAGCCCTAATTGTGAGTATCTGTTGTAGAATAATCCCTGCTTGAATGGAGGTGTGTGTTACTCCATGTGGGATGATTTCACGTGCAGCTGCCCACCCAATACAGCGGGACAGCGCTGCGAGGAGGTCAGGTGGTGTGACCTGTCCCCATGTCCATCCACTGCCGCGTGTCAAACCCTCGCTCAGGGCTTTGAATGTAAGTATGAACGTGTTGTCCTTGTCCAAACTATGACTGTATTTCTAATTAAAAGCGGTAAAGAAAAGGTTGGTGACGTCTCAGCATTATTACATCTGTGTTACCTCTCCAGAGTTCAGTTATATAATTGCTAATTGTCATGTGTAACTAACTATACTGGGGATTTATGAAAGCTTGAAAGATTATCCTTTGTTGGATTTGCCACGCCATTTGTGCTTGTCCTGATGAGACAGCGCATTTGAGCGTGTTAATGACAGAAACATATGTTGCAGTGAAGAAACTTTAGGCTATATGGTGTTCTGGGGTTACACTTTGAAAGTAAAAAGAAAAAGTCTGTTTATTCATGCTTGCTGAAACAGGTTGTGCCTGTTGCATACAATCTTCTAGATTTAAGATCCTATGAATCCTGTTTTAATCATCTTTTAGATGACCTGTGGAATGTTCATGTGAATAAACATAACTAGAAGAATTTGGAACTATAGGATTTTACTATTACTATTTATTATTAGGATTATTATTAGGATTAGAATTATTCATTTATGTATTTATACATACATACATCATGCATGTACTCCCACTGATGTGTAAGAATTTATTCATTTACATTTCTTTTCCAGATCTAAAAATCATACTTTTAAAATTAGGCTCCCTTATATATTCAGTGTGAATCCTCATTCTTCAAAAAAAAAAAAAGAGTTGTCGGGAGCGTGGCTGAAAATAAGCAATATCTTGATTTTAGTTGTTTTTTTTTGGGCTTATTTTTAAATAATTTTGAGTAATCTTGAGACACACTTGAAAGATTGCCGAGGGCCCGTACTGAGGCCCCATCCTTCTCAGCATGACCTGAAAGCCAGACAAAAGGTTTTGCACATCACCTGGCTAATAGTTTGCATGTAGGTGACAGCATAACTTTAAGATGTTTACAAGCTGATTTGGGAAATTTAAGAGCCGTTATTTAATTTTAACTTGAATCATATAGAAAATGTATGCTATAATAGTTCAACAAAATACTGAACAGGATTATTTTAGTTAACAAAACTACAACTAAAACAATAAAAATAAACAAAATAATTGTTAACTAAAATAAAATAAAATATCTATAAAATAAAATAAAACAAACTTTTTTTTCAGCCAGATGCAAAGGCAACATTTCTCATTTTAATTGTTTAACTTCATGTGCAAAAAAACTTAAAAATACAAAAATAAACTTAAAACTTTAACTTAAAATAAAACTGTAACTACACAAAACATTGCGAAAACAGTAGTTTAATCCAATTTTAAAGTAAGCTTTTAAATAAAAAGTGTGAAACACTGTGAAGGCAAATAAGATATGTAGTTGGATAATGGAAGCAACTTTTCTGAGAATTCTGTTTATGCAAAGAAAGAGTATCTTTTAATCTTTTGTTTGTGAGTTGTATGCATGTTATTTGATTTTAAGTAAAATATAATAGTTCATAACAGAAAAACGTAAGACAAAAATACTACAGCAAAGAGTTAAATTACTAGCACACTGATGATTTTTTTTCCTGTCCGCTTTGCAGGTTTGGTCAATGTCAGCCTCCGCAGTGACAGCCATATAATCACCCATCGTGGCAATGGAAAAATACGCCGATACCTCAACAGCATTTCAATGTATTTCCGTACCAGGCAGCAGAATGCGACTCTACTGCATGCTGAGCGCGATTCTCAGTTCATTACCATTTCCATCCACGATGGACGCATAGTTTTAGAGTTGCAGGGAGAAAAACGAACCTCCTATGTATATATACACAGCCTGGACCTGGTGAATGATGGTCAGTGGCACAAAGCAGACTTCAGCATGGACAGCCCAGTCCTCCAGTCATCCAGATGGAGAATAGTTCTGGATGAGCGTTGGGAGAAACCCTCCATCTCCTTTACAGCCTCAGGAGATCTGAATTTCCTCAGAGAAGACGTGGACATCATCTTAGGGGGCTTGGGACCCGATTCGGAGGGTGGCTTTGCTGGCTGTCTCGGCTTGGTGGAGATCGGAGGCCTTGCATTGCCATATTACAGCGACATGGAGAATAACCACCCCAGACCCCAGGAAGAGCAGTTTCTGAGAACTTCTGGGACTCCCTACTTCGGCTGCTGGGGATCTAATGTCTGTGAGCCTGATCCGTGCCAAAATGGAGGGGTTTGTGAAGATCTGTTTGACCTTTTCAAATGCCATTGCCCATCTGATTGGGATGGCCAGAGCTGTGAATTCACTGTAGATGATTGTGCATCAAACCCATGTGTTCATGGAGCCTGCAGAGCGATCTCAGCTGGATATGAGTGCTCGTGTGATGCAGGCTACACCGGCCGGCGCTGTGAGACAGAGCTGAATGTATGCACCCACCACAAGTGCAGCAATGGCGGAACGTGCCTAAGAGGATTGAAACGCTACTCATGTCTCTGTCCAAGAAACACGACTGGTCCTTTCTGCAGGTGAATACGTTTCCTATGCTCATCACTCACTCTTAAAAATAAAGGTTCTTTATTGGCATTGATGGTTCCATGGAACCTTTCAAATGCAGAAAAGGTTCTTTATAGTGGAAAGAGGCTCTTTAGATTTTTAAAATGTTCTACAAAATGGTTCATTTAAGAACTGAAAGGTTCTTTGGGGAACCAAAAATGTTTTTTTCTAAGGCATCACTGCAAAAACACCCTTTTGGAGCCTTTATTTTTAAGAGTGCTGCAATGCATCTTGACAGAGGAAGTTATCAGCAATATCTTGAAATGGTGATATTTTTAGATATGCATGCATGTAATGTTTCATTGCTGTTTCAGGGAGAGAGTTCCAGAACTTCCATGGTATATCGATAGATTTCCGTAAGTTTGATTTCCGAAAATATATATTAATTATCACACTGGGGGCTAGAAGGAGATTCGGTTACATTTTATTTCAAGGTGTCCTTGTTACAGTGTAGTTATACATTTAAGTACTGAGTAATATTAATTAACAACATGTACTTACTATAGGGTTAGGTTTAGTATTAGAGTTTGGTTTAGGGTTATTGCATGTAATTATGCATAATTTTGTGCTAATACTATAGTAATTACATGTAACGTGTAATAAGGACACCTTAAAATAAAGTGTTACCGGAGATTCTTGGGGGTCTGTGTAAAAAACATAGTTACACGTTACATGTTTTTACTATAGTAATAAGTAAAGGATAATGTACGTCCAGTCAGTAGTTATTGCAGAATAAACCCCAACATGGTGATTGCATCACCATATCACATCAGTAAATAATTGCTAAATAATACTTGTCACATAAGTAAATAATTAGACATGAAATATTAATTTAAATTGAAATATTTTATTAGTTCTTTAAACACAAAGATTCTGTAAAGAAAAACAGTTCCTAACAAATGTCCTTGAGCATAGACAAACGAACAAGTTCAGACAAGATGGGCGTTTATTGCATAATGTATAGTCATATCACTAATTACACAACTTTTCACCACATGAGTAAAGACAAGGACATAAAATGTTATTTGACAAGAAGTCATTTTAAAATCTTACCCATTTATTACTTGAAAATTTATTACAGCATACAAAACAATTGTTGTGGCAACAAGACGAACACTTTTTAACAATATTACCGCTGGCCTATTATTAATACTGAAGTCCTTCATTTTACTGTAGATACAGTCGATAACTGAAATGCAAGGTGATAGCAGTTGCGTTTCGATGAAATGAGAGCGAGCGCTGCAGTGTGATATGAGGGATGTGAAAGATGCGGCAGCTTCAAATACCCGGATGAGCAGTGTGTTATTCGCCATTGCAAATGACGACGTTTGTTATTGGGGAATAAGACACCTCAGAATGTTGACCTGCCAATCAGAATCCAGTATTGTATTTTTTTATTGCTGTCTGATATATTATATTTACGACACATTTTTCAGTTAGATGTCTGGTAATTTATTATAGGTAATTAATAAAAACATTCTTTGTATGTATGTAGTATGAATGTAATCCAGACAAACTACATTCGTGACGTTGTCATTGTCGTGACTTTTGACAACAGTTGCGTCACTTCACTGCCATTCACAGCTCCTCTCCCATGGCCTCATTGGATAGTAAACAGTCCATCAGATGTGCACTTCAGTATCTCACTTGAAATAGGTCATCCAGGGAATTTTAGCCTGCTGTTTTATGAATACTGTGAATTTAGACATGCTACTTTTTTCACATACTGTTTTCACCTCCTATAAAGATTTTTATAGAAACCTTTAAAAATATGCAATTTTCTATTACAATGTTTCTTGCTTATCTTATTGTATGATATATGTTGAGGTTTGCTGTTCAGAATCATTATGTTTTGCTTGATTATGCTTTAGAAATGAGAAAAGGTGTTAATAGAACAAGTTTGTACTAAGGGTTTTCCTTTTATCACATTTTGTCTCTAGATACCCTAAACTTCCTGTGTCTTTCTGTGGGAATGAGAGATGGAACTACAGTTGCTTCAATGGTGGGAATTGTTCTTCTGTAGAGGATAATTGTGATTGTCTACCTGGATTCACTGGACAGTGGTAAGAATATGAACCCGCAGAGGTTAAATTGTGTGATACCATAGTAAATATACATGAAAATCTTCCAAACACTTTCAGAAATCATTCTAATATGCTGAAAAAGTTTGTGCTGCTTAATATGTTTGTGGAACCCATGATTTTTTTTTTTTTCAGGATTTTTTGATGAATAGAAAGCTCAAAAGAACAATGTTTATTTGAAATAGAAATCATTTGTAACATTATAAACTCTATTGTCACCTTTGATCAATTACACACATCCTTGCTGAATAAGAATAATAATTGCTTTCAAAAACATCTTACTGACCCTTAAACTTTTAAACAGTAGTGTATTTATGCACATGCACATAAATATATATAAAAAAGACGCAATTAGCATAAAAATACCTAGTATACACAATCATTGACTGTAATAGTCCATTTCACTTTATATTATGGTAAAGCTTTTATATCTGAATGGGTGCATTCCTTGAAATTTGACCAAAAAAAACAAGTTAAACAGTAATACTCGTAGTCTAAGACAAGTCTGCAGAAGAGCAGAACGTAGATGGAAAAAGGATAAACTCCAAGTATCCTATGAAATCTTACGGGAGTCTTTAATAACATATCAAAAAGCTGTAAAAGTTGCCAAGTCCAGCTATTTTTCTGAGATAATTTCCAAAAACACCAATAGTCCTAGGACTTTGTTTAATATCTTGAATTCTGTTTTTAATCCAACAGGCAATATCTGTCTTGCAGAGTCTTCAACTTTGTGTGAAGATTTTTTGAGATTTTTTGTGGAAAAAATAGAAATAATTAGACAGTCCATTATTTCTTTTACCGATGACCCTTCAGATCTTTTGATTCCTACTAGGTTTTTAAATTCATTTGAGCCGATTACTATGCAGGGTTTAATGGATTCAGTCGTCAAACTGAAGCCTACTACGTCTGCCCTTGATTTTGTTCCTTCCCACTTTTTTAAACTGATTTTTGATACTGTTGGGGCCTGGATTCTAGCAATTGTAAATAAGAGCATTCTTTCTGGGTGTGTTCCAGATTATTGTAAACATGCAATGGTGAAACCTTTGTTGAAAAAGCCTAATCTGGATACAACTGTTTTATCGCATTTTAGGCCAATCTCAAATTTACCTTTTATTGCAAAAAATTTAGAGAGAGCTGTGTTATTACAGTTACAGGGTTTTCTGGAAACAAATAGTAATCTTGAAAAATTACAGTCTGGATTTAGGAAAAATCATAGTACTGAGTCTGCTCTTTTAAGAGTATTAAATTATATTTTGCTACTTGTTGACTCTGGGAACTCTGGGAATTTTAGTGCTTTTAGATTTGAGTGCAGCATTCGATACAGTTGATCATGGCATTCTTTTATTGCGCCTTGAAAAGTGTGTGGGCATCCAAGGAAGTGCCCTGAGCTGGTTTAGATCTTATCTTAGTAACAGAACTTTTTCAGTAGGTATTGGTCACGCTGTTTCATCTATAGCTCCTCTTACCTCCGGTGTTCCTCAAGGCTCTATTTTGGCTCCCATCTTGTCTTCACTGTACATGCTTCCACTAGGTTCAATTTTTAGGAAGCATGGAGTGTCCTTTCATTTTTATGCTGATGACACCCAAATCTATTTACCTTTAAAACACAATGACAAGAATGGTTTAGAAACATTGCTTGCATGTTTTAGCTGATGTAAGAAATTTTTTTTTGCATTTAAATGAGGGTAAGACAGAAACAATTGTCTTTGGACCATCTGTGGGCAAAGGAAAACCAAATTTTAACTGTGGTTATTTAAACTCTTATATCAAACCAACGGTGAAAACTTTGGGAGTTCTTTTTGATTCCTCCCTTAAGTTTGACCAACATATTAACTCAGTAGTTAAGTCATGTTTTTTCCATCTTAAACTTCTGTCAAAAGTTAAATATTTTCTATCTTTTAAAGATCTTGAAAGAGTCACACATGCTTTTGTTTTATCACGTTTGGACTATTGTAACTCCTTGTATATTGGGCTACCCCAATCCTCCATGTCACAGCTTCAAATGGTTCAAAATCCCGCAGCCAGATTTTTAACAGGGGTTCGTAAACGAGAACACATTACTCCAATTTTAATGTCTCTAAATTGGTTGCCAGTGCGTTATAGAGTTGAATTTAAAATTTTGCTGTTTGTTTTTAAGTCCTTAAATGGTCTGGCACCTTTTTATTTGTCAGAACTTGTAAATGTGAGTAGGTCTGCCAGATGTTTGCGATCCTCAGACAGTATTACTCTGTCATATCAAAGGTCAAGATTGAAGTTGAAAGGTGACCGTGCGTTTGCAGTGGCCGGTCCTAGGCTATGGCCTTATCTGTGAGATCTGCATCTTCTGTATATGATTTTAAATCTAAGTTACAGTTTCATCTTTTTACTCTTGCATTTAATTCATTATAATTCTTTGTCTCCTTTTAACTTATATTTAGTGTATTACTTTTATTATAATGTTTTTTGATTTTACCTTTCTTCATTTGTACAGCACAGTGGTCAGCACTTGCTGTTTATTTGTGCTTTATAAGTAAATAAATGAAATGAAATGAATGAAAATGATCTTAGAATGATCTTAGTGGTCCTGTCTAAGCCAAGAAACACTAGCGATAGTAAAGCTATTATTAGTATTATTTCTAATACTTGAATAAATACCTAACCGTAAGTATTAAAATCTGGCACATAACTAGTCCTGCACTATTTGTACAGGAAAGACACTCAAAGTGCAGCTCATTGAAGTGAAGTGTGCTATTACTTCCCTGAGCAATCAGACTTAATTGAAAATGATTTAATAAAGGAAAAAATCCCATAGACTTGTATTGAAGGAGGGAGCTAGAAACTTTTTTTCAGAAAATGTAATAATCTAGTTTTTCTGCTTTTTGGAATGTGCCGCAAGATGGCCTTCAAGCACTGCTCTTCATTCTCTCCATCTAAAACGACTGATTTTCTTTGACAGGTGTGAGCTGGAGCTGGATGAATGTGCATCTGACCCCTGCCTTAATGGAGGCTTCTGCCGTAACCTGATCAACAGGTTCCAGTGTGTGTGCGAGATGAGCTTTGCAGGTGATCACTGTCAGATCGACGTCAGCGACTTCTACGTCTATGTGTTCATGCTCCTGTGGCAGAACATCTTCCAGCTGCTGTCATACCTCATTTTGCGTTTAGATGATGATCCAGAGGTTGAGTGGAATGCAGCCAATGATGACTGGGACTAAAAACTGTTTCTTCTCAGACACTCTGAGGAAGATGTGGGCTGATCTTGAATGGACACAATACATGAAGGCCTTTAAATGTTATTAAAGGTCATTATGGGAAGTCGCAATCCTTGTTTTTTGGACAAAATGTAGTTTAAGAATCATTCAGTGAGAAAACCAATATGTGAGTGGTTGTCTGCTAATGGAGCACTATAAACAGCAGCTTCTGAATAATAATTCTAGAATAATATTGATATTTAAAAAAACTCAGATCTGTACACATTATAGCATCTGACAGTGAAAGGCTTTTTGTGTGCCTTCCTTTTAATCATAAATATCTGTTTTAAAATGTTCTCAAAATGTTTCTCATAACTTCTCAAAGTTCTACAAGAAAAAAAAAGTGGTTAATCATAATATGTATGAAGCCCAATGTTATAAAATACTGTCATATTCTAATGGTAAGAAAAGCAGTTTAATATTCATGTTTTCACATCATTAAATGTTTCTTACTTTTTTTCTCCTTTTTTTTTCTGGAGTCAATATTTAATCCTGCACTTTTATACCTCAATGATCGAGTGACTGCTCCAGCTTTCCGTTATTTCACCATTATTTTCCATTATCAAACCCATATAGCAGATTTCTTTTGCATATCTTTTAAACTATTCACAAAAATAAGAGCACTGAATAATATATCAATATAAATATATTTTTAAAAAAAACTAACAAATACGATAGTATTTTTTGCATCCAGCAGCTGTGTATATTTAGGTTGTTTCAAACTGAATGAATAGCTGTTTCTGAACGAAAACTGAATGAATTTTGTTTTGTTGCCGAGATCGGAATATCACAAATTAAAAGAGATTAAGGTAAATGTTTGATGTTTTTTTTTAAATGAAATGATGTGGAAATATAGACCATAAAATAGCATATTGATTATTCAGCTCTAGATCAAATCAGGTTTGCAAGCATCCCTTATATTGTTGACCACTGTACAGTATTTGAACTGGATTTCCGCAATAGGCAAATAGTCGCTTCAGAAAAACAAGTTTGCATGTAGTTTTGTTTGCTTTTCATTGTTAGGAATTCAATAAGCACTAGAAACAGCAAAAACACTTGTAGAAACATCTTTAGAAGTAAATGTTTGAAATCAGACAAAATTTTGCAAAAACGATAGTCAAATGAAAGGCTTTTACTTTTCTGATTATATCTGTTAAAACGGCACACTTACCATGAACTCATTCAAAAAACTTTCAATAGTGACTGAATAGGAAGCTGGATGTTTTCAATCAGGCTCCATTGATGTTAGTTTTATCATCAAGGACGTGGTCAAAGTTTAAAAGTACCACTGCTTCCCCAAACCAAACTTCAATTTGAACACCCACTCAAATTGCAGAGTTCTGTTTACTTTGGCACCCAGTGATGGTTCACTGGTGTCATTTACACAACAGAAGCCAGAATGTCTTTACATTGACCATGTAGTCAAGACTAAAGTACAGTGTATATATATATATATGTATATATTCAGCAAACCAAACCCGGTCACCTTCTGTCCGCACATTTGCTTCAGGAGCTCAGGTTATTGCTGTTCAGCATGCAGCTCTGCGCTACGTTCGCTGTTCTCGGGCTCCTGGTAATGGGGTCACGGGCACAGGGGTTGATGCCCACCAACTTGCCTCCCTGTGATTCCCCTGAGGCTGAAGCAGCGGCTCTGGTGGCACAGGATTTCCTCAACGCTCAGCACATGGTTACAAATATGTCCTGAATCAAATTGATGAAATCAAGATCGTCTCCAGGGTAAGACATCGGATGATCATGAACAATGCTTATGTGATGGTGGTAGGAACAGTCATGTGGTCTGTGAGAGTTAGTAACATTGATTTTAAAAATGATTTTGTCCACTGAAATGTTTTAAGAATATGAATCTACTTTATGGATTTTTTAAATAAAGCTACAGTACTTGTTGCACCCTTGTGATGCGCTTCTGAATATGTCACATTGTGATAAAATTTGTTCTATAAAATAATGTTTTTATATCTACACTACAATTCAAAATGCATTTTTTTTTTTACATCAAAATCATCACTTACATTTTACTACAGGTATAAATGGGGCTTTAAGATTCAAATGTCTTTTTTAGCCACTTCAAGCAGACACGTATCACCTGGAACTAGATTTTCTGGAAACAACGTCATGTCTTGGATCCAACACCCGTGAGCCTTTGTCCAGTCAGACAAAAAATTAATACGGTGAGAACTTACTTTATTTATTTGTACTTTTGTCAGTGTTATATTGCAATTAATTAAGTATATTTCTGGTTCTCTTCTAGGCAGTTGAGGCAGATTGTGATTTTGTACTGGCAAATGCAACTCAAGGTCTGTCTGTTGTGGCATTCAAGTGTAAAACTGAGACAGGTAAGAGGACAAAAGAGAATTGTAAAACAAATGCACTTGCTGTCATCTGATCATAGAGAGGAGACCTTTTGTTTTTTGTTGTGTCTAGAAGCAGAAGATGAATGCTTAGGCTGCCCTCAACTCCTTCCTTTAAATGACACTGATGGCCTCCAACTCATTGCAACATCTTTAGATTATTTCAATAAAAATAATACTCTAAACACAAAATTTGCAATCCTTGAAATCGGACGCATGGGATCCCAGGTAACGTACATGGAATACTAAAAATTATCCTCAGACGATAAAGCTTCCAATAGACATTATGGTCCGTTTTATATATATATATATATATATATATATATATATATATATATAATTTTTATTTTTATTTTTGCAGATTGTCAGTGGCGGACCCAGGTACTTTGCAGAATATGCTATCATTGGGACTAACTGCACAAGTCAAGATGATGATATATGCACCCCTCAGAATCATACTGTTGCTGTAAGAATACTGAAATATCTTTGAGTGGGAGAGACTTTGCCTGGTGTGCAACTGTGTAAATGTGTAAATGTTTGTGTCAGAGTCAACATGAAACCAAGCCCTCTTAATTTTTTTAACCCCACACCGTCCTGTCTCCATTCTGCATGCCCACTTTTTATGATCCAGTCAAATCCCACGGATAAAATCAAGTCTCGTCCTACATTTTTTTTTTCCTGTTGAATATCCTGTATTTCTCAGAAATCACATCAGATTACAGAAGCAAAATGGGTTGAGCTGTCTTTCATGTTGACTTCAAAGTGTCTAATCCATATCTGTGACTATTTTTAGGTCCATGGCCTCTGTCTAGCCGACGGTTCTGCCAATGGCGTTGAATGCAAAATCTTTGCCCCAGTAAATACCTCTTTATTATTCCACATTAATACAGTACGATTATACATTGTAAATACTGAAAATTCAATGGCTGCCTTTAATAAATAATTTGATTTACGTTAAATCAAAGTCACTACCTGCAGTGGTAATTTCACTGTACTTGTTTTTCATCAGACCTTAATTACTGATTTAAAAAATTAAATCATAAAATCAAGTAGTTGTGACAAATTATTGGGACAAGTTAATTGAATGCAAACAAAAATGTTGTTAAAATGTAATCTTGTCATAATCACATTGAGCTGAATTCTTTGGTCAGTTATACAATTTATTTTTACACAGAAAAACAACCATAATGGTGCAATTTATGTGCCTCTAGTAACACCAGACAGAATTGCAAAAATTAAATGAGGTTTCTAACATCTCTCAGTACCAATAAGGTTAAGTCCCTCCCCAAAAGTCAGCATGATTGGTTGAGAAAGTGTTGCTACACTCTCAGAAAAAAAAAAGTCCAAAAGCTGTCACTGGGGCTGTACCTTTTCAAAAAAGTACACCTTTGAACCTTATTTACCCCTTAAAGGTCCATAATACCTAAATGGTACATAGTTTTTAAAGAGTACTGCCTCACTGACATCTTTTGTACCCTTTTTTCAGTTTACGTCTGGCCCAGTCAGTTCTGTTTGGCACAATTAATGGCACAGAAATTATGCCCTTGATCTTTAAATCTCAAACTCAAATTAAACTAAAGCAGAGAGTTAAATACACTACACAACTTCATTAATTCTTTATTCATGACAGACCCAAGCAAGCAATGCCACAGTGCCAGTCCAGCAGCTTCTGCATGCACACACCTTTGGACCTCAGCACAACCCCACCATTCACGGCCTCAAACATCACAAGCTGACAGCACTCCATGACCCTTCAGGAAGCGGTCTGCTCTCTGCAGAATCATGGCAGTACCTGTTCCAAAGGAGGCTCCTGTTGTAAAGCGGGAGGTCGCTGCACCGGAAGGGCCAGCAGTAAATGCAACCGTGTCAGAAAAAGTACCCCTTCTTTCAGAACCCATTCTCCTTGCTCCCATTTGTCCAGGAAAAAAGAAACATTTCTGACCTTGTCACATTTCATGAACCAACCCAGATAGTATTAACTCGTGTTGAGTTCTGAGGTTGCCACCAAACTCATAAGTGCAGTCGTTCAGGAGTAAATGTATTATAAAGCAGGTACGTGTAAACAAATCTGGCCTTCTTGTTATAGAAGCAATCAAGGCTGTGCCAGTGTTATACTGTGGTGCTGTAATAAAATGTTTAGCAGTCTGTGTTCAGTGTGTTTTTGTATCAATAAGCAGTGTTTTCACCTTATGAAATTGTGAAATCGTATGGATATTCTGCATTAACGAAGAAAAAAAAAAAAAAAAAAAAAAAAAAAAAAAAAACCCTTCATGCTGTCATACGGTCACATGAGGTTGGCCAAATCTTGAACACACTCTTCACAGAAATGGAAATATACAATGTTCAAATTACCGTTCAAATCAACCAAAAGTATTGTCAAATCTGAACTTATCCAAAACACAGTTACTCTTTGTTAAACTTAGTACTGTCATTTTACAACGAAAAACAGCTAAACATTGTTGGATGTATTGAAAATGGAGGTATGGGCATGTCAATTCTTTTTTTCAATAACTTGCTCATCTAAGGAAATGAAGTAGACTACTCTTGGGTTTCTGGTAGAGATGAATGGAATATGCAGACCATTGCTATCATGTTTCTCAGCTAAACTCTGCTGGAAGGTGGTTCTCCAGGAACTTCAATTTAACTTATTTTGTAAGAACCAGCTGAACAAATTTGTGCATAGAGATTTTGAGTTATGTTATCCTAATCAATAACGACTCAAAATAATGAAAAAACAAAAAAACAAAAAGGCAAATCAGGGTTTTAAAAGAAAGGCCAATAACAGTTTTTCCACTTAAATTCTTTTATTAGTTAGCACCGTTTCCAGCTCTCCACATTCCTCAATCTACAGTGGATGGACGCCTCGTATAACCTGTTAAAAAAAAAAAAAAAAAAAAATTAAAAACCACTTTAACTAAAGGTTATGCTGCAACATTTGTCAATTTACAATACACAGAACTGGTTCACCTACCATCTGTTTGAGAGCTGGAGAGCAATGCATCCTTGTTTGATTGAACAGCAGAAACGCAGCGTTTGCTAAACAATTTTGAGCTCCTAAAAACAGGAACCACAGATTTTCTATATGGGAGGGACATACATCTGAGGGTTTATTACTGGCACAGAGTTGCGAATCTGCATCAAGGGATGAAAACTCCGCTGTGGTGGAGGGTTCTCGCCATGAGTTTGTTCTGGTTGAAGGGATGCAGTTGAAGGCTCAAATGGATTGTGATTATTAGGTGGCTGAGGTAATGACATCTGAGTGAAAGTGTCTTTTGTAAGAGAATCAGACGTAGGGGGCTTAGCATTCAAATTAGCAGCTTGATGCCAGGAATTCAGAAACGCATTTCTGCCATGAGTTGGAGGCATTGCAGGTTTTGAAGAAATGTCACGTTGGACCATTTTCTGAAAAGAGGGAACATTATGTGGAGCAACTAACACTGGCTGTGTGTCACGTCCCATTGGGGAAAAATACTGCTGCATCTCAGCATGGTTAACTTTAGGGTTTGGGCTGTGGCTTGAATAGGCAAGAGGTTCAGCAACTGGTCTATTTTGTGAAGGCTCCAAAGGGCGTATAAAAGGAGCAACATTTGCAGGTTTCATTGTAGGCCGTGGAGAGGCAGCAGTTGATTCCAGCTTCCCAAAATTGTAGGGACACATGGTTGGCCCTGCAAAATACCTTGAAGTATCAGGGGCATCGGTACTCTTAATGGGAGGATTCTCCACCAAATACTGCATTGCTGTACGATCTGGTGGTACAACTGTATCTTTTGAGTAAACTGGGGCATAACCCATGCCCTGAATAAAGGGAAAGAGGTTTGAATCTGGAGATACAACAGGAGATGACAGCATTTGGCCTGTAATTTTAGTCATACTAGAAATGTCAAAATTAGACCTTTGAAGAGGATGACCAAAATGGTGATGGTTATGGTGGTGGTAGAACACTGAAGGGGGTCCAGGGCAGAAAGTTGGACAGTGAAAAGAATGTGCATGGGACGAACTAATTGGAGTTGGGCGAGCCTCTACTGGGCCAGGGATGTGAACAACTTCAGGAAATTTAGGGAGTGAAGGGGTAGGATGTGTGTTTGCGGTAAAACCAAATTGTAAGTTCATAGGAGGACCCTTAACAACTGTTCCGTATGGAAGCTCAGAAGCTTGCGGCTTTTCAACTTCAGACCTTTCTGAATATGTGGTGGACCTGGAAGTAACAACCCCAGAGGTAGAATTATTGGGGACAGGTGGCATTTCTGAATGATGTGGCGGGAAGGGTTTGTACCACAGATGATGGAGGAGCTGTGGTCCTGTCTTTCTTGTAGGGGCAGGTGTAGCTGGTTCAGGCTCTGGTTTTGGTGGAGCATGTGGTTCAGAAGGTCTTTGTTGGGTTTGGGAGTGATTAGGCCAGTTGGGGACTTGAGGAAAGAATACTGAGGAGGGAGCGGCAAATTCAGGCTCTCCAGGATATAAGGGATACACCATATTGCTGGGAGGAAACATAGGCCCCCAATGCACAGGAGGGACAACGGGCACTGTGAAAGTCAACTTCTCTTGAGGACTGCCTGTGGGTTTTAGTGGGGGAGTGTCAGGGGCTGTAGGAGCCTTGGTAGGAGGCAACAAAGGTTTTCTTGGAAAATGTGGCCCAGCTGCACTTTGATGACTGGGGTCACGGGTAAGAACCAAGCTGGGCTTAGGGTACCAAGGGTACCAAGTTGGAGGACGTTTTGTGTAAACAGGTGCTTGTGGTCTCTGAGTAACAGCAGTTGGGGGACCCACAGTTTTGGGACCTTGAGGAAGAACTGTTGGTGGTATGTTTGGAGGGAAAAGGAGAAAAGGGTAACTAGGAGGAACAGGTTTAAAATCTGGCTGGCCAGGGATGTAATAAGGAAGGAGAGGAGCGGCCAACTTTCGAGTTGAACTTGTTGCAGGAGTCTGTTTTGGCTGAGTGGTTTTAGTAGTTGTAGTAATTGTGGTGGGAAGGAGTGTTGTTGAAGTCAGAGCATGAGGTATAGAAATACGTTCATTTTCACGTACAAGATCAGGCGTATCTACAGGAAGACTAAGCGACAGTGCTGGGCAGGACAGATTAAACTCACTCTCCATTGCCATGCTGAGAGTGAACATCCCATCCTGTCAAGTAAAGCAAAAGCTTAGTGTATTCAAGATGAGTGACAATGAAATTCAGGTAAAATGTAGAACATGTTGTATACCTTTGGCTCAGTGCATGGCATATATGGGGCATGGATGACCACACCTTCTGGATGTGACACCAAGCTGTATCCACATCTAGCTGACACTTTCAGAAGAGGCTGCCATTCATTCATTACTAGGTTTAAGCAGAATTAATCAAATTTAGACCTGTAAAGCTCACATCAATCTACAGGTGCATCTCAATAAATTAGAAATGTCGTGGAAAAGTTATTTTTATTTCAGTAATTCAACTCAAATTGTGAAACTTGTGTATTAAATAAATTCATTGCACATAGACTGAAGTAGTTTAAGTCTTTGGTTCTTTTAATTGTGATGATTTTGGCTCACATTTAACAAAAACCCACCAATTCACTCTCTCAAATTAGAATATGGTGACATGCCAATCAGCTAATCAACTCAAAACACCTGCAAAGGTTTCCTGAGCCTTCAAAATTGTCTCTCAGTTTGGTTCACTAGGCTACACAATCATGGGGAAGATTGCTGATCTGACAGTTGTCCAGAAGACAATCATTGACACCCTTCACAAGGAGGGTAAGCCACAAACATTCATTGTCAAAGCAGCTGGCTGTTCACAGAGTGCTGTATCCAAGCATGTTAACAAAGTTGAGTGGAAGGAAAAAGTGTGGAAGAAAAAGATGCACAACCAACTGAGAGAACCGCAGCCTTATGAGGATTGTCAAGCAAAATCGATTCAAGAATTTGGGTGAACTTCACAAGGAATGGACTGAGGCTGGGGTCAAGGCATCAAGAGCCACCACACACAGACATGTCAAGGAATTTGACTACAGTTGTCGTATTCCTCTTGTTAAGCCACTCCTGAACCACAGACAACGTCAAAGGCGTCTTACCTGGGCTAAGGAGAAGAACTGGACTGTGGTCCAAAGTCCTCTTTTCAGATGAGAGCAAGTTTTGTATTTCATTTGGAAACCAAGGTCCTAGAGTCTGGAGGAAGGGTGGAGAAGCTCATAGCCCAAGTTGCCTGAAGTCCAGTGTTAAGTTTCCACAGTCTGTGATGATTTGGGGTGCAATGTCATCTGCTGGTGTTGGTCCACTGTGTTTTTTGAAAACCAAAGTCACTGCACCCATTTACCAAGAAAGTTTGGAGCACTTCATGCTTCCTTCTGCTGACCAGCTTTTTAAAGATGCTGATTTCATTTTCCAGCAGGATTTGGCACCTGCCCACACTGCCAAAAGCACCAAAAGTTGGTTAAATGACCATGGTGTTGGTGTGCTTGACTGGCCAGCAAACTCACTAGACCTGAACCCCATAGAGAATCTATGGGGTATTGTCAAGAGGAAAATGAGAATCAAGAGACCAAAAAATGCAGATGAGCTAAAGGCCACTGTCAAAGAAACCTGGGCTTCCATACCATCTCAGCAGTGCCACAAACTGATCACCTCCATGCCACGGAGAATTGAGGCAGTAATTAAAGCAAAAGGAGCCCCTACCAAGTATTGCGTACATATACAGTAAATGAACATACTTTCCAGAAGGCCAACAATTCACTAAAAATGTTTCTTTTTATTGGTCTTATGAAGTATTCTAATGTGTTGAGATAGTGAATTGGTGGGTTTTTGTTAAATGTGAGCCAAAAATCACCACAATTAAAAGAACCAAATACTTAAACTACTTCAGTCTGTGTGCACTGAATTTAATACACGAGTTTCACAATTTGAGTTGAATTACTGAAATAAATGAACTTTTCCACGACATTCTAATTTACTGAGATGCACCTGTATATAAACAAACTTGAATCTTTGTTACCTTTGATCTTCAGGTTCTCAGAAATTCCTCTATGCAGCCTGACAATCATGCCATTAGTGTAGCAGGAGACCGTTGGCTCACTTTTTGCAGAGGTCAGTGAGGAACAAGACATTTTCACAGACAATCCCCACCAAAGTAAGGGAAGAACAAAAGTGTCTCTCTGAAAACACAAGGGGGAGGTCAAAAGGGTTAATACATGCTATATTGTATTTACATTAAAATATAAATACAAACCTCATGCATTACGTAACATCCATCATAGGGTATAATGAAAACAAAGTCTCTCCAAGTTCTCAAGAACCTATGGCCACATTCTGAGGGCAACTGTGACAATGGAAGCGGTGGGATGCTGCCTAGCAAGAGACAAATTTTTTCTTGAGAGATAAGTGACAGTTTAAGCTGTAAAAAAAGGTAAGGCAAAGGAGAAGCAAACCTCGGTCAATAAGAAAGTTGGACCGAAAAGGAGCCTCTCGTCCACGAACTGTTAATTTCATCAAATCTCCAACACAATCCACCATGGGTTTCATTCCAAGCAGACTTTCCACTGTTGGAGTATACAGGGTGTTAACACCATAAACCTGTCCCCAAAGAGGTTGCAGCTTCATCCAGCCTTTTGATAGCAGAAAAGGATACAGAAAAGGAAACAAGTCCAGATTGGAAGAGTTAAAAGCATGCTTGCAATGTGGTGCAAGAATCAAAAATGTTTTGATGACTAACAAGATGGAATAACTACAGGTATCCATCTTGCTAGTGTTTAAAATTGCCTCTAAACTTTTACTCTGCTTTTAGTGACAGGGACATCATTACCTGAATCATCTGATTGGTATCCGCTCTCATCGGGTTGACTGCGAGGACTGAGGTCCGAAGAAAGACTGACACTACCACCACCATGGGATTTTGAAGCTTGGTCTTGCCAAATAAGAAGGCGCCCAACCTGTGCTCCAGATTTCGACATCTCGTCCCCTCGATCAAATAACTCTCTTGTCTGTGCATTCTCGTTAAATGAGCCCGCTGAATCAAGACCTTTTCCCTCATTAAATACCACAAAAACACTAACTTCAGTAAAGCTAAGACAAATAAATAGAAAACCTGTCAGGATTTTTTTCTCTTTAAACGCCATTCGACGGGACCGTTTTGCATACGCACCGCACCACACCACACCACAGTAGTGTGTAGCAAAAACCTGGCTCATTTCAAGCACCTGGAATATGTAAGATCTCACGTCTACAATCAGTGCACGTTTGGCAAATTAGACGCACCTGTTATGCAGCCTAGTCGGGAGAATGAATGTGGGATGTGTGCATGAGTATGTGGGCTTATCCAAAACTTCATAATGAAATCATGAGCCACTTATGTATTTTTGTGTGTATGTATGTGCATACAGTAGTCAACATTTGAAGTGGATCAAAAAAGTTAATCAAAGTTGTCCTAAGACAAGAACGGGTATTGTTTTTGTTTTAGGACAACTTTGATGAAAGGTTTTGATCCACTTCAAATGCTGACTACTGTGTGTGTTTATATATGTATGCATGTGTGTGTGAGAGAGAGATAGATCCTGGACCACAAAACCAGTCATAAGGGTCAATTTTTTGAAATTGAGATTTATACATCATCTGAAAGCTGAATAAATAAGCTGAATAAATTTGTTAGGATAGGACAGTATTTTGCCGGGATACAACTATTTGAAAATCTGGAATCTGAGGGTGCAAAAAATTCAAAATATTGAGAAAATCTCCTTTAAACTTGTCCAAATGAAGTTCTTAGCAAAGCATATTACTAATCAGAAATGTAGTTTTGATATATTTACGGTAGGAAATTTACAAAATATTTTCATGGAGCATGATCTTTACTTAATATCCTAATGATTTTTGTCATAAAAGAATTTTGACCCATACAATGGCTATTGCTACAAACATACCCGTGCTACTTAAGACTGGCTTTGTGGTCCAGGGTCATATATATATATATATATATATATATATATATATATATATATATATATATATATATATATATATATATATATATATAAAAACACACACACACACACACATATATATATATACACATACATACATATATATAAACACACACACACACATACATATACACACACAAATTAGTTGTTGTGACGTGCTGTACATATTCCAACCCTTCACATTAGATAAACTAATTTTAAGATCAAGTCATCTGAGGTTGCGTATAATACCTTGTTTGTGATTACAGCGACCCCTTCAGGCTTACCCATGTCAACAACAAATTACTGAGGCTTGGTGAGCAGTGAAAGCAAAAAGATATTCTTTAATATCAGTATTGAAGTTCTGATACATAACTCAAAATAGCGTAGAAGAACAAATTTTCTGATACCTACCATGCCCTACACTGTCGTCTGTTGACTTCATTTTCTACAAATAGATATAAAGATGCTTGAAGACAAACAAGTGAACAAAATCAATTTTCTGGTTGGAATAGGTTTATTTGATCTGTCTGTAAACAAGGTGGTTAAATCATGGCATTTTTTCTTTTTTTCTTTCCTTCCACGCAAATTGAGTTGAATATCAGTTGGTCAGGTGAAAGAAGGGAGAGAATTGGTCATAATTTGATGCTTTTCTTTAATCTGTACATTTTCCACATGCCCTGGAGGTTAAATTTAAGCCAAATATCCCAAAGGTGCCACTGAAGAATTGACTCCTCACAAGGCAGCAGTTAAAATCCATCTCAGTAGCAACAGATCAGATCTACATTATGGCACAGGATACACAGCTTTATTTAACAAGTTTCCACAATACAACTGACTTCGACTAGTTGTCTTTTTCCAACTAATACCACCATATCCCAGAAAAAGTTAGTGTACACAGTTTACTTCAGTATCTTTTTTTTTTTTTTTTTGTCTATTTAATGAAGCATTTGTACCGTGCTATGACAGTTTGATACATCGCAATTAAGTAGTTTACAAGGCAATGACTTCCAAATGGTTTCATTCTTGAAAATAACAGATTAAAAGTCAAAAATGTTTAAGAATTTTGAGGTGACGTTAACAATAAGACTGCCATTTCATCTATTCAAGACATTCATGAGAGGAACTCTCAGGTAGTTATCATATACTTGGTTTTTAATTTCAAACTGTTAAGCCAGTAATAGTGTTTAATAGAAATGAGCTTGGTGTTACATTGTGTATTTGAAGTGTTGAAAATTTAGTGTTATAAAGTCAGCAACAGATGAAGCTAGCAGTCATCCTTCACAACAATAGTTTGGAGCAATTCTGTTAATCCCACCGGATGCAACAAAAAATTGGTCCTATTAGAGAACCCAAAGTGAAATGGACAGAACCAGAGGTACATTGGGATGGCAGCACTTTTTGTCTTAAAAAAAGAAAAGAAAAAAAAATAACAGAGGACAAACAAAAAGAAAAACATTTTACAGGAGCTGGCAAACAACAATTATAAGTGCCTGAGCTATTGTAGTGATGGAATGTCCATACAGAGTCCGGGATGCAAAGGCTCTTGGGGAACAACTTAACCCAAACCTTGTAAATGCTGATCTGCCACCACACTCAAAATATTCCAACATTAGACCAATGACTTACAAGACCACATCCAAATACAACAGCAAAAGCATTTGATATAAGGTTCTCAAACTAAAGAAGGTACAGGGCATATAATAGTAGCCAGGGCGAAGGTGGTGCAGTTCACGAGAGCAGGGGCAGAGGTGCTCACTAAATTAATTCAGGATCAAACCGAGCAAAGAAAATAAAAACAATAATAATAATAATAATAATAATAATAATGTGAAAAAAAAATAAAATAAAAAAAAAGTGTTACGTGACTGGTCAACTTCATTCTCAAAGCTGAGACAAGGTGGTGTAGTTAGTTACTGAAAAACAATGATATTGACCTAAAAGATATGCATGCACTTTTTCCATCCTGGACATGCTGTATACAAGGAAGACCATGAGAGCTCAGCAAGGGCTCAAAGCACTTGAGAGGCATCAATCTATCTTAAGCTGGTTCATTAGCAGTGCCTAAGGAAAAATAATTGGACCGTGTAGTGACTTTATTTACTTGTGAATTTACACAAATTCTGTGTCGTCCAATTTTTAAAAATTCTTCATTTTACATCTATGGTTATGTACAGTAGTGTTAGTGATTGAACCTTCATAAAACCAACATGCTTGATTTACTGTGGCACAGAAAAGATCTCAAAACTTGGAAAACTAAAGGACATGGAGCATTAAACAAAAGGAGAACTTCATAAAAAAAAAAAAAAAAATGGACAGATAGATTTGGAGAGAGACAACGATGCATCTACTAACTGTTTCTGGTAGTGTTGTCAAGTTGACAAAAAGGGGGCGAGGATGAGGGTAGGGGTGTAGGGGTGGATGGGTAGGTGGGTGGGTAGTGTGGTGCGGTGTATTAAAGTGAGCTGCTGTGTGGATGGATGGGAAGGGGCTGCTTTAGTATCCAACTTTCCTCAGGTACTCAGCCATGCTAAATGCTTTCTTGTTGAGCAATCCTCCGTGGGTACCTTCCTTTCCCATGACTATAACCAACACTGGAGTACATAAGGAAAGAAAAAAGACGACAAATGAACAAAACTGAAAAGAAAAAACAAAACAAAGAAAAGTCTTTCCCCCCGATGACACGGGGACATTATAGGATATTATCACCATTCTTCCCTTGATTGCTATTAAATTTTTTCAAGACATTAACTGCTTGAAGGAGAAAGCTTAACAGCAAACTTCTTTCTTCTTTCTGTCCCTCAAGTGAAACTAAACAAGCTTAATTACATTAGAACCCTGAATCCCTCAAGTATTTTGCCATTGAGTATGCCTTCTTATTCAATCCGCCTCCATGGACCCCTTCTTTGCCCATTACAAGAACCAAGACTGAAAGAGAAGAAATAGAAAAGGGGAAAGTTGAGAAGTGCGGTGGTTAGGGAAAAAAAGGGAACAATCATGAAACAGAGGAGAACAGTGCTGCCAACTTAGCGACTTTGTCGCTAGATTTAGCGACTTTTCAGACACCCATAGCGACTTTTTTCCAAAAAAGCGCCTAGCGACAAATCTAGCGACTTCTTGGACAAACCTTATTTAGTCTCTGAGACCCGTCAGGCCTGCCGCGCGAGTGCAAGGTCTCTCTTTCCCAGCGCGCACACACCTCTCTCTACGTCTGATCTGTTCAGCGAGCAGCAGAGAGGAGCAGTGCTTTCAGTTAAAAAAGATATTCTGTCGCTTCCAACTCTATTTTACATGCAAATATAGCGAAATCACAGCACAGCCATTGTCTTTATCTTATGTGTATTTGATTTCATTAGACGACGGCTCGATTATAACTCAGCAGGATTTTAGTGCAGATTAACATCTTGTAAGGGAGAGCTGGTTAGTCTTAATGGGCCGCGTTTCAGTCACTATTTCATATTCATCCTGTTTTCTGATGACAGAAACAGTAAAATATATCAATGTAAACAGTTCTGTTGAGAATTTGGCTGCATTAAAATACAGTATGTGAGCACAGAGAGGCAAGACAATACGACGCACTGACGTCATGAATATGCTAATTAGCGTATGACGTCATCTAGCGACTTTTCAAGAAGGCTTTAGCTACTTTCCATTGAAAGAAGTTGGCAACACTGGAGGAGAAAGAGAATCACAATAGCAATCAGAAGTGTTTGCATGCACATGCGTTTCACCATTAAAAGCAACCAAGTAGAGAAAAGTGATTCAGAGTATTTGACAAGGAGTTCTGAAGCTGGCTGCTTGAGCTTTGTAGTAACATATTTTAGTGTACAGGAAAGAGGAAATAGGAAGGGGAATCTGACACTGCCACATTCCAAAGGACCTTCGACCCACCCCACACACCCTAAATCCCTTTCAGACAGAGTTACCTTGCCACGATATCTCTTTCTACGAGACTTTCGTAGGACCACACTGACACTGTCTACTGAACGTGTGCTGGGTGTAATAAAACTTTGGTTAGGAATGTCAGATCTTTAAAACTTACCACTGGGATTATGCAAGTAATCAGTGTTTATTTGACTTGCACCCTGATGATTTATCTAACATAGATAATAGGGTGTGGTGGGTTGTTCACAGCACAACCGAAAGATTGATAGCCCAGACCCAAATTCATTAAACAGTGATAAGGTGAAGGGAAATCTCGCACGCTGTTTAAGAAAACTGTTAGATCAAGAAAAGCTTGTACATGCACAGCGCTGAAATCCAGCTTACGGGTGTTTTTCAGAAAGGAGGAGTGGGGGACAGAAGATTGCACTGGCTTAAAACTATACCTTCCACGTCTGATTATCCTTATATTGAAAAAGAGGACCACAAAGGCAGACTGTATGAGTGGGCACATCTTAGCATTAAGGGTCATTTCCCTAAATTAACTATGAAAAAACACTTTATTAGTGAATTTTTTTTTTTTTTTGAAAATTAGGCATTTCCCAGGGTCACCCCAGGTTAATCTATACTAATACTTGTTCTGAGCAGATCAAATGAATGTATAAATTAATCACGTACTTGTCGGGAGTGATCTGAATATATTTGTGCGCTAAATTAAACATTTCACATGTATAGTTTACCTTTGCCAGCTCTGCCTATGGAAACATTGTATGTCGGCTCTCCATTATGACTCTTTGTCCTGATGTCCATTGTCCAGTCCCCTTCCACCTGAAGGCTGTCTCTGATCACAGAGCACTTCTTTTTTCCTAGAGTCAGCCCACTGGTGAAGAAGCCCTCTCGGTCTTTGCCGACAATGACATCGATTTCATCAGGCTGAAAAATTAAGCGTTAAAAAATAAGAGACACTTATTTTAATATCCACATCTTAATATCATGCAGATTACACATGCTGTATATAATAAAAACCATACTTTTTTTTTTTGAAAACCTGAATGGATTATTTGCATGCATCAGCATGGCATGAGTGCAACCAATCTGACCCACTCTAGGTGTATTAAAAATAATTGCAATTTAGGTTGAACCACTGTTTTTTTTTTAACCATAATAGCGCAAATAGCACGAAATATTCTAATACTAACAGTGAGATGCGGGAAAGAGGCGACAGGACGCCATCTTTGTGTTCCTGAAGGGAAAAACTTGAAGCACAGGCGCCACTGTCTGAACTTCCTCCTCATGGCCTAACACTGCAGCTTATCTCAAGACAGATCAGACCGAGTCCGATCTCTGAAACAATCCCAGACTTATTAATAATCTAGCGAGGGGATCTGTGCATTTGAAGCACTTATAAAATATAAAAAACACAATGCACAACGCGTAGATATGGTAGCAATCGATATTGCTGAATAATGCAAAAGGAAATGTGTGATTTAATCAGAGCCAGACCCGTTTACATCCAACGAAATTCGTCGAAATTTTAAGAAAACTTGCTCTATGGGTTCGGCTATACAGCGGTTGCACTTTAACTAGGGTCATTAGATAAGCATAATGTGGTTCATTGTGATATGAGTAATGAAGTATAGAGGCCGTGGCCACAGCCCTGTGCTTTCATCTGGGCCTCGATCCATTCAGCAGAAACACTTCCATTCACTCCGTTCTTTCGCTTTTACGGAGAAAATATGAGGCTCGGGTGTACCGTTGCAGCTTTGCTAATGATAAACACGATAACAAGTGTTCGTTTTATTGTAATATATGCTTGAAATGGTTAGCTCTCGCTAAGCACTAGACCGGCTCCCCGTGCACGCGTGCTAAAGCTGACTAGCTTGCTAACACCCGAATCTCCCCGCTCGCCCTAACACACAATTTACACCCCGAATTAAATGAAAATGAAGCGTTAACCGCACAACGGGTGCTAATCTAACAAAATCTTACCGTTATACCGCTAAAAGTACCACCCTCTGACGATGCCCAAACGTATTTGGCGTCCGTATAGCCAACAATGGCGGCATCCTGGCAGCTGCCATCGGCCATCAGGTTATCCACGTAGCTTTGCCAAGACATTTTCTCTGTTAT